>JARBWK010000011.1:113775520-115108641 GCA_030556195.1 Anolis apletophallus | reverse complement strand
CGGGCATAATTCCAAAGTGTGGCCTAGGGCGCAAAAAGGTCTTAATCCAGGCCTGTCTTTGATTGTAGGTGATTTATAAATCCCAGTAACTACAACTCCCAAATTTCAAGCTCTATTTCCCCCAAACTCCACCAGTGATCACATTTGGGCATATTGAGTATTTGGGCCAAGTTTGATCCAGATCCATCATTGTTTGAGTCCACAGTGCTCTCTGGATGTAGGTGAACTACATCTCCAAAACTCAAGGTCAATGTCCACCAAACCCTTTCCACTATTTTATTTTTATTAATATTTACAGTATTTTTACCCCACCCTTCTCAACCCCCGGGGGGAGGGGGGGGGACTCAGAGCAGCTACAAAGGCAGCAATTCGATGTCACAGTATACCAGTGTTCCCCAACCAGTGTGCCGGGGCACACTAGTGTGCCGTGAGACTCATCAGGTGTGCCATGGGAAATTGGAACCTCCGGATGGGAGGGGGGAGAGTCTAGTCTGTTGAAGTATAAAAACCCTAAGAAACCTACCTCGATAAAGGCACTCCATGTGTGTTCACAGTTGGACATATTGAGTATCCATGCCAAGTGTGGTCCAGATCCATCATTGTTTCAGTCCACAGTGCTCCCTGGATGTAGGTGAACTACAACTTCCAAACTCAAGGTCAATTCCCAAGCAAACCCTTTCAGTACTTTCTGTTGGTAATGAGAGTTCAATATGCCAAGTTTGGTTCAATTCCATTGTTGCAAGAGTTCAGGATGCTCTTTGATTGTGTGTTAACTATAAATCCCAGAAACTATAAATCCCAAATGTCAAGGTCTATTTTCCCCAAACTCCATCTGTGTTCACATTTGGGCATATTGAGTATTCATGCAAAGTTTGGTCCTGATCCAACATTGTTTGAGTCCACAGTGCTCTCTGGATATAAGTGAACTACAACTCCAAAACTCAAGGTCAATGCCCACCAAACTCTTATAGTATTTTCTCTTGGTTATGGGAGTTCTGTGTGGGAAGTTTGTGTCTTTCTGCCATTCCTGCCAGGATATCTATGTTGTGTTCACTGAAACAGGCCCAGGTTTCACCCAGAGTGTATAAATACATTTAAAAACATATTAACTATATGTGTTACTGTGTTAGAGTGTCATTTTGTGTCATTTTGGTTGGTGGTGTGCCCCAGGATTTTGCAAATGTAAAAAGTGCGCCGCGGCTCAAAAAAGGTTGGGAAACACTGCAGTATACAATATGAAAACCATAAAACATACAGGATTAAACACAGTTAAATTAAAACAAATAATCAACAGTCAATTAAGATAAAACAGTATTCCGTCCACATAGCTAGATTAGTAAACAGTAAGCGATATCCTCATCTGTCGACTTGCCAGTCCAATTCCTGCCCAAGGTGCTGCTTTCTGCTATTGTGCAAAGGCCTGGTCCCATAGCCAAGATTTTACTTTTTTCCTGGATGCTAGGAGGGATGGGGTTGGTCGTATGTCGCTTGGAAGCGCATTCCACAGGCGGGGAGCCACAGCCAAGAAGGCCCTGTCTCTCGTCCCCACCAGCCGCATTTGAGATGTTGTGGGAGCGAGAGCAGGGCCACACCAGATGATCTTAAATTACGAGGTGGGACGTAGAGGCAGATGCGTTTGGACAAGTAAGCTGGGCCAGAACCGTATAGAGCTTTATAAGGTCAAAACCAGCACTCTGAATTGAGCTTGGAAGTGGACAGGCAGCCAGTGGAGCTGACACAACAAGAGGATCATGGGAGTTCTGTGTGCCAAGTTTGATTCAATTCCATTGTTGGTGGAGTTCAGAATGATCTGTAATTGCAGGTGACTCCCAAATAACAAAATCAATGCACCCCCACCAACCCCACGAGTATTCAAATGTGGGTGTATCGGGTATTTGTGCCAAATTTGGTCTAGTGAATGAAAATACATTCTGAATATCAGATGTTTACGTTATGATTCATAACAGTAGCACAATTACAGTTATGAAGTATCAACAAAAAATAATGTTATGGATCGGGGGTCACCACAGCATGAGGAACTGTGTTAGATAATGACTATCACCATGATGCTAGGAATGACATTTGAGTATCCATCTGCTATACTGGTTTATGAGAGACCCGTCTGGCAATTGTGTGACTCTCTATTCCAGCGTTTCTCAACCTGGGGGTTGGGACCCCTGAGAGGGTCGTGAGAAGGTTTCAGAGGGGTCGCCAAGGACGATCAGAAAACCTATATTTCTGAGGGGTCTTAGGAACCCCTTTCACAGAGAAGCCTGAAGATCTCTCCGCCTGTCCTTCTCTTCCTTTTTGGAAACGGATGGCAAATCCTCCCACCAAATCCTCCACTGTGATTGGCCAATCTCTCAGCCAAGGGGAGAGCTGTTTCTAACACTCCAAGCAGGGAGGGGGGAGAGCAGGCGTGCTTGGAGCATGGCAGCATGATGCACATATGCAGGCAAGGGGGAGGGTGCCAGGCTGGAGATAGGGTCACACCAGTGAGTCCCTTCAAGACATGGGGGTTCCGTGTGGGAAGTTTGGCCCAATTCTATCGTTGGTGAGGTTCAGAATGCTCTTTGATTGTAGGCAAACTATAAGTCCCAGAAACTAAAACTTTCAAATGTCAAGGTCTATTTTCTCCAAACTCCACCAGTGTTCACATTTGGGCAAATTGAGTATTCATGCCAAGTTTGGTCCAGATATATCATTCTTTGAGTCCACACTGCTCTCTGGATGCAGATGAACTACAACTCCAAAACTCAGGGTCAATGCCCACCAAACCCTTACAGTATTTTCTGCTGCATCATGGGAGTTCTGTGTGCCAAGTTTGGCCCAATTCTATCATTGGTGGAGTTCAAAATGCTCTTTGACTGTAGGTCACCTATAACAGTGTTTCCCAACCAGTGTGCCGTGGCACACTACTGTGCCGTGAGCGATCATCAGGTGTGTCGTGGGAAATTGAAACTCCAATGCCCTTTCTTCCCCCTCCTGCCCACAGTGCTCTCTGGGTGTAGGTGAACTACAACTTCTAAACTCAAGGTCAAGACCCAAGCAAAGCCTTTCAGTACTTTCTGTTGGTAATGAGAGTTCAATATGCCAAGTTTGGTTCAATTCCATTGTTGCAAGAGTTCAGGATGCTCTTTGATTGTGTGTTAACTATAAATCCCAGAAACTGTAACTCCCAAATATCAAGGTCTATTTTCCCCAAACTCCATCTGTGTTCACATTTGGGCATATTGAGTACTCATGCCAAGTTTGGTCCTGATCCAACATTGTTTCAGTCTACAGTGCTCTCTGGATATAGGTGAACTACAATTCCAAAACCCAAGGTCAATGCCCACCAAAATTTTACAGTATTTTCTCCTGGTTATGGGAGTTCTGTGTGGGAAGTTTGTGTCTTTCTGCCATTCTTGCCAGGATATCTATGTTGTGTTCATCGAAACAGGCCCAGGTTTCACACTGAGTGTATAAATACATTTTAAAACATATTAACTATATGTATTACTGTGTTAGAGTGTCATTTTGTGTCATTTTGGTTGGTGGTGTGCCCCAGGATTTTGTAAATGTAAAAAATGTGCCGCGGCTCAAAAAAGGTTGAAAAACACTGACGTATAAATCCCAGCAACTACAACTCCCAAATGACAAAATCAACCCCCCACCCAACTCCACCAATATTCAAACGTGGGCGAATTGGGTATTTGTGCCAAATTTGGTCCAGTGAATGGAAATACATCCTGCATATCCAATATCATTACGATTCATAACAGCAGCAAAATTACAGTTATGAAGTAACAATGAAAATAATTTTATTTTGGGCGTCACCACAACATGAGGGACTGAATTAAGGGGTTGTGGCATTAGGAAGGTTGAGAACCACTGCTCTATTCTATATTTTATTTAGTATACTAGCTTGGGGACCCGGCCCTGCCCGGGTTATTTGAGAAGTGCAGCAGGATGTAGAGTGGGTCATGGGGGCTCTGTGTGCCAAGTTTGGTCTTGATCCATCATTATTGGGAGTTGCAGTGGTATCATGGAAAAACAAAAACAATTGTTTATCATGAAATTACTGAAGGTAGTGCAAGTCCCATAATCTCTGCCCCCCTCCCAAGTGTAGTAGGATGTAGATTGGGTCATGGGGGCTCTGTGTGCTAAGTTTGGTCTGTATTGGTGAATGGATGAGGGTGCATTGTTTTTTGGAAGTGAGTGAAGGTACTTCAAGTCCCATCATCCGTGGTCCGTCTCACAGTAAACTGCACCAGGCTGTAGAGTGGGTCATGAGGGCTCTGTGTGCCAGATTTGGTGTTGATCAGTCATTGGAATAGGTTAGTAGCAGGATTGGGAAGTGAGGGAAGGTACTGCAAGTCCCATCATCCATGTTCCGTCCCCCTCCAAACTTCAGTAGGATGTAGAGTGGGTCACTGGGGCTCTGTGTGCCAAGTGTGGTCTTTATCGGTGTTTGCTGGGGGCCGCAGTGGTCTGTGGGAACAGAGGGGTGTGAAAATACTACAAATTCCATCATCCATTGTCAGTCGTCCCTCGAACCTCACCAGGACGTGAAGGCAGTCATGGGGGTTCTGTGTGCCAAGTTTGGTCTCAATCAGTAATTGGATGAGGGTGAAGCAGACTTGGGAAGTGAGTAGAGGTACTTAAAGTCCCATCACCCATGGTCCACCCTCCTCCAAACTGCACCAGGATGTAGAGTGGGTCATGAGGGCTCTGTGTGGCAAGTTTGGTGTTGATCAATCATAGGATTAGGTTTGTAGCAGTCTTGGAAAGTGGGGAAGGTACTGCAAGACACATCATCCATGTTCTGTCCCCCTCCAAACTTCAGCTGAGGACCCGGCGGTGCCCGGGTTATTTGAGGAAGGCATTGTGTGCCAAGGTTGGTCCGTATCAGTTGTTAATTTGGCTCATAGTGGTTTCGAAGTGAGTGAAGGATTATGGACCATGGACCATAATCCATGGTCCATCCTCCTCCAAATTGCACCAGGATGTAGGGGGTTCTGTGTGGCAAATGTGGTCTTGAACAGTCATTGAATGAGGGTCGCAGCAGTCTCAGGAAGTGAGTGGAGGTACTTCAAGTCCCATCATCTGTGGTCCATCCTCCTGAAAACTGCACCAGGGTGTAAAGTGGGTCATGGGGGCTCTATGTGCAAAGTTTGGTCTTGATCGGTCACTGGATGAGAGTCGCAGCGGTCTCAGGAAGTGAGTAAAGGTACTGCAAGTCCCATCATCCTTTTGTAAAGAACTCTGTCTGGCACCTTTGAGATTTGGGATGTTGGGATGCTGGCCTATCCATGGCCCAGCCTCCCTCAAACTGCACCAAGACGTAAAGTGGGTCTTGGGGGTTCTGTGTGCCAAGTTTGGTTTTGTTGTCTCATTGTTAGGGGCTGGGGGCTGCAAAGTGTTTTGGACTTAAACTCCCACCATGCCTGACTGCCTCTGGGCTTTTCCTTACCTCCCTCTGGCACTTTAGAGTCTCGGAATGTTCGTGGCTGGCCAATGGGAGTCATTTATGCAAATAATGCTGCCACATATCCTTCCTGGCCTGTGAAAGTGGCTGTCACATATCCGCCCTTCCGCCCTCCCGCCCTCCGCATACCCGCATACCCGCATACACACATACAAACATTCCGTTTTATAAAGGTATACAGATACAGATTTTGATCCGCAGCCATTTTTAATCTATTCAGCATATCATGCCCCTCTTGTCATCTGTCTCTTTATTACTATTCTACAGGACCACCTAATTATAATAGTCTATCAACCATATTATTATCAACAGCATGTCATGTAGTAATCCCTATACATCAGAATTATTACAATTACGGCTCAGTCATCGCATATGCCCTTTAGCTCTTTGCCTTTTATGAAAAGCAGTGAGAACTTAGTCACCTCTCCTGGTGACCAACTATCAATAGGATTCAGCTTCACGTCTCCCTGCCAACCATTCTTCAATATAAAACTAACAGGCTCGGCTCTCCGATATATATTTTTCAGAACGACCGTTTCCTTTTCCAAGGTCTACATTGTCTTTCCGCTACAATATCACACTCATCCATATTTATTATCCGAGTCGATTTTAAACTATAATTTTTACCAACTGGCCTTTTCAACACATATTATAATCACCGCTGGCAGATTCCTGGATGAATTACATCAGATTCCTTGTGCCCCTATTACTGTTTAACCTACTTAAACCCTAAAATAGAAATGCCTAAATTTAACACACAGCTGGGAATTATGAGATCTACATTTCTGATAATTACTCAGATTTTAAGCACACGGGGAAAAAAGGAGTATATAGTTACCCAGTGTGATGAGGTTTGTGGGAAACAATTCGTGTTCCACAATAATGGTTAAATCTCTCCCGGAATGATCGTCTAATGCAGTGTTTTCCAACCTTTTTTGAGCCGCGGCACACTTTTTACATTTACAAAATCCCGGGGCACACCACCAACCAGAATGACACAAAATGACACTCTAACACAGTAATACATATAGTTAATATGTTTTTAAAATGTATTTATACACTCAGTGTGAAACCTGGACCTGTTTCGATGAACACAACATAGATATCCTGGCATGAATGACAGAAAGACACAAACTTCCCACACAGAACTCTCATAACCAAGAGAAAATATTATAAGAGTTTGGTGGGCATTGACCTTGAGTTTTGGAGTTGTAGTTCACCTATATCCAGAGAGCACTGTGGACTCAAACATTGTTGGATCAGGACCAAACTTGGCATGAATACTCAATATGCTCAAATATCCTGGGCAGGAATGGCATAAAGACACACACGAAGGACTTGCTCAACAGCTGGGAGTTATAGTTCACCTGCAATCAAAGAGCATTCTGAATTCCACCAATGATGGAATGGGATCAAACTTCCCACACAGAACTACCATAACCAAGAGAAAATACTATAAGGGTTTGGTGGGCATTGACCTTGAGTTTTGGAGTTGTAGTTCACCTATATCCAGAGAGCGCCTGCACGGGTCATGTCTTTCTCCCTCCCCCCTCCCGCAGGAGTGGCAGCGTGAGCAAAGCGAGGCAAAGCAAGCAGAGCGAGGCTGGGAAGAAGGGAGCCCGAGTGGAGAAGAAAAAGTGTTCGGCAGGAGGGGGAAGAAAGGGTATTGGAGGTTCAAATTTCCCATGGCACACCTGATGATCGCTCACGGCACACTAATGTGCCATGGCACACTGGTTGGGAAACACTGTTTTAGAGGCTTAGATATTGTCTGGAATCCTAGGCCTAGCAATCCAAAACAGGCATTCTTAAGAACCTTCTGCTGCAGTATTATTATACCAACAGTCAAAAGGAATACAGAAGTTTTTTGCCAGCCTAAGCTTCACAGGAGAGAAGATTAAGACAGTTTGTAAACAACAATTTATAATCTATTGCTTTACACCAGAGGCAAAAGACTTTCAAAGATTCCAGAAAGATGACTGCAACCAGCAAGATCTCCTTTTGTAATTTATTGTTTTAATTTATCTTATGATAGGCCCAGGTGGAGTTAACCCTTTATTCATCTTATTTTAGTAAACTCATTTGGTTAACTTTTCACCTTGCCTCAAAGTGCCTCTGTTGCTAGGAGTCTTAATCTTAACAAAAGGTATCAGATAGGCCCTGAGTAAAGCCAGACAATATAGTTTTCCCAAAGGCTCGGGCATGCCATCACAGTAACCAGTAACTGATCCCTTTTATCCACTTGTTCATATTGTGAGCTTTGCTCATCAGCAGCCCACTACAAAGAAGATATAATAAATAAATAAACATCCCAAGGAAGTGCGTACATACTGGCTAGGCTACTAATCAAAGTTGCAATGTGACTTTAAGGATTTTTCGCTGCTAGTGTTTGTTTTCCTGTTTTATCTGAGTTATATCTAAGCACTGTCTGCACTAGTGGAAACTGTGGCTTGAAATACTGCAGAAGGCAAGATCTGACAGCACAGCCCCAAAATTAAATTAGTCACAATAAAATTGTGAGGATAAAGAAAGGCTTAAATCAAAATCATAAATAATTGGAATGGGTTCTTGCTCTTTTAAAGGGAAAGGAGTTGGGAGATAATCATTTGGAGAAAGGAAATAAAGCCGGGAGTGAGAGGGGAGAAGGAAGATGGAAACTCAGCTCTGCCATGCACATTTTTTTAAACAAAAGAAGACAACGATTAAAGATATAACACAACTTTGCAGAGGAATGAAAAAGAGCCCCTGCTTGACTTGCATAAAGTATTTCCAGACCCCTGAATAGGTTAGAAGCTGCAACCTACATTTTCAGGGTTTGATAGAAATTTCAACTCCCAATATTAAAAGAATGTGGGTAGACTTATAGAATAACTAGCTGTACCCGGCACGCGTTGCTGTGCCCTATTTAGGAGATGCGAGAAAGTCTGAGTATGTAAGGGTTGGAATTGATGTTACTTATGGTCTTGGTGGGGTCATGGCTGTGTTGTTGTGGGTTGTTCTGGTGGGTGGGATGTTGAAGTCCCGGGGAGTTGTCGGTGTGTGGTGTTGCTGGCGTTCTGCAGAGCTTGTGGATATACAATGTTTTTTGTCTTTCCGTCTGCTGTGTTGATGGAGAGGTTCTGTGGTATCCCAACTCTGGATTTGAAAAAAGAAACTGTTTCTGGTCTGGCGTTTGTTCTGCCCTTTTTTGTTTGATGTACGTAGCGTTGCGAGTGTGTCGTCCGATGCTGCTCTTTTTGGAAGGCATGGCTTATCTTTTGGGTCAGTTTCTGCCTGTGTGGAAGGAATGGCATACAAATGGGCAGTAGACGCAAGATTGTGTTATGTGCGTATTGTGTTGTGTGTAGGTATTACTTTTTTGGTGAGGTAGTGGGTGTGTGGTGGAATTGTGAGTGGTAGTATGTTGTGGAATGCTTGTGTGGGTGGGGTGTTTTGGGTGTTTGTGTGTGTTTGTAGAGTATCAGTGCAGTGTTGTGTTGTGTTTGGAGTATAGGTGGAGTTTGTTTTTGTTTGAGGTGGTGGTAGGTGTTGGGTCCCGTAAGTTTGGGGGGATGGGTTGTGATAGGAAGTTGTGTTGTGTTGTGTGGGTAGGAATTGCTGGAGAATTGCTCCCTCATAGAGTTTGGTTTTGACAGTTTAACCCTCAAACACCAACCGACTGAAATCAAATCACTCAGCATTCTATCCTTGCCTTGGCTGGCTCTGCCCAGCGTTACTATGATTACTCAGCCTCCCTGCATTCTGTGTGGGCCGATGTTGACCAATGGGTTTAGCTGGCTGCCGCAGAGGATGCCGGGAAATGTAGATTTATGTCTCGATGTTTTGGGGGCCTTCTAGGTTTTGGGGGGGTCTTTGCTAAAAACCTTCCTTGCCTGAGGCCTATTTGTGTTGGCAAGTTTGGTGTCTCTGCCTTGGAAGGTTTCTCTGTCTCTGTCAGTTGTTCGACGACAGGACCTCCTTTATATAATAGATAGAGTTGGACGAGACCACGTGGGCCATCTAGTCCAACTTATGGTATAAAAGGTGGCAGAGGGCCTGACAAAGAGCATCAATGGGCAGGATGGGCTCTCTAGCCTTTTGGCAACCATCCTAAGAGAAGGAAAACTCTAATTTCAAAGCCGGGCTGATGGTGGACATATAACCCTGTAAGGTCAACCATCTAAGAGAAGGAAACTCGAACCAAACCTACGACCTGAGGACCTCGCTGCCACCGTCCTAAGCTTGCTAGGCCCCGGCAGATGAACCTTTGGTTTAAAGGGTGAGGCCAGTTCTGTGCACGCTGCGCTCCACCAGAAAGGTCCATTGCACAGGCTCGAAGGACACATCCAACTTAGTCATCAACACGCTTGTAGAAAGCGTGGGATGAGTCCTTCCTGAATCTTCGTCCATGAAGAAAAGCGAAGAGAAGATGGTTGAGTACCTTCAAATGGTTTCTGACTTAGAACAGTCCTGAGGTGAACCCATCACAGAGGTTTCTTGGCCAACTTTGTTCAGAGTGTGGCATGCCCAAAGTCACTAAACAGGTTTCCATGGATAAGAGAATTCAAACTATGGTCTTAGACCTCATCTACACTGCCATATAATGCAGTTTAACTGCACTGAACTGGGTTATATGAGTCTATATTGCCATTTATCATCTACATGCAACCACTTGCCCAGCTGGTGCACAGCTTTGGGCTCGAGTGTCACCAGTACGCTGATGACACTCAGCTCATTCTGAGGATGGAGGGCCGGTCCGACTCTGTACCCGATAATTTTCACCTTTGCCTCGAAGCCGTCACTGGATGGCTGCGAGCCAGTAGGTTGAAGGTGAATCCAGCGAAGATGGAGATCCTTTGGCTAGGTCGCCCGGGCGGTGGGGAACTCCAGCTTCCAACCCTGGACGGCATGGCTCTATGCCCGTCGTCATCAGTAAAAAGCCTTGGAGTCCACTTGGACACTCGGCTCTCCACGGAGACCCAGGTCTCCATGGTCAGCCGAGTCGCGTTTTTCCACCTTCGCCAGGCTTGGAAGCTTGCCCCCTACCTGTCCCGCCGCGATCTGGCCATGGTGATCCAAGCGACGGTCATCTCAAGTTTAGACTACTGTAACGCCCTCTACATCGACCTTCCTTTGTCGGTGACCCAGAAACTTAAGCTTGTGCAAAACGCCCCAGCCCGCGTGCTCACAGGCTCGTCTGTGAGTCACCGTATCACACCTGTGCTGCGGGAATTGCACTGGCTGCCCATTGAATTCCGGATCATCTTCAAAGTGTTAGTTTTGACTTTTAAGGCCTTGTATGGTCTGGGGCCAGTGTACCTGAGGGACCGCCTGACCCCATACTGTCCCACAAGATCACTGAGATCTGAAGACCAAGATCTACTCTTGATTCCGAGCACCAAAGCTTATCGCCTCACGTCAACGAGGAGAAGGGCATTTTCCATCATTGCCCCTACGCTTTGGAATTCCCTGGCGTCGGAGGCCAGGTCAATTCGCGACCTCTTGGCTTTTAGAAAAGCCTGTAAGACCTGGCTATTTTGGCAAGCTTTTTGTGATTGAGCCAGTTTAACACATACTAGTCGCAATATTGGTGTTAATGTAATCTTTAAATGTTATATTGCTGTTGTTTTATGGCTTATGTACTTTGTTGTTCTGTATATTTTTCAATTTGTAAGCCGCCCCGAGCACCCAGGAGTGGCGGCTAAGAAATCCAATAAATCAAATCAAAATATAATGTTGAGACTCCCACAGATGGCTCACAGACACGCCAAGCTAGTAAAAGTATTTACAGTTTATTCAAACAAAAACATAGCCACAGTCCGGCATAAAAAAAAACCCACACCCAAAAAAGCCTATAAACAAAACAGAGAAGACGTTCGTCTTTCGTAGTCTTTGGCCTTTATCCCGGCTCAAAGTCTGTGTAATGCAAAGATCCGTCCGAGAAGGAAAGGAGGAGTGCTTCTCAAATTCCAGGAGCTAAGTATACAAACAAACACATCGAAGCCCCCGCAACCCACAGCAAACCCCTTCCACCCATTATACAATACCAAAAAGAGACAGGCACTCACAGCAACACAGGAAATGATCAAACGAAACGCGGTAGTCACTAAACATAAAAACACACATTAAAGCCCCAACCCTCCAACAAACAACAGTGTCAGCTAGAGCTGCCATAGCAGCTCCCCCAGAATCCAACATGAAAACAGCCCAATACTCACAGCTCGCTGGGAAACAGGAACTAAGACACGAAGAATCAAGAGCACCAGATACAGGAACTAGCAACCCACCAGCAACACCTTGGCTGACCGCAGAGTCCCAAATCCCCAGACCTTACTTTTATACCCTTACAACTCAGAGTCATCAGACTCCCCACCCAAATCTGCCTCAGTCCCCACAGCTGCAGCCCTGGGTGTGTTCCTCCAATCCTCCCACCTTTGCTGAACAGTTAAAGGACCCCAATCTGACTCAACATTCCCACTAGGCCAATCAGGATCACTTGAAAAGCCAAAAAATGAGCTTTCGCTGGACTCAGCATTTAACACATTCCTGACATCCTGCACCAACGCTGAGTCCAGCTCTGTATCACTCTCTTCTGAGGTTAACTCTGCTTCAAACCCCTCAAAAGTGTCATCACTAGTAGGCTCCCTAAGTATTTGTCGGACCTTTCTCCTTTGTTCTGCACCTTCCAAACTCACAACACTTGCAGCTCTCTTCCTCCCAGCTGCAGTAATTCTGCCCAAACCTCCCTCTTCAAGTGACATGCCCGACAAAGTATCCTCCTCCCTGTTACTACCTGTAGCAACTACAGGCTCAGCTTGCTCAACTACAACATATAATCCAATGCAATGCAGTTAAACTGAATTCTGAAACTGCATTATATGGCAGCGTAGATCCAGAGTCATAGTCACACACTCAAGCCACTGTACCATGCTAGCTCCCTTTTCACATACAGACAACTTTTTTAACTTGCTTTCTCCTTCTCTCTGTGTTATAATTTACGCTTCATAATCTCCCCCTTTCTTTGCCTTAATAATCCCCAATTAGATGCCAAGGTTAAGAGCTTCAAAGTTCAGTTTCCTGAGACAGATGAGGTACCTCTATGGAGTGTCCAGTGTAGAAAACACCTGGACACAAGTAACACAACCTCTGACAAGCTGTTCCAACCACATGTTGGTTTAAACTCGCTCAACTCTGGAATTGACTATCATATTATAATAATAAACAATATTATAGAAACACAGGTTTCTATATCCATTTGCATTTATTAAAGAAATAGGTAGGGGAAAATGTTGAAAATGTTGCAATCTCTCGTTGCATTAATTCATAGTATTATTCTGAAATTCCAGCTACATCCAATTAATTAAATTGTCTCCTTATGTTGGAAACTTTGCTGACTTTAATTAGTTCCTATCACTGGCATCCACAATGGCAAGAGGAGGATGGGTTGGTTATCATTAAAAGTCTCAACTTGGGGTGTTTTGTTCCTCGCTCTCTGCAGGCTTTGAAACTCTGCATTGGAGACACAGTGACTATGAAGAAGAAACCCAAATTACAGCCAGAAGTTTAAAACACAACATGTACAAAGTGCCACTGTGAATAAATGGTTAGTGCGGTTGCTCGACAAGGGAGACCGTGGAGGTGAACTGTCAAGGCACAAGACAATAGAGCCCGTCGCCTTTCAGCTCTGACTCACAATGGCTTCACTGTGGGACTCCTTGTACGACACACACACGGAAACAAAAGATACTCGATCCAACTTCTATCTAGCAGCTTGACAAACTTACAGCACTAATTAGACGGAGGAGGAAGGGAGAGAGGCAAAACAGCAGATCTTTGACTCCCAACACATCCAGCTGATCAACACCAACTATTTTCTGAATGTTAATTAAAATGATTGCCACCTTACTTCCCCAACATTTCACAGAAGAAAACTGTATATGAGCAACATGAGGGTGTTGCAGCAACTGAAGTAATTGGATGACAGGTAGGGAAGAGGGGGTGGGAGGAGGAGAGAGGGGTCTGTGGGGAATGATGGGTTTTGAAGTAGTACAAATCCCATTATCCATGGAGGTACTTCAAGTCCCATAATCCATGGTCCACCCTCCTCCAAACTGTAGTAGAATGTAGCCTGGGCCATAGGGGCTCTGTGTGCCAAGGTAGGTTACTGTAAATTCAGGCCATACACAATGTCCCATGAGCTGAGGCCTAGTCAGGAACAGCAAGTTAATGAAGCCTTACTGGCAATTCAGGCCATACACAATGTCCAATGAGCTGAGGGCTAGTCGGGAGAATCAAGTTAATGAAGCCTTACTGTCAATTCAGGCCATACACAATGTCCAATGAGCTGAGGCGTAGTCGGGAGAATCAAGTTAATGAAGCCTTACTGTCAATTCAGAGCGTAAACAGCATTCCATTAAGTGAGGCCTAGTCAGGGAAATTAAGTTAATGAAGCCTTAGTGTCAATTTTGGGTGTGGTCTGTGATTTGTAGGGGTGTAAATTTTCTGTGGGAAGTGAATTGGGTGTTTGTGTTTGTGCCTCAGCCCTTTGCCTTATCCTCCTCTGACAGTTTATTAGGGGTCGGAATGTTAATGTTGGCTGGCCAGTACAGGAGTTATGCAAATCCGGATTATCCATAAGGCCACCCTAGGGCGGCGGCCATGGGGGGGGGGGAGGTCTGGACCCCCCAAAATTAAAAAAAATTAAAGTTCAATCTTCGAGGGCTTCTGCGCCTGCGCGCCATCCACGCCCGCCCCGCGCCCTCTCCCCTTTCCTGCACTCCTCCTTGGTGCCCCCCGCACCTCCTCGCGGCTCCGCGCACCTTGAAGGTGGGGTTTTCCTTCCTCCTCCTCCGCGATGCTGGGCGCATGGCAAGGAGGAGGAGGAGGAAGCCAGGTGCATAGCGAGCAGGAGGAAGAAACAAGGGATGGCTCGCTTCCGGGGGTGAGCCATCCCTTGCTTCTTCCTCCTGCTTGCCATGCACCCGGCTTCCTCCTCCTCCGTGACCCCGTGATTCTGGATAGAAAACAAACAACAACATAACATAACATTGTTTGGGTCCATAGTGCTCTCTGGGTGTAGGTGAACTACAACTTCCAAACTCAAGGTCAATTTCCAAGCAAACCCTTTCTGTTGGTAATGAGAGTTCGTTATGCCAAGTTTGGTTCAATTCCATTGTTGCAAGAGTTCAGGATGCTCTTTGATTGTGTGTTAACTATAAATCCCAGAAACCGTAACTCCCAAATGTCAAGGTCTATTATCCCCAAACTCCATCTGTGTTCACATTTGGGCATATTGAGTATTCATGTCAAGTTTGGTCCTGATCCAACATGGTTTGAGTCCATAGTGCTCTCTGGATATAGGTGAACTACAACTCCAAAACCAAGGTCAATGCACACCAAACTCTTATAGTATTTTCTCTTGGTTCTGGGAGTTCTGTGTGGGAAGTTTGTGTCTTTCTGCCATTCCTGCCAGGATATCTATGTTGTGTTCATGGAAACAGGCCCAGGTTTCACACTGAGTGTATAAATACATTTTAAAAACATATTAACTATATGTATTACTGTGTTAGAGTGTCATTTTGTGACATTTCGGTTGGTGGTGTGTCCTAGGATTTTGGAAATGTTAAAAATGTGCCGCGGCTCAAAAAAGCTTGAAAAACACTGGGCTAGAGGACCTAGCAATTCCTAGAGAGATGTCCTCTCAGATTAAAGTAAGTGCTTATTTGTGGTATTTCCCTTTTCAAGGGGTCTTGTGGCCTAATCCCAGAGAATATGGAGGGCCCACTGTATATGTAAAAACACATTTCCAAAATCTTCCCCATGAACGAGATAACAATGAGTATTGGAGTGATACAGCTACAAAGTATGACATATGAGCAGACTGATTAATATTTCACCAAGTAGGTTTCTTCCAGTTTCATGATCAGAGTTTCAGATTCACAAAGTATTCTGCATAACACCAACGTCAGGGAAAAATAATACACTTGATAAATTGGTATTCATAAAGAGAAACAGCTGAATTAATTTTGAAGATAGTCCTACTTCGCCCACTTTGTTCTATTTGCAGCAGAGAAGTTCAGCGCTAAGGTCAGGGGAATATTAAAACAACCACTTCCATTTCCTATTGTACTTTGGTTCAAGGCCCGCGTTATGAAAAAGCAGCCTTACCCAGGATAGACAGGAAAGCCTTCGCTCTCTCCGGCGCAACAGGGCTGTCTCTCAATTGCGCCTCGCAGACGTACATCCCAATGTCAGCAGAGGTTGGGTTGGCAATAGAAAGACGTCTCCCAAAAGTGCCAACTCCACTGGTTATTTTGATTCCATTCCTCTTCCAGGCGATGCTTAATTTCTCAGCGGGCCTGCGAGGGTAAAAGTCATGCCAATTATTACTATGAATTATGTTATCTGCAGTAATAATACAGGCTGAACATATGACTCACCTAACTCTTCCAGGACTGCAGGCACATCGAGCAGTGGACACCGAGAAATAAATCCCGCCACAACTCCCAGGACGTAAGCACAAGGATGCACCGGAGGAGCCGAAAGAGAACGACTCCGGCGCCGTTCAAAAAGCATCGCTAATTGTAATAGCGATTGAACTTTGAAAGGGTAATTATCTGCTTTGCCTGGGCAAAGAAGACTAAAAATAAACACAACTTGGGGAGAAGCTGTATGGGAGGTATTTTCGTGCGAACTCAGTTTGAGAGCCTGCACTAACTATGATTAAGAGTGCCTCTGCTTTCGCAGGGTAGACGCTATCAATCGGCGCCAGGAAGATGTCAGGCCATTCTCTTTCTCCCACAACGTTCCCGCCACTTGGCTGATAGGCAAAATCTCAAATGAGTAATAAGGAAAACATCTAGGTTCCCCATCTTTGTTTAACAGTGTTCTGTTACCCAAACACAACACGTTGTTTAACAGTGTTGTGTTTCCTCTCCATTGGCACCCCCTTGTCACGGGGGAGAGGCTTGCGTACCCTAATGAAGTTGTGGGCTATGCTGGCGGTGGCATAATAGTCACCAGTAGAACTGCCCATGCCAGACTGGTCATAACCGAAGGGTCTGACAAAAAGCGTCAATAGGTAGGATGGGCTCTCTAGCCTTTTGGCAACCATCCTAAGAGAAGGAAAACTCTAATTTCAAACCCGGGCAGATGGTGCTCGACTAACCCTGTAAGGTCAACCATCTAGAGCAGGGGTGCTCAGAATGGTGATCGGGATCACCAGGGTGATCTTCAGGCCTCATCCTGGTGATCTTCAGACCCCTGACCAGGTTTTTTGCTGTTAGTCCTCTTCACATGCCCCTGCACGCTGCAAAGAAGTCCTCCGTCATTGCTCCTCCCCGCTCCCTGCTCGCGCGCCGCCTCCATAAGCTCCAGAGTCCAAGAGGCAGAATGCGCCCCTCTTTGGATTCCTCCTCCTCCCTCCGTCCTTCTCCAGCCACTCAGAGTCATAGGAGACCAAAGGGGGTGTGCCTGGATGACGCGATGCATGGCTGACCCCGCGCGCATGCGCAGAAGCGCCCATTCTGCCTCTCGGACTTCTCGTGAGCTCTTGGAGGCGGCACGCTTGCTGGCGTCGTGGAAATAAGAGCAACGACAGAGGAGAAGAAGAAGGACCCTTTGGGGTCATTTCCTTACCGCATCTCAAAGGTCGGTCTTTTTACTTTGGGGTGGGTGCTTGGTTGTTCTGTGGCATGTCTCTTTGTTTATTTTTAATGTTTAAAAAATTGCCTTTTAGCTCCAAAGCCTCTCTGCTTGCTTTGTTCCTTGAGAAATATATGTTGGGAATATGGAAATGTGGGAGAAATGGGGTGGTTGGATGTATTTTTGCATGTCCCTTTGTTTACCTTGCTGAGTATTAAATGGCCTTGCAGTTCAAAAGCCTCTCTTCTTACTTTCTGGCTGATAATATGTGTGTAATATGACAGTGTGGGAGAAATGGGGTGGTTGTATGTATTTATGCATGTCCCTTTGTTTACCTTGCTGAGTATTAAATGGCCTTGCAGTTCAAAAGCCTCTCTTCTTACTTTCTGGCTGATAATATGTGTGGTAATATGACAGTGTGGGAGAAATGGGGTGGTTGGATGTATTTTTATGCTCTGTTTTATATTGTTGTTATTAAATTGAAATGTTGATGTTTTATAACTTCATTTTATGTAAACTGCCCCGAGCCTGCTGGAAGGAGCAGTACATAAAAATGAATAATAAATATAAATAAATAAGAAAATAGTTATACGTTTTACATTTCTGGGTAGGTGATCTTTGGGACTTGGTTTTTTAATCAGTAGCTCCCATGCTGAAAAAGTGTGAGCACCCCTGATCTAGAGCAGTGATTTTCAACCAGTGTGCCGTGGAACACTAGTGTGCCGTGAGAGATCATCAGGTGTGCCGTGGGAAATTAGATTCTAATCTATCTGATGTCATGTATAAAGTTTGCTACTCTGTCTCCGGAACCTCAGCACACGGGTCCCTGTTTCCGGGAGGGCCGAGCAGTAGGGTGGACCCGTTTAGGCCCATTCCGTTCTGCTCCGACAGGGAGCACTTCTGGTTCAGCCCAGCCCTGTTGGCACTGTGCGAGGTGTGAGTCAGAGAGCAGCGGAGCTCGAGCGCTGAAAGCAGGCAGGCAGCCGGCCGGAGGGGCAGGTAGGTAGGCAGGCAGGCAGCGAGTCAGCCGGCTAATGGGGAAAGGAAGGAAGGGAGCTTGTGGGAGAAATATGGGTCCCAGCCTGACCACCTTCAGCCAAGCAGGAAGGCACCATCCAAGCCCTCCCGACAGATGGGCATGGAGACTCTGGCTATACATTAAGGCAGGCAGCATCTTTATTATGGGCTTGGAAGAAGGTTTAGACTAGATATGGTCAAACTTGTGCCTTTCTCCAGGTGTTTTGGACTTCAACTCTAACACTGTGTCCTGTTCTGGGCACCACAATTTAAAATTAAGATATTATAATTGTAGATGTACGTTATATGTAGTATTGCGAATAATATTGCGATATAATTGTTATAATACAATGTGGTATGTAATTGTTGTACTGTGACAATGACATAGTATGTTGTATTTGATATTATAGTATAATATAGTATGGTATACATATAGTGTGTATACATATAATATTGATAACTTTAATGTAATGCAATATAATACTAATAATAATATACTATAACTATATTTTGTGTTCATTGAAACAGGCCCAGGTTTCACAGTGAACGTATAAATACATTTTAAACATATTAACTATATGTATTACTGTGTTAGAGTGTCATTTTGTGTCATTTTGGTTGGTGGTGTGCCCCAGGGTTTTGTAAAGGTAAAAAATGTGCCGCGGCTCAAAAAAGGTTGAAAATCACTGATCTAGAGAAGGAAACTCAAATCAAACCTACGGCCTGCGGACCTCGCTGCCACTATCCTAAGCTTGCTAGGCCCCGGCAGAAGAACCTTTGGTTTAAAGGGTGAGGCCAGTTCTGTCCACGCTGCGCTCCACCAGAAAGGTCCATTGCACAGGCTCGATGGACACATCCAACCTCCTTAGTCATCAACACGCTTGTAGAAAGCGTGGTATGAGTCCTTCCTAAGAATCGTCGTTCATGAAGTAATGCCAGAGAGATAGTTACCTAAAGAGCTTCCCCATACTTATATATGGGCCAAGGACCTATAAATTATTTATTTACTCCATTTCTATACCGCTTTTCTCAGCCCACGGGTGACTCAAAGCAGTTTATAATAGCAAAAATGCAATGTTTATACATCATAAAACAATTTAAAACTATTAAAACCATAGCATCAATATAAAATCATACATAGTCAATACAATATAACTCATAGTGTCTCTTAGTTAAAATCAGATCCAATCTCGCCATCCAGTCATTCCATATTCCAATATTTGTTACATTGTCTAATCAAATGCCTGCTCAAACAACCAGGTCTTAACCTTCCTACGAAATGCTAGCAAGGAAGGGGCCAATCTAATGTCTTTAGGAAGGGCGTTCCATAGCCGAGGGGCCACCACCGAGAAGGCCCTGTCTCTCGTCCCCGCCAAACGTGACGCAGGCGGGATCGAGAGCAGGGCCTCCCCGGACGATCTTAATGTGTTAGACGGAGTTACACTCCCCCTGAAGTCACAGGTTCGCAGTTTGGGTGTGATCCTGGACTCAGCACTGGGCCTGGAACCCCAGGTTTCGGCGGTGACCAGGGGAGCATATGCACAGTTAAAATTTCTGCGCCAGCTGTGCCACTACCTTGGGAAGTCTGACTTGGCCACGGTGGTCCATGCTCTGGTTACATCCTGTATAGATTACTGCAACACTCTCTATGTGGAGTTGCCTTTGAAGACTGTTCGGAAGCCGCAACTAGTCCAACGGACAGCAGCCATGTTGATAACAGGAGCAGCATTCAGAGAGTGTACAACTCCCCTGTTGTGCCAGCTCCACTGGCTGCCAGTTTGCTACCGGGCACAATTCAAAGTGCTGGCTTTAGCCTTTAAAGCCCTAAATGGTTCTGGTCCAACTTACCTGTCATAACGCATCTCTCCCTATGAACCATCAAAATGTTTAAGATCATCCGGAGAAGCTCTGCTCTCGGTCCCGCCTTCTTCACAGATGCGATTGACGGGGACGAGACAGGGCCTTTTTAGTGGCGGCTCCTCGGCTTTGGAACGCTTTCCCTAGAGACAGCAGAACAGCCCCCTCCCTCCTGACATTTCGCTAAAAAGTCAAGACCTGGCTGTTTGAGCAGGCATTTGCTGATGAAATATAACGGTTTAATTAGATATATAGAATGACGACGACGTGACGGAAAGTGATTTCAACATGACGCTTAGACTGTAATTGTATGTTTTAATTGCTAATTGTTGTGCTATATGGTCATTGTTTTGTTACTCATGTTTTTGACTGAAGGGCAGAGACTGCCTTGTGTAAACCGTCCCAAGTCGCCTTCGGGCTGAGAGGGGTGTTATAGAAATATGACAAATAAATAAATAAATAAATGTCCTAGCTGGTTCATAGGAAAAGTGACACAATGAAAAATGCTAGCACTGTGAAGCTGTGGACTTTGAGTTTCTGATTTTTCTGTAATTCTGTGTAAATAATACTGACAATTATTTTTTCCCAAACCACTCCCTCAAGCCACGAAGGAACCTCTATCACAGTAACATTAAAGGAAAACTCAAACAAACAAACAAACAAAGAAACCAAAATTGCCGCTGCATGACGCACCTTATTTTTATTACAACCCAGTTTGGTAATTATTACGAGTTATCTTACTCTTCTCTCAGGGAACTGGCGACAGTCGCAAAATTCCCCTAACTAGATCCATATTCCCCATGTCCCGATAAAAAGTGACCCAAGCATTCTCTTCAGTATATTAGTGCTTTTAATTGAACCGAACCCCCTGTGTTTTTCCATTACCTGCCATTGCCCACACATTCCAGGACGGCTTCATTGCTCCCAGCTGCCACACTTGTATTACGAGGAGGAATTACAATGACTGGAGCCTCGGTGGTGGATGCAGTGTCAGCACCTGCAAACAAGAAAAGAAGCACAACATAAATATTGTCCAGGCCTAGCTTTGTGGGTGTTACATATGCACCAACAGTCACTTTTTAAGCCAGCAGCAGAGAGGAAGGAATCATAATGCTATGAGAAGATACAACCAGTATTGGTGATGCAGAGGTACTAATGACCTATAGATAAATACAAACATACATTGCTGACCTGGTGGAATCCATCCACATTATTGATATTCATGTAATTTTTTTTGATTTGGTGAGTATAACTCCTGTTGGTATAATTGTATATTGCTGTACTATAACGTGTATCCATATATGTCTCTTCTTGTCAGTTAGCTTACTCTTTGTATGTTTGTATTTATTAGGCATGAGAAAAAAGTTATGAAAATGAAATGATTCGTAAGAAATTCGTAAGAAATGCTACTTTCGAGTATTTCCGCACCTGGAACGCCAACCAGGAAGTGGACTTTCTTTATAGAACTTCGGGGCCAGGATTTTCTTAAGTGTCGTTATTAGGTCGTAAGGGGGCACCCTCCTTCTCTCTCACCACCCTCCCGCCTCCCTTGCCAATAAGTATTATGGCAAGGCAAGCCCTAAACTCGCTCCTTCTTTCGGCTGGAAGCCCAGAAAAATGTAAACAGAGAGGTTTACAGAAGTAAATCTGCAAAGGAGGGCACTTTGGATGAAGGGCCCTCCTTTGTGGATTTACTTCTGAGTAAACCTCTGTTTACATTTTTCCAGGCTTCCCCTGCCTCTCCTGCCCTGCCAGGATCTAAAGCATCAAATAGTATTGGGGTGAGAAACCAACCTAATGTATAATAGAATGAATGCTACTATAAGTGCCTAATATTATAAGTAATCCAACTGGTCATATATTCTGTCCATGCACATGCAATAACAGCAGTAATAACAATAACAAGAGGTAAAATTCAAACCGAAGTATTCTGACTGGTCTCTCCCCATGCAGTGCAAACGGGCTCCTCACTTATTAGCCCGGGAAAAGCCACCGTTGGCTGCTTGGGAGCACACACACCCCTATTCCTGGGGGGGGGGGATTTGCTGCAGAATCCCGGGCTCATAGAGAAGATTCTGCAGAAAATCCCCACCAAAGAATATGTATGTGTGTGCACCCAAGCAGAAAACGCTGGCTTTTCCCGAGCTCACAGAGAAGAGCCCGTTTGCACCGCATGAGGAGGGACCAGTCAGAATACTTCGGTTTGAATTTTACCTCTTCTTATACCCATTGTTATTACTGCTGTATTATTGCATGTGCATGGAATGTAGGTATATGACCAGCCTGGGCAAACTTGGGCCCTCGCTCCCTCGGGATCGGGGTGAGAGAGAGGCAGCGAGGAGCGAGGGGGGGGGCTCCTCCTCCTTTTCTTTTGCTGCTTCCAAGAATAGAATACCCCCTCCCTCCCTCCTTTCCTCCCTCCTTCCTATTTGGAGAGTCCCATCTAGAATTCAGTGTGGTTTATTCAAGTTTGGCCCTACAACTCCCAGAAATCCCAGCCAATTTACCAGCTGTTAGGATTTCTGGAAGTTGTAGGCCAAAACCATCTGGAATGCGCATGCGCTGGCATACGAACTACTAACGAATTTCGTTAGTAATTAAGTTACATTTTAGAAATTTTAGGAAAATTTTTTGTAAGTCTTTCTTTTACTAATCAAAAAAAAATCCCCCCCCCCATTGATTTTAGAATCGCCATTTTTGGGTTCGAAACCATGCCTAGTATTTATCTATAGGTCATTAGTACCTCTGCATCACCAATACTGGTTGTATTAATTATGTAAACGCCCTGAAGAAGCTGTTGATATTTGTTCAGCGAAACGGGATTTGGGATCCTCCAAAAAGTTCTACATCACCCGTTGGCGTTGCCATCACGGCTGTGGGAGCAGCCAGCCCCGCAGCTGGGCTCATGCTGCAATAGAACTGGCACTCATGTATTGGTGCTTGGGCAGTTGAATGTTTACTGCGTGGACTTCACAGCATCTGGCTGTGGTCCTAATAAATATATATATTGATATATTTCTACAAATCCGTGTGGAACTAGTACGTTCATTGGATTAGTCCTGGCATCTGCCCATTGCCTTCTTGGGTGGGCCCAAGAACGTGTGGGGTATCTGCATTTCTGCCCACGTGGGGTCATTGGATCCTACGAGATACAGGCCAAGCCCTTGATGGACACATCCACAGCACCGATCACTAGCCTGGATCCTCCACTGCGGCGTTTGTTTGGGGGCCCTTGGGTGTGTGTGTGCATTTGTGCACTCGGCATTTTGGGGCATTCCCCCCGCCTTTCTCTGGCTTCGTTCCGGCTTTGCTTGCTCGTCAGCTCCAGGGAACCTCCCCCCATTACGTCTTCCCATTGCGGCATCATCTGTGTGCTTCATCTGACCCCGCCCAGGGATTCCCCGACGCCTCCCTGCTCACCACTTCCGCATTGCCCGATAACGTCATCAGCCGGGGACGCACCGGATACTACACGTCATCATTATTGGACCATCATTGCAACAGGAGTTTCCCCGTCGCTGGACGGCGTTTCGCCGCATCCAGGGACTACGGGGGAGGCCCGTGGTGGCAGCGGAGTTTCATCTGAGCCGCACCGCACCACCGCCATCCCCCCTTTCTCCTGCCTTATGGACTCCCTCACGAAGGGTATTTACTATTTAGGTTTGGACGCTGTATGTTTATCGGGGATCTATATGTTATTGCTGACTGCCTTACATTTCTTTTGGGGGTCTAGGCTGGTGTTTAATACATAGATGCACAGTGCTTATTTTTGGATTATACCTATAGGAACGGATTGCGTTGTGGGCATTAATTTTGGATCCAGTACCATGGGGACATTGTCCCTTAGGGCAGTCTTTGGTGCCCTCTGCACTGACTTGTACCATACCCAATAGCGTGGGGAGCCAGCAACATTTGGTCTGGATAGCACTGGTATATATATCACTACTCCACTTCCGCATGGGTTGGACATTTGTCCTCTTGATATATGTATATATTGCTTTGGGTTTGTCTCCTGTTTTGATGAACACAACATATATATGACTTCCTCTCACATACTTATACATGGCTATCATGTCTTCTCTCAGCCTTCTCTTCTTCAGGCTAAACATGCCCAGCTCTTCAAGCCGCTCCTCATAGAACTTGTTCTCCAGACCTTTGTGAAATTTCACCCTGAGTGAAACTTGCTTCCAGTTAACTATGGATGTCATGAAGCTGTTTATAAACAGTTCCTTGAAAAGGGGGCAAAAATCCAGTAAAATAGTAAAAAAAAACCATTTCCAAGCAGAGAGGCTCATTTGTTTCTTTGAAACCTGTGAGGGGGCTGCTAGGAGGCAGGAGAGTGCCAATTTCCCACGGCACACCTGATGATTGCTCACGGCACACTAGTGTGCCACGGCACACTGGTTGGGGAACACTGACCTACAGCACTGATTCTCAAAGTGGGCAGTACCACCCCCTGGTGGGCGGTGAGGCGATCCAAGGGGGTGGTGAGAGGCTCAGAGGAATTTGGGGGCAGTGAACCCCTTTAAGGGGGTGGTGAACGATTGGCTATTTAGGAGGGGTCGTGCGGCCCTCTTCTTTGGCCCTGCCCCCTTCGCTTTGACCTGCATATTAGATACTTGGGTTAGAATTCGTAAGAGTAGCAAAATTATTTATGAAGTAGCAACAAAAATATGGTTGGGGGTTACCAAAACATGAGGAACCTTATTTAGGGGTCATGGCATTAGAAAGGTTGAGAACCACTGCATTAATACATATATCTTTCTATTTAATTGCTATTAATTAAAATATATATAATTTCTAGGGGGCAGTGAGTAATTTTTTTTCTGGAAAGGGGGCGGTAGGCGAAAAAAGTTTGGGAACCACTGACCTAGAGCCATGGACCTTATTTTAGGTCTTGCAGCCCACAGTTTGGAAACCACGGTTCTACACATTGATCCATGTGGGCAGATCCGCATTTTTCCATCTCCGGCGGGCTGGAGGACTGGCTCCCTACGTGTCTAGGAATGACCTGGCTGCCGTGTTCCGGGCGGCGGTCGTCTCGGGATTGGACTGCTGTGGCGCCCTTTGCATTGGCCTTCCTTTGTCGGTGATCCAGAAGCTTAAGCTAGTGCAAAATGCTGCTGCTCGACTTCTTGCTGGGGAATTGGTGAGATGTCATAATGCTCCAATCCTGCAGCAATTGCACTGGCTACCGATTGAGCACCGGATTACCTTCAAGGTGCTGGTTCTCGCCTTCAGGGCCTTGTATGGTCTGAGGCCAGCATGCCTGGGGGCCTGCCTTGCCCCCTACCAACCCACTTCTGTCTGAGGACCAGGATTTGCTCGAAGTCCCTAGTGTTTGGACCTTTCATTTGCCGAGCACTAGGTGCGGGGCCTTCACGATCGTGGCTCCATATCTAACTAACTAACTAACTTTATTTCTTATGAGTCGCTCTCCAGCAAAGGTACTCTGGGCGACTTACACAATTAAAATAAACAGGTTACATAGTCACCGCTTGTTACTAACAATCATAGGCTCTTCTGAAAAGCCATGTCTTGAGTGCCCCTAGAAATGTATGTAGATCAGGAGTGGCTCTTTGGTCTGGCGGTAGGGAATTCCACAAGATTGGGGCTGCGATCGAGAAAGATCACTGTCTTGTGGACTCCAAACAGACGTCTCTAGGGCCAGGGACATAGAGGAGATTCTCATGAGCTGACCGTGGCAGTCTCTGGTGGTGGAGTGGCATTAAACGCTCTCTTAGATCTGAAGGACCCTGACCTCGAAAGGCCTTGAATGCTAGGACCAGGGTCTTGTAGAGCAGTCTTTCCCAACCAGTGTGCCGTGGCGGACCTCCTGCTGTGCCGCGAGAAAAGCTCTCTGCCCCCTTTCCTCCCCCCCTCCTGCCGAACTCCTGCTGCTTGGGGGAGGAGGAAGGGCCGGGCAGTGGCGAAGAAAAAGAAGAAGGGGCCGGGGCGCCGCCTCCTTCGGCCGTTTCCCCAGCCAGCCTCCAATCCGCCATGACTCCCACCATGACTCTCGCCCCTCACTCGCTGAAGCCGCGTGGAGGAGGAGCCCCACCCACTGAAGCCCGTCCACCGCTCATGCTCCTCCTCTGTAGGAGAGCTGAAGCTGGGGGGAGGGGGCGGGGCATGGCGTGGCCTGGCTCTGCCCCCTCCCCCTGGCTTCAAGCACTCCCAGCAGCTGCTCCAGCCTTGAGGGACAGTGCCAAGCCAGCATTGTGCTGGCTCTGGCACCGCTGGCTTGGCACTGCCCCCTCAAGGCTGGAGCAGCTGCTGGGAGAGGTGAAGCCGGGGGTAGGGGGCGGGGCATGGCACAGCCTGGCTCCGCCCCTCCCCAGCTTTGGCACTCCCAGCAGCTGCTCCCAGCAGGCCACCAACCCCCAGCCGTTCTTTACTGTGTTAGAGTGTCATTTTGTGTCATTTTGGTTGGTGGTGTGCCCCTGGATTTTTTTAATGTTAAAAGTGTGCCACGCTCAAAAAAGGTTGGGAAACACTGTTGTAGAGGACTCTTGTGTTCAACCGGCAGCCAATGCAAGCGCTGCAGAGACGGCGTTATATGGCACCTCATTGATGTTTTTGTGAGGAGTCTAGCGGCTGCATTTTGCACAATTTGGATCTTGCAAATTGCTGCTCGAGGTAAGCTCACATACAAAGCATTGCCGTAATCCAGCCTTGACGTAACCGTGGCATGGATTACCGTAGCCAGCGCCTCTGTTGGTAAATAAGGCGCCAACTGCTTCGCTTGGCGTAGATGAAAGAAGGCCCTTTTACTAGTGGAGTGCTTTGCCGATAGAAACACGAGCCATCTGAAGTTTACCTTCTTTCCGGCGGGTGTGCAAAACATTTCTTTTTCGGCAAGCATTCGGATCGTGCTGATTAGGTTTTTGTGTTTTAATTGTATTGTATGTAGTTTGTCCCTTGGATATTTGTAAACCGCTCCGAACCTTCGGGGAGTGGTGGCATACAAGTTGGAAAAATAACAATAATAATAATGACAGTTACAGTGGTGCCAAGTAGAAGCAAGCCGGGGTGGTTGCAAAGTAACGTGCTCAAAAACAGGATACACACATAGAGTAGGTATGCAATAAAGTTTATCAACAAGAAATTATATTCAAACGCCACACTGGGCTATAACACCGGTGTGAGTACACCTAAGAAAACAAAGCGCACCAATGTGCTAATAATAATGCAAAAGTGTCCTGTAGGGTAAATACCCCAGGATTAGTCCATGTCCAAAAACATATAACTCCAAATGGAGCGCCAACGACGGAGATAAGCCAACTTTGTGAAAAATGGAAGTCCAAAGTAAACCACCCAAGGCGGGTGTATTTGTAATCCACAGAGTAGGCTGACGTACAGGGCCGACGAGGAAACTGTTGTAAGGATCCAGCACTCGTTTCGACCTATTACCGGTCTTTCTCAAGGCCAATTTTGTTCCATCAAGGGGCAATGGTGGTCATGGCTGGACTGGCCTGTGGCAGAAGCACATACGTACATCTCAGTATACATAACAGTAATGACAATAGTACATACAGTCAAAGAGGACACCAAAGTATCCAAAATGCAACCATTATATATCCAAACACATTAAGTTCTATGTACCATCAAAGGAGAACAATGAATTAAACATGAATTAGCCATAATGCTAATCAATATAACACAATATATAAGTAATAATAGTCCAATTAAGCGGGTAGAGGAACGCTCACCAAGCAAGAGGAAATCACTCCAAGGCAAGAGTCCAGGGCGTGTAGCAGAGAGCACAGAGTAAGCAAAGTTTAAGTAAGGTGGAAGGGAACAGTGCAACAGTTGGACTATTATTACTTATATATTCTCCTTTGATGGTACATAGAACTTAATGTGTTTGGATATATAATGGTTGCATTTTAGATAATTTGGTGTCCTCTTTGACTGTATGTACTATTGTCATTACTGTTATGTATACTGAGATGTACGTATGTGCTTCTGCCACAGGCCAGTCCAGCCATGACCACCATTGCCCCTTGATGGAACAAAATTGGCCTTGAGAAAGACCGGTAATAGGTCGAAACAAGTGCTGGATCCTTACAACAGTTTCCTCGTCGGCCCTGTACATCAGCCTACTCTGTGGATTACAAATACACCCGCCTTGGGTGGTTTACTTTGGACTTCCATTTTTCACAAAGTTGGCTTATCTCCGTCGTTGGCGCTCCATTTGGAGTTATATGTTTTTGGACATGGACTAATCCTGGGGTATTTACCCTACAGGACACTTTTGCATTATTATTAGCACATTGGTGCGCTTTGTTTTCTTAGGTGTACTCACACCGGTGTTATAGCCCAGTGTGGCGTTTGAATATAATTTCTTGTTGATAAACTTTATTGCATACCTACTCTATGTGTGTATCCTGTTTTTGAGCAAGTTACAGTGGTGCCAACCTGCATTAATTCTCCAGTGCAGTTGGATTTAGTCAAACTTCAACTTTTTTTCCTTCCGACTTTGGAGCAGATCATCCTCTCATTAGGGAGCAGCTCTCAAGTCCAGTCATTTTCTGTCGCTTTCATGATACTATGCAGAAGCCTTTTATTTCGGTACTTGAAGCTCCAAATCATAGGAAGCAGAGAGATCATAAGGTTTGCTCCCCAGGAAAATGCAGGAAGGCCCATTCCCAGAGAACAAATAAACGGAGCTCAAAGAGGTTTTTTCCCCCCTCGCGACGAAGCACTTTTATTTTTATCAAACATTTGCTGACTTATATTTTTAAGATCTTTTCATGTTTTTGTTTAATCTTACGACTTCCGCGGGGTTTCAAAAGAGCCTGCCAGTGCTTGAGTGAGTTCTTTAAAAGGATTTTTTCAGACTCCAGGGAACAAATACGAAATTAACAAAGCAGCGTATCACAGCAACTTCAATCCGCTTCCCTTATCAGTAAAGTAAATAACCCAAATCTGCTTCTCTTTTGTGAGTCTACAAACTGTAAATAATTTAGCTTATGCAACTCTGGATACACAGCAGGGGGAGAGGAAAAAAAAGTGGCAAGGAAGAAATGCTGCCATTTCGGGCTTCCGTGTGTGCCCGCATGTGCATGCGCATTATATCTCGACGCATGTATTTAATAAGTGAATTAAGCCACCAATATGTTATTGCTTTGCTTCAAGCTATTCATTTGGGGAGAGAAAGCAAAGCATTGTTTTCCCGACATGAGAAAGAGCATAATAAAAGGCTGCTAAAAATAAGGACGGCAATAAATGAGTTACAGGAGGAAAAAGAATGAAGCCCCGCGCCTCAACCAATGAGGATCCAAACTGGCTCATCGAACACTGTACATTAAGGCATCTTAGCATTATAAAATCTGCCATTATGAGTCGATGCAATTTACAGCTGGCAACTGGAAGACTCCAAAGCCTTCGGTCCTTAGCACGAGAAAAAAAAATATCCATCACGAAATAGCAAAGAGTTGGAAAGAACAGTCATGGCGTATTTAGTTCTGTTAGACATTTCTGCAAAAATGTTTTAAAGTGTGATATATGGGTGAGACAAACCGAAAATGAGCACAAACTCTCATAAATAGCACAGAGCTGGCATTTTACTGAAGTTTCACTTTTGAAGATGAAACACAGAGCAACGGTATAAAGACCAGAACACTTACTGGAGTGCAACTGGTGAGATGCCTTTGAAGCTTCCCTTTCCTTTGAATTGCTTCGCACTACCTATAGACTAAACGGTTTTTCCAGAGCATCTGCTATTTAACACGTGGATTTCCAGTAGGGTTGATATAAAAAACTAAGGGACGTTTACCTAAAAATATGGGATTTTTCACAAAAATAAGGGACACTTTATACAGGGTATTATTATTAATAATAATAATATTAATAATAATAAATACAATAAATTTTATTGCCTTGGTTTTACTGTAAGTCAATTTGAACCTCTCTCTTTCTGGAGAGAAAATGCAGGGTATACACAATACCAATAACCATAATAATCTGTATCTGTATCTATATAAAGCAGAATGTTTGTATGCATGTATGCGGAGGTGCGTAGGGCAGATATGTGGCAGCTTTCTGATTGGCTCCTACTGTGGGAGAATTTGCATAATGGACTCTCATTGGCCACCACCACCAACATTCCGACACTCTAAAGTGGCATAGGGGTGGGTGGGTAAGGAAAAGGCCTGAGGCAGTCAGGCATGGTGGGAGTTTAAGGCCAAAACACTTTGCGGCCCCCAACAATGACAGAACAAGACCAAACTTGGCACACAGAACCCCCAAGACCAACTCTACGTCCTGGTGGAGTTTGAGGGAGGAAAGAACATGGATGACAGGACTTGCAGTACTTTAACTCAGTTGCTTAGAGCACTGTGGCCCACACCAATGACGGATCAGGACCACACTTGACACACAGAGGCCCAATGGCCCACCTTACAACCTGGACAAGTTTAGGGCAGGATGGGACACAAATGATGGGATTTGCAGTACCTCCACCCGATTCACTTCCCACAGCCCCTACAAATCACAGACCAGGCAGATGATGGGACTTGCAGTACCTTCAGTACTTCCTATGACCAATGCAGACCAAACTTGGCACACAGATCCCCCATGACCCATTCTACATCCTGCAGCAGTTCGAAGGAGGATGAACCGTGGATGATGGGCCTTGAAGTACCTTGACTCACTTCCCGAGACCACTCCAACCCTAACTCAATGACTGATCGAGACCAAACTTGGCACACAGAGTCCCCATGACCCACTCTACATCCTGGTGCAGTTTGCAGGAGGATGAACAATGGATGATGGGACTTGAAGTACCTCCAATCACTTTCCGAGACCACTGCATAAGAAGAGGAGGAGGCAATGGCAGCAGCAGCTCGCACCCAGCCGCCATGCTGCTGGCTGGTAAGCAAAGAGAGCCAGCCCCTCCCACTCCTCCCAGTCACTCCTTCCTTCCTGCCTTCTTTCGCCTCACAAGCAGTGCGCACGCGCACTCCTCCTCGCTTTTTTCCTCCCCTCAATCCCAAAGCCATGCCCAGTCTAAACCCTGCCTCTATTTTACCCTAGGGCTGCCACCTGTCCTGTCCTGTCAATACGGGACAGGAGCTGAAAATACGGGACACTAAATTAAGAGCAAAAATATGGAATGTCCCGTATAAATGTGGATTTCCAGGGGTAAGGAACTGAGAGTCAAAAGAGACATTGAACCACCCCATACACTCACAATCTCCTGGTGCTTGGGCAAGTGAAATTACCATATTTTTCGGCATATAGGACTGGGTGTATAAGATGACCCCAACTTTTCCAGTTAAAATATAGAGTTTGGGATATACTCGCCGTATAAGACTACCCTCTTCCAACGCAAACGAAATAAAAAAATTTAAAGCATCAGATTTGATTTCAATATGGTGATTTTTCCTATTACTGTACCTCGTTCCCTGCCTCTCAGATCTCGCACCTGCGCACCTGCACCGCTTCACTGCCGTCTTCAGGAGCGAGATCTGAGAGGCAGAGGAGGGGGTACGGTAATAGGATACAAAGGCAGGCCAGACAGGCAAAAGCAGGTGTGTTTTTCTGGGCCCAGAGCCACTCTATCTCTTTTTTCCATACCCCGGGCGCCCCGGGCGCCTGCAGCTCGCTCCACCCTTCACTTACACCTTCCCGGTGAGGCGCCCCTTCGTGGCTCCCACTTGCTTTCGTGTTGAACTGATTTTCGTATCAGGAGGGGGCTTCATGTTACGTGCTCCCAAAGGTAACAAAAATAATGAAAAAATGGATGAAACTAGAGAAACTAATTCCACGCACAACTGTAATATAGCATGCTCACTCTCTGCAATATGATACCAGATGCGTGAGTATTATCTCTTATTCAATTAACTGGGAAAAACCAATAGTGGGAATATGTAATTTTCATAAATTATGTTAAAATGAAGAAGGAAATGAATTGTTTGCTTGTGAAGTCATTTCAAATGAGGCCAACCAATTAGATTCATCCAGGTAGCAATCCGAGGCAGGACATGCATATCGAACATTTGCCATCAAGTCTGGTTTGGTCCATTCCTTTGAACGCGGAATAAGCAGGAACAACTCGTGGGGAGGGGAGTAGATTCCAAACTTCAATAATAAAGATATCATATACACCGTCAGACTTGTATGTTTCTATATTATAGTCTTCAAAGTCGCAAGGTAACAATACATAACGCAATATCCTACAAGAAATACACTTAAGGTAGGCTACACATGCAGTCGACCTGGTTTTTTTTCGTAGCGTGGAAACCTTCAAAACAATTACAATGGGTTTATGTGGCAAATATATGCGCAAGATACATTGTAATGCAAATAAATGAACGGTCCCCAGAAAGTAGCTCAGTGTAGTGCGTGGCGCTGTGTATGTGAAACCCAGCACGTGACGCGGAAGTAACAAACAGTATGCCTTGTTTACTTTGTAGAATTATAACCCGGATTTTCTGACGTTCGTTTTCCACGGGCGTCGCTGCTGTGTGCCTAGAGTAAATCAATGAAGTTCTTGTAGAAGTCGTTTGGAGCTCAAATCTCCCAAGTGCTGCATAGCACTATTTGTAATCCAATGAATGTGAAGTTTCCGCACAGCGACTGGATGGCTCGAACTGCTCCAGCCTCCATGGAGGGGAGTCGAAGCCATGCCGATGGCTTGTTGATGTCTTCAGGCGCCAATTATTTGGGCCATTTCATGTGCAATCCACACTTCATCAGGGTGTGGCAGGTCGCTGGATATATCATATGGTGAATAACACTGGCATCACTATTGGAAATCCATGTGGCTGGAATCACGAAACTACTTCTACAGGAACTTCATTGATTTGCTCTAGGCACACAGCAGCGACGCCCGTGGAAAACGAACACCAAAAAATCCGGATTATAATTGTACAAGGTAAACAAGGCGTATTGTTTGTTACTTCTGCATCACGCGCTGGGTTTCCCATACACAGCGCCACCCACTAAACTGAGCTACTTGTTTGAAGGTTTCCACGCTACGGGACAAAACCAGGTCGACTGCATGGGTAGTGTTGTGGTACAGAGACGGCCGTGGCTGAGTCCAGGAGTTAAAAGATAACAAAAGTTTATTTAAACATCAAATGGGTGTTGGAATAACAAAAAAAAAGCTTATCTTCGGCTGTACAAAAACCCCAATAATCCCAGGGAACCCCAAAACCAAAAATGCTGAGAAGAAAAGAACTCAAAAACAAACAGCAGATGTCCTTCTGCGGCGTTCAGTCAAAGGGATGTCCATAAGGCGTAGTCCAACATCAATCCAGGGGTCATAGGACAGGAGAAAAACATACAGGGAAGGAGGAGACGTTCCAGAGTCGACAGGAACTAAGTATACAGAAAACACATAATTCACAGCCCCCCATAAAACACAGCATCTTCCTCCCTCCATGTAATACTATACCAAACACTCTGTAGCAGGAAACTCACAGCAGTCACAGTGAAGGTCAAGAGGTACATGGCAGCAGCTAAACACAAAAAGCAGACATGAATCCCAAAACCCCCCACCTTTTCCCAATATCAGCTAGAGCTGCCATAGCAGCTCTCCCAAGGAACATGGTGTCACACCACAGGGCCTCCAGGCTGCCCATTTGCCCGGCTCTGCATAGGCCCATCCGGCCTAGGAAGTGGTTAAACCGTCAGTTTGATGCTTCCCAGGCCCCTTTGAAGCTTCTCTGCATTCTCGTGTGAAAGTGGCACGGAATGCATAGATAACTGCACTCAAGGTTACCAAAGCGAGACTCCCTTTCGGCCTGGCGCTACAGAGGATCCAAACCGATCCTCCCCGAAACATCTGTGCCCGTTAATTGGGGAACATTCTAAAGAACCTGAGGTAACCATAAACATATAGTTTCTCATCAATCATTGGGCTTGATGTTCGACGCACTGGGACGGGCTAAGGGAATCCTATATGAGAGGTCCATCCTGGATCAACTCCTGCCAGGAATGGGCATCCCCTGATCAACTCCTGCCATCACAGAATGTTACTCTGAAGAGCCGAGCCGCCAATGGCCTGATCCAAGCTACCTCCGCCCCTTCCACAATAAAACTGGGCTGCCCTGGTCCATTGAACTCTGTGCGTCCTGCTACAAAACCTGAATTGCTGCTAAAGACTTTGTTGCTAAACATCCCTTGCTTTCCCAAGCCGCCTGGTTGCTGAATGAGGAGGAATCTACCCAGAGACTCTTCCAGTGCATCCTGGCTTGGAATCCCCCTGCCCTTCAAATGTATCAGACTAAGTAGATGCTGAATCTTTCTCCTCTGTTCTCTGTCTGAGTCAAGGCTTGAGACACTAGCCACTCTCTTTACCCCAGCTGTAGGAGCCTGATCATCCAGAGCCGCGCCCCAAACTGAGCTACTGCTTGATGTTACTGCCTCAGCACCTTCCTCCATGCTACTACCCGTAGTAACTGGAGGCTCATTTACAACATGTAGCCTACCTTAAGTGTATTTCTTGTAGGATATTGCGTTATGTATTGTTACCTTGAGACTTTGATGACTATAATATAGAAACATACATGTCTGACGGTGTATATGTTATCTTTATTATTGAAGTTTGGAACCTACTCCCCTCCCCACGAGTTGTTCCTGCTTCTTCCACGTTCTTTGCTTCAGTAAGCCCCCCTCCCTGTTGTTTGGTCCATTCCTTTGACAGACTAACATCATGTTCACACAGTGATTCTGATTAGCCATAGTCTTGGCCCATTCCTCTCTGATGCATGAGAGAGGCTTTCTTGCTTTTGAGCAAATGAAATGATTAGAAAGAAGCCGTAAATGCTGAAATGTGTTAATTTGCACTAATGCTCACCTCTACCTGCGGTGCCATGAACACCGTTTTTCAGTCCTTCCATTGCTTCAAAAGTAACCAAAGAACAAATGGTGACCTGATGGTGACCTCTAAAAGTCCGGTCTGGGAAAGAGGCCCTTTGCGGTAAATAGATGAAACATAGGAACCAAGGTTTTTAATTGTGCCTGGAAAGAGGCAGATAGAGGCTTCATTTGCAACTTATTGCTAATTGCAAAGAGAACAATGGCGAATAGCAGTCATGCTTATTTCATTTTGATTCACATTATGTCCCAGAAGAAGCCTATTAGTGAAATTAGTCATTTCATAATGGTTTCTGAACATGTGAGGTTAAGATGACGCTGATCAAGGCCTAATATATTTCCTTTGAATCCTGACACAACAGTACAATAGCACTGGCTTTTAATCTAATGGAGGACTAATGTGCTTAGGCCACTAAATGGCATATAATACGTTGCATTGTGCAATTACATTAAACTCATCAAATGTTTAGTGATTGGCCTGTAGGACATCAATTGAAGAAGTAGTTATTAGCAAACATGAAACTAATGTGTAACATTTCACATTTCTGAAAATGCCTTATAATTACACAGTGTGTCACCAGTTGTTTTGTTTTTTTGCGGAGCGGTGATGAGAAAGATAATTCAAACAATCAGCTAGCTGGTCATAGTTTTATTAACCATAGGCTCCATGTCAATGTCTTTATCTGCTTAAATGAGTCATCAAACTTAATTGCTTCATTGATTAGTTAAAAAATGACTTGGGGAGATGCTCATGAAATTAATCTGTTAAATTATTCATTTGTTATTCCTGCCCCGTTGTAGCTGACCATCATAGATTGCCTGGGAAACACCGGAGCGTTGCATACATTCAAACCAGTGTTTTCAACCTTTTTTGAGCCGTGGCACACTTTTTACATTTACAAAATCCTGGGGCACACCACCAACCAAAATGACACAAAATGACACTCTAACACAGTAATACATATAGTTAATATGTTTTTAAATGTATTTATACACTCTGTGTGAAACCTGGATATGTTTTGATGAACACAACATAGATATCCTGGCAGGAATGGCAGAAAGACACGCACAAAGGTCTTGCTCTATTTATAGTTAACACACAATCAAAGAGCATCCTGAACTCTTGCAACAATGGAATTGAACCAAACTCGGCATATTGAACTCTCATTACCAACAGAAAGTACTGAAAGGGTTTGCTTGGGAATTGACCTTGAGTTTGGAAGTTGTAATTCACCTACACCCAGAGAGCACTGTGGACTCAAACAATGTTATGTTATGTTGTTTGTTTTCTATCCAGAAAGGAGGCTCACCACTTTAAGGTCCCTAAAACAGGCATGGGAAAACTTCAGCTCTCTGGGTGCTTTGGACTTCAACTCCCACCATTCCTAACAGCCTGAGGCCCTTTCCTGCTTAAGTGGCTGAGGGGGGAGAAAAGGGCCTGAGGCTGCTAGGAATGGTGGGAGTTGGAGTCCAAAACACCTGGAAGGTCCAAGTTTGCCCATGCCAGCTTTCGACAAAGACCTCTTCCTCCCCCTTCCCCTTCGCGCCCTTTCTTCCCCCTCCTGCCAAACACTTACTTTTTCTTCTCCACTCGGGCTCCCTTCTTCAGGAGTGGAGGGGGCAGGGAGGAAGACGTGACCCGTGCGGGCGCTACTGCGCAGCCTCACCCCACGTCTTCCTCCCTCCCCCTCCCTTCCTGAACACGCTTACGCTATCCCCTCGGATCAAAATGGCGGCAGCGTGAGCAAAGCGAGGCAAAGCAAGGCTGGGAAGAAGGGAGCCCGAGTGGAGAAGAAAAAGTGTTTGACAGGAGAGGGAAGAAAAGGTATTGGAGGTTCCAATTTCCCACGGCACATCCAATGATCGTTCACGGCACACTGATTGGGAAACACTGATTTAAACTAACTATGTATTTAATAGGCCTGAGTAGGTTCGTTCGGAATCTTCTTAATTCGGAATAAACTCGGATAGAATTCCTTTTTGAAGTTATTTCGAAGCCATTTGGGAACCCAGTTTGGATGCGGATGTCCTTCCCTCCGTGTCAGACCTGGAACAAGAGCCGTGTTTAACCCAGTTTGGATGCGGCTCTCGCCCCAGGTCTGACGTGGGAGGGAAGGACATCCGCATCCAAACTGGGTTAAACACCTCATTCCCCCCACGTGTTTAAGGGTATTTAACAAGGTTTCGGGAGTAGAACAACTACTTTCAAAGTAAAGACCAAACTTTGAAAATTTGCCAAAACTCCATGGATAAGTCAGATGGTGGAGCTGGGAGACTCCTGTTTGACTCCTTGGCCGGTGGGGTCCCACAGGGTTCAATTCTGCCCCCCCCCCCCTGCTGTTTAACATTTACATGAAACTGCTGGGAGAGATCATCTGGAGTTTTTCAGTTTGGTGTCAAATTTATGCAGATGACACCCAACTCTATTACTCCTTTGCACCAAAAGCCAAGGATGCTGTTCATAGGCCTAGGTAATCATGGTTCTAAAGTACTTACAAAACTAAAGTTCTGGTGGTGAACACTAGGTAGCGCTGGTGCTTTACTTCTACAATGTTGCTCAAGTTCTGGTGGTGAACACTAGGTGGCGCTGGTGCTTTGCTTCTACAGTGTTGCTAAAGAACACTAGGTGGCACTTCTACAATGTTGCTAAAGTTCTGGTGGTGAACACTAGGTGGCGCTGGTGCTTTGCTTCTACAGTGTTGCTAAAGTTCTGGTGGTGAACACTACAGTGTGGCTAAAGTTCTGGTGGTGAACACTAGGTAACGCTGGTGCTTTGCTTCTACAATGTTGCTCAAGTTCTGGTGGTGAACATTAGGTGGCGCTGGTGCTTTGCTTCTACAGTGTGGCTAAAGTTCTGGTGGTGAACACTAGGTGGCGCTGGTGCTTTACTTCTACAATGTTGCTAAAGTTCTGGTGGTGAAAACTAGGTGGCGCTGGTGCTTTGCTTCTACAGTGTTGCTAAAGTTCTGGTGGTGAACACTAGGTGGCGCTGGTGCTTTACTTCTACAGTGTGGCTAAAGTTCTGGTGGTGAACACTAGGTGGCACTGGTGCTTTTTGGTTGCTAAAGTTCTGGTGGTGAACACTAGGTGGCACTGGCGCTTTGCTTCTACAGTGTTGCTAAAGTTCTGGTGGTGAACACTAGGTGGCACTGGCGCTTTGCTTCTACAGTGTGGCTAAAGTTCTGGTGGTGAACACTAGGTGGCGCTGGTGCTTTACTTCTACAATGTTGCTAAAGTTCTGGTGGTGAACACTAGGTGGCGCTGGTGCTTTACTTCTACAATGTTGCTAAAGTTCTGGTGGTGAACACTAGGTGGCGCTGGTGCTTTGCTTCTACAGTGTTGCTAAAGTTCTGGTGGTGAACACTAGGTGGCGCTGGTGCTGTACTTCTACAGTGTGGCTAAAGTTCTGGTGGTGAACACTAGGTGGCGCTGGTGCTTTGCTTCTACAATGTTGCTAAAGTTCTGGTGGTGAACACTAGGTGGCGCTGGTGCTTTGCTTCTACAGTGTGGCTAAAGTTCTGGTGGTGAACACTAGGTGGCGCTGGCGCTTTGCTTCTACAGTGTGGCTAAAGTTCTGGTGGTGAACACTAGGTGGCGCTGGTGCTTTACTTCTACAATGTTGCTAAAGTTCTGGTGGTGAACACTAGGTGGCGCTGGTGCTTTGCTTCTACAGTGTTGCTAAAGTTCTGGTGGTGAACACTAGGTGGCGCTGGTGCTTTACTTCTACAGTGTGGCTAAAGTTCTGGTGGTGAACACTAGGTGGCGCTGGTGCTTTGCTTCTACAATGTTGCTAAAGTTCTGGTGGTGAACACTAGGTGGCGCTGGTGCTTTGCTTCTACAGTGTGGCTAAAGTTCTGGTGGCGGACATTTCAGAACTCTAGCAAAACTTTCAAAATTCCATTATAAATGGCAGTTCCTAATTGATTCTGTCTTAAAAATCGCCAATAAGGAAATAATATTGAAGTTTTGAAAGTTTTGTTAGAGTTCTGAAATGTTCACCACCAGAACTTTAGCAACACTGTAGAATCAAAGCACCAGCGCCACCTAGTGTTCACCACCAGAACTTTACTTTTGTAATATTTTAGAACCATTTAGACCCATGATTGCCCAGGCCTAGTTCACTCTCTCCCCACAAATTCTATGTATCCAATTTCGCTAGGATAAGTCAATATGTTTTGAGGAAATTGCTTAAGAGTTCTTCAGAACCTGAATAATCTGAACTCTCTAGGCGTGAAAAGGTACTACCTCTGTCTTGAACGAAGCAAGCAGTAAGAAAAAGTAACTGAGCATGTTACAAGTTGATATTCCAGACCTATCTGAAAGATTTCCACATGTACAGGACACACACTATATCAAGCCATTAGATTTATTGTAGAGTTTGTAATCCATCTGACAAATCGAACAGATAGAAGGAGGCTAATTTAAGATGGCAAAGGGGCATTTGGGGAGGAACCAATAACAAAATGTGCTGCTATTGGTCAGAAGTGTCAGCCAACGCTATTTCAAACACGGTTTCTTTTGGAAACTGACAACTCAATTACTGCAATTTAATGAACTCAACTACCGGTATTGGAGTCATTAACATTAATGGTGCAGAATCAATCTTTTTCATTTCTAGCATTGGATATTTCACAAAATTAATTTTGCACAAAAATGTACTATTTTTTTTCTGCACAAGAAAACCCTCTGATTTTATGCAAACTGTACTTTCTCTCTCGGCATTACTTCACGAACGAAGATTCTTAGGAAGGACTCATCCCACACTTTTTACAAGCGCGTTGATGACTAAAAAGGCCAATCTGAGATAGGCAAGTTTGGTTGCAGAAAGCACAGCAGAAAGTCTCCTTGGGTGATGTTTCCAAGTTGTGGTTCTTTCTGCATTGTCGTTTCTCTTCGAGACCCATTTGGCATGTCTTCGCAAAAGAGGCCGCAGCATTGTGGATAATGCGTCTCCATGCCTTCCGATGTGAGGCCAGGTTGGACCATTGTTGGTGATCAATCTGGCCGAGCCGGAGATTTCAGGGAGTCCTTATATCTCTTTTTTGGGGTGCCTCTCTTGCACTGACCCATGGCGAGTTCAACATAGAGTAGTATCTTTGGGAGGCGGTGGTCCTCCATTCTAGAGACCTCGTGCCCTGCCCAGCGCAGCTGTGTTCTCGATAGCATGGCCTCAATGCTGGTGGTCCCTGCTTGCTCAAGGACAGCAACATTCGTCACATAGTCGGTCCAGTGTATATTTATTTGTGCAAAGACAGCGCTGATGAAAGTGTTCGAGGAGTCGTAGGTGTTGGCGATAGGTGACCCATGTTTCAGACCCATAGACGAGAATAGACAGTACGATAGCTCTGAACACACTGATTTTGGTGCTTTGCCTCAGATGCTTGTTGCTCCAGACTCTTTTGTGAAGCCTTCCAAATGCACTCTATGCCTTTGCTAATCTGTGATCTATCTCTTTATCAATCTTGGCGTCTGAAGAGATGATGCTTCCCAGGTAGGTGAACTGCTGGGCGGACTTAAGCACAGATGTGCCTATGCTGACGTGGGGATGATGGTGTTCTTCCTGTGGTGCGGGCTGGTAGAGGACTTCCGTTTTCTTCAGGCTGACTTCCAGCCCAAACAGCTCTGCAGCTGTTGCAAAGCAGGATGTGAGGCGCTGCAGGGCTGCTTCTGAATGGGCGACAAGGGCAGCATCGTCTGCAAAAAGCAGCTCATGGACTAGATAGTTTAGAGTCTTCGTGCGAGCTCTCAGACGGCTTTACAATTGTGTCCAAACACTTCACTTTTTATGGTGCAGGGAGGAAATAGCTGAAAATATTCATTTTTGCAAAGGAAAACAAAGGAAAGTCTCCACCAGAAGCAATCTTCCTCTGTATGTGGAGCTCACCACATTGACGGAGTTGCTGACCCACTTAAACCTTTACTGTTAAAGCTTCCTATGAGTCTACTTTGTGTGTCAGTCTCCAGCCTGAACTGTCCAGGGTCCTCCTTTGAAGATGGACTGCGGCAGGAACCCTTTGCTCGGCCGTGAACTAAGACTGGCTCTGATGCTCATCGGAAAGAGAACACCTGGTGTGCAGAAGCTAAGCCAGAAGAGAAGCTTTTTCTGTCACTTTCCCTTTGTTCCTGCTAAAGCTCCGCTAGTCAGCTAAAACTGCTGTTTGAGGTACAAGGAATGAGTCAAAGCCTGGCAGAGCTCACTGACAAGGAAGTGTGTGTATTCCTTCAGCCACATCTAGGAAACTTCCTATGACAGTTTGATAATCTCCAGGTATGAGAAGATTTCCCCAGGGCTTTCTGTGTAGTGTTAAAACTTGCCTGACCATTTTCAACTAGTCTAAGTCTCTCGTGCAATGAGGCTGTTTAAAATGCCAGACCAGAAACATAAATATTGGAGGAAAAGCTGGGAACAGGGGCAGAGGAGAGGCACAGAAAATCATAGAGAGGATGATGGGGAGGGAAGAAAACTCTGTCCACATGTGGCAGTCAATCACATCTTAAGAAAGGAAGAAATGAAATCCTAATACATTTAGAGCAGTGTTTTTCAACCTTTTTTGAGCCGCGGCACATTTTTTACATTTACAAAATCCTGATGCACACCACCAACCAAAATGATACAAAATGACACTCTAACACAGTAATACATATAGTTAATATGTTTTTAAATGTATTTATACACTCAGTGTGAAACCTGGGCCTGTTTCGATGAACACAACATAGATATCCTGCCAGGAATGGCAGAAAGACACACACGAAGGTCTTGCTCAATTTATAGTTAACACACAAAGAACATCCTTGGTTGGACAGAGTGGCCAAAATATCAGGACATTTTGACGTCAATAGGAGGTACACCAGTGATGAAAACACACGAAGAAATTGTCAAAATACATCGTAATGTGTTATGGCTACATTACTTCCAAATGAGAGAAAGTTTTAATAAAGACAAGGTTAAGGGATTTAGTGTTTTGGAAGGACCGTGGGACAAAATTCTTAAGAACGAAAAGAAAAATATATCAAAAACATACTCTATGCTTCTGAACTGGGCTACAGAGGAGGAAGTAATCAAACAATCCATGGTAAAATGGGCTCGAAATATTGGGAGACCCATCCAATTAAGGGAGTGGGAAAGGTTGTGGACTAAACAGCTCAAAAATTACATATGCAACTGACTTAAAAGAAAATTGGCTAAAAATGATACATCGATGGTACATCACACCTAAGAAATTAAATATAATGTATAAAAATATAGATAATAAGTGTTGGAAATGTGATAAACAAGAAGGTACTTTTTTTCACATGTGGTGGACCTGCCCCAAAACTAATGAATATTGGAAACTTATTCACAAGGAATGCAAGGAAATCTTACAGGTTGAGTTCCAAATGAAACCAGAGCTTTATCTGTTAGGTATAATGGATAATGGAATATTCACCAATGAGAATACGGAAAAACTCTTTGTCTTCCTGTCGACGGCGGCTCGGATAATATTTGCAAGAATTTGGAAGACAAATTTGTTACCAACAAAGGACCAATGGTTAGAAAAGATACTTGAGATTAAAGACATGGACGAACTTACATTTTGGTTGAGACAAAATAATGGTAAAGGAAACATCAGAACAGACTGGCTACAAGTTGCTGAGTACATTAAAACTAATGAGTAAATTAGAGACTAAGATAAATAAGGTGATAAAAGGGATTATCACGATTTACAAATAAGAGCATCTGGGATGCTCCTGATTAATAGATTTGTTATAAATAATTATTGTTAATGGTATGGAATGAAGGCGGAAGTCACCTTTGTTTTTTATCCCCCCTTCTATGTTTATTCCCTCTGGTTCCCCATGTATGTTACTTCCCCTTACCTATTTGTGGTGTGTAGTAAATATGAAACCTTTAATAAAATATAACTTGGAAAACACACAAAGAGCATCCTGAACTCTTGCAACAATGGAATTGAACCAAACTTAGCATATTGAACTCTCTTTACCAGCAGAAAGTACTGAAAGGGTTTACTTGGGAAGATGCTAACATAAATACTATAAACAATACAGTTCACAATAAAATCATTTTAAAACATTGTACAACATCATCAGTAAATTTAACAATAAATCTTCTCAAATCTCTCTACCTAGAGCAGTATTTTTCAACCTTTTTTGAACCGCAGCACATTTTTTACATTTATAAAATCCTGGGGCAGACCATCAACCAAAATGACACAAAATGACACTCTAACACAGTCATACATATAGTTAATATGTTTTAAAATGTATGTATACACTCCGTGTGAAACCTGGGCCTGTTTCGATGAACACAACATAGATTTCCTGGCAGGAATGGCAGAAAGACACTAACTTCCCACACAGAACTCCCATAACCAAGAGAAAATACTATAAGAGTTTGGTGGGCCTTCACCTTGGGTTTTGGAGTTGTAGTTCACCTATATCCAGAGAGCACGTGGACTCAAATAATGTTGGATTAGGACCAAACTTGACATGAATACTCAATATGCCCAAATGTGTACACAGACAAGCTTTGAGGGCTCTCTCGTTTACCTTTGTGGTTTTTCTCAAAGAATTTCCCTGTTTCTCATTGTTTGTACGTAAGCGTACAAAATAGCCCGTCGGCTTGTTTTGAACGGAAGGGTGTTTCGTTTGGAGATGGCGTCTAAGCTTTCTTGTCACCATGGCGCTATTGGACAGCTTCTCACCACACACCAAGCACAGCGTAGTCGGTGCCGTCGCATCCCCGGTGAAAGTGAATCCAAATGAAAGATAGCTTTCGCTGTATTGCCTCGAGCTCACCGTCTTTTCTTTTTTCTTTTGTCCACCTGTCATATTAGGGCCTTCACCTGTGTCATAATTTTGTCCAGGGCCCTGTTCGGCATTTGCATTTTCCCTTCTCAAAAACTTCTCCATCACTGTCACTCGCTTGTCTTGCTGTGATCTCAAATTGCCACTGTCACTTGACGCGCAGCTGCAGCACTAACTCTAACTTTGTTTACTTAGCCGCGTCTGAGCAAATCCAAGATGGCGCGACCATAGCACTCTTGCGTCACTTCTTAGGTGATGCAAGAGTGCTATGGTTCCATTTCTTAAAGGGACAGATGCGCCTTATAGTTTATATATGAATGAAGCTCGTAAATAATTTCCCACAGCACACCTGATGATTTCTCACGGCACACTGGTGTTCCGCGTCACACTGGTTGAAAATCACCGATTCAGAGAATGACTGGATCAGGGAACATAAAGAACAATGATGAGGCATGATACCCACAAAATAGGTTGGCATTTCCCAGAACTATTGACTTTCCAAGAGAAACTATTTGTCTCCTTATAGTTTGTTGTTGCCCAATTTTTTTCCTTCTTTGGCCACCCAATGCTAAGCAAGACAGAAGACTATACCACTTTTCAAAGAAATTAGCATTTTCAACCTGGGGGGTCGGGACCCCTGGGGGGGGGTTGCAACAGGGTGTCAGAGAGGACACCAAAGACCATGAGAAAACATAGTTTGCCATGGGGGTTCCATGTGGGAAGTTTGGCCCAATTCTTTCATTGGTGGGGTTCAGAATGCTCTTTGATTGTAGGTGAACTATAAATCCCAGCAACTACCACTCCCAAATGTCCAGGTCTCTTTTCCCCAAACTCCACCAGTGTTCACATTTGAGGATCCGTGCCAAGTTTAGTCCAGATCCATCATTGTTTGAGTCCACAGTGCTCTCTGGATGTAGGTGAACCACAACTCCCAAACTCATAGTCAATGCCCACCAAACCCTTCCTTTATTTTCTCTTGGTCATGGGAGTTCTGTGTGCCAAGTTTGGTTTAATTCCATCATTGGTGGAGTTCAGAACAGGCCCAGATTAACTTATTTTGGTGCCCTAGGCCACACTGTGGAAGCCCCGCCCCGGGGCCGCTGGTGGGCATGCACGGCAGCGACCCCGAGGGCGGGGCTTCCCTCCGCCTCTTCCTCCTCCTCGCCCCGCCCTCCTTCCTTGAGCGCAAGGAGGATGAGGCGGAGGGAAGACCCACCCCTGGGGCCATTGGCGGGCATGTGCACGCAGCAGGAGGGTGCCTCTTTCTCCTCTGCCATGTTCCTAAGTGCAGCGCAGGGCTGGCAGCGGCCCCGGGGGCTTCCCTTCCTTCCTCCTCCCGAGGCTCCCACCTGCCGCGTGCTCATGCCCGTCAGCGGCCCCAGGGGCGGGGCTTCCCTCCACCTCATTCTCCTCGCACCCTCCTTCCTTGACAAGGGGGTGGGGGCGATGGCGAGGGGGGGACGCCATTCCCTCCTCCCCTGCCCCCTCACAACGCTCGGCCCCTGCCCTCCCGAGAGAGACAGACAGACAGACAGACAGACAGAGAGAGTCATCATGCCGCATGTTGTGGTTTTGTTTGAACAAATTTTTTTTTGGTCCTTGATCTGGCGCCCCCCTAGGCCTGCGCCCATGGGCTATGGCCTAGTGTGGACTTATGGGTTATCCGGGCCTGGTTCAGAATGCTCTTTGACAGTAGGTGAACTAGATATCCCAGCAACTACAACTCCCAAATGACAAAATCAATCCTCCCCCCCCCCCCCCCCTCACCAGTATTCTAATGTGGACGTATCGGGTATTTGTGCCAAGTTTGATCCAGTGAATCAAGATACATCTTGCATATCAGATTGCGATTCATTACAGTAGAAAAATTACAGTTATGAACTAGCAATGAAAATAATTTTATGGTTGGGGATCACCGCAACGTGAGGAAATGTATTAATGGGTCGCGGCATGAGGAAGGTTGAGAACTACTGAAATAAATAAATGGAAATGCAGGTTTGCACCATTTCTCTTCCTTTGGCAAAACAATGGTCCCTGCGCCATGAGGATTGTTTTTTAAAGCATGTCAATGCAAGAGCCAACCCTGTACTTCAGGAGCATTTTGGAACAATCCATACACCTTGTAGTATTTGGGAAATTAAGCTGACACATTGTTCTATGGCTTCCCGGTGCCAGCTTAGCAGCTCTGCTCAAAAGCAGGCGCGCTTTTTGTTCTCTGCTCTGAACTTGGCTTCAGAGAACTCTTTGTGCTCAAAGAGCAATTTGGGAGTTCAGATTCTGTGACTGACCTGACCTTCCCCCCAAATGCACAGTGAGGGGCTCCTTTGGCAAAGTAACGTCGCATCCAGCACATCAGAGCTTTGAACATGATATATATCTTCTATCTTCTATCTATCTATGTATATCATAAACGTCAGTGTTTGCGGGCGGTGGGTGGTGCGGTGGGAGGAATATGTGCCAGCGTTTCGATTGGCTGCCACTGTGGGATTATTTGCATAAAGGGCTCAGATTGGACAGCCTCAGAACTCCAACATTCTACGGCCCCAGACAGAGGGGATTGGTTGTCATTGAAATTGTATTTGCATAAAGGACTCCGATTGGCCAACCACATTCCAACATTCTAAAGTGACTCAGAGGAAAAAGGAAAGGGCTCAGGCAGTCAGCCACTGCGGCCCACAGCAATGACAGATCAGGACCAAACTTGGCCCACTTCACAACCTGGTGTGGTTTAGGGCAGGATGGGCCACGAATGATGGGATTTGCAGTACCTTAACCTGATTCACTTCCCAAACAACACTGTAGCCCCTATAAATCACAGACCAGGCCCAAAATTGACAGTAAGGCTTCCTTAACTTGATTTTCCTGACTAGGCCTCAGCTCATGGGATATTGTTAGGCTTCCTCAACTTGATTTTCCTGACTAGGCCCCCAACAATGACAGAACAATACCAAACTTGCCACACAGATCCCCCAAGATGCACCCTACATCCTGGTACAGATTGAGGGAGGATGGACCATGGATGATGGGACTTGAAGTACTTTAGTTCACTTCCTTAGAGCACTGTGGCCCACACCAATGATGAATCAGGACCAAACTTGGCACATAGAGGCCCAATGGCCCACTTTACAAACCTGGCAGGATGGCTCACAAATGATGGGATTTGCAGTACCTTCACCCAATTCATTTCCCACAGAACATTGCAGCCCCTACAAATCAGAGACCAGTCGCAAACTTGGCACACAGAGTACCCATGACCCACTCTACATCCTGGTGCAGTTTTGAGTGGGACAGACCACATATGATGGGAGTTGAAGTACCTTCACTCACTTTCAGGGACCACTGCGACCCTCATCCAATGACTGATCAAGACCACACTTGGCACACAGAGCCCCCATGGCCCACCCTACATCCTGGTGCAGTTTGGAGAACGGGAGACCATGGATGATGGGACTTCCAGTACCTTCCCTCACTTCCAGAGACCACTGCAACCCTCATCCAGAGAATAATCAAGACCAAATGTGACACACACAGCCCCCATGACCCACTCTACATCCTGGTGCTGTTTGGAGCAGAATGGACCATGGCCAATGGGACTCGCAGTACCTTCACTAAGTTCCTGAGACGTCTGCAAGCCACATAAACATCTTATAGGGACCAACCTTGGCACACATTGCCTTCCTCAAATAACCCGGGCACCGCTGGGTCCTCAGCTAGTGTGTGTGTGTGTGTGTGTTTGTGTGTGTGTGTGTGTGTGTGTATATATATATATATATATATATATATCCATGAGACATTGTCTCCAAAGAACACTCAAGTTAATTTTCATATACATTTTTCAATCTTTTAAAAATAAAATCTAGCTGGCAGGAATCTGCAATCTCATTCGAAGGAGTGAGAGCTCTAAATGAACAACAACATATAATATTATTGGTTCCAGATGCTGATGAGCGACAACTCCCCTCATCTCCCAGCAGTTGCCAAGATGGCCGAGACTCATGGCAACTGTGATCCAATTGCATTTGGAGGGCCACAACGCTCCCAGCCCTAAATTGGACCTTCAAAACATCTGGACTGAGCAATGGCATTCGATTATCCTGCTCCTGGGAACCGCCAGGGGGAGCCAGTGAGTTAAAATCGTTTTTACCCAGCCAGCAAAGCAAAATAACATTTTGTTCTTTTAACGATGGGATTTGCAATATGACGGCTTGTATTTCCGAATGAATTTTAAAAAGCTGATCAGTGGAACCGATGCTGAGGAGAGCTGTATATTTTTATGGCATACTAAAGCAAGAGAAATATCCTTGTCAGTGTGCACAAAGATAGTATTCTCTCAGGAGGAAGCAATAGACCGGTTTTGTGAGATCATGCAGAAATGTGATTTAGAAGCAGACTGGCTGTGAATGGAAGTTGGAAGGCAAAAGCCAAGTCATGGGACGCCACCTCCAAAGTAACTTTGTTGGCTCGGGCAGGGAGGCCACTGGAAAACAACAACAACAACTCTAAGGCAACTTTCTGGACTGCCAATCAGAAAGCTTGGAAATGGAGGGAGAGATGGACTTCCTATAGAGCAGTGGTTCCCAACCTGTGGTCCGCAAGAACTTAAATATGGTCCACGGCCTCACCGTTACTACACCATTGCAACAAGAGTGACTGGTCTCACAAAATCCTGTTATAGTGCCAAGACTTATTCAACATGGTTTTCTGTGGATGAGCAGATGACGACACAGCCGGACTTGATCCCTTCCAGTCCGACTTCCGTTTTGGGCCAACGCGACAAGCCCCGGTATCGGGGAGAAGCGCGGCATCGGTACAGCTGCTGATTACAACGCATGCGCAATCCCCTACCGGGTAGGTGTAGCAACTCTGCCCCCATCTGACCCGGGGGGGGGGCAGGGTGCAAATCAGCCCCCACCTCAGCAGGGGGGGCAGGTTCCGGACCTGGGGGTTCCGTTTGCTTTGGACCCAGATGAAGGTGATGCAGGGGATGATGGGTCCGCATCACCAACGGACAGCCTGCAATGGGAAGACACCTGGCCGGAGGCTTATTCTGATGACGAAGGCTCTCCTGATTCCGGACCTGATACGGAATATGAGAGACCGGGAGGTTTCGGTTCTCAGGAGCGGTTGTTTTCACCAGATGTTGCGGAGGACATGGAAGCCGAGTCCGAGCCACTTTCCCAGGAAGATAACAGCGCAGATGGTGCCATTCCTGAGCAGAGATTCGACCGTAGGGGGAGTATTGTGCCTACACGGAAAGATTGGAAATGGGGCCTAGAGAGACGCTGGTCCCACAAAGGGGGGAATTAAGTAGACATTTGATGGGAAAGTTCCTCAGTTTGGTGGCCACGTCTGAACTGGAGAGACGTAGCGGTTTGCTGTCCTCCTGGATTACCTTGCTGTTTCTCTGGATCCTTTTGAAGAGACTTTGCCTTTTGGACTGTGTTTATGAACATTGCTGATTGCTACCTTTTTTGGACTATTGCTTTTTCTTAATTGGACAATTATCCTTTTCACCTGCTTACCTTTTTGACTTAATAAATAGTTAATTGACTTTGTGTGTGTGTGTGTGATTTCGGGGTGGAGACAGGGCCCGCGTTGTGACAGTAGCAGCCAAGTGCCTCAAGCCCCGGCATCGGGGAGGAGGCTCCTCCCCCCCCCATGCCTGCATCCATAGTGCCTGCTGAGAGGGAAACTCCTGTGGCGGACCTAGTGGGGCCACACCGGGAGAGCTGGATGTGGGGCCCTAAGGGGGATGAGAGGATGAAAGGATGTGGGTGTGTGTGTGTGTGTGTGTGTGTGGTAGAGGTTGGCTTAAAGGGGGCGTAATTCCAAAGTGTGGCCTAGGGCGCAAAAAGGTGTTAATCCGGGCTTGTTTATATGCCAGAAAAGGCCACATTATCTGAGTGTGGACTCAGATAACCCAGTTCAAAGTAGATATTGTGGGGTTTTCTGCCTTGATATTCTGGGATACAGGGCTCAACATGTTGGCAAAAGAGTTGTTTTAGAGATGATCAGACGCTATTGGGCAGAGCTGCGTATGAAATTGCACCGGCTTCAATAAGAGCCTAATGACGGTGAATAAGTGTGGTAACAGCAGCTGTTGTTTGATCTCTTCACTCAGGTGAAAAGCATTTTTCTTTGTCTAACCATGAGTCGGTACATCTCTCCTATAATACCCATCTGTAGAACATCTGCGATGAAGTATAAGTTGCAGTCCCCGGGGCCATCTTACCAAAGCGGTTGAAACAGAGAAAGGCGTAAAGCATTTTGGCCCCACTATTATTCTATTTCTGTATTAACTCTATGGCGGAACACCTTTATAATTTGGACTTCCACCCTCTGAAACAACCAAACAATGAAGTTTATTTAAGAGAACTCACAAAAATAGTTAATAAACTTAATGGTTCTGAGATTTTGGCATGAAAGCGTGTGGTTTCTTTAAACAGTTCAAAACTTAGTTACAAACTACAACTTTCTCCCTCCAAGAGTTTACTGACAAGATCTCCACTCTGCCTAGTAAATCTTAACACTGCTACAGCTAGTCCTACTCTGGATCTATCTATCTACACCTCTACACACTATCCTCCTTGATAGCTGTAGAAACTAATCTCCAGCTAACTCCACTAGCCACCTGACCAATTTCTGGCTTCTTCTTACTAACACTAACTAACCCTAACTCTTCTCTACGTCTGCTTCTCCTCTGACACCCAAATACAGACTGCTGTCAGATTTCAAAATGCCTCCTCTTTAGGGCATTTTTCTTCTTTTTCTAAGTTAGGCTCCGCCTCCTTCTCTAGCAGCCAATCCCAACTCCTCTAATTTCCCTCCAGGCTGCTTCTGGAAATGAGAATCTAAGACGGATGCCTCCATACACCTTATCTAAAATGGCTGCCACAGTTTTGAGCCTACGTTTTCAAGCTTCTCCTAGCCTCCCAGGTAGGGAATTCATTACGTCCTCCCATCAGCTGAACTGAAGGGGAGGTATCTCCTTCAAGGAGAGATTATGCCCCTGTGAGTATGGACACACAGAAACATCCTTCAATGAATGTTTTACAAAGACATCAGAAGTAATCTCATTACATCATGGCTTCTTAAATACCCAGGGCGCACCGGAAAATCTTATAGCACCTTGCTGCTCTCGGACTCTAGCACTACAATAACATACAGTGTTGCTACATTCTGTGCTGCAGCACTTTAAATTTGACGAATAATGATCAGTCTTCCAACAGGTCCAGATTAACACCTTTTTGCGCCCTAGGCCACACTTTGGAATTACGCCCCCTTGAAGCCTCTACCGCTGGTTTTTTCTTCGGCTACTTTCTCTGAGTTTTTTTTTAAAAAAACAAATAAACATAAAAGCAAAAGCACCGGGGCCACATTCCCCCTGTCACACCTCAAGGGCCTCAGGCATCACTTTTGCTTGAGCAAGACTTCAGCCAAGGCAGCAATAAGGTGCTGTCCAAGCCAGCTTGTTTTACTCTTAAACCTTGCCCTGGGCCTCCCGTCCTTTCCCGTGAGAAGCAAGGGATGAATGCATAACATAGGCAGCTCAAGGCTAGGCCATCCAGCCTCCCTGATAGTGAGGTGCTCCGAAGGAACCGAGAGATCGCCTCCCTTCTGTCCAGATGGTAGCCGCTAATGAGCTGTGCATACCAGAAAGGCTGAGGTAACATAACATATAGACACCCATCCATCATTGGGCAGTGACACTCGACACAGCTACATCAAAGCCAGGGAATACTATAATTACCAAGAGATGCCCCATTGCCAGTATCTCGTACCAACGCCGCAATAAGGAGACGCTAAGGAGAAGAGGCCTCAGCGGGCCTCCCAGCCAAGCCTGTGCCAGCCAGCCTACACCGGGCTGACTTGATCCAGCATTGTGCCTTGTTCCCGTTCATCGTCGAGACCCTGTGATCGATCCTGTAAGACTTTGCAGCCTAAAGAACTCTTTGCTTTAAACCAACCCAGCCTTATTGCTCCGGCTGGAATTCCTTTGAAAGACTTTCCTTGCATCCAGCTTGAGTTCCCGTTTTCCTCCGCTTGAGATCCTGTTGCTACGGATCACACTTTCCTGCTACTCCTTGACTTTGGCTGCTGTTTGGAGGCACCATAAGGATTGCCTCCAAACCATTTACTCAACTTATTAATCAATAAAGCTTGTTGTACCTCAGCTGCTGTGTGGTTTGTCCAGGGAGGTCAGGTCCCAAGGCCCAAGGGGGCGACACCCCCCAAGGAAAAAACACACAACCCAAACGCTCGCGGGCAAGGAATGGATGGCTTGCTGCAAGAGGAAAGCTGCGGGGAAGGATGCCCGGCAGGTCAGCACGCTCTTCCTTCCGAGGACTGCGGGGTTGGGGCTGGGCAAGGGGAAGGCAGGGGCGAGGAAAGAGCGCACCAATGTCGAGAGGGAAACTCCGTGCGTTCGGGCATGGGGAAAGGGAAGGGTCTAGGGGCCCAAGAGAGGGAGGGAGGGGCGGGAGGGAGGGAGGGAGCACAGCACGCAGGGAAGCTCCTTAGGCAGAAAGGAGGCCTAAGTGGTCCTCTCTCGAGATTTGAAAGTAACAATAAACTCCCACAGGACTGGGACGGAGATTAGGCAGCGTGTTTATTTGTTTCAACATTTGGGGGGGGGGTCCGTGATCTGCGCCCCCCTCGCCTTGCATCCCTAGGCCATGGCCTAGGTTGGCCTTATGGGTAATCTGGGCCTGCCTTCCAGGGAATGCAGTTGGAGCAACCTGTTGCAGCTGAGATGCTACTGGACTTAGTTAACTGTTTCTTTAAATTGTGTTTAAAAACTGTTTTCTAAACTTTTTTTATGACTGCCTCTCTAGGAAAACTACGTTTCTACTTCACAGGGCATTTGTGCCCCACTTTGTACTGGTCATAGACCATAATAAACTGTTGTTGTTGTTGTTGTGATATTTTGTGGCATGATGGCCAAATTGTTAACAACCTCACCTGAAACCCATATATAAAATCAGAGTCACTATTTTAGATGAAAGTATAAGACGTCTGAGGGCTCGCACTAAGACTCTAAACTATGTAGTCCGTGAGCTGCTTTTTGCTGATGATGCTGTCCTTGTCGCCCATTCAGAAGCGCCTTATATCCTGCATCGCCTAATATCCTGCTTTGCAACAGCTGCAGAGCTGTTTTGGCTGGAAGTCAGCCTGAAGAAAATGGAAGTCCTCTACCAGCCCGCACCACAGGAAGAACACCATCATCCCCATGTCAGCATAGGCACATCTGTGCTTAAGTCCGTTCAGCAGTTCACCTCCCTGGGAAGCATCAGATCTTCAGACGCCAAGATTGATAAAGAGATAGATCACAGATTAGCAAAGGCATAGAGTGCATTTGGAAGGCTTCACAAAAGAGTGGAGCAACAAGCACCTGAGGCAAAGCACCAAAATAAGTTTGTACAGAGCTATCATACTGTCTATTCTCCTCTATGGGTCTGAAACATGGGTCACCTATTGCCAACACCTATGACTCCTCGAACACTTTAATCAGCGCTGTCTTCACACAATCCTAAATATATACTGGACCGACTATGTGACTAATGTTGCTGTCCTTGAGCAAGCAGGGATCACGAGCATTGAGGCCATGCTATTGAGAACACAGCTGCGCTGGGCAGGGCACGTCTCTAGGCTGGAAGACCACCGCCTCCCAAAGATACTACTCTACAGTGAACTCGCCACAGGTCAGCGCAAGAGAGGCACCCCAAAAAAGAGATATAAGGACTCCCTGAAACAACTTGCCCAGATTGATCACCAACAATGGTCCACCCTGGCCTCACATTGGGAGGCATGGAGATGCACTATTCACAATGCTGCGGCCTCTTTCGAGAAGACACGCCGAATGTGTCTCGAAGAAAAACGACTACGCAGAAATAACCGCAACTTGGAAACAACATCACCCAAGGAGACTTTCTGCTGTGCTTTCTGCAACCGAACTTGCCTATCTCAGATTGGCCTTTTTAGTCATCAGCGCACTTGTAAAAAGCGTGGGATGAGTCCTTCCTAAGAATCTTTGTTCGCGAAGTAATGCCGAGAGACTTATTGCAAAATCAACTTTTGGGCTGCAGTTCCCATAAGCCCCTGTTATTAACCATGCCACTGTAGAGTGTAAGCAACTGAAGACTAAAATGTAACACTCCCAAGATTTTAGATAGCAAGTCTTCCTTATGAGGAAAAGCTCTTTTGCCGATCTGTGCATGGCATGAAGCGAGCAACAATTTCTCCCTCTCTTCCTCATATTCATCCCTCCTTTTCTCGGGAAACAACACTGTAACTGGACAGGTTGGGATAAGCCAGTTCTTGAAAAAAAGCAACTAATTTGTAATTAATTCTTTGTTGCAATAATTAAGGCATAATTACCACATTCGGAGTAGAACATAATGAGGGTCAACGTAAAAAAACAAGGTACTTCTAATTAATTCTTTGGTTGAGTAGCTGCTCCATTACTGTAGTACTTTATGCCTAAAAACACAATGAATGACATTTCACTCCTTTTGAAATGTAATTGTACCTGTTTTAGTTACCTTTATTGTTACCAAAAAAACTTGGCATATGTGAAATAGTACCCATTTCAATCTATGGCGCTTCTAATTAAAATTATGTTGGGTGCCAGTGGGGAATGCGTGACTTTCCAAGTGGTAAGTCCCCAATACTTCATGGTTGGCTATTTATTTATTTATTTATTTATGGTATTTGTACCCCGTAGCTTCTCACCCCCGCAGGGGGACTCAGCACGGCTTACATTTGCAGCACTACAGGCCGCACTACCACAATACAATTTAAAAATACACCATATAATCAACGTAATTAAAAAGCATTATTTTTTTTTAAAAAAACTCATTACATTAAAAACCACTACATACAACAATAATTAATTAAAGCCATCAAGCTGTTGCACCATAGCCTGATGGGGTCCCTCAGTAAACCCACTTGACACCAGTGATGGTTAAATGCTTTATTTAGAATAAATGGATAAAGAAAGAGGCTAGGGATATAGTATACTAGCTGTGCCCGGCACGTGTTGCTGTGCCCTATTTAGGAGATGCGAGAAAGTCTGAGTATGTAAGGGTTGGAATTGATGTTACTTATGGTCTTGGTGGGGTCATGGCTGTGTCGTTGTGGGTTGTTTGGTGGGTGGGATGTTGAAGTCCTGTGGAGTTGTCGGTGTGTGGTGTTGCTTACGTTCTGCAGAGCTTGTGGATATACAATGTTTTTGTCTTTCCGTCTGCTGTGTTGATGTAGAGGTTCTGTGGTTTCCCAACTCTGGAGCACGCTACGTAGAGTTGTCCGTGGGAGAAGCATTCTGTGTCAAGGTCTATGCCACAGATTTGTAGTGTTTGTCCTTGAGCCTTGTTTATGGTGATGGCAAAAGCTAGTGTAGTGCAGTGTCTTTCTGTTCTGGCGTGTGTTCTGCCCTTTTTTGTGTGATGTATGTAGCGTTGCGAGTGTGTCGTCCGATGCTGTTCTTTTTAGGAGGCATGGCTTGTCTTTTGGGTCAGCTTATACCTGTGTGGAAGGAAGGAATGGCATACAAATGGGTTGAGCAGTAGACGCAAGGTTGTGTTATGTGCGTATTGTGTTGTGTGTAGGTATTGCTTTTGTGTTATTCTGGGGGTATGTGTTTGTCAGTGGTGCCTGTGTCCCTGGTGCCCTATTTGTCTCTATCCTAGATCTTGGCCTTGACAGTTTAACCCTCAAACACCAACTGTCTAAACTGAAATCACTCAGCATTCTAATCTAGCCTTGGCTGGCTTTGGCCACTGTTACTATGGTAACTGATGTTGGCCAATGGGTTTCGCTGGCGGCTGCAGAGGATGCTGGAAAATGTAGGTTTTTTAAATCATTGTTTTGGGGGCCTTCTAGGTTTTTGGGGAAGGGGGGGGAAGGAAGGGGGCAGAAAGCTTTGCTAAAAACCTTCCTGGTCTACCTGAGGCCTATTTTTGTTGCCAAATTTGGTGTCTCTGTCTTGTAAGGTTTCTCTGCCTAGGACGGTCGTTCGATGACGACTCTTCCTTTATATATATAGACTGTTGCTCTCAAGCAGCAAAAGATAGCAGCATAAATGTCCAGGAATAAGCAGGGTTGCAAGGCAATAGTCCATGGAATATACAGGAGCAAAGGCAAACAGGATCCGGAGGCAAAAGAGTCTTTGTGCCCCAATGGGCTAATCCAGGAAAGAGCTCTTGGCACCAATGCAATGGCAAATAGAGTCCGTGGCTGCAAGACCTATTGGCCCAGGCAAAGTTCTGTGAAGGCTTGGCTTGGCTCTAAACGTTGGCAGGAGATACCATATAGCTTGGGGTCGGGATTCTTATAGGTATTTGATCCTTACAACGTTAAGTTGCGTCGAAATTCAGTTCTCAAAACAGTTTCCAGCTGGGCCTTCTCTACCCTCCCGCATTGGAATGGTATGTGAGTCCAATTAGCGCGGGTACCTTGCAAACGGGAGTTAACTTGCCTCTGCTATCCTCTCATTGTTTATCTGCCCGGGGTGAAACTTGGGTGCCTGTGGCCTTGAACGCAGAGTGAACTAGAGGCCTCTGCTGCCTGCGACTTTTAGGCTTTGCAGGCCTCTCTGCAACTTTGGTTTTAATATGGCGTGGGTCTGGCTGGGAGTTAAGAGTCATGCTGGGACATGACACAAGCAAAACACATTGTCAGTCCAGTCAAGTTCAAAGTGTCACTCCAGTCAAATCCAAAGGTACAATTTACATCTGCTGCCCAAAGGCCTGGTCCCAGAACCACAACTTTAGCTTTTTTCTAAAAGCGAGGAGAGATGGAGTCGATCTTATTTCGTTTGGGAGTGTGTTCCATAGGAGAGGGGCCACCGCCGAGAAGGCCCTGTCTCTCGTCCCCACCAGCCGCATTTGCGATGCTGGCGGGAGCGAGAGCAAGGCCTCTCCAGATGATCTTAGACTGCGAGGCAGATGCGTTCGGACAAGTAAGCTGGGCCAGAACTGTATAGAGCTTTATAGGTCAATTCCAGCACTTTGAATTGGGCTCGGAGATGGGCAGGCAACCAGTGGAGCTGGCACAGCAGGGGAGTGGTATGCTCCCTGTATGTCGCCCCAGTTAGCATTCTGGCTGCCGCCCGTTGGACCAACTGAAGTTTCCGAACCATTTTCAAAGGCAGCCCCACGTAGAGTGCATTGCAGTAGTCTATTCGGGATGTAACCAGAGCGTGGACCACCGTGGCCAAGTCAGACTTCCCAAGGTACGGGCGCAGCTGGCGCACAAGTTTTAATTGTGCAAAAGTTCTCCCGGCCACCGCTGAGAGCTGGGGTTCCAGGCTCAGCGATAAGTCCAGGATCACTCCCAGACTGCGAACCTGCGTCTTCAGGGGGAGTGTGACCCCGTCCAACACAGGCTGTAACCCTATGCCCTGTTCGGCCTTTCGACTGACCAGGAGGACCTCTGTCTTGGAATTCCAGCCCAACAATATCAGGAGAGCCACAGATTCATCACCTTAACTGTTGACAAAGGCTTTCAGGGTGGGAATCACTGGATTGCTGTGAGTTTTCCAGGCTGTATAGCCATGTTCCAGATGCATTCTCTCCTGACGTTTCGCTCACATCTATGGCAGGCATCCTCAGAGGTTGTGAGGATGCCTGCCATAGATGTGTGAGAAACATCGGAAGGGAATGCTTTTGGAACATGGCCATACAGCTCGGAAAACTCACAGCAGCCCATCACCTGAAGCTTTGGAGATCTTGCACATATCCAATCAGATGCGGCTGATTACAGGAAGCAATGGCAGTCTGGACTCAGTAGAAGAGAGATCCACGTGTTCACATGACTACTAATATTCGTACTTGTGATGGCGCAGCCAGTACCACTTGCGTGGAAAACATTAAGTTCCTAAAGTTTTGCACTGTTAAAATGATGTTTTTGCAGCCTGCTCTGTTTGTTAAAGGTTTGGTTGCATTGATTGGTCCCTGGTACCTGTCTATCATTGTTTGCAGAGCCCAGTTAAGTTTGTTCCACCCCCTTTCCCAGGGATTTTGGGAATCAAGCCATTTTGTTTGTCACATCCTTTCCAAGATTTCTCCATTGAAGGTTTGCCAGGCCAGGCCTTGGTCAGGCTATCTTCCAACACCAGACTGACTTTTCCTTGGGACTCAAACAGAAAGCCCAGCATACCAGAAGGTTGGGTAGCTCTGAGGAGTCTCAAGCGCCCTCATACCAGTCAGTTGGCATCCAGAGGAAGGTTTCATGCCTTCAATGTAGGCCAGCTGGCTGGGGCTTCGGGTGTCCTTACCTCGAAGACATAGAGAGGGAGAGGACTTGGAGAGCCATCCGGCTAAAGCTTCCTGGACTAAGCTACAGAGAGACTGTAATGTAAGATCATTCCTTTATCTTTTGGGGAACAAAGCGAAGTGCCTGAGTGAGGTTAGCTCATGTTAAGAACAATAAAGCCTATTTGAGTTAGCTAGAGCAGTGTTTCCCAACCGCTGTTATGCGGCACACTAGTGTGCCGTGAGTGATCACCTGGTGTGCCACGGGAAAACCTCTCTTCCCCCCCTTTCTTCCCCCTCCTGCCGAACTCCTGCTGCTGTTGCTTGGGGGAGGAGGAGGAGGATGAAGGGCCGTGCGGCGGCGGTGAAGAAGAAGGGCCGGAGCGCCGCCTCCTTCGGCCGTTTCCCCAGCCAGCCAGGGTTTCCAATCGAGGGAGGGCGGGGAACGGAAGTGAGAAGCACAGTCCGAGGCAGGCCCACCGGCTTCTTCTTTCGAACTGCAGGAAAGAAGGAAGGAAGGCAACCGCAGACCGAGTGAGTGCCTTCCCTTCTGGTGTGGAAGAGGGAGAGAGTCATTCAGGAAGGGAGCCACCTGGGGGTTTTGTGTGGGAAGTTTGGCCCAGTTCTATCATTGGTGGGGTTCAGAATGCTCTTTGTTTGTGTGTTAACTATAAATCCCAGCAACTACAACTCCCAAAAGGCAAGGTCTATTTCCTCTGAACTCCATGTGCGCTCATATTTGGGCATATTGAGTATTCATTTCAAGTGTGGTCCAGATCCATCATTATTTCAGTCCACAGTGCTCTCTGGGTGTAGGTGAACTACAACTTCCAAACTCAAGGTCAATTCCCAAGCAAACCCTTTCAGTACTTTCTGTTGGTCATGAGAGTTCAATATGCCAAGTTTGTTTCAATTCCATTGTTGCAAGCAGGGGCGGTCCGTCCATGTAAGCAACCTACGCAGCCGCGTGGGGTGCCATCATTGATGGGCGCCGCCACACCGGCCGCGCCGGGCGCCATCACGGAACTCCCTGCTGTAGGCAGCAAAAGGGATTGGCGCTGGCTGCACCACTGAAGCGGAACTCCCTGCTGTTGCCTGCAGCAGCTTCTGAGCATGCGCGGACATTTTCGCGCATGCCCAGAACTGCCGGAGCTGAAGTTCAGCTCCGGCAGTTGGGCATCTGCGAAAATGTCCGCGCATGCTCAAAAGCTGCTGCAGGCAGCAACAGGGATCGGCGCTAGCCGTGCCGCCAAAGCGGGACTCCCTGCTGCTGCCTGCAGCAGCTTCTGAGCATGCGCGGACATTCTCGCGCATGCCCAGAACTGCCGGAGCTGAACTTGTCCGTGCATTACGTCTGTGCATTACGGAGGCTCGCCGCGGCACGGCGACGGTGCAGGGCAGGGCGGCGGCGGCGGCGGGACCAAGTGACATGGCAGTGGCGGGGGGTGCCAAAATTTTCTTCGCTTACCCCCTCGGAATAGGTTAGGCCGCCCCTGGTTGCAAGAGTTCAGGATGCTCTTTGATTGTGTGTTAACTATAAATCTCAGAAACTGTAACTCCCAAATGTCAAGGTCTATTTTTCCCAAACTCCATCTGTGTTCACATTTGGGCATTTTGAGTATTCATACCAAGTTTGGTCCTGATCCAACACTGTTTGAGTCCACAGTGCTCTCTGGATATAGGTGAACTACAACTCCAAAACCCAAGGTCAATGCCCACCAAACTCTTATAGCATTTTCTCTTGGTTATGGGAGCTCTGTGTGGGAAGTTTGTGTCTTTCTGCCATTCCTGCCAGGATATCTATGTTGTGTTCATCGAAACAGACCCAGGTTTCACACTGAGTGTATAAATACATTTAAAAACATATTAACTATACGTATTACTGTGTTAGAGTGTCATTTTGTGTCATTTTGGTTGGTGGTGTGCCCCAGGATTTTGTAAATGTAAAACATGTGCCGCGGCTCAAAAAAAGGTTGGGAAACACTGAACTAGAGTGTCCAGCTTGGTCCTTGGGAGCCCCAATCCTCTAAAGGAAGGCAAGAAGCTCGGTATAGAGAGATGACATCCTGCCTGTCACTGAGTATCTACAGACCGGGTGCGACGGCACACTACTCCCACATTTCCCAGTGGCATAAAGGGTTCAATAGCCCTGGAAAGATACTTTGGACACGTCTTTGCCCTGAAATTGAATAACTTGGAAGCGTAATACGAGAGTGGTACAGCAGCACCAGAGTAATGAAATTACAATCCTTTCTCCTATATAAAGATTTTCCCTCCTGAATTAGCTTGCATTATTGTAGTCTCCTTTCAGCCAAATAATGAAACATGAAAGAATCATGATATATTTCACATGCAAATCCAGAGGAACAGCTGAAGACCAGTAAATGTCAGCTGGCAGCAATGAAAGGATATTAGCTGAAGCGATGACATCCACGGGGAACTGTGCAAATCTAAAGGATTGCTCTCAAAGTCTTGAGTATTTCTATACTGCCTTTAATGTTTATTTCTACATATATGAACATCCAGGCCATGAAAGAAAACCAAATCTCAGCACAGAATCCCCTGCTAGTCTACGCAGTTGTTCTTCTCACCATGTTCAAGAAGCCAAGTCTCAAATGAGTGAGTTGAGAACGAGATCTTTAGTTCTCCAAAGAACTGAAAGGATTTTACTTAAAGGAATCTACAAAACTGTGAAATTCACAGATACCTGATTAATCTCGGTTTTGATGTAACATTGTATTCATTTCACTTCCCATTATAGTACTATCTAAACCAGTGTTTTCCAACCAGTGTGCCGTGAGCAATCATCAGGTGTGCCATGGGAATTTGGAAGGGGAAGGCGGAGGAAGAGGTCTCTGTCGAAAGCTGGCATGGGCAAATTTGGACCTTCCAGGTGTTTTGGACTCCAACTCCCACCATTCCTAGCAGCCTCAGGCCCTTTTCCTTTTCACCCCTCAGCCACTTAAGCAGGAAAGGGCCTCAGGCTGTTAGGAATGGTGGGAGTTGGAGTCCAAAGCACCCAGAGGGCTGAAGTTTTCCCATGCCTGTTTTAGGGACCTTAAAGTGGTGAGCCTCCTTCCAACATTGTGATTCTGGATAGAAAACAAACAACAACATAACATGACATTGTTTGAGTCCACAGTGCTCTCTGGGTTTAGGTGAACTACAACTTCCAAACTCAAGGTCAATTCCCAAGCAAACCCTTTCAGTACTTTCTGTTGGTAATGAGAGCTCAATATGCCAAGTTTGGTTTAATTCCATTGTTGCAAGAGTTCAGGATGCTCTTTGATTGTGTGTTAACTATAAATCCCATAAATCCCAGAAACCGTAACTCCCAAATGTCAAGGTCTATTTTTCCCAAACTCCATCTGTGTTCACATTTGGGCATATTGAGTATTCATGCCAAGTTTGGTCCTGATCCAACATTGTTTGAGTCCACAGTGCCCTCTGGATATAGGTGAACTACAACTCCAAAACTCAAGGTCAATGCCCACCAAACTCTTATTGTCATTTTGGTTGGTGGTGTGCCCCAGGATTTTGCAAATGTAAAAAATGTGCCGCGGCTCAAAAAAGGTTGCAAAAACACTGATCTAAACGACTCCGATACTGATTACTTTGAGATTATTTTGAGTCATCAGAATGCAATGTGAACAATGGACTAATGATTTTTTGATGAATTCCTTTCACTTAAAAATCTTGGTAAATCTTGGTAAGGTTGTGATTGATGGAGAAAAGCAATGATTAGATATGATTTTGACAGATAAGCATTCAGAAAATTATTGACATGCTTTGCACACCCATTGTTGATATTTAACACATCATACTGAATGGCTTCTCTAGCACCAAGCCTTTGTGAAATTATATGCCTCGGTCTCAATTTTGGTCCTGAAATCTCATGACTCAGGTTGATACTAATCAGGAAACCAGACTTCCAACCCATAATAAGAATAATATTAATCTTTATTGATATTATTTATTTATTTGCTATATTTGTATATTGCCCTTCTCAGCCCGTAGGCGACTCAAGACTGTTTACAGTCAAACATCGAGCATAAAAACACAGTAAAACAATTAAGATAATATAAAAACACGATAAAATCAGTAAAAACATATAACATCCGAGTCTCCTTGTTAAAACCATTGTCCAATTTCATTTGACCAGTAGTCCATTTTCCTATATCTGTAACACTGTATTTAAAACGCTTGCTCGAAGAGCCACGTCTTAACTTTTTTCCAAAATATTAAAAGAGAGGGAGGCGATCTAATATCCCTAGGGCAGTGTTTCCCAACCTTTTTTGAGCCGCGGCACACTTTTAACATTAAAAAAATCCGGGGGCACACCACCAACCAAAATGACACAAAATGACACTCTAACACAGTAAAGAACAGCTGAGGGTTGGTGGCCTGCTGGGAGCAGCTGCTGGGAGTGCCAAAGCCAGGGAGGGGGCAGAGCCAGGCTGTGCCATGCCCCGCCCCCTACCCCAGCTTCACCTCTCCCAGCAGCTCATCCAGCCCTGAGGGGGCAGTGCCAAGCCAGCGGTGCCAGAGCCAGCACAATGCTGGCTTAGCACTGTCCCCTCAAGGCTGGAGCAGCTGCTGGGAGTGCCAAAGCCAGGGGAGGGGGCAGAGCCAGGCCGCGCTATGTCCCGCCCCCTCCCCCCAGCTTCAGCTCTCCTACAGAGGAGGAGCATGAGCAGTGGACGGGCTTCAGTGGGTGGGGCTCCTCCTCCACACGGCTTCAGCGAGCAAGGGGCGAGAGTCATGGTGGGAGTCATGGCGGATTGGAGGCTGGCTGGGGAAACGGCCAAAGGAGGCGGCACCCCGGCCCCTTCTTCTTTTTCTTCGCCACTGCCCGGCCCTTCCTCCTCCCCCAAGCAGCAGGAGTTTGGCAGGAGGGGGGGGGGAGGAAGGGGGGCAGAGAGCTTTTCTCGTGGCACAGCAGGAGGTCCGTCACGGCACACTAGTGTGCCAGGGCACACTGGTTGAGAAAGACTGCCCTAGGGAATGTATTCCATAGCCGAGGGGGCCACCACTGAGACGGCCCTGTCTCTCGTCCCCGCCAACCGTGCTTAAGACAAAAGCGGGATCGAGAGCAGGGCCTCCTCGGATGATCTTAAAGCCCTAGGAGGATCATAAGGGGAGATGCGTTTGGACAGGTAGGTTGGGCCAGAACCATTTAGGGTTTTATAGGTTAAAGCTAGCACTTTGAATTGTGCCCGGTAGCAGACATGCAGCCAGTGGAGCTGCCGCAACAGAGGATTTGTATGCTCCCTGAGCGCTGCTCCTGTTAGTAACCTGGCTGCCGTCCATTGGACCAATTGAAGCTTCTGGACAGTCTTCAAAGGCAGTCCCACATAGAGAGCATTGCAGTAGTCTATATGGGATGTAACCAGAGCATGGACTACCATACTTCCCAAGGTACGGGGGCAGCTGGCACATGAGTTTTAACTGTGCAAATGCTCCCCTGGTCATCACCGAAACCTGAGGTTCCCGGCTCAGCGACGACCCATCACCATCTCCCCAAAGGGGACTCGAGGCGGCTAACATGAGGCCAAGCCCAAAATAATACAACATGATTAAACACAAAATAACAAGAAAATACATAACAAAAACATAAAATAACAAATGAAATAACCAATATAAAACAGCATAATAAAATTGAACACAGAGGGTGGGCCAGATGTATGAGGTAAGTTAAAAGGTTAAAACCCTGGGCGAGATAGGTGCATTTGTAAGAGAGGAGACCAAAAGGGAGAATCAATGGGATTTGGCCTTTATAGGGGACAAAGGAAGGTGCTTTATTCCGAGGGCAACTGTAGGTGGAAACAGCCAGGTGGGTTGAGTGGTCACTCTCCGAAGGCACATCGGAATAGCCAAGTTTTTAGATCTTTCTTGAAAGCAGCTAGGGAAGGGGCTTGCCTGATCTCTCTAGGTCAGTGTTTCCCAACCAGTGTTCCGCGGCACACTAGTGTGCCGTGAGCGATCACCTGGTGTGCTGCGGGAAAACCTCCCTTCCCCCCTTTCTTCCCCCTCCTGCTGCTGCTTGGGGGGGGGAGGACAGTGAGCCGGGGCGCTGCCTCCTTCGGCCATTTCCCCTCCGCGCGCTAGCCAGCTTCCAATCGAGGGAGAGGCGGGGAACAGAAGCGGAAGGGAGGCAGGCAGGCAACCGTGGTCCGAGTGAGTGCCGTCCCTTCTGTTTGGAACCGAGGAGGAGGCCAAGCGGACAGAGACGGATCTGGGCCTAGTGTGTGAGGCGGGCTCTGAGGCCTCCTTGTGTGTGTGTGTGTATGTGTGTGTGTGTGTGTGAGGAGAGGGTTGGAGGAGAGGGAGGGCGCCGGGCTGCTGCGGCTGTTTTCTGGCCTCGCCTTTGCCAAGCCATTATTTTGCCAGGGAGGGGGCAGAACGGGCGCTTTCGGTGTGTGTGTGGAAGAGGGAGAGAGCCATTCAGGAAGGGAGCCACCTGGGGCTTCTGTGTGGGAAGTTTGGCCCAGTTCTATCATTGGTGGGGTTCAGAATGCTCTCTGATTGTAGGGGAACTATAAATCCCAGCAACTACAACTCCCAAATGGCAAGGTCTATTTTCCCCTGAACTCCATCTGCGTTCATATTTGGGCATATTAATAATAATAATACTTTAATATTATTAATAAGCGGTGCTCCGGGCGACTTACAACAGTTAAAACCCTAGGGTGAACAATGTACAACAGTTTAAAAACATGGAATATAAACAGGAGGGGTGGCTCAAGTAGTCCAGGGTACCGAGCCAGTCCCGAACGCTAGGCGGAAGAGCCAGGTCTTCAGGGCTGGGCGGAATCCAGATAGAGTCGGAGAGGCTCTGAGGGCGGGCGGCAGTGAGTTCCAAGTCGAAGGGGCCGCGACGGAGAAGGCTCTCCGCCGAGTTTCCGCCAGTCTAGCCTCCCGCACTCCAGGAGTAGTCAGGCGGTCACCGTTGATGGAGCGTGCTGGCCTCTCGCTGCATTGGGTCGTCAGCCGGTCACTCAGATAGGAAGGCCCAATGTTGTGCCGGGCTTTAAAGGTGAGCACCAGGAGTTTGTAAAGGGCTCTGAACTCTAGGGGCAGCCAGTGGAGTTCCTTAAGAATGGGGGAGATGTGATCCCTCACTGATGACCCAGTAATGAGTCTGGCTGCGGCGTTATGGATGCGTTTCAGCCTCTTAGTTGTTGTCTGGGGGAGGCCCACATATAGGGCGTTGCAGTAGTCGAGGCGTGAGACGGCGGTGGCATGGACCACTGTTCTCAAGGCCTCTGGTGGAAGGTAGGGAGCCAGCCGACGGGCCCTACGGAGATGGAAAAAGGCGCCCTTAGCTGCAGCCTGGATCTGGGCCTCCATCGTGAGATTTTCGTCTAGGATCACTCCCAGGCTTTTCACCGCCGGGCTGGAGCCAGGGACTCGCCCTCGAAGAGTGGAAGTGGTGGGCGGGGTCGGGACGGCCAGGCCAGAGGATCTCCGTTTTAGCCGGGTTGATCTTGAGTCTATATGCTCTGAGCCAGCTCGTCACCGCCCTCAATCCTAGGCTGAAACTGTCCGGTACTGATGATGACCCTGGGTCAAGCTTCAAGAGCAGCTGCGTGTCGTCTGCGTATTGGTAGCAGGAGAACCCGTGGCTCCTAGCAATATTAGCCAGGGGCTGGATGTAGATATTAAAGAGGGTGGGAGATAGAATGGCACCCTGAGGAACTCCACACTCCAGTTCGTTTTTCAAAGAGACTTGACCCTGCCACTCGACCCGCTGCGAGCGGCCTCGTAGGAACGATTCCAGCCAGGCCAGAGCTCTGTCTTGGATATTGAGTATTCATTTCAAGTGTGGTCCAGATCCATCATTATTTCAGTCCACAGTGCTCTCTCGGTGTAGGTGAACTATAACTCCAAAACTCAAGGTCAATTCCCAAGCAAACCCTTTCAGTACTTTCTGTTGGTAATGAGAGTTCAATATGCCAAGTTTGGTTCAATGCCATTGTTGCAAGAGTTCAGGATGCTCTTTGATTGTGTGTTAACTATAACTTGAGCGAGATCTTTGTGTGTGTCTTTCTGCCATTCCTGCCAGGATATCTATGTTGTGTTCATCGAAACAGGCCCGGGTCTCACACTGAGTGTATAAATACATTTTAAAACATATTAACTCTATGTATTACTGTGTTAGAGTGTCATTTTGTGTCATTTTGGTTGGTGGTCTGCCCCAGGATTTTATAAATGTAAAAAATGTGCCGCGGTTCAAAAAAGGTTGAAAAATACTGCTCTAGGTAGAGAGATTTGAGAAGATTTATTGTTAAATTTACTGATGATGTTGTACAATGTTTTAAAATGATTTTATTGTGAACTGTAATGTTTATGGTATTTATTTTAGCATCTTCTGATGCTCATGTGAGGCCACTCTGAGTCCCCCTTGTGGGGAGAAGGGCGGCATAGATATATCTATCTATGTATATAATAAACATCAGTGTTTGCGGGCGGTGGGTGGTGCGGTGGGAGGAATATGTGCCAGCGTTTCGATTGGCTGCCATTGTGGGGTTATTTGCATAACGGGCTCTAACTGGCCAGCCTCAGAAATCCAACATTCTACGGCCCCAGACAGAGGGGATTGCTTGCCACTGAAATGGAATTTGCATAACTGCCTCCAAACGGCCAACCACATTCAAACATTCTAAAGTGACTCAGAGGGAAAGGGAAAGGCCTCAGGCAGTCAGCCACTGAGGCCCACAGCACTGACAGATCAGGACCAAACTTTCCAAACAGGCGACCAATGGCCCACTTCACTACCTGGTGTGGAGGGGCCACGAATGATGGGATTTGCAGTACCTTCACGTCATTCACTTCCCAAACAACACTACAGTCCCTATAAATCACAAACCAGGCCCAAAATTGACAGACAGGCTTCCTTAACTTGATTTTCCTGACTAGGCCCCCGGTACCTTCACCGCAGTACCTTTACTAAGTTCTTGAGACCACTGCAAGCCACGTAAACATCTAATAGGAACCAACCTTGGCACACAATGCCTTCCTCAAATAACCCGGGCACCGCCGGGTCCTCAGCTAGTGTGAAATAAATAAATTCTGCCAGTCCACATGTTCCTCGTAACTAGCATTTTGAATTCTCTCAGAAACGGAGTGGTAGCCATTGATGCTGCTGGGGAGTTAGATGTCCCTCTAACCAATCCTGTTCAGCAGTTTGGCTGCAGCATTTTGGGCCCACTGATGTTTCTGAAGAGTTTCTGAAGAGTTTCCAACACTCTGCCCCATGGACAGTGTGTTGCAGTAATCCAAACATGATGTTATCAATGCTCAAGCAAGAGGCACAGTTGGCACATTACTTTTACCTGGGCACAGTGCCAATGACTGCTGGCCACCATCAAAACTTGAGTCCAAAATTATTTCAAAGCAATGACCTGGGGCTTTCAGGAGGAGTGTAACTGTATCTAATACATGATCCCCTGATCTGCCTTAAGACTGTCTGGGGGCCTTTCTCTCTCTTTTGGATGTGATGAAGCCTCCAAACGTTGACCCAAGTAATATGAGAGCAAGCATCTATCTTGGACTGTTACTAAAATCAACCTCAAACGCCATAGATCGTATTGAGGCACCCCAACAGACATGTGGAAAGCACATGAAGTCAAATTAGGAAGGAAACAGTAGTTCTGCAATGATTAAGGGGACAGACCCTCTACTTTCCCTATGCAAAGTTTGTTGGAGCATGTACAAATCAATTGGTGAGTGTGTTAACTGAAAAATGCAAAACACCAAGCTGATTGGTTGGGCCACACCCAAGACAGGCTAGCTGAGCCTGGGAGTTTTGGCAACAGTTACGTGTTTAGTGTTTCTTGTCTGCAGGAGCTTGCCAAGACAAGTTTCTGCTTCTGAGCTGCTGGAAGAAGATTCTTCACATGGACACCCAAGGAACATTTGAATCTCTCTCAAAGGACACTGTGTGAGTCAAAGCAACTGTTGACATGACTGTATATATTTATTTATTATTTATTTCTTTAAAACTTTTGTACCCCGACCTTCTCACCTCTATCTGTCACGATGCACGGACTTGACCGGCCCCTTAATCACACACACAGAGACAGACTGAAGGCTAACTACTTTATTGAAGATAATAACAGTTCCAAAGAATAATGTCCAATAGAATATAAAAGCAATCCAAAAGGCTTGAAGTATCAATGTCCAGGGTAACGTAGCAAATAGGCAAAAAGCTTGGCAAGGCTCCACAAGGCTATGCGGATCAGGAAACAGGGCAAGGCTCCGCAAAGCTATGCAGATCAAGAACAAGGCAAGGCAAGGCAAGGCTTGATGACCACGGGCTAACTAGCTTGTGGTCCCACGCCGCTTCACGCCTATTCAGATGAGACGTGGCCGGAGCACTGAGGATTCGTTCCCACGGATCCTATACTTAATCCTTCGGCCGAGGTCCTCGACGCTCTAGGCTCCTGCGTCTCCAATCGCTGCTCACGGACCTCGGCCGGTCTATGCTCTTAGACCATTCCCTTCTGCTAGACTCTATCTTCCGTCTCCTATCAAAGGTTCGACCTTGTCTTTCCACAGCTGCGCTTCTATCTCCCTGAGAGCTCTCCTCCCCAGTCGTTTCCCATCCGCCTTCTTCCATATCTTCCCCAGGAGGCTCCTGAGAAGATCTTCCTCCTGGATGTTCATAACTCCCCGAATCGCTATCCATCTGCACCTGGTTATCTGAATCACCACTAGGACCAAAACACATTTCTTCCCAGGCCAAGCTCTCTGTGGGCGAAAGAGGCCCCTGAGGGGAAAGCTGCCCTTCGCCCCAATCATCTAGCTCATCCTCTGAATCCTGTTCTGGCACCGCTGGTTCTAATGCTAATGGGACCCCAGGTCCTGACCCCTGCCCTCCAGGCACAAACGAGAACTGCTGTGCTACACTATCGAGGGACTCAGACCGGCATAACAGCAAAAATTCAATGCTATAAATTTAAAAACAACTACAACAACATATTAAAATACATAAAAACTCAACATAAAACCACATCGCCATTAAAACAATTCCACTCAATCTGTAAACGTGGTCATACATTCAGACAACAGCCCATGTCAGCCTATTCTGGGAAGTCTTGGTTCTACATCCAGGTCTTCATCAGCCTCCTAAAGGACAACAGGAAGGGGGCAGATCTAGCATCACTTGGTAGGGAGTTCCACAGCCGAGGGGCAACCACGGAGAAGGCCCTGTCTCTCGTCCCCACCAGCCACGCTTGCGAAGCCGGCAGGACCAAGAGCAGGGTCTCTCTGGAGGATCCTAATGTTTTTGATGGTTCATAGGGGAGAATCCAATCGGACAGGTAAACTGGGCCAGAACCGTATAGGGTTTTGTAGGTTAAAACCAGCACTTTGAATTGTGCCCGGAAGCCAATTGGCAGTCAGCGGAGCTGGCGCAGCAAGGGAGTTGTATGCTCCCTGTGCCCCGCTCCTGTTAGTAACCTAGCTGCAGAACGTTGGACTAATTGCAGTTTCCGAGCTGTCTTCAGAGGCAACCCCACGTAGAGAGCATTGCAGTAGTCTATTCAAGATGTAACCAGAGAGTGGACCACTGTGGCCAAGTCAGACTTCCCAAGGTACGGGTGCAGCTGGCACACACGCTTTAACTGTGCAAAAGCTCTCCCGGCCACCGCCGAGACCTGGGGCTCCAGGCTCAGCGATGAGTCCAGGATCACTCCCAGACTGCGAACCTGCGCCTTCAGGGGGAGTGTAACCCCATCAAGCACAGGCTGTAACCCTATGCCCTGTTTGGCCTTACGACTGACCAGGAGGATCTCTGTCTTGTCTGGATTTAGTTTCAATATGTTAGCCCTCAACCAGTCAGTTACAGCGGCCAAGCACTGGTTCATTGTGCTGGCTCTGCCACCACTGGCTTGGCACTGCCCCCTCAAGGCTGGAGAAGCTGGAGGAGAGATGAAGCTGGGGGGAGGGGGCATTTTGTGCGGGGCATGGCCTGGCTCCTCCCCCCCCAGCTGTGCCGTGGACCTCCTGCTCTTCCAGACGCTGCTCCAGCCTTGAGGGGACAGTGCCAAGCCAACATTGTGCTGGCTCTGCCACCACTGGCTTGGCACTGCCCCCTCAAGGTTGCAGACGCCGTGAAAGAGCTAAAGCCAGGGGAGGGGGTGGGGCATGGCGTGGCCTGGCTCCGCGCTCTCCCCCAGCTTCAGCTGTCCCAGACCCTGCTCCAGCCTTGAGTGGACAGTGCCCATCCAGCATTGTGCTGGCTCTGCCACCCCTGGCTTGGCACTGCCCCCTCAAGGCTGGAGAAGCTGTGAGAGAGATGAAGCTGGGGGGGAGGGGGCGGGGCATGGCCTGGCTCCTCCCCCTCTCCCAGCTTCGGCACTCCCAGCAGCTGCTCCCAGCAGGCCACCATCCCCCGGCCGTTCTTTACTGTGTTAAGAGTGTCATTTTGTGTCATTTTGTTTGGTGGTGTGCCCCCAGATTTTTTTAATGTTAAAAGTGTGCCGCGGCTCAAAAAAGGTTGGGAAACACTGCTCTAGAGAACCCACTTATACTTTCAAAGAGGTAGTTATTTGCCTTTAGTAGAGGTGTTTCTTTATTTACTGGAAAATATGCTCATGCAAACTCAAATCCCTTCCCCTAACATTATTTTTAGAATTACAGAAGGAACTACTAGGGAACAATAGCTGGGAAACCGGACTGGATATAAGTGGTTTTCTGTTGGCTTCTGAAATCATTGCTCACTCCAAGAAGCCCGCAACAGGCAGCACTGCATTTTAAGCTCAAGGTCAACTATTGTTGGCTTCTAGGTATATAGTTATATGTGAAACATATTTCAAAATCCAGATTGCTACCTTGGCTCCCAAAGCACTGATGTTTTCTGAATGTTTTCTCATAATGGGAGCTGAAGTAAAAAAGCAAGGAGCTACCCCAAAGCCTTTTCCCCAACAACAAAAAGAAACCAGCATATGGAATGGGTTGTCACAATAACACAATGAGAAAGGGGTTATTGAGACCCAAGGTCTATCGGTTAGCATTCTCCACCTACCTGACCAAAATGCAATTTTCTCTCTGCTTTCACAAGGACATGTATTAAACTAAAATGGAACCATTCAGGTCAAAGAGACCCAGAAACAAATAGAATGCATTCAATTGCAAATGTGGAAGAGTATAAAACTAAGCACAGGGCTGTGTGTGTATCACAACTCGAGCGGGAGAAGTCTTTATCCACCTTAAAAAGGACACAAAGACACAAACAAAAACACCGCTCGAGCGTAGATGTTCTGTCAAACAAAAGCAAGATCTTCTTTTTACAACTTTTGTGATTGCCTATCATATGGATATTGTATATTATAAGATTTCCTCGAAACTCAGGAGGAGGAAGCAAATGAAAAGAACGCTACCTTCTCTGCGGCTGAAGGAGTGGGGTGGGGAGTTTGTGGGCACAAAGACCGCGCTTGCAACAACAGATAACAGCTAAACAAAATATGCATGCTTAGACATTCAAAAATAACGCTGTAGATAGATAAGCATTTGATTTTCTAAATACGCAAAAAAATAGAGTATAACTTCCTCACCTGCAGATTCTGTCGCAAACAGACTGTCTTAAAGAAGCCAAGCCCACTGTAGTAAATAGTAAAAGTTTATTATTTGCAGCTTGTTGCCCATTCAGAAGCAGCCCTGCAGCGCCTCACATCTTGCTTTGCAGCAGCTGCAGAGCTGTTTGGGCTGGAAGTCAGTCTGAAGAAAACGGAAGTCCTCTACCAGCCCGCACAACAGGAAGAACACCATCATCCCCACGTCAGCATACACACACCTGTGCTTCAGTCCGTCCAGCAGTTCACCTCCCTGGGAAGCACCATCTCTTCAGACGCCAAGATTGACAAAGAGATAGATCAGGGTTGTCCAACTGCTGGCCCTGCAGGTGTTTTGGACTTCAACATTAGACAGATTCATGGATGCCAAGTGTATCGGTAGTTACTGAAAAGGACATTCAAGTGCCACCTCGGAGTTGGTTGAGGTAGGCAGGATTTCCCTGGGTACTGGTTGTGGGGGGTCGGGAGCAGGTGAGGGTTTTGCCCTCCCTTCTGCTCGAGATCCCCGTGTACAACTGGTGGGCCACTGTGTGATACAGAATGCTGGACTAGATGGGCTGAGGTCCGATTCAGCATGGCTCTTCTTATGTTCTTATGTTCTAACTCCCAGAAATCCTAGCCAGTTTACCAGCTGTTAGGATTTCTGGGATTTGAAGTCCAAAACACCTGCAGGGCTGGCAGTTGGACAGCCCTGAGATAGATCACAGATTATCAAAGGCATATAGTGCATTTGGAAGGCTTCACAAAAGAGTCTGGAGCAACAAGCACCTGAGGCAAAGCACCAAAATCAGTGTGTACAGAGCTATCATACTGTCTATTCTCCTCTATGGGTCTGAAACATGGGTCGCCTATCGCCAACACCTATGACTCCTCGAACGCTTTCATCAGCGCTGTCTTTGCACAATCCTAAATATACACTGGACCGACTATGTGACTAATGCTGCTGTCCTTGAGCAAGCAGGGATCACCAGCATTGAGGCCATGATATTGAGAACACAGCTGCGCTGGGCAGGGCACGTCTCCAAGATGGAGGGCCACCCCCTCCCAAAGATATTTATGGTGAACTCGCCATGGGTCAGCGCAAGAGAGGCGCCCCCAAAAAGAGATATAAGGAATCCCTGAAACAACATCTCAGGCTCGGCCAGATTGATCACCAACAATGGTCCACCCTGGCCTCACATCGGGAGGCATGGAGACACACTATCCACAATGCTGCGGCCTCTTTCGAGAAGACACGCCGAATGAGTCTCGAAGAGAAACGACAACGGAGAAAGAACCGCAACTTGGAAACAACATCACCCAAGGAGACTTTCTGCTGTGCTTTCTGCAACCGAACTTGCCTATCTCAGATTGGCCTTTTTAGTCATCAACTAAAGCGATAGTTTATGCAAGTCAGCCCAGGGGAGTTTTTATCCTCCTGAGTAGAGCCCCCGTACATAGCTATGGCTGTTGAAGTCACCAATTACTACTGCCATTTGGTGCCTATCAAAGTTCTCAGGAGAGGAGGAATAAAACTCTTCTGTCGATTTGTCTGTTTGGTTGGTTGCATGCTGCAAGTCGCTTCTGGTATGAGAGAATCAGCCGTCTACAAAGACGTTGCCCAGGAGACGCTCGGATGTGTTACTATCCTGCAGGGAGGCTTCTCTCGTGTTCCCAAGGTCTTCCAGTACAATTCCATGATATGGTCAAAAGAGTTCTCTATTATACACAGTAACAGGTATCCACAGGTAGTCTTGAATTTTTTTTCTCATGGATACATGGAGTTGAGGAAGAACAGGAAAAAAACAGGAAGAGGTGCAGCCAGGGGCAGTCCTACTGGTAGGCAAATGACGCCGCTGCGTGGGGTGCCACCATTTGGGTAAAGGGTGCATTCCCAGACAGCGTCCGGCCGATTTTCCGCTTTTGGGCCTCGTGCGCTCCGATGCCGCTCCCCGCTCCCTGCTCCCTGCTGTGTCTCCTGGTGCTGCTGGCCTTGGAGATGGGCGCCAGCGAGAAGGCAAAGGCGGCCTCCTCCTTCTCGCCGGCCCCGGCCTTGTCTTCCGCAGGCGCGGAGGGGGAGTCCGGCTCGGGCTGCCCGGTGTGCCTGTGGCAGCAACACAGCAAGGAGCTCCGGCTGGAGAGCATCAAATCCCAGATCCTGAGCAAGCTGCGGCTGAAGGAGGCACCTAACATCACACGCGAGGTGGTCAACCAGCTGCTGCCCAAGGCGCCGCACAGGAGCTTCTGGGCATGCGCCGGGGGGGAATTCGCTTACCATTTAAAATTACCTTAGACCAGTGTTTCTCAACCAGTGTGCCGTGGCACACTAGTGTGCCATGAGTGATGATCAGGTGTGCCGTGGGAAATTGGAACCTCCAAGACCCTTTCTTCCCCCTCCTGCCCACAGTGCTCTCTGGGTGTAGGTGAACTACAACTTCCAAACTCAAGGTCCATTCACAAGCAAACACTTTCAGTACTTTCTGTTGGTAATGAGAGTTCAATATGCCAAGTTTGGTTCAATTCCATTGTTGCAAGAGTTCAGGATGCTCTTTGTTTGTGTGTTAACTATAAATCCCAGAAACTGTAACTCCCAAATGTCAAGGTCTATTTTCCCCAAACTCCATCTGTGTTCACATTTGGGCCTATTGAGTATTCATGCCAAGTTTGGTCCTGATCCAGCATTGTTTGAGTCCACAGTGCTCTCTGGATATAGGTGAACTACAACTCCAAAACCCAAGGTCAATGCCCACCAAACTCTTATAGTATTTTCTCTTGGTTATGGGAGTTCTGTGTGGGAAGTTTGTGTCTTTCTGCCATTCCTGCCAGGATACCTATGTTGTGTTCATCGAAACAGGTCTAGGTTTCACACTGAGTGTATAAATACATTTAAAAACATATTATCTATATGTATTACTGTGTTAGAGTGTCATTTTGTGTCATTTTGGTTGGTAGTGTGCCCCAGGATTTTTTTAATGTAAAAAATGTGCCGCAGCTCAAAAAAGGTTGAAAAACACTGCCTTAGACCGCCCTTGGGTGCCGCAACAGAAGAAGAGGAAGAAGAGGCCTTTTTTTCCTGTAGAGACTAGAATGGTTTCTTCTATTTGTATACTAATTGCACTCCAGGCATGTAGTCACCTCTTTAAATGGACAACTATGAGGAAGTCATTCCTTGACTCCTTTTTTGTTGTGATTTTTATAGTACATGCAGCACTTGAATTCCCGGGAATAAATTGTTAGATGGCCCTTAGTTGCCCCTTTCGTACTACAGCATTCATTGAAGAAAGATTCATTATCTTACAACTGCAGATAAGACTTGGTTCAGGAGCAGAGCCTTTTTTTGGATCTTGTATTGCCTCTCTGAGACCGCCTTCATAACAGCAAAACGTGGACGTGGCTACAAGGAGCTCTTGACAAGATGCATTTGCTGGCTCTGATCCTGATGGTTTGGAAGAGAAGGGCAGACAAATGGGAAACTTTCATGTACCGTTCTTCAGAACAGGCCAGTGAATCATCGCTGGCTGCAGGCCAACGTCCTCTCAGCATAACATAAGGATCTGCTTGTAGAGAGATGTTATATGAGCACTATGCAACTCTCGTGCAGAAGAGCAACGCTGAACAACAAATATCTCCATAACACGTTGCAGTTTTGTACATTGTGCAACTATGGTGCACAACTGCAACGTCCAAAGTGTAGTGCAGAAATGCAATTTGCAATCACAATTCGCAAAGCAGACGGAACTGCAATGTGCAAAGCTGCTACATGCACAACAATCTATCTATCTATCTATCTATCTATCTATGTATATAATAAAAGTCAGTGTTTGCGGAGGGCAGGAGGTGCGGAGGTGCGGAGGAATATGTGGCAGCGTTTCGATTGGTTGCCACTATGGGGTTATTTGCATAAAGGACTCTGTTTGGCCAGCCTCGGAGCTCCAACATTCTAAGGCACCAGACAGAGGGGATTGGTTGCCACTGAGGGAGTATTTGCATAAAAGACTCTGATTGGCCAGTATCCAAGAATCCAAGCCTTTACATTCAAACAACATGATTGGTTGCCACTGTGGGAGATTTTGCATAAGTTACCGATTGGCCATCTACATCCCAACATTCTAAGGTGACGTAGAGGGAAAAGGAAAGGCCTCAAGCAGTCAGTCACTGCGGCCCACAGCAATGACGGATCAGGACCACACTTGGCACACAGGGGCCCAATGGCCCACTTAACAACCTGGTGTGCTTTAGGGCAGAATGGGCCACGAATGATGGGATTTGCAGTACCTTCACCCGATTCACTTCCCACAGAACATTGCAGCCCCTACAAATCACAGACCAGACCCAAAATTGACAGTAAGCCTCCATTAACTTGATTTTCCAGACTAGACCTCACCTAATGGGATACTGGTTAAGGCCTGAATTGACAGTAAGTCTTCATTTACTTGATTTTCCCAACTAGGCCTCAGCTCATGGGACATTGTGTATGGCCTGAAATGACAGTAACCTACCTTGGCACACAGAGCCTCTATGACCCACGCTACATTCTACTGCAGTGTGGAGGAGGGTGGACCATGTATGATGGGACTTGATGTACCTCCAGGGATTATGGGATTTGTAGTACTTTCAAACCCTTCATTCCCCACAGACCACTGCAGCCCAAAACCAAGACCGATAAAGACAACACTTGGCACACAATGCCCCCATGACCCACACTCCATCAGACTGCAGTTCAGAGGAGGGCAGACCATGGATGATGGGATTTCAAGTACCTCCACTCACTTCTTGAGCCCGCTGTGACCCTCATCCAGTGATTGAGAACGACCACACTTTACACACAAAGCCCTCGTGACCCACTTTACATCCTGGTGCAGTTCAGAGGAGAATGGACCATGGATTATGGGACTTGAGGTACCTTCACTCATTTCCTGAGACTGCTGCGACCCTCATCCAATGACTGATCAAGACCAAACTTGGCACACAAAGACCCCATGACCCACTTTACATCCTGGTGCAATTTGTAGGAGACTGGACCATGGATTATGGGACTTGAAGTACCTTCACTCACTTCCCGAGACCACTGCAAGCCAAATAAACAACCGAATAGGACCAAACTTGGCACACAATGTCTTTCTCAAGTAACCCGGGCAGCGCCGGGTCCCCAAGCTAGTAAGTAAATAAATGAATGATAAAATATAATCTCCAGAGTTAGCCAAATACCTTTTGAGTAATGCACTCTGCATGCATAGTGTGACATCATTTTCAAGACACAAACACATTGGGACACCAGTACATTCTGGGAATCTTGGATTTCCTGTTCGTTTTGGCATCTATATAAATGCCATGGTTCTTCTACAACTGTTTCCGTTTCAGAGCAATCAGTGGTCTTCTCAGTGTCACAAGAGACGCCTTGAATCCGGATGGCTTTGAAAACGAAGCTAAATCTCTGTCTAGTCAATGAGAGACAGGTGCTTTCAGTTTCCCAACAACAGGAAAATGCAGTACAAAATAGTCATAATTACTGCATTCAGAGCCAAGCTACACATTCAGCAAAATCTCAAGGGAAATACTTTCCTGCTCTGTTCCACTTCAGACTTCAGGTGAAACTGCAGTCCCTCCCCTCATTAAGAAAACCCTTCCTGCCTGCAGAAGGCAAGCGCCTCCGAAAGAAGTGTTTTAACCTCTCCCTCTCCCTCTTGTACTAGTTTCCCACATTGTGGCAGCCTGCGGTTGCTCAAAGATGAAATTTTCAGAAAAGATCTTGAACATGATACAAACATATCTCGTCTGTAGAAACAACTTAATAACTCAGCAATCACTTGTGTTTACCAGATGTTTAGTGCAATTTAAATTGGTATGGTTAAGGCAGTGTTTCCCAACCCTTTTTTGAGCCGCGGCACACTTTTAACATTTAAAAAATCCGTGGGCACACCACCAACCAAAATGACACAAAATGACACTCTAACACAGTAAAGAACGACTGGGGGAGGGTGGCCTGCTGGGAGCAGCTGCTGAGAGTGCCAAAGCTGGGGAGGGGGAGGAGCCAGGCCATGACATGCCCCTCCCCCTCCCCCCAGCTTCAGCTCTTCCATGGCTTCTGCAGCCTTGAGGGGGCAGTGCCAAGCCAGCGGTGGCAGAGCCAGCACAATGCTGGCTTGGCACTGTCCCCTCAAAGCTGGAGCAGTGTTTGGGAGAGCTGAAGCTGGGGGGGGCAGAGCTAGGTCACGCCATGCCCCTCCCCCTCCCCTGGCTTTAGCTCTTTCACGGCTTCTGCAACCTTGAGGGGGCAGTGCCAAGCCAGTGGTGGCAGAGCCAGCACAATGCTGGCTTGGCACTGTCCCCTCAAGGCTGGAGCAGCGTCTGGGAGAGCTGAAGCTGGGGGAGGGGGCGGAGCCAGGCCACGCCATGCCCCACCCCCTCCCCTGGCTTTAGCTCTTTCACGGCTTCTGCAACCTTGAAATGCTGGCTTGGCACTGTCCCCTCAAGGCTGGAGCAGCGTCTGGGAGAGCTGAAGCTGGGGGAGGGGGTGGATCCAGGCCATGCCATGCTCCGCCCCCTCCCCTGGCTTTAGCTCTCCCACGGCTTCTGCAGCCTTGAGGGGGCAGTGCCAAGCCAGCGGTGGCAGAGCCAGCACAATGCTGGCTTGGCACTGTCCCCTCAAGGCTGGAGCAGCGTCTGGAAGAGCTGAAGCCGGGGGGAGTGGTGGAGCCAGGCTGTGCCGTGCCCCCCCCCCAACTTCAGCTCTCCCACGGCTTGTGCAGCATTGAGGCGGCAGTGCCAAGCCAGCGGTGGCAGAGCCAGCACAAGCATTCCACAACATACTACCACCCACAATGCCACCACACACCCACTAACTCACCAAAAAAGTAATACCTACACACAACACAATATGCACATAACACAACCTTGTGTCTACTGCTCAACCCATTTGTATGCCATTCCTTCCTTCCACACAGGCAGAAACTGACCCAAAAGACAAGCCATGCCTTCTAAAAAGAACAGCATTGGACGACACACTCGCAACGCTACATACATCACACAAAAAAGGGCAGAACAAGAACAGAAACACAGTTTCTTTTTTCAAATCCAGAGTTGGGAAACCACAGAACCTCTACATCAACACAGCAGACGGAAAGACAAAAAACATTGTATATCCACAAGCTCTGCAGAACGCCAGCAAAAAGAAGGTATGATGAATTGGAAAGGGAAAGGCACTCCACTCCAGGCTCAGAAAGATACTTAAAGGGGTGATGGGCCAATCTGACAAGTATTGGGCCGTCCCATCTCTTATCATGTGCACACACATTTCCAAGGTCATCCTGAAAATAAATACCATGTTCTGGTTTAGACGAACTAGTCCTGAGTGGCTGCAAGGATTAACCAGAGGAAATAGAAAAGCAATGTCCCGGAGTTTCCTGCATCTTCCAGCTGTCATAAACAGAAATGCGTCCTCGATCTCCGAGTCGAAACACTCGGAGCTTAGCAAATATAGGACGGAGTTTGGTATGACCCCAACCGACCTCTTTAAAACCAACTTTGACTTCAGCACTAAGATTTATATTAGTCGATACAGCTTAATCTTGATTTGATACAGATTCCTTTGTCGAGGAAAAGAGAACAAGAGTATACTGAAATCTGAGGATTTTTTTAAAGGAGGTAAAGAAACACTGAAGACGTCAGTCTAAGTCTAAAATGAAAAAAAAGGTACTTCTATTCCTCAACAAAGCCTAACAGACTGGAAGGAACATGAACCACTTTCATACCTATAAAAATGTCTTTCAGATTCAGATTAAAATTATGACAGGCAGTTTGAAATGTTACAGGGACCTGTAATGAGAAGTAGAAAGCTAACCAGATTTTACTGATTGAAAGCAGAGTTCACTCTGAAGATATCTGTCAGCCTGCAGCACTGAAATTGTATTTATTCAGCTATTTCAACTAGAGACTTTTCCTTTTTAAAGCTGTCATTAGTTTTACAAACTCTGAGCCTTTCTAAGTGAATGTTAGGAGAGGGAGGCGGAAAACTGCAAAATTTCTTCTTCTTTTTTAAAGCCACATATGCATTGTGCTGCAAATTGTAATACCAGTTAGTATTCCTTATTCAAAATGCCAGGGACAAAATGTATCATAGATTTTGGATTTTTTTTTTAAAACCAAAACTCTGAAATACCTATTAGGGGTGGTTGATCCATAAAAAATTGATTCTAAACTCGGTTTTGGGGGGGGGGTGGATTTCCGGTTATGGGTCGGTATAGAAATTAATCCGAAAATTTTAAAAAAAATTTCATGATTGAAACGTAATTAATAACGAATTTTCGTTATTATTCCTTACGACAGCTGGGAGGGAAGAATGATGCCTCTCAGCTGGCAGGGCAGGGAGGGAGGAATGGAGCGCAAGCCCTCCCGTCTGCCATTCACTCCTCCGTTCCTCCCCCACACAAGAACAGAGGTGTCCCCGATTAAATATAATCCAGGACGCCTCTGTTCTTGTGGGGGAAAGAAAGGAGGAGTGGATGGCTTGTTGCCATTCACTCCTCCCTGTGCAAGAACAGAGGCGTCCCAGATTAAATATAATCCGGGATGCCTCTGTTCTTGCGGGGGGAGGAACAGAGGAGTGAAGGCTTAAGATGGGTTATATCTTAGCAGGGAAAGAGGTGAGGACTGGAGCATCCACACCTCTTTCCCTGCTAAGAAAGAAGCAATCCAACCCGGGTTAAAGGGAACGCATGTTGGTTTCTGGGCTGGCAGGGGCAAAGGAAGGCATCAATGCCTCCCTTCCCCTCTGCCAGCCCAGAATCCAACATGCGTTCCCTTTAAGTCGTGTGTCAGATGGCGACAGGAGGGTGGAGGGGGCAGCCTGGCACCCTCCTCTCACCAGCTGACAAGCAAAGGCGGAAACGATCTAAAAACGCGCCCTTACGTAAAATGGTTGACCCGGGTTCGATTTAGAAAGGTCACTTTCGGGTTGGAGGATGAGGGTCAATATAGGGTCGTAATAATTTCAAATACTAAAAATAACTAATGATTTCAAAGTATTTTAAACCGGAGATATCCACCTCTAATACCTATGTTTGAATGTATTAGGCTTACGCAATTCGGTGGAGGGCAATCCGTTTTTGGAGGGCAATCAGTTTAGTTGGTTATCAAGATCCGTTTTTGGGAGCCTCTCAAGAGTCCACTAAATGAAAACTTTTTCGGCTAGGTAGCCAAAAGATCCGGGAAGATCTGGTCCATTGGTGAGAATTGGAAATGTACAAGGCTCCCCTTTCCATTCCTGGGATCTTTTTCCTATCTTCTTTTCAAGGGATTCTGGGTTTGAAGAACAGGGTTAAGGAATTATCCTTCCTGGGACCCTTTCCTTTCTTCCTTTCAAGGAAGTCTGGGTTTGAGCAACGGGGTTAAGGGTTGTGTGTGCAAGGGTGACACACCTCGCGCCAAGAACAATAACACAGACACAAGTGGTTGAATGAAAATGGCCACAACTCATTTATTGAAAACAGGAACAAAGGGTTGGTGGCCATGCATGGGTCCTGGATCAGGGTCGTACAGCCCCCACGAATGTCCAAAGGCGTATGCAAGCCTGGGGTACGAGTGGCCTAATGCCTGTCCACGGAAACTCGGCACCCCAGGGAGCCTGGGCATGGCCCCTGGATCAGGCTGGCTTATATCCCCCTTGGTTGTAAGGGGGATAAGCCAGCCTGATCCAGGGGCCATGCCACACGCCAAACACGGAGTTGTGACAAAAAACAATATAACGCATAACCATGAACAATGCAACAATGACATGAAGAATTAACAAAATGGACACCAACAAGCAATGCAATAAGAAGGGAGAGTGGGAGGAAAAACAGAGCTGGCCCCATGTGCAGCCCGGGCAGCCCCGGGCGGCCTTAAATACGCTGCCCAGGTGGAAGTGCAGGCCAGCCAGCTGGCGTTGGTGCCGGGAAACCTTCCCACCACCCCAGGGGCTTCTGAGAAGGAGAAGCCCCTTCTCTCTCCCCAAGATGACAGCGAGGGTAACCCCACCCCGCTACCTGCTTGGCCGGTAAGTTGGCCAAGCCCATTAGGGTTAGGGTTAGCAGTGCATAAGACACATCAAGATGTTCTTCTGTTCTGATCGGCCCAACAGGCAGGGCTCACAGGGAAACCTGTGAGCAGCACACGATAGCCTCTCCGTGCACGACATGGTGCCAAATATTGGAGGAGGAGCGTGGCCCTGTTATGGATGAAAAAACATTGTGGCTGAGACTGTACCATTATGGCAATCAGAACAAGCCGGATTGGCTGAAGAGAACCAACCAAACTGAATCCTTGTCCAAGCCTAGTATATATGTACATAATGTGATATCTTGGAGATGGGAATCAGGTCTAAACATGAAATTCATTTATGTTTCACATACACCTTATACATATAGTGTGAAGATAGTATTAGGCAATATTTTTAATAAACTTGTGGATGAAAAAAAATCAGTCTACACTGAACCATCAGAAATCAAAGGTTGTTGCACTCCAGGACAGGAAAAGCTCTCTGACTTAAAACACACCACACGTTGAGTGAAAAATCCAATCCTTTTCATTGAAGCTTATTAAAATAGCCAGTAGAAATAGATGATTGTAAAAAAAAATTCCAAAGTATTCAGTCAGTAAAATTGCAGTAATACAAAACAATGTCCACAAGAGATTTAAAAGCAATCCAAAGCAGTATTAATCCAAGCAGGAATCAACAGGATACAAAGACAATCCAGGTGATACTAGTCAACACCAAAAGGCTAAAACTATCCACAGGAACAAGACCCCTTGAACAGGATTTTCATGGCACATGAACTTGATTTCCAAACGATACCTGATCTAAAAGGTTTTCCCTTCAAGCAAACCTTATATCCTAAAACCCAAAAACTGGTTTTGTTTACCCCCTCCCCCACACACACACTTGACTCTTATCTGACGAAGTCTTTCAGAGCAATGTAAACCTTGAGTTTGCTGCCGATTCTGGCTAAACTCCAGCCGCCTATTTTTCAACTCCTTATCGGGCTGCTCATTAAAATTCCCAGGTGTCAGATTGTTGTCCAAACCCAAATCTTTTTTTAATTGGGTTTTATTAAGCATAAAAGAATACAAACATACAGTGCAAACCATACACACCGCCTTCCCCCCATGGGTATACAAAACCCTAGGCGGAGGGACACAAAGACCAAAAACAGGTAACATATAACAATGACGCCAACACCTAGCACCTCCCCTCATACCCCCCCCCACAAACAGAAATTCTTAACTCCCTAAACGCTTTGTGACAACCTTGATTGCCCTTTAAAATAGCTATTTCCAATATGTCTTTCTATAGGTCCTTTGGATTCTCATTCCATTTGTCTTGAAATTTTCAGCCCGGATACTTTCCTTCCGGGTTGCCTTTATAGATACTTGTATTTATTCTTTCTTATGAATTCCATAAATTTCTCCCAGTTGGTGTTTCTCGCTGGACCCAAACCCAAATCTTGAGAGCTCACAGATAGAGGGAGTAAACCATCATCTCTCTGCCCAGTAGAAATATTCTCATGAGAAAATGTCATTTGCACTGAGGCCTCTCTGTCATTGTCTGCATGAAAATCATTGACCAAACCATCTCCATCTTGCACCTCAGCCTCGGCACCATCATTTCCCTCATCGTTTCCCACATCATAAGCATCATGATCCTGAAACACAACACATGCTGATTCCCAACAAAGGTGTTGCTATCTCAACCACCCATACAGACAACAATGGATTTGGGAGTATTTCAGAATTTCAGATAAGGAATATTCAGCCTGTATTTGAACAGTGTAGAAAAAGGTAATTCACTTACGGGTGTTGCATTACTTTTCATAACTTTATCCTTTTTTTAAAAAGAAACTCCTTAACAGTTGATAGGAAAATGGCACAAAACTTTAAAAAGTCTTATCAAAATGCCCTTTAAAGGTAAGTACAAAACATTGCTCAAAGTAGTGCTTTTGTTCCCTCTCACAATGTGCACACATCTATACTTCTCTTATGTCTGGCAACAGATGCACTGGTATTCATCTGTTCCCTCCACAGCACCCACAGCCCCTCCTGGGCTTGCATTATAGTTTCCGAAAACCTCTGCCATGGCTATTCCACGCCTCATAGAGATCAGGTGGGGTCGGAAACAGAAGAGCACCTAAGAAGAGCCATGCTGTCTCATATAGCCAGCATTCTGTGCATGAGATGATCTAGCAGAAAGGAGGGCACTGAGATCTATGAAGGAGCCTAGTAGATCTCAGTACTGATGTATCTTTGCTGATCTGGCTGTAGGAATGTATCTTTGCTGATCTGGCTGTAGGAATATTGCTCGGCACTTACCCAATCCTGCCCACTTCCTGCAAGGCTTGGCATGGCTGTGCTGCAGAGCTTCAGATACTACACAGTACGTTTCCCGGTGTGAAATATACTTCAGCTTGTGGTGGGTGGCGTGTGGAACTACTATTTTATTTATTTATTTGCATCATTTATATTCCGCCCTTCTCACCCCACAGGGGTGTCAGGGCGAATTACGATGTACATATACATGGCAAACATTCAATGCCATAGACACACAACATATATAGACAAAGACACAGAGGCTATTTAACCTTCCAGCTTTTGGCCACCAGGAGCTGTCACATTCCTTCATTCTTCACATACTTCCTGGAGATTTTTATGGCCTCATATATCAGTTAAATTAGCCTCCCCACAAAGTGGTACCTAAATTTCCTACTTGACAGATGCAACTCTCTTTCGGGTTGCAAAGGTCGATAACAAGCTACACTAATTTGCGGCGAAACTGAACCGGACACAAGGATCTGACGACCTAGGTGAGCCCCAGACCAGCTGCTTACCTTTCCTTGGAGGAGTCGGCCGTAGGCCTCGGAGGCCCACGGGAAGGCCTTGGGGGCCCGTTGCCTCCGGTTGGTTCACCGCCGGCAGAGTTCGACATCTCGGCTGTCTTCCCCCCCGGGTCCCCTGCCCCTGCCGACGCTGCGTTGTGAGAGGCTGGAGGAGCCTGGTTGAGGAGAGCCAGGCCAACATGGCAAGTGACCTTGAGGACGCCCAGCTGAGCCATGTGTCTGGGTCCAAGGAGGGAACAGGACCCGGGAGTAGTCTGCGGCAGGAAGTCCCGCCCTTGGAGGACTCCAACTCAAAAATGACCTAGACCGGAAGTGGCAAGGCCCTCGGAAGAGGCGGCGCCGGAAACCAAAGAAAAAAAGGCATGCTTCCGTCCGCACCATGGAGTGTGGGGCAGGACTGGCTCGCTCCCGAGATGATCGAGCCTATAGAGCCACCAGGCCCTCTACTAATTTGCCAGAGGCAAGGTGGCCCATGCCAATGGAATTCAGGACCCAGAGGACTGTTTCATCCTGGACGTTCTGGAGCTCGCACTATAAGCAGCTGGAGCCCCGGGGGACACGTCTCGGTCCTATGAAGGACTACAAGGACACTTTACTGGCAGGTCTGGACCCTCTCCTCAGACTGCCATATGGAAGAATGCAGGTCTCTCTTTTCACCTGCAACCGGTCACTGGCGATCCCGTTAGGGCTCCCTAATCTTCCCTCTCTTTATGGCAAGATGGTGCCTTAGTAGGACTATCGCCACTCTTGGCTCTTCATCCTTACCCCTGTGCTCCCTCCCACCGCACCCCGCTACCCCCCCTTCCGCTATCCTCTTCCTTTCCATTGTGTGTTCATTGTTGTGTTGATGTATTGTTGTGTGTAGACTCAAACTGTTGTAAACTGCTCCGAGCCTTCGGGGAGTGGTGGTATACAAGTTTGAAGTAATAAATAAATCAATAATTGGTTGAGAGCTGACCCTGACCTGGGCAGGCTTCAAACTCATGATCTTCTGGTCAGTAGAGATCTTATGCAGCTGACTCCTAGCCAGCTGCGCCACAGTCCTGGTGTGGTACTATGCTACAGATTGCGGCCATTACACGTTACGTTCGAAATGTAACTTCTTTTCACCCCCATCTTTCTTTCCCGCCTGTGTTAAGCAGGACATGTTGCTTTTAAGTGCTTACTTTCATGCTCTGAACATGACTGAAAAAGCTAAACGCTGGCTATCTGGTTTGCAAAGTGCTGAGGAGTCATATTCTGTACAGGTTACAAGGATAGTAAAAGTTAAGGAAATGCTGCAACAGACAATTCTACATGAACTCATTTATGTGAGAGAAGGCAAGCTATACACTCACACTATCCTTTTAAAGAAAATGTGTGCTGCTGCATGTGCAGCCAGTATTGCAACAAAAATGGATTGGGGCTTTGGCCTGGACAAAATGCCTACTGGTCATAAGGGTGCCCCATTTTGACATAGGCAGACATGCCTCCATGCCCAGAAGAAGAAGGTGAGTTTGCCAGGTCAGGTGGACACCCTAGTCTGGAGTCTGGATCAACAAGCACCTGAGGCAAAGCACCAAAATCAGTGTGTACAGAGCTATTGTACTGTCTATTCTCCTATATGGGTCTGAAACATGGGTCACCTATCGCCAACACTTACGACTCCAGCTCGAACGCTTTCATCAGTGCTGCCTTCGCACAATCCTAAATATACACTGGACTGACTATGTGACGAATGTTGCTGTCCTTGAGCAAACAAGGATCACCAGCATTGAGGCCATGCTATTGAGAACACAGCTGCGCTGGGCAGGGCACGTCTCTAGGATGGAGGACCACCGCCTCCCAAAGATACTACTCTATGGTGAACTCGCCAGGGGTCAGCGCAAGAGAGGCACCTCAAAAAGAGATCTAAGGACTCCCTGAAACAACATCTGACTCGGCCAGATTGATCGCCATCAATGGTCCATCCTGGCCTCACATCGGAAGGCATGGAGAGGCACTATCCACAATGCTGCGGCCTCTTTCGAGAAGACACGCCGAATGGGTCTCGAAGAGAAATGACAACGGAGAAAGAACCGCAACTTGGAAACAACATCACCCAAGGAGACTTTCATCTGTGCTTTCTGCAACCGAACTTGCCTATCTCAGATTGGCCTTTTTAGTCATCAACGCGCTTGTCAAAAGCGTGGGATGAGTCCTTCAGAAAGAATCTTCGTTCGCGAAGTAATGCCGAGAGAGAGAGATCTCCTGTAATCTGCCCTGTCGAGCACAAGGAATCCGATTTTCAAATTCATGGAATGACATCAGTCACCTGTTCCTCAAAAGTGTAGCAACATTCCCCATCAAATCCCAAAAACAGGGCTTTGGAAAGCCCATCCCCTGAATGTCACCATCCCCTTTAGATCAGGGGTCCAACGGAGGCAAAGATTACATTGATGTTCCATGTGAAGTGCATTGAACGAAATGTGTAATCGAGCCTTTAACTGTATTTGAATGAAAAATAATAATACTGCTTGTAAATAGACCCAAATCATATTTATTTTCTGGACATATACTGCTAGAGTTTAAAGGGTCCATATCTTAATGCAGTGATTTTCAACCAGTGTGCCGTGAGAGATCATCAGGTGTGCCGTGGGAAATTATTTTCGAACTTCATTCATATATAAACTATAAGGCGCATCTGTCCCTTTAAGAAATGGAACTATAGCACTCCCGCGTCATGTATTTTGTGTTCATCGAAACAGGCCCAGGTTTCACACTGAGTGTATAAATACATTTAAAAACATATTAACTGTATGTATTACTGTGTTAAGAGTGTCATTTTGTGTCATTTTGGTTGGTGGTGTGCCCCAGGATTTTGTAAATGTAAAAAATGTGCCGCGGCTCAAAAAAAGGTTGAAAAACACTGTCTTAATAAATGCTTGTTTTCTTATTTATTTAATTTATTTTATTTGTTTCTGGTATTTGTACCCCATCACTTCTCTACCCCCGAAGGGGGACTCAGGACGGCTGACGTTCGCAACGGTACAAGGCCGCTACACCACAATACAAGAATATAATCAAAACACAACAATATAATCAAAGTCACATACATAAACATTAAACACAATTGCATAGTCAAAAAACCCAATAAATAGAGCATTAGTTAAAACCATAAAACAAAGCACGGTGTCATCTGCCGCAATGCCATTCCAGTCAATGTCCCTTAAAGTGCAAATTACGTCTGCTGCCCAAAGGCCTGGTCCCAGAACCACGGTTTTATTTTTTTTCTGAAAGCCAGGAGGGTTGGAGTCAATCTTATGTCGTTTGGGAGTGTGTTCCATAGGCGGGGGGCCACCGCCGAGAAGGCCCTGTCTCTCGTGCCCACCAATGCTGGCGGGAGCGAGAACAGGGCCTCCCCAGATGATCTTAGGCTGCAAGAGGGGACATAGAGGCAGGTGCATTTGGACAAGTAAGCTGGGCCAGAACCGTATAGAGCTTTGTAGGTCAATACCAGCACTTTGAATTGGGCTCGGAGATGGACCAGTAGCCAGTGGAGCTGACACAACAGGGGGTATGTTCCCTGTATGTCACCCCAGTTAGCAATCTGGCTGCTGCCCGTTGGACTACCTGTAGTTTCCAAGCCATCTTCAAAGGCAGCCTCGCGTAAAGCGTGTTGCAGTAATCTAGTTGGGATGTAACTAGAGTTGATGGAAGTTCCTATTTTCTAAAGCAGTGATTTTCAACCAGTGTACCGTGGAGCACTAGTGTGCCGTGAGAGAACATCAGGTGTGCCGTGGGAAATTACAGTGGAGAGAGAGAGAGAGAGAGCCTAGCAGGAAACTTCAGGCAGCGAAAATGAGGCTTTCCTGGCCGAAGCAGCAATGCCAGCCAGCCTGGCTGCAGTCAGGGAGAGCCCTCGGCGTCCCGAACTTTCCTCCCTGCTTCCTCCCTCTTTCATTCCCTTCCTTCCTTCCTTCCCTCCCTCTGCACGCCAAGAGCTACCTGGCCAGGCTGCGGCTCCTCCTGCTTCTTGGCTCCTGGGCACTCTTCTGCCCTCCTCCCCTTCGGCAGCAAGGAGGATGAGAGGGAGGAGTCCGCGGGAACTGCCCCCGTCCGACCCCGATCCCGGAGGCTTGAGGCAAGGCTTCCTGCCCTCTAGCCCCTCTGCGCCAGGGAAGGGGAGCAACCCCTCATCTCCTGGCCTCTCCTGGCTGGGCTCCGAGTTCGCTGCAGAGCAGAGGCCAGGATACGCAGCTCCACAGCCCAGCTTGGTTCCTTCCTGATCTGGCCCCAAGGCGACAGCAGGGAAGCCGAAGGGTCATGTGTGTGGGGGGGGGGCACTCCTAGGGGGGCTGAACCCCTTCGGGAAGGAGAGCTGGGGGTGGCGACGGCTGCGAGCCTCCGCCGCAGTTTGTTCCGAGGCTCGGAGCCACCCCGTGTGCTCAATTCCTATTTGTCCCGCATGTGCTTTGGCCACTCAGCGCAGCCCTTCCCCCGCGGGACGGTGACGAGCCTCCTGTGCGTGGGCCTCCCGGGGGGCGGTTTGGTGGAAGCAGTGGCGTCACGAGTGGGGGAGGGTGACAGTTAGTAAAATGACAATGTCGTTTTGTGTCATTTTGGTTGGTGGTGTGCCCCAGGATTTTTCAAATGCAAAAAAAAAAGTGCCGCGGCTCAAAAAAGGTTGAAAATCACTGTTCTAAAGGCGTCGTGGAGCAATCACACCCTGCCCGTGCATGTTGACTCCCGTTTAAACTAGTGATATCATTTACCAAAACATTTGTCGGGTCTTGCAGTGGGATACCAATTAGAGTTAGTTAATTACAACTCCTAAGAAGATTGCAGGGAACATATGAGCAGAACATATGAGCAGTTGAACCTTAACTCTTGCTTCTGAGAATCTGGCGGGTTACACCCACCCTTGCATTAGGCGAGGCTTCTATCGCGTATTTCCAAGAGACACCAAATCACAAAGATTCTGTCCTCACTTCAGAGTGTGAAACATGATAAAAGCGATTGCCAACATAATCAAGGGAAGCAATTTTCACAAACGGAAAGAAGTTTATTTTCAAACAACTCCTGTTTCCTTGCCCTTTCATAATAAGGTCTATCGGTAGGAATGTGAAACATGTAAAATAGAGCCAAGTGGTAACATTAAACATCTAAGCAGTTAATCTAATTATGCGTGGTGTCCTTATTCCATCTCTTTAAACGAGGAAGGCGAGTGAAAATTCATTAGCAGAGACGAGCATGAGAAGTCGCATCAGCTGTAGCAAGCAGAAAGACACGTTCTAACTAGGCAAACTTTGCTAGGGAAAGGCATGGTTTTTCTTTGGTTTTCATTGGTTCTGAGCACAGTCCCCCAAAACAGACATACCACATAAATCTAGGAAGTTATCACATGCATAGAGCAGTGCTTTTCAACCTTTTTTTGAGCCGTGGGACATTTTTTACATTTACAAAATCTTGGTGCGCACCACCAACCAAAATGACACACAATGACACTCTTAACACAGTAACACATATGTTTTTAAATGTATTTATACACTCAGTGTGAAACCTGGGCCTGTTTTGAGGCGAGGCTCTTCTGCCCTCCTGGCAGACAACATAGATATCCTGGCAGGAATGGCAGAAAGACACACACAAAGGTCTTGGCTCAATTTATAGTTAACACACAATCAAAGAGCATCTTGAACTCTTGCAACAATGGAATTGAACCTATATCCAGAGAGCACTGTGGACTGAAACAATGTTGGAACAGGACCAAACTTGGCATGAATATTCAATATGCCCAAATGTGAACACAGATGGAGTTTGGGGAAAATAGACCTTGACATTTGGGATGTACAGTTTTTGGGATTTATAGTTAACACACAATCAAAGAGCATCCTGAACTCTTGCAACAATGGAATTGAACCAAACTTGGCATATTGAACTCTCTTTACCAACAGAAAGTACTGAAAGCGTTTGCTTGGGAATTGACCTTGAGTTTGGAAGTTGTAGTTCACCTACACCCAGAGAGCACTGTGGACTCAAACAATGTTATGTTATGTTGTTGTTTGTTTTCTATCCAGAATCACAATGTTGGAAGGAGGCTCACCTTTTAAAGCTCCCTCTAAAACAGGCATGGGAAAACTTCAGCCCTCTGGGTGCTTTGGACTCCAACTCCCACCATTCCTAACAACCTGAGGCCCTTTCCTGCTTAAGTGGCTGAGGGGGGAAAAGGAAAAGGGTCTGAGGCTGCTAGGAATGGTGGGAGTTGGAGTCTGAAACACCTGGAAGGTCCAAGTTTGCCCATGCCAGCTTTTGACAGAGACCTCTTCCTCCCCCTTCCCCTTCGCACCCTTTCTTCCCCCTCCTGCTGAACACTTACTTTTTCTTCTCCACTCAGGCTCCCTTCTTCCCAACCTAACTCTGCTCGATCTGAGGGAGCAGCGTGAGCGCGTTCAGGAGGGGAGGGGGGAGGGAGGAAGACTTGACCCGTGCGGGCGCTACTGCGCAGACGCACCCCACGTCTTACTCCCTCCCTCCCCTCCTGAACACACTCACGGCAGCGTGAACAAAGCGAGGCAAAGCGAGCAGAGCGAGGCTGGGAAGAAGGGAGCCTGAGTGGAGAAGAAAAAGTGTTCGGCAGGAAGGGGACAAAAGGGTATCGGAGGCTCCAATTTCCCACAGCACACCTGATGATCACTCACGGCACACTAGTGTGCCATGGCACACCGGTTGGGAAACACTGGTATAGACAATTACCGGATAAATTAAAAGCATCCCAGCTTTTTCCTCTTTTTCAGCCTCCTACAGACTCCAGGCAAGATTCTAAATTAAATTATCTTTGACCCAAGCTGTAAACATTGAATGTATAAGCCGAAAGGTTACGTTGACAACAGTAAACACTCTTGCTAAAAACGTTCTAGCATAAAATATTATCTCCATTACCATTTCATTAACAGGGTTTGATATCACGTCATTCTAGGAGCAAGTTCTGGTGGTCTCACCACGACACCAGGTCTTCCCATTTGTCCATTTTACACATACTTTATAGTCTGTTCTAAATCAACACATTTCAGTGTCTTTTGATATATTCTTGAGCCAAATCATTTGGCAAATGAAAGGGTCCCTGGATTGGGTTGCTGTGCGTTTTCCAGGTTGTACAGCCATGCTCCAGAAGCATTCTCTCCTGACTGGTCTCTGGATTTTCATCTGCACATTATTTAGGAAGGTATGGACTAGATCAGGATTCTCCAACTTTTTGAGAGAAAAAATAAAGGACAAGCAGCTGCTTGTCCTTTATAAAGGACAAGATTGCTGAATAAAGGACAAGACTGCTGAGCTATTGGTTCTGGGAGTGCAGCTATATAGTATCAAGTTGTATCTCCATAGTTAGTGTATTGTAACCTTAAGATACTTGCCTCTAAAAAGATACTGTAACCACCTAAGCTTTGAACTCTGAAACCTCCACGCTTAGAACATTGTTTGAATAAACTTTACAGTTCTTTAACAAAAAAAAGGATTCTCCAACTTTTTCAGCTATTGAGCCCTTTTTCAGCTATGGAGCCCCAAGAAATGTTTATATATTATACTAGCTATACCTGCCATGCGTTGCTGTGGCCATCCTTCGCTCCCTCTTTCTCTCCTTCTTTCCCTCCTTCCTTCGCTCCTTCTTTCCTTCCTTCCCTTTTTTACTTTCTTTCTCTCTTTCCTCCCTTCTCTGCCTCTTCACTTCCTTCCCCCTTTCTTTTCCTTCCTTTTTCTCTCCTTTCTTCTTTTCCTTTCATTCTTTCCTTCACTCTTTGCTTCCATGCTTCTTTCTTTCTTTCCCTCCCTCTTTCTCTTCTTTCTCCCCTTCCTTCCCGCCCTCTTCCTTCCATTTTTTTCTGTATCATCATTTAGCTTTTCATCATTTAGCTTTTTTGGGTTTTAAAGTGCTTTCCGCTGTTTTTTGGGGTGGTTTTTTGGGATGGTCACTCGTTGGTCTGTTAGGAGTATAGTGTCCTAATTCTGTGTCAATTCGTCCAGTGGTTTTTGAGTTCCGTTAATCCCACAAACAAATGTTACATTTTATTTGTATAGATTATATATTGTATTGTATATAATGTGTGTGTATATATACTCAATCAATCAATCAGACTTGGGCAAACATTTTGACATGTTGTGTTTTAAATTTTGGCAGATGGGCCAGGCAAGTGGCAGATGGATAGAGAGTGTTTGTGTGAAATAATGGGGGTGGCAGGGGGGGAATGAACAAAGTCCTATGTACACTGAACATACCTCATTGGTAGTGTAAAAAAATGAAGGAAAGACCATCCAGTCAACCCCTTTTGCCATGCAGGAAAAGCTCAAAGCTCCCCTGGCATATGGCCATCCAGGCTCTGTTGTAATAGTAGTAGTTGGGAGTAGTAGTAGTAGTAGTAGTAATAATAATAAGAGCAACTCCAGGGGCCACACAGTTCAAATCCCTTCTGCCATGCACGAAAAACACAATCAAAATAATCTGGCTCGGCCAGATTGATCACCAACAATGGTCCACCCTGGCCTCACAGCAGAAGGCAGGGATACACACTATCCACAATGCTGTGGCCTCTTTTGAGAAGTCACGTTGAATGTGTCTCGAAGAGAAACAACAATGCAGAAAGAACCACAACTTAGAAACAACATCACCCAAGGAGACTTTCTGCTGTGCTTTCTACAACCGGACTTGCCTATCTCCGATTGGCCTTCTTAGTCATCAACGGGCTTGTAGAAAGTGTGGGATGAAGAAAAGCCAATAATAATAATAATAGTAATAGGAGCAATTCCAGGGGCCATGCAGTTCAAATCCCTTCTGCCATGCACGAAAAACACAATCAAAGCACTCCCTGAGATTTGGGTTTTGGAAACAATGAAAGTGAGGTGCGGGAGGGGCAAGCCCGGATTACCCATAAGACCACCATAGGCCATGGCCTAGGGGTGCAAGCCAAAGGGGGCGCAGTTCACACGGACCAAAAAAAAGTTGAAACAAAACCGCAACTCTCTCTCTCTCAGGGGAGGGTGGGGGGAGAGCACTGCGAAGGGGTGGGGGAGGAGGGAATGGTGCCCCCCCTCAACATCGCCCCCGCCCCCTTGTCAAGGAAGGAGTGCGCGAGGAGGAGATGGGGGGAAGCCCCCAGGGCCGCTGCTGGGCATGCGCAGTACCCAGGAACATGGTGGAGGAGGCAGATGCCCGGCAGTGGCCCCGGGGGTGGGGCTTCCCTCCACCTCCTCGCACCCTCCTTCCTTGACTCCAATGCCCTTTCTTCCCCCTCCTGCTGAACACTTTTTCTTCTCCACTCGAGCTCCCTTCTTCCCAGCCTCGCTCTATGACTTTATGACAGAGGATTCTGTCATAAAGTTTTCCCATGCCTGTTTTGGGGACCTTAAAGTGGTGAGCCTCCTTCCAACATTGTGATTCTGGATAGAAAATAAACAACATAACATAACATTGTTTGAGTCCCCAGTGCTCTTTGGGTGTAGGTGAACGACAACTTCCAAACTCAAGGTCAATTCCCAAGCAAACCCTTTCAGTACTTTCTGTTGGCAATGAGAGTTCAATATGCCAAGTTTGGTTCAATTCCATTGTTGCAAGAGTTCAGGATGCTCTTTGATTGTATGTTAACTATAAATCCCAGAAACTGTAACTCCCAAATGTCAAGGTTTATTTTCCCCAAACTCCATCTGTGTTCACATTTAGGCATATTGAGTATTCATGCCAAGTTTGGTCCTGATCTAACATTGTTGAGTCCACAGTGCTCTCTGGATATAGGTGAACTACAACTCCAAAACTCAAGGTCAATACCCACCAAACTCTTACAGTATTTTCTCTTGGTTATTGGAGTTCTGTGTGGGAAGTTTGATTCCATTCCATCATTGGTGGAGTTCAGAGTACTCTTTGATTGCGGGTGAACTATAACTCCCAGCTGTTGAGCAAGAGCTTCATGTGTGTCTTTCTGCCATTCCTGTCAGGATATCTATGTTGTGTTCATTGAAACAGGCCCAGGTTTCACACTGAGTGTATAAATACATTTTAAAAACATATTAACTATATGTATTACTGTGTTAGAGTGTCATTTTGTGTCATTTTGGTTGGTGGTGTGCCCCAGGATTTTGTAAATGTAAAAAGTGTGCCGCGGCTCAAAAAAGGTTGGGAAACACTGCTGTAATCCACTCTGAGTCCCTTTGGGGAGATAAAGTGGAATATAAATAAATTGTATTATTATTATTAAAAAGCTATTATTATTATTACACATGAGAACTCCTGCCTTATCAATAATATCTCATATTTTAGCACAGTGCCGGAGCCGCCAGTGGCACAGTGGGTTAAATCCAGGATTGAAGACCAACAGGTCGCAGGTTCAAATCCGGGGAGAGCACGGATGAGCTCCCTCTGTCAGCTCCATCTCCCTATGCAGGAAAATTAGAGAAGCCTTCCAAAAGGATGGTAAAACATCAAAAACATCTGGGGGTCTTCTGGGCAACGTCCTTGCAGGCAGCCAATTCTTTCACACCAGAAGCGATTTGCAGTTTCTCAAGTCGCTCCTGACACGAAAAAAAGCACAGTGCCAGGGAAGCTTCTGATGTTGTAGGGGAAAACATATTATCTGAACATGTCTCAGCCTGGTTTCAGGCCTGGATAAAGTACCAAGAGAGTCTCCGCTGTTTTGACTGAAGACCTACTCCCCGGGGAAGGCAGTGGAGTGCTACCCACTTGATCTATTTGGGTCTCTCATTGGTTTTTGATCATGGTCTCCTACTAGACCGGCTCTGGCAGATGGGAATAGGAGACTTTGCTCAGTCTGCCCTTCAACAGCTTTCACTGATCTAAAAGCTAAGACAGTGTAAATCCCTCGAGTTAAAGATATATCAGACTAAACATAATTGGCTTCTAATGTGTTATCGTGGTTAAAAATGTAAACAGCTTTGAGTTCCATGGCAAAAAGATATATATATATATATATATATATATATATATATATATATATATATCTAATAAATAAAAAGCATTAGAGATGTTATCATTTCATCAATCATCTTTTTTAAAAAAAACCCAGGAAAATGTAATATTTTAGCACACTTCAATTATATGCAAAAGATCTAGAATTTGACATGGTTAAGGAGTTTTCGAAAGAAGCAAAATCTAATATTTATTTGAAACTAATTATATCTGTGTTATGAAAATCTAAATGCCCAAAAGCAGTGTTATGGTTAAATGAATGTTTATTTATTTATTTATTTTGATTTATTCGTCGCCACTCCCGTCAGGCTCGGGGCGACTTACAAGTGTTAAAAAGACCGTAAAATACAGATAAAAACACAAGATTAAAACTATACAATTACAATTATACAATAGTGCACGGGCACCAGAAATGACTTCCATGGCCTACGGCTACATAGTAAAGCCCTGGGGTTATTTACTGACCAAATGCCTGTACAAACAGAAAGGTCTTACAAGCCTTACGGAAGGCTAGTAAGTCAGACAACGTGCGAATTGCAGGAGGAAGATCGTTCCAAAGTACTGGAGCAATGACACTGAAGGCTCTCCTCCGCGTTGAGGTCAGGTGAAGGGTTTTACAGCTTGGCACCGCAAGAAGGTTCAGGGACTCTGATCGCAGTGGTCTTACAGGACAATATAGGGAGAGGCGGTCCCTTAGGTACACTGGCCCCAGACCATTCAAGGCCTTAAAGGTTAAAACCAGCACTTTGAAGGTGATCCAGTGCTCGATTGGAAGCCAGTGCAGTTCACCCAGAACGGGCGTAACGTGGCAGCAAGATGGTAAGCCTGCAAACAGCCGAGCTGCAGCGTTCTGCACCAGTTTAAGCTTCCGGATCACCGACAAAGGAAGGCCAATGTAGAGAGCATTACAGTAGTCCAATCTTGAGATGACCATGGCTTGGACCACTGTGGCTACGTCATGACGGGACAGGTAGGGGGCCAGCTTCCTTGCCTGCCGGAGATGGTGAAAAGCTGCTCTGCTGGCGACAGTTGAGAGTCAAGGGTGACTCCCAGGCTCTTAAAAGTTGGAGACGGACATAGCGTCACACCATCCAGGGTTGGAAGCTGGATCTCTCCCATACCCGGACGACCCAGCCACAGGATCTCCGTCTTAGCCGGATTCACCCTCAACGCCACTCTGCTGACAGCAGAGATTTGGGCCTCCATTGACAGCAGAGGGTTCAAGGCTCTTTACTGAAGACGACGGGCATAGCGCCACGCCGTCCAGGGTCGGAAGCTGGACGACCCAACCAGAGAATCTCCGTCTTTGCTGGATTCACCTTCAACCTACTGGCTCGCAGCCATCCAGTAACGGCTTCAAGGCAACGATGGAAATTATCGGGTACGGAGTCGGGCCAGCCCTCCATCCCCAGAACGAGCTGGGGGTCATCCGCATATTGGTGACACTCCAGCCCGAAGCTGTGTACCAACTGAGCAAGTGGTCGGACATAGGTGTTAAACAATAAAGGGGAGAGGAATACCCCCTGAGGCACCCAACAAAGAAAGGGGGCACCCCCTGAGACAACCTCACCCCTTCTCACTCGCTGTGACTGGTTCCGGAAAAAGGAGGACAACCAGTTCAGGACTGTCCCCCTCACTCCAGCCCCGACAAGATGTTAAGGATGAAACAAGTATTTGAGGAACTTGCAACCTGAACACTGACTCACTTTTCATCCAAGCATAATTGCTATGTTACTCTTTGCTAACATTTGTTTTATATATATATATATATATATATATATATATATACACACACACACACACACACACACACACACACACACACAAGCTTGGGGACCCGGCGGTGCCCGGGTTATTTGAGGAAGGCATTGTGTGCCATAGTTCGTCATTGGTGTGAGCCACAGTGCTCTAAGGAAGTGAATTAAAGTACTGCAAGTCCCACCATCCATGGTCCATCCTCCCTCAAACTGCAACAGGATGTAGGGTGCATTTTGGGGGGTCTGTGTGCCAAGTTTTGTCTTGTTCTGTCATTGTTGAGGGCCTAGTCAGGAAAATCAAGTTGAGGAAGCCTAACAATATCCCATGAGCTGAGGCCTAGTCAGGAAAATCAAGTTAAGGAAGCCTTGCTGTCAATTTTGGGCCTGGTCTGTGATTTATAGGGGCTGCAGTATTGTTTGGGAAGTGAATGAGGTGAAGGTTCTTCAAATACCATCATTCGTGGCCCATCCTGCCCTAAACCACACCAGGTTGTGAAGTGGGCCATTGGTCCCCTGTTCGCCAAGTTTGGTCCTGATCCGTCATTGCTGTGGGCCACAGTGCCTGAGGTCTTTCCTTTTCCCTCTGAGTCACTTTAGAATGTTGGAATGTGGCTGGCCAATCGGAGTCCTTTATGCAAATACCATTTCAGTGGCAGCCAATCCCCTCTGTCTGGGGCCGTAGAATGTTGGAGTTCTGAGGCTGGCCAATCAGAGCCCTTTATGCAAATAATCTCACAGTGGCAGCCAATCGAAACGCTGGCACATATTCCTCCCACCGCACCACCCACCGCCCGCAAACACTGACTTTTATTATATACATAGATACACACAGATATGCACAATTGGTTACTTTTAGGTTTGCTCCAAATAATACAGGTTTAGGTAATAAAATTGGCATACATAAACCGCTGCTTAAGTGATAGTTGCAAATGTATAGTTTTATGTCTTGGTGGGTCTTGGAAATCTGAAAATATTATGTTGTGAATGTAATCTCATGCAAGGTCTGCAGTGTTGCCTGTAATAACCACCTGGATATGTACCGGTTTCAAAAGCAGCGGGAACCATATGGAATTTCAAACAGCCGAGTGTATAAATTAAATATAATGACGGCAGGAAAAGCAATAGACACAAACCCGTTCCTGGAAACCAGAAGGAAAAGTCTGAATGCAGGTAGCTATAAACACCAACAAAGAACTGAACATGGAAATATCGCTCTTTAACTCCACTTAAATTTACTTCTTAAATTTGACCCTAAAGCAAGGATTGTAGAGCGATGAACACTTCGCTGGCGACTATCAAACTCCTTTAGGCTTCTCAGATAGAACAGAAAGTGCAAACACGTCAACAGGATGACAGAGATACAATATTAGAAAGTATTGAAATGTAACATTATCATTATGCGAGAGAACTCAGAAAAACTTTTAGATTGAACACGGAAGGCTGGTTGTTCCTCGGAGCCCCAAACAGATGGACTAAGCATCCAATCCATAAACACAGGCGCTCACAATCTCACCAGCTGGAAAGGTATAACCGCAGAATCAGCAAATTGTTTTGCTGCACCAGCGGCAGCAAAAGGATTCGGCACATAATGAAACATTAACTAATCCAGAAAGCTTAAATAGGTTCTCACCCTGGATACAGGACTACTGATCATATTATTTACAATATGATCACTGTCTAACAGACTTAGTTTTGGGGGGAGGGGGGGGGACAGAAAAGGAGGATATCTGCCTCACTGACCTAAAAAAACATGTTTGATTCCATCTGGCACTCAGAACCTGTTACAAAGTGGAATTACATGGAAAATCTACACTCTTCCCCCCACAACTATGGACCAATTCATCACACTCAGAGCGGAAAAGGAAAAGATGTGTTTCTCTGATTAGGATACGGATCTATCTATTATATAAAGGAGGACCCGTCATCGAACGACTGACAGAGACAGAGAAACCTTCCAAGGCAGAGACACCAAACTTTCCAACAAAAATAGGCCTCAGGCAAGGAAGGTTTTTAGCAAAGAAACTTCCCCCCTCCTCAAAACCTAGAAGGCCCCCAAAACAACGATTTTAAAAACCTACATTGCCCAGCGTCCTCTGTGGCCGCCAGCAAAACCCATTGGCTGACATCAGCCCACACAAAATGCAGGCAAGGCTAGAATAGAATGCTGAGTGATTTGAGTTTAGTCAGTTGGTGTTTGAGGGTTAAACTGTCAGGGCCAAGATCTAGGAGGGAGACAAATAGGGCACCAGGGACACAGGCACCACTGACAAACACATACCCCCAGAATAACACAAACTTGCAAAACCCACAAAAAAACACAATCCTGCTACACAAAAACCCACCCCAAATAAAATACACAACAAACACCACTGGCAAAAGCAACACCCCCTCCACATCACAACCAGCACACAGCCAGACTAAGACAACTATGTCACCACAACACACGCAAAATACACCCCACAAATGCCTGACAACTTCCCCAACACAAAACCCAGGACTGCACTCACTACTCACCACCACACACACCTCCAAATACACACACATCCCAGGCACAATACTCCAGCAATTCCTACCCACACAACACAACACAACTTCCTATCACAACCCATCCCCCCAACCTTACGGGACCCCGCACACACAACACCTACCACCACCACAAACAAAAACCAACTCAACCTATACTCCAACCACAACACAACACAACACTGCACTGATACTCTACAAACACACACAAACACCCAAAACACCCCACCCACAGAAGCATTCCACAACATACTACCACCCACAATGCCACCACACACTCACTAACTCACCAAAAAAGTAATACCTACACACAACACAATACGCACATAACACAACCTTGTGTCTACTGCTCAACCCATTTGTATGCCATTCCTTCCTTCCACACAGGCATAAGCTGACCCAAAAGACAAGCCATGCCTCCTAAAAAGAACAGCATCGGATGACACACTCGCAAGGCTACATACATCACACAAAAAAGGGCAGAACAAACGCCAGAACAGAAAGACACTGCACTACACTAGCTTTTGCCATCACCATAAACAAGGCTCAAGGACAAACACTACAAATCTGTGGCTTAGACCTTGACACAGAATGCTTCTCCCACGGACAACTCTACGTAGCGTGCTCCAGAGTTGGGAAACCACAGAACCTCTACATCAACACAGCAGAAGGAAAGACAAAAAACATTGTATATCCACAAGCTCTGCAGAACGCCAGGAACACCACACACCGACAACTCCACAGGACTTCAACATCCCACCCACCAGAACAACCCACAACGACATAGCCATGACCTCACCAAGACCATAAGTAACATCAATTCCAACCCTTACATACTCAGACTTTCTCGCATCTCCTAAATAGGGCACAGCAACGCTTGCCGGGTACAGCTAGTCAAATATATTCTTAGAACAGTTTACCAAGCTGAGAAATGAATCTAGAGTTCAGCAAGGAAAACTAGCTATTATGTACAAAGCAATGTTAACATACTTCCAGAACAGGGTTGCCACCTGTCCCGTATTATATGGGACGTCCCGTATTTTTTGCTCTGAATTTCATGTCCCGTATTTTCAGCTCCTGTCCTGTATTGACAGGACAGGACAGGACAGGACAAGTGGCAGCAGGAGGCGAGGCCGGGCCAGCAGCAAGTGCCAAAAAGTCTACTAGGAAGGACCTCCTGTATTATACCTATATTGCTATATATGCAGAACTGTGAAGTTTACCAGGTCACTATGTGTTAGGCACCTTGATAAAGTTGTGGATACGTAACGGGCCACAGGCCTTGCTGACTGTACACTTCCCATCGGCGCAGCACATTTTGCTCCCCCCCCGCCCTACGGGGACTGGACTGTGTCTCAGGGGGTGCTTGTATACCTTTTGGCATTTTCCCATTGGGGTAGCTACAATACAAGACATTTTGAACTATTTCCGGGTGCCCAGTGGTTGATGTTTTCACCGTGGAAGTCCCCTTGTCACTTTATTTTCCGGGATTGATTAGCGGTTTGCTCTATCTATGCTCTTCCTCCAGGACGTATGCGTCCCACTTTGTCTTTTTTACCACGTTGTTGAGCCTGCCGGCCGCCACGCTTCCACGCTCACCACCAACGCTGTAGGAACTATTTACCGTGACGTTGCTACAGAACTACTCGTGAGGACGGACATGTTGTAAACTCTAACAAAACTTTCAAAACTTCATTATTATTTCATTATTGGCGATTTTTAAGACAGAACCAATTAGGAGCTGCCATCTATAATGAACTTTTGAAAGTTTTGTTAGAGTTCTGAAATGTTCACCACCAGAACTTTAGCAACACTGTAAAAGCAAAGCACCAGCGCCACCCAGTGTTCACCACCAGAACTTTAGCAACACTGTAGAAGCAAAGCACCAGCGCCACCTAGTGCTCACCACCAGAACTTTAGCAGCACTATAGAAGCAAAGCACCAGCGCCACCTAGTTTTCACCACCAGAACTTTAGCAGCACCGTAGAAGCAAAGCACCAGCGCCACCTAGTTTTCACCACCAGAACTTTAGCAGCACTGTAGAAGCAAAGCACCAGCGCCACCTAGTTTTCACCACCAGAACTTTAGCAGCACCGTAGAAGCAAAGCACCAGCGCCACCTAGTTTTCACCACCAGAACTTTAGCAGCACTGTAGAACCAAAGCACCAGCACCACCTAGTGTTCACCACCAGAACTTTAGCAACACTGCAGAAGGAAAGCACCAGCGCCACCTAGTGTTCACCACCAGAACTTTAGCAACACTGTAGAAGCAAAGCACCAGCGCCACCTAGTTTTCACCACCAGAACTTTAGCAACACTGTAGAAGCAAAGCACCAGCGCCACCTAGTGTTCACCACCAGAACTTTAGTTTTGTAAGTACTTTAGAACCATGATTGCACAGGCCTACTATCTATCTATCTTTTGGGCAATTGAAACTTCAAAAAAACACAACTGTTTTCTGCTAACCAAATACATTTTTGTAGTGGCATGTCTTTATCCTTGACAGTTTAAAGACATAGTTCTTTAGTTTAACAGCCGAGTTACCTGTGTGCCATTACATGAATGCTTATGAATATCACTTGTTCAAAGGGTTGACTTCTAACAAGGTCATGCTTTTTTGGACTAGTGGTTTTCAAAAGCCAACATGTTCATGGAGATTCACATTTGCCAAACGGTTGTGACATCATTTTTACCTTTTTAATAAGGTTATGGTGCAGTTATTTCCAATAGGTTATGGAATTTCCAATAGTGTTGGAATGGTGGAATATTAATGAAACAAATAAACAAGGTGGCCGATTCATTTCCACCATGACAACCTACATCAGTGATTTTCAACCTTTTTGAGCCATGGCACATTTTTTACATTTACCACCAACCAAAATGACACAAAATGACACTCTAACACAGTAATACATATAGTTAGTTAATATGTTGTTAAATGTATTTATACACTCACTTAGTGTGAAACCTGGGCTTGTTTCGATGAACACAAAAACTTCTCCATCACTGTCACTCGCTTGTCTTGCTGTGATCCCAAATTGCCACTGTCACTTGACGCACAGTTGCACCACTTACTCTAACTTTGTTTACTTAGCCGCGTCTGAGTGAATCCAAGATGGCGCGACCATAGCACTCTCGAGTCACTTCTTAGGTGACATGAGAGTGCTATGGTTCCATTTCTTAAAGGGACAGATGCACCTTATAGTTTATATATGAATGAAGTTCGAAAATAATTTTCCACGGCACTCCTTATGATCTCTCACGGCACATTAGTGTTCCGCGGCACACTGGTTGAAAATCACTGACCTACATGACTACTTATTTGACTAATGTTGTAAAATGGGTTAAAGGATCTGCAAGGTATTTACATACAGATAAGCCTTTGGCTTCTCCTTGATCCACCTGACAGAGGAGACATAATCCCTGATCTAACATCAGTTTATACCATGAATAAGGAGTCACACTGTGCCTGTATTCTCCAGTCCTGTGAAAACTTGCATTTTTGTATTCCCCAACTTGTTGACCACAACCAACAATTTCTAAAATGAGCATTTTTAGACTTGCAAGAATCAAGATTTACAACCACAATTCTCAGGGCCTCATTAGCGCTCTGTGTGAAAAGCCATCTTAACAAGACACAAAGCACAAAAGTGAAGAAAAACGGTCTGTTGCCATTATTAGGTGACCAGTTTCAAAAATAAACACGTTTACCTTGGGAGGCTGGGTATTAATAGCAATAGCTTCAACTAATGACTGCAGAAATTCAAATGCCAAACCCCCTGCCAATAACAACCTGAGCTATGAACAGGTTGCGACAGAATATGTTGTTGTTTGCACCGCTGTCTGCAATTTCTATGCTAAAAACAGTTTTAATAGTCCCTTCTTTTACCATCATAAAGTTCATGCAGCTAGACATTTTTAATTACATTCTCCATTATAACTTGGCTTATTTACCACACCAGCCACAGTCAAACTTGAAAAAAGTTCTAACAACACTGAAGGTTCTCGTGACTGTCTTCACTCTCTCTCTCTCTCTCTCTCTTTCATAGACAGTTATGTGACTAAAAGTGGCCTCTGTTCTCTGTTCATTTCTAATGAAGACCTGAGAAATTCAACAGCAATGAAAAGAAGAACATCATAGTGCCTTGTAGGCGTAGACATGATAACTAAAATTCCAAATGACCGGTTGAAAAAGAATACAAAATCTTGAACTCCTGCTGACAGAGTACATTGCGTTAATGGGCTAGGGGTCCAAAGCATTGAAATCTCTTGGGAAGAAGACAGGTGGACAAATGTCAGCGTGCTGGAAGATGCAAAGACCACCAGCATTGAAGCAGTCCCAGATTAACCCCTTTTGGCACCCTAGGCCACACTTTGGAATTATGCCCCCAAACCAACCTCGACCGCACCCCTCGCCTACCTCCTCCTCCTCATGGCGCCGCGCCCCTCCTTCCTTGAGTCAAGGAAGGAAGGCGTGCCACGAGGAGGAGGAGGCAGAAGGAAGCCTTGCCCTTGAGTCAAGGAAGGAAGGCGCGTGGTGCCGCGAGGAGGAGGAGGTGTGTGGGGGGGGGGGTGCGGTAGAGGTTGGTTTGGGGGTGCAATTCCAAGAAGGAGGGTGCGAGGAGGAGGAGGGAAGCCCTGCCTCTGGGGCTGCTGCCAGGCATGTGCAGCAGGAGGGCGCGAGCGTCTCTGCCTCCTCCGCCATGTTCCTGGGTGCCGCGCATGCCTGGCAGTAACCCCGGGGGCGGGGCTTCCCTCTGCCTCCTCCTCCTCGCGGGCACGCCCTCCTTCCTTGAGTCAAGGAAGGAAGGCGTGCCGCGAGGAGGAGGCAGAAGGAAGCCTTGCCCTTGAGTCAAGGAAGGAAGGCACGTGGCGCCGCGAGCAGGAGGAGGTGGTGGTGGTGGGGGGGGGTGCGGTAGAGGTTGGTTTGGGGGCGCAAGTCCAAGAAGGAGGGTGCGAGGAGGAGGAGGGAAGCCCTGCCTCCAGGGCCACTGCTGGGCATGCGCAGCAGGAGGGCGCAAGCGCCTCTGCCTCCTCCGCCATGTTCCTGGGTGCCACACATGCCCGGCAGCAGCCCCGGGGGCGGGGCTTCCCTCTGCCTCCTCCTCCTCGCAGCACACCCTCCTTCCTTGAGTCAATGGGGAACCAGCTGGCCCCAGTGCCCCCCTTCCGGCCCCATCTCCAGTCTCTGCACGTGGTGGTGGTAGGGCTGGATGTAGCCGGCAAGACATCCCTGCTATCCCGCCTGAAATTCCAGGAGTTTGTCAAGAGTGTGCCGACCAAAGGCTTCAACATGGAGAAGATCCGGGTTCCTTGAGTCAAGGAAGAAGGGCGCGAGGAGGAGGAAAGCCCCGCCTCCAGGGCCGCTGCCGGGCATGCGCAGCGGGAGGGCGTGAGCGCTTCTGCCTCCTCCGCCATGTTCCTGGGTGCTGCGCATCGGCCCTGGGGGCTTCCCTCCGCCTCCTCCTCGCGCCCTCATTCCTTGACAAGGGGGCAGGGGCGATGGTGGGGGGGGTGCCATTCCCTCCTCCCCCGCCCCCTTGCAGCGCTCTCCCCCCGCCCTCCCCAAGAGAGAGTGTCATCTCCATGCTGCGCGTTGCGGTTTTGTTTCAAATTTTTTTGGTCCGTGGGAACTGCACTCCCATTGGCTTGCACCCCTAGGCCATGGCCTAGGGTGACCTTATGGGTAATCCGGGCCTGCATTGAAGCGATGCCCCTCCGCAATCAACTCCGCTGGACCGGCCACGTTGTCTGAATGCCCGACCATTGTCTCTCAAAGCAGTTACTCTACTCTGAACTCAAGAATGGAAAATTGAATGTTTGAGGACAGGAAAAGGGATTGAAAGATGGGCTCAAAGCCAACCTTAAAAACTGTGGCAAAAATACCGAGAACTGGGAAGCCCTGGCCCTTGAGAGCTATAACTGGAGGTCAGCTGTGAACAGGAGTGCTGTAGAAATTGAAGAGGCACGAACGGAGGGCGAAAGAGAGAAACATGCCAAGAGGAAGGCACATCAAGCCAACCCCAACCAGGACCGCCTTCCACCTGGAAACCGATGCTCTCACTGTAGGAGAAGATGTGGGTCAAGAATAGGGCTCCACAGTCACCTACGGACCCACCGCCAGGACACCAAACTTGGAGGACAATCTTATCCAGACAACAAGGGATCGCCTAAGTAAGTAAGTAAAGTACTACTTCTACAAATAAAACTATATAACTTGAATTTTGTTCCTGGATTATACATGCCATTTCCTAATTGGTGAGACTCCCCACATCTTTCCTATCATCATAGTAATCAATGACCGGACAAATCAGCTTGAGAGTCAAGACGCAGTGTGGCATGGTCCACTTGATGTCATAGTTCTCTGCGGCAGTATAGTTATAGCCAGCATCAGATACACCATAACAACGGCACTGATCGTGTGACCCATGAGCCTCAGTATGAGAAACCGAACTAAGACACATATGAGTCAGTGAAAGAACATTGTCTCAAAGTTGAAGTAGGCAACTGAGATCCCCATTAATATGTTTCACCATGTCCGGATTACCCATAAGGCCAACGAGAGCCATGGCCTAGGGGTGCAAGCCGGGGGGGGGGGGGGGGCGCAGATCACGGACCAAAAAAATGGTCTGCACCCCTTTCCCCCTTTCTCATGCCCCTCCTGCAAAGTCTCTGCTCCGTCCCCTCCGTCCATCGCTCTCTTGCGCGCTCACTTTCTCGCGCGCGCGCTCTCTCTCTCTCGTGTGTGCCTTTGGAGCGAGTTTGCACTCGCTGCACTCTCCCCAAGCCTCCCGACTCCCGAGGAGACCTTCAGAGCACAGAGGAGCTTTCCAGCCAGTGGGAATGGGGACCTTGGAGGTGGTGGGAGGTTGGCTTAAAGGGGGCGTAATTTCAAAGTGTGGCCTAGGGCGAAAAAAAGTGTTAATCCGGGCCTGTGTTTCACAGGTAAATGAGGTAGAGCTCTTTCTGGAAAAGTAAATAATGCTGGAACAAGGCAAAGGGGCATCCCATGATGATGGACAGGATGAGGTGCAGCACCTGCTCCAAGGAGCCTAGCGATGCCACGATTTCTGCCCAGCTTGTGCCTATCCGGAAGGCACTGCTGCCGCTTCCTGCATCTGCCATCTTCTTGGCCACGAGCCCCCCCCCCCCACTTGAACTTGACAACTGAAACTACAAGCAGCAGCAGCCCCCTCCCACACACAAAACAGAAGTCCTCTACCAGCCCGCACCACAGGAAGAACACCATCATCCCCACATAAGCATAGGCAAATCTGTGCTTAAGTCCGTTCAGCAGTTCACCTACCTGTGAATCATCATCTCTTCAGATGCCAAGATTGACAAAGAGATAGATCACAGATTATCAAAGGCATATAGTACATTTGGAAGGCTTCACAAAAGAGTCTGGAGCAACAAGCACCTGAGGCAAAGCACCAAAAGCAGTGTGTACAGAGCTATCATACTGTCTATTCTCCTCTATGGGTCAGAAACATGGGTCACCTATCGCCAACACCTACAACTCCTCGAACGCTTTCATCAGCGCTGTCTTCGCACAATCCTAAATATACACTGGACCGACTATGTGACGAATGTTGCTGTCCTTGAGCAAGCAGGGATCACCAGTGTTGAGGCCATGCTATTGAGAACACAGCTGCGCTGGGCAGGGCACGTCTCTAGGATGGGGGGCCACCGCCTCCCAAAGATACTACTCTATGGTGAACTTGCCATGGGTCAGCGCAAGAGAGGCGCCCCCAAAAAGAGATATAAGGACTCCCTGAAACAACATCTCAGGCTCGACCAGATTGATCACCAACAATGGTCCACCCTGGCCTCACATCGGGAGGCATGGAGACGCACTATCCACAATGCTGCGGCCTCTTTCGAGAAGACACGCCAAATGGGTCTCGAAGAGAAACTATAATGCAGAAAGAACCGCAACTTGGAAACAACATCACCCAAGGAGACTTTCAGCTGTGCTTTCTGTAACCGAACTTGCCTATCTCAGATTGGCCTTTTTAGTCATCAACGTGCTTGTAAAAAGCGTGGGATGAGTCCTTCCTAAGAATCTTTGTTCGTGAAGTAATGCCAATATACTGTATATATATATATGTAAGCAGATGAAAGGCTTTGAGGATGTCAAGGACAAAATACAATAGATCTTTTTCACCTCTAAAAGTATATCATATCCTTAATGACGAAACTAAGAGAATTCAGCAATAATGAATCTTACAGGAAAAGCTTCTTTTCTCTCATTTTCTATCGCTTAGATTCGAAATATCAAGAGAAATGTAGTGCATCTTTTGGAAAGGGTCCATTACAAGGTGTTGTGGCAAAGCAACACAGTGTGGGCGAGAGGAAGCAAAAAGGAGCAGGAAGCGTATGAGGGGGAAGAAGGGGTGAAGAGACAGATAAATAAAAAAAAATCGCACAGGGAATTTAATGTTTTAAAAGCTTTTGGAAAGACTCCATTTCTGAGAACAATCCTGGGTGATTGCACTTTTCATTCTTCTCATCGTTTTTGTTACATGCTCAATTAAGAGTTGTTTTCAACCCTGTTCCCGAACACCTACAGCTAAGCTATTTATGTAAAAGACGAAGACAGCAGGCTACAGTTGAGGATGCTACATGTATATCTTATAGCTGCCATCCATATGTTAGGAAGGAAAGGCAGTCTCGTGCAAGCTTTTAAGCATTGTAGTGGAAGTTGATGTTGTAGTGGTGCAGCAATATCCACATTCAGAATATTATCTAATTGTCTCATCTTACAGCAACAACCCAGAAAGAGAAGATGGTGGCTATGCTCCCTGTTTAAGGAGCTCCATTGGCTGCCATTTATCTTCCGGTCAAGTCAAGGTGCAGATTATTTATCTATCTATCTATCAATCATCTATCTATCTATCTATCTATCTCTATGTATATAATAAAAGTCATTGTTTGCGGCGGGAGGTGCGGAGGGCGGGAGGTGCGGAGGAATATGTGTTTGGTTGTATATTCCTACTGCTGCATTGTGTGTTTAGAGGAATATGTGGCAACATTTCGATTGGTTGCCAGTGTGGGATTATTTGCATAACGGCTCTGATTGGCCAGCCTCTCAACATTCCAACACTCCTAGGCAGCAGAGAAAGGAAGGGAAAGGGCCTGAGGCAGACACACAGAGCCCACCTGTCCCATTCTACATCCTGGTGCAGTTTCAAATAGGACGAACCATGGATGATGGGATTTGAAGTACCCCCACTCATCTCCTGAGAACGCTGCCAGAGAGGGTAAAAGAAAGGGCCTGACTGAATTAACACTAGATTTTTCTGAAGTAGACCTCAGTTACTCCATAAAGGCCTGAAAGGGCCTGACTGCATTAACACCCAGGCTTCCTAAACTTTATTTTCTGGACTAGGCCTCAGTTACTGGGCTACTATGCAAGGACTGAGTTAACAGTAAGGCTTCCTTAACTTGATACTCCAGATTAGGCCGCCAATCATGGGATCCTGTGTATGGCCTGAATTGACAGTAACACTTCCTCAACTAGATTATCATGACTAGGCCAAAGTTACTGGGATACTGTGTAACGACTAAAATAACAGTAAGGCTTCCTAAACTTCCTTTTCCTGACTAGGCCTCAGTTACTGTGATACTGTGTCAAGACAGATCCCGCTGCGACCCTCATCCAGTGCATGATCACGACCACACTTGGCACACAAAGCCCCCATGATCCACTTTACATACTGGTGCAGTTCGGAGGAGGGTGGACCACGGATGATGGGACTTGAAGTACTTCCACTCACTTCACAAGACCGCTGCCAACCTCATCCAAAGACTGATCGAGACCAAACTTGGCACACTGAGCCCCCATGACTCATTCTACATCCTGGTATAGTATTGAGGAGGATGGACCACGGATGATGGGACTTGAAGTACCTCCACTCACTTCCCAAGACTGCTGCAACCCTCATCCAATAACTGAGCAAGACAAAATGTGCCACACATAATCCCCAGGACCCACTCTACACCCTGGTGCACTTTGGAGGAGGATGGACCATGGACGATGGGACTCCCAGCACCTTCCCTCACTTCCCAAGACCACTGCAAGCCACATAAACAACTGATAAGGACAAACCTTGGCACAAAATGCCTTTCTCAAATAACCCGGGCAGCGCAGGGTCCCCAAGCTAGTCACTTATAAAGCCCTAAACGGTTTGATACCCACGTACCTTCGTGACCGCCTCTCCCCCCACAAACCTGCCCAGTCCCTTCATTCCTCGGGGAGGCCCTCCTTTTGCACCCTCCATTATCACAGACCCGACTTGTGGGGATGAGAGAGAGAGCCTTCTCCTCTGTGGCCCCCCGACTTTGGAACGCATTGCCTAGCGAGATTAGGTTAGCCCCCCACCCTGGAAACTTTCAAGAAGGACCTCAAGACATACCGTAGCTTTTCCATTGTGCTTTCGCAGAATTATCTCACATGTCCCTTGTCGTCCTCCTTAAAAATTGGGCATCCTCACATTGCATTGTCTTAGAACCTCCCCTATAAATATATATGTTTTAATCTTATCCCATCCTCAATTTTTTATTACTGTATTTTGCACATGTGGCCCACTCCTTTTATTTTATTTGATTGTTTTATTTTACTTGAAATGTTGTTTTATGTTTTTATGTTGTTGTATTGATATGTATTTCTGGGTTTGGCCTCCTACGGGGAGATGACGGCGGGGTCCCCGGATTCAAACTACCAACCTTATGGTCAGCAAGTTCAGCAGCTCAGTGGTTTAACCTGCTACACCACCATTATGTTTCACATAAATAAGACAATAACCTTGGTTAGTCATTTTGCACAGTGAAGACTTGTGCGCCAGCTGCGCCTGTACCTTGGTAAGTCTGATCTGGCTACGGTTGTCCACACTCTGGTCACATCCCAAATAGATTACTGCAATGCACTCTACGTGGGGCTGCCTTTGAAGACAGTTCGGAAATTGCAATTAGTCCAATGGGTGGCAGCCAGATTACTAACAGGAGCTACATACAGGGAGCATACCACCCCCGTTGTGTCAGCTCCACTGGCTGCCTGTCCACTTCCGAGCTCAATTCAAAGTGCTGGTATTGACCTATAAAGCTCTATATGCTTCTGGCCCAGCTTACTTGTCCAAACGCATCTGCCTCTACATCCCACCTTGCAACTTAAGATCATCTGGGGAGGCCCTGCTCTCGCTCCTGCCAACATCTTAAATGCGGCTGGTGGAGACAAGAGACAGGGCCTTATTGGCTGTCGTCCATCCCGTCCGTCCCCCCCGCCTGTGGAATGCGCTTCCAAGTGAAATATGATCGACCCCATACCTCCTGGCGTTCAGGAAGAAATTAAAATCTTATTTTTTATTGGAATGGATTGGCAAGACGACAGATACTTTACTGTTTTATCAATTGGGTTTGTGGAAGGAGTATTGTTTGGTTATTTGTTTTTAATTTAACTGCTATTGTTTTAATTCTGTATGTATTTATGGTTTTATATTGTATATTGATTGTGGCATCAAATCACTGCCTTTGTTTGCCACTCTGAGTGTCGTCCCACCCCCGGGTGTTGAGAAGGACAGGGTAAAAATGCTGTAAATAATACAATAATAAAATAATTTTGCATTTCTTTTTGAAAAATACACCTTAGATCAGTGTTTTTCAACCTTTTTTGAGCCGCGGCACATTTTTTACATTTTAAAAAAACTGGGGCACACTACCAACCAAAATGATACAAAATGACACTCTAACACAGTAATACATATAGTTAATATGTTTTTAAATGTATTTATACACTCAGTGTGAAACCTGGGCCTGTTTCGATGAACACAACATAGATATCCTGGCAGGAATAACAGAAAGACACAAACTTCCCACACAGAACTCCCATAACCAAGAGAAAATACTATAAGAGTTTGGTGGGCATTGACCTTGGGTTTTTGAGTTGTAGTTCACCTATATCCAGAGAGCACTGTGGACTGAAACAATGCTGGATCAGGACCAAACTTGGCATGAATACTCAATATGCCCAAATGTGAACACAGATGGAGTTTGGGGAAAATAGACCTTGACATTTGGGAGTTACAGTTTCTGGGATTTATAGTTAACACACAATCAAAGAGCATCATGAACTTTTGCAACAATGGAATTGAACCAAACTTGGCATATTGAACTCTCATTATCAACAGAAAGTACTGAAAGGGTTTGCTTGGGAATGGACCTTGAGTTTGGAAGTTGTAGTTCACCTACACCCAGAGAGCACTGTGGGCAGGAGGGGGAAGAAAGGGTATTGGAGGTTCCAATTTCCCACGGCACACCTGATCATCACTCATGGCACACTAGTGTGCCGCAGCACACTGGTTGAGAAACACTGCCTTAGATGGAGTCATCAGAGATTCCCCATTCCTTCACAATTCTTCTTCCATCTTTTTGGTCCCTATTGCAAACTACTCTCCTATGCTATAGCAAACTAGTCAAATCTGGGCCTGGCAATGCTACTGTTAAATGGATCTGTAATCGTTTAAGCCAGTATTTCTCAACCAGTGTGCCTGGGCACACTAGTGTGCCGTGAGCGATCATCAGGTGTGCCGTGGGAAATTGAAACCTCGGGGGGGATAGTCTAGTGTTGAAGTATAAAAACCTTAAGAAACCGACCTCTATAAAGGCACAAAATTACAACCACCCCCCTCCCCACCCGATGTCTACTTGGTCTCTCCCTCTCCATGCATTGGGAAGGCCCGCCTCCCTTTCCCCAAGTAGAGACCTCCTCTTGCCTCCTGGGGGTTCTGTGTGGGAAGTTTGGCCCAGTTCTATCATTGGTGGGGTTCAGAATGCTCTTTGATTGTAGGGGAACTATAAATCCCAACAACTACAACTCCCAAATGTCAAGGTCTATTTCCCCTGAACTCCATCTGTGTTCATATTTGGGTATGTTGAGTATTCATGCCAAATTTGGTCCTGATCCAACATTGTTTGAGTCCACAGTGCTCTCTGGATATAGGTGAACTACAACTCCAAAACTCAAGGTCAATGTCCACCAAACTCTTATAGCATTTTCTCTTGGTTATGGGAGTTCTGTGTGGGAAGTTGGTGTCTTTCTGCCATTCCTGCCAGGATATCTATGTTGAGTTCATCGAAACAGGCCCAGGTTTCACACTGAGTGTATAAATACATTTTAAAAACATATTAACTATATGTATTACTGTGTTAGAGCAGTGTTTGTCAACCAGTGTGCCGTGGCACACTAGTGCCGTGAGCGATCATCAGGTGTGCCACGAGAAAAGCTCTCTGCCCCCCTCCTTCCCCACCCCTCCTCCTGCCAAACTCCTGCTGCTTGGGAGAGGAGGAGGAAGGGCCTAGCAGCGACGAAGAAAAAGAAGAAGGGGCTGGGGCGCCGCCTCCTTCAGCCATTTCCCCAGCCAGCCTCCAATCCGCCATGACTCTCACCACGACTCTCACCCCTCGCTCGCTGAAGCCGCGTGAAGGAGGAGCCCCACCTACTAAAGCCCGTCCACCGCTCCTGCTTCTCCTGTGGGAGAACTGAAGCTGGGGGAGGGAGGGCATGGCGCGGCCTGGCTCTGCCCCCCCCCCGGCTTCAGCACTCCCACAGCTTCGCCAACCTTGAGGGGGCAGTGCCAAGCCAGCATTGTGCTAGCTCTGCCACCGCTGGCTTGGCACTGCCCCTCAAGGCTGGCAAAGCTGTGGGAGAACTGAAGCTGCGTGGAGGAGCGGGGCATGGCGTGGCATGGCTCCTCCCCCTCCCCCGGCTTTGGCACTCCCAGCAGCTGCTCCCATCAGGCCACCATCCCCCAGCCGTTCTTTACTGTGTTAGAGTGTCATTTTGTGTCATTTTGTTGGTGGTGTGCCCCGGATTTTTTAATGTTAAAAGTGTGCCGCGGCACAAAAAAGGTTGAGAAACACTGTGTTAGAGTGTCATTTTGTGTCATTTTCGTTGGTGGTGTGCCCCAGGATTTTGTAAATGTAAAAAATGTGCCGCGGCTCAAAAAAGGTTGGGAAACACTGGTTTAAGCAACCAAACCCAAAGGGTGCTTCCCCCCAGTGGTTCTTCTTCTTCATCCTGGGAAGAAGTGACGAAGGGAGGCTGCTTTGCTTTTTCTAGGAATGTTGTTTGAGGCAAGAAATCCACGTGGGTGATATCTAACATTGTCCTGCGCCTGAAATGGTTTTATTTTACTTTAATTTTATATTGATCGTAGTGTCTTGCATGTTCAATGTAATTGATTATGTTGTTTTTTTGATTGATTTTATTGTGTTGTTATGTTGATGGGCTTGGCCTCACGTAAGCCTCCCCGAGTCCCTGTTGGGGAGATGGTGGCGAGGTACAAATAAAGATTATTGTTGTTGTTGTTGTTGTTATTATTATTACATTTCACGATTCTGGAGACCAAAGCAGCTCTCCTTGTAGTAATGTTACAGATGAATGGAAAATAAACATTGAAGAAACAATGAAATTAGACAAGCATTCCCTAACAGCTTGTTTGTCAAAATATTAGTGTGAATTGCATTACATGATCTCCTTGTTTGAAATGACAAAAAAGCCATCCTAAGTGTCTCCAAGCTGTAAAAGTTACCGCAAGCAAGCAAGCAAACCAGCCCAGAAATGGCATGAATGGGTTCTTAACATTCTATTTAGCTTTTAATTACCCAATAGACGATAATCGCTCCTTTGGAGCAGTAACCTTTTATAGTGTCAATTTGTCTACCACAAACCCATAGCTAAAAAGCATTATGAAATTATTATTGGATGGGGTTGTTAAGCATGTATTTTTTTTATAAAAAAAAATACATCGCTGATATTTTTATTTTTTATTTCAAATGTAAGATATTTTTCTGTTTATGCAGCTCAGGTACGACGGCGGGTCAATAAGTCCGTGACTTTTTGAATGAAACATAGGTTTTTGGATTTAAAAAATCATTTTATTTTCCAACTTCGTCTCCTTTGAGCTCTATACACTTTCTCCAATTTTTTTTATCCCTTCCAAAAAACAAGATTTGTTGAGGTATTTGTTTGTGAGATGAATTCATCATTGGAGTCAAATCTCTTTCCGCCGAGCCATTTCTTCAGGTTTGGAAACAAGAAATAGTCACTCGGGGCTAAATCCGGAGAATAGGGTGGATGAGGGAGCAATTCGTATCCCAATTCATTGATTGTTGCCACGGAAACTGCACATGTGTGCACCCTTGCATTGTCCTGGTGCAAAAGATTTTTTTTCTTGGCCAAATGCAGTCATTTTTTTTCAAATCCTCATTAAATCGACCCAATAAGTTGGCATAATATTCGCCATTGATTGTTTAACCCTTTTGAAGGAAGTCAATGTGGATTGTGCCACGTGCATCCCAAAAACATGGTCACCATGACTTTATTGGCTGACAAACCCACCTTGGCCTTCTTTGGCACCGATTCACCCCGAGAAACCCACTGTTTTGACTGCTGTTTGGTCTCTGGTGTGTTGTGGTGGATCCACGTTTCGTCCACGGTTACGAAACGGCACAAAAACCCGTCCATATTGCGGTTGAACAACGCCAAACACTCCTGTGAAATTGTCACACGATTGCATTTGTGATCGATTGTGAGCAAACGCGGCACCCATCTTGCGGAAAGCTTTATCATACCCAAGTGATCATTTAAAATTGAAACCACTGAGCCACGTGAAATGCCTATGGCTTCCACAATCTCTCGCACTTTCAAACTCCGATCGGCCAACACCATATCATGGATTTTTTCAATTGTTTCAGGTGTAGAGACCTCAACTGGGTGTCCAGAATGTTCGGCATCTTCCATGCTTGTACGGCCACAATGAAATTCAGTAAACCACTTTTTTACCATTGAAATGGATGGTGCAGAGTCCCCATCGTATTTATCAAGCTTAGCCTTGGTTTGAGGGATGGGTTTTTTCCGCAAAAAATAATGCTTAATGAGCACACGAAATTCACTTTTTTCCATTTTCTCCTCAAATCACATGGTAGTCTGCTATCAATGGCTGGGAATTGTAGTTCTAAATGGTTGTGGGGATCTTGCCTGGGAGGGCGCAATATGTTAAGCATAGTGAAGCTGTTAAATGGGTTGTTCCTTGGAAAGGCCTCACATGTGGTAAGAGTAACATGAAGGGAACTCACTGTTAGCAACGGGACGGATAGTGTGGGAACCCGAGTTAAGGAAACGAAATGTATGGCATTGGATTTTGGATAATGACTAATATAATTCCATTTATGGGAAGTAGAGATTTGTTGAATACTTGGGTTACATTATAATATGAATCTGCCTTTTATGTCGTTCAAGTATATGGCTGTTACGACAATTTGTGGTTATTGTAGAATAGATTTATTGCTAAAAATGTTTTGATTGCTTTTATAGAATGTCCAGGTGTTGAGGACTCTCCGCCTTGTCATGTAACCAATTATAAGTGTGATGTTGGGGGTCAGTTAGTTTTAATAGTTCTGTAAAGTACAGAAGCGTTGAGACTACTCCGCTCCTTAGGTAAAATGTTATAGATTAGATGAGTGATAGTCATAATTAACCTGGAGCTAAGGTTGGAAAATGTATGCCAGTTATGAGGTCAGGTGTATTGTGTGTGTTATAATGTTAAATGCACTGCTATGTTATATAATGGTCTTGGGGGGGGGCATTCCGAAGGGGGGCGTTATGTCAGCGCCGCCTGAGTCCTTTGTTGCCTAATGACTCTGACATCGCTGCCATCTTGGCCTGAGTCCTTTGTTGCCTAAAGACTCTGACGTCCCCGCCATCTTGGCATTGGCAAAGAGCGGGAAGAAGAGCCAATGGGGAGAGATGGCGGGAAGAAGAACCAATGGGAAAAGGGGGCCTGGAGGAGGAGGCGAGCCAGGACGCTTGAAGGATACAGATGGGCGCGGAAAGCAGTCAGTCTGGTCTTTACCTGCTATGGAGTAAGGCTAAATAAAGCTCAATTCCTCTTGTTAACTACCTGAGTGAGTGTGCTATATTTACAGGCCTACCGGGCCTTACAAAATGACGCAGCAGGTTCAAATTTTGACAGGAGTCAACTGACAGGTGCCTGTTGACTGGAGCAGTGTTGCCCTTTCAGTTAAGAGACGGGAAATTCAAAGAGTCGCGGACTTATTGACCCGTCTTCATATTCTTTCATCTGTTTCTACCCTTCTGCCAAACACTCACATTTTATTTCCACCCTCACATCTTATCCCTTTAATGCCCGGCATCCTCATGAAGGCGGTCGCAGAAAACATCACAAAATAGTTCAGAACCAGGAACAAACGGAGAAGCCTTCAGAGAACGGAGAAATTGGACCTCAAGCCAAAGCAACAGAAGGTGAAAGAAGGCAGGAGAGGGGGAAAGGGGGATTAATTCAAAGCATTAACTACAGCAGATGAGCTGTCTTGGACACTAATTACATTAAGACGAGATGGAAAGGAGACAAGAATGTGAGGAGGAAAAGCCAGATGAGGCTTAATTGAAATCACAGCCTAAAAGTAATGAGTTGAGGTTTCGGGGTGGGATATAGACGGAGAGCGTTCGTGAAGGAAGGTAATGCCTCCATCTCATCCCCAATGCTTGGCATCCTCTTGGTGGTGCCTTGCCAATCTATGGGAAACAGCAACAAGAAGACAAACTCAAAACTACTCTACCGACAAAGCTTCCTTGATACATTTGAACTAAGAGTCCCTCAGGGTTCAGTACTGTCCCCAATGTTATTTAACATCTACATGAAACCGTTGGGAGAGATCATCCGGAGTTTCGGAGTAAGGTGTTATCTGTACGCAGATGACATCCAAATCTGTCTCTCTTTTCCACCTGTTGCTAAGGAGGCTGTCCAGACCTTGAACGGGTGCTTGGCTGCTATGTCGGACTGGATGAGGGCTAGCAAATTGAAACAATCCTGACAAGACAGAGGTCCTCCTGGTCAGTCGAAAGGCCGAACATGGCATAGGGTTACAGCTTGTGTTGGATGGGGTTACACACCCCTGAAGATGCAGGTTCGCAGCCTGGGAGTGATCCTGGATTCATCGGCGGTGGCCAGGGAAGCTTTTGCATAGTTAAGACTCATGTGCCAGCTGTGATCATACCTTGGGAAGTCTGATCTGGCTACGATCATCCATGCTCTGGTCACATACCAAATAGATTACTGCAACACACTCTACGTGGGGCTGCCTTTGAAGACAGTTTGGAAACTGCAGTTAGTCAAATGGGCGGCAGCCAGATTATTAACAGGAGCTACATATAAGGAGCATACCACACCCTTGTTATGTCAGTTCCACTGGCTGCCTGTGCACCTCCGAGCTCAATTCAAAGTGCTGGTTTTGACCTATAAAGCTCCATACGGTTCTGGCCCAGCGTACTTGTCCAAACGCATTTGCCTCTATGACCTACCTCGCAACTTAAGATCATCCGGGGAGGCCCTGCTCTCGCTCCCGCCAACATCGCAAACGTGGCTGGCGGGGATGAGGGGCAGGGCCTTCTCGGCTGTAGCCCCCCACCTGTGGAACGCGCTTCCAAGTAAAATACGATCGACCCCATTCCTCCTGGCGTTCAGGAAGAAACTAAAATCTTGGTTTTGGGACCAGGCTTTTGGACAATAAGCATAAAGCAGCACTTTGACTGGAATTGGATTGGTAAGACGATAGATATGTGGATGGATACGGTTTTTATTGTTCTATCAATGGGTTTGTGGACCGAGTATTTTTTTTAATTTATTGACTGTCTGATAATTTGGTTATAATTAGTTGCTATTGTTTTATCTCTGTATGTACTTATGGTTTTATTTTGTGGTATTGATTTGTTAGCCGCACTGAGTTGGGGGTTGAGAAGGGCGGGGTAAAAATGCTGTAAATAAATAAAATTAATAATTTTTTAAAATATTTTTTTTAAAAAAATAAGTGTTTTAAAATAAGAAAATGTGTTATATAAGTAACAAATTATGTATAAATGCACATTCAGATGGATCAATAAAAAAAGAAATATCAACTTTAAAACTATAGAAGCACAAAGTTGTAGCAAGGAAGCCCAAAGCACCAAGTGAAGAGGCAGAAGCATCCTTTTCTTGTTTATTCTATCCTCATTCCGGCCTCCCTCCCTCTCTTGCTCTCTTGCCTTCTCTCTCTTCATGAAGCCAAACAGACCAGGAATAAAAACCACACAAAGTCAACTAACCCAAAGTTCTGCAAAGTGGACAAGAGCAAACCAGACCACAATCTGCAAAAGTGGACAAGAGCATGAAGCACAAAGGCTGCTCCCTGAAGCCCTACAGCTGCGTACCCTCGTGCTAGTGCTTCTTCTGCCACTCACTCTTAACTCAAAATGCTGCTTGTATGTCAAAGGAACCAAAAAAGGAGGAGCTTACTGTGCAATCAAAGCTAAACAGCACGGACATGCTAACAAGTGTAGGAAATCCCTGGAATATAGTGTCTAATCTATCGTATCAATAAAGAACATACAATCTTATCTTTAGCAAATGCATATCTATATGTTCCTTGAGCAGTGCATATAGAGTTACAACAAACAATAAGGTGGCTGACTCACGGGTCTAGCCTAATTACTAATCGCTGTAACCAAACAGTACAATATATGAGGGATTTCCTCAGGCGTATTCAGGTTTCAAAATGGAGTCGACCGAAAATCCGGTCCACACTAATTCAGACAAGCTGCTTAAGTACATCTCCTATGGATGCCAGATAGTTCCATCATCTAAATTTAAAAGAGAAGCGTATTTAGGTTGACACTTTCGTTTAACCCCGCGGGTTGTTCGCTCCGGGTCTTTAAAATCCATTTTAATTCGCATTTAAGCAATGTGGTTTCTAAATTTCCGTGGGGTTTAACGGTAACTTTTTCCAAGCCTACATTTTTGAATTCTGGTTTGGACTGGTGTACTTCTTTGAAATGCCTGTACAGAAATGTATCTTCGTTTCATAAGAACATAAGAACATAAGAAGAGCCATGCTGAATCGGGCCTCAGCCCATCTAGTCCAGCATTCTGTGTCACACAGTGGCCCACCAGTTGTACACAGGGATCTCTAGCAGAAAGGAAGGCAAAACCCTCACCTGCTCCCGACCCCCACAACCAGTACCCGGGAAATCCTGCCTGCCTCCATCAACACAGAGGTGGCACTTGGATGTCCATTTCAGTAGCTACTGATTCCCTTGGTATCCATGAATCTGTCTAATCCTGCCTTGAAGCTGTCCAGGCTGACAGCTGTCACAACCTCCTCTGGAAGTGAGTTCCATAACCCAATGACCCTCTGGGTGAAGAAATATTTCCCTTTATTAGTCCTAACTTTCCTACCTTGGAGCTTTAGGGAGTGCCCCTAGTCCTAGTGTTGTGTGACAGAGAAAATATTTTTCTCTATTCACCCTTTCTATCCCATGCATGATTTTATACACTTCGATCAAGTCACCTCTTAAACGCCGTCTTTCAAGGCTGAAAAGACCAAGGCGTTGCAACCTGATTTCGTAAGGGAGCTGCTCCATCCCTTGGATCATTCTTGTTGCCCTTTTCTGTACCTTTTCCAGTTCCGTTATATCCTTCTTGAGGTGCGGTGACCAGAATTGTACACAGTACTCCAGATGTGGCCTCACCATAGATTTGTAGAGAGGCAATACAACATTTGACGACCTATTTTCTATTCCCTTCCTGATCATGCCAAGCATAGAATTTGCTTTTTTTTACTGCTGCTGCGCACTGGGTTGACATCTTCATTGAGCTGTCCACCAAAACCCCAAGATCCCTTTCCTGGTTTGTCTCGGAAAGCTTTGACCCCATCAATTGGTAGGTGTAGTTGGGGTTCTTTGCCCGATGTGCATGACTTTACACTTGTTTAGGTTAAAATGCATTTGCCACTTTGTTGCCCATTCACTCAATTTCGAGAGATCTTTCTGGAGCTCTTTACAATCAGTTTCATTTTTAACTACCCTGAACAATTTAGTGTCGTCTGCAAACTTTGCTACCTCAGAATTTACTCCTACATCCAGGTCATTAATGAATAAATTAAAAGTAACGGACCCAAAACTGAACCTTGGGGTACGCCACTTCTCACCTCTTTCCACCCAGAGAAATGTCCATTTATTACCACCCTTTGTTTCCTACAGTTTAGCCAGGTTCCAATCCAGGACAAGACCTGTCCTCTGATTCCATGGCTGAAGAGCTTATTTAGGAGCCTTTGGTGAGGGACTTTGTCAAAAGCCTTTTGAAAGTCAAGGTAAACAATATCGACTGGGTCCCCTTTATCTATGTGTTTATTTACACCCTCAAAGAATTCTAACAAGTTAGTAAGACATGATTTGCCTTTGCAGAAACCATGTTGATTTTCCTTCAGCAATGCCTGTTATTCTATGTGCTTAGTAATTTTTTCTTTAATAATGGTTTCCATCACTTTGCCTGGAACTGAGGTTAGACTAACTGGCCTGGATGCCATCTGGCCCTGGTGATTTGTTGACATTTAGTTTAGTAAGGCATGTGAGAACATCTTCCTTGGTTATCTCTATCTGGTTTAATTCATTTAATTCCCTCCCTGAAAAAACTGACTCAGCTGCAGGCATATGTTGTCTGTCCTCCTGTGTGAAAACGGAGGCAAAGAATTCGTGATTTGTGTTCACCCAATCTCACTTTTAATGCGCGTTTTGTCATACCGACATAAAGCCTTGGGCAGGAACAAAATAATAAGTATATACTTTTTTCTGAGGAACACGTAAAAAATTGTGTCAATTTAATGGTCTCAGATGAATGCGGTATTTCAATAATCTTTAGAGGAGAGACAAAATTACACATCTGACAATGTCCACAAATGTATGTGCCCGCTTTAAATTTGCTGGTGATAGCTTGTTGATTGGAATGATCCGAATGCAAAAGCCAATCTCCTAGATTTTCACTGCGTTTAAAGGCAGGCATAGGAAAATGTTCTAGGCCATTGATTTCAGATACTAGTGGCCAATGTCTTTTTACAATTCTGATTAATTCTTGACTATTGGTGGTGTATTTTAATGGCCAAATTAATCTTTCTGGAGGTTTTTTATGTTTGACTGTCAGTAGGTCTTCTCTTTTCGATAGATCCGCTTTTAATTTGACTTTCATGATGACCTGGTTGGGATATCCTTTCTTTCTAAAATTGTCCATAATACGTGATGCCTCTTGTTGGTAATGTTCATCTGTTGTAGCGTTCCTTTTGGCCCGAATTAAAAGATAATAAGGAAGATTATTCTTAAGAGATAGGGGATGATGGCTGTTATAATGCAATAATGCATTCTTCGATGTAGGTTTGGTATAGGGTCAGACTTGGAGGGAATCTTCATTTTTGTAAATTGTGATATCTAAGAAGTTGACTTGTGTCACCTTATTGTTTGTTGTAACTCTATATGCACTGCTCAAGGAACATATAGATATATATTTGCTAAAGATAAGATTGTATGTGCTTTATTGATACGATAGATTAGACACTATATTCCAGGGATTTCCTATACTTGTTAGCATATCCGTGCTGTTTAGCTTTGTATGTCAAAGGAAACCAGGATGGAGAAATTGCTCTTAACTCAAAACACTCTTAAGTCAGGTTGCTCTTACATCAAGGCTTCACTGTATTTAGAAAAGAAATTCACACCAAAGTAGAGGAAGACAGATTCCTTCCAAGTGCACACAGAAGGCACCTTCAGCTACCACTCTTCCTCCAGGTTATTCTGAGTGTTGACTCTGTGATCCGCAGTCCTATTAGGATGGTGGGCCCTCCGGGATGCCTAACATCAGGTGCACTAAGAGTCCACGCTAAATATATAAAGATTTATATTTAAGCAAAACAAACCACCCCAAAAAAAACACTTTACTCAAAACCACCTTGGGAGACGCTGTAGAAAAAGGTAAGTGCTCGAAATGGCTTTTAAAGACAAGTAAGTGCCTACTGATGTTGCAGCACAATAAAACATCTTAGGCGATATAACTGGCCTGGCGTGAATGTACCCTAAGGGGTAAACAAAAGGTCCCCTCTGCTTAACTGCGCTTTCTGTTCGAGACAAGTACACAAATTCATAATATGTTCGCATATCTGTAATTTTTAACCTTGTTACATTCCTATTTCATCGACTCATCTATTTTGCTGTTGTTGACAAAGTAGAGCAAGGACGAACCTATGTCTTCACCCGGGCTTGTAGAGATTAAAGGCATGCCTTTCAGGACCTGGGCAGATAAGTCAAATCACAGTTCCTTGTAAAAAGGAAAGCAAAGGAAAGGAGTTGCTTGCAACCACAACAACATTGATCTTGGCTGATTGCTGGATGGGAGCTGAATGAGCCGCCTGCTCTACGCAACTTGGAACAAACACAGAATTGCAAATGGAAAAGCAAGAGCGGCAGTAGGAAGATGGATAAATAATTATAGCTGAAATCCCATGTGACTTAGTTGCGGAAGCATATCTAATTAAGGTTAGATAGCGGGAGCAGTTTAAAAACTTTGTTATAGTGCAAAGAATGTCGCTCCATTGCAACATTCAGGATTATAAATTGGTCAAACAGTGGGATCTCATTCGGTACAAAATGATCTTGTTACAAGAGTAACATTGACTAGCAATAAGGTAACACTTTGAGATTTGAAAATCATCCTGTCACTATTAATAGCTATCTAAACATTGTTTCTAACAATGCCTTGAATCCGTGACTGGTTGGCTACGAGCCAGTCGGTTGAGAGTGAACCCGTCGAAGACTGGGCCATCCAGGTGGGTGTGATCTCCGGCTGCCTACTCTGGACGGCGAGGCACTACGTCCGTCGTCCCTAGTAAAGAGCCTGGGGGTCCAATTGGACCCTCTACTGAGAATGGAGGCTCAGGTCTCTGCGGTCAGCAGATCTGCCTTTTTCCACCTGCAGCAGGCTAGGCGACTGGCGCCCTATCTCACCGGAAATGACCTAGGCACAGTGATCCAGGCGACGGTCATCTCGAGGCTAGACTACTGTAACACCCTTTACATCAGTCTTCCTTTGTCAGTCATCCGGAAGCTCAAACTGGTGCAAAACAAAGCAGTGAGACTCCTGGCTGGAGTGTCGGCCAGGGCTCATATTACTGCAACTCTGCAGCGATTGCAATGGTTGCCAATCGAACACCGGATCATCTTCAAGGTGTTGGTCTTGACCTTTAAGGCCTTGCATGGTCTGGGGCCAGTGTACCTAAGGGACCGTCTACTCCCATATGTTCCCCAGAGATCTCTTCGATCTGAGGATCTCAATCTCCTGCAGATTCCCTCCCTGCGAACCATTCACTTATCGTCAACTAGGCAGAGAGCTTTCTCTGTGGCAGCACCATGCCTGTGGAACAATCTACCGCCTGAAGTTCGAGCAGTGAGTGAGCTACCGGCTTTCCGGAAAGCTTGCAAAAGGGCATTATTCCGACAGGCATTTAGCCTCTGACCACTCTTGGCTATAGCAGAATACTGTTGAAGTAGTTTATACCGCATTATTTTTATGTATCTATGTTGTAACTCGTTTTTGTTTTTCTGATATAGTTCGATATGCTGAAAACCGTCCTGAGCCAACTGGAAAGGGCAGTATACAAATCGAAATAATAAATAAATAAATAAACGTTGCTATGGAGTGCCATTACCTTCCCACCGAAGCGGTACTTATTGATCTACTCACATGTGCAACACCATGGGAAGAAAACAGCATGGGATGAACCATGCAGCAACGGGAGCAACTGGTCTCTCAGAATCTTCTTATAGTGCTGAGACAACAGGGAGGTCAAGAGGGGAGAGGCTAACTACCCATGAATGATTGCTACTATTTATTTAAAAGCTTTATATTCCGCCCTTCTCACCCCGAAGGGGACTCAGGGTGGAGCACAACATACAAACGGCATACAAAAATACTACCGCATCAGCTCTAGATTATTGAATATGGTTTTCTGTAGGCGAGCATATGTTCCGTATCAGAAACGAAAGCTGATGTGGTCTATCCCAGTGATTTTCAACCAGTGTGCCGCGGAACACTAGTGTGCCATGAGAACACCATCAGGTGTGCCGAGGGGAAAATATTTTCGAACTTCATTCATATATACACTATAAGGTGCATCTGTCCCTTTAAGAAATTGAACCATAGCACTCTCGCGTCACTCTCATGGTCGCACCATCTTGGATTCGCCCGGACGTGGCTAAGTAAACAAAGTTAGAGTTAGTGCTGCAGCTGCGCGTCAAGTGACAGTGGCAATTTGGGATCACAGCAAGACAAGCGAGTGACAGGGATGGATAAGTTTTGGTTATCTGTTGCCAGGGAGTTCCCCATTCTGGCCAACAAAGCTATTTTGACATTGCTCCTTTGGGACACTTACAGGTTATGATTTGAGCACAGATTGAACACACGCCGCGAGATACAAACGCTTGCTGCCTGGATTACTTTCCTTGAACACTTTGTGTATATATTTGTCTCCTTAAAACTCTTTCCCCAATACACCCATTGTGGATATATATTTATCTATCACAGCCAATAAGAAGGATAAAGGACATCTTGGGTCGAAATACGACTGGAAAAAGTGCGTCCTGCTGAGAATAATCTGAATTTATCCCATCACTTTGGTAGAACGTCAGTAAATGGCAACTTCGGCCAATGATTTAAATGGGCTAATATCTATGACAGTGTTTCTCAACCTGGGGGTCGGGACCCCCAGGGGGGTCACGAGAGGGTTTCAGAGGGTTGCCAAAGGCCATCAAAAACATATATTTCTGATGGTCTTAGGAAGCCCTTTGGCAGGGAAGGTTGAAGATCTTTCCACTTGTCCTTTTCTTTCTTTTTGGAAACAGACTGCGAATTCTTCCACCTAAAGCTCTCCTTTGCTGTGATAGGCAGGCCTCCCAGCCAACTGGATGGCTGTTTCTGAGATTCCAAGCAGGGAGGGGAGAGCAGGCATGCTTGGTGCATGGCAGCATGATGCACATGTGTGGGTGAGGGAGAGTGTGAGAGGTGGGATGGAGGCTCACACCAGCTAGTTCCTTCAAGGCATTAAGGTTCTGGATAGGAAGTTTGACCCAATTCTATCATTGGTGGGATGCAAGGGGCTCTTTGATTGTAGTTGAACTATAAATTCCAGGAACTACAACTCCCAAATGTCAAGATCTCTTTTCCTCAAACTCCACCAGTGTTCACATTTGGGTATACTGAGGATTCAAAGTGTGTTCCAGATCCATCCTTGTTGAGTCTATAGTGCTCTCTGGATGTAGGTGAACTACAACTCCCAAACTCAAGGTCAATGCCCACCAAATCCTTCCAGTATTTGCTGTTGGTCATGGGAATTTTGAGTGCCAAGTTTGTTTCAATTCCATTGTTGGTGAGTTCAGAATGCTCTTTGATTGTAGGTGAACTATAAATCCCAGCAACCACAACTTCCAAATGACAAAATCAACACCCCCCACCCCACAAATACAGTTATGAAGTAGCAATGAAAATAATGTTATAGGTAGGGGTCACCGTAACATGAGGAACTGTATTAAGGGGTCGCAGTATTAGGAAGGCTGAGAAACACTGATCTATGGCAGTGTTTCTCAACCAGTGTGCCGTGGCACACTAGTGTGCTGTGAGCGGTCATCAGGTGTGCCGCGAGAAAAGCTCTCTGCTCCCCTTCCTTCCCCCTCCTCCTGCCAAACTCCTGCTGCTTGGGAGAGGAGGAGGAAGGGATGGACGGCCGCAAAGAAAAAGAAGAAGGGACTGGGGCACCGCCTCCTTCGGCTGTTTCCCCAACCAGCCTCCAATCTGCCATGACTCTCGCCATGACTCTCACCCCTTGCTTGTTGAAGCCTCGCGGAGGAGAAGCCCCGCCTACTGAAGCCCATCCACCGCTCATGCTCCTCCTCTGTGAGAAAGCTGAAGCCGAGGGGAGGGGGGCATGACACAGCCTGGCTCCGCCCCCTCCCCCCTGGCTTCAGCACTCCCATAGCTTTGCCAGCCTTGAGGGGGCAGTGCCAAGCCAGTGATGGCAGAGCCAGCACAATGCTGGCTTGCCCCCTCACAGCTGGTGAAACTGTGGGAGAACTGAAGCGGGGGGAGGAGGGGCAGGGCATGGCGTGGCCTGACTCCGCCCCCTCTCCCACCTTAAGCGCCCTCACAGCTTCGCCAGCCTTGAGGGTGCAGTGCCAAGCCAGCGGTGGCAGAGCCAGCACAATGCTGGCTTGGCACTGCCCCCTCAAGGCTGGTGAAGTTGTGGGAGAACTGAAGCTAGGGGGAGGGGGCGGGGCATGGTGTGGCCTGGCTCCTCCCCTGGCTTCTGCACTCCCAGCAGCTGCTCCCAGCAGCTCACTATCCCCCAGCCGTTCTTTACTGTGTTATAGTGTCATTTTGTGTCATTTTGGTTGGTGGTGTGCCCCCGGATTTTAATGTTAAAAGTGTGCCGCGGCTCAAAAAAGGTTGGGAAACGCTGATCTATGGTATGAGAAGATAGATTTCAGCACCTTGGAGAGATCATTTAAATAGAATTATTCCAAAACCTCCCCAAACTCAGTTTATGCCTTTACTAGCTGGCAGTTCTTCCCATTACAACTACCATGGAAATTCACATCTGCCCATCTTTCCCCTCTAATCGTATCACCTTTTCCAAATAGAAATCAACAATAAAGTAAAACGAATGGCTCGATCCCCTGGGAGCGTGCACCTGGCTTGGCCGCCCTACTTTATTTTGTCACCCACAGCCACATTTTCTGTCTCTAAACTGGGCAGATTTGCTTTGTGTTACAGGGTTTGGAACACAGCGTTTTCAAATGCACACCGTCTGTAATATCACCATGGTAATGGAAAGCTACATATAAAGCTCTCATTTAAAAACTCTCTGGGCCTTGTCAATTTATGGTCCATTAATGAGGAGCTGGAGATGTGTGCAGTACCTCTGCCATGTCATTTCACTCATCCTAACCTGTGAAATATCAATAACAAAAATATATAGCAATATTTTAACATTGCACCACACTCTGAGAAAAAATATTCATTTAGTGTAATATTTTAGATTTCTCTCTCTAGCTCGCTCTTTCTCTACAAACAAAAACCATGCAATTTCAATGTTTTTATATATGATGGGTATTTTAAATGCGCCCTGAGAATAAAAAATAAAATAAAATATGCAAACTGGTAGTAAAAGCAACAAGAATTTTTTTCCAGACTTTACATTTTTCACAAGAATAAGAGATCAATAAATCTATGAGCCATTTGGGCATCTCATAGACGAAATATAACTAGGGAGAGTTTATTGCACACTGTAGGATCCTGTAATCGCCTTGCCGTCACACAAGCCATAAAATTATTTTATTGTAAATTATGCTTGACTAAAAACACTCTGATGTATGCAAAAAGCATATCCAAGATTTCGTCTCTTCCATGATCTCGGGGCAAAGAGGTTGTGTTTTACAGGGGAAAGGTTAATGCAATCTATATATATAAAATCCTCCATGTCGTGGTTCCAGTCTTATAAACAAAGAAACCACACAAGGCATACACACAAAAACAGTCCACATACCCAGAAAACCCTACAAGCTATGCATACCACACCCCCCCCCAAAGAACCAACAGGCACAAATCCAAAAAAACATTATGGACTACAACTCCCATGATCCCCCACACCACCTCCCTCTGGCAGGGAAAAGGTTAATGCAATCTATATATATCAAATCCTCCATGTCATGGTTCCAGTCTTATAAACAAAGAAACCACACAAGGCATACACACAAAAACAGTCCACATACCCAGAAAACCCTACAAGGTATGCATACCACACACCCCCCCCAAAGAACCACCGGCACAAATCCAAAAACATTATGGACTACAACTCCCATGATCCCCCACACCACCTCCCTCTGGCAGGGAAAAGGTTAATGCAATCTATATATATATAATCCTCCATGTCATGGTTCCAGTATTATAAACAAAGAAACCACACAAGGCAGACACACAAAAACAGTCCACATACCCAGAAAACCCTACAAGCTATGCATACCACCCCCCCCCCAAAGAACCAACGGGCACAAGTCCAAAAAAAACATTATGGACTACAACTCCCATGATCCCCCACACCACCTCCCTCTGGCAGGGAAAAGGTTAATGCAATCTATATATATAAAATCCTCCATGTCGTGGTTCCAGTCTTATAAACAAAGAAACCACACAAGGCAGACACACAAAAACAGCCCACATACCTAAAAACCCTAAAGATATGCATTACAAAAACCCACCCTCCAAAAAAAGAACCAACAGGCACAAATCCAAAAAAATTATGGACTACAACTCCCATGATCCCCACACACCACCTCCTTCTGGCAGTTTAGTGTCGGAAGGTTGGTGGTGCTGGCCAATTAGAGGCATTATGCAAATACTCCCTCAGAATGTAGATGCTGGGAGCCACCCCCCCCCCCGGCAGTTGAGAGTGTCGGAATGTTGGTGGTGCTGGCCACTCAGAGCCATTATGCAAAACAAACAGGTAATAAAAGGCAATCCAAAAGGTAGAAGCTGGTGAAGGGACTGGCAAAAGGAAGGGAAAAAAGGTAGGGAGGGAATGGAGGGAGGGAGGAAGACAAGGGGAGCAAGAACTGAAACAGAAAGGGGAGGGATGGCAGGAAGGAGGGAAGGGAAAGAAGAAAGGGAAGGAGAAGAGGCAGGAGGACAAAGAGAAGAGAAAAGCTGAGGGATGAGGGGGAGAGGGAAGAAAGGAAGTATAAAAGGCAGGAAGGGATGTTACTGTTGGTCTTCGCCACATGCACACACATATGTACATATAGACATGCACATATACACACATATATATACATGCACTGAAATATACACATGCACACATACATACACACATCTGTACTTACACACATATACACGCATATACAAATACACATATACATAAGTACATACACATATACACGCATATACAAATACACATATACATAAGTACATACACATATATACACACACATATGTACACATAGACACAAATCCATATATATACATACATACACACACAAAACACACACACACACACACACATATATATATAGACTGGGACACAGGAGAGAGAAAAAGCCGCAGCAGCGCATGGCCGGGTACAGCTAGTGATTTACTAAATATCAGGAAAGGTTCTGGTGACATTTTAATGAGTTTTCTATAAAACCAAGTAGAAACATAAATATTTTGATGGTAAAGGAAAGCAGCTTCTGCAAAACTGATAGCAGTCAGAAAATCTCAGCTCTAGGATGGTTTCTTTTGCATCTGACCAGAGGAGACTTGAGGAAAAGCTTATGTCTAATTGCCCCAGTTTGGCAAGGACCGTCCCAATTATATCCTCCATTGTCCTGCTTTTTCAGCTGCTTTCCAATTTTCCCAGTTTCTCCCTTCTCCTCGCACATTCCTCCTTTGTCCTTAGCTTATGTCTACTGCTGCAAACTGAGTTCAAAGGTCAAAATTAGCCTATTTATTATTTATTTATTTAAAACGTTTATGTCCTTGCCTTCTCAGAATATAGGGTGGAGCACAGCATATAAATGGCAAGCAATCCATGCCAGAACATAAAATAACTATAAAAATACACAAACACTAAAAACAGTTGCATCTATTTTAAATCAGTTGCTTTAAAACCATCTCAAAACACTCAGGCTGCTTCCAGACATGGTAAACAGTGTTTTTCAACCTGTTTTGAGCCGCGGCACACTTTTTTTACGTTTACAAAATCCTGGGGCACACCATCAACCAAAATGACACAAAATGACACTCTAACACAGTGATACATATAGTTGATATGTTTTTAAATGTATTTATACACTCAGTGTGAAACCGGGACCTGTTTTTATGAACACAACATAGATATCCTGGCAGGAATGGCAGAAAGACAAACTTCCCACGCAGAACTCCCGTAACCAAGAGAAAATGCTATAGGAATTTGGTGGGCATTGACCTTGGGTTGAAAACTCAATATGCCCAAATGTGAACACAGATGGAGTTTGGGGAAAGTAGACCTTGACATTTGGGAGTTACAGTTTCTGGGATTTATAGTTAACACACAATCAAAGAGCATCCTGAACTCTTGCAACAATGGAATTAAACCAAACTTGGCATATTGAACTCTCATTATCAACAGAAAGTACTGAAAGGGTTTGCTTGGGAATTGACCTTGAGTTTGGAAGTTGTAGTTCACCTACACCCAGAGAGCACTGTGGACTCAAACTGTGTCATGTTATGTTGTTGTTTGTTTTCTATCCAGAATCACAATGTTGGAAGGAGGCTCACCACTGTAAGGTCCCTAAAACAGGCATGGGAAAACTTCGGCCCTCTGGGTGCTTTGGACTTCAACTCCCACCATTCCTAACAGCCTGAGGCCCTTTCCTGCTTAAGTGGCTGAGGGGGGGGGGAAGGAAAACGGCCTGAGGCTGCTGGGAATGGTGGGAGTTGGAGTCCAAAACACCTGGAAGGTCCAAGTTCAGGGGAAGAAAGCATATTGGAGGTTCCAATTTCCCACGGCACACCTGATGATCGCTCACGGCTCACTAGTGTGCCACGGCACACTGGTTGGGAAACACTGTTATAAGTGACCTCCTCCGTACTCATGCTAAAGGATGTGAGGCAAACTATAATATCCCCTTTAATTGATTTAGTTGTAGGGAAAGTCCCTTGAAAACTTGGGAGGAGATTTGGACATTGTTTATTTATTTATTTACTTTATTTATATTCCACTCTGCTCACCCTGAAGGGGACTCAGAGCGCGTTACAGGTACACATACTTAGCAGAGAATCCCTGCCGTTTTCCACATACACAGTACATACAATTGCCGGCCTTCCAGGTGTTTTGGACTTCAACTCCCAGAAATCCTAGTGAGTTTACCAGCTGTTAGGATTTCTGGGATTTGAAGTCCAAAACACCTGGAGCGCCGGCAATTGCCCAGGTCTGGTACATGCAGTACACAGCACACACATATAAACGAACAGAGGCAAACTCTGGCCACCAGGGGGAGCTGATGCACTTTTCATCTCTCAGCGTCCTTTGTTGTTCCTTCCGCATTCCTTAGCATTTGCTGGAGTTCTTTTAATGGCCTCATAATTCAGTCAAAATTTGCCTCCCCACTTAATGTGGTGCTTTTTAAATCACCTACTTGCCAGATGCAACTGTCTTTCGGGCTGCAAAGGTCGACAGCAGGCTACACTTAAAGTCGAGCACCCACCTCGACCCGGGCAGGCCTCGAACTCATGACCTATTGGTCAGAGAGATCTTATGCAGCTGACACAACTGCTTGACATCTGCCCACTATTATGATGTTTGTCGAACAGTCAGACTCTTTTCCTGCCTCCGTTTTCCTACTTTGAAACATGCCAGGGGTCATAAAGTCACCTCTACATGCAAAGCAGTCACAGGGCTTCTCTTGGTGCTTAACAATGCTCACCGCCTTGCCAGGGCCGGAGTTAGGGGGACAGCCCTTAATTGGGTGACCTCCTTCCTCCGGAACCGGCTACAACGAGTGAGGAGGGGCAAGGATGTCTCCGGGGGTTCCCCACTTCTTTGCGGGGTTCCTCAGGGGCTATTCTCTCCCCTCTTATTTAACATCAATATGCGACCACTTGCCCAGCTGGTGCTTAGTTTTAGGCTGGTGTGCCATCAGTACGCTGATGACACCCAGCTTATCTTGAAGATGGAGGGCAGCCTCGAATCTGTACCCGATAATTTCCATCGTTGCCTTGAGGCCGTCACTGGATGGCTGCGAGCCAGTAGGTTGAAGGTGAATCCGGCAAAGACGGAGATCCTGTGGCTGGGTCCTCCGGGCTGTAGGGATGTTCAGCTTCCAACCCTGGACGGCGTGACATTATGTCCGTCGCCCTCTGTTAAGAGCTTAGGAGTAACCTTGGACCCCCTGTTGTCGATGGAGGCCCACGTCTCCAGCGTCAGCAGGGTAGCATTTTTCCATCTTCGCCAGGCGAGGAAGCTGGCCCCCTATTTGTCCCGGCGCGACTTAGCCACAGTGATCCAAGCCACGGTCATCTCGAGGCTGGACTACTGTAACGCTCTTTACATTGGCCTTCCTCTGTCGGTAATCCGGAGACTCAAGCTGGTGCAGAACGCTGCAGCGCGACTCCTGGCAGGGGTCCCGATTGGCCACCACATCACGCCAATCCTGCGCGAACTGCACTGGCTCCCAATTGAATGCCGGATTGCCTTCAAAGTGTTAGTCCTGACTTTTAAGGCCTTACATGGTCTGGGGCCAGTGTACCTGCGGGACCGCCTTGTCCCATATCATCCCACCAGATCACTGCGCTCCGAAGAGCTAAACCTCCTGGTCATCCCAAATGTGAGGACCTACCATCTGTCCGCAACCCGCCGCCGGGCTTTCTCTGTTGCAGCCCCTACCATGTGGAACGCACTGCCCGCCGGCATCCGTGCCACCCAGGGCCTCCTCCCATTCAGGAGAGCAGTTAAGACATTGCTGTTCCAACAAGCCTTCGGAGTTAGCTCGACTGTAGCTCACGCCGCCTAGCTGTCAGCCCACTGCGACTCCATTTCTTGCTTCAACTGTTCTAATTGTAATTCCATCTTAATGGTATTACTGTGGTTTATGAGTTATCTGACAATTGTATTTTACGAACTGTTGTAAGTCGCCCCAAGCCGTTGGGGGGGGGGGCACAGACAAATGCGAAATAATAAATAAATAAATAAATAATAACACGTAGGTAGAGGGAATGGATCATAGGGGTACAATGGGTTTTTTTAAATAAAAAAAACCTGCAGTGATTACCACCACATCAGACTGTTGAAAACATGTTCTATTTTGTGATTTTTTTATTTAAAAGCATCCTTTCCAAGAGAAGACAGCACACACAAGGTAGTAAGTGATGAAATCCATTTTTTTTAAATAGGATTGGGGGCATGGGGGGAAGAAAACCTATTAAGGAACAAGAACGTAATAGACTCTTGCTTGCTGAAGCATACGCTCAATCCATAGTACATGCTCATTTGGGTGAGGTTAAGACTATGGAATTAGATGTATTTCTTTCAATACTTCAGCAATTTAATCGTTTGGCTGGCTTTTCTAATATAGACATGAGTTGTAGTATAATGAAACCCCTCAGAAAGCCTGAGTGCCTTATCACACCAGAGCCGAAAGAGTAGGGAGAAAGTATGTATTATTTATTTATTTATTTAATTTATTTATTTCTGTAAGCAGAAAAGGTCTGTGGCAGATCCTGGAACGTCTAGGATGTCCCCCCCAAATTCCTCAAAATGATTATCCTGTTACATGAAGGCTAGCGCGGTCAAGTCAGATATGGCAATGCTCTCTCGGAGCCCTTTCTCATAACTAATGGAGTGAAACAAGGTTGTGTTCTTGCACCAACCCTATTTACAATCTTCTTCAGCATGATGCTCCAAAGGGCTATGGCAGACCTCGAAGAAGAAGACGGCATATATATACGCTATCGTACTGATGGTAGCTTGTTCAACTTAAGCCGTCTGAGGGCTCGCACTAAGACTCTAAACTATCTAGTCCGTGAGCTGCTTTTTGCTGACGATGCTACCCTTGTCGCCCATTCAGAAGCAGCTCTGCAGTGCCTCACATCATGCTTTGCAACAGCTGCAGAACTGTTTGGGCCGGAAGTCAGCCTGAAGAAAACGGAAGTTCTCTACCAGCCCGCAGCACAGGAAGAACACCATCATCCCCACGTCAGCATAGGCACATCTGTGCTTAAGTCCGTTCAGCAGTTCACCTACCTGGGAAGCATCATCTCTTCAGATGCCAAGATTGACAAAGAGATAGATCACAGATTATCAAAGGCATAGAGTGCATTTGGAAGGCTTCACATAAGAGTCTGGAGCAACAAGAACCTGAGGCAAAGTACCAAAATCAGTGTGTACAGAGCTATCATACTGTCCATCCTCCTCTATGGGTCTGAAACATGGGTCACCTATTGCCAACACCTACGACTCCTCAAACGCTTTCATCAGCGCTGTCTTTGCACAATCCTAAATATACACTGGACCAACTATGTGACAAATGTTGCTGTCCTTGAGCAAGCAGGGATCACCAGCATTGAGGCCACGCTATTGAGAACACAGATGCGCTGGGCAGGGCACGTCTCTCGGATGGAGGACCACCGCATCCCAAAGATACTACTCTATGGTGAACTCGCCACGGGTCAGCGCAAGAGAGGTGCCCCCAAAAAGAGATATAAGGACTCCCTGAAACAACATGTCAGGCTCGGCCAGATTGATCACCAACAATGGTCCACCCTGGCCTCACATCGGGAGGCATGGAGATGCACTATCCACAATGCTGCAGCCTCTTTCGAGAAGACACGCCGAATGAATCTCGAAGAGAAGCGGCAACGCAGAAAGAACCGCAACTTGGAAACAACATCACCCAAGGAGACTTTCTGCTGTGCTTTCTGCAACTGAACTTCCCTATCTCAGATTGGCCTTTTTAGTCATCAGCCCGCTTGTAAAAAGCGTGGGATGAGTCCTTCCTGAATCTTCGTTCGCAAAGTAATGCCGAGAGAGAGAGAGAGAGAGAGAGAGATTTCTATACCGCCCCTCTCAGCCCAAAGGCGACTCTTGTGGGCAGTCAATGTCCACAAGATAAAATACAATAAAGAACAATTTATGCAATAACTACATTAAAACAGTAAACAATTAGCAATTAAAACCATAAAACACAATTATCAGCATCTCATTGTTAAAATCATTTTCCGTTGCATCGCCATATCATTCCTTAATCACTATTAAACAGTTATACTGCACCTGCAAAAGCCTGCTCAAACAGCAAGGCCTTGACTTTCTTTCGAAATGTTAGGAGAGATATGAGATGCTTTTCCCCCTGCTCACATTGACCTTTATAGGGTTCAAAACAAAGGTACAAACTAGTCCAGGGCTGTCCAACAGGCGGCCCTGGGGCCGTACACGGCCCCCGAGCCCCTTCCCTCCGGCCCTCTAACTTGTTTTAATAAAATACAAATAAAAAATAAAAAATAAAATAAAAGAAAAGAAATACCTACTTCTGGGTTTAGGCAAGCATCGCGAGACTACGCCAGCCACAGACGGGATTTCGAGGGAGGTCGAAATCCCGTCTGTGGCTGCGTAGTCTCGCGATAGCTGCCGAAATCTCGGTCCCGGGATTTGCGGCCGGCCTGGGCGCGCGCCTCCTCCTCCTCGTGACTGCTTCCAGGCCAGCCCCATTCCCTCAGAGAGAGGGAGGAGGGGAGTGAGGCAGGGAAAGCCCCTCCTGGCTCCGTCCTCTTCCTGTGGAGGGCCCTCGCTTCCCGCCCTGCGGATGGGAGAGCCGCCGCGCCCAGCCTGAGCTTGGCCTCGGCTCCAGCGGGGCTCTTCGGGGACGGCGTTGGCGTTGGCGCTTCGGCTCTGTGGCGGGGCTCCCGCAGTATGGGTAAGGAAGGGCCTGGCTTGAATCAATCAATCTAAAAACAGTGGGACATTGGGTGAGGGGGGGAGGGGTCCCTCAGCGGGTGACGCTTCCTTCACCTCCTCCGCGCCCCCTCCCCCTTGTTGTGCTGCCTTCCCCCGCGTGCAGGGCGCAACATGGCTTCCTTTGCGCCTGCCCCCACGGCTTGTTTTCCCTTCAGGGAGGGAGGGAGGGACCTCTTTGGGCCTCCTCCACCCGCCTCTGGGAAAGGAGGCCCCATCAAGCCCTGTGACGGCATTGAGATGTTTGGGTTTTTTTTTTGGTGTGTCCCAATTTGAGTGTGGACTCAAATAACTCAAACGTATTAGGAAACATTCCCCCAAATCCACCAGTGTTCCCATTTGGGCATATTGAGTATTCATGCCAAGTTTGGTCCAGATCCATCATTATTTGAGTCCACAGTGCTCTCTGAATGGAGGTGAACTACAACTCTACAACTCAAGGTCAATTGTAAGTAAATTGGACCCAGGGAGGGGGCGGAGCCGGGGGAGGGGGCGGAGCCGGGGGCGGAGCTGGGTGAGGGGGAGGGGCAGGGAGGGGCAGGGAGGAGGCGGAGCCAGGGGAGGAGGCAGACCCTTCGGCCCCCCATATGATCAGTGACCGGAATTCCGGCCCTTGGGCCCGTAGAAGTTTGACAGCCCTGAACTAGTCCATTGCAATTCACCTTTATGCATGTAAATAATTCTTTTCACCATTGAGGTGTATGTGGATTCTCTTTGTACTCCCACTATATGAGCTGAGTCCTTTGAAGATGTCTGAATTCTGAAATATTTATAGATCCCACATTCCTCTAAACTTGCTTATATTGATAATCCTATCTGCAAGATCAAATGCAAACAGAGGGACATGATTTGGATGCACACCAACATTCGCGCTGCAAACCAACTGTGTCTGTCATTTTAAGGAGTCTTAATATGAATGCACCACATCTTTTGATAGATTAACAACCTTCTCAACATATCTGAGTATGAAAAACATTAATTAAACCTTTTGTCTGATTAGAATAGCTTGGTAATATTGTGCACAGATGAATCGGAGTCACGAAGCAGACAAAACACCCAGGCTTCCCCCTCGAATACGCCTGTGGAATCTTCACTGACAGGTGATCCCACTCAGGAAATATGTCCCTCCACGAGTCTTCTCCTTTTCTGCCCAATAATCTGGGCTGACAAATAGTGCGACATTTCCACATCTATTAGGGTTGTCAGGCTGGAAATGGGAGTGGGCTCCTGTTACTTTAATCCTCTAAAGGGTAGGCATGGTAAATCTTCATTTTTTCCAATTTCTGACAGATGTCAAGAACAATGGAATCGTTTTTCATCCCACAGCGTTGGGACACTCAAGATTTATTGCTTAGTACAAAACAGCTCAGGTATTAGACTGGACGTTGAAACTGTTATGGTGAAAAACACAAAGAGGACCAGGCCCGGATTAACAGCTTTTTGCGCCCTAGGCCACACTTTGGAATTACGCCCCCTTTAAGCCAACCTCTACTGCACCCCCCCTCACCTCTCCCCCCCTCACCACCTCGTGCCACCGCATCCTTCCCGTCATGTGCCAATGGGGCTGAGGGAAAAGGTGTGCGTGCGCTGTCACTGAAGAGAAGGGAACGGGTTTCTTTGTGTGGCGGGAAGCGAGTTTGTTACCCCTCGGAAAGGAGGCAGAGGAGGGCGAGCAAGTGCCACAGAGCAAAGGCCCAAAGGGACGGGGAAAGCCAGGCTGGGTCCAGAGCATGCTCTTCATCTGGGGCAGCGGTTCAGAGGCGGCCACATGTGCGGCTCATGGCCCAGCGGCTGCAGAGAGTCGGGGCCTTCCTCCGCCTCAGGCTCCCCTCCGGGCCTCCACACCTCACGCCGCCCTTCCTTCCCGCAGCCTTCTCTTCTTTCAGCAGCCTGCAAAGGAAGCCGCTCCGAGCCAGGACAGGCCAGGCGCCTTCTCCCCTCGCCTTCCGTCAGGGGAGGGGAGAAGGAGAAAATTAAGTTTTCGGGGGGCCGAATCTGCTGCCCCGCCAAAGCTGCCGCCCTAGGCCGTGGCCTAGGGTGGCCTTATGGGTAATCCGGGCCTGTGTGCAGGCTAAATTCGTCCACATAAAAAGTTCCAAAATGTATCACTATGACCCATCATCACTCCTAGCCAAGTATGATTGTTTTCCAAAGGTAAAGTCTTGGAGGTTGATCCACAAATGGCTGCAGGGGCCTCTTCTGGATCTGCATGGTGTTTCATAATGAGGACATACATTTCCAGTTGGAAGGTGGTCCTGACAAGGGTTGCTCGATGTGTCTTGCTCTTGGCATGTTTCCCCTTTTGACCTCTATTTTGCCTCTTCAAAATCCATGGCACTGTTGGTAACAGCTGACCTTCAGCCTGGCGCTCGAGAACCAGAGCTTCCCAGTTCTTAGTGTTTATCCCACATTTAAGGTTAGCTTTTGCTGTCCACTGACAATCCATTTTCTGTTTCGGAACTGTGAGAAAAGTAACTGCTTTAGGAGACGGTCATGGGGCATGCAAACAATGTGGCCGGTCAAGCGAAATTGTAAGCAGCAAATCATGGTTTCAATACTGGTGGTCTTTGCTTCTTCTTCCAGAAGGCTGGCATTGGTCTTCCTCTCAATCATTCCAGTTGTGTGTGCAAGCGTGACACACCTCGCACCAAGAACAACGTGCAGACACAATTGGTTGGATAAAATGGCCGCAACTCAATTTATTGAAAAACAGGAACATAGGGTTGGCGGACACGCATGGATCCTGGATCAGGGTCGAACAGCCCCCACGAAAATCCATAGGCGTTTGCAAGCCTGGGGTGCGAGCGGCCCAATGCCTATCCACGGAAACCCGGCACCCCAGGGGGCCTGGGCGTTATCCTCCTTACAACCAAGGGGCGATAAGCCAGCCTGATCCAGGGGCCATGCCACACGCCACATGCCAATCACAGAGTTGCGACAAAGAACATAACAAAATGTAGAACCATTAACATAGCAACAGTAAAGTGCAGAGAAACAAAAGGCACCGACAAGCAATGCAATGAGTAGGGAGGGTGGGAGGAAAAACAAGACTGCCTCCGCACGTGGCGAGGCAGTCCCCAGGCAGCCTTAAGTAAGCTGCCCGGGCGGAAGTGTGGGCCGGCCGAAAACAGGGAGGGGGCAGGGTGGAGCAGGCCCTTCATTGGCCGCCTTCCTGCCACCCCATGGGCAAAGAAGATGGCGCGAGGGCAACGCTGCCCCGCAACCCTCTTGGCCGGTAAGTCGGCCAAGCCCAAAGTCAATACTGATGTTTGTAAATGGTCCATATTCTGAAAGTTTACAATAGAGCTGGAAGGACCACAGCTTTATAAACAAGTATCTTGGTATCTCTACAAATGCCCCAATCCTCACTTATTGCTTTACTGTGACATCAGCATCAAAACCCTTGGTTTTGCCTCTTTGCAAACCTCTACTAAAGTGCCAGGAGGAAGAGACACTTGGGAAGATAATATGAAATACATGATGCAGATGTTTAGCACTTATCAAACAGTTGATGCGTGCTCCCGGAGAAAAGAAAATCAAGCTTTGAAGAGCTCAGGAGTGGTCAAATCAACTCTGTTTATTCTAGAGTGTCTGTCTATATATGTTGTGTGTCTATGGCATTGAATGTTTGCCTGTATGTGTACACTGTAATCCGCCCTGAGTCCCCTGCGGGGTAAGAAGGGTGGAATATAAATGATGTAAATAAAATCTATCTATCTATCTATGTACATAATAAAAGTCAGTGTTTGCAGCGGGAGGTGCGGAGGTGCAGAGGAATACGTGGCAGCGTTTCAATTGGTTGCCACTGTGGGATTATTTGCATAAAGGACTCTGATTGGCCAGCCTCAGTACTCCAACACTCTAAGGCACCAGACAGAGGGGATTGGTTGCCACTGAGGGAATATTTGCATAAAGGACTCTGGTTGGCCAGGTTCAGCACTCCAACATTCTAAGGCAGCAGACAGAGGGGATTGGTTGCCACTAAGGGAGCATTTGCATAAAGGACTCTGAATGCCCATCTACATTCCAACATTCTAAGGTGACACAGAGGGAACAGGAAAGGTCTCAGGCAGTCAGTCACTGCGGCCCACAGCAATGACGGATCAGGACCAAACTTGGCACACAGGTGCCCAATGGCCCACTTCACAACCTGGTTTGGTTTAGGGCAGGATGGGCCACGAATGATGGGATTTGCAGTACCTTCACCTGATTCAATTCCCAAACAACACTGTAGTCCCTATAAATCACAGACCAGGCCCAAAATTGTCAGCAAGGCTTCCTTAACTTGATTTTCCTGACTAGGCCTCAGGTCATGGGATATTGTTAGGATTCCTCAACTTGATTTTCCTGACTAGGCCCCCAACAATGACAGAACAAGACCAAACTTGGCACACAGACCCCCCCCAAGATGCACCCTACATCCTGGTGCAGTTTGAGGGAGGATGGACCATGGATGATGGGACTTGCAGTATTTTAATTCACTTCCTTAGAGCACTGTGGCCCACACCAATGACTAATCAGGACCACACTTGGCACACAGAGGCCCAATGGCCCACTTTACACACCTGGTGCAGTTTACGGCAGGATGGCTCACAAATGATAGGATTTGCGGTACCTCCACCCGGTTCATTTCCCACAGAACATTGCAGCCCCTACAAATCACAGACCAGGCCCAAACTTGGCACACAGAGTACCCATGGCCCACTCTACATCCTGGTGCAGTTTGGAGGAGAATGGACTATTGGACTCTGATATGGAAGTTGTAGTTCACCCACATCCACTGAACCCATCTGACATTTATCTAGACTAAACTTGGAGCAAGCTAGTAATAAATAAATAATAGTGCAAGAGTCCCTACCATTCCTATCGCTCTGTGTCTCTTACAGAAACACATTATACTTCTCCAATTTTCTGTGTTTACTTTTCATTTGTTTGCTGCCACCATTGCACTTCATGTTGTGATTGTCATGATTATTTATCATGAGCTGTCAATGTTACTATCTTTTCCTGTTCTTTACTTTTTATCAGCCACCTGATAAGTCTCTCTCTCTCTCTCTCTCTCTCTCTCTCTCTCTCTCTCTCTCTCTCTCGTAACAAAAACGTAAGGAAGAAATAAATGGCCATCATATTCCATCTCGCATGGACATTATCATCTTTCTTTAAGATAATAATAGCCTATGGAAATGAAGCATATATCCTGGAAATAAGGACATTTGACATCCAGAAACAGCATAGCGGAGCCTTTTTGGAGGCACTATATGGTTTTCCTAGAGGCGTTATGTGGGTTTTAAAGCATTAATATATCAGATGCAGCAATCTCCATGTGATGTTATGTCAGAAAAGGCCACTCACTTGTTATAAACTGTAAAGCCTTAAGGTTGCTGTTAATATCATGGTAGCATCAGAGGAGCATTTAGCTTACCTATAATCTTCAGAAAAGTCTACAAAAGTGTTTCAGTGAGTATTGTTGTGATTGAGCCTTCAGCTACTACTACTACTAGTATTGGGGATCATGCTGGGTCAATAGCATCAAGCAATAGTATGGACTGGGGTGTGGCTCTGGGTGATCAGGAATCTGCAGCTGGAAGGAAAAGGGCTGCTAGTGATTCTAGTGTGGAAGGATTGGAACAGAGAAAAAGAATCCGGCAGATACTTAAAGCACCTTCCGATTCACACATTTTCCAAGGTTTTTCTGGGGAAGAAGAAATAGGGTCAGAGGAAAGTGATATGGATTTAGATTCAACATTGGTTCAGGAAGTAAGGGATGTGTGTAATGAAGAATCTACTTCTGACACATTTTGTGGCTTTGATAGTGATTTATACTGGCCTCCTGGGGGTTCAGAAACAGATTGGGACTCTTCAAGCACACAACAGCGTTGGCAAGAGTGGAGGCAAACACAGAGCACAGCAGCTGTAGGAGATACAGCAGCTGGAGACTCTTCAGAAGACAGTGATGTTTAAGTGCTATATAAGAAACTAGCTGTACCCGGCACGCGTTGCTGTGCCCTATTTAGAAGATGCGAGAAAGTCTGAGTATGTAAGGGTTGGAATTGATGTTACTTATGGTCTTGGTGGGGTCATGGCTGTGTTGTTCTGGGTTGTTCTGGTGGGTAGGATGTTGAAGTCCTGGGGAGTTGTCGGTGTGTGTTGTTGCTGGCGTTCTGCAGAGCTTGTGAATATATAATGTTTTTTGTCTTTCCGTCTGCTGTGTTGATGGAAAGGTTCTGTGGTTTCCCAACTCTGGATTTGAAAAAAGAAACTGTGTTTCTGTTCTGGCGTTTGTTCTGCCCTTTTTTGTTTGATGTATGTAGCGTTGCGAGTGTGTCGTCCGATGCTGTTCTTTTTAGAAGGCATGGCTTGTCTTTTGGGTCAGTTTCTGCCTGTGTGGAAGGAAGGAATGGCAAACAAATGGGTTGAGCAGTAGACGCAAGGTTGTGTTATGTGCGTATTGTGTTGTGTGTAGGTATTACTTTTTTGGTGAGTTAGTGGGTGTGTGGTGGAATTGTGGGTGGTAGTATGTTGTTGAATGCTTGTGTGGGTGGGGTGTTTTGGGTGTTTGTGTGTGTTTGTAGAGTATCAGTGCAGTGTTGTATTGTGTTGTGTTTGGAGTATAGGTGGAGTTTGTTTTTGTTTGAGGTGGTGGTAGGTGTTGGGTCCCGTAAGTTTGGGGGGATGGGTTTTGATAGGAAGTGTGTTGTGCTGTGTGGGTAGGAATTGCTCCCTCATAGAGTTTGGTTTTGACAGTTTAATCACTCAGCATTCTAGCCTAGCCTTGGCTGGCTGCGCCCAGCGTTACTATGGTTACTCAGCCTCCCAGCATTCGGTGTGGGCCGATGTTGGCCAATGGGTTTAGCTGGCTGCCACAGAGGATGCTGGGAAATGTAGTTTTTTGTATCGTTGTTTTGGGGGTCTTCTAGGTTTTTGGGGGATTTCTTTGCTAAAAACCTTCCTTGTTTGAGGCCTATTTTTGTTGGCAAGTTTGGAGTCTCTGCCTTGGAAGGTTTCTCTGTCTCTGTCAGTCGTTCGACGACGGGGCCTCCTTTATATAATAGATGACTTTTTGGGGCTGCCTTTGCGGCGGTCAAAGAGTTGATGTCTGGTTCTTGTCTCTGACTCTCCTGTGTTCCTGATATCAAGTACCTTGTTCCAGTTTCCTGATACTCGTGAGTTATGGGCTATTTCTCCACTTTGTTCTTGGGGTGAGCTGCTGTGGCAGCTCTAGCTGATGTTTGGGCGAAGGTGGGGGGTTTGGAATTCAATGTATGCTTTTCTGTTTAGTTATCTGCCGTGTGTCTCCACTGAGTTGATGTGAGTTCCTGCTGCAGAACCTGGTATTGTGTGAAATGGAGGGAGGCTGGCATTGTATTTTATGGGGGCTATGATTTGTGCTATTCATGTATACTCAGCTCCTGATTGCCTCAGGCGATCTCCTCCTTTTCATCTGGCTTTCTCCTGCATTGGATTTCTGGACCGGATTCGTGACTACTCTACTGGACTCTCCCTACGTACATCGCAGACGGACGTCTACTGTTTGTTTTGGGCTGTTTTGGTTGCTTTATTTTGTGGGACTCTTCCCTGGGATTTTTGAGGGTTTTTTGAGCCGAGTTGGCTACTTTTTTGTTCGTCCTTTCTCCAATTGTTGGTCAGTAAACCTTTTGTTATCCCTTTTTACTCCTGGGCCTGGCTTCTTGGTCTCTGCATCTCGACAAGTATAGCACCAGCTTCTTAGAAACATATTCCAAAACAGCAAACTGGATTTGATTTCTCAGGGTACAAACGCTATTGTGATCATTTGCAATTGGCCCCGAGTTCACACCATGCCCACGCCTGCCTTTTCCTCCAGCTTGCATCTTGAGGCACCTTCTTGAGATTCTTCCTGCGCTCCGGCTTTCCACTTCCCCACTAAATCTTTGGGAACGTGCGGCTGATGGCCCCAAGAGCCAAAACAGCAAAGATGAAGTAAAACGAGAAACAGAGCTGTCTTGTTTAATCTATGAGTGTTCACAGCCAGGTTTCTGTGTTGAAAATTTGTAATCAGGTGCTTCAGTGATGGTGGGGAACGTCCATCAAAGCGAGGGCTTGTGTCGCTTGCAAGACTATTATAAAACAATAACTCATAAGCTTCTGTATCTTTTTTTAAAAAAAAAACCCTGAAAGTTCTCAAAGCCATTTTGCAACACAGTTGAAATATATAGCTGGCACGATATCCATAAATAGCTGGCTTACTTTGAAAAAGAATAACTCACGCCATTCTATCAAGTTTAGTATTTTGTTAGAATTACACAAAAACTATTTAAAAACAGAAATACTTCCACCATGGAAAAAAGTTTACACAAAACCAACACACATGGATAGTAGGAGTGGTTGATCCATTAAAAAATTGATTCTAAACTCAAGGGGGGGGGGGGATTTCTGTTGCTGGGTCATTATAGACATTATTCCAAAAAAAATTAAGTAAATTTCATAACAAGCCATCCACACCAGCCCTTCCTTCCTCTGCCAGCCAGCTCAGAGGCATCCCACAAGAGATATTTAACCGGGGATGCCTCTGAGGTGGCGGGGGAAAGGAAGAGATGTGTGGATGCAGGCCATCCACACACCCCTTCCTTCCCCTAGCTCAGAGGCATCCTGCGTTATATTTGACCCGGGATGCCTCTGAGGTGGCGGGGAAAGGAAGGGAGGTGTGGGTGCAAGCCATCCACACACCCCTTCCTTCCCCCGCCAGCTCAGAGGCATCCCGCGTTATATTTAACCCGGGTATTTCAAAACTTTACGAAACTTCCGAATCATTGTAAATACTTCATGAATGGTAGTCTACAGTTAAGATGGCAGTGATTGACCACGTCCACTGCCTCCCTTCTGGCAGCACCAGCAAAAATGTGGCCAAAAAATTGAGATTTTAAAAGTTCCCCAGAATTTAAAAGTTTCCTTGGCTTTACCAAAGTTGCTAAATGGTTATGAAAATTAAACTGACCTTGGGAGACAACTAAACGTTACAAAACATTTTCCAAAAAATGAGTAATGGATTCAAATTCTAAGTCCTCAACATCATCACCACCACTACCACCACCTTTCTTGCATGCCTTGGAACTCACGTTCATATGTCCAAATTCATATGTTCACATTTGAGTTCCGATCTAATCCAAAATTTTGCACAACTCTAATATTTAGTTGAATCTAATGCTCACCCTTTTTTTGCTAAATTTCATAGCCAAAGGTGAGGTGCACATTAGACTTGATGGCACCGGGACTGTGGCGCAGCTGGCTGGGTGTCAGCTGCATTAGGTCATGAGTTCGAAGCCAGCCCGGTTCAGAGTGAGCTCCTAACCAAAAGAATTGTGTAGCTTGTTGTCGACCTTTGCAGCCCAAAAGACAGTTGCATCTGTCAAGTAGGAAATTTAGGTACCACTTTGTGGGGAGGCTAATTTAACTGATTTATGAGGCCGTAAAAGTGTGTATGTAAAAGAATGAGAAAGTGACAGTTCCCCTGGTGGCCAAAAGCTGAAATGTTAAATAGCCTCTGAGTGTCTGTCTATTTTGGATATGCCTGAATTTCGGAAGTTTTTTGGATACTTCTGACTTTTTAAAGCAATTTCGAGAGCAACCCTCCCAACAGGAATTCTGAAATCCGAAATTCTGAATTTCGGAATTCCGAAATCTGAAATTCTGAATTTCGGAATTCCGAATTTCGGATGTCATTTCTGAATTTTCTTGCTGATTGCTCATTGGCTGATGGCTAACAGCTGACTCTCCCTTCTGCTGATTTTTTTGCCCATGTTTGAAAGCGGACGCCATTTCCGAAGACTTCTGAATTTCGGAAATACTTCCGAATCAATTTCGAAATTTATCGGAAATTTTTCGTGAGTCCATATAATCCAAAACGGCAGCTAAAATTAGATCCAAAACGAGTTTCGAAATGTTTTTTTTTCTTGGATCAAGCAGCCTTACTTATATACATTGTGTGTCTATGGCATTGAATGTTTGCCAAGTATATGTACATTGTAATCCGCCCTGAGTCCCCTGCGGGGTGAGAAGGGCGGAATATAAATACTGTAAATAAATAGATACTATAAATAAATAAATAAATGGCACACTAGAATTGCGCATGTAAACCCACCTGTGCTCCTTTGTGCTCCTCCCCCTCCCCTCTTTTAATATTTTACACTGTTAATTCTTCAGATAAGCATGATTAAAATATTCCCCTTGCCCCGGGCTTTCTGGTTTATAAGCATATCCCATGCTACTGCTATTTTTAACTTTCTCCAGATGCCAGCCATGTTCATTGACCCTCTTCTCACTCCCATTTCCTTGTCACATATGTCGGCCCGTTTCCAAACAAAAGGAATCTATAAAAGTATATCTAGGGACCTCCCCTTCTTCTAACTGGGATGTTTCCAATTATAATTTTAATAGACTTTTAAAAAGAAATGTGATCTCTTTTTCAGCAGCGTGCCATCAGCCACACTGAGTGGAAAATGCCTCGCAATACACAGTCATCGGTGTCAGTGACACTCAGCTCCATAGCCTTTTTCTTATTCTGTACAGCTGTTGAAACCCACAAGCTAATGCAAAACAATCCTAACATGATACAGAAGTGGCAAAATCTGAGGCATCACACTCAGGTAGACACAGCAGCTGTGTCTCTTATTCAAACTAACATGCTGTCTGTAGCCTTTACCAAATCCTCCAGGTCCCTGGATACATACGGATGAGAAACCCTAGGCTGCATAAGTCAGTGTTTCCCAACCAATGTGCCGTGGCACACTAGTGTGCCGTGAGCAATCATCAGGTGTGCCGTGGGAAATTTGGACCTCCGATACCCTTTCTTCCCCCTCCTGCCGAATACTTTTCCTTCTCCACTCGGGCTCCCTTTTTCCCAGCCTCGCTCTGCTCGCTTTGTCTCGCTTTGCTCTGGGGCGAGTCTGCGCAGTAGCGCCCGCATGGGTCACGTCTTCCTCCCTCCCCCTCCCCTCCTGAACACACTCACGCTGCCCCCTCAGATCAAAATGGCGGCAGAAGCGGCAGTGTAGAAGAAAAAGTAAGTATTCATCAGGAGGGGGAAGAAAGGGCGCGAAGGGGGAGGGGGAGGAAGAGGTCTCTGTCGAAAGCTGGCATGGACAAACTTGGACCTTCCAGGTGTTTTGAACTCCAACTCCCACCATTCCTAGCAGCCTCAGGCCCTTTTCCTCCCCCCCCCCAGCCACTTAAGCAGGAAAAGGCCTCAGGCTGTTAGGAATGATGGGAGTTGAAGTCCAAAGCACCCAGAGGGCCGAGGTTTGCCCATGCCTGTTTGAGGGACCTTAAAGTGGTGAGCCTCCTTCCAACATTGTGATTCTGGATAGAAAACAAACAACAACATAACATAACATTGTTTGAGTCCACAGTGCTCTCTGGGTGTAGGTGAACTACAACTTCCAAACTCAAGGTCAATTCCCAAGCAAACCCTTTCAGTACTTTCTGTTGGTAATGAGAGTTCAATATGCCAAGTTTGGTTCAATTCCATTGTTGCAAGAGTTCAGGATGCTCTTTGATTGTGTGTTAACTATAAATCCCAGAAACTGTAACTCCCAAATGCCAAGGTCTATTTTCCCCAAACTCCATCTGTGTTCACATTTGGGGATATTGAGTATTCATGCCAAGTTTGGTCCTGATCCAACATTGTTTGAGTCCACAGTGCTCTCTGGATATAGGTGAACTACAACTCCAAAACCCAAGGTCAATGCCCACCAAACTCTTATAGCATTTTCTAGGCATGAGAAAAAAAGTTATGAAAATTAAAAAGAAATCGTAAGTGATTCGTATGTAATGGGACTTTCTAGTTTATACGCATCACGGCAGCTAACCAGGAAGTAGACTTTCTTTTACGGTCCTTGAGGCCAACAATTTGCGTTATGATCGTAATAAATTCTTAATTATTGTACTACTCACTTCTCCCTGTCTTCTCCCCCTCATTTCCTTCCCGCCTTCATTCATCTTCTTCTTTTTCCCGCATTTCTATGGGGAACTGGAAGTGACGCTGTTGCTAGGCATTCTGGAAAATGTAGTCCTCCACGCTTCTCTCAGATGCTTCTCTCTCAGATGCTTCTCCCCCTCCCCCTCCCTTCTCTTCCCCGTTGCTCTGTCTTGCCCCACCGCAGGGGCCAACTTCACACACACACACACGCGTGCTTCTCCTCCTTTCTCTCTCTGCACTCTCTCAGATGCTTCTCCCTCCTCCCTTCTCTTCCTCGTTGCTCTTTCTTGCCCCACCGCAGGGGCCAACTTCACACACACACACACGCTTCTCCTTTCTCTCTCTGCACTCTCTCAGATGCTTCTCCCCCCTCCCTTCTCTTCCCCGTTGCTCTGTCTTGCCCCCACCGCAGGGGCCAACTTCACACACACACACACACACACACACACGTCTCCTCCTCCTCTCTCTCTGCACTCTCTCAGATGCTTCTCCCCCCTCCCTTCTCTTCCTCGTTGCTCTGTCTTGCCCCATCGCACGGGCCAACTTCAGCCCTCCAGGTGTTTTGGACTTCAACTCCCACCATTCCTCACAGCCTCAGGCCTCTTCCTTTTCCTCTCAGCCTGGGCAAACTTGGGCCCTCGCTCCCTCAGGATCGGGTGAGAGAGAGCAGCGAGGAGCGAGGGGGGCCCTCCTCCTTTTTGCTGCTTCCAAGAATAGAATACCCCCTCCCCTCCCTCCCTCCCTCCTTCCCTCCCTCCTTCCTATTTGGAGAGTCCCATCTAGAATTCAGTGTGATTTATTCAAATTTTGGCCTACAACTCCCAGCCAATTTACCAGCTGTTAGGATTTCTGGGATTTGTAGGCCAAACCCATCTGGAATGCGCATGCGCGGGCATACGAACTACTAACGAATTTCGTTAGTAACTAAGTTACAATTTAGCAGATTTTGGAAATTTTTTTGTAAGTCTTTCTTTAACTAATCAAAAAAAATCCCCCCCCATTAGATTTCCGATTTTCTATTTTGGGTTCTAAACCATGCCTAGTATTTTCTCTTGGTTATGGGAGTTCTGTGTGGGAAGTTTGTGTCTTTCTGCCATTCCTGCCAGGATATCTATGTTGTGTTCATCGAAACAGGGCCAGGTTTCACACTGAGTGTGTAAATACATTTAAAAACATATTAAGTGTATGTATTACTGTGTTAGAGTGTCATTTTGTGTCATTTTGGTTGGTGATGTGCCCCAGGATTTTGTAAAAAATGTGCCGCGGCTCAAAAAAAGGTTGAAAACACTGGCATAAATATCCACAAGATGATACTCCCTTTTTTGTTAGCATTACATAGATTTTATTTCTGGGACCACACGTTTTAGAACGTTTGTTTATCTGGGCTCAAAGGAAACAAAAATATGACATTAAGGCTGATACTCCTTACTTGGATACCTGAAACACATACACCAATAAGATGCCTCACTAAAAGCGAGGAATCCTTGAACTTACAAACTGCTGGAAATATTCAAAAGCCAAAAAAAGTCTCTAAACATAATTCTTTCTATAAAACACAGTGGGCATAAAAACCCACGAAACCAAGTGAGTAGGCATTAATGCTTGCAGGTAATTCCGAGCTTCTTAAGCCACGGATCCTCAAGACTAGGAGAAAATAACACAGAGCGCATATTTATTAAAACAATAAATCATTCCACTAGCAAAGGCAGTGCGAAGTCCAGGCCTGCAAGCGGTAATTTAGGGTAACACAAGGTTATCACCTGACCAATATGCCATTGGTCTTTCATAGGTGCTCAGCTTAATCACTTTTTAAGAAGCTCTCTCTGGCTGCAGTAGAACCGGCACAACACATTCTGGTAAGTAATTCACCACCTTGGTTGGCTTTCATTGGTCTCGTTTGTCTTCGTCTGGCACCCTACACAGCGTCTGCATCCATAGCATGCTCTTTGAACCGATCACTCCGTGCTTACTAATCATTTATTTGCCTCTATAAGAACTTATTGCATTTTAAATTATTCTATTTTGGCATCATTTATTTATTTATTTATTTAGGCTTATTAGTCGCCACTTCCGTCAGGCTCAGGGTGATTTACATATGCTAAAATCACCATAAAAACACGATAAAAACAACAGATTAACATCCATACCTAAAACTATACAGTACACACACACACCAAGATAACTCCTATGGCCTACGCTACATAGTAGAAAGCCTAGAGTTATTTACTGACCAAATGCCTGTACAAACAGAAAGGTCTTACAAACCTTCCGGAAGGCTAGTAAGTTAGACAACGCGCGGATTGAGGGAGGAAGAGCATTCCACAGTACTGGAGCGATGACGCTAAAGGCCCTCCTCCGCGTTGAGGTCAGGTAAAGGGTTTTACAACTTGGCACCACAAGAAAGTTCACAGACTCAGTTTGCAGTGGTCTTTGGGGACTATATTAGAAGAGGCGGTCCCTTAGGTACACTGGCCCCAGACCATTCAAGGCCTTGAAGATTAAAACCAGCACTTTGGAGGTGATCCGGTGCCAGGGGTGGTCTAAGGTCATTTTAAATGGTAAGCGAACATTATTTTTGCAGCCCCCCAAAACATTATTTTGGCGCCCCCATGCAAAACAAACCTTTTACCTACCTCTTCTTTCCTTCCTCTTCCTTCCTCTCCTCTCCCTTTCTTTCTCTCTCGGAGGAGCTGCCGCTCAGTTCAGGCCGCAAGGAGGCGGAGAGGAAGGGGGACGGTCAGGGAGAAGGAGGAGGCGCCGGTGCCATGTGGTGCTGCTGCTTCTTCCTCCTCCTCTGCCCCCTTCTCCTCACCGCTCGGCTCAGCTTCTGGGCATGTGCGGAGCCACTGGGCATGCGCAATAATCTCCGCGCATGGCCAGAAGTTGCTGCAGGCGCTGAAGCCTGTTAAGCCTTCGGCTTCAGCGCCTGCAGCAGCTTCTGGCCATGCACGAAGGTTTTCGCGCATGCGCAGTGGCTCCGGAGCTCAAGTTGAGCTCCGGAGCCACTGGGCATGCGCGAAAATCTCCGTGCATGCCCAGAAGCTGCTGCAGGCGCTGAAGCCAACGCAGCGGCGTCATGGGCGGCATAGCCGCGGCGGCGCCCCCCATCCAAGATGGCACCCTACACGGCCGCGTAGTTCGCGTATATGTAAGACCGGTGCTCTATTGGAAGCCAGTGCAGTCCGCGCAGAACAGGCGTAACATGGCAGCGAGATGGAAGGCCTGCCACCAGCCGAGCTGCAGCGTTCTGCACCAGCTTAAGCTTCCGGATCACCGACAAAGGAAGGTCAATGCAGAGGGCATTACAGTAGTCCAATCTTGAGATGACCGTGGCTTGGACCACTGTGGCTAGGTCATGACGGGACAGGTAGGGAGCCAGCTTCCTCGCCTGCCAGATGTGGTAAAAAGCTATTCCGCTGACAATGGAGATATGCTTCTCCATCGACAGTTGAGAGTCAAGTGTGACTTCCAGGCTTTTGACAGATGGAGATGGGCGAAGCGTCGCACCGTCCAGGGTTGGGAGCTGGATCTCTGCCGTACCCTGACGACCCAGCCAAAGGATCTCCGTCTTAGCCGGATTCACCTTCAACCTACTGGCTCGCAGCCATCCAGTAACGGCTTCAAGGCAACAATGGAAATTATCGGGTACGGAGTCCATCCCCAGAATGAGCTGGGTGTCATCCGCATATTGGTGACACTCCAGACCGAAGCTGCGTGCCAACTGAGCAAGTGGTCAGACATAGATGTTAAATAATAAAGGGGAGAGGATTGCCCCCTGAGGCACCCCACAAAGGAGGGGGGCACCCCCCGAGACAACCTCGCCCCTTATTTATTTATTTATCATCATTATTATATTTTCAGATCAGCAACTTAATCTCACTTACTTTCTCAAAACCAACCACAATATTTGGTTAGATGCACAGATACTGACCCATTGGAAATGCTTGCTGTCCCCTGAAAGACATTAATACGAAGTCTTCCTTAAACACTAAATAGATCTTACTTTAACTTTATTAATCACTCAGGTGAACTGTCTCATCAAAATCTTTGGTCCCATCTTTGTGTCCAACTTGGCACGGCTACTTCATTCTTCCTGCCTCTGCCTGGATCTTTTGATGCAGCTTAGTTGATTCTCTGCCTTCTGCTGGATAATATTCCCTGCCAAACTCCTAATCAACATTTCATTAAGAGAGAGAAAACAATGCTGTGTGCATGGATGACACCGTGTATATGAGGGACAGCAGATAGTTCGCTGGTTTCTGTTATCAATAAACCTGGGGCAGTCCTTGGGCAAACTGAGACAGATTTCTAGTGTCATGAAACAATTTTCAGTTTTCTAATTTTGTAATTTTTTACTGCTAAAGTTGGGGACAACTGCCTCCTGTGACAAAATAACTTGGTTGCCTTTGCTAATTATTAGGCCTAGGCAATATGGTTCTAAATGGTTCTAAAGTACTTACAAAACTAAAGTTCTGGTGGTGAAAGCTAGGTGGCGCTGGTGCTTTGCTTCTACAGTGTTGATAAAGTTCTGGTGGTGAACACTAGGTGGCGCTGGTGCTTTGCTTCTACAGTGTTGCTAAAGTTCTGGTGGTGAACACTAGGTGGCGCTGGTGCTTTGCTTTTACAGTGTTGCTAAAGTTCTGGTGGTGAACACTAGTTGGCGCTGGTGCTTTGCTTCTACAGTGTTGCTAAAGTTCTGGTGGTGAACACTAGGTGGCGCTGGTGCTTTGCTTTTACAGTGTTGCTAAAGTTCTGGTGGTGAACACTAGGTGGCGCTGGTGCTTTGCTTCTACAGTGTTGCTAAAGTTCTGGTGGTGAACACTAGGTGGCGCTGGTGCTTTGCTTTTACAGTGTTGCTAAAGTTCTGGTGGTGAACACTAGTTGGCGCTGGTGCTTTGCTTCTACAGTATTGCTAAAGTTCTGGTGGTGAACATTTCAGAACTCTAACAAAACTTTCAAAATTTCGTTATTATTTCATTAATTTTTAAGACAGAACCAATTAGGAACTGCCATTTATAATGCGCCACATTCCCATTCTCTAACCCTGGAACTCAACAAAAAAGCTCCTGTCTTGTAGCAGATTTCCTATGAAGTGGGTGAGGTGGAAATCCTTTGTGATATTATATTTTTTTCTCAGGAGGAGGAAATGATTTACAGTATCATAGGCTGCTGACAGGTCTATGAAGACAACTATAATCTACTACCTTTCTAAACAATCTTCTATGTGCTGAGTCTAGTTCAAAACTTGTGATGTGAAGCTTTTGCCTTTCCTGAAATCAGTTTGCATGTGCAAGGGTGACACACCTCGCGCCAAGAACAATAATGCAGACACAATTGGTTGGATGAAAATGGCCACAAATCCTTTATTGAAAATAGGAACCAAGGGTTGGTGGCCATGCATGGACCCAGGATCAAGGTCGAACAGCCCCCACGAATGTCCAAAAGCGTTTGCAAGTCTGGGGTGCGAGCGGCCCAATGCCTGTCCAAGGAAACTCGTTATCCCCCTAACAACCAAGGGGCGTTATCCCCCTAACAACCAAGGGGCGATAAGCCAGCCTGATCCACATGCCAAACATGGAGTTCCACATGCCACACGCTAAACATGGAGTTGCGACAAAGAACATGAATAATCATAACCATAAACAGAGCAACAATGAAGTGCAGTGAAACAAAAAGGACCCCAACAAGCAATGCAAAAAGTAGGGAGGGTGGGAGGAAAAGCAGGCTGGCTCCTCATGTGGCCTGGCAGTCCTGGGCATCCTTAAGTAAGCTGCCCGGGCAGAAGTGCAGGCCGTCCGGAAGCAGGGAGGGGGCGGGGAGGGACCAGCCCCCTCATTGGCCGGCGAGCGTTGATGGCGGGAAGCCTTCCCGCCACCCCAGGGGCTTCTGGGGAGAAAAAGCTCCCTCTAGACAATCAAGATGTCATGAGGGCAATGGTGCCCGCAACCCGCTCAGCCAGTAAGTTGGCCAAGCCCATTGTTGTGGAATCATACATGGGTCTATTTTGCCCATAATTCTATGCAAAAAAAGTCTCTCCAAAACTTTGTAAAAATGGCAAAACACGGAGACTGGTCTATAACTTTTTGGGTCATTACGGCCTTTGCCTGGTTTCAAGATGACTCTTTCTTAGGGAGATAAAAGAGAAAAAGTGGGGAAGAAGAAAGCCAGGCACCCGCGTTCACTGGAGGAAAAACAGAATAGCAATACAAGGAGCAAATAAATAAAGCTGAATAGCGCAGCAGGGCTTCAGTTTACAGTGGCGATATAAAAACAACAATAACTAAATATGACTTTTAAAACTATTGTCCTGTTAAACTGTTTGAAGGGCATGTTGTTAAAGGGCTGTGTGTTATCCCTATATCTTTGACTGGAGTATCTTTGGCAGCCTTGCGGACAACAGAAGGTGCACCCGAGCCAATAACCTTGTGGTTGCCAGCAATCCAATATACTTCATACTGAGAAGGCAAACTATGGGTCATATTTTGCCTTTAGTCATGTCCTTTATTAACTTCTTCTAAAGTAATAACCATGTAAAGGGAACAGACTTTATCTCTGGAGCTCTGCGACACAGAAATGACCTTGTCCACAATTATGCTTCAAAACTCCCCCCCCCCCTTTCGTCCTTAATTTGTACAACTAATACATGGTCCATTTTTATTTTGGATTGTGTTACTTGCAAAGGCTTTAAGACAACGGACTAATACTGTGAGTAAGACTAAAGATGGTCGGGAACCTTTTTGATTCAGAGAGCCACAAAAGCAAAATATTGGGAAATTTAATTCAGTGAGAGCCACACAATATATATATAATACATTTTCAGACTGAATTCAACTAAATGTGAATATATACATCTCTCGGCATTACCTCGCAAATGAAGATTCTTAGGAAGGTCTCATCCCACGCTTTTTACAAGCATTTTGATGACTACAAAGGCCAATCTGAGATAGGCAAGTTCAGTTGCAGAAAGCACAGCAGAAAGTCTCCCTGGGTAATGTTGTTTCCAAGTTGCGGTTCTTTCTGCGTTGTCGTTTCTCTTCGAGATCCATTCAGTGTGTCTTCTCGAAAGAGGCCGCAGAATTGTGCATAGTGAGGTCAGGGTGGACCATTGTTGGTGATCAATCTGGCCGAACCTGAGATGTTGTTTCAGGGAGTCCCTATATCTCTTTTTGGGGGCGCCTCTCTTGCGCTCACCCACGGCGAGTTCACCATAGAGTAGTATCTTTGGGAGGTGGTGGCCCTCCATCCTAGAGACATGCCCTGCCCAGCGCAGCTGTGTTCTCAATAGCATGGCTTCAACGCTGGTGATCCCTGCTTGCTCGAGGACAGCAACATTCGTCACATAGTCAGTCCAGTGTATATTTAGGATTGTGCGAAGACAGCGCAGATGGAAGCGTTCGAGGAGTCGTAGGTGTTGGCGATAGGTGAGCCATGTTTCAGACCCATAGAGGAGAATAGACACTACAATAGCTCTGTACACACTGATTTTGGTGCTTTGCCTCAGGTTCTTGTTGCTCCAGACTCTTTTGTGAAGCCTTCCAAATGCACTGCATGGCTTTGCTAATCTGTCATCTATCTCTTTGTCAATCTTGGCGTCTGAAGAGATAATGCTTCCCATAGTAAGTGAACTACTGAACAGACTTAAGCACAGATCTGCCTATGCTGACGTGGGGATGATGGTGTTCTTCCTGTGGTGCGGGCTGGTAGAGGACTTCCGTTTTCTTCTGGCTGACTTCCAGCCCAAACAGCTCTGCAGCTGCTGCAAATCAGGATGTTAGGTGCTACAGGGCTGCTTCTGAATGGGTGACCAGGGCAGCATCGTCAGCAAAAAGCAGCTCACGAACATTTTCAGACTTTATTAAACTAAATGCGAATATACACATACATACTATGAGAAAAGGATTCCCCCGGCAGGATGACGGTGTGTATGCCCAACCGAAGAATCCGTAGACCAAGACCAATGCTGGAGCAATCCCCAAACAACATGGGCAAGAAATTGGTGTGTAAATAAAGCCCTACAACACTCCCCAGCTCTGCGGGAAGGCAGAGTTTGGATGGCCTAAGTTTCCTTATCCCTGAGATCGAGCCACTGACCGTAGACTTTGAGTGCCCACTCCTGCTCCATGGCTCGGCCCCGGCTCCATGGTGGCTTCTCCTTATCCTCCTTCCCTTTTGCCTTCCCCTTCTCCTCATGGCCTCTGCCTGCCAACACCCTCCACAGCAGCCCCAAAGACAACATCTCGCCTCCAAGGAGCCCCGCGCCTGCCCTTCACCCGCTCCTGAAGCTCCATCTGCCTCAGCAAGGCTTCAGGAAGGCCCCGAAAGAGCCTTAAACTACATTTCCCGGCGACGCCCACAATGCTCTCGCCCTTCAGACTGGCCGGAATCCCTTGTGCGAGGCATGACGGAAGAGGAAGTCCTTTTCCCTTTTCTCGGGAACCGGAAGAGGCACGTTTTCCAAGATGGCTTCCAGTTCTTTTCTTTTCTTAACAAAAAGGACTATTCATTCACGGAAGGAAAGCAAAGTGGGATGGCGGACCCACTAAGGGTGCTGCTGCTTCCTTTCCGGGATTTTCTGGCCGAGAAGAGGAGCCAGGCCAAGCTGAGCCGAGGAGCCCGAGAAGTGCTGGCGAGAGCAACAGGGACGGGGCTGCTTGTGTCCAGAGTGGAGGCCGAGGGGCTGCCCGCACTGCTACCAGGCCACTGGGAAGAGCCAGATGCAAAGAGTTATATTCAGAATAACGTTAATTCCCACATGGGTGCTTATCAGTCCAGAAGCATACCAGGAACATATATCCATACATATAACACAAATTCACCATGTAAATACCATATAATCCGTAATGAATGTAGATCAGACACGGGTAGGTATATTCAGTCGGACCTACCAGCATTCGTTGACACTGGACTAATACGCACCAATATACCTACCTGCGTCTGATCTACATTCATTACGGATTATATGGTATTTACATGGTGAATTTGTGTTATATGTATGGATATATGTTCCTGGTATGCTTCCGGACTGATAAGCACCCATGTGGGAATTAATGTTATTCTAAATATAATTGTTATGAACTATTTGGCTTCACAGTGTGTTTCCCTTTAACTCTCGCTAGCTGTATAGCAACCTCCCCAGTTTTTTGTAGTTAAGAGCCAGATGCAGTCATCAAAAGGAGCCACACCTGGCTCGCGAGCCATAGGTTCCTGACCCTGGTGTAGTGCCTAGATCCAGGGAAGTCATGCTCCCCATACTCTATTCAACCTTGGTCAGACCACGCCTGGAATATTGTGTCTAATTCTGGGCAGCACAATTGAAGGGAGATGACAACAAGTTAGAATGTGTCCAGAGGAGGGTGACTAAAAGGATCAAGTATCTGGAGAACAAGCCCTATGAGGAGTGGCTTAAAGAGCTGGGCATGCTTAGCCTGCAGAAGAGAAGGCTGAGAGGAGACAGGATGATGGCCATGTATAAAGATGTGAGGGTGAGCCTTAGGAAGGAGGGAGCAAGCTTATTTTCTGCTGCCCTGGAGACTAGGACGTGGAACTATGGCTTCCTAACTGAGAGCTGTTCAGCGGTGGTGCTCTCTGCGCTGGAGTGTGGAAGAGGCTTCTTCTTTGGAGGCTTTTAAACAGAAGCTGGATGGCCATCTGTCAGGGGTGCTTTCAATGTGATTTCCCTGCTTCTTGGCAGAATGGGGTTGGACTGGATGGCCCATGAGGTCTCTTCCAACTCTTGGATTGTATGATTCCATGATATCTTAGCACCACTTGAATGTAAGGTAACTATAATTATACCAAAAATACTTCAAGGCAAAGAGGGGCGTAAGACTTGTAAGATATTGTTTTAGCATTCTCAGGTGGACAGTCTTTTAGATCAGTGTTTCCCAACCGGTGTGCCACGGTACACTAGTGTGCCGTGAGCGATCATCAGGTGTGCCGCGGGAAATTGTAACCTCTAATACCCTTTCTTCCCCCTCCTGCCGGACACTTTTTCTTCTCCACTCGGGCTCCCTTCTTCCCAGCCTCGCTCTGCTTGCTTTGCTCTGGGGCGAATCTGTGCAGTAGCGCCCACACAGGTCATGTGTTGGGCAGGAGGGGGAAGAAAGGGCGTGAAGGGGAAGGGGGAGGAAGAGGTCTCTGTCAAAAGCTGGCATGGGCAAACTTGGACCTTCCAGGTGTTTTGGACTCCAACTCCCACCATTCCTAGCAGCCTCCGGCCCTTTTCCTCCCTCCCCCCCCCCCTCAGCCACTTAAGCAGGAAAAGGCCTCAGGCTGTTAGGCATGGTGGGAGTTGAAGCCCAAAGCACCTAGAGGGCCGAAGTTTTTCCATGCCTGTTTTAGGGACCTTAAAGTGGTGAGCCTCCTTCCAACATTGTGATTCTGGATAGAAAACAAACAACAACATAACATAACATTGTTTGAGTCCACAGTGCTCTCTGGGTGTAGGTGAACTACAACTTCCAAACTCAAGGTCAATTCCCAAGCAAACCCTTCAGTACTTTCTGTTGTTAATGAGAGTTCAATAGGCCAAGTTTGGTTCAATTCCATTGTTGCAAGAGTTCAGGATGCTCTTTGATTGTGTGTTAACTACAAATCCCAGAAACTAACTCCCAAATGTCATGGTCTATTTTCCCCAAACTCCATCTGTGTTCACATTTGGGGATATTGAGTATTCATGCCAAGTTTGGTTCTGATCCAACATTGTTTCAGTCCACAGTGCTCTCTGGATATAGGTGAACTACAACTCCAAAACCCAAGGTCAATGCCCACCAAACTTTTATAGCATTTTCTCTTGGTTATGAGAGTTCTGTGTGGGAAGTTTGTGCCTTTCTGCCATTCCTGCCAGGATCTCTATGTTGTGTTCATCGAAACAGGCCCAGGTTTCACACTGAGTGTATAAATACATTTAAAAACATATTAATTATATGTATGACTGTGTTAGAGTGTCATTTTGTGTCATTTTGGTTGGTGGTTTGCCCCAGGATTTTGTAAATGTAAAAAATGTGCCGCGGCTCAAAAAAAGGTTGAAAAACACTGTTTTAGATAACCTGGACATGTGCTGCCTAGGGTTTTAAAGGCCATCTCTGGCATTTTGAATTTGAATAGATGGGCAGCAATGGAGCTGTGGCAACCTGCCATTGTTTTCCAGCAAGTTTTGGGCAAAATCTTCATTTTCAGAGGCAAACTGTGTGCGTGTGTGTGCACGCGCGCGCATACACAAGGGATGCCAGGCACATTCAAAGCATATGCTGCTTGTTTGCATTACTTCTGCTTCCAGATCACATCCTGGCTGGCAGGAATACTTTAGATTTCTTATGAGTGCTCTGAGAAGGTAAATTGAGCTCAGCTTATCTCTGAGCAGATACATGAAGCTAAAACCAGTTTAAAAAGATGACATAAGAATCCTTGGCATTTTTTACCTTTGATCTGAAATTCTTTAAATTATGTCAGTGCGGTATCAAGGGCTTACTTATGCGACGAGTCTCAAGCAGAATTTTGAGCAGGCGCACGCTGCATACATACATCTCACCAGACTATACCCCTGTCTGCGGATCGCCTCAAATTAGATCCAAGTCCTAAATAAAGCAGGTGTTTGATCTATAATTGATCTAAGCCACTTCCATTGTCGTGATGTTGTTATTGTTTCGAAATGAAACGCTGAACAGAATATCATTGTTGTGTACGTTTGCTAAGTGAAGAATGGAAGCGTAATTATGATTTATTCAGCAAGGTGCCCTATGCTTAGTCTATAGGGGGGGGGGGAGCCTGGAAAATTAAATCTTATGACTACGCTGCAACCCGTAAAGCACTTTCCTTTCATCTGTGATTATTGCCTTGCCTTGTATTCATCCTTTTGTTACTCCGTGTTTCTTGTTGTCTTCCTTGTGGTTGGCATTCTACGTTCCGTCTCTTTATCTTTACTTGTCCTTGCTAACCTCTGCCTTTTTAATGGTTGCATGAGAATGACTCAGAACTACCTCCGAATGTATTGTTTTTTCTTTCTTTTAGAAACTCTCCTCCCCCTCTTTTCTTTCCCATGTTATTAGTAAAATTGTCTTTGATTCTTTGGGCTGTTCCTTTCTGAGGTCACATAAGAGCACCAGGCACGCAGCCACTGAATTCAAAGTAAGCGCACGTACAGCATTGTAACCTTAACACAATCCCTAGAAATTGTGGACCACCTTTATTGCTCTATCTCAGGGGTGCTCACACCTTTTCAGTATGCGAGGTACTCTTAAAGCTACCAAGTCCAAAATATCTACCTGCCCCCGCCACTGCGCGCTCTTGCCGCCGCACGTGGTCCTGCTGTTGTTTTCCACCCGCGCAGCGCTTCTTCCGCCTGCGGGGCATCGCAGGAAGGAGAAAGCACGAGGCGGGGCATCCAGAGGGAGCGCTCCGTCCTGCCTGTCTCTCGCCGGCAACGGAGGCTGCACAGCTGCTTCTGGGTGAGAGAGAGGCAGAGGCCCCGCCTCGTGCTTCCTTCTTCCTGCAATGCCCCGCAGGCGAAAGAAGCACCGCAAGAGCAGAAGCCAGCAGCAGGAGCGCGCGTGTGCGCAGGGTGTGCGAGCGCATGGCAGGAGCGCCCCATCTGGCTGGTGAGGCCCGAAGATCACCTGGAAGAGGGCCAAAGATCTACTAGCAGCTCCCGAGCTACCTAATGAGCACCCCTGCTCTATCTAGGCCAGGGGTGGCGAAACTACGGCCCCCGGGCCAGATAAGGCCCGGCAGCCGGTTCTATCCAGCACGGGGGAATGATGTCGGGGGGCGGGGCCAAGAAGAAGGAGTGCCACTGCCGCCATCCCATCGTGGCAGCTTTGGCGTGCCCCAGGCTCTCCGCCTCTTCCTCATGCCTCCGGCATGGAGGGTCACGCATCTGTGGAGTGAGGGAGGGCCCAAGAGTGGAGGCAGCACTAGCTCCGGGCTCTCCGCCTCCTCCTCCTGCCTCCGGATGGCCAGCGTGGGGAGCGTCAGTGCCGGCGGCGTGGTGGGGAGGAGGCTTTGGACGACTTCCTGTAGTTGCGGATGAGCTGGCTGAGACATTCTGGGAGCCGAAGGAGTCAGGAAACTATGGTTCTCAGAATGCCTCAGCCAGCTCATCCGGGGCTACAGGAAGTCCAAAGGCTCCTCCCCACCTGGAAAGTTTCTCCCCGTCGCCAGAGAAGGGAGGAAGGAACCCCCGCTGCCCTGGTGCAGCCCGGCTGCGGCAGCCCCTACTTTGAGGCACGACCATGGCAATACGGCCTGCCGCTCCTCCTCCCTGTGCCCTCCCTCTGCCCTCCTCCCTCCTCCCTCCTTTCTAAGGCACTCCATGGCAGGGCGATCAGCTGGGGACGAGAGCGGGTGGAGGCCTGCAGCCTCCGATCGCCTGCTGCTCTGCTCTCCTCTGCTGCAGCGGCGGCTGGGTCCGCTTTGCCATCCTCTGGGCTGGATCCATTGGGCCATTCCATCTTGGTTCGCACCTTGTCTTCTTGAAATTTAGTTTATTTTATTTTAGTGGTTTTTATTATTATTTTATAATAACTTTATAATATTATTATTATAATATAATAAATAATATAATATGTTCTATTATAATTTCAATATATTACAATGTCTATATATATATATACATATACTATAATAATTATGATATTAATACTAACAACATATGAATATATCTTGATATAGTAATATGTTAATATTAATGATGTGTAATATATAGTACATATAGTAAATAAATAAATAATCAGGTGCGGCCCTCCATAATATTTTTCGGCTCTTGTGCAGCCCCTTGGAAAAAATAATTGCCCACCCCTGACCTAGACTGTCTACGTTCCGCTTTTTTTTTAGTTTCCCTATTTAGCATTGTTTCTCTTTTCGTTTGTTCGCCCTGCTTCTTGTATTGAATTTAAACTCTGCCACCACCTTACTTTCACATCTCTTTGTGAATCTAGCCCTTTGTCATCATTTTTTAATTTCCTGTAACTCTGACAGGGAAAATATATGACTTTCTCCCCCCTTTTCCCTGACCTCTTACATATTACTTCTTTCTTTCTTTGACCTCTCTTCTTTGTTTAGTTCAGACTCTCTTAAGTTTTTCTTTTTTTGTGGCTCTCGCCCCTTTCCTCTCATATTTCCCAGTTCTACTCTCAAACCTGATTTTATCTCTCTGACGTGGCCCTCCTCTTTTAAATGTTATGCCTTGTTAATGATAGTTTCCTTTCTACGCTTACAAGAAGCATGGCTTGACTATCAAGCAAAAAGAGAGTGCTAGAAACAATGTCATACGAAAGCTGACTGGCACAACTTGGGGGCCACAACCAGACACAGTGAAGGCACCTGACCTTGCGCTTTGCCACTCTGCTGCTGAGTATGCATGCCTCTTCGGCGTCGAGTATTTATGTCACAGCGGATAGGCAACAGAAATATAGAAGTTTAATTCCCCATCGGCCCAAAAACTCCAGTCTCTGTTCGTGTGAAGAATGAAACTCTCATTCAATTCAAAAGGTAAATATATAACTTTGTATTGAATTGTATTTAACAATAACTGGCAAAACATCGAAAAACAACAGCCATCACAGCTACCTTTCTAAACATCCTTTCCTCACAGATATTAAATCCCAACTGACAAATCCCAACTGTCACTTTGTAACTGACATTCCTCAAGGTTCCATTTAGCAGTCTTGAGACAGCGCCATCTGGTGTCAAACATGTCACACTGCAGGTCATCTCAAACTGCGAAAATATATCTTGTGCTGACTCATGAATTGCTATTAAAAATGCAATAATCTGACAATGCCCAGTGTGGAATACATCCCAGCATGCTACAACAGTGGATGTGGCTCTTAATGAGACATGCCGCATGATCACAGGATGTCTACACCTTACACCACTGAATAAAGTATATTATTTATTTATTTATTTCTGGCATTTGTACCCCGTCACTTCTCTACCCCGGAAGGGGGACTCAGAACGGCTTACCTTTGCAACGGTACAAGGCTGCTACACCACAATACAATATAATCAAAATGCAACAATAAATTCAAATTCACATATAAAAACATTACAAACAATTGCATAGTCATAAAAACCAATGAATAGAGCATTAGTTAAAACCATAAGACAAAGCTCAGTATCATCTGCCGCAACGCCATTCGAGTCAATCTCTTCTCTATCTCTATACCTTAATAAAGCGGAATGTTTGTATGTGTGTGTTTGTATGTATGTACTGTATGTAGCAGCGTTCTGATTGGCTCCCGGCCTCTACATTCTGACAACATGATTGGTTGCCAGTGAGGGAGCATTTGCATAACGCCTCTATTGGCCAGCCAACATGAACATTCCGACCCTCTAAACTGGCAGAGGAGGATAAGGCAGAGGCCTGAGGCAGTCGCCAGCACGAACATTCCGACGCTCTAAAGTGGCGGAGGGGGAAAGGAAAAGGCCTGAGGCAGTCAGGCATGGTGGGAGTTTCAGACCAAAACACTTTGCGACCCCTTTGCGACCCCAAACAATGAGAGAACAAGACCAAACTTGGCACACAGAACCCTCAAGACCCTCTCTACATACTGGTGCAGTTCGAGGGAGGATGGACCATGGATGACGGGACTTGCAGTACTTTAACTCAATTGCTTAGAGCAGTCTTTCTCAACCAGTGTGCCGTGGCACACTAGTGTGCCGTGACGAACCTCCTGCTGTGCCACGAGAAAGCTTTTCTGCCCCCTTCCCCTCCTGCTGAACTCCTGCTGCTTGGGGAGGAGGAAGGGCCAGGCAGTGGCGAAGAAAAAAAGAAGGGACCGGGTGCCGCCTCCTTCCGGCCGCTTCCCAGCCAGCCTCCAACCGCCAAGACTCCAACCAAGACACTCACCCCTTGCTCGCTGAAGCCTCGTGGAGGAGGAGCCCCGCCCACTGAAGCCCATCCACCGCTCTGCTCCTCCTCTGTAGGAGAGCTGAAGCTGGGGAGGGGCGGCGTAGCGGCCTGCAGGAGAGCTGAAGCTGGGGAGGGGGCGGGCATGGCATGGCCTGTAGGAGAGCTGAAGCCGGGAGGGGTGGGGCATGGCGCCCTGGCTCTGCCCTCTCCCGGCTCGGCACTCCCAGCAGCTGCTCCAGCCTTGAGGGGACAGCGCGAAGCCAGCATTGTGCTGGCTCTGGCACCGCTGGCTTGGCACTGCCCCCTCAAGGCTGGAGCAGCTGCTGGGAGAGGTGAAGCCGGGGTAGGGGCAGGGCAAGGTTTCACACTGAGTGTACAAATACATTTAAAAACATATTAACTATATGTATTACTGTGTTAAAGTGTCATTTTGTGTTATTTTGGTTGGTGGTGTGCCCCCGGATTTTTTTTATGTTAAAAGTGTGCCGCGGCTCAAAAAAGGTTGGGAAACACTGGCTTAGAGCACTCTGGCCCACACCATAGAAGGATCAGGACCACACTTGGCACACAGATGCCCACTGGACCACTTTGCAACCTGGTGCAGTGTAGGGCAGGATGGGCCACAAACAATGGGATTTGCCATACCTTCACCTGATTCATTTCCCACAGAACATTGAAGCCCCTACAAATCACAGATGAGGCCCAAACTTGGCACACAGAGTACCCATGACCCACTCTACATCCTGCTGTAGTTTTGAGTGGGACGGACCATGGATTATAGAACTTGAAGTACCTTCACTCACTTTCTGAGACCACTGCGACCCTCATCCAATTACCAAAAAAGAACAAACTAGGCACACAGAGCCTCCATGACCCACTTTACATCCTGGTGCAGCTTGGAGGAGGGCAGACCATGCATGATGGGACTTGAAGTACCTTCATTCACTTCCCAAAACTGCTGCAAACCTAATCCAATGACTGATCAAGACCAAACCTGACACACAGAGTCCTCATGACCCACTCTACATCCTGTTGCCATTTGAAGGAGGATAGACCATGGATGATGGGACTTGAAGTACCTTCACTAACTTCCTGAGACCACTACAAGCCACGTAAACATCTCATAAGGACCACCCTTTGCACACAATGCCTTTCTCAAATAACCCGGGCACCGCCGTGTCCCCAAGCTAGTATATAATAAAAGGGAATGGTTGTATGTTTGTGGGTTTGTATGTATGTGGCAGCGTTCTGATTGGCTACCAGCCTCTAAATTCCCACCCTCTACATTCAAACATGATTGGTTGCCACTGAGGCAGAATTTGCTACACCGCCTCTGATTGGCCACCATTGCCTCAAACAGCATGATTGGTTGCCACAGAGTGAGCATTTGCTACACTGGCTCTGATTGGCTGCCATTCCTCCATCCCTAATCTCTAAGGTTTCGCAGAGACGACTTTTCAAAGAGGCTTCCTTTAGCAGATTTGACAAACTATGCCTAGGCTGCAGCCTAATTTCACAGTAAGACCTACTTTACTTATTTCTCCTGACTACACCCCCTACAAACACATAAAAAGCCCACACTTTGCAAATAGCCCCCCCCCCCCACAACCCACTCTACATCCTGGTGCACTTTGAGGGAGGGGGAACCATGGATGATGGGACTTCAAGTACCTTCACTTACTTCCTAAAAACAATGCAACCCTCATCCATTCACCAATACAGACCACACTTGGCACACAAAGCCCCCATGACCCAAATCTACATCCTACTGCAATTTGGAGGAGGGTGGACCACATATGATGGGACTTGCAGTACCTTCAGTAATTTCATGAAACCACTGCAACTCCCAATAATGATGGATCAAACCCAAACTTGGCAGACAGAGCCTCCATGACCCACTCTACATCCTGGTGTTGTTTGGAGGAGGTTAGGCCATGGACGATGGGACTTGCTGTGCCTTCACTAACTTCCTGACACCACTGTGAGCCACATAAATAACTGCTAAAGACAAATTACTACGTTTCTCAAAAAACCCGGGCACCGCCAGGTCCCCAAGCTAGTGTGCAATAAAGTGCAAATTACATTTGCTGCCCAAAGGCGAACCACGATTTAATTTTTTTTCCTGAAAGGCAGGAAAGATAGAGTTGATCTTATCTCATTTGGGATAAGGAACAGCTTCCTAAGATCTTATTGTTCCATAGGCGAGGGGGGGGGGGGGAGACCGCCGAGAAGGCCTTGTCTCTCGTCCCCACCAAATGCATTTGCTATGCTGGCAGGAGCGAGAACAGGGCCTCCCCAGATGAAATTAGGCTGCGAGATGCGACATAGAGGCAGATGCGTTCAGACAAGTAAGCTGGGCCAGAACCGTATAGAGCTTTATAGGTCAATACCAGCACTTTGAATTGGGCTCGGAGGTGGACCGGCAGCCAGTGGAGCTAACACCACTTGACATCCGCCACCACTTGACCACTTGACATCTGCCAGAAAGTAGCAGCCGGTAATGAAAGAATCAAGGCATTGACATCTCTGGCCCATCCTCTGTTCGGATATCAGCCAGCAAGTCAATGCCTTAAATCAAGGAACAGCTTCCTAAGATCTGAAGAAATACTCTCAGGGACTCCTCAACAAGCAAGAGTACAGAAGTGGCAGGCTAAAACCCGGAACCTCAATGAGTGGCTGATACCAGATGAGAAACTCCCTCCTGGACACATAGAAGACTGAGTGACATGGAAGGCTCTGAACAGACTGTATTCTGGTACCACGAGATGCAGAGTCAACCTTAGGAAATGGGGCTACAAGGTGGAATCCACGACATGCGAGTGTGGAGAAGAGCAAACCACAGACCACCTACTACAATGCAGCCTGAGCCCTGCCACATGCACAATGGAGGACCTTCTCACAGCAACACCAGAGGCACTCCAAGTGGTCAGCTTCTGGTCAAAGGACATTTGGTATAATGCCAAGTTTTTTACTTTGTTTTTTTAAATACATTATAACTGTATTCTCAATTTGCTTCTGACACAATAAATAATTATTCTACTATTAGTTTCTTTCTCCCCTTTTGTATCATGTGTACTTATAGTGCAAGCAGCAGTTAAATATATGTTTGTGTTGTGATTGAGCCCGCGGCTCTGCCTGTGAGTAGGGCTGAGGAGGATGCTGAATCTACAGCGTCTGAGTGTAGTATAGAACTGGGTAGGGCTGAGAGTAACCTAAACGCTGGAGCAGGCAGAAAAAGGGCTGCAAGTGATTCCAGCAGGGAAAGTTCGGCACGAAGGAAGAGAGTACGGCAAATACTTATGGCCCCTACTGGCTCTGAGTCCTTTGAGGGTTTTCCCAGGGATGGGGAAAGTTTGTCAGAAGACAGTGATACTGAATTGGACTAGACTCAAGTAAAGGAAATTCAGGATGTGTGTGATGCAGCCACCAGTAGTGATACTTTTCTGGGTTTTGATAGTGATAATGAGTGGCCCTCTGAAACCTCAGGGAATGATTGGGATATGCTAAGTTTTGAAAGACACTGGGGATCTTGGAGGGACTCACAAAGGGTTTCAGCTGCAGAAAGAGAGGCAGCTGCATCGCCTAATCAGGGGGAGTGGTCCTCTTCGGGCGAGTCTGATCTCTAGGTCTATTTAATGTGGGGTTTTTGGGAGTTTCCTTGCGATGAGCAAAGAGTTGTTCTTGGTATCATGTGTTGTATCCTGATATCTTGCATCGTGTTCCTAATCCAGTTTACTCCTACATCCGTGTGTTCCTAGTGGCGGGGTTTGAACTCCGCTGGACTTTCTCTCCTGTGGACCTTGGATTGTCTCCTCATTTCTCCGTCTTTCTCCTGCCCACGACTCTGGACCGGTTATCGACTACACTATTGGCTCGGTCCTCTGAGGACACCGCAGGTGACGTTTTTAGTTTGCTTTTGATAATTCCTTCAGCAATTTTTGGGCTTCTCCATGGGTTTTTTGAGTTTTGGCCAGTTAGGCTAGTTTTTGTTAGTCCCATTCCCATTTCTTGTACAATAAACTCTTTGTTATTCCTTTTTACTCTTGGGTTTGTGGCTTTAATTGGCATCTGCATCACAACAGTTTGGCACCTACTATCTTGTGGGATATTTGCCAGTATTTGGGGATGATCCGGGTTTGTATCATTTACAGAGAAACACAGTAACAGGTAAGAAATTGTTGAAAAAACATTTTTTACTGATACAAGAGTAAGTCTTCCTAGCGCCATTGAAAACTATTTGGGCAATGAAGAGAGAATAAAAGGCTAGAGGGCAGAACGCAGAAGAGTCTACTGGGACAGCGAAGATGAACTCTCCGGTCAGCAAAGCCCAAGACCGAGGCCAAGGTCATAAACAGGAGGATTGTGGGGCCAAAGGCCATAGGAGAAAATACTTGTAAAACAAGAAAATGAAAATAAAGTACTAAGTTGAAGAAATATAGAGTCAGTGATACTGCTGAAGCTTGGGGAAAGTGTCCTTAAGACAGTCACAAGGAATTTGGCTTCAAAGTCACACAGGCAAGAGCATTTTCTTTCACATATTACTACTCTGGGAGCTAATCTGCTCACCATCTGGTCTGGAGCTCCAAAATGTCTATTTCATCAAGATGACAACATACAGTTGATAGCCTTAAACATCCTCCAAGGGCCTCTCTCTGCTAAAGCAGTACTTGCAATTTCGTGTTCTTGTAACAATAATAATAATAATAAACAACTTTATTTGTACCCCACCACCATCTCCCCGAAGGGGACTCGGGGCGGCGAACATGAGGCCAAGCCCAAAATTACAGTACAGCAAAATAAAATACAAAGAAGCAAAACTAACATCAAAATAAAATAAACAATTACAAAATAATATGACAGAGAACTAGAACACAGTGGGCGGGACAAATCCACTAGGATAAAATTGAAAAAACCCTGGATGAGATATGTAGTGGGAGAAAGTGTTTCTGAGGGAGGAGCTCAAAAGGAACGAACAATGGGGTTAGACCTTCATTATGGGGGGGGGGGGAGTGCATCATGAGGACGGAAACTGTAGTTGGAACAGACAAAATATGGAATATATGTTCACTCGCCAAAGGCCGATCTTGTAGACTGTGCAATTATAACAGAAGTTTGTGATGAGGACCAGAGCCACCAATGCTGTCCAATACAATCAGCAAGGAATTGATGGAAAAGCCTCAGAGAGTTTAGTTAATCCAGGTAAGTAGTCTTTACACATCAACAGATGTTACAGGTGCCGGGCAGCAAGGAGGCAATGCAGTGGGGGCCATGGGGGCTCCGTGCTCCGATGTACCTGCTGCCGGGCTGCAAGGAGGCTTGGGCCCTTAAAGGGACCAGGGAGTGGGGGCCATGGGGGCTCCCGCCACAGAAGTTGCTGGTGCTGGGTGGCTCCCTGTTCCGATGTAGCTGCTGCCAGGCTACAAGGAGGCTTGGGCCCTTAAAGGGGCCAGAGAGTAGGTGCCATGGGGGCTCCCTCCACAGATGTTGCTGGGCGGCCCCCTGCTCTGATGTAACTGCTGTTGGGTGGCGAGGAGGCTTGGGCCCTTAAAGGGACCAGGGAGTGGGGGCCATGGGGGCTCCCTCCACAGATGTTGCTGGTGCTGGGCGGCCCCCTGTTCCAATGTAGCTGCTGCCAGGCTACAAGGGGGCTTGGGCCCTTAAAGGGGCCAGGGAGTTGGGGCCATGGGGGCTCCCTCCACAGATGTTGCTGGGCGGCCCCCTGCTCTGATGTAACTGCTGCCGGGTGGCGAAGAGGCTTGGGCCCTTAAAGGGGCCAAGGAGTGGGGGCCATGGGGGCTCCCTCCACAGATGTTGCTGGGCGGCCCCCTGCTCTGATGTAACTGCTGCCGGGTGGCGAAGAGGCTTGGGCCCTTAAAGGGGTCAAGGAGGGGGCCATGGGGGCTCCTCCACAGATGTTGCTGGGCGGCCCCTGCTCTGATGTAACTGCTGCCGGGTGGCGAAGAGGCTTGGGTCCTTAAAGGGTCTAGGAGTGGGGGCCATGGGGGCTCCCTCCACAGATGTTGCTGGGCGGCCCCCTGCTCTTATGTAACTGCTGCCGGGTGGCGATGAGGCTTGGGCCCCAAAGGGGTCAAGGCGTGGGGGCCATGGGGGCTCCCTCCACAGATGTTGCTGGGCGGCCCCCTGCTCTGATGTAACTGCTGCCGGGTGGCGAAGAGGCTTGGGCCCTTAAAGGGGTCAAGGAGTAGGGGCCATGGGGGCTCCCTCCACAGATGTTGCTGGGCGGCCCCCTGCTCTGATGTAACTGCTGCCGGGTGGCGAAGAGGCTTGGGCCCTTAAAGGGGTCAAGGAGTGGGGGCCATGGGGGCTCCCTCCACAGATGTTGCTGGGCGGCCCCCTGCTCTGATGTAACTGCTGCCGGGTGGCGAAGAGGCTTGGGCCCTTAAAGGGGGCAAGGAGTGGGGACCATGGGGGCTCCCTCCACAGATGTTGCCAGGTCAAAGGTCATTTAGTATAATGCCAAGTTTTTAAACTTTGTGTTTTTTAAATACATTATAACTGTACCCTTGGTTTGCCTCTGATATGATAAATAAATTCCTCCTCTGAAGAAACTGTGCTTATTTTTAAGGGCTAGAACCTATCATGGTGCAGCAGTGTTCACTTCTAATGACGGGAGTCCATAGTCATCTCAACACACACACACACACACACACACCCATCTGGCAACAGGGGTGTCAAGTACAGTACTTGTCTTGAAAACTATGACACTGTATTCGGTTCAGAGTGAAGGAGGACTCGGTGTGGAAATGGGAACAAGTTCTTTTTGTTTTGTTTAATGACGAAACAAATGGAAGAGATTAGCATCAACAACTATGGCCCGGAGCATTTCTTGGGAATGAATGAGCAACTGGCACAGGCGGCCAGAAGCAACGCTTCCCCACTTTGTCATGAGGCCTGGGAGATAAGCAAAACCTTGACCATTTCGATTAATGTTTTGCTTCTTCAAAAGCCCAAGTCAAAACCATTTTTAATAAAGCTGTATTCATCCCACATTTCCCTAAGAAAGCATTAACTCCCATCACGTTTGGAGATTTCCCATGTAATCCTTTAGATAGCAACAGATAATATGAGCTGCCTTCTCATCAGATTAATCTACATCTCATAATAAAACAGATTATATCCTTGATGGTGAAATAAAATTAAAAAAATAAAGCAGGTGCGATGCGAGCTTACCGGTAGATCAAAAGCTTTAATCACAACTTCAATGGTAGCTATTAGACCGTAGAGAAACGGAGTGGATTTTAAGATACGATCTCTCTACCATTGTTCTCATTCATGATTCCTACAATGCGTTTAACATATATTTACAGTGTTAACCTCAAACATACTCACAGCTGACCTATGAAGTAAATCATTAACATCCCCTTGATTTGCTTGATTCAGCGTGGTGCTGAATCAAGCAAAGGCCACTTAATAAACGGAGATATGACCAGGACAAAGAGAACATTATCCAGTTGATTCAAACCCATTAATGGATCCATCATTTGAACTTTCAGGAAGTGAGCCACACTGTTGGCTTCACTACACCTTTTGTTCTATTGTGGTTAGTGTCCCCAGGCTTTAAAATGTGTTCAACATATACACGCAGCCATTGGGGGAGATCATCTGGAGTTTCGGGGTACGGTGTCATCTGTACGCGGATGATGTCTGTAAAGTTCTCTATTCACCGTTCAAACTTTTTCTTTTAACGTGGCAGGGCAGGCAATCCCACCGCTGCCACCATTTGTAAAGATGTGAAACGCTGCCACCAATTATTATTGCTTGACCATTAGACTTGTAAAGAGTGGTGAGGAGACTTTAGTTTTAAACAGCCACCATTTTGTGAGAGAGAAGTAATCTAAAACACTTTTGTGAGGGAAACTCTTTGTGAGGTAATGAACGCTTTCATGTGACAGGAATGAACTTTTGAAACGAGGCTTGACTTCGAAATCAATGGCACAGAGAGGTTTTTAGATGAAATAACAACTAATAGTTTATTCTGGTACAAAGCTTGGTTTGGTATAACTCTTCTGAGGAGGCACAACTTAACAAAGGTTACTAATTCTAGATATTATTTATTATTTATTTATTTATTAAGTTCGATTTGATATACCGCTCTCTCTGGAGCCCAGAGCGGTTCACAAGAATGGCAAAATAAAAACATAAAACACATGAATACATTAAAATACATTAAATTACATTAAAACAATTCCAAGCCCCTGACTAAACAATTTGCAGACCGAGCTGCAGTACAGTGGCAGGCTAGCAGCAGGATAACGGGTGCGGTAGACAGCAGTCGGCTATGGGCCGAATGCCTTCCTGAACAACCACGATTTTACTGCTCTGCGGAACGGCAGAAGGGCTCGAGTGGCCTGTGTCTCTTCAGGAAGACTGTTCCACAGAGTTGGTGCCACTATGGTGAACGCCCTCCGACGGGTGGTGTCCAGTCTACAGACCCTAACACTGGGCACATCCAATAAGTTGAGCCCCTCTGAGCGCAGTGATCTCCTGGGCACATAAGGGGTAAGCCGCTCCCTCAGGTACACTGGCCCCAAACCATATATGGCAAAACCGAAGTTACAATAGCCTAACTATTGTCATCAACCAGCTAGATTAGCTTTCCACTCTTTCAATACATAGGCACTAGGCATGGTTTCGAACCCAAAAATGGCGATTCTAAAATCAAATGGGGGGGATTTTTTGATTAGTAAAAGAAAGACTTACAAAAAAATTCCAAAAATTTCTAAAATGTAACAATTACTAACGAAATTCGTTAGTAGTTCGTATGCCAGCGCATGCGCATTCAGATGGTTTTGGCCTACAACTCCCAGAAATCCTAACAGCTGGTAAATTGGCTGGGATTTCTGGGAGTTGTAGGCCAAAACTTGAATAAATCACACTGAATTCTAGATGGGACTCTCCAAATAGGAAGGAGGGGAGGGAGGGAGGGAGGGAGGGAGGGGGAGGGAGCGGGTATTCTATTCTTGGAAGCAGCAAAAGAAAAGGAGGAGGAGCCCCCCCCCCCCGCTCCTCGCTGCCTCTCTCTCACCCTGATCCCGAGGGAGCGAGGGCCCAAGTTTGCCCAGGCTGGTCATATACCTACATTCCATGCACATGCAATAATACAGCAGTAATAACAATGGGTATAAGAAGAGGTAAAATTCAAACCGAAGTATTCTGACTGTGCTCCCTCCTCAAACTGCAAAAGGCTCTTCTCTGAGCCCGGAAAAGGCAAAACCCGGGCACAGCATTTGCTTCCTGGGTGCACACACATACATATTCTTTGGGGGGATTTGCTGCAGAATCTTCTCTATGAGCCCGGGATTCTGCAGCAAATCTCCCCCCCCCCAAGAATATGTATGTGTGTGCACCCAAGCAGAAAACACTGGCTTTTCCCGGGCTCACAGAGAAGAGCCCGTTTGCACCGCATGAGGGGAGACCAGTCAGAATACTTCGGTTTGAATTTTGCCTCTTGTTATTGTTATTACTGCTGTATTATTGCATGTGCATGGAATGTAGGTATGACCAGTTGGATTACTTATAATATTAGACACTTACAGTAGCATTCATTCTATTATACATTAGGTTGGTTTCTCACCCCAATACTCTTTGATGCTTTAGATCCTGGCAGGCAGGAGAGGCAGGGAAGCCTGGAAAAATGTAAACAGAGAGGTTTTCCGGGCTTCCAGCCGAAAGAAGGAACGAGTTTAGGGCTTGCCTTGCCATAATACTTATTGGCAAGGGAGGCGGGAGGGTGGTGAGAGAGAAGGAGGGCCCCCCCCCTTACGACCTAATAACGACACTTAAGAGAAACCTGGCCCCCGAAGTTCGAAAAAGAAAGTCCACTTCCTGGTTGGCATTCCAGGTGCGGAAATACTCAAAAGTAGCATTTCTTACGAATTTCTTACGAATCATTTCATTTTCATAACTTTTTTCTCATGCCTAATAGGCACACTGGCCTTTTTCAGACACTTTGTCTTCCTTTAGCCTTCAGGCTTTCTCTAAAATCACTGACTCACAGGTTCACATAACCAAGACAGTATTCTCCCAGCCTTAAACTAATCCTAACCCTGCTCTCTCTAGAGCTGGTCAGACTTAACCACTCATTTTGAGCTCTTCCCTCTCTAAACTCTTAACTATCTCTCTGAGCTCCTCACACACTGAGCTCCTAACCCTATCTGACTAGAATTCCCTCCTTGGTCTTGTCAGAAGCCTTTTGACTCCTCCCACTACAGCTTCAGAGCCAAGTTGCTATGGCAACATAGCTCTCCCTGCAGAAATGTGCTCTAAATATCAGCTCTCTCTCTCCTGTTCACTCTCTCCCAACATTACAATACACATTCATTTAAATAATACAATTAACCACTTCAACACAATGTCCAACTCTGTCACTCTTTTCCACCTGCTACTAAGAAGGCTGTTCAAGTCCTGAACCGGTGCTTGACCTCTGTGATGGTCTGGATGAGAGCTAACAAATTGAAATTGAATCCAGACAAGACAGAGGTACTCCTGGTCAGTCGTAAGGCCGAACATGGCAAAAGGGTTACAGCCTGTGTTAGACGGGGCTACACTCCCCCTGAAGATGCAGGTTCGCAGTCTGGGAGTGATCCTGGACTCATCGCTGAGCCTGGTACCCCAGGTCTCGACGGTCGCCAGGGGAGCTTTTGCACAGCTCAGGCTTGTGCGCCAGCTGCGCCCATATCTTGGGAAGTCTGACTTGGCCACGGTAGTCAACGCTCTGGTTACATCCCGAATAGACTACTGCAACGCTCTCTACGTGGGGTTGCCTATGAAGACTGCCCGGAAGCTGCAATTAGTCCAGCGCGCAGCAGGCAGACTACTAACGGGAGCGGGGTACATGGAGCGCACAACTCCCTTGTTGCGCCAGCTCCACTGGCTGCCAATTAACTTCCGAGCACCATTCAAAGTGCTGGTGTTGACCTACAAAACCCTGTACGGTTCCGGCCCTGTTTATCTGTCCGAACGTATTCTCCCCTATGAACCGTCAAGAGTGCTAAGATCATCTGGAGAGGCCCTGCTCTCGGTCCCACCACCTTCGCAGGCGCATCTGGTGCGGAAGAGGGACAGGGACCTTCAGATCTGTTCTTCTGCCCCCCCCCCCAATTTGCCCACTCTGGGGCACAGGGAGAGGATCAACTCTACCTTCCCATCATTGTACTTTACCTTGGAGTTCCTCTCATAAATGTACTTCTCCTCAACTCTTGATCTTTTGGAATGGTGGTTTCATTGGAGGCAGGCATATCTGACTAAGGGGGCTAGGGGTGGTCACCTTACTGGTACATTATTTAAACTGTTATGTTTATTCATATCATGATCTGATCACCATGCTCATTATATCCCACATTAATGGGGTTATTGGGATAACAATACAAAAGGTTTGCTAGGGTAGACCCTCTTCCACCCAGTTTCAGCCCCCCCCGAACCAAACTCAGCCCCGAACCAAAATCCTGGCTACGGCCCTGATTGGAGGCATATCTGACCTAGGTTCACTTGTCTAGCATAATTTCTGATGTATAAGACTATTTTTATCTACCGTACTTTCTGGTGTATAATCTTCTCAAAAGTCAGGGATTGTCTTATACGTGGGAGTCGAATTATACACCAGTGGTCATCTTATAGAGCAGGTGCTGAAACTTCCAATCCGGATTGGAGAATCTGTAGTTGCCACATATGGTGGGGGGAGCTCAAAAATGGCAGTCGCTGCATCCCTGCCATATGCAGCAACTGTATGAAAGCATTAAGGGTGACGCTGTACAAGTACGGTAGAAGAAAATCAATTCATCAGGATTCGTGGACTTAATGCGGTCCTGATGGTGTGGTCAAGGGGCGACTCACTGGGAAGGTGTAAGTGAAGGGCGGAGCAAGCTGCAGATGCCCGGGGTGCCCGGGGTATGGAAAAAAGAGTTAGAGTGGCTCTGGGCCCAGAAAAACACACCTCTTTGACCTGTCTGGCCCGCCCTTGTATCCTATTACCGTCCCTCCTCCTCTGCCTCTCAGATCTCGCTCCTGAAGACGGCAGTGAAGCGGCGCAGGTTCGCATGCGCGAGATCTGAGAGGCAGAGAAGGAGGTACAATCATAGGAAAATAACCATATTGAAATCAAATCTGATTATTTTGAAATTTTTATTTGGTGTGGTCTTATACGGCGAGTATATCCCAAACTCTATATTTTAACTGGAAAAGTTGGGAGATCGTCTTATACACCCAGTCGTCTTATATGCCGGAAAATACGGTATTTCTTTTCCTAGGACCATTATAACTTGATCCCTCTGGGTTGTTCCCATTTTCCAATCACCAAAACACTGACACCAATAGATCTCAGTGCTGATACCAGGGAGTTATTACAATAGTTATATCTTAATGTCATTCATTTTCCTTTTGTCAAAAGAGAAAGAATGGCCTTTTCCAGAGTATTATATTTATGGAAAAGACTAGTTGAAATATGTTATTCAATAATGATATAATATAAAATTATGCCTCTGAGATATTCATGTATTCATGATATACATTCAAGCATATTCTTAGACTAGCAGCAGTGTTCAACAGCAAAACTCAGTCTACGGAGGTTCAAATAGTTTCTACAATTGTCCTATATCTGTTCCAACTGAGCACAGAGACATAAGGGTAAAAGGATTGCATGGCTGTAAGTGAAGTTATTACAACCAAGTTTTCTACTGTCATTAGGAGCAGATTGAAAGATATGTTGGATTTTGGGCTCTGGCTCTACTCTCTTATCAAACAAAATTAATTTGAGCCATCTTCCCATCTGTCCGGATTGCTCTGATTGTGTATTCCCGAATGGCAGGAGGTTGGACTAGATGGCCACCTGTGGTCTCTTCTAACTCTATTTTTGGGATTGGATCCAAAGCACAGCAGTTGCACTCAACAGTAGATGCCCGCTATTGGGGTTATAAGACCACTAGTGTAATGACAAGGAGACAAATACTACTGGGGCTGATTGTCTGGGTTGTGCATGGTGAGCGCTGCATTAAAAATTAATCACTCTAGATCAGGGGTGCTCATTAGGTAGATCGCGATCCACTGGTAGATCGCGTAGGGCGTCCTGGTAGATCGCAGGCAGGGCGGGAGGAAGGCTCAGTCCCGCCCTGCAGGCTCCCGGCGCCGCCCAGGTGCTGCTGGCCAGGGCGCGGGGGAGGGGCGCGGCCAGAGGTGGCTCCAAATGCGGCAGCTGCAGCATGGACTGGGACTCGCAGAGGTGGCTCCAAATGCGTTGCTGCAATGGACTGGGACTGAACTGCTTGTTGGTTCTTTTTCCCTCCCTGTCCCTCCCCCTCGCTCTCATTCTTCCTTCCTTCCCTCCCTGTCCTCTTTCCTTCCTTCCCTACTTCCCATTCCTTCCTTCCCTTCTTTCTCTCCCTCCCTTTTGTTCTTCCTTCCTCTCTCTCCCCCTCCTTTCCCTTCCTTCCTTTTTCCCATCCTTTCTTCCTTCCCTTCTTTCCCTCCCTCCTTTCTGTTCTTTCTTTCTTCCTTCCTCTCTCCCTCCCTCCTTTCCCTTCCTTCCTTCCTTCATCTCCTTTCTTCCTTCCCTTCCTTCCTCCCTTCCTTCTTGCCTTGACTTCTTTCCTTCCTGTTTCCTTCCTTCCTCCCTCAGTCCTTCCTTCCTTTCTCCCCTCCTTGCCTTCTTTCCTTCCTGTTTCCTCCCCCCTCCCTCATTCCTTCCTTACTTTCCTTCCTTTGTCCCCTCCTTCTTGTCTTACCTTCTTTCTTTCCTGTTTCCTCACTCACTCATTCCTTCCTTCCTTTCCTTCCTTTCTCCCCTCCTTCTTGTCTTCTTCCTTCTTGCCTTCTTGTTTCCTCCTTCCTTCCTTCCTTCCTTCCCTTCCTCTCTGCCTTGAACATTTGCTGTTGGTTGTGGGGTTTCTGTGTGGGAAGTTTGCCCTAATTCTGTTGTTGCTGGGGTTCAGAATGCTCTTTGATTATAGGTGAACTATAAATCCCAGCAACTACAACTCCCAAATGACAAAATCATGTTTTTAGTGATGGCCACTCCTTGTAGGTGTCTTGTGGCCAAATTTGGCAGCAATTCGTCCAGTAGTAAGAAATCGGTTTGTGTCAACTGTAAAATAGAAGATCTGTGTGATCTGAGGTCCTTTCCACACAATTGAATAACATCCCATGTAATCAGATTATTTGGCAGTGTGGACTCAGAAAACCCAGTTCAAAGCAGATATTGTGTTACATGTTTCACATTTTTGTAGTGGGTAGGTAGATCATTTTGACTTGGTTATTTTATAAGTAGCTCGCATGCTGAAAAAGTGTGAGCACCCCTGGTCTAGATGACTGGTACCATATGCATACATGAGAAAAAAAGTCCAGATGCTTATTGCCATCTTCATACAGAGAACATTTCCCAACCAGAGTCTAAAACTAATGAGGAAAAATGTATGAGTGAAGACATTAAAGGATGACTTCAAGAAAAATTTAAAAAAAATTGGAACTACACACATATACATATACAAAAATTATTGAAATATAAATTTGATGCAAAACCGGAATGCTACCTTCTAAATTTGATAGAATTTGATATAGGAAAAAAACAATGACAAGCTATTATTTTATACGGCTACTGCGGCGAGGACAGTCTTCGCAAGTAAATGGAAAAATAAGGAACTCCTGACTGTAGAAGCATGGGTTATCAAAGTAAAAGAATATATTGACATGGACTCCTTAAAAAATATGCTTTATGACCAAAACTCCAAATATAAGACCGACTGGCAACCGGTGAGATCATATTTAAAAGAAATGAAGATAACACAGCTGATTTTAAAAGCACAAGAGAAGTAGAAATAAAAGAAAGAAGGTGACATTTATATATACAATGAATCAATTCGAACTTTAAATTACAAGAATTAGAATAATTTCCCTGGGACAGTGATTTTCAACCTTGAGCCGTGGCACATTTTTTACATTTACAAAATCCTGGGGCACATCACCAACCAAAATGACACAAAATGACACTCTAACACAGTAATACATATAGTTAATATGTTTTTAAATGCATTTATGTGAGTAAATGTATTTACTCACTTACCTGGCAGTATTAATGTTTCTGCCACAGTGTGGGACTTTTTAAATTTAGCTACGAGATCAGCGACAAGGTAACTAGCTTTGAGGGCTCTCTTGTTTACCTTTGTGGTTTTCCTCAAAGAATTTGCCTGTTTTTCATTTTTTGTACGTAAGCGTACAAAATAGTCCGTCGGCTTGTTTTGAACAGAATGGGGTTTTGTTTGGAGATGACGTTTAAGCTTGCTTGGCACCATGGCGCTATTGGACAGCTTCTCACCACACACCAAGCACAGCGGAGTCGGTGCCGTCACATCTCCGGTGAAAGTGAATCCAAATGAAATATAGCTTTTGCTGAATTGCCTCGAGCTCACCGTCTTTTCTTTTTTCTTTTGTCCACCACTCATATTAGGGCCTTCACCTGTGTTATAATTTTGTCCAGGGCCCTGCTCGGCATTTGCATTTTCCCTTCTCAAAAACTTCTCCATCACTGTCACTCGCTTGTCTTACTGTGATCCCAAATTGCCACTGTCAGTTGATGCGCAGCTGCAGCACTAACTCTAACTTTGTTTACTTAGCCGCGTCTGAGCGAATTCAAGATGGCACGACCATAGCACTCTCGCGTCACTTCTTAGGTGACACAAGAGTGCTATGGTTCCATTTCTTAAAGGGACAGATGTGCCTTATAGTTTATATATGAACTGGCTTGGGGACCCGGCCCTGCCCGGGTTATTTGAGAAAGGCATTGTGTGCCAAGGTTGGTCCTTATCAGATGTTTACATGGCTTGCAGTGGTCTCAGGAAGTTAGTGAAGGTACTGCAAGTCCCATAGGCCATGGTCCATCCCCCTCCAAACAGCACCAGGATGTAGAGTGGGTCATGGGGGCTCTGTGTGCCACGTTTGATTTTGATCATTCATTGGATGAGAGCCGCAGGGGTCTCGGAAAGTAAGTGAAGGTACTTCAAGTCCCATCATCCATGGTCCATCCTCCTCCAAACTACACCAGGATGTAAAGTGGGTCATGAGGGCTCTGTGTGCCAAATTTGGTCATGATCAGTCATTGGATTAGGTTTGCAGCAGTCTTGGAAAGTGAGTGAAAGTACTTCAAGTCCCATCATCCATGGTCTTCCCTCCTCCAAACTGCACCAGGATGTAGAGTGGGTCATGTGGGCTCTGTGTGCCTAGTTTGTTCTTCTTTGGTAATTAAATGAGAGTTGCAGTGGTCTCAGAAAGTGAGTGAAGGTACTTCAAGTCCCATCATCCATGGTCCGTCCCACTCAAAACTGCACCAGGATGTAGAGTGGGTCTTGGGGGTTCTGTGTGCCAAGTTTGGTCTTGTTCTCTCATTGTTGGGGGTCGCAAAGTGTTTTGGCCTTAAACTCCCACCATACCTGACTGCCTCAGGACTTTTCCCTACCCTCCTCTGGCACTTTAGAGTGTCGGAATGTTGGTGGTGCTGGCCAATCAGAGGCGTTATGCAAATAATCCCACAGTGGCAACCCATCAGAAAGCTGCCACATACATACATACAAACAAACATACGAACATTCTCTTTTATTATATATACAGATGAAGTTTGAAAATAATTTCCCACGGCACACCTGATGATCTCTTACGGCACACTAGTGTTCCGCCGCACACTGATTGAAAATCACTGGACTGAGAGACTACGTTTTATTTTTCTCTCCTTTGTTGTTTTTCTTTTTTCTTTTTCTTTTCTCCTTCTCTCTTTTTCTCTTTCCACACCCCCTGACGTCTTACCTTCCCTACCCAAATTCCCCTCTCCCCACCCTTCCAACAACCTATTATGCTTCGTTTTATGGTTGTAAAAATTCTCACAATAAAGATGATTTACAAAAAAAGGAGAAAGAAATATGTTGAAGACTGAACAGAAGGTGACCTTGGTGATTGAACTAAAGATCGTAAGGAAATATAAGCCAAGAACTAGGAAATGACATTTAACAGAGGTAGCAGGCAAGCTGAGATATAAGAAAAAAACTATAACTAAATTACTGTTTAATGCTGCTGAAGAATTGATAGGAAAGACAAAGTTGTTTTTATTGCTCATAAGAAATGAGCGTGACATGCTCTGGACTCAGAATGTCAGGGTAATGACAAAAATTGCTGTATAATGAATACTGCAAACTTCAAGTCATGCTAATGATTAAATGTCAGCAATGGAAACTTTTATGTCTCAATGAGATAATTTCTGATATAATGCACAAGGGTGATAAAGCGTTGATATTGGATAGTGTTTTTTGAGTGTGGACAATGCTGGCTGCATCTTCCAATTACAACCGGATCACAGCAACCAAATTCTCCAGGTCACAAGGTTTACAAAATTGGTAAGGGAATGGCACTCGGTGACCATCACAACGGACAATGCTGCCTTCTACGCAAGAGTGGGCAACCTATGACTTTCAGACCTTGCTCACCTCCAACTCCCATTATTGTTAGCCAACGCACAATCCACAAGATGTTCATCCTTGACGTAGAGAATAAACCTTACATTGCCAAAGACGACAAAGGAGCAGGCCCGGATCAACACCTTGTGGCACCCTAGGCCACAGTTTGGAATTACGCCCTCCCCCTGCCTTGCACCGCCGTATTAGGACCCTCCAAAGACCCCTCGGGAGGCAGGCAGCCCACACACACACACACCTTCCCGGGCGTTTTGGGGACTCCAGTGGGGGAAGCTCACCCCGCTCCAAAGAAGAGAGAGAAGAAAGAGAAGAGGAGGCGGGAGGCCTTGGGCGGTGGTGCCATCGTCGGGGCTTCGGTTTCAGTTTGGGTGGGTGTCCGGGCAGCCCTGCTTTTAGGGCTTCTGGAGTTGCGCAAAGTGGGGCTGCCTACGGGGGGGGGGGGGGGGCTGGCCCCGGGAACCGAGCCTCTTTCTCGGAAAGAAAGGAGGAAGGACGGAGCTGCCCGCCTTGCCCAACCCGCACCTCCTGGCATGGAAGACCACCCGGGGTTATCCCCGCGAGTGGAAGCAACAACAAAAACCCAACTCTGCCTCACAGGATGCTCATTGGTCCCTGGGCAGGGGGGAGGGCCAGCCGCCGCCTCAGGAGCCAATTGTGACCAGCATGGGCTGAAGGAAGAGGCCTCCTCCTTCAGCCCATGCTGGTCGCGATTGGCTCCTGAGGCGCTGCAGCCACTGCCCTCCGCGCACCCAGCGTGAGGCCGCAGAGCCGCTTTCGAGGCCGCAGGGCATGCTCCTTCTCTTCCTCCTCATGCTGCTGCTGCCTCATGTGAAGCCCTGGTCACATGGTGCGCCCTCTACCGGGTCACGTGGGGACTGGCTCCTGGCTGTATTGTCTGCAGGGCGCCGAGGAGGGAGCCCCCTTCCTTCCTTCCTCCCTCCTGCCTTCCTTCCTTTTGGGTACCAGGTGGCAGGAGCCAATTGCGGCACAATTTTTTAAATTATTTTATAACATTCTTATTTTTTATTTTGGGCCGTGAGCTGGCGCCCCCATTGGCTCGCACCCCTAGGCCACGGCCTTGTTGACCCTATGGGTAATCCGGGCCTGCAAAGGAGTGCTCTGCCAAAGAATATATTATACCTTCTATCTTGGGTCACAACTCTCTCCTTTGTCCTGGGACACAATTGCACTTTTCAAAAAATGACGACTGCTATCTGACAGCACATGAGGGTTACAGAGTTCTCACAGACTAGAAACCATAGATTATGGCTTTCTGTATCATGAATGCACTAACCATGAAGTAGAACTAGAAAGTAGAGGAATTCATCACTAAGACAAGGCAAGGCAGAGCCAAGCCATGGGGAAAATACACAGCAGAAATGAGAAGTAACTGGGATTATAAAAGCAGATAATACCGAGAATGAAACGCAGGTCAGAACTTCATGTGCAAGTGAACAAGTTACGACTCTTGGTTTAAACATTATTGGTATAGTTTTATTTGTCTCTATAAAATTTCAGCGCAAGTTTTGTAAGACATTCTTTGTCAGTACTGTTAGAGCTGTGTGTGTGTAATGTGAAAATTTCAATTAGTAGTTTACAGTGTGTTTCAACCTTTTTTGAGCTGCAGCACATTTTTTACAGCTACAAAATCCTGGGGCACACCACCAACCAAAATTACACAAAATGACACTCTAACACAGTAATACATATTGTTAACATGTTTTTAAATGTATTTATACACTCAGTGTGAAACCTAGGCCTGTTTCTTCGATGAACACAACATATATATGACTTCCTCTCACATACTTATACATGGCTATCATGTCTTCTCTCAGCCTTCTCTTCTTCAGGCTAAACATGCCCAGCTCTTTAAGCCGCTCCTCATAGGGCTTGTTCTCCAGACCCTTGTGAAATTTCACCCTGAGTGAAACTTTCTTCCAGTTAACTATGGATATAATGAAGCTGTTATAAACAGTTCTTTGGGGGTGGGGGGCAAAAAAATTCAGTAAAATAGTAAACAAAAAAAAAAACAATTTCCAAACGGAGAGGCTCAATTTGTTTCTTGGAAATCTGTGAATGCTTCAGCCTCTATACATCTATAGACTATATATTTCATAGATCTGTGTGGCCTCTTTCGATGCCTCCCTCTGCAAAAGCAGAGCACTGGGCGGAAGTGATTGAGTCGGCGTTTTCGCGTTGGCTTGGATTTCTCACAAGAACAGCCAAAGCTGGAAGCTCCATGTTGGTGAATTGGGCAGTGAACGAACCTGGGAGCATCTGGAGGCTGAAGCAGCCCTGAGCGGGGCTGGCCCTGGCCTGGCCCTGGCATTCGGCGGAGCCCTTCCATTGCCTCGGGGAGGATCTTTGGGAAAGGAAATAGGGAGAAAGAGCTGCTAGTAGGGGGAGGAGTGCCAATTTCCCACGGCACACCTGATGATCGCTCACGGCACACTAGTGTGCCGTGGCACACTGTTTGGGAAGCACTGGTTTAAAGCTCGTGTGTGTAGTAAAGTTTTTCAGTTGAGCAATGGTTAAATGCTTAGAGTGAAGGTTCATTGCTAGAGTGACCCTTTAGAGATTTGCATGCTTTCGTTGATGCAACAGGAAAATGTCACTGCTTTGGAATGTAGGCGGGGAGAACTTTACGGATAGTGTTTCTTCTGTCGGTGCCATCAATCCTTGCCGGACATGGGTTTGATCTCTCTCCAGCAGTGCTATGTATATAGAAGTAAATTACTTTAATTACTTCAATAAAGATTTTTAAAAACCACAGAGACAGCTGTAAGCTGACTGTGGATGTGTGGATTTATGGTAGTGTGTCTAAGCAGATGCTAGATTGCCTACAGAGAGGAAAGGTGTCCGAATTAAACTTCTCACCTGAAAAGTACAAGTGGAATCGTTGTATTATGTTTAATGCCACTAAAGATTTAGTAGCACTAAAGTATTGTTATTGGCACCTTCTCCATGTTTTAACTAATTAATTAAGGACCGGTCCATAGAATAAGGAAGTGTTTCCCAACCACTGTGCCGGGGCACACTAGTGTGCCATAAGCTATCATCAGGTGTGCCGTGGAAAATTGGAACCTCCAAGAAGGGGGGGGGGGGAAACTAGTGAGTTGAAGTATAAGAACCCTAAGAAACCTACCTTGATAAAGGCACAAAATTACAAACCCACCCCCCCCCCCCCCACCCGTTGTCTACTTGGTCTCTCCCTCTCCGTGCATTGGGAAGGCCCGCCTCCCTTTCCCCAAGTAGAGACCTCCTCTTGCCTCCTGGGGGTTCCGTGTGGGAAGTTTGGCCCAGTTCTATCATTGGTGGGGTTCAGAATGCTCTTTGATTGTAGGGGAACTATAAATCCCAGCAACTAGAACTCCCAAATGTCAAGGTCTATTTCCCCTGAACTGCATCTGCGTTCATATTTGGGCATATTGAGTATTCATGCCAAGTTTGGTCCTGATCCAACATTGTTTCAGTCCACAGTGCTCTTTGGATATAAGTGAACTACAACTTCCAAACTCAAGGTCAATGCCCACCAAACTCTTATAGCATTTTCTCTAGGTTATGGGAGTTCTGTGTGGGATGTTTGTGTCTTTCTGCCTTTCCTGCCAGGATATCTATGTGGTGTTCATCGAAACAGGCCCAGGTTTCACACTGAGTGTATAAATACATTTAAAAACATATTAACTATATGTATTTCTGTGTTAGAGTGTCGTTTGGTGTCATTTTGGTTGGTGGTGTGCTCCAGGATTTTGTAAATGTAAAAAGTGTGCCACGGCTCAAAAAAGGTTGGGAAACACTGGAATAAGGAATGACTGATGATGCAACTGGACAACGATTTTAGTAAGGAGACACAGAGGATTTGTTGGGGTTTTTTTACAGATATTATTGTTTTTATATTACATTTTAAATGTTGAACTGTTTTTATAATTGTTTTAACTGTATTCTGATGTTGTTATGGCATCAAATCACTGCCGGCTGTGAACCGCCTTGAGTCACCTCTGGCTGAGAAAGGTGGCATACAAAGGCAGTAAATAAATAAATAAATAAATAAATAAATAAATAAATAAATGTGGGCATCTAATGCTACTCCAACCCCATCTCCTGCTTAGTCTGTTTCTCTGAAAAAGATATATAAATTGCTACATTATAAGACTCATCCCAACATGTTTCCGGTATGCCTATTACATGGTAACTGTTTTGTATAAAATCGGCTGTCACTCACTTCGCCCTGCCCACGCTTTTCGTCCTCGCGCCGCCTCCCGCGGTCCCACCCCTTTCCATGGCCATCAGTCAGGGCTCCTCCAATGGTCGCCCCAACCTCCCCTTTGGCCATGCCCCTTCGCCGCGAGCCAGAACTCTCCCGAGTTGGTTCTATGAGGGAAGGAGGAAGGAAGGTTCGCACCTTCTTCTGCTTCTTCTGATGTCAAAGGGGGGGGGGGGGGGGAAGGCAAGGGCCGGAGTGGCGAGATGTCGGTGGGAGAAGCGCCCGGCGCTGGCTGAGGCAGAGGCTGAGGCCTCCCTTTTGCCTGGGAGAAGCTCATGACAGCAAGGAGCGTGGCGGGAGACGAAAGGAGAGGCAGGGAAGGGCTTCTTTACCTCCGGGAGGCCGCCTTTCTCCGAAGAGTTGGTTTGGAAACGTCCCTTTGTGCCGACACAGGCCCCACAGAGCCCGCGATGGGATAGCAGCAGCGGCACCCCTTCCTCTTGGCCCCGCCCCTGATGCCCTTCTCCCCGGGCCAGACAGAATCGGCTGCCTGGGCCGCATTCGGCCCACGCGCCATTTGTTGCCCACCCCGGATAGACCAATGTGGATGTGATCTTACGCATGCGCACAAGGCAAAATGGGCGAAATGATGCAGTTCTGGTAGTTTGTCGCGGATTAAATTGATATATAATCAGGATTAAGTGATCTTTGTTGAGAGCAGCTGCAGGACGATGAATCAGGGGAAACACACTGCAAATACATGCACAGAGTAACGCCGACAAATAGATGTGGATTTCTGTTGCTTATCATGGATTAAAAGTACTTATAATGAACTTATACTACACATCATGTAGCTTTCTTGTTTAGGCTGGAGACCTTCAAGGTAGGTGTTGGATAAGTTGTGGGGAGACGATGGAGGAGTAACAATGACAGTTTGTCAATTCATACATATAGGGAAAACCATCTGCAAAGCCAGTCGTTCACCTCTACTATTTTTCCTTGCCGTTCCTGGGTCATATCAATGAATTGGGAGGAGTGATGAAAATACAACCTGTACATTATCTTTTCAAGCTTTCTTCCACGAACGTCAAAATCCTTTCTGATCTTTTGAAGACTACGTTTATTTTTGTTTTCTAAAGAAAATGGATTGCAGTGTGTAGTGTAACAAAGAAGCAAACGACACAATAAATGCCATTCTTCAAGCATTCGGGCTTCAGGATGTTCCATGCAATTGACGCCTAGGTTTGTTTAGACAAGGCAGTAAGTACTAGGGGTGGTTGATCCATTAAAAAATTGATTCTAAACTCGGTTGGGGGGGGGGATTGCCTTTCCGATTCGTTATAGAAATTGTAATGAAAATTTTTGACATTTTAACGTTATTGAAGCCCGTCCACCGCTCATGCTCCTCCTCCTCTGCGTGCCTTCAGTGAGCGAGGGGCGGGAGTCATGGCGGAGAGCGGCGCTGAGGACGGGGGCCATGACTTCCACCCCTCGCTCACACTGCCTCCTCAAGGCTGTAAAAGCTGTGAGAGAGCTGAAGCTGGGGGGAGGGGCGGAGTCAGGCCACGCTATGCCCCGCTACTTCCCCCCACCTTCTGCTCTCCCATAGCTTCTCCAGCCTTGAGGGGGCAGTGCCAAGCCAGCGGTGGCAGAGCCAGCACAATGTTTATTGCCAAGGACAGAAGGAGGAGGGGATTCATGGCCCCACCTCCTCCTGTCTTTGGGAATAACCCGGGTTATTCCCAGAGACAGGAGGAGGCGCGGGGCCGCGAATCCCCTCCTCCTTCTGTCCTTGGCAATAAAGCGGAGGAGGCGCCTTCCCTCTTCCTTCCATTGCCGCAACCGAAGGGAGGAGAGGGATGTGTTGGCCTTCAACTCCCAGAAATTCTAACAACTGGTAAACTGGCTGGGATTTCTGGGAATTCTACGCCGAAACACCTGGGACCCAGTCTCCTCTCGCGAGTTTATTATTTATTATTTATTTACTTTTTTGATTTACTAAACCGCCCTTTCTGAGGCTCAGGGTGGTTTCCAGCATATAAAAACACATAAAAATTTAAAACATCATAAAACATATATATAAAGGAAGAGTCGTCATGGAAAGACCGTTCCGAACAGAGAAACCTTACAACGCAGAGACACCAAACTTGCCAACAGAAATAGGTCTCAAGCAAGGTATGTTTGTAACAAATAAACTTTCCCACCCAAAACCTAAAAGGCCCCCAAAACAACGAGTAAAAAAATCTACATTTCCCAGCATCCTCCGGGGCTGCCAACGACTCTCCCAGCCTCTACATTCTGACAACATGATTGGCTGCCAATAAGGGCGGATTTGCATAACTCCTGTACTGGCCAGCCAACATGAACATTCCGACCCATAATAAACTGTCAGAGGAGGATAAGGCAAAGGGTTGAGGCACAAACACAAACACCCAAATCACTTGCCACAGAAAATTTACACCCCTACAAATCACAGACCACGCCCAAAATTGACAGTAAGGCTTCATTAACTTAATTTCCCTGACTAGGCCTCACTTAATGGAATGCTGTTTACGCTCTGAATTGACAGTAAGGCTTCATTAACTTGATTCTCCCGACTACGCCTCAGCTCATTGCACATTGTGTATGGCCTGAATTGACAGTAAGGCTTCATTAACTTGCTGTTCCTGACTAGGCCTCAGCTCATGGGACATTGTGCATGGCCTGAATTTACAGTAACCAACCTTGGCACACAGAGCCCCTATGACCCACGCTACATTCTACTACAGTTTGGAGGAGGGTGGACCATGGATTATGGGACTTGAAGTACCTCCATGGATAATGGGATTTGTACTACTTCACAACCCATCATTCCCCACAGACCACTGAGGCCCAGAACCAAGGCCGATAAAGACCAAACTTGGCACACAATGCCCCCCATGACCCACACTCCATCCGACACAGCCACAACGACACAGCCATGGCCCCAACAACACCATAACTAACAACAATTCCAACCCTTACATACTCAGACTTTCTTGCATCTCCTAAATAGGGCACAGCAACGCGTGCCGGGTACAGCTAGTAAAACACTAAAACACTATAAAACAGTCCTAACCAATTACATTCATGTAAAATCACAATGACTGAGCAAAGCTGATTCGTGACAGGACAGTAGTAGCAAGGCTAGACGGGAGATTATTACTTCAAGCACCCGTCAGTCACCAAATGCCTGCCTGAACAGCCAGGTCTTGCAAGACCTACGAAAGGCCATCAGGTCCCGCAGGGCCCGCGTCTCGGCCGGCAACGAGTTCCACAGGACTGGAGCGGCCACCGAGAACGCTCTCTGCCATGTGCTGGAAAGCCTACAGAGTTTCAAACCTGGGACCTCAAGCATGTTATGACCCTCTGAGCGCAGTGATCTTCTGGGCACGTATGGGGTAAGCCGCTCCCTCAAGTACACTGGCCCCAAACCATGTAAGGCCTTGAAAGTCAAAACTAACACTTTGAAGGAGTTGAGAACTGAGGAGGGGGGACACAACTTAATAACGTGACCTTTAGTAAAACTGGCGGCCGGGTTCGGTTTTGAAATTTCTCTTCCAGGTTGGACCCCGAGGGTCAATATATGATAGAAATAATTTCAAGTACGAAAAATAACGGATTTCAAAGTCATTTAAACCAGAGATATCCACCCCTAGTAAGCACCTGTGTAGTATTTTCCAATCGAAAATTCAGGATTAAATTGACTGACGAGATTTCAAAGCCTCCGGCATCGTTCTTTTTTTTTTTTACTGAGCACGTTCCTTTAAAAAAAGGTCAGGCCTCCCACAAATATCATCACCCAGCATGTTTCTATAATGAAGCACACAACTTAAGGGGGGAACCTGGCTGCTTGTGCATCATTTTGGCAGGATTTCACCAAGGGGATCTAATGGCAAGCGATGCCGCATTCCTACTTGCCTGTCTGCCATGACCTTTTGGCTTCCTGATATTCTGGCTGATCCTTTGGGACCCCACTTTTCTCTCTCCCCGCTTCTCCCGCCCCACCTGATGATGCTTCCATCTACATTTCTCAGCTCCACCTTTGCTAATGTGCCTTTCCTGCTGCTTGACCAACTGTTAACGAGTTGCAACAATATTTTCTCCAGCTTAGCCTCCGCAGGCAAAGCAACCGCGTCTCTTTTCCTGCCTGAAATGCACACTTGCTTTGTTTTCCAGGAGCTGAGCAGCATAAAATACAGCCCTTCTCTTCCCCCGCCATAATGATTAAAAAGGAACATCATGTTCATTAAGTAATCTTTTCATAATTATGACATTCTTAATATCAAAAAGGGCTCAAGAGTGATTGACCTTGGCATCCAGGATTAAGGCAGTATTCTTTTTCTTGATTATGAGTCGCGGAAATTATAAAGCCATAGAGAGGATTAATACAGCCTTGATCTCCCCCTCACACCCCCCATCTCCTGGCTCTTTATCTCAAGTGATTAAAATTCTTGAGGGGAAAAAATGGTCATGGAGCATACGCTAGCTGCCGTGGGTAGATACGGTATCGGCTAAATGCATCGGCTCCCCATGACAGCCAGCGCAAAGGTTAATTATGCATGCTGTATATAGTTTTAATCACTTTAATCAGAGTACCATTCTGCTCCATCCCAAGCTATATATTTTTTTCTTACAAGCCGGAAAAGCACTTCAAGCATGGCAATGTTTCTTTAAGCAGGAGAGAGTGTGGGGAGGAGACAAGAAATATGGTAGATTAGCCGCAAACAACAATGAAGATATTAAGTGAAGGGGAACAGGGCTGTGAATCTTGGTGTGAATGCTTGTGCAACAGCTAAGGATGAGTAAAAGGTTTCACAGGTCCTCACCTTTGCCCTACGAATTTCAGCTCAGCACTGATTAGTGACACCAGAATGAAAACAGTCTTGGAAGTTGGCTGGAACTCTTATCTATCCCCAGCCATGTCTCTACCAAACCGCTCTTTCCAGGAAAGCTCAGAGCTTTGCACCAGGGATCATTGTACGCTACCACTCATGGCATGGCCGGATTACCCATAAGGGTGCCGCGGGAAAACCTCTCTTTCCCCCTTTCTTCCCCCTCCTGCCAAACTCCTGCTGCTGCTGCTTGTGGGGGGAGGAGGAGGAGGAAGGGCCAGGCGGCGGCAAAAAAGAAGGGGCTGGGGCTCTGCCTCCTTCGGCCGTTTTTGTGTTTATGTGTACCAACTATTACTACATTTGGCATTGGATGGATGTGATAGCCTTTCTAGTGACTGTGTTAGTGACAGTTATACACGAGGGACTCGTCTAATGCCCACCTGGAATGATACAGGAGCATATATATTGAAGGTGGGAGCCTCATTATTGTTCCATGAGGTGTATTGATGCATACGAACAGTAATAGTGGACTGTTTTGAAGCTATATGGACACATTTTTTTCTAAACACAGAGAGAGCCTGACAGCTGTTGAGCAAGACCTTCGTGTGTGTCTTTCTGCCATTCCTACCAGGATTTCTATGTTGTGTTCATCAAAACAGGCCCAGGTTTCACACTGAGTGTATAAATACATTTAAAAACATATTAACTATATGTATTACTGTGTTTGAGTGTCATTTTGTGTCATTTTGGTTGGTGGTGTGCTCCAGGATTTTGTAAATGTAAAAAGTGTGCCGCGACTCAAAAAAGTTGGGAAACACTGGGCTGGGGCGCATGCCGAGGAGGGGCCCAGATCACGGACGAAAAAAAACCAAACACTGGTCCGCGCCCCTCTTTCCACCTTTCTCATGCCCCTCCTCGCTCCTTCTCCCAGCAAAGTCTCTGGCTCTCTGGGCTGTGGTGGCCCTCGCATTGATCCATTGATTTGCCTGCAGGTCTCTGCCTGGCCTGACCTCCTGGCTCCCGGAGAAGCCGTCTCCATGGCGACTCGCCCGGTTCTAAATGGTTCTAAAGTACTTACAAAACTAAAGTTCTGGTGGTGAACACTAGGTGGCGCTGGTGCTTTGCTTCTACAGTGTTGCTAAAGTTCTGGTGGTGAAAACTAGGTGGCGCTGGTGCTTTGCTTCTACAGTGTTGCTAAAGTTCTGGTGGTGAAAACTAACAAAACTTTCAAAATTTCGTTATAAATGGCAGTTCCTAGTGGTTTGTCTTAAAAATCACCAATAATGAAATAATAATTCAATTTTGAAAGTTTTGGTTCTGGTGAACATTTCAAAACTCTAAAAAAACTTTCAAAATTTCCTAGTGTTATAAATGGCAGTTCCTAATTGGTTCTGTCTTAAAAATCACCAACCTAATGAAATAATAACACTGTCAATTTTGAACCAGAACTTTGTTGGAGTTCCAGAAATGTTCACCACCAGAACTTTAGCAACACTATAGAAGGAAAGCACTAGCGCCACCTAGTTTTCACCACCAGAACTTTTTAAGTTTTTAAGTACGTTAGAACCATTTAGAACCATGGATTGCCCAGGCCTATTTCAGATATCAGAAACTATACTAAAATATAACATATATACAACAACCACCTGGCTGTATGCCTCTCACATAATATCTTAGTAGCATACTACAATGTAAGGGCTCGGACCCCTTAACCCTTACAGTAAATACGATGCCACCAAATAATGTAATGAAGTATATAAAGAAGGCTTCCAGGCTCCTTGTGTTAACCGTGGCAGGGCAGGTCTACTTTGCAAATCTTACCACTGCCACTAACATGTAAGGAACGAACCCTTTTATAACTCTGGGCAGTAAGGCTTTCTTCCCACTGTGGTAGGGTGTGTACTTTCCCTTTGGGCCCCACCTACAGATGTTCAAACTGCCACCAGTTAATATATTTGCTGCCACCAATTGTATCAGATCAGCCACCGATGTGAGGGTTTGTTCTTTTAAGGCTTGTGTTTTAAAAAGAACGACATTGAGAGGTGTTGTAATAAAGATGTTCAACAGTTTATTTTATAAGAGTTCAAAGCTTAGTTGGTTGCAAACAAGTCTCCTAAGAGGTGCAAATCTTGCGGTTACAACGTTTCAACAATAGGGTACAGTTTCCACTGTACTTCCTAACACAGAACCAAGCAGTCCTAATAACTAACTAACTGCTCCATTAGGTAAATAGCCAACTGTAGGCTTTACCTATCTATTAAAGTTAGTTTTCTACTCTAACTTGGACAAAGTCTGTCTTTCACCTAGGTTTCTCAAACCTTCTAACAGCTCCGAAAGACAGATTCCCTCCCACCAACCGACAAAACCAACTGACTTATTTTAAAAATCTGAAAGTTCTAAAACAGGTGCAGCTCTAACTTCCGTCTCCACGGCAACAGCCTTCGCAGGGGCCTGCTGCTCCCACATTCCCCGCCAACCCTCTGTGGCTTGTTAAACATTTTACCATCAAACGTATAGGCAAATAAGCAATAACAAACCATACATTTATCTTACAAAAAACAACATGACTTCATCACACATACCTACATGGTTTTCCAAGAATGGATAGGCATATCTATTCAATTTTAAAAGAAGCGCTTTTGACTTTCTTCATAACGCAGCAGAAGAGTAGATACTCATGACTCAAAAAGATAATCGCATTGTCATGATAGCTGCTCTACTAAAACTCAAATATTTTGAAATTATTACTAGAATATTGCAATGCCAATCATAGGCAATTTGTGCATTTAAGAAACAAAAGCCAAGCTGGGATAATAAAAAAAAAATTATCAGAGGCCATGATTTGATATTTATAAAGCTTTCTGGTGGGAAATTTATTAAGTCGCAATTCAAATTGCTCCTCAAAACCGCACCGCGCAGCTTTAATTAGGTGTCACCGCTGATGTAAAGTCAACACTGATGAGGTGGCTTTCACTCTCTGCACTTGCAATAAAGGTTTGGCTTCCTCATGTAGACAGTTTCAATCTCATTACGCGGAAGGTGGCTGTTTTTTCCCACCATATTTAATAACCCTTGTGTTATCAAGAGACACTTCCCTTTGGTAGACATGATCCTCCTTATTGGAATAAATTATACAGCACATTTCCAACAGAATCAATGGCTAGTGACAAGTTTGTTTACTATTCATTAGCAAACAATAAAAGGTACCACTGCGGCTGAATAATACAGAGGTGACTTGATTACATTCCCTTCCAATTATTGCAACTGACCTATAACTCACCTGAGATCTGGGCATTTATCCTGAACTTTGTGTGCAACGCGGCAGCAACCCTTTACGGCGGGAGATGAATATGCCAGGATTAACATTCTGCTCCACAACCAAGCAGAAAATTACACCACATTTATAAAATGTATGTGTAGGGACAGCAGGTTATGAGGCAGTTTTATGGAATATGAGGACCCGAGAAGAGAGTTTAGAAATTAGTAATTGTCCGCCAAGACCGACTCTCTCCCTGTCAAGCCCTTGTCATTAAATGAAATGGCTATGATACTAATTGCAGGGGTGCTTCCAGAAATTAGTACAGTAATCTACTAAATTTTACCCCTTCCCTAAATGTGTTATTGCTTTAGCCTTTCAGGAAAATGCTCAAAATAAGAGACACGTAGGCTAAGGCAGTGTTTCCCAACCAGTGTGCCGTGAGCGATCATCAGGTGTGCCGTGGGAAATTGGAACCTCGGGGGGGGGGGGGAGTCTAGTGTGTTGAAGTATAAAAACTAAAAGAAACCTACCTCGATAAAGACACAGAATTACAAACACACACCCCCATAAGAACATAAGAACATAAGAAGAGCCATGCTGAATCGGGCCTCAGCCCATCTAGTCCAGCATTCTGTGTCACACAGTGGCCCACTAGTTGTACACAGGGATCTCTAGCAGAAAGGAGGGCAAAACCCTCACCTGCTCCCGACCCCCCACAACCAGTACCCGGGGAAATCCTGCCTGCCTCCATCAACACAGAGGTGGCACTTGGATGTCCATTTCAACCCACCCGTGGTTGTCACGATGCACGGACTTGACCGGCCCCTTAATCACACACACAGAGACGGACTGAAGGCTAACTACTTTATTGAGTATAAAAACAGTTCAAAAGATATTGTCCAAAAGAATAGCAAGCGATCCAAAAGGCTTGAAGCAATAATGTCCAAAACAAACGTGGCAAAATCCAATGGCTTGGCAAGGCTCCGCGCAACACTGCGGATCAGGAAACAAGGCAAGACTCCGCGCAACACTGCGGATCAGGAAACAAGGCAAGGCTCCGCGCAACACTGCGGATCAGGAAACAGGGCAAGGCAGATGCAAGGCAGGACTTGATGACCACTAGCTCACTTAGCTCCGTGGACCCACTTTGCTTCACGTCTATTCAAAAGAGACGTGGCCGAAGCACTGAGGATTCGTTCCCACGGCTCCTATACTTAATCCTTCGGCCGAGGTCCCCGACGTTCTAGGCTTCGTCGTCTCCAATCTCTGCTGACGGACCTCGGCCTGTCTAGGCTATGGTACCATCCCCTTCTGCAGGACTCAATGCTACTTCTCCTATCAAAGGTTCGGCCTTGCCTCTCACCACCTGGGTCACTATCTGCATGAGAGCTTCCCTCCCTGGGATCTTCCCAGCCGCTTGCTTCCATGTTTTGGCTCAGAAGCTCCTGGGAACCTTTCCCACCCGGGTGCTCATAACTCCCACAATCACTGCCCTCCATTTGCACCTGGTTATCTGAATCTACGTCAGGGCCAAACATCAATTCTTCCCATGCCAAACTCTCCGTGGGCGAAGGAGGCCCACTGATGGGAAACTGTCCTTCTCCCCAATCTTCCAACTCATCCTCTGAATCTGGTTCTGCAGCTGCAGGGCCTAATGCTAATGGGACCCCGGGTCCAAGCCCCAGTTCTCCAGGCACAAACGAGAACTGCTGTGCTACAGTGGTCTACTTGGTCTCGCCCTCTAAATGCATTGGGAAGGCCCACCTCCCTTTCCCCAAGTAGAGACCTCCTCTTGCCTCCTGGGGGTTCTGTGTGAGAAGTTTGGCCCAGTTCTATCATTGGTGGGGTTCAGAATGCTCTTTGATTGTAGGGGAACTATAAATCCCAGAAACTGTAACTCCCAAATGTCAAGGTCTATTTCCCCTGAACTCCATCTGTGTTCACATTTGGGCATATTGAGTATTCATGCCAAGCTTGGTCCTGATCCAACATTGTTTGAGTCCACAGTGCTCTCTGGATATAGGTGAACTACAACTCCAAAACTCAATGTCAATGCCCACCAAACTCTTATAGTATTTTCTCTTGGTTATGGGAGTTCTGTGTGGGAAGTTTGTGTCTTTCTGCCATTCCTGCCAGGATATCTATGTTGTGTTAATCGAAGCAGGCCCAGGTTTCACACTGAGTGTATAAATACATGTTTAAAACATATTAACTATATGTATTACTGTGTTAGAGTGTCATTTTGTGTCATTTTGGTTGGTGGTGTGCTGCAGGATTTTGCAAATGTAAAAAGTGTGCCGCGGCTCAAAAAAGGTTGGGAAACACTGGGCTAAGGAGGTTCAGTTCAAAGCAGTGAGCGCTATCTACCCCACAACATGCGCAGCACAAACACGCAAACAGAAATGTATCTTTTTCACCATATGTTATGAATGCATAAAAAAGTAAGCAGTATGCCAATGGCAATTTGGTCATATTATTTATTTATTTATTTATTTTGGGCTTTTATATCCCGTTCTATCTCAAATGCCGCAGAGGGACTCAGGCCGGCTAACAAAACGGCACCCCATGGTGCCCATACCAGAAACATAAAAATACAATTTTACAGCCATGTGGAAATAAAACAGTATTCTCTCAGTTCCCCACAAGATATGAGCCAACAGACGGGAGCTCACGCTGTCTTGCGGACTCAAAACGGCAACATTCAGGTCAGCAACCCAACTTTCAGGTCAGCAGCCCAGCCAGCACAGGAATTTAACCCATTGCGCCACCGCGGCTCCAACTCACCCTGCTAGGAGAACAGAAATGATTTAGATAGGAAAGCATTCTATTTTAATTATCATACATGAAAGACGTGAATCATTAGCCCCTGGTGGCGCAGTGGGTTAAAACGCTGACCTGCTGAACTTGCTGGCCGTAAGGTTGTTGGTTCAAATCCGGGGAGCAAGGTGAGCTCCCACTGTTAGCCCCAGCTTCTGCCAACCTAGCAGTTTGAGAACATGCAAGTGTCAGTAGATCAATAGGTACTGCTCTGGCAGGAAGGTAATGGCACTCCATGCAGTCATGCTGGCCACATGACCATAGAGGTGTCTATGGACAACGAAGGCTCTTTGGCTTAGAAATTGAGATGAGCACCAACCCCCAGGATCAGATACAACTGGATTTAATGTCAGGGGAAAACCTTTACCTTTACCTACATGAAAGACAGACTACATGACTGAGCTAACACAGTCACAAAGTATATGGCATACACTACAACAGTGTTTCCCAACCTTTTTTGAGCCGCGGCACACTTTTTACAGTTGCAAAATCCTGGGGCACACCACCAATCAAAATGACACAAAATGACACTCTAACACAGGAATACATATAGTTAATATGTATTAAAAATGTATTTATACACTCAGTGTGAAACCTGGGCCTGTTTCGATGAACTCAACATAGATATCCTGGCAGGAATGGCAGAAAGACACAAACTTCCCACACAGACCTCCCATAACCAAGAGAAAGTGTTATAACAGTTTGGTGGGCATTGACCTTGAGTTTTGGAGTTGTGGTTCACCTATATCCAGAGAGCACTATGGACTCAAACAATGTTGGATCAGGACCAAACTTGGCATGAATACTCAAAATGCCCAAATATGAACGCAGATGAAGTTCAGGGGAAGTAGACCTTGACATTTGGGAGTTGTAGTTGCTGGGATTTATAGTCCCCCTACAATCAAAGAGCATTCCGAACCCCACCAATGATAGAACTGGGCCAAACTTCCCACACAGAACCCCCAGGAGGCAAGAGGAGGTCTCTACTTGGGGAAAGGGAGGCAGGCCTTCCCAATGCATGGAGAGGGAGAGACCAAGTAGACAACGGGTGGGGAGGGGGGTGTTTGTAATTTTGTGTCTTTATCGAGGTAGGTTTCTTAAGGTTTTATACTTCAACACACTAGACTCCCCCCCCCCCCCTTTCCTGGAGGTTCCAATTTCGCACGGCACACCGATTGCTCACGGCACACTAGTGTGCCCCGGCACAGTGGTTGGGAAACACTGCACTACAAAATGAGACCCGTCTCGACAAGTATCAGCCGTTGAAGTGACGTCATGAAATTGACAAGATGTGCGGCTTCAGGTTTTCTTCTTTACATTCAGTGAACAAATGGAAATAGATTTTAAATCGGGCAAATAAGCCACAGTGCATATTAGCTACTGATAAGAAGGTGATAAGCAATTGGCACGTTGCAAATTTAGAAGCTAAATGGAAGCTGATGCAAAGGGAGACCCCCCCCCCCTTTTAAACTGGGTGCCTTCTTTTCTCTTTAATCTGTTGCTTGATATAGCGAAGCCTAAACTAACACACTGCTTTTTGTAAGCAATTTATTTCTTGTCTCCAGCAACCACTGCTCCATTCCCAGTTCCACTCAATAACAGTTGGAGAGGAATTTACTTTCCTCTCAGTTCTGCCTTCTCCCGGGACTATTTTACTCATCCGCCTTTGTAACTTGTAACATACACTGCACCAATCTTCCTTAGTTTATATACAGCTGACCCAAAAACATAAAAATTGATTTCTGAAATTTCTAATTATAGCCATGTGATCTCTTAATGTACATATCTGACTACACCATTGAACCAATAGGGGGTGAACAGTGCAAGCATCATATTTTGCAGCTATAGGCAAAGGCATTTATTCATTCTTTCATAGACAGAAGCGGATTAACGCATTCAGCGGAGTAGGCATTTGCCGAGAGTGCCATATCTGTAGTTTGGGTGTGATCCTTGACTCATCACTGAGCCTGGAACCCCAGGTTTCGGTGGTGACCAAGGGAGCATTTGCACAGTTAAAACTTGTGCGCCAGCTGCGCCCGTACCTTGAGAAGTCTGGCTTGGCCACGGTGGTCCATGCTCTGGTTACATCCCGTATAGATTACTGCAATGCTCTCTACGTGGGGTTGCCTTTGAAGACTGTTCGGAAGCTGAAACTAGTCCAACGGACAGCAGCCAGGTTGATAACAGGAGCGCCATTCAGAGAGCGCACAACTCCTCTGTTGTGCCAGCTCCACTGGCTGCCAGTTTGCTACCGGGCACAATTCAAAGTGCTGGCTTTAGCCTTTAAAGCCCTAAACAGTTCGGGTCCAACTTACCTGTCCGAACGCATCTCTCCCTATGAACCATCGAGATGTTTAAGATCATCTGGAGAGGCCCTGCTCTCGGTCCCGCCTTCTTCGCAGGCGTGACTGGCGGGGACGAGAGACAGGGCCTTTTCAGTGGTGGCTCCTCGGCTTTGGAACACCCTCCCTAAAGACATCAGATCGGCCCCCTCCCTCCTGACGTTTTGCAAGAAAGTCAAGACCTGGTTATTTGAGCAGGCATTTGTTGATGAAATATAAGGCTTAATTGGATACAAGGAATGACGACGATGTGATGGAAACTGATTTCAACATGACGCTGAGGCTGCAATCGTATGTTTTTAATTGTTAAATTGTTATTATATGTTTTTTTTCTTGGGGGTGGGGGGGTTTGACTTGTTGCTGTGTTGTATTGAGGGCAGAGACTGCCTTGTGTAAACCGTCCCGAGTCGCCTTTGGGCTGAGAGGGGCGGTATAGAAACGTGACAAATAAATAAAATAAATAAATACGGGCGCACCGCCGCTGGCTGGAAACTCCGCCTCTGCACCGGCTGGAAACTCCGCCTCCGTGTCTGCTGTGTTTCCAGCAGGTGCGGAGGTGGAGTTACCAGCCAGTGTGGAGGAGGAGTTTCCATCATGCGTGGAGGCTCCGCATGCTGGAAACTCTGCGCTGGTTGGTAACTCTGCTGGAGCAGGCGCGAAGGCAGAGTTACCAGCCGGCACGGAGGCAGTTTCCAGCATGCGTGGAGGTGGAACCATGCATGATGGATACCCCACCTCCACGCCGGCTGGTAACTCCACCCCTGTGCGTGCTCCACGTTTGGTTTGGGGGGGGGGGGGGCTGGCAAAATAATTTTCGCCTACCATGTAAAATTACCTTGGGCCGCCTCTGTTCATAGTTAACAACCCATTATTTCACCTTATACTCAATATAGCTGTAAATCTCATATTTGAACTCTCTGACCATGTTCTTTGCAGTCTGGTTCAGAATACACCACCATTGGGGTGATATCTTGCGTATTCTTTGTAGCAAGAGACTCCTGTCAATGTGCAGCTTTCGCACTTGCCATGCAATAGCATGACTGCAGGTCTTTCTACAGGGCAAGCTTGGCTTCTGTGCAAAAAATTCATATATATTCTTCATTTTGACAGTCAGCTGTAGGGAATACCTAGGGTGATGATGGGGAAATCACCCTCAAATCAATATTTTGCTGCTTTGGCTTCAGTTGCCTTGTCCCATTTAGCCAATGGCCTCTCCACAAGAGCAGACTTTCTCAAGTGCCTTTACCAAGTTGTAAGTTGCTCGCAAGTTATTTTTATCTTTCTGTAGCAAAGGGAGTTATTGAATGTCTGCAAGCAACATCAATAAGACCGCTATTTCAAAATAAAAGGAGATTTTCCCTTCTACCCACAAGTGAATCAGAGACCTTTCTAATTCAGTAATCAGGAAAGAATTACACCCTTTGAACTGTTTTCCTGGTTTCTTTTTTTCCTGCTTAGGTCCATGTCAATTGTAGATGGTAAAATCAGTCCGCAGCCCATCGGAAGTTTGCGGTTCACTGATTGAAGGCCTAATTGATTCCGAATGTTTGACAATCAATCTCGGAGAATTACTCCGGGATCGCAACAGCAAGGCATAAAGAAACATTTAATCAGACCTCATCCCCACCACCACCATTTTGACAGAGAGGCGCTAAACAGCATAAATCCATCCCAGTAAAAATGTCCAAGCGTGCCCCAGCAGGGCAACAAAACAACTCTTTCCCTGTTTTCAAAATTCTTGTCAAATACTCTTTTTCAAATACAGAGAAAGAGCTGAAAGCAGACTCAGAAGCAAGAAGGGGAAACCATTTCCAAGATCAAAACAAGCCATAGGAGGAGACGTGGGAGGCTCCTGCAGGAGAGGGGACAATCAGGGCCAGCTAACACCTCCCCCCCCAATCAAGGATCCCCTGGGGACTTCCGGCCCGGCGAAGATGGCGGCAGGACGGGCACTCTGAGGGCTCCTTAGAGTGCCGCCTGCTCTTCTGGCCGGAGGGCAATCTGCGACCTCCCTCCCAGCAGACAGAAGGGTCCAGGGGGAGCGCGAAACCGACGGGCTGGATCCGGCAGCCCCAGAGGTCTCCCCCTCCTCAAGAGGAGGAGATCGAGCGGGCCCGGACCTCCGCCGGCGTGGCGAGCGAGCCGGGGAGCAGGGAGCGGGCGCGACCCGCACTTACTGCCGGCCCAGCCGGGCCTTCCCCACCCCCACCCCAAGCAGAGGGCAGGAGGAGAGGAAGAGGCAAGACCGGAGGAGGCTGTAAGTTCAGGGAGCGACAACCCACAGAACAACGGGGAGGCCCCATTGGAAACAGGGGGGAGGGACACGAACGAGCGGTGGGGTCCCCATCAGCCTCCACGGAAGCCCTCACGTAAAGGGGATCGTGCCCCCAACAAAAGGGAAGCAAGCATCCAGGGGGAAAAAAGGCCTCACAGAGAGGCAGCCAGTCATCCCTGGCAAGGACAGATCAAACGGGAGGAAAAGATTCAGTGGGCACCAAAATGGCGGACGAATCCTCTTAGTCCAAGAAACAAGGAAGAAGAAGAGCCTTTTTGGCGGGAGCGCCATCTTGGAAAAGGAAAGTCCCAACTACAAGAGCTAAGCAGGGGTCAGGGAAATAGAGCATGTCAGCACTAAATGATTTGAACACGGGAGCAAAAGAACAGGAGAGAATGCAAGGAAGGAGATTAGAAGATGAAGAAGTAACCTTAAAGGACATCCTCAAAGCACTACGAAAATTAGGAGAAGCACAAGATGGGTGCCTTCGGAAGATTGAAATAGCGAGGTCCCGACAAGAAAAACAATTCAAAGCGTTCCAGGAACAATTCCAAAATGCAAGGGTAGAACCAATCCAAAAAGAGATTCCTACAAAGCCAGAGCCGAGAAACATCTCTGAGGGTGGAAAAGTAGTACTCCAGGACAAGGGAAAAAATACAGCTTCACAGGAAAGTTTGGAGAAGGGAGTGGAGGAGGCTACAAGGCAGCAAGTAGGGTCAGAGGAAAGAGAATCTTATTCTAAAACCTATGTAGAAGCTTCACTGGAAGCTACAAGACTGACTACTAAGAACCCCGAGGTCTATGCCCCTCAAAAAGGAGAAGAAGAAAGAAGCCAAGAGGTTGCTACAATACCCAAAAGCCCTACCCTATATGCGGACAAGAATAGGGAAAAAAAGACTGGGGTACAATCCAATAAAAAGAGAAGCTGGATGAGAGTAGTACAACAAAGAAGGAAGAAAATCTTAAAGGCAAGTTGCCCTTACCCTTCAAGGAGGGACACACATGATAGCCTTCCGAGCTGTGAGACCCCAGAGGTGGACGATGAAAGTCTAGAAGCTCCCAAAGAGAACGGCTAGGAAGGGGGCCAAGGAAAACGAAAGGGACAGATTCAGCGGCATTAAAGGGCACGGAACGGACAATGGTCACGGCTTCTCTCACCAAAAATTTGAAGGTTTTCAATAGCTAGGAGAAAGAATCCCGGGGAGCGATTTGACAGGCGAAGCGAACCCCTCAACTAGACGGGATCAGGAGGGGCCCAGCAGGAGACCAAAGACAAATAACAATCAAGAAAGGAGAAGACCCTTCCAGAAACTCAGAGACAATATTAGAAAAGAAAAGTCATCGCTCCTCCTAGAGACTGCCCCCCCTTCTTTCCCACCCCCCCCTACCTCCCCCGGTTGCTTCTCTCCACGCCACCCGCCTTCCACCCCCTGACCCCTTGCATGCCCTGGTTGTACTCCGCCACCCCCCACCACCTTCCTTCCCTCCCCCACTCCCCCTCCCCAGATCCCCATGCCCTCCTTACCCCCACCTCCTCTTCCTCCCCCCAGGCCCACACTCCCCAACAAGTGTAAAACCCTCAATAAAAATATATTTTTTTAAAAAAACAAGCCATAGGCATGAACTGGTATTATATCTATTTCCAGATGCCTATCAAGAAGCAAGAGAACTTTATTTATTTATCTTAAACTTTTGTATCCCGATCTTCTCTACCTCCGTAGAGGGACTCGGACCAGCTAACAGCAAAGATTCAATGCCAATAAAACAATCTAAAACATCATACAACAAGATTAAAATACATATAGCGTCATCAGTGTACTGGTAACACTTAAAGGGCCTAAAGCAGTGGTTCCCAAACTTTTTTTGACCAGGGACCACTCTGACCAGGGACCACTCTCCCAACATTAGTATCAAAAGGGTTACAAATCGGTTTTTGGTCAACTTTAGATTTGGTTTGGTTATTTAGGGTGCTGATTCAGAAAACTGCAATGGATATACCAATCAGCTCTAGTTTCTGATACAGAACATATGCCATCCAGTAGTCGCCCACAGGAAACTATATTTATTAAGCCTCGTTACTATAATTTATTTATTTATTTATTTATTGGTTCTACTTAATATACCGCTCTCTCTGGAGCCCAGAGCGGTTTACAGAGTTAATAGATAAAACACATAAAATGCAATAAAATGCAATAAGACCAATTTAAAACCCCCAGTTAAAATCAATTCCAGCAAACTGCGATGGCAGTAGAAATATGCTGGCAGCGGCACAACAGGATGCTGATAATACTCATTACTTATGGGCCAAATGCCTGTCTAAATAGCCAGGTTTTTGCGGCTCTGCGGAACGGCATTAATTCCCGGATGGCTCTTAACTCTTCAGGGAGGGTGTTCCACAGAGTTGGCGCAGCTACAGCAAACGCCCTCTGCCGCGTGCTGGCAAGTCTATAGACCTTAATCCCAGGCACATCCAGTAGATTGAGCCCCTCTGAGCGCAGTGATCTCCTGGGCACATAAGGGGTAAGCTGCTCCCTCAGGTACACTGGCCCTAAACCATATAAGGCCTTTAAAGTTAAAACTAACACCTTGAAAGAGGGTTTCCCTTCCTCGGTTCAGGGAAATCGGGATCGGCAAAGAAGCAGCCCCAGCATCTGGGCATATTGAGTATTCATGCCAAGTTTGGTCCTGAGCCAACATTGTTTGAGTCCACAGTGCTCTCTGGATATAGGTGAACTACAACTCCAAAACTCAAAGTCAATGCCCACCAAACTCTTCTAGTATTTTCTCTTGGTTATGGGAGTTCTGTGTGGGAAGTTTGATTCCATTCCATCATTGGTGGAGTTCAGAGTGCTCTTTGATTGCGGGTGAACTATAACTTGTGTTCATTGAAACAGGCTCAGGTTCCACACTGAGTATATAAATACATTTAAAAACATATTAACTATGTGTATTACTGTTTTAGAGTGTCATTTTGGTTGGTGGTGTGCCCCAGGATTTTGTAAATGTAAATAATGTGCCGCGGCTCAAAAAAGGTTGAAAAATGCTGTGTTATATTATATTGTATTATATTACTAGCTTGGGGACCCGGCGGTGTCCGGGTCATTTGAGAAAGGCATTGGTTGCCTGTGATCCAAATTGAGTCTAGATCCAATGACAGCAGGGTTCAGTGGATACTGTTGAACTACTACTCCCATATGCACAGGGGCGGTCTAAGGTAATTTTAAATGGTAGGCGAACATTATTTTGGTGCCCCCCCCAAACATTATTTTGCCCCCATGTAAATCAAATATACAATTATAATATCACAATACCATTAGTAGTATTATATTGTATCAATGTATATACAATATATTATACCATACCCATACTATATTATATCATAATTATATTATACTACATTACAATAAATTTTATTATAATATATTGACATTATAATATAATGTAACATTCTATTATATTATTTAAATAAAATTATCCTCTACTAAATATTTTCATTACTCCTATAAAACTCAAATAACCCAAACTAAAGTAAAATAAAATATTATATATTACTATTTTGTACAATATCACTATACTGCAATATTGTTTGTAATATTACATGTAATATAAAATATATCATCATTCTATTGTTATATTGTATTTGTATTATATTGTATGACAATATTAAGCAGAACTGTATAATAATCAACAAGAAATGCAATGTAAATGCATCAAAATCAGAAGATATTACCTACCACCCGACTCATAATCCATAGGAGTCTCCCATAAGTCCAAAATTAGGATCCCAATGTAAATATAAATAGAAAAACAGCCAAAATGTTCAAATGAGGTCGAATACAGGCAGCGCGGCCTGGGCAAACTTGGGCCCTCCCTCCCTCTAGGTGTTTTGGACTCCAACTCCCACAACTCCTCAAGGCCTCAGGCCCCTCAGGTCTAGACAGAAATAGAGCCGAAGAAAGGAAGGAGGGAGAGAAGAGGTCACAGAGGAGGAGGAGGAGGAGGAAAGCCCTTCATTCATTCCTTCACTTACACTTCCTTCACTTATTCTTTTCTCCTTCCCTGCAAACGTGCGCGGCGGAGGCAAAGGGAGAGGGGAAGCACTCCCTGCCTGCCCGATAGGGAGTGCTTTGCTTACAGGCTTCTGCGCAAGGGAGCTACTGGGCATGCACGGAGGTTTTCACGCATGTGCAGTTGCTCCTGCGCTCAACTTCAGCTCCAGAACAACTGTGCCTGCGTGAAAACCTCCGCGCATGCCCAGAAGCGGCGTCGGAGCGCACAAGGCCGGGGTCAAAAAGCAGGCAGCTGCAGCACTGTCTGAGGAACATCGGCAGGGCCAGGATGGCGCCCCATGCGGCCAGGATGGCGCCCCCTTCCCAGATGGCGCCCTAGGCGGCCGCCTACTTGGCCTATCTTGTAGGACCGCCCCTGCATATGCATGTCCCATTGTCGATTTCTATCCTCCCCCAAACCACACCAAGATGTAGAGTGGGTCAGGGGAATTCTGTGTGCCAAGTGTGGACTTGATCAGTCATTGGTGTGGTTCATAGTTGTCTCTGAAAGTGAGTGAAGGTACTGGAAATCCCATCATCCATTGTCCGTTATCCCCAAATCTGCACTGGGATGTAGAGTGGATCATGGGGGCTCTGTGTGCCAACTTTGGCCCAGATCTGTCATTGGTGGGCTTCACAGTCGTCTATGGGAGCCGAAGGAAATTAAAGTAGTGCAAATCCCATCATTTGTGGTGCATCCTCCCCTAAATGGCACCAGGATGTAAAGTGGGTCATGGGGGTTATGTGTGCCAAGTTTGGTCCAGGTCTGTCATTCGTGCGGGTCACAGTGGCCTGTGGAAGTGGGAGCCAATCAGAAAGCTGACACATACACACATACATACCCACATACAGTGACTTTTATGATATGTAGTAATTTGGGTACCTGTCAGTGCCTGGGATATTTGAAAAAAGGCATTGTTTGTTTTGAGGTGTTAGGTAATATCATGTAGTTAATTAGTAACATTATTTATTAGAAAAAGCCAGTCTTTGATTCAGTTTTATTAGTGCTCCCGTTAGAAAATACATCAATTCTAACCTCAATTCCCAGAACCGTGGGTCAATCCTCCCTAGACCAGGGCTGTACACACAGCTGGCCATGTTGAGTCTGTGTGCCAAGTTTGGTCCAGATCTGATGTCGGCTGGGTTCAGTGCTGTTTGGTTGCAGGTGAACTACAACTCCTATAAATCAAAGTCAATTCCCCGTAAACCTGGTCATTGGGGCTCTACATGCTCTCTGTATAAGAGTGAACTACAACTCCCATATGCCAAGGGCAGTCACCCCCGAACCCAATAGTTGGTCATGTTGAGTCTGTGTGCTAAGTTTGGTCCAGATCCAACGTTGGCTGGGTTCAGTGCTGTTTGGTTGCAGGTGAACTACAACTCCTATAAATCAAAGTCAATTCCCCGTAAACCTGGTCATTGGGGCTCTACATGCTCTCTGTATAAGAGTGAACTACAACTCCCATATGCCAAGGACAGTCACCCCCAAACCCAATAGTTGGTCATGTTGAGTCTAAGTTTGGTCCAGATCCAACGTTGGCTGGGTTCAGTGCTGTTTGGTTGCAGGTGAACTACAACTCCTATAAATCAAAGTCAATTCCCCGTAAACCTGGTCATTGGGGCTCTAGCCAAATGTGATCCAGATCTATTATTGAAGGGGGTCTTCCTTGATGCAAGGTGAACTATAGCCTGTTTGTGGAGGCCAGAGGCTGTCTGTGTAAGTGGACAAATCTGCCACATACATACATACACATTTTTCACTTTTATTATGTGTATAGAAGATAGATATAGATATTATATTTGATGTATTATTGTAGGTTTGTATTCTTTTTTGCTATTTTGTAATTGTTGGACTTGGCCTCATGTTAGCCGCTCCGAGTCCCCTTGGGGAGATGGTGGCGGGGTATAAATAATAATAATAATTTGGCTGGAGTGAGGGGGACTGTCCTTAAATGGCTGACGTCCTTCCTCCGCCAGCGGTCTCAGCGTGTGAGGAGGGGTGGGGTGGTCTCCGAGGGCTCCCCATTAGTGTGTGGAGTCCCTCAGGGGGCCATTCTCTCCCCTCTGTTATTTAACATCTACATGCAGCCGCTTGCACAGCTGGTGCGGAGTTATGGGCTGGTCTGCCACCAGTACGCTGATGACACCCAGCTCATTCTGAGGATGGAGGGCAGGCCGGAGTCCGTCCCCGATAATTTCCAACACTGCCTCGAAGCCGTTACTGGATGGCTGCGAGCCAGTAGGTTGAGGGTGAATCCGGCGAAGACGGAGATCTTGTGGCTGGGTCGCCTGGGCGAGGTGGGTGCCCGGCTTCCGACCCTGGACGGTGCGGCGCTGCACCCAGCGCCCTCTGTGAAGAGCCTGGGTGTCCAGCTGGACTCCCAGCTGACCATGGAGGCCCAGGTCTCTGTGGCCAGCAAGGCTGCTTTTTTCCACCTCCGCCAGGCAAGGAGGCTGGCCCCCTATCTCTCCCGGAGCGACCTAGCCACGGTGATCCAAGCCACGGTCATCTCGAGGCTAGACTACTGTAACGCGCTTTACGTTGGCCTGCCTATGTTGTCGATCCGGAAGCTCAAGCTGGTGCAGAACACTGCCGCCCGGCTCCTGTCTGGGGCTCCAGCAGGTTGCCGTATAACACCAATCTTGCAGGATCTGCACTGGCTGCCTATTGAGCACCGGGTCGCCTTCAAAGTGCTGGTTCTTACCTTTAAGGCCATACACGGCCTGGGGCCAGCGTATCTGAGGGACCGTCTCACTCCATACTGCCCATCAAGATCACTACGGTCCGAGGAGGCCAACCTCCTGGTAGTACCATCAGTAAAGTTGGCGCATTTGACATCCACTCGCCGGAGGGCGGCGTAGAAGCCTCAATAAATAAATAAAATAAATAAATTATTAATAATCCTTACCAAACTGAAATAAGAGAATGCCCAAAAAAGGCATAGCGTTCCTACAAAAGAGACCAAACTTCATACTAAAACTATCAAATAGTAGAAGAATTGGGGAAGGCAAACTCTTGCAGCACAAGATTTAGGCTGAACAATTTCTTAATGAGTCATCAAATGGAGTCGCCATGGGACTCAAGGCAAGGAAAGCCCTTTCGTACTCCTGGGCTTGCAAAGGTCAAAGCTTCTACTGAACTTGGTTAATGCATCCCGGTCCACTTTCGCCTGCAGTGATGATTCATTTCAGCTCACCTCAGCTTCCAGCCTGAACATGATAACACACTTGTCAGTGTTGAAACCACTTAATCCATGCCCTTCCACCATTTCTCTAATAGAAAAGCCTGCCTTCCATCTGATGGTTCAGAAAGAAAATAGGAAAGAAAATAAAGCCGACCAGGCATCGCAGGACACACTATCCTTAATGACATATTGCACTGAAAGAAATGTCTGAAATGAAGGCTCATGAGCCGGAGACAACTTAAAACCAATGGCATAATCTGATTTATCCGAATGGGCCGTGCGAGAAGCAAAACGTAACGCGGGGCACATTTGTCTGGACAAATAAAAGTATTATTGCTAGAGTTCCACGGACACGAAGCAGTCTCTGAACTATTTAATCTTTCGCTTCATCATATATATGAAGTCATTAAAGTGACTGTTCACATAATAGAAATTGTCCCGAAACTGGGTTATGCCCTGATAATTTGTTTCAAAAAGGACCTTAGATTGGGTTTTATAATCTTGTGATTGCAACTGCTCACAGCCCATTCGTTACATGAAGCTGAAACCATAAAACAGTGTTGCAAGGATAGTCTCTCTGCCTTCTTTCTGCTTCATGCGATGACTTTTGAGCAAGGTTGCACAAAACTTTGTATGCATTTTCGTGCACATTGCTCCTGCTTTACACAACTTTTTACATAGTGTTTCTCAAGGAAAATGTTTTTTCACAAGCAGATTTCTGTACACTTTTCGGATATACTGTATGCCTTAAATTCTAAGATTCAATAAATTGTAATACAAACATTGAATTATCTATCTATCTATCTATCTATCTATGTATATAATAAAAGTCAGTGTTTGCGGTGGGAGGTGCGGAGGTGCGGAGGAATATGTGGCAGCATTTCGATTGGTTGCCACTGTGGGATTATTTGCATAAAGGACTCTGATTGGCCAGCCTCAGAACTCCAACATTCTAAAACAACAGAGGGGATTGGTTGCCACTGAGGGAGTATTTGCATAAAGGACTCTGATTGGCCAGCATCCAAGAATCCAAGACTCTACATTGAAACAACATGATTGGTTTACACTGAGGGAGAATTTACAAAACCGCCTCTGATTGGCCGCCAGCATTCCTACATCCCAAATTGCAAAGGTGCCAGAGAGAGTACTTCACAAAAAGGCTTCCTTTAGCTGATTTTACAAAGTAGGCCTCAGCCTGAATTGACAGAAAGGCTTCCTCAACTTGATTCTCCTGGCTAGGCCTTAGCCTGAATTGACAGTAAGACTTACTTAACTTGATTTTCCTGACTAGGCCTCCGTTAGTGGGACGTTGTGTATGGCCTGAATTAACAGTAACCAACCTTGGCACACAAAGCCCCTATGACCCATGCTACTTTCTACTGCAGTTTGGAGGATGGAGGACCATGGATCATGGGACTTGAAGTACATCCATGGATTATGGGATTTGTAGTACTTTCAAACCCTTCATTTCCCACAGACCACTGCGGCCCTGAACAAAGACCCATACAGACTACACTTGGCACACGGTGCCCACATTACCCACTCTGCATCCTACTGCAGTTTAGAGAAGGGCGGACCATGGATGATGGGATTTCAAGTACCTGTACTCACTTCCCGAGCCCACTGCAACCCTCATCCAATGACTGATGAAGACCAAACTTGGCACACAAAGCCCCCATGACCCACCTAACACTCTGGTGAAGTTCAGAGGAGGGTGGACCACGCATGATGAGACTTGAAGTACCTTAACTCATTTCCTGAGACTGCTGCAACCCTCATCCAATGACTGATGAAGACCAAACTTGGCATACAGAGCCCCCATGACCCACTCTACATGCTGCTGCAGTTTGAAGATGGGAGTTGCAGTACCTTCACTCACATAATGAAACCACTGCGCCCCTCATCCAATGACTGGTCAAGACCACACACATAACCCCCATTACCCCCTTTACATCCTGGTGAGGTTTAGGGGAGGTGGATAAAAGCTCCCACAGTTCTAAGATGCATCCCATTCATTTTTAGAGATGTTTATATGGGGAGGGGGAATGTCTTTTAGAATAGAAGAAATACATCATGGGCATTGGTTCGCAAATGCTCACCTTCCCTAAGACGTGCCTTTCTAAATGTACCGTATATTCCGGGGTACTAGATGACTTTTTAGCCCTGAAAAATCTGATTAAAAGTTGGGGGTCATCTAGTACACCAGATATAACATTAATAATAATAATAATAAAATAATAATAAAATTAAACTACCGTGCCTTGGGAGGGGGAGGAGGGTGGAGGGAGGGCACAGGGAGGAGGAGGAGCAGGCCGTATTGCCATAGAGACAGCCAGCTGGGCTGTCCCCGCAGCCCCACTCACCTTGGGATGGCGACGCAGCACAAAGGGGATCCTTCTTGCCTGCCCGCGTGCCATCACAATATTGAGGGGATTGGGAAGAAAGGGATAACGCGTCTTCCTTGCCTGCCCACGGGCCAACACAAAGTGCGTGCTCTCTCGATCTCCTCGCCGCCGCTTTCGCCAAGCAGGAAGTTGCCATCTAAAGGTGCTTCCTGCTGCGTGCGTGGGATGGGCTTGGTGCACTCGCACACAGCAGGAAGCACCTTCGGATGGCAACTTCCTGTTTGACTAAAGCGGAGGTGAGATCGCGAGAGTGCGCACTTTGTGTCGGCAGCGGGCAGGCAAGGAGGATGCTTCGCCCCTTTCTTCCCAATCCCCTTAATATTGTGTTGGCGTGTGGTCAGGCAAGAAGGATTCCCTTTGCGTCGCGTCGCCATCCTAAGGCGAAGAGGGCCGCGGGGACAGTCCAGCAGGCTGTCTCCATAGCAATACAGTCTGCCACTCCTCTCAGACCAGGGGTGCCCACACTTTTTTAGCATGCGAGCTACTTTTATAACAACCAAGTCAAAAAGATCTACCTGGCGCGCGCCCCGCCTCGCGCTCTGCCCTGTCTCTCTCTCGCCTTGGCGGCACTGGGGCCCTGACCAGGCTTCACTCACCGGCGTCGAGGACGCACTCGTCAGATGCAGCCCCACCGCGGGGACCATCCTCCTCCAGCAAGGCCTTCTCTCTCTCTCTCTCACACACACACACACACTCACTCACTCCCGCAGCCTCGCATCCTATGCCTGCGCGCACCTTTGACTTGCTCCCCCCCCCAGGAGCAACCAATGGGTAGTCACGTCACACACACACACTCCCACCCTCCCGCAGCCTCACATCCTATGCCTGTGCGTGCCTTCGCCTTGCTCCCGTCCCCCCCAGGAGCAACCAATGGGTGGTCACGTCATCACACCGTGTCAAGAGAAGAGTGCCAGGGCCTGCCCACTAAAGCCGCAGTGGCGGAAGAAGCCCCGCATGGGCGGAAGGTGGCGGCGGGAGCGCACACGCATGGCGGAGGAGCACGCACATGGCAGGAGCCCCCCATCTGGCTGGCGAGGCTTGAAGATCGACTGGCTGAGGCCCAAAGAGTAGTCGCGATCGACTACTTGAACAGCCCTGTCTCAGACCCTCTGCTATGGCGTCCAGGGAGGGATGAAAGAGAGCAGACGGCCCCCAGCCATCACCATAGAATCCGGAGTCGTCTTAAACAGCTACTATATCCCTAACTCTGTAGATAGATATTTATTTACGGTCAAAGACCAACATCACCTAACTCTGTATTTTTTGTTTATCATTTGGGGTGGTCGTCTTATACCCCCAGTCGTCCAGTACCCCGGTATATACCGTATGTTTCCTTGAAGAATGGCAGAAGTGACTAGAAAAGAAAAACCATATTCTAGACCAGTATGTCTTGGGCTATCTGATGTGGAAGACAGGCAATTAATTTTTCCCATATGTCACATACCAGCATTATATTTATGTACACTAGAAAGACTTGGTTCATCTTGTTTCTTGCACTTTTTCTGCTTCTCAAAAATGCCAAGTTAGCTTATGTACAAAACAGTAGCTTATTATTTTTTTGTTGAATTCCAGGGCCAGAGAAGCAGATGGTGAAAACAGAAGTACGGTCTGCCTCAGGGGAGCAGCAATGTTTAATATTTACACAAATGAGCAGCCACTGCTAGAAGGGACAGAGAGCTTCATCTATGCTGATGATCGTGCCATCACCACCCAAGCAGGGACCTTTGCACTGGTTGAACAGATGCTTTCTGAAGTTTTAGGTAGTCTTACTGTTATTACATGGAATACTAGCTGATTCCTAATCCATCTAAAACATAGACATGTGCTTTTCACCTTAAACAAGCATCTTGAGCTCTGAGGATTACATGGGAAGGGATTCCACTGATACATTGCAGCACACCCAAATACCTGGGAGTTATCCTGGACCGTGCTCTGATCTACAAGAAGCACGGCTTCAATGTGAAGCAAAAAGTGGGTGCTAGAAACAATATCATATGAAAGCTGACTGACACAACTTAGTGATCACAACCAGACACAGCGAAGAAATCTGCCCTTGCGCTTTGCTCTCTGTTGCTGAGTACGCATGCCCAAAGTGGAACACATCTCACCATATTAAAACAGTGGATGAGACTCTTAATAAGACATGCCACATTATCACAGGATGCCTATGCCTTAAATCAGGCCTGCCCAACAGACGGCCCGGGGGCCGTACACGGCCCCCTAGCCCCTTGGCTACGGCCCCTTACCCTCTTGCAATAAATAATATATTTTTAAAAATATTTTTAAAATATTTTTTCAATTAAAAATATTATTTATTATTATTTTTTGGTCCCGCCCCTTGGCTTTCTATTGGCCGCCTCCTCTTCTCCTGAGGGAGGGGGCCAATGGGAGGGAATGACGTCTCTCGGGCCCCGCCCCCTTGGCAGCAAACAGGAAGAGCGACCCAGCCGCATGGCTTTCTCCCTCGGCAGCGCTACTTCCTCCTTCTCATCCTCCCTCCCTCCCTTCCCAGGGAGTTATTGCAAGGAAGCATTCAGCGTTAAGGTGAGCCACATTTCTTCTGCCTCCCTCCCTCCATTCCACCCTTTCATCCTTCTTTCTTCCCTGCCCCTTCCCTCTCTATCTTTCTCCTCTCGCTCGCTTCCTCCTCCTCAGGATTTCTGCTGCTCCATCTGGGAGGTGCTCAGGCCCTCAGCGCCAGGGAACCAAAAGGGGTTTGGGAGGGAGGGAGTGTGTCTGAGAGCATGAGTGACAGAGAGAGAGAGAGAGAGAGAGAGAGAGAGAGAGAGAGAGAGAGAGAGAGGGGGACCTGCCCTGGGCACACCTCTCCCCAGCGCAAAGGGAAGATCTCTCTGGCTCTCTCAGACACACACACACACACAAGCCCCTTCCTTTCTGACCCCTTCATTCGCGTTTCATGAACTGTCTCTTTAATGAGAAGGAGAGAACTGGCCAGCCATAGGAGAGGGGGGGGGGGGGAGGAGAAAAGGAGGGAGGGGGGAATTGAATGAGAGGGAGCTCAAGGAAAGGCCTCCCACCCCCTTTCCCCCTCCTTTTCCTCCCCCCAGAATTATTTACATTCTTTGCAATTACCTAAGTTTAGAACATAAGAACATAGGAACATAAGAAGAGCCATGCTGAATCGGGCCTCAGCCCATCTAGTCCAGCATTCTGTGTCACACAGTGGCCCACTAGTTGTACACAGGGATCTCTAGCAGAAAGGAGGGCAAAACCCTCACCTGCTCCCGACCCCCCACAACCAGTACCCGGGGAAATCATGCCTGCCTCCATCAACACAGAGGTGGCACTTGGATGTCCATTTCAGTAGCTACTGATTCCCTTGGTATCCATGAATCTGTCTAATCCTGCCTTGAAGCTGTCCAGGCTGACCGCTGTCACAACCTCCTCTGGAAGTGAGTTCCATAACCCAATGACCCTCTGGGTGAAGAAATATTTCTCTTTATTAGTCCTAACTTTCCTACCTTGGAGCTTAGGGAGTGCCCCCTAGTCCTAGTGTTGTGTGACAGAGAAAATATTTTTTCTTTATTCACCTTTTCTATCCCATGCATGATTTTATACACTTCGATCAAGTCACCTCTTAAACGCCGTCTTTCAAGGCTGAAAAGACCAAGGCGTTGCAACCTGATTTCGTAAGGGAGCTGCTCCATCCCTTGGATCATTCTTGTTGCCCTTTTCTGTACCTTTTCCAGTTCCGTTATATCCTTCTTGAGGTGCGGTGACCAGAATTGTACACAGTACTCCAGATGTGGCCTCACCATAGATTTGTAGAGAGGCAATACAACATTTGACGACCTATTTTCGATTCCCTTCCTGATCATGCCAAGCATAGAATTTGCTTTTTCACTGCTGCTGCGCACTGGGTTGACATCTTCATTGAGCTGTCCACCAAGACCCCAAGATCCCTTTCCTGGTTTGTCTCGGAAAGCTTTGACCCCATCAATTTGTAGGTGTAGTTGGGGTTCTTTGCCCGATGTGCATGACTTTACACTTGTTTAGGTTAAAATGCATTTGCCACTTTGTTGCCCATTCACTCAATTTCGAGAGATCTTTCTGGAGCTCTTTACAATCAGTTTCATTTTTAACTACCCTGAACAATTTAGTGTCGTCTGCAAACTTTGCTACCTCACAATTTACTCCTACATCCAGGTCATTAATGAATAAATTAAAAAGTAACGGACCCAAAACTGAACCTTGGGGTACGCCACTTCTCACCTCTTTCCACCCAGAGAAGTGTCCGTTTATTACCACCCTTTGTTTCCTACAGTTTAGCCAGATTCCAATCCAGGACAAGACCTGTCCTCTGATTCCATGGCTGAAGAGCTTATTTAGGAGCCTTTGGTGAGGGACTTTGTCAAAAGCCTTTTGAAAGTCAAGGTAAACAATATCGACTGGGTCCCCTTTATCTATGTGTTTATTTACACCCTCAAAGAATTCTATCAAGTTAGTAAGACATGATTTGCTTTTGCAGAAACCATGTTGATTTTCCTTCAGCAATGCCTGTTCTTCTATGTGCTTAGTAATTTTTTCTTTAATAATGGTTTCCATCACTTTGCCTGGAACTGAGGTTAGACTAACTGGCCTATAATTTCCTGGATCACCCCTGGATCCTTTCTTGAAGATCGGAGTTACATTTGCCTCCCTCCAGTCCTCGGGTACAGTGCCTGATCTTAGAGAAAGGTTATATATTTTGGCTAGAATTTCAGCAATTTCACACTTGAGTTCCTTAAGAACTCTGGGGTGGATGCCATCTGGCCCTGGTGATTTGTTGACATTTAGTTTAGTAAGGCATGTGAGAACATCTTCCTTGTTTATCTCTATCTGGTTTAATTCATTTAATTCCCTCCCTGAAAGTTTACTTTGATGACTTGCACTGAATGGAATCAGCCAGGGGTAAACTGGCAGAATGAAAGCACACAGACCTTTCAACTGCAAGGCCATTCAATGCTGATCAATGTGGCCAGTAGAACAGTCATATATTCCAGTTCAAAGCAGAGATTGTGGGATTTTCTGCCTTGATATTCTGTATATTTATGCCCCTCATGTGTTCCATCCATCCCTCACTCTCCCCTTATTCAAATAATATAATATGTAATTGTACTGTATATTTATGCCCCTCATGTGTTCCATCCCTCCCTCCCTCTCCCCTTATTTAAATAATATAATATTTAATTGTATATTTATGCAATGCCGGGGGCGGGGAGGGGGCGGAGATCTACAGAGATACTCACAGGAACACCCCAGCAAGCAAGAGCCCAAAAGTGGCAGGCTGAAACCCAGAACCTCAATCCATGGCTGATACCTCCCAGAAGACTGGGCAACTTGGAAGGTGCTGAACAGACTGCGCTCTGGCAACACGAGATGCAGAGTCAACCTTAAGAAATGGGGCCACAAAGTGGAGTCCATGACATGCGAGTGTGGAGAAGAGCAAACCACAGACCACCTATTACAATGCAGTCTCAGCCCTACCACGTGCACAATGGAAGACCTTACTGCCACACCAGAGGCACTCCAAGTGGCCAGCTTCTGGTCAAAGGACATTTAGTATAACTCCAAGTGTTTAAACTTTATGTTTTTAAACACATTACAACTGTACCCTCGGCTCGCGTCTGATATGATAAAAATAAAATAAATCTTATGTATATTGATTTATTACGCCCATTCAGAAGCAGCCCTGCAGTGCCTAACATCCTGCTTTGCAACAGCTGCAGAGCTGTTTGGGCTGGAAGTCAGCCTGAAGTAAACAGAAGTCCTCTACCAGCCCGCACCACAGGAAGAACACCATCACCCCCACATCAGCATAGGCAAATCTGTGCTTAAGTCCGTCCAGCAGTTCACCTACCTGGGAAACATCATCTCTTCAGATGCCAAGATTGATAAAGAGATAGATCACAGATTAGCAAAGGCATATAGTGCTTTCGGAAGGTTTCACAAAAGAGTCTGGAGCAACAAGCACCTGAAGCAAAGCACCAAAATCAGTGTGTACAGAGCTATCGTACTGTCTATTCTCCTCTATGGGTCTGAAACATGGGTCACCTATTGCCAACACCCACGACTCCTTGAACGCTTTCATCAGCGCTGTCTTCGCACAATCCTAAATATACACTGGACCGACTATGTGATGAATGTTGCTGTCCTTGAGCAAGCAGGGATCACCAGCATTGAGGCCACGCTATTGAGAACACAGCTGCGCTGGGCAGGGCACGTCTCTAGGATGGAGGACCACTGCCTCCCAAAGATACTACTCTATGGTGAACTCACCACGGGTCAGCGCAAGAGAGGCGCCCCCAAAAAGAGATTTAAGGACTCCCTGAAACAACATCTCAGGCTCGGCCAGATTGATCACGAACAACGGTCCACCCTGGCCTCACATATAGAGGCATGGAGACGCACTATCCACAATGCTGCGGCCTCTTTCGAGAAGACACGCCAAACGGATCTCGAAAAGAAACGACAACGCAGAAAGAACTGCAACTTGGAACCATCATCACCCAAGGAGACTTTCTGCTGTGCTTTCTGCAACCAAACTTGCTTATCTCAGATTGGCCTTTTTAGTCATCAACGTGCTTGTAGAAACGGTGGGATGAGTCCTTCCTAAGAATCTTCGTTCGCGAAGTAATGCCGAGAGAGAGACATTGTAGGCATATTATGAGCATTTCATAGAGGTCATCTGACATCAATTTTTCAAGTCCATTGCAGTTAAAACCATCAATACAATTGTCTTACTTCAAAGACGCTACATTTTATTATGGCACACACTTGCAAGAATTATATGGGTCGGACAATTTTAGCCATACATGCCATTACAAAACACACCATTATTTTTTTTAAAAAAATCTTTCTCTTGCACCACAAGACACTGTTGTTTAAAGAGTTGTCATGGACACACAAGCAACAGGCTGTGATTTGTGTCAATTGAAAATGACAGAAAGATATGCTGGATAGAGCATATAAACTGTTGACAACTGGTCCAAGATAGAGCACTGCTACTAAAAGAATTAGAACGACACAGTGTAGAGTGCTATATAATTATACTTCTGATAGCTTTGATGTCCTTCTAGCTAAATACGCTGGAACACTATGAAAAATCAGAAAACTTAATACATCTGCCATAAAATACAACTAAAAAACAGAATAAGAGACTGGGTAGATCCCGCTCTCCTTCTCCCTGCCCGCCGTACAGTCTGTGACAGTCCGTGATGGTCAGTCCATGATGATCTGCACCAGTGTTTCCCAACCAGTGTGCCGTGAGCGATCATCAGGTGTGCCGTGGGAAATTGGAACCTCCAATACCCTTTCTTCCCCCTCCTGCCGAACACTTTTTCTTCTCCACTCGGGCTCCCTTCTTCCCAGCCTCGCTCTGCTCGCTTTGCTCACGCTGCCGCTTCTCCCAAGGGGAAGGGAGGAAGACGTGACCCATGCGGGCACTACTGCGCAGACTCGCCCCATGTCTTCCTCCCTCCCTCCCCCCCCCCTCTTGAACAAGCTCACGCTGCCCCCTCGGATCAAAATGGCGGCAGAAGCGGCAGCCTGAGCAAAGCGAGGCAAAGTGAGCAGAGCGAGGCTGGAAAGAAGGAAGCCTGAGTAGAGAAGAAAAAGTAAGTGTTCGGCAGGAGGAGGAAGAAAGGGCGCAAAGGGGAAGGGGGAGGAAGAGGTCTCTGTCGAAAGCTGGCATGGGCAAACTTGGACCTTCCAGGTGTTTTGGACTCCAACCTCCACCATTCCTAGCAGCCTCAGGCCGTTTTCCACCTGTGTTCACATTTGGGCATATTGAGTATTCATGCCAAGTTTGGTCCTGATCCAACATCGTTTGATTCCACAGTGCTCCCTGGTTATAGGTGAACTACAACTCCAAAACTCAAGGTCAATACCCACTAAAATCTTATAGTTTTTTCTCTTGGTTATGGGAGTTCTGTGTGGGAAATTTGATTCCATTCCATCATTGGTGGAGTTCAGTCTGCTCTTTGATTGCGGGTGAACTATAACTCCCAGCTGTTGAGCAAGACCTTCGTGTGTGTCTTTCTGCCATTCCTGCCAGGATATCTATGTTGTGTTCATCGAAACAGGCCCAGGTTTCACACTGAGTGTATAAATACATTTAAAAACATATTAACTATATGTATTACTGTGTTAGAGTGTCATTTTATTTATTTATTTATTTATTCAGGCTTCTATGCCGCCGACTCCCGGAGGCTCGCGGCGGCTCACAGAGCCAAAGGCACAGTAAAAACAAAACAATAACAACAATAAAAACAATAAAAACAGTTAAAATAGCAATGGTAGCAGGAACAACAACACAGTTCAGCAATAGCATACTTAAAGATACACGGGCCTACTCGCCAAAGGCCTGCTTGAACAGATGGGTTTTGCATGCCCGTCTAAACGGGAGCAGGTCCCTCAAGGCCCTGGTTTCGGCCGGGAGGGCGTTCCACAGCGTGGGAGCTATGACAGAGAACGCCCTCCGGCGAGTGGATGTTAGGCGTGCCAACTTTGTCGATGGTATCTCCAGGAAGTTAGCATCCTCGGACCGTAGTGATCTCGAAGGGCAATATGGAGTGAGACGGTCCCTCAGGTACGCTGGCCCCAGGCCGTGCAAGGCCTTAAAGGTAAGAACCAACACTTTGAAGGCGATCCGGTGCTTAATTGGCAGCCAGTGCAGATCCTGCAAAACAGGTGTTATGTGGGCGCCAGCTGGCGTGCCAGACAGGAGCCGGGCGACAGTGTTCTGCGCTAGCCTGAGCTTCCGGGTCACCCGACAGAGGAAGGCCAACGTAGAGCGCGTTGCAGTAATCCAGCCTTGAGATGACTGTGGCTTGGATCACCGTGGCCAGATCGTTCCGGGAGAGATAGGGGGCCAGCCTCCTTGCCTGTCGCAGATGAAAAAAAGCGATCTTGCTGACCGCAGAGACCTGGGCCTCCATGGTCAGCTGGGAGTCCAAATGGACCCCCAGGCTCTTTACGGAAGGCGATGGGCATAACACCGCACCGTCTAGGCTCAGAAGCTGGACATTAACATCACCCGGGCGACCCAGCCACAAGATCTCCGTCTTCGCCGGATTCACCCTCAACCTACTGGCTCGCAGCCATCCAGTAACGGCTTCGAGGCAGTGTTGGAAATTATCGGGGACAGAACCCGGCCTGCCCTCCATCCTCAGAATTTTGTGTCAGTTTGGTTGGTGGTGTGACCCAGGATTTGGTAAATGTAAAAAGTGTGCCGCAGCTCAAAAAAGGTTGAAAAACACTGCTCTAAAGGAAGGCAAGAAGCAATCCCCCGGTATAGAGAAACCATGTCCTTGCATTTACAGACAGGGTGCGACAAGACAGGTGGCGACTGTAGGACAGGCATGGACAGACTTCAGTCGTCCCGGTGTTTTGGACTTCAACTCCCATAATTCCTAACAGCATGCCTACTGTTAGGAATTGTGAGTGTTTAAGTCCAAAACACCTGGAGGGCCGAAGTTTGGCCATGCCTGCTCTAGAAGATATTAATTGGAAAACTATAGCAAAGTCCACTGCAGGATGTCCCACAAAAACAAAACCTTTTCCCATGTTTTTATGATAGAACCAATTGGGAAATGACATTAGTAAGACAGGAACAAAAACTGTGTTGCATAGCACAATCGGGAACATGGTAATATGGCAATTCTTCCAAGAAGCACATGTGGATCTGCATTTATGGTTTAAGGAGCTTTGGTGTCTTAAACGCAAGCCTGAGCAGCTCAAAATTAATTTGAAAGTACATCAAATTAAATATTCTCTGGAGCATGGCCTAAGGTGATAAATGGGACCAAATGGTAGAAATATTTCACCGTAGTCCAGATATTTCTCAAGCCCATCTGGAGTAATGAGGGCTGTCTGTACAGAAAGGTTTACCAGAGTGCTGTGAATAATCAGTCATAAACTAACCTATAAATCACATAACTTGCACTGAAGGTTAATCCCGCTGCATTTGGAAGACTGATATTAAAAATTTGATTGGCAAGTGCTCACACCACAAATATTACGAATGTAAACCGTACTTCACTAGGGATTAATATTTTGAAAATATTAGACCATTAAGGATAACTGCTTATGACAAATCTAATATCTATAACAGATTAGTTTTGTGCTTCGAGCTCAACTGATAGATTGTACCGTGAAGCAGGTGCAAATGTTGCCGCTAGAAATTGAAAATCACCAAAACTGCTTACAAGATTATTAACAAGAAACTGAAATGAATTACCAGCCAATAACACACGATAAACCAGGAAGACCGGCTCATTAAAAATCTTACATTTTAGAACTCGATAGTAACATTCGTCATCCGACTTCATAACAACATATATATTAAAAGAGAAGTACTCAGATCGAAGTTCCAGCACAATATATTTACAAGAACTGAAATGTATATCCTAAAACTATATCTACCACTACTAAACTCGTCGGTCATCAAACACCTTCTTTTTAATGGTTCACTGATATCAACCAAGCCATACAGCTATACAATTTACAGTTTCATGCAACACAACGCAGACAACTGATTTCTATTAAGTCCAACAGATCACCCATCAATTTAGCAAAAAGAATTCAAACATACAATAATACAGTGATTCTCAACCTTTTTTGAGCCGCGGCACATTTTTTACGTTTGCAAAATCCTGGGGCGCACCACCAACCAAAATGTCACAAAATGACACTCTAACACAGTAATACATATAGTTAATATGTTTTTAAATGTATTTATACACTCAGTGTGAAACCTGGGCCTGTTTCGATGAACACAACATATATATGACTTCCCCTCACATACTTATACATGGCTATCATGTCTTCTCTCAGTCTTCTCTTCTCCAGGCTATACATGCCCAGCTCTTCAAGCCACTCCTCATAGGGCTTGTTCTACAGACCCTTGTGAAATTTCACCCTGAGTGAAACTTGCTTCCAGTTAACTAGGGATGTCATGAACTTGTTATAAACAGTTCCTTGGGGGGGGGGGGGCAACTCTTGAAATGTCCAGTAAAATCGTTTGCTTGGAAACCTGTGAATGCTTCAGCCTCCTGATGCTCCCAGGTTCGCTCACTGCCCAATTCACCGACGTGGAGCTTCCGGCTTTGGCTGTTCTCGCGGGAAATCCAAGCCAACACGAAAACGCCGACTCAATCACTTCCGCCCAGTGCTCTGCTTTTGCGGAGGGAGGCAGTGAAAGAGGCCATACAGATCTATGAAACCTATAGAGTCTATACGTTTCATACATCTATGTGGCCTCTTTCGCTGCCTCCCTCCGCCCAGTGCTGAAAGAGGGAGAAAGGGCTGCCAGGAGGGGGGGGGGGGGAAGTGCCAATTTCCCACAGCACACCTGATGATCGCTCGCGGCACACTGGTTGAAAAACACTGATCTAAAGTGTCCAGCTTGCTCCTTGGGAGCCCCAAGCCTCTAAAGGACGGCAAGAAGCAATCCCCTGGTAGAGAGAGCCTATGTTCTTGCCCTTCCTGAATATATAGACCGGGTGCGATGGCACAATACCATTGAGCCATGACCAATTTCTACCAATGGACAATGTATAACAGGCAAATACAATTAGCAGCTTCTGATCATTTAGAATTATATCATCATTTTAGACCAGTGGTTCCCAATCTGTGGTCTGTGGACAACCAGTGATCTGCAAGAATGAAAATATGGTCCGCAGCCTCACCATCACTACACCGTTGCCTCGAAACCACATGGCAACAAGAACAACTGGTCACGCAAAACCCTCTTATAGTGCCAAAAGCAATGGTGATGTCGGGAGGGGAGAGCCTGACTACCAAGAAAAGATTACTACTACCACATCAGCTCTAGATAATTAAATATGGTTTTCTGTGGGCAAGCAGATTGCGACTATTGGATGGCATATGTTCTGTATCAGAAACTAGAGCTGATGTGGTCTATCCAATGCAATTTTCTGAATCAGGACCCCAAAGAATAAAACCAAATCTAAAGTTGACCAAAAACTGTTTCGTAACCCTTTTGATACTAATGTTGGACAGACTGGTCCCTGGTCAAAGTGGTCCCTGGTCAAGTGGTCGCTGGTCAAAGTGGTCCCTGTGGCTAGACTTATCTAGACTTTGATAAGTGTGATCATCTGTTCCCTTTCAGCCATCACAGAATGTACATATCTCACAAGCTACGCTTATCATTCACAATAATTAAGGATCTGACATTTCCTCCACTGTTGACTTTTTTTCTGGAAGTTACACTGACAGATACAATTCTCAAACTAATCTTCAGAAACAAATACGACTACTTGATCTATCATCTGAGTAATGTGGCTTGATGACAGCGTATTCGTCACATTTCCATTTGTAACAAATATGTGGAATTGTCCAAGACATTTTTTTGCAAATCATTTCTATATTATACTCTAGAGAGGAATTCTGCTGGCACCATGAAGTCCAAAAAGGTCTGTCAGATCCCATAACATTCCTCTGCACAAGCTTCTGAAGTGCAAATAGCCCTCTGCATCAATGAATACAGCATCTGATCTCTCATCCACTGTTTAATCAAAGGCAGTCTCTTTTTCTTCTTGTCCTTGCGCATCCTGCCTAATGCATTCCCCCCCCCCCAAATTGCTTGCTAGCATAAGAGCCAATAGCACTCATTTCTATTATTTCCTTATGTAAGGGGTCTCTATATTACACTTTCAACTGTGGCCAAGTGTAGCACAGCAGTTCTCGTTTGTGCCTGGAGGGCAGGGGCTAGGACCCGGGGTCCCATTAGCATTAGGGCCTGCAGTACCAGAACCAGCTTCAGAGGATGAGCTAGATGACTGGGGTGAAGGGCAGCTTCCCCCTGGTGGGCCTCCTTCGCCCACAGAGAGCTTGGCATGGGAAGAAATGTTGTTTGGCCCTGGCGAAGACATAGATAACCAGGTGCAGATGGAAGACAGTGATTCTGGAAGCTATGAGCATCCGGGTGGGAGAGATTCTCAGGAGCTAGTGAGTGAAAACATGGAAGAAAGCGGCTGGGAAGTTTCTAGGGAGGAGAGCTCCCAGGGAGATAGAAACACAGCTGCTGAGAGACAAGGTCGAACCTTTGATAGGAGACGGAACATCGAGTCTAGTAGAAGGGGATGGTTCAAGAGCCTAGACCGGCCGAGGTCCGTCAGCGGGGATTGAAGACGAAGAAGCCTAGAGCGTCGGGGACCTCGGCCGAGAGATTAAGTATAGGATCCGTGGGAACGAATCCCCAGTGCTCCGGCCACGTCTCATCTGAATAGGCGTGAAGCGGAGTGGGTCCACGAAGCTAAGTGGTCATCAAGCCTTGCCTTGCCTTGCCTTGCTTTGCCTTGCCTTGCCTTGCCTTGCCTTGTTCCTGATCCGCCTGGTTGTGCGGAGCCTTGCCTTGTTCCTGATCCGCATAGTTGTGCGGAGCTTTGCTGAACCTTTGGCCTATTTGCCACGTTATTTTGGACATTGTTACTTCAAGCCTTTTGGATTGCTTTACTATTCTTATGGACATTATCTTTGAACTGTTTTTACATTCAATAAAGTAGTTAGCCTTCAGTACGTCTCTGTGTGTGTGATTAAGGGGCCGGTCAAGTCCGTGCATCTTGACACCAGGTTTTCTTATTCCACCCTTACCACCTACTTATATAAAGACTTCTTTATATTTCCACTTGTTGCCACCATATAATGTAAAAAGTATTCACACAGGTCAGCTTCCCCACTGACCTTTCGATTACTGTGTTAGGGCAGGGTATCCCTCTAACCCAAACTCCCACTGACACTATTTGTTAACTTTTGCTGTCACCATTCACTATACTTGGCTACACACAAGGAAGAAGTTGTTTTCGAGGCTTGTGTGTGAAGGAACTACGCGGGGAGATATCTTTGTTAAAGAACTGCAAAGTTTATTCAAACAATGTTCTAAGTGTGGAGGTTTCAGAGTTCAAATCTTATGTGGTTACAGTATCTTCTTAGAGGCACGTATCTTAAGGTTACAATACACTAACTATGGAGATGCAACTTAATACTATATAGCTGTACTCCCAGAACCAATAGCTCAGCAGTCTTTACACTAACTGCTTGTCCTTTAAACCCAACTGCTTTCCTAACAGTTCAAACACAGCTTTCTTCTACTCTCTCACAGAGTAGAGTCAGAGTCTTTTTTAAAGTCGTCTGACAGCTGGCTAAAACGGACTCTCTAACTCTCCACACACCTTCTCTCCTTCGAAGTTCACTGCCAACTCCCAACTGCTAAACTTTGAATTCAAAGATTCTAAAGCTAGTTTCAGGCTCCGCCTCCTGTTTCCACAGAACGGAAACCCCTTGGAGGTTCTGCATGCTAATATCTCTGTTAAGCCTTTAGGGTTTGCTAAGTTTTTACCCCTTCAACATATATACATATATATAAATATCAACCATATTTAAAACCTGTAATAAAGAAATATGACTTCACCACACCTTCTTTGCCATATAAAACAACCCATATGTATAAAAATAACACATAAAAGTTATTTATGGATTGTTGTAGGTTTTTCGGGCTGTATGGCCATGTTCTAGAAGCATTCTCTCCTGACGTTTCGCCTGCATCTATGGCAGGCATCCTTAGAGGTTGTGAGGATGCTTGCCATAGATGTAGGCAAAACGTCAGGAGAGAATGTTTCTAGAACATGGCCATATAGCCCAAAAAACTTACAACAATCCAGTGATTCCAGCCATGAAAGCCTTCGACAATACAAAGTTATTTCTGAATCAGCACCCCATGCTTTTGAAATGTATGTGGGACATACATTTCAAAAGCATGTATACTGATGACAATGTATCTGTGTGTATGCAGTAGAATAGAATTAGTTTTCAGTGAAAAAATGTTGTAGTTGAGCCTGAGGCTGAGAGAGAGGAGTCTGTAGGTAGAAATGCAAAATGGTCTACTTGTGAGCAAGAGTCAGATGAGGAGCAAGAAAGGAAGAGATTGAGGCAACTACATAGCGATTCTTCTGGGGATGAAACGTTTCTGGGTTTTTCGGAGGATGATGGGAGTGGGGACGAGGAGCAGGCAATGGGAGGTTGCGATGAGGGGTCACAGAGAACTGAAAGTGACTTTAGTGAGATGAATTGGACTGATGTGCAACAGATACGGAATATCTGCTTGGAACCCACCAGCAGTGATTCGTTTGCAGGATTCACGGAATGGGAATGGGACTCATGGGGACTGTAGGGGAGAGTTAAGTCACCGCAGGAGACATATTGCCTGGTGTGAGAGACAAAGGGCGGCACGGGCAGAGATGCTGGCAGCTGAAAGAGATGGGGAAGGGGCGTTGGTGCAATTAAGTCTCGAGGAGGACTGAATAAAGGGGGCTTGCAATTAACCATTGGCTGCAGCTGGCAAGGCGTTGTTCTTGCCATCCAGGACGTTGCCTCCTGTTCTGGATCACTGCTGAACTGATCGTTTGACTGGCTGTGGATGTGGAATTATGGATTTTGGTATTGTATTCCTTGGGTTTCCGCATCTGTGTATCCTGTCTCCGGCTGCTCCACCTTAAATCCCTTCTGTGCTAGATCTTGCTGCTCCTCCGTTTTGGGACTCCGGTTTGACCTGACTTCGCTACTTCGTCTGCATTCCTCCTGGCTTGACTAAAGGACCGTATGGGCACTTGTACTCTGTCTGCATTCCTCCCGGCTTGACTAAAGGACCGTTTGACGCTTCTACTCCATTTGCATTGTGCCTGACTGGTTGTGACTTTGGACTGATTGTGCACACTTCTCTCAGCCTAGGTTCTGCTGTGAAGAAGTCTGAGCTGGACGTTTACTTCCTGTTGGATTTCCTTGACAACTTGCTGTGCCTCTAGGCTCATTTGAGTCACAGTGGGGAAGTTTGGGACTCTTGTAAATAAACTCTAACTGCTAACTTTACTGTGCCTGGCTTCTTAAGGTGATCTGGATCACGACAAAAAATGTTGACGGTATTTGGGTTGGATGTACAGTAGTGCTTCAGTTGGAATTGTACAATACATGTTCTTCCTAATATTCAGTCAGCTGAAAAATTCTATGATCACTGACATCGACCCTAGCAATCTCTTCTGAACTAAGTGTCTTGCAGTATCAAACCAATATTTTCTATGGAACGCCAGCTAATCGCTAGTGCAGGGGTGCCCACACTTTTTCAGCATGCGAGCTACTTTTAAAGCAACCAAGTCACAATGATCTACCTGCCCCCGCCGCGCGCACTCCCACCACCGCGTTCCGCCCGCGCGGTACTTCTTCCGCCCGCGGGGCATTGTGGGAAGGAGGGAGCCGGCGAGAGAGGCGGGGCCTCCGGAGGGAGGGGGAGGCGGGGCCTCCGGAGCGAGCGGGAGGTGGGGCCTCCGGAGCAAGCGCGAGACGGGGCCTCTGGAGCGAGCGCGAGGCGGGCCTCCGGAGGCCCCACCTCACGCTCTGCCCTGCCTTTCTCGCCGGCTCCCTCCTTTCCGCAATGTCCTGCGGGCGGAAGAAGCCCCGCGCAGGTGGAAAAAGCCCTGCGCGAGCGGAAGGCAGCGGCAGGAGTGTGCGCGCAAGGTGTGCGTGTGCAGGGTGTGCGCACGCAGGGCAGAAGTGCCCCATCTGTGATCGACTTCATGTGGTCTCGCAATCAACATCGACTTCCTGGGCAGCCCTGCGCTAGTGCATAAATCTCTTCGTTCGTTTTTTTTGTAAAACAAAAGATATCATAATTATCTAAAGATTTCCATTTTAAGTAACTTGTGAAATGCTTAAACTGAAAGCTTCTAGTTACAGTATCTCCTATTCAGACATCTTGACTTCAATAACTGTAAAGCAGGGGCCCTGAAACTAAATCCCGGGCGTCAGATCCAGCCCACCAAGGTCCTTTGCCCAGCCTGCTCCCTAAACATGCACTTGCCATTCCTGCTGCTGCCATTTGCGCACATCCCTTGCGCCCGCCACTGCTCTAGAAGAGTGAAGAAAGGCGGCTCACATCATATTAAAAATATGCATACAAATAATTAAAAATTATTAATCTCTGTAATAAATAAATAGGGATGTTAAAATATGCAGAAACATGTTGGATGATTCCACCATCCAATTTTTCATGTTAATGCAGAGAATAATATTCTTCCATTGTATAGAGCCTTCCTCCCATCTTTTAAAGATTTCATTTAGTACTTTCAATCACCTTGAAAAGACAGTGTGCAATTTTAATCTCTCTCTCTCTCCTGTCTGCTTCTTACACATCACTATGGGACTGTCATTCACAGTGATGCCTGAGAAAAACCTACTCTAAGGTTCAGGACTGCTGGGACCTGAATCAGACTTCTGCAAATTTAAGCTGTTCATTAATTCCAAATATCTTTCAACATGAACCAAACATTGGACCGAAGTCTATATTTGAAGAATGTGAAGGGAAACTGTGACATCTGCCTCCAAGATCCTAGGGTTTTCTATTGCTGCAGAGGGGAAATTGAAATCAAAAGAGCACGCTAGTATCAAATATTAGCTCTATTTTGAATTGCATAAACTGGAATTCTGTTTCTTCCAGTACGGGGCACAAACCAAAGGGGTAAAGAATTGAACTAAAATAGTAACATTGTTATAGATCAACCACCAGAGGATGATGGAGATTTTCAACCTTTTTTGAGCTGCGGCACGTTTTTTACATTTACAAAATCCTGGGGCACACCACCAACCAAAATGACACAAAATGACACTCTAACACAGTAATACATATAGTTAATATGTTTTAAATGTATTTATACACTCACTTAGTGTGAAACCTGGGCCTGTTTTGATGAACACAAAATAGATATCCTGGCGGGAATGGTAGAAAGACACACATGAAGCTCTTGCTGTTGCACCTCAGATCACGGCACCCCCCCCCCCCTAGATCACACACACCAAGCAGATGCAATAAATGTAATTTTATTTAGAATAAAGAATAGTCCAAGGTATAGAGATGTAATGGCAATCAAAATAAATCCAAAGATAGTCCAAAGAAGTCACGAGCTGGCAAGCCGAACTGGTTTAAGTCCCATGGAAAAGCTTTCTTCCACCTACGCCAGGCACGTCAACTGGCACCTTACCTTCCATCAGATGCGCTGGCTACGGTGGTCCATGCCACAGTGACATCACGGCTGGACTACTGTAATGCCTTATACGTGGGGTTGCCGCAGTCAACCACTCGTAAAAATCCAACTAGTGCAGAATGCAGCCACCAGACTCCTCACCGGACACCACTGAGATGCCATATCGCGCCATCTCTTCAACGCCTGCACTGGCTCCCAGTCGAGCTCAGAGCCATCCACAAGATCTTGTCGCTTACCATTAAGGCCCTCCATGGCGCCGGCCCAGCTTATTTAAAAGACCGTTTGTCGAACCAGCTCATTTAAGGTCGCGCGTTCAGTGAACAGGGACCTTCTCTGCATCCCAGGTGTGAGTGAGGCCCGCCCCGACACCACAAGACGGAGAGCCTTTTCCATCGCGGCCCCTGTTCTTTGGAACTTGATGCCGGCGGATCAGAGAGCTATCCTGGACATGCCCCAGTTCCTGACCGCATTGAAGACCTGGCTCTTCCGAAAGGCTTCAGGCTAAGGACATCTTCCAGACTTAGCCTGAGTTACTGGACTGACGTGGAGGGCGACTCATAAATAATACAATCAATCAATCAATCAATCAATCAAACGAGAGTAAACAAGGCAAACCGCTCCGGCGGTCACAAGAACTTGGAATCTTGAGCAAGGAAACCTCCTAAGCTGAACTTAGCTTCAGGTCTGACTAGAAAGGCTTGAACACAATCTAATAAAGGGAACTAACTCTTGGGTGCCCAGCGCACCCCCTTCCTCCAATCTCTCCGGGAGGATCTAATGCTGGCCCTCCTGTCGAATTCCGGCTCGTTAGCATCCCCAGATGTTTCACTATCAACCTGGGAAACTCGGTCCTCCCTAACCTCAGAATGCTTGCCTGGCGAGGGAGTGTAAAAGTTCTCATGAGACTCAAGGTCGCTGGGCCTCTCACTGAATTCAGAACTAAATTCCATGGAGTCATCATTATCCTCATCTGCAGTCACATACCCATGTAGCCATCCATCATCCCATGCTAAGTCTTCCTCTGCAGACCCATATCCATCAGACCACCCATCATCCCCGATCTGACTCTGATTGGCTGGGACCCCCGGAGCCTGCCTATGACCACTAGGCTGGAACACCGCACTTGCTCAACAGCTGTCAGTCTCTCTCTGTTTTTAGTTTTTATCGCAGTCAAGCTTGAGAACCTCATCTCACACAGATATGTGGTTGAAAATGGGAGAAATGTCAAAATAGCTTTTTTGGCCAGAATGGGGAACTCCCTGGCAACAGATAACTAAAAACTGTCCAAAGGAAGATCAGCAAATTTTAGCTTTAATCTACGATCTTGTTTCAGTTCAATGAGTTCCTCTTGCTCTTTTCAAGTCACTCGCTTGTCTTGCTGTGATCCCAAATTGCCACTGTCTCTTGACGCGCAGCTGCAGCACTAACTAACTTTGTTTACTTAGCCGCATCTGAGTGAATCCAAGCTGGCGCGACCATAGCACTCTCACATCACTTCTTAGGTGACGCGAGCATGCTATGGTTCCATTTCTTAAAGGGACAGATGCGCCTTATAGTTTATATATGAATGACGTTCGGAAATAATTTCCCACAGCACACCTGATGATCTCTCATGGCACACTAGTGATCCGCGGCACACTGGTTGAAAATCACAGGTTTAACTGATGATTTAGAGAGGATTGTGAGTTTTCCCGTGGCACAAACTGATGGAATCTCAAGTATGGGAAATACAAGTCTGGGAAATGGTGGTTCTTTCTGTGAGAAAACCAGCTCAGAAAGTGCAGGGCCTCAAGGGCATTCAGGGGAGTCAGAAGTAGCAACAGCAGAAAAGGAATTGAGCTGAGTGATAAGGAGGGTTCCCATGAAAACCCACCTGTAGCTATGGAGATCAACAAAGGTCTCCGTTTAAAAATCTGTGCTGAAAATAGATTGCATTGTTGAAAGAGATTATGTGGGAAAGTTGTGAAGGAAATTCATGGGAAATTGAATGATTTCATGGGTGTCTATTAAGCCAGTGTTTTTCAACCTGCACATTTTTTACATTTACAAAATCCTGGGGCACACCACCAACCGAAATGACACGAAATGACACTCTAACACAGTAATACATATAGTTAATATGTTTTTTTAATGTATTTATACACTCAGTGTGAAACCTGGGCCTGTTTCGATGAACACAACATATATATGACTTCCTCTCACATACTTATACATGGCTATCATGTCTTCTCTCAGCCTTCTCTTCTTCAGGCTAAACATGCCCAGCTCTTCAAGCCGTTCCTCATAGGGCTTGTTCTACAGACCCTTGTGAAATTTCACCCTGAGTGAAACTTGCTTCCACTTAACTATGGATGTCATGAAGCTGTTATAAACAGTCCCCGGGGGGACTCGAAAAATCCAGTAAAATAGTTAAATAAAACATTCCCAAGTGGAGAGGCTCAATTTGTTTCTTGGAAACCTGTGAATGCATCACCCTCCCGATGCATTCACTCACTGCCAAATTCACCGGCGTTGAGCTTCCGGCTTTGGCTGTTCTCGTGAGAAATCCAAGCCAACGTGAAAACGCTGACTCAATCACTTCCACCCAGTGCTCTGCATTTGCGGAGGGAGGCAGCGAAAGAGGCCACACAGATCTGTGAAACGTATGGGAGCATCGGGAGGCTGAAGCAGCCCTGAGCGGGAGCTGTAGCCATGCTGAGTAGAGGCTCCTGAAGGCTTCCTCAAGGCGGGCCTGGCCCTGGCATTTGGCGGAGCCCTTCCTTTGCCTCGGGGAGGATCTTTGGGGAGGGAAATAGGGAGAAAGAGCTGCGGGGAGGGAAATAGGGAGAAATGGGGAAGGAAAGTGTCAATTTCCCACGGCACACCTGATGATCACTCATGGCACACTAGTGTGCCATGGCACACTGGTTGGGAAACACTGTATTAAGCAACAAGTTGTTTACCTTAAGGTCAGTTCAGGCAACACTTTGTTAGAGTGAGAAGCTAAGCCTGAGTTGTCTTGTTCCTGGTTCAAGTCACACTTTGATTTAGGATTTTACATATATCCTGGAAGTGTTCAGTGTTCCTGTTCATGTAATCCTGTTCAGGTCTAACTAATTATGCCTTCTTGATTGTGGGCTTATGCTATATCAGTGATTTCTGGCTGTTCCTGGACTTTGTGACCTCTGGAACTTTATGAGACATTTGAATTATTGTTTGGTTATCACCTGTTGCTAAACCTTTTCGGATTATATATCTTCCTTTCTTATTCCTGATTTTTATATGCTTGTATGTGTTTTTACAATAAACTGATTGCTTATATTCCTGGACTTTTGTGTGATGCAGTGGACATAGGTGTTTCCAGGCCTGGAGTGCAACAAACATTTCGTTTTGTCTTATGTCTTATGGAAGAAGTAGCATTATTTATTTATTTAAAACTTTTATATCCCAATCTTCTCCACCTCCGTAGAGGGACTCAGACCAACTCACAGCAAGGATTCAATGCAATAATACAATCTATAAACATCATACAACAACAAAAGATTAAAATACATATAGAATAAAATTACAAATAAGCCAAAGGGGCCACCACAGAGAAGGGCCTGTATCTCATTCCCGCCCAACGCGATTGTGAAAGTGGTGGGATTGAGAGCAGGGCCCCACCAGAAGATCTTAATAGCCTTGATAGTTCATAGGGGAGAATATGTTCAGACAAGCAAACTGGGCCGGAACCGTATAGGGCAGGGGTGCTCACACTTTTTAAGCATGCAAGCTACTTACAAAACAACCAAGTCAAAATGATCTACCCACCAACTAGTCAGAGAGCCATAAAAGCAAAATATTTGGAAATGTATTTCAGTGAGAGCCATATAATATATTTTAAGACTGAATTCAACTAAATGTGAGTATAGTAAGCCCCTGAATTTATTCATAATAATAATGCTGATAATATTCATTCAGTCTCTGCTACTGCTACTACTACTACTACTACTAATAGTAACAACAACAACAATAGGTTCCTAGAATAGAAGGAGACCTCCAAGGGCCATCCAGTCCAACCTCCTTCTGCCATAAGGGAAAAACACAATCAAAGCATTCCTCACAGATGGCCATTCAGCCTCTGATAATTTGTAGATTAAAACTTTGAATTGTGCTCGGAAGCTACTTGGCAGCCAGTGGAGCTGGCACAACAAGGGCGCAACAAGGGAGTAGCCGCTCCCGTCAATAGCCTGGCTGCCGAGCACTGGACTAATTGCAGCTTCTGAGCAGTCTTCAGAGGCAACCCCACATAGAGAGCATTGCAGTAGTCTACACAGGATGTGACCAGAGCATGGACCACAATGGCCAAGTCAGACTTCCCAAGGTACGGGCGCAGCTGCCGCACAAGCTTTACTTGTGCAAAAGCTCTCCCGGCCACCGCCGAGACCTGGGGTTCCAGGCTCAGCTATGAATCCAGAATCACTCCCAGGCTGTGAACCTGTGCCTTCAGGGGGAGTGTAACCCCGTCAAGCACAAGCTGTAACCCTGTGCCCTGTTCGGCCTTTCGACTGACCAGGAGTACCTCTGTCTTCAGAAGCAAATGGCATCTGTGAGGACTCACCCATTTTATGCTAGGCCCAGACCAGCATAGCAGTTTGGCATCCATGGAAAACAGGATGGCCAGGAAAGGGGGAGTGGCTTGGATCCTTCTCAGGGAGTGAGTGAGAGTGAGAGAGCTGCCTGGGAGTGGCTCAGAGCAGAGGGGAGGAGCCGAGCTGCTTGAGAGGGAAAGAGGTGTAGCTTATTCAGGAGTCGGTTGTCAGAGCTATAAGAGAAAGCAGTCTCTTGACAGAGCAGTCGGTTGTCAGAGGTGTAAGAGAAAGCAGTCTCTTGACAGAGCTGAGAGTGAGCAGTCAGGGAAGACAGTTGTCTTGTAAACTGACAGAAAAAGTTCTGTGTGAGAGCTGACAGGTAGTCAGTCACAGGCTTTTGGAGTCTCTAGGGTTAGAGAATTAGCTCACATCTCTGGAGAAGCAAGCTATAGGAAAACTCTAGGATAGAGTTAATAGCTAGGGTGCTTCTGGAAGACTGAGTGTTTAGCTCAAGAAACTAACTAGGTTAGTTAGTTGAAGACTACTCACGTCTAGTTTTAATATTAGAGTGAGAGGGAGTTTAGAGAGACAAGTTTCGAACTGTCTAGTTTTGTAACGAAGTTCTAAGAAACCAATCTTAAGTAACCAATACGCTCTAGAACCATTTTATATCACCGTTACGCATTTGTGCCTCTCAAGATCTACCTGTTAATTAAATAAACATCATTGTTGTTAACTTTACAAGAAAGCGTTCAGTGTGCCTCATTACCTCAGTATGTGCCAGTTCCAGCCTTCCCACATTCCCAGTCAAAGGGGGAAAGATTTTACCTCAGCAGAGCTCTTCGTTTATTTGTGGATTTGGAGCCTAGATTAACAATTATTTTAAAAGAAATCCTAAAACATCTTTGTTTAGGTTGGTGGCAGTGTCCTAGTGGTTAAAGCCTCCTAGTTTTATAGTCCAGATCCTCACAGCATCCTTAACCCATACCTCTTATCTGCATTGTGATAGTAATCCAGAATGAATGCAGAACGCATTGCTAAAAAGGCAGCACACCATTGTGAGCAGTCTTGTTTGGCTTTTAAGTAGACCACTTAAAAATAATGGCAAACTTGGACTCCAATTCTTTCAAAGGTAATATTTTCCAACATTAAAGATTCCCCTGAAGGAAAGAACTTGCACAAGGCCATGCCTCCCACTCTGAGCAAATTATGGATATGAATATCAGAAGTTATACACACATAAAACTTTACATACAGCTTATTTTGATCTGCAATCCAACTCCATTAAAATTGAAAGGAGTTTTGCTACCGATGCACATAAAAATAGGATTGCCACCATTAGCTTGTTATATATCACTGGGGGAGGAGGGAATAGGTTTTTTTTATTTTTCATTAAGATTACAGTCCTTCAGTTCTGCATGTTTAAACTTTTAAGATGTTTACCAAAAGAAAAATTATATGTGTGTGTTTACATTTGAAAAATGGCTGCCTCAGCTACTTGTCACATATCCTTTTAATGGAAGGATTCAGCTCACATAAAACGTTCCCTCCTTGTAGTCTTGCAAAGCACTTCTTTGTTAAGAGATAATGAGCATGTGAAGAACAAGTAAGTGACATGTTTATAAGGTATTTTTAGCTATGCAAGCATGACGTATCTGCTTTACAGTACTTAATCATGGACAACATATAGAACACTAAATCTTGTGCAAAACATGGAGCGTGCCACTTTCAGTCCATGTCTGACATTGAGTTTCTTAATCCCAACCAGAGTAGATCTAGTCAATCAGCTGTTGAATGGCGAGTCAACACAAATGTAGAGCTTGCTTGTTTAAATGGGTTTAGTCTAGCTAAAACTAACAAAAGGATTTAGTGTATTGTCAAAGGCTTTCATGGCCAAAACCACTGGGTTGTTGTGAGTTTTCTGGGCAGTATGCCGTGTTCCAGAAGCATTCTCTCCTGAAGTTTCACCTGCATCTATGGCAGGCACCCTCAGAGGTTGTGAGGTCTGTTGGAATCTAGGAAAATGGGAGTGTGGCGTGTCCAGAAATAATTCTTGTCTGTTGGAGATAGGTGTGAATGTTTCAGCTGACCACCTTAATTAGTAGGGGTGGTTGATCCATAAAAAAACTTGATTCTAAAGGAAACCAATAAAGGAAATTATGGGAAAATGGAAGGATAACATAGGGTACAATATCCCCCAAGAGAGCTGGGAGAGGCTATGGAGATATACATGGAAACAAAATTACGCATACACACTGAAAGAAAACCAGATGAAAATGGCATATAGATGGTACATAACACCGGCCCAACTTGCTAAATGTTATAAGAATAACACGGACCAGTGTTGGAAATGCCTGAAAGATAAGGGAACTTTCTTTCATCAGTGGTAGACGTGTGGGGTGATGGTCAAGTATTGGAGGAAAGTCCAAAAGTTGATTCATGAGATATTACAGATTAAGTTAGATTTAAAGCCAGAATGATTTCTTTTGGACATTACAGACCCAAAACAAATGGAGAAAGAACCAGAGAAACTTGTATGGTATATAAATACGGCAGCCAGAATTGTAGCAGCCAGATATTGGAAGAGAGAAGAAATGCCCGAAGAAAAGGAAATCTTATATAAAATATTAGAAATTGCAGAAATGGACCGTCTAACACAAATACTGAGAGGAAACTCAATAGCTCACTTCTCGAAAGTATGGAAACCCTTTGTTGAATATATTAACAAGAGAGAAAATATCAATGTAAAGGGATTTTGGATATGATGACTGTAATTACAAATCAAGACTCCAGGTTACACTATGAAGCGGATATTTCTTTGGGTGAAGTCAACCCGTTTGTATGGTTTGTTTTTAATCTGTTATGTGCTCCCTATTTACCTATCTCCCCACTCCCCATCCCGCTGTACCACCTCCCCACCCCAAGATCCCCCCCGTGCTTTACCCTATGTACCCAGTGTCATTTATATGTTTGTATTCATGTTTTTTAATGCAATAAACTCTTTTTAAAAACTTGATTCTAAACTCGTGGGGGGGGGGGGGATTTCCGTTGCTGGGTCGTTATAGAAATTAATCTGAATTTTTAAAATAAATTTCGTAATTGAAACGTAATTAATAACAAAACTCGTTACTATTTCGTTAGTGGGGCCAGTGCGCAGGGTGTGGATGCCCGCCTCCAAACCCCCTCACCTGTGGGGGTGTGGATGCCCGTCTCCACACCCCCTCACCAGCTCAGAATCAACCCGCGATAACACGGGTTGATTCTCAGCTGGCAAGGAGGGATGGAGTGCATGCCCTCCACGCCCCCTCGCCAGCTCAGAGCCAACCCGGGTTAAAGGGAACCAAATTGGTTACTGAGCTGGCAGGGGCGAAGGGAGGTGCCTCCCTTCACCTCTGCCAACCCGGTAACCAACCCACGTTCCCTTTAACCCGGGTTGGATTCTGAGCTGGCAGGGGCGAAGGGAGGCGATGCCACCCTTCCCCTCTGCCAGCCCAGTAATCAACCCAGGTTAAAGGGAACGCAGGTTGGATTCTGAGCTGGCAGGGGCGAAGGGAGGCACCTCCATTCCCATCTGTCAGCCCAGTAACCAATGTGCATTCGCTTTAACCCACGTGTCAGATGGCAACAGGAGGGTGGAGGGGGCAGCCTGGCACCCTCCTCTCGCCAGCCGAGACCCAAACGGGGGTTATCTTTAACCCGTGTTTGGGTGTCATCTGGCGAGAGGAGATGCTGCCTTCCACTCCCCTCTCGCCAGCTGACAACCAAAGGCGGGTTAAAGATAAGAAAGGGCGGAAACGACCTAATAACGCGCCCTTTATGTAAATGGCTGACCTGGTTTCGATTTAGAGAGGTCACTTCCGGGTTGGAGGACGAGGGTCGAGATAGGGTCAAAATAATTTCAAATACGAAAAATTAACGGAAATCAAAGTATTACGACTGGAGATATCCACCCCTATTAATTAGCGTTTGATGGCCTAGCAGTTTCAAGGTGTGTCTTCTTACTGCCTGGGGGAATCCTTTGTTGAGAGGTGATTAGCTGTCCCTGATTGTTTATTGTCTGGAGTTCACCTGTCTTTGAGTGTTGTTCTTTATTTACTGTTATGATTTTAGTTTTTTAATACTGGTAGCCAGATTTTGTTCATTTTCATTGTTCACAACTAAGGATTTAGATCTATGAGTACAGCATTCCTGAGAGAACCATCTTTCAGGAAGTCCTTGCGCATATGGTCTACCAAAGGACGAGCTTTACCAAATAGTAATGCCTGTGCACCTGCTGTTCACTTTAATGCGGCTTGAACAAAAAAAACATGCTGTAATAGTGTCCTTAGTTGAAGTATTTTGACACAAAGATCCAAGAGAAACCAAAACTTTCCATCTGAAATGAAATTGTAGAGCTTGGTAGTGCTGACATAAAATCTTTGTTTTTTTTAAAAAAAATCGAAATAAAGTACCACAAGAAAGGCACAACCTTTATGACTCATCATCCTCTAGACTAGTACCAAAATTAATGTAGCATTGAGTGAGTCTGTCACTAAAAAGATTGGTTAGCATAACTCAAAAATATGGGGCTGATGGTGATGGGCTTTTTAGAGACCTCGGTGAAATGATGATGTACAGCTAGCATGTTCCTTTTTTTGTGGCCATGCTGCTCTAGAATAAACAAAGAGTTTATTACAAAAGAGGGTCTTCTTCCAAAAGGAGAAATTGTACATTCTGAGCAATAAAAGTGGACATGCATGTATCTACTTTGATATGTAAAGTATTGCCAACATCAGGGGCAGATCTAAGTGTAAGCGAAGTAAGCGGCCGCTTCCGGGCGCCTCGTGCCAAGGGCGCATGCAGCTGCGGTTGCCAGGTTCGGCGCATCATGCCGCACAATTCCTGCGAGCCGGCGCGTGTGGCGTGAGGTCCACCCCGGCTGCAAAATATTCTCCCGTCTTTTTCATCCTCTTGGGAGTGCGTTTAGCAACTCCGTCCACGAAAAGCGTTCTGTCCCAATAGCGCATAAATGAAACTTTCACGCATGCGCCAATTGGACGGAGCGCTTCTGGTGGATGGAGTTGCTAAATGCACTCCCAAAGGGCGAAAAGGACGGGGGAACATTCTGCAGCTGCATGCGCGCAGCCAGCTAGTTTCGCACATGCGCTATTGGGACTGAACGTTTCTGGTGGATGGAGTTGCTAAACACACTCCCAAAGGGCGAAAAGGATGGGGGAACATTTTGCAGCCGGGGCGGAGCCTCCTGCCTCCGGCTGCAAAATGTTCCCCCATCCTTTTCGCCCTTTGGGAGTGTGTTTAGCAACTCCATCTACCAGAAACGTTCGGTCCCAATAGCGCATGCGCGAAACTAGCTGGCTGCGCGCATGCGTGCTCTGACACACGCGCACATGCGCCATCTCCACCAGGTTGGAGAGCCAGGGGGCGACAAAAAAATGTTCGCTTACTACTATTTTTACCTTCATCCAGTCCTGGCCAACATTGAGCCTTTGGTTATTATAGCCTGAAATATTTTGCTCTGATCTCACTCTTTGTTATGGGCACCCTTCACTTTTCAATTTCAGCAAAAGAAATTAGAATATTTCTGATATTAAGTACCACGTGGGAACTTAGTTTAATTGCACTTACAACTGAGAATAGAAGAGGTGAGAGGAGTTGAAAAGTAGAAACTACCCCTCCCAAAACAAAAGGAGGAGACGCTAGAAACAGCTTTTTGTAAATCTGCCTAGAGATAGTAGAACAAAGAATGTAGTATCTAGTTACACGTGAACACTGTATGCTAGAACAGTGTTTCCCAACCTTTTTTGAGCCGCGGCACACTTTTTACATTTTCAAAATCCTGGGACACACCATCAAACAAAATGACACAAAATGACACTCTAACACAGTAATACATATAGTTAATATGTTTTTAAATGTATTTATACACTCAGTGTGAAACCTGGGCCTGTTTCGATGCACACAACATAGATATCCTGGCAGGAATGGCAGAAAGACACAAACTTCCCACACAGAACTCCCATAACCAAGAAAAAATGCTATAAGAGTTTGGTGGGCATTGACCTTGTGTTTTGGAGTTGTAGTTCACCTATATCCAGAGAGCACTGTGGACTCAAACAATGTTGGATCAGGACCAAACTTGGCATGAATACTCAATATGCCCAAATGTGAACACAGATGGACTTTGGGGAAAATAGACCTTGACATTTGGGAGTTACAGTTTCTGGGATTTATAGTTAACATACAATCAAAGAGCATCCTGAACTCTTGCAACAATGGAATTGAACCAAACTTGGCATATTGAACTCTCATTACCAACAGAAAGTACTGAAAGGATTTGCTTGGGAATTGACCTTGAGTTTGGAAGCTGTAGTTCACCTATACCCAGAGAGCACTGTGGACTGAAACAATGTGATGTTATGTTGTTGTTTGTTTTCTATCCAGAATCACAATGTTGGAGGGAGGCTTACCACTTTAAGGTCCCTAAAACAGGCATGGGAAAACCTCGGCCCTCTGGGTGCTTTGGACTTCAACTCCCACCATTCCTAACAGCCTGAGGCCCTTTCCTGCTTAAATGGCTGAGGGGGAAAAGGAAAAGGGCCGGAGGCTGCTAGGAATGGTGGGAGTTGGAGTCCAAAACACCTGGAAGGTCCAAGTTTGCCCATGCCAGCTTTCGACAGAGACCTCTTCCTCCCCCTTCGCGCCCTTTCTTCCCCCTTCTGCCGATCACTTACTTTTTCGCATACACTGCCGCTTCTGCCACCATTTTGATCCGAGGGGGCAGCGTGAGCGTGTTCAGGAGGGGAGGGGGGAGGAAGATGTGACCCGTGCAGGCGCTACTGCGCAGACTCGCCCCTGAGCAAACCGGGGCAAAGTGAGCAGAGCGAGGCTGGGAAGAAGGGAGCTCGAGTGGAGAAGAAAAAGTGTTCGGCAGGAGGGGGATGTCGCACCCCAGCCAGGTACTAGGAACAAACCAGACCAACGCCATGTTAAAACCAAAGATTCAGAGAGGCTTGGAAGCAAGCCTCTGCAGCAATCTCTAAGTGAACCCCAAGCGCCCAAGGCCAAACGCAGCCCTACCGTTTCACAGGCCGATAAGAAAGCCTAGTACCAGGAAGCAGCAGATCCTCCCGAGAGGCCAGGTGTTAGCACTAACAAGTTTACATTTCAATTGGACCGAGATGTGGTGGGAACGAAAAGCTTCCCAGCCGTTCCTGTGACAGAGCTCCGACGTAGTCTGCGTATTCTAGATCAAAGCCACCGGGGCCTATAAAGATTCAGCCCGGAATGAGCTCGGGATCTCGTGCCAACGTTTTAGCTACCTTGCCAAGCTTCATGGAACTTTGTCTGGGCCAGGGAGCCTTCTTGTTTTTGGACTCTAAATCTTGCAAAGCTTTGTATCAAGAAACGTCTGGATTTAGCCAATTGCGGCACCAAGATTATTGCTCATTTATTGGACTCTTAAAGACTATTGCTTTGCTACAACGGGATGCTGGAAGCATCACTGAACTATTCTATCTTTGCCTTCTCTATCTATTTTTACTTATTCTAAATAAAGCATTTAACCGCAGTTGCCGTGCGATGGTTTACTAAGGCAGTGTTTCCCAACCAGTGTGCCAGGGCACACTAGTGTGCCGTGAGCGATCATCAGGTGTGCCGTGGGAAATTGGAACCCCCAGAGGGGAGGGAGGAGAGTCTACTGTGTTGAAGTATAAAAACCCTAAGAAACGTACCTCGATAAAGGCACTCTATGTGTGTTCATAGTTGGGCATATTGAGTATCCATGCCAAGTGTGGTCCAGATCCATCATTATTTGAATCCACAGTGCTCCCTGGAACTACAACTTCCAAACTTAAGATCAATTCGCAAGCAAACCCTTTCAGTACTTTCAGTTGGTAATAAGAGTTCAACATGCCAAGTTTGGTTCAATTCCATTGTTGCAAGAGTTCAGGATGCTCTTTGTTTGTGTGTTAACTATAAATCCCAGAAACTGTAACTCCCAAATGTTAAGGTCTATTTTCCCCAAACTCCATCTATGTTCACATTTGGGCATATTGAGTATTCATGCCAAGTTTGGTCCTTATCCAACATTGTTTGAGTCCACAGTGCTCTCTGGGTATAGGTGAACTACAGCTTCCAAACTCAAGGTCAATTCCCAAGCAAATCCTTTCAGTACTTTCTGTTGGTAATGAGAGTTCAATATGCCAAGTTTGGTTCAATTCCATTGTTGCAAGAGTTCAGGATGATCTTTGATTGTATGTTAACTATAAATCCCAGAAACTGTAACTCCCAAATGTCAAGATCTATTTTCCCCAAACTCCATCTGTGTTCACATTTGGGCATATTGAGTATTCATGCCAAGTTTGGTCCTGATCCAACATTGTTTGAGTCCACAGTGCTCCCTGGAACTACAACTTCTAAACTTAAGATCAATTCGCAAGCAAACCCTTTCAGTACTTTCAGTTGGTAATGAGAGTTCAACATGCCAAGTTTGGTTCAATTCCATTGTTGCAAGAGTTCAGGATGCTCTTTGTTTGTGTGTTAACTATAAATCCCAGAAACTGTAACTCCCAAATGTTACGGTCTATTTTCCCCAAACTCCATCTGTGTTCACATTTGGGCATATTGAGTATTCATGCCAAGTTTGGTCCTGATCCAACATTGTTTGAGTCCACAGTGCTCTCTGGATATAGGTGAACTACAACTCCAAAATCATTTTCTCTTGGTTATGGGAGTTCTGTGCGGGAAGTTTGTGTCTTTCTGCCATTCCTGCCAGGGTATCTATGTTGTGTGCATCGAAACAGGCCCAGGTTTCACATTGAGTGTATAAATACATTTAAAAATATATTAACTATATGTATTACTGTGTTAGAGTGTCATTTTGTGTCATTTTGGTTGGTGGTGTGCCCCAGGATTTTGTACATGTAAAAAGTGTGCCGTGGCTCAAAAAAGGTTGGGAAACACTGTACTAAGGGTCCGTCCAAGTTTAAGTTGCAACAGGGGAAGAAAGGGTATTGGAGGTCACAATTTCCCACGGCCCACCTGATGATCACTCATGGCACACTAGTGTGCCACAGCACACTGGTTGGGAAACACTGTGCTAGAAGATATAGAGCCAATCAAAACGTGCATGATCAGGATAAATAGCCAATCCTGACAGGGAGCTAATGTGAGGTAATGCCAGTTGCTGTTAAGAAAGTAATATAAAAAACTTTTTTAACTGCGCAACAGGCGCGACAGTCCTTTGGGCGCTTGCAGAAGCGCTGTCTGTCCGCCTCACACTGTACGGCTTGAAATAAGAACATAAGAACATAAGAAGAGCCATGCTGAATCGGACCTCAGCCCATCTAGTCCTCAGCCCATCTATATTCTGTATCACACAGTGGCCCACCAGTTGTATGCGGGGATCTCAAGCAGAAGGGAGGGCAAAACCCTGACCTGCTCCCGACCCCCCACAACCAGTACCCAGGGAAATCCTGCCTACCTCAACCAACTCCGAGGTGGCACTTGAATGTCCTTTTCAGTAACTACCGATACACTTGGTATCCATGAATCTGTCTAATCCTGCCTTGAAGTTGTTCAGGCTGACCGCTGTCACAACCTCCTCTGGAAGTGAGTTCCATAACCCAATGACCCTCTGGGTCAGGGGCGGTCCTACAAGATAGGCCAAGTAGGCGGCCGCCTAGGGCGCCATCTAGGAAGGGGGCGCCATCCTGGCCGCATGGGGTGCCATCCTGGCCCTGCCGATGTTCCTCAGACAGTGCTGCAGCTGCCTGCTTTTTGACCCCGGCCTTGTGCGCTCCAATGCCGCTTCTGGGCACGCGCAGAGGTTTTCACGCAGGCGCAGTTGCTCTGGAGCTGAAGTTGAGCGCAGGAGCAACTGCACATGCGCGAAAACCTCCGTGCATGCCCAGTAGCTCCCTTGCGCAGAAGCCTGTAAGCAAAGCACTCCCTATCGGGCAGGCAGGGAGTGCTTCCCCTCTCCCTTTCTCTCCGCCGCGTGCGCGCGTTTGCAGGGAAGGAGAAAAGAATCAGTGAAGGAAGTGTAAGTGAAGGAATGAATGAAGGGCTTTCCTCCTCCTCCTCTGTGACCTCTTCTCTCCCTCCTTCCTTTCTTCAGCTCTATTTCTGTCTAGACCTGAGGGGCCTGAGGCTATGAGGAGTTGTGGGAGTTGGAGGCCAAAACACTTAGAAGGAGGGAGGGCGGGCCCAAGTTTGCCCAGGCCGCGCTGCCTGTATTCAACCTCATTTGAACATTTTGGCTGTTTTTCTATTTACATTTACATTGGGATCCTAATTTTTGGACTTATGGGAGACTCCTATGGATTATGAGTCGGGTGATAGGTAATATATTCTGATTTTGATGCATTTACATTGCATTTCTTGTTGATTATTATACAGTTCTGCTTAATATTGTCATACCATATAATACAAATACAATATAACAATAGAATAATGATATATTTTATATTACATGGAATATTACAAACAATATTGCAGTATAGTGGTATTGTACAAAATAGTAATATATAATATTTTATTTTACTTTATTTTGGGTTATTTGAGTTTTATAGGAGTAATGAAAATATTTAGTAGAGGATAATTTTATTTAAATAAATAATTTTATTATTTTATAATAATAATATAATAGAATGTTACATTATATTATAATGTCAATATAATATAATTATATTGTAATGTAGTATAATGTAATTATGATATAATATAGTATGAGTATGGTATAATATATTGTACATACATTGATACAATATAATACTACTAATGGTATTGTGATATTAAAATTGTATATTTGTTTGACATGGGGGGGCAAAATAATGTTTTTTTGGGGGGGGGGCACCAAAATAATGTTCGCCTACCATTTAAAATTACCTTAGACCGCCCCTGCTCTGGGTGAAGAAATATTTCCCTTTATTAGTCCTGACTTTCCTACCTTGGAGCTTCAGGGAGTGCCCTCTAGTCCTAGTGTTTTGTGACAAAGAAAATAGTTTTTCTTTATTCACCTTTTCTATCCCATGCATGATTTTATACACTTCGATCAAGTCACCTCTTAAACGCCGTCTTTCAAGGCTGAAAAGACCAAGGCGTTGCAACCTGGTTTCATAAGGGAGCCGCTCCATCCCTTGGATCATTCTTGTTGCCCTTTTCTGTACCTTTTCCAGTTCCGTTATATCCTTCTTAAGGTGCGGAGACCAGAATTGTACACAGTACTCCAAATGTGGCCTCACCATAGATTTGTAGAGAGGTAATACAACATTTGCTGACCTATTTTCGATTCCCTTCCTGATCATGCCAAGCATAGAATTTGCTTTTTTCAAATAAAGTCTCGATTGGAGTTCTTCCTCCTTGTGGGCTCTGCAACCCTAAACCCAAGTTCCCTTACAGTGTGATGCTTCAGAAATTGTGAAAGATTATATTGAGGAATCTGCTTGTGTCACATCTGACAACATAGGCACGGGCTATGTGGCCTCGCGTGCTTTGTTTTACTCCCACACGCTTGGTCTTCTTATTCTATGACAATTGACTTAATTGCTACAGAAAAACTGATGGCTGCTATCTTTTTTTTCCTTCGTTTTTTAAACCTTTTTCTCTTTTCAAACAGATCCTTTTCAAAACTACATGCTGCGAGAGAAAGACTGCGAGACAGCAAGTTCTGACGCTTACAACCTACTGCAACAGACAGAAGTGTAAGGAAGAGAGTACAGTTTACTAACCTTTCTCCGGTTTCATTATTTGCCAAAATTGACTTTACTGTGGAGAGGAAGGCGAGTTTTATCACTGGATTGTGCTACTGTTTTTGTAAAATAAGTGACAGAAACTGGAATCTGAACAGAACCCTGCTTATTGTAAAATGCTCTCACACTGCTGAGGCAATTATAATCATTTCCATTTTCTTTCAGTATTTCCCCCTTTTTTGTGCAAGGCAGAGGTGTCATGTTACTCATGGTGAGAAGGACAAGCTAAAATTATACACGGGCACAACTAAATACAGCAACAAAAGATCAAGAACCAAGTTAGTACCGTGTGTCGTTCCTCAATTCAACACAACTTAAAATCGCTTAGTTTTAAGAAATCCTCTTGTCCCTCCGTTCTGTTCAAGAAACTTTTGAACCATTTTCTTTCTTTCTTTCTTTCTTTCTTTCTTTCTTTCTTTCTTTCTTTCTTTCTTTCTTTCAAACTTTTGTACCCCGGCCTTCTCACCTCTATGGAGGGACTCAGACCGGCATAACAGCAAAAATTCAATGCTATACAGATTAAGAACAACTACAACAACATATTAAAATACATTAAAACCCAGAATAAAACACATCGCCATTAAAACGATTCCACTCAATCTGTAAACGTGGTCATACATTCAGACAATAGCCCAGTGGTTCTCAACCTTCCTAATGACGTGACCCCTTAATATAGTTCCTCATGTTGTGGTGACCCCCCCCCCCCCTATCATAAAATTATTTTTGTTGCTACTGCACGACTGTAATTTTGCTACTGTTATGAAGGGTAATATAAATATCTGATATGCAGGATGTATTTTCATTCACTGGATCAAATTTGGCACAAATACCCAATGCACCCAAATTTGAATAATGGTGGGATTGGGGGTGGGGGTGGGTTTGATTTTGTCATTTGGGAGTTGTAGTTACTGGGATTTAAAGTTCATCCATAATCGAAGAGCATTCTGAACTCCACCAATGATAAAATCGAACCATGAGCAACAGAAAATACTGGAAGGGTTTGGAGTTGTAGTTCACCTACATCCCGAGAGCACTATGGCCTCAAAACAATGGTGGATCTGGACCAAACTTTGCATGGAAATCAACATGCCCAAATGTGAACTCTGGTGGAGTTTGGGGAAAACAGACCTTGACATTTGGAAGTTGTAGTTTCTGGGATTTATAGTTCACCTACAATCAAAGAGCTTTCTGAACCCCACCAAAGTTAGAATTGGGCCAAACTTCCCACACAGAACCCCCATGACCAACAGAAAATGCTGTGTTTTCTCATGGTCTTTGGCGACCCCTCTGACACCACTTTAAGACCCCTCCAGGGGTGTTTCTCAACCCCCAGGTTGAGAAACACTGCAATAGCCCATCTCAGCCTATTCTGGGAAGGCTTGGTTCCCCATCCAGGTCTTCACCAGCCTCCTAAAGGACTACAGAGATGGGGCAGATCTAGCATCACTTGGGAGAGAGTTCCACAATCGAGGGGCCACCACAGAGAAGGCCCTGTCTCTTGTCCCCACCAGCCACGCTTGCGAAGCCGGCGGGACCGAGAGCAGGGCCTCTCCAGAGGATCTTAGTGTTCTTGATGGTTCGTAGGGGAGAATCCGTTCAGACAGGTAAACTGGGCCAGAACCGTTTAGGGTTTTGTAGGTTAAGACCAGCACTTTGAATTGTGCCCGGAAGCTAATTGGCAGCTAGTGGAGCTGGCGCAGCAAGGGAGTTGTGCGCTCCCTGTACCCCGCTCCTGTTAGTAACCTGGCTGCCGAACGTTGGACTAATTGCACCTTCCGAGCAGTCTTCAGAGGCAACCTCACGTAGAGAGCATTGCAGTAGTCTATTCAGAATGTAACCAGAGCGTGGACCACCGTGGCCAAGCCAGACTTCCCAAGGTACGGGCACAGCTGGCGCACAAGCTTTAACTGTGCAAAAGCTCTTCCAGCCACCGCCGAGACCTGAGAAAGTCCTATGCAAAATTCACACATGGTAAAAAAATTAATATTGACAAGTAGGTTTGTTTTCTTTTCTGCACAGAAACTTCATGTTCTCTACCGTAAATATTTCTGCACAGAAAAATGCTGTACAAAAACATGCTGTTTTCTGTGCAAAAATACTACATACACATTTTGTGCAGAATACGTCCAGAACTATGAAGATTCTCATTACTGATACTGGAGCAACATCTTCTTCAACCTACTTTCATGAAACTATTTCAAATAGCTTCATCCCTCCTGGCATTCAGAAAAAAGTGAAATCCTGGTTATGGGACCAAGCGTTTGCACTTTAGCACGATGCGGCACTTTGATCGGATTGAGATGGCAATCTGGTGGACAAGACCTAATGCTTATGGATGGAATACTGTTTTAACTGTTGTGAATGTACACAATGCATTTTAATGTTAATTGTATTTTTAATGTATTTTAATTCTTAACTGTTTGCTTTTATTATATGTATACTATGTGGCATCGAATCGTTGCCGTTGTTAGGCCGCTCTGAGTCCCCCCATTGGGGGTTGAGAAGAAGCGGGGTAGAAATGATGGAAATAAATAAATAAATAAATACTCCTAACTGCTACCAATGAGCAAAGCTTGCTAAATATACAGGTATTTGGGCTATATCCATTATAAATTCTCTTTTCTATTCTTGGGCATTTAGGGCCCAGGTGCCTTCGACATGATTTCATGGGAGCCTGTGTTGTAGTTGAGCCTGAGGCTCTTGCTACTCCTAGTGGTAGGGAGTTGGGTGAGGCTGATTCTTCAGCGTCTAACACTAGTAGGGAACTGGGTGGGGCTGTTGCTAGTCATTATATTACCAAGAGAGGGGCCAAAAGGCTTACTCGTGAACAGAGCGAGGAGGATATCTCCCAGTGCAAAAAAATAAGGCAAATACTTACAGAGCCCACTGATGATAAGTCTTTTGAGGGTTTTCCTGGGGAGGATGGGAATCAGAGTGAGGGAGATACTTTGGAGGAAGATCCAGAGATGGATTGAGCTAAGGTGCGGGAGGTTCAGGCTGTTTGTGAAGAACCCACAAGCAGTGACACCTTTTTGGGGTTCTCTGATGACAACGAATGGCCCTCAGGCTATCCTGATGACTGTTGGGGGGAACTAAGTCTTGACAGGAGATGGAGGACCTGGAGGGGCAGTCAAGAGTCTGCAGCTGCTGAGGTAACAGCAGCTGAGATTGCTAACGATGGGGCATCATTGGGCTCGGGTGGGTCTGACATGGGAGACTGATAAAATGCAGGCTTTTGGGCACTTCACTTTGCTGCTATTTTGTATAAAAAATTGTTAATTCTGCTATTATTATTACCAATAATTATTATTATTAACTTTTTCGTGTCAGGAGTAACTTGAGAAACTGCAAGTTGCTTCTGGTGTGAGAGAATAGGCTGCCTGCAAGGACGTTGCCAAGTGACATTGCCCAGATGTTTTGATGTTTTACAATCCTTGTGGGAGGCTTCTCTCATGTCCCTGCATGGGGAGCTGGAGCTGAGAGAGGGAGCTCATCCGCACTCTCCCCGGATTCGAACCGCCGACCTGTCAGTCTTCAGTCCTGCCGGCACAAGCGTTTAACCCATTGCACCGCTGAGGGCTCCGATTATTAACCATGATTGTTTATTGTTGTTGTTAACATCATCATCATTATTAACTATTTAATTAAACAATTTGCTTTTGTGGTGTTTTAGTCTGTTTTTTTAATTGTTATTTTCTTGTTCACACCTCTTGTATGTATAAGAACAACAACATTTTAAATCTCTCCTTTTATCAATTCGTAATTAATAAAAGGAGTGGCTGAAGTTAACATAAAGGCCGGAGAGCAATATATCAATGTTCAGCAGGCAATATCAAGAGTGGTCGTATTGATATGGAACATTCTGGGTAAACAGCAAAGACAATGTGGTCATGTTGAGTTACGCTTGTGCACTCTCTTCACTGAGGAAGGCCTCGTTGACATATGATTTTAATATAAGCCTAATTAAGCTGCCCTAGAATGGGATTTTTAAAAATAATTGTAGTTTATATTTACTGCCTGGGTGGACTTGCAGCGTTGGGAGGAACTGACAGCCCTTTATTATGGGTTATTTGTGGTTAGCCATCTAATAGGCCAAACAAACGGTTACTGTGGGACATTACTATTCAGCTTTAATGAAATTTCTAGTGCAATAATACAGTAAATAGTATGTATTACTTGGAATTTTAACCTTTAACTATGGGTTTATGCCTACTCCTGTAACTGTAGTAATTCTACCAACAGCCTCAAAGTAGCTGAAGTCGTTTTTTATAATCCCGCTACCTATCTTCACTATAGTTAGCTTTCGGGGAAATAAATGTTTATAGTTAATGAAAAGAGTGTGCCCTGGGCCGAAACAACACAATGGATTCCGTTTCCAGCAGAGTTGAAAGTAAAATTATGTCCACAAATACAGGATGGATGGGACGTACCTAACTAGATAATAGTAATTCTACATTGCAGAATTAATGCAGCTTACACCACTTTGACTTCTGCAGAATCCTAAGGGCAGAGGCAGATCTTAGCATAGGCGAAGTAAGTGGCCACTCCTGGGCGCCATATGGCCAAGGGCGCATCCGGCCGCGGCCGCCAGGTTCAGTGCATCATGCCGCGCCACTGCTGCGGGTGGCCAGCGCATGGGCGGGAGGCTCTGCCCCGGCTGCAAAATGTTCCCTTGTCCTTTTTGGCCTCTTGGGAGTGCATTTAGCAACTCCTTCCAACAGCAGCACTCTGTTTTCATAGCACATGCGTGAAACTTTCATGCATACGCCATCGGCTCGGAGCGCTTCTGGTGGAGGGAGGCTCCACCCCGGCTGCAAAATATTCTCCCGTCCTTTTCATCCTCTTGGGAGTGCGTTTAGCAACTCCATCCACCAGAAGCGTTCTGTCCCAATAGCGCATACACGAAACTTTCACGCATGCACCATTTGGACGGAGCGCTTCTGGTGGAGGGAGTTGCTAAACGCACTCCCAAGAGGCCGAAAAGGACAAGGGAACATTTTGCAGCCGGAGGCGGGAGGCTCTGCCCTGGCTGCAAAACGTTCCTCCGCCCTTTTCATCCTCTTGGGAGCGCGTTTCGCTACTCCCTTCACCAGAAGCGCTCTGTCCCAATAGCGCATGCGTGAAACTAGCTGTTTGCGCGCATGCGTGCTTTGGCGTGCGATCTCCACCAGTTCCAGGGGGCGCTAAAGAAAAGGTACGCTTACTATTTTTAACCTTCGTCTGGTCCTGCTTAAGGGTTACAATTTGGTGAGGCTCCAGCATTCTTTGGCACAGAAGGTGAAAACCCTTTTGTAAAACTACAACTCCTAGGATTCCTTAGCATTGCGCTAGAGAAGTTCAAGTGTCACTCTGAATCATTCTACAAGCATTAAATGGCATGCTACCTTTCTCCCAGTAGACGTGCTGTTGAAGATGTGTTGTCAAAGGCTTTTGTGAGTTGCTGTGAGTTTTCCGGGCTGTCTGGCCATGTTCCAGAAGCATTCTCTCCTGACGCTTTGCCTGCATTTATGGCAGGCATCCTCAGAGGTTGTGAGGCCTGTTGGAAACTAGGTAGGTGGAGTTTATATACCTGTGGAATAATGCCCAGGGTGGGGAAAAAGAATTTTGCCTCTTGGAGGGAAGTGGGAATGTTGCAATTGGCCACCTCGATTAACACTAAATCTTGGCTGCTTCCTGCTTGGGGGAATCCTTAGTTTATTCTTATCCTTATTCTATTGATTTGCAAGGAGACAGAAACAGAATAATAATAATAATATCTTTATTTATACCCCACCGCCACCTCCCCAATGGGGACTTGGGGCGGCTTACATGAGGCCAAGCCCGGCCTCCGCCCTGCCTCTCGTCCGGAAACTGTGGTGAGAGAGGCAGGGCCTTCAGAAGGCCCGCGTGCTCTCCCACTGCCGCCTTCCTCCGCCGGTGTGGTTTCTTCCTTCTTGGCCGGCTGTCAATCACAACATCCCTCAGGAGGCCGAGCCCTCAGAGGCCGCGCCAGGCCTGGCTCTTTTCCCCTGTCGAGGCTGACTCCCAAACTACTGCTTCTTCCCCCTCGAGCTGCTTCGGCCTCCTCCTCCTCTGTTGCCGCCCTGCCCTTCCCAGCCTACACCTCAAGAGCTCCGCGCCCTGCCTCCAATTGCCTCTCTCCCTTGGCCAAGCTGAAGGTCTCTCGTCTCCATTTCCGCCCAGCGTACATGCGCCAACACTCGGAGCGCTCTCCAAAGCCGCGCGGGCGGAGGAAAGCGGCGCCAGGAGAGCACGTGCACAGCAGCGGGAGCAGAAGGTCGACCTCAAATGGTCTCGGAATCGACTCATTGATCGCGATCGACTTCCTGAGCAGCCCTGGACTAGATGATCTTTACATCCCCTTGGAACTCTAGGCTCGTTTTTATTTGGGAATTCTCTCTGAACGCGAGTGCATCTTTATGCTCAGGACATAAGAAAACATTTCTGCCACAGCAAGCAGGCTTCTGGGTTTTCTTTTCTAAATCAAGCATTGTCGTTATGTAAGCCTTCCAGCAAATCAGCATAGTTTGTGCAAGAGTACATATGCCTGGATGGCATACATAATTGATGTATGTCACAGTTTGTATAATGATTGCAAGGTAAATTCAATTTTCTGTTTTCCTTCTTTGTGTCCTCTAAGACGCTCTTATCGCCACATATCAACTCCAACGCAGCAACAGAGATAGGAAACAAATCACTCCAATGAAAGTAACAGCAAAATGATTAGAGATAAAGAAAGATTAATTGCATGTGCCAGGTCTAAATAAAGTGGTTGGGGAAGAATCCCTACTGGCTTCGAAAATTCAGTGCAAACAAATATATAGATATGGGATGTCAAAACTGAATATAAATGGCACAAAGGGTTTGCCAATTGTATTTTTTTAAAAAACAGTAAATTAAAAAAGCAAAGTTCTCAAAATACATCGTTGTGAATTTTGATTTAATAACAGGAAATTGTAATTGCGTATTATATATGATATAATACTTCTTTTACAAAGAAATAAGCTCCTAGCTTTTCTGCAAATGCTTGCACAGACAGTGCCGGCCTTTGGCATTCCGCCATGTAAGCGGCCGCGTAGGGCGACGGGTTCTGGGAGGGGTGTCACCGCCTGCGAGGGGCACCGCCACGCTGGCCGCCCCTCCGCTGCTCGCCTACCCCCCCCCCGGGAGAGGTGAGACCGCCCCTGTGCACAGAGCCCCTGCGTGGCCTATGCGGTTTTAGAGCACTTCTTCTCTTCCGCAAAAGATATGGCACACTTCTGGATCATTATTATTATTGCTATTATTATTTGTATCACGAGCAAACCAAGGGTACAATTGTGATGTATTTGAGAAAACACAAAATTTAAAAACTTGGCATTCTATTAAATGTCCTTTGACCAGTAGCTGGCCACTTGGAGTGCCTCTGGTGTTGCCATAAGAAGATCCTCCATTTTGCACATGGCAGGGCTCAGTTTGTGTTGTAATAAGTGGCCTGTGGTTTGTTCTTCTCCACGCTCGCATGTCGTGGGCTCCACTTCGTGGCCCCATTTCTTAAGGTCGGCTCTACATCTCGTGGTGCTAGAGCGCAGTCTGTTCAGCACCTTCCAAGTCGCCCAGTCTTCTGTGTGCCCAGACGGGTCTCTCTCATTTGGTATCAGTCATGGATTGAGGTTCTGGGTTTTAGCCTGCCACTTTTGGACTCTCGCTTGCTGAGGTGTTCCTGCAAGTATCTCTGTAGGTTTATGGCATTGGCGTGCTGGCTGATATCTGAACAGGGGATGGGCTGGGGATGTCATTGTCTTGGTCCTTTCATTATTGGCTGCTACTTCCCAGCGGAGGTCAGGTGGTACAATACCGGCCAAACAGTGTAATTTCTCCAGTGGTTTAAGGCAGTGTTTCCCAACCGGTGTGCTGCAGCACACTAGTGTGCCATGAGAGATCATCAGGTGTGCAGTGGGAAATTGGAACCTCCAATACCCTTACTTATTAAAGGAGCGCCACTACATCACAGTACAAAATGCACAATTAATCATACATTTATCATATGCAAAAAACACATTCAAAGTACGCAATCCTGCTGGAGAAAATCAAAAGTCTTACATAAGGTAGTTCGGCGTGGTCGCCACAAAGAGCGGAAAAGTTGCAAACCAGGAAGTAGTGATTTCACGGAGCGCTTCTCTACGGAAAACTCGCAATATTTGATGAAATCACAGAAGTGAGTGCAAAAAACAAAGTGCATCCTCACGATGTTATCCAATGTCAGGTCTGGGATCCGCACAATAACACAGTCAGTTTACGGACAATTTAAAGAACCAGCATTATAATCATAGCGACAAGGTAGAAAATCATGAGATAATAACATATATTCAAACCGCCAGAGGCTGAAGATAGATGTGGCGATGGAATCGAAAGCGGGCAAACTTGGACCTTCCAGGTGTTTTGGACTCCAACTCCCACCATTCCTAGCAGCCTCAGGCCCTTTTCCTTCCCCCTCCCCTCAGCCACTTAAGCAGGAAAGTGCCTCAGGCTGCTAGGAATGATGGGAGTTGAAGTCCAAAGTACCCAGAGGGCCGAAGTTTTTCCATGACTGACAGCTGTTGAGCTTGCTCAACTCTGCCATTCCTGCCGGGATATCTATGTTGTGTTCATCGAAACAGGCCCAGGTTTCACACTGAGTGTATAAATACATTTAAAAACATATTAACTATATGTATTACTGTGTTAGAGTGTCATTTTGTGTCCTTTTGGTTGGTGGTGTGCCCCAGGATTTTGCAAATGTAAAGAATGTGCCGCGGCTCAAAAAAGGTTGAAAAACACTGTTTTAGATGGATTAGGATTTAGCTGATTTTCCCTATAATAGACAGTAAGAGCACCTAAAGCTTTGGATCAGTGAAAGAAACCCTTTGGACCCAGCTTTGTTATTTCACAGATAAGCATTGTGTGTTCATTCTTAATCTCCTCGTTTGAGGAAATTGGATGATACAATTAACAATGGTCTCCAAATTTTGTTTGATGCTTGAAAATATGAGAAATTCGCCCCGACCAATGTACATGCGGCAGGAGTGATAATTACAGATGTACTGATTGTGACTTAGCTTTCTATGATCACTTCTTCAACTAAAAAAACCAATGAATGAAGTTTTTTCTTTCTTTCCTTTCTTGAAGTGTCCATGTGTATTATTAACCAACTCAAAAAGAGCATGAAATATTATAGTATGCAAGAATCATTTGGTATCGTGCTAGTTGTACAGATCTAGCTCAGTCCCTAAACATTTGTGCAACTACCTGAAATTAGATTGTGGATGACAAAAGAATATTGAATGATTGCTGAAGCATATTAGGGACATTTGTCTCTTTTCTGACAGGCACAGACACAATACAACAGGGCAGATTTTCCCCCTGGATTTTTCCTGAACAGAAGAAAGGTGAAAGGTTACCAAGGAAGGGAGCAAAGCTCATAAAGCTCTTTGGTTTTGGGCTGCATTGGATTCCCATTACATTGGGTGTGCAACCAATGCAATATATAGCACAGCCACAGTCAAGCAATCCAATTCCCTACCCCATTCCATTTTCTAGATCAGTGTTTTTCGACCTTTTTTGAGCCGCGGCACATTTTTTAGATTTACAAAATCCTGGGGCACACCACCAAACAAAATGACACTCTAACACAGTAATACATATAGTTAATATGTTTTTAAGTATATTTATACACTCAGGCCTGTTTCGATGAACACAACATAGATATCCTGGCAGGAATGGCAGAAAGACACACACGAAGGTCTTGTTCAATTTAGTTAACACACAATCAAAGAGCATCCTGAACTCTTGCAACAATGGAATTGAGCCAAACTTGGCATATTGAACTCTCATTACCAACAGAAAGTACTGAAAGGGTTTGCTTGGGAATTGACCTTGAGTTTGGAAGTTGTAGTTCACCTACACCCAGAGAGCACTGTGGACTCAAACAATGTTGGATCAGGACCAAACTTGGCATAAACACTCAATATGCCCAAATGTGAACACAGAGGGAGTTTGTGGAAAATAGACCTTGACATATGGGAGTTACAGTTTCTGGGATTTATAGTTAACACACAAATCAAAGAGCATCCTGAACTCTTGCAACAATGGAATTGAACCAAACTTGGCATATTGAACTCTCATTACCAACAGAAAGTACTGAAAGGGTTTGCTTGGGAATTGACCTTGAGTTTGGAAGTTGTAGTTCACCTACACCCAGAGAGCACTGTGGACTCAAACTATGTCATGTTATGTTGTTGTTTGTTTTCTATCCAGAATCACAATGTTGGAAGGAGGCTCACCACTTTAAGGTCCCTGAAACAGGCATGGGAAAACTTCGGCCCTCTGGGTGCTTTGGACTTCAACTCCCACCATTCCTAACAGCCTGAGGCCCTTTGCTGCTTAAGTGGCTGAGGGGGAATGAGGTCACAGACTGAACCCTCTACCTCCATTGAAATGCTTCTAAAATCGGAATAAGACTTGACTCAGCAGCATTAAATTCACGTTTGAAGCGGTTCACCCAGTCTGGACGCGGATTTCTTCCCTCCGGCTGAGAACTGGGGAACAGCCGCATTTAATGAACATGTGCGCCCCCAACCCTTCCTCCAGGATAGTGCAGCAGAAGAGGAGAATAAGGAGGTTGAAGAGGACGAAGACCCTGATCTACTCCCCAAGGGAGATTAAGCCCATACAATAAACTATTTTGATGACTTTGATGATTTGATAATAAATGACTAAAGACGTCAAAGTAGCCATTACGCAGGTCTTCTCTCGTCATGTAGTTAGAGACAAATGGTGAAGACTCTCTTTATGACAAATCCCGGGGGTCCACAGAGATTGCCCACAGACACACCTCCAAAATGGACATCACAGCACAGAGACCAGAATGCTTACTGTTTCGGTGACCACACATAAAATCAGCACATTTTAAAAACACAATATGAAACTCATGCCCAAATGCTCTGTTTCTGACACCTTTTGTGCACAGGTTGAAGAAGCAGGTCTCAAGCTTTAGGAAAGCAGGAAAGCCCACGCAGGGTATGCAGCACAAAAGAGCTCATCCGCTATCTTAAGATATCTCAGGATGGGAGGAGGTCACTTTATACCAGCGGCACTTAAACTTTTTGAAGCAAAATCAATTGCACAATTGCTGTATGGAGCCCTTCTCAAATTATGCCCCACTAGAACGTGTCCAATTGAGATTTCTAAGATCAGCTCTACAGGCTTCCAGATGTGTCTCTAACGCCAGCCTGCAATTGGAGACAAACTTTTTGAAAGTGGAAGCAAGATTATGGACAGCTATTCTCAATAGGCTACACCTATCTTTCTCCCCATGTGGTCTTGCCCCCCTAACCATGAGAGACGATTTCCAGTCCACATAGATTAATACAGTAGCAGCAAAGTTCGCAACGCTAGGTTTCTCCCAAGGACAATTGCTAAGCATGAGATGGGACCAAGCCAAGGATCTCATTAAGCAGCGGATCCTGGACATAGAGCACCAATCCGACCTAGCCTGTTCCCCAGCCTTCATTGTTAGGGAAGCCACTAGATACCTCACTGCCCCCATGGCATACCTAACAGACCTGGAGGTGCCCAAACACTGAAGGGCTTTTACCCTGGCAAGATGCCATGCCCTCCCATCGGCTGTATTGGAGGGAGGTATCAGAAGACCCCCTTCAAGCAGAGACTATGCCCCTGTGAATCTGGTCATGTGGAAACAACTGAGCACGTGCTTCTTCAATGCATGTTCTACAGAGATCTTAGATCCAATCTCATTAGACCATGGCTTTTAAAATCCCCAGGGCGCAGTGAAAAATATTATTCCACCCTGCTGCTTTTGGACTCTACAATAACTTACAGTGTTGCTAAGTTCTGTGCTGCTGCACTTACAATTAGACGGATGATGATTTACCACACAAGGCAACACCCTGTTGAGAATGAAGTTAGTTGCTTTAGTACTTGTGCGACGCCCCACGTGATTTATGCCTTGTGTTGTCCATGTCCACGACCTTTTATTTACATAGGCCAGACGGGGAGACCCTTACGAATGAGGGTGATGGAACATAAATCTAAAATCCGATTCGGAAGTCAGGATTCCATATTGTATTCCCATTTTAAAGAAATGGAACATCATCCTGAAGATCTTTTAGTAATGGGGCTTGAAAGGGTTAATATTCCCCCACATGCCAATCACCAGCAAGCTTTGATTAGATGTGAAAATAAATGGATTTCCCTACTTCATTCAGAATTCCCCTCAGGGCTCAATGATAGGATCTCTATATGGTCACTTTTGACCGAGATTCTCTTTGCTAATTAGCAACTAGATCTCACATGGTAATCAAGTACCTTTAAAAGTATTGTGTCTGTATGTGGTTTTCACCTTTACTCCATTGGGAGACTGGTCGGAATGCTAGCAGGTTTCTACTTTTGGTATGTATATACACATCCTAATAACCTACAATTTGTACTTATTGCTGAACTGTCTGTTCACTATGGGAACTTTTTCCATATTGTAGATGTTCCATGGACGCCTTTCCTGTATATCTGTGATTCTGGGTTTTGAAAAAGCGTTCTCTTAATGCGAAATGGAGCGGGATCCGTCTGTATTTAGCTTCCATCAACCCGACTCTGCAAGAAGGTGATACTGTGGCGTACCACTTTGGAATAATCAACTGTGTTTATTCTCCTGTGTTCTCCACCTCCATTGGATATTTGTTGCACATATTGTGTATGGACTATATACGGACTGTATTGAACTATTTGAAATTGGACTTTTGATACATGGATTATCCTGGACTATTTAATCTGCATATTTAAACCGGATTTTCATCTATCGTCATCCCATATTGTTATAGCTACTGTGAACACAGTGAGTTTGATGATACATTGACACCAATTGCATATGCTGGTTTAATACATGATAATCCTTGATATTTATAATGTGTTCCTCGTGTTGTGTTGTAATCTTAGTAGGACAGACACTCTCTTGTTTCTTGGGAATGAAGTTAGAGCAACATGTTACAGCTGAAATGCTAATAGACTCGCAATGTGCCCCTCCCTTTCCTTATAGTGTCCCCCCCCAGTGTTTTTGACCTCTCCCATCAATCTCTCCCCCCTTCAGTTCCATACCTGTTGCAATATCCTGTGTTTTAAAAAAACATTTTTAAACTGTTTTCTAATCTACTTTTAAATAACTGCTTTACTGGGGAGTTGTCCTTCTCATGCCCGGATTACACATAAGGCCAACGAGGCCATGGCCTAGGGGCACAAACCGAGGGCGCCGAGGGGGGGGGGGAGATCATGGACCAAAAAAAACACCTGGTCCACGCCCTCTTTCCCCCTTTCTCATGCCCCTCCTCGCTCCTTCTCCCGGCAAAGTCTTTGCACCCTCTCTCTCTCTCTCATGCGCTCTCTCTCTCTCTCTCTCTCTCTCTTGCTCTCTTGCGCGTGCTCTCTCTCTCGCTCTCTCTCTCACGTGCACGCACGCTCTCTCTCTCTCATGCGTGCCTTTGGAGCGAGTTTACACCTGCTGCACTCTCCCCAAGCCTCTCGACTCCCGAGGAGACCTTCAGACCACAGCGGAGCTTTCCAGCCGGTGAGAATGGGGACCGTGGAGGTGGCGGGATGGTGCCTACTCACCTTTCTCTTCTGCTCCGGAGGCACCATGGCGAAAGCCAGCCAAGTGTGGGTCAGAGTGGGGGGTGTGTGTGAGGGGGCCGTAATTCCGAAGTGTGACCTAGGGGGCAAAAAAGTGTTAATCCGGGCCTGGTCCTTCTCCTCCCAGGGCGCTTGTGCCCACTTTGTGCTGGTCAGTGACCGTAATAAAGTTCTGTTATGTAACAGGTTGAAGATGACAGGGGACAAATGTCTTTTGATGGAACCTGTCAAGATTTGTATGCAAACGAGGTCAGAAATGGACGATCACTTAATGTGATCAGGTTCTAAGTTAAACTGATCCACAAAGGCTGATCATCTGCAAAATCCTCCATGTGCTGGGCAAAAAGCCCTTTGACAAGATTACAGCACCAGCAAAAGTGTGACCCTCGCACTCCGGTGTCTGTTCCCTGGAGAACCCGGCCTCTTTTGTTCTGTTCTGCTACCTCCCAAGTGGTGCAATCGTACTGCTGGAACATCCCATCAAAAATTAATGCAACACGATGCTTTACACATCCCCAGTTCAGCCTCGATATCTGCTGACTCTGCCTCAACAGTCAAATCTCAAAGCAAAATCCTTTTCGGAAACCCCAGCCTGCCATTCTGCTTTACCACATGCATTGATGGCAAACAAAAATTGTTCAGTAAGAGTTCCTTTCAGAGATGAAAACATCTTTGACCCAATAATGACTAGTTCTTCACAACAATGATGATGAAAAAAGCATTGTCGCAGGGGGTGGCGGGGTGGTAAGAAAGGTAACCGAAAAGTGATGGAAATGTAAAAGTAGGACAGCAGCTCCAAACTAATTTTAAAGATGAGACCTATAAATACTCTTGGAAAAATTACTTCGTGGCTATGTCCTGAGATGATCGAAGAATGTATGAAATCAGATGAGAAGCCTGTTCGGTCTAGTATTCTGTTCCTACAGCTGCTGACCAGATGACCATCAAAAGCCCAGATAGATAGATAGATAGATATGATATGATATGATATACCTAATAGCATTATACTGCTTACGTTGAGAATTTTTCAGCCTTTTCTGGAGAGAATTGCAATTCTCTAAAGCAAGGGTGTCAAACTTATTTTCACTGAAGTGCACAATAGCCTTATAGTTTCACTAAAAGGGCTGGTTGTAATTGTAAGGTTGTATAAATGTAACTATGTTGCCCTGGCATTGAAAGCCTCGCAGGCCACATAAAATGACATGGTGGTCTAGATTCAGCCGTTGCATTTAATACAAGTGCCCTAAAACAGTGTTTCCCAACCAGTGTGCCGTGAGCGATCATCAGGTGTGCCGTGGGAAATTGGAACCTCCAATACCCTTTCTTCTCCCTCCTGCCCACAGTGCTCTCTGGGTGTAGGTGAACTACAACTTCCAAACTCAAGGTCAATTCCCAAGCAAACCCTTTCAGTACTTTATGTTGGTAATGAGAGTTCAATAGGCCAAGTTTGGTTCAATTCCATTGTTGCAAGACTTCAGGATGCTCTTTGATTGTGTGTTAACTATAAATCCCAGAAACTGTAACACCCAAATGTCAATGTCTATTTTCCCCAAACTCCATCTGTGTTCCCATTTGGGCATATTGAGTATTCATGCCAAGTTTGGTCCTGATCCAACATTGTTTGAGTCCACAGTGCTCTCTGGATATAACTCCAAAACCCAAGGTCAATGCCCACCAAACTCTTATAGTATTTTCTCTTGGTTATGGGAGTTCTGTGTGGGAAGTGTGTGTCTTTCTGCCATTCCTGCCAGGATATCTATGTTGTGTTCATCGAAACAGGCCCAGGTTTCACACTGAGTGTATAAATACATTTAAAAACATATTAACTATATGTATTACTGTTTTAGAGTGTCATGTTGTGTCATTTTGGTTGATGGTGTGCCCCAGGATTTTGTAAATGTAAAAAAATGTGCCGTGGCTCAAAAAAGGTTGAAAAACACTGCCCTAAAGGATTGGCTTGACAATTTGGGGTTTCTTTTACACCACCACTGCCAAGGGAAGTCCAGGTGACTTTGGTGACATGCAGAACTTTTCACCACTTTAGATTGAAAGCCATCTGACCAGAGATACCCTTGCCAGATCATTTAGTTCAGGGTCCCCAAACAATGGCCCAAATGTTAGATGCAGCCCTCCAGAAGCATTTACTTGGTCCCCCTCCCTAATCTTTAGACACAGGGTTGCCCTAAGACTTGAAATGACTTGAAGGCACACAACAACAACAATCCTAATTAACTTGACTCTCTCATCAGCCAGAAGCAGGACCACACTTCCCATTGAAATACCTGTACATTTATGTTGGTTACAATTGTTCTTCATTTTAAATATAGTTCTTTCATAGGTTTTTTGCGCTACAAATAAGATATGTGCATGTGCATTTTTTTTCAAACTATTGCAGTTTGTTACCTTTTAAAACGAGAAAGAGAATCATATCGTATTAGACACGTAGATTGCGAATTTGCTGGAATATTGGGATCGCTTATTAGAGTAGGATTTCTACCAGGTTTTGTGGAAGTAACTGTTTCCCCATTCCATTTGAATGTATCATATAATGTTTTGATTTATATGTTTTGATTTACTGTCTACTCATCTGTAGCTGCAACAATAAATTTACTGATTTACTAGTCTTGCTACAGTTTTGCATAGTCAGCAACCTCTTCTTCAGATTAATCTGATACAGTTTATATGGGTCTGGTTTTGAATACTGCCCAGACACTACACCTGGAACAAAAGACTGCAGCGAGGTAGTTAACCAGGTCTAGACAGCATAACAATGACCTGATCCCAGGTTATCTGATTTGAACATTCATTACCAGAGCTTTTCACCTGAACAGCTGGGTGACACATATATATACACTATTGTACTGATGGCAGCTTGTTCAACTTAAGCCATCTGAGGGCTCGCACTAAGACTCTAAACTATCTAGTCCGTGAGCTGCTTTTTGCAGACGATGCTGCCCTTGTCACCCATTCAGAAGCAGCCCTGTAGCGCCTCACATCCTGCTTTGCAACAGCTGCAGAACTGTTTGGGCTGGAAGTCAGCCTGAAGAAAAGGGAAGTTCTCTACCAGCCCGCACCACAGGAAGAACACCATCATCCCCACGTCAGCATAGGCAATTCTGTGCTTGAGTCCGTTCAGCAGTTCACCTCCCTGGGAAGCATCATCTCTTCAGACGCCAAAATTGACAAAGAGTTAGATCACAGATTATCAAAGGCATTTGGAAGGTTTCACAAAAGAGTCTGGAGCAACAAGCACCTGAGGCAAAGCACCACAATCAGTGTGTACAGAGCTATCGTACTGTCTATTCTCCTCTATGGGTCTGAAACATGGGTCACCTATCTCCAACACCTACGGCTCCTCGAATGCTTTCACCAGTGCTGTCTTCGCACAATCCTAAATATACAGTGGACCGACTATGTGATGAATGTTGCTGTCCTTGAGCAAGCAGGGATCACCAGCATTGAGGCCATGCTATTGAGAACACAGCTGCGCTGGGCAGGGCACGTCTCTACGATGGAGGAACACTGCCTCCCAAAGATACTACTCTATGGTGAACTCGCCACGGGTCAGCGCAAGAGAGGCGCCCCCAAAAAGAGATATAAGGACTCCCTGAAACAACATCTCAGGCTCGGCCAGATTTATCACCAACAACGGTCCACCCTGGTCTCACATCGGAAGGCATGGAGACGCACTATCCACAATGCTGGGGCCTCTTTCGAGAAGACACGCCGAATGGGTCTCGAAGAGAACCGACAGAAAGAACACAGAAAGAACCGCAACTTGGAAACAACATCACCCAGCAGCAACAGACTGAGGTGGAATTGCAAAGTTGAAAGCAAATTCAGAACAGAGTCCTCCAGTGGAAAAGCGCAATGTGCCAGAGGGGTTGTGATCCACAGGCTGCTTTCGGACGCCTTCCCCACCACATACTTCTGGCGTAGTTCCACTGATTTCTTGAAGGCAAAAACATCTGGGGACACACAAGTTGAGAACCACTGCCCTATACCCTGTTCTGCCTTACAACTGACCAGGAGTACCTCTGTCTTGTCTGGATTTAATTTAAACTTGTCAGAGTAAAATATGTTAATAGTTATTTTATTATTTTTATTTACAGTATTTATATTCCACCCTTCTCACCCCACAAGGGACTCAGGGCAGATTACAATGTACACATACATGGCAAACATTCAATGCTATAGACACACAAAATATATAGACAGACACTCAGAGGCTATTTAACATTCCAACTTCTGGCCACCAGGGGAGCTGCGGCTTCACCATCCATCTGCGACACTGATGAAGTACTTTCCGCATTCCCCAAATGGTTTTGCTGGAGATTTTTATGGCCTCGTAATTTTTTTGTTAAATTAGCCTCCTCACACATAGGTGATACCTAAATTTTCTACTTGACAGATGCAACTGTCTTTCAGGTTGCAAAGGTCAACAACAAGCTACACAATTGGCCGGAAGCTCACTCCGACCCGGGCTGGCTTCAAACTCATGACCTTTTGGTCAGTAGTGATCTTTAATGCAGCTGACACCCAGACAGCTGTGCCACAGTCCCGGTGCTATAATTAGCAACTAATTATAGCACCTACTGCATACCTATAGTAATTATCAATTACGAGGTTGCCATTTGTTAACTTCCTGCTTGTTTGCTTTTCCACCTCCATGCTCTTCTTACATCCCTCAAATGCCCAGCCATTTTTATCCCCCCCCAATTATATTTGACTCTTTACAAATGTGGTTGAGTAGAATGACTTTCATATATTTTACAGACAAAACTAAAATGATGGCTCCTGTGCTTGTTGTTTAGCTTCTGCCTTGACTATTTTATTATTCTGCCCCTGAGATCAAGTACTTTTCCAATGATATTATAAAGTGCTATTGACCGAGAATTAAAACCAACAAGACTACCTGGAAAGTCAATGGGAATGAGGGTCAGTAGAGTTAAGTTGTTTAGCTTCTGCCTTGACGATTTTATTATTCTGCCCCTGAGATCAAGTACTTTTCCTACAATATTATAAAGTGCTATTGACCGAGAATTAAAACCAACAAGGCTACCTGGAAAGTCTATGGGAATGAGGGTCAGTAGAGTTAAGTTGTTTAGCTTCTGCCTTGATGATTTTATTATACTGCCCCTGATATCAAGTACTTTTACAACGATATTATAAAGTGCTATTGCCCGAGAATTAAAACCAACACAACTACCTGGAAAGTCTATGGGAATGAGGGTCAGTAGAGTTAAATTGTTTAGCTTCTGACTTGACAATTTTATTATTCTTCCCCTGAGATCAAGTACTTTTCCAATTATATTATAAGGTGCTATTGAGCGAGAATTAAAACCAACAAGACTACCTGGAAAGTCTATGGGAATGAGGGTCAGTAGAGTTAAGTTGTTTAGCTTCTGCCTTGACAATTTTATTATTCTGCCCCTGAGATCAAGTACTTTTTCTATGATATTATAAAGTGCTATTGACCAAGAATTAAAACCAACAAGACTACCTGGAAAGTCTATGGGAATGAGGGTCAGTAGAGTTAAGTACAACAGGTTCCAATTTTTTGTTTCTTGGAGAGTTTCATTACATGATTAAGTACTAATTTAATAATTAGGCAAGCTGATGTATTTCATGTACTCTCGGTGTCTCTTTTGCCTTGGAACAGACCACTTGTTATTACATATGGAAGCCGGCCAGCCCAAAATGATATCCTTCCACTTAATTACACTACAGCTAAGGCAAGACTAATTTTAGTCCCTTACTCCTTTACTCCTATCACCAAGATAATACCTTCCTTCCAATGCTGTAATGTTTGGGCGAAAGATGTATCTTCATTAAAAAATAATTGGCTTTATTACCTTTTGACTCTTGAAAAATGCTGGCTGGTAAGATTTTTTAAAAATTGCATCCATCTTATTTAATGTTTTTTTCAATGCTTGCATTTGTTTGGGTTTTTTTAAATAAAAAAAAAGACATCAAAGTCTGCAAAACATCCTGTATTATTGGGGATACTGTTATGAAACGAGACCAAGACTATCTAATTTATTAAACACATCTGCCTAGGTGGCATGCACCTCTATATTTCATAAATTGAAGAGAGAAGTCAACAGCGAGGAACTGAATTGAAGTTCCCAATGATTAATGTCGCGAAAGCGGTCCAAGCTGCCAAAAGAGGGCATATTGATTCTCACATTTTGCATACTTGCCTTTTCAGTCATTTACTCAGACTCCGCTCTTTGCATCTTTTCATAAAATATTGAGAGAGAATCGGAGAGAAAGAGATATAATATTGTCCTGAAACCAATTCCGGAGGGTAGGGACACATTACTTAAGAGAGAGATAACAGACTCTGGTCTAAAGGTAATTGTCTTATCAATTCCAGAGTGATTTTAGTGACAATGTGTAATTTACTCCAACTCATCTCAACACTGAAATGGAAAGAAGAAATGGATTCTTTATGAGCTTTGCCATCAGCGCTAACAGTTTGGGGAAGAAAGACTTTGCACTTCAGCTATATCAGGCGTGGGCAAACTTTCTAACTTGGGGGCCACATGGTAGGCCGGAGTGGGGTGAGCAAGCCGGGAGGGAGGGGGTTCTCCCCAAGTCTGCCCCCTGCCCTTTCCTCCCCTTCCTCTTCTCTTTCAGATGCAGAAAGTGAAGGAAAGATGGGAAACATTTGGATCCCAAAAGGACTGGCCTTGGGCAAGATGAGATGTTGGATGGGAGCAGGGGCGGGAGAGGGAAGAAGGGAGCTAAGACAGAAGGAAAAGGATGAAAGGGAAGGAGGGAGGGAGAAAGAGGGAGGGAGGGAAGGAAGGAAGAGAAGAAGGAAGGAAAGACAAAAGGGGAGGAAGGAAGAACGAAAGGGTGGGAGGGAAGGAGGAAGGGAGAAAGAGGGAGGGAAGGAAGGAAGGAAGAAGAAGGAAGGAAAGACGGAAGGAAGGAAGGAAGGAAGGAAGGAAGGGGAAATCGGAAAAGGGAAGGAGGGAGCTAAGAGGGATGGATGAAAGGATGAAAGGGAAGGAGGGATAAGAACATAAGAAGAGCCATGCTGAATCGGACCTCAGCCCATCTAGTCCAGCATTCTGTGTCACATAGTGGCCCACCAGTTGTACACGGGGATCTCTAGCAGAAAGGAGGGCAAAACCCTGACCTGCTCCCGACCCCCACAACCAGTACCCAGGGAAATCCTGCCTACCTCAACCAACTCCGAGGTGGCACCTGAATGTCCTTTTCAGTAACTACCGATGCACTTGGTATCCATGAATCTGTCTAATCCTGCCTTGAAGTTGTTCAGGCTGACAGCTGTCACAACCTCTTCTGGAAGTGAGTTCCATAACCCAATGACCCTCTGGGTGAAGAAATATTTCCCTTTATTAGTCCTAATTTTCCTACCTTGGAGCTTCAGGGAGTGCCCTCTAGTCCTAGTGTTTTGTGACAAAGAAAATAGTTTTTCTTTATTCACCTTTTCTATACCATGCATGATTTTATACACTTCGATCAAGTCACCTCTTAAACACCGTCTTTCGAGGCTGAAAAGACCAAGGCGTTGCAACCTGGTTTCATAAGGGAGCCGCTCCATCCCTTGGATCATTCTTGTTGCCCTTTTCTGTACCTTTTCCAGTTCCGTTATATCCTTCTTAAGGTGCGGAGACCAGAATTGTACACAGTACTCCAAATGTGGCCTCACCATCGATTTGTAGAGAGGCAATACAACATTTGACGACCTATTTTCGATTCCCTTCCTGATCATGCCAAGCATAGAATTTGCTTTTTTCACTGCTGCTGCGCACTACATCTTCATTGAGCTGTCCATCAAAACCCCGAGATCCCTTTCCTGGTTTGTCTCGGAAAGCTTTGACCCCATCAATTGGTAGGTGTAGTTGGGGTTCTTTGCCCCGATGTGCATGACTTTACACTTGTTTAGGTTAAAATGCATTTGCCACTTCTTTGCCCATTCACTCAATTTCGGATAAAGAGGGAGGGAAGGAAGGAAGAGAAGAATGAAGGAAAGACAAAAGGGGAGGAAGGAAGAACAAAAGGGTGGAAGGGAAGGAGGGAAGGAGAAAGAGGGAGGTAAGGGACGGAGGGAAGGAAGGAACGAGTGAAGGAAAGATAGGATGGTGAGAGAGAGGAGGGCCTGAGGAAAGAGCCCAAGGGGGCACATCCAGCCCCTGGGCCTGGGTTTGCTCGTACTTGAGCTATACGATACAAATGAATTGGATACTTCTGACTCCTTATAACAGGCATGGGCACACTTTGGCCCTCCAGGTGTTTTGGACTCCAACTCCCACAATTCCTAGCAGTCTCAGGGAGGAAAGGAAAGGGCCTGAGCCTGTTAGGAACTGTGGGAGTTGGAGTCCAAGACACCTGGAGGACCAAAGATTGCCCATGTTTGCCCTAGAACAGTGTTTCCCAACCAGTGTGCTGTGGTACATTAGTGTGCCATGAGCGATCATCAGGTGTGCCGTGGGAAATTGGCACTCTCCCCCCTCCTAGCACCCCCCTCACAAGAAACAAATTGAGCCTCTCTGCTTGGAAATGTGTGTTGTTGTTGTTTTTACTATTTTACTGGATTTTTCAAGAGTTGTTTATAACAGCTTCATGACATCCATAGTTAACTGGAAGCAAGTTTTACTCAGGGTGAAATTTCACAAAGGTCTGGAGAACAAGCCCTATGAGGAGCAGCTTGAAGAGCTGGGCATGTTTAGCCTGAAGAAGAGAAGGCTGAGAGAAGACATGATAGCCATGTATAAATATGTGAGAGGAAGTCATATCTATAGTTGTGTTCATGGAAACAGGCCCAGGTTTCACACTGAGTGTATAAATACTAGGCATGAGAAAAATGAAACGGAAATTAAAAGAAATCGTAAGTGATTCGTATGTAATGGGCCTTTCAAGTTTATACGGATCGCAAGGCCAATCCCGGAAGTGGACTTTCTTTTACGCACCCCCTGGGCCCAAAATTTCGTTAGATTATTAAATATTTCGTTAGATTATTAAACAGGAAAATTTCCCCCTCCAAAATAGCTTTGCAGACATAACTCACAGTGAAATCGGGGCCTTTCCATGCTTGAAGCCTAATTAGAGTGGAAGGCCTCCTCCAGGAAGTGAAAAGGGAGCCGGAAACCATAGAGAGCCCGAAATCGGGACTCCTAGAGGGGCTGGAGGACTGACGAAAAAAGCGATTTAAACACCCAGGAAGGGGGTTTAGATAGAAGAACAGAGTAGGAGGACATAAGAACTGCTGAGAGAAGGGCAGCAGGAGTGAAAAGAGCATGGAGAGGAGAAGGAAGAGTTCAGAATCCAGAAAAGCCATAGAGTTCCAACAGAGGTCCTAGACTGCTATGGTAAAACTGAATGGGGAAAAAAAGATGGAGTGAGGAGAACTCTACAGATTAGCAAGGCCTGCACCAGAGGTAGGCCTAGGCATTTATTTAACAATATTAATAATAATAATATATTAATGCATTATATGTGTCCCTGCAAGGAAACCAAGGGAAACAGTATCAGTTTAAAAACAGTTTAAAACAGTATCAGTCCTGTTTCCTGCTTTGCCTACTTTAGAACTACTAACGATTTCGTAAGTAATTAAGTTACATTTCCGAAATTTTTGGGAAATTTTTGTAAGTCTTTGATATACTAATAAAAAAATCCCCCCCCCCCATTTGATTTTAGAATCGCCATTTTTCGATTTGTTATCATGCCTAATAAATACATTTAAAAACATATTAACTATATGTATTACTGTGTTAGAGTGTCATTTTGTGTCATTTTGGTTGGTGGTGTGCCCCAGGATTTTGTAAATGTAAAAAATGTGCCACAGCTCAAAAAAGGTTGGGAAACACTGCCCTAGAAGGATATATTGGATCTGTCTCCTTTTATACCATGCATCAGAATGGCAATGAGCGCTGTCCTGTTCGGCTTTTAATGGTGTTTTTAACATGTCACTTTTAATTGTATTGTAATGAATGTTTTTATTCTGGTGGCTTTGCTTTTGTGACGTAAAGATTTCTCATTTGATTGCAAATCATCTCGAGTGTCAGGTGAGCCCAGGCTCTACCGCATAAATAAATACACCCAGAGAAAGAATACACACACCTTAGTACAGCATCTTCCCTCAACCAGGAATCTTTTCAAATAGTGCCATCTGTGATGTGTTAGCCAGAAGCAAGAAGCAAAGATAATAAATGTTTCATTAGCTATAAATAGCTATCTTATACTACAGAGGAATGACTGTGTGCTGCGCACTCCCTTCCCAAAGGCTGTTAGCGGGGCCAGCTTGTTGTCACAGATGAAAACCAGGATACACTTGGCCAAGCAGAAGGAGATCAAGATGGCAAACATTCAGCACGAGGAAGAAAAGTCAACCCGGGAGAAACTGCACCCGTTTCCTTTGCCTGAACCCACTGGAATGGAACTCGGTTTGCAAAATTAAAGTAAGCAAAGGCGAAATGGAAGTAATCTATAGCGACAAAGAGGGAAAGCGTGAGGAGGAGAAAGAAGATCCCAATTTAAAGCTGTTTGAAAAGCAGGATGGCAGGAGGATCATAGATTAACTGTAATTATTGCGGCCACGGTGGCACAATATGTTAAACGCTTGTGTTGCCGAACTGCTGGCCTGAAGGTTGGTAGTTCGAATCTGCAAAACGGGGTGAGCTCCCGCCTGACAGCACCAGCTCCTGCCAACCTAGCAGTTCGAAAACATGTAAATGTGAGTAGATAAATATTAGGCATGAGAAAAAAGTTATGAAAATGAAATGATTCGTAAGAAATTCGTAAGAAATGCTACTTTCGAGTATTTCCGCACCTGGAACGCCAACCAGGAAGTGGACTTTCTTTATAGAACTTCGGGGCCAGGATTTTCTTAAGTGTCGTTATTAGGTCGTAAGGGGCACCCTCCTTCTCTCTCACCACCTTCCCGCCTCCCTTGCCAATAAGCATTATGGCAAGGCAAGCCCTAAACTCGCTCCTTCTTTCGGCTGGAAGCCCGGAAAAAATGTAAACAGAGAGGATTACTCAGAAGTAAATCTGCAAAGGAGGGCACTTTGGATGAAGGGCCCTCCTTTGTGGATTTACTTCTGAGTAAACCTCTCTGTTTACATTTTTCCAGGCTTCCTGCCTCTCCTGCCTGCCAGGATCTAAAGCATCAAAGAGTATTGGGGTGAGAAACCAACCTAATGTATAATCCAATGAATGCTACTATAATAGAATGAATGCTACTGCCTAAATATTATAAGTAATCCAACTGGTCATACCTACATTCCATGCACATGCAATAATACAGCAGTAATAACAATAACGAGATAAAATTCAAACCGAAGTATTCTGACTGGTCCCTGCCTCATGCGGTGCAAACGGGCTCTTCTCTGTTAGCCCGGGAAAAGCCAGCGTTTTCTGCTTGGGTGCACACACATACATATTCTTTGGGGGGGGGGATTTGCTGCAGAATCCCGGGCTCATAGAGAAGATTCTGCAGCAAATCCCCCCCCAAAGAATATGTATGTGTGTGCACCCAAGCAGAAAACGCTGGCTTTTCCCGGGCTCATAGAGAAGAGCCTGTTTGCACCGCATGAGGCAGGGACCAGTCAGAATACTTCGGTTTGAATTTTACCTCTTCTTATACCCATTGTTATTACTGCTGTATTATTGCATGTGCATGGAATGTAGGTATATGACCAGCCTGGGCAAACTTGGGCCCTCGCTCCCTCGGGATCGGGTGTGAGAGAGGCAGCGAGGAGCCAGGGGGGTCCTCCTCCTTTTTTTTGCTGCTTCCAAGAATATAATACCCCCTCCCCTCCCTCCCTCCCTCCCTCCTTCCTATTTGGAGAGTCCCATCTAGAATTCAGTGTGATTTATTCAAGTTTTGGCCTACAACTCCCAGAAATCCCAGCCAATTTACCAGCTGTTAGGATTTCTGGGAGTTGTAGGCCAAAACCATCTGGAATGCGAATGCGCTGGCATACGAACTACTAACGAATTTCATTAGTAATTAAGTTACATTTTAGAAATTTTTGGAAATTTTTTTGTAAGTCTTTCTTTTACTAATCAAAAAAAATCCCCCCCCCCATTTGATTTTAGAATCGCCATTTTTGGGTTCGAAACCATGCCTAATAAATAGGTACCGATTCAGCAGGAAAAGGCAAAAAGATGCTCCAAGCAACCTCGCCTGCCACACAGCCAGGAGGTGACAATGCAGTCTCGTCAGTTTGGAAATCCAGATCCCCCAGATCCAGAGATCAGTACCACCTCCAGAAGCCAAAAATGAAAGGAGAAGCCTCTGCTTTTGTTTGTCTGTCTCATTGTATATGACTGTAAAAGCATTGAGTGTTTGCCTATGTATGTAATGCTGTAATCCGCTCTGAGTCCCTTGGGGGGAAAGGGCCGAATATAAAGGAAGTGTCTTATTGTTGTTGTTAATTTTTCCTAGCTCACAACTTCATTAGGGTACGCAAGCCTCTCCCCCACTGCAAGGGGGCGCCAATGATGCTACCTGGGAAGCATCATCTCTTCAGATGCCAAAATTGACGAAGAGATAGATCACAGATTATCAAAGGCATAGAGTGCATTTGGAAGGCTTCACAAAAGAGTCTGGAGCAACAAGCACCTGAGGCAAAGCACCAAAATCAGTGTGTACAGAGCTATCGTACTGTCTATTCTCCTCTATGGGTCTGAAACATGGGTCACCTATCGCCAACACCTATGACTCCTCGAATGCTTTCATCAGCGCTGTCTTTGCACAATCCTAAATATACACTGGACCGACTATGTGACTAATGTTGCTGTCCTTGATCATTGAGGCCATGCTATTGAGAACAAAGCTGTGCTGGGCAGGGCACGTCTCTAGGATGGAGGACCACCGCCTCCCAAAGATACTACTCTATGGTGAACTCGCCACGGGTCAGCGCAAGAGAGGTGCCCCCCAAAAGAGATATAAGGACTCCCTGAAACAACATCTCAGGCTCGGCCAGATTGATCACCAACAATGGTCCACATCGGGAGGCTTGGAGACGCACTATCCACAATGCTGCGGCCTCTTTCGAGAAGACACGCCGAATGGGTCTCGAAGAGAAACGACAACGCAGAAAGAACCGCAACTTGGAAACAACATCACCCAAGGAGACTTTCTGCTGTGCTTTCTGCAACCGGACTTGCCTATCTCAGATTGGCCTTTTAAGTCATCAACGCGCTTGTAAAAAGCGTGGGATGAGTCCGTCCTAAGAATCTTCGTTCGCGAAGTAATGCCGAGAGAGAGAGAGAGAGAGAGAGAGAGAGAGAGATGAATCTTCTCCACTGTATAGCTATATGCTCACAATGTTCTGAAGCCGGAGCCCAGAAATAATAGCTCTGTCTTCAACATGCTAGAGAAACCTGTCATTTTTCACACAACTGGTTATCTCCCCCAGATACAGTCTAAATGTTTTAAAAGAGGTTTACTTTGCAGAGGTTTACTTTTTTTTTTCAACGGCTGGTTTTTGATGCCTGGTCCACCATCTTTTACCTATACCTTCAGGACCATTTCTGTCTGATTTAAATCCTTTTTTGATTCATTCACGTCTGTTGAATTTAGTATATTCCTTTTCTCTCTGAACTCGAGACACCCGTTTCATCATATTTACTTTAAAGCGTGTTAACAGCATAATAAGCATTCACCTCGCCTGATACCTGCTGTTTCTGGCACAAATGCCTCATCAAAGCAAGGGTGCCCAAGAGCCTCGCCTCTTTCTTGGCTGAGAAACAAAAGCCCAAACTTTCAGATCTCATTTTCCCAGTCACTCTTTTAATCATGGCGCCTCCTGAAAGGACCACCTGCGTGAACTCTGCAACCCGCCTTACAAATTATCTCCATTTTGTTTTCTTCTCGATGCGTCCATGCCATTTTTGTCCCCTATGGTGTTGCATTGTAAATGTTTGATTCACATGGCTACCGACAGACTATTCCCAAATGTTAATTAAGATCGGAAAATGAGCTGCGCAGTGCATTAGTGGTTATGTAATACAGACCATTAAAGCCTGCTTTATAAATGAATGCCATTAAATTCTAAGTATAGCTGTTTTTCTTGGGCTGCCAGGGGAAAAAATGAGAGTGGGGTTATATGGCACGTTTTATTCAAGACTTTTCAAGAAACTTCGGGGAAAATAGTGATCCACCTGATGTTTGATGGCAAAATAAAGACTCTGTGGCAAAAGTTGCAAGATATTCAAGCTCCGTCGTTACCTTATGAGGCTTTGTGCTGAACTGAATGGGATTGAGTTATTAAGCAAATTACATCTGAGCTTAGCCAAGTCTCTGCTACGATAGATCAGTATTTGGGAATAGCTTTTGTGGGTAATTATTTAACAAAACTTCAGGTGGGAGTCAATGTGACATCACTGCTACTTCTCGTGGCAGCAACCCAAGCCACTTGGCTGCAAAGGAGGAATCTCATGGAAGAGAGCAGCTAGGCCTGGGCAATCCATGGTTCTAAATGGCTCTAAAGTACTTACAAAACTAAAGTTCTGGTGGTGAACACTAGGTGGCGCTGGTGCTTTGCTTCTACTGTATGGCTAAAGTTCTGGTGGTGAACACTAGGTGGCGCTGGTGCTTTGCTTCTACAGTGTTGCTAATCTTCTGGTGGCGAACATTTCAGAACTCTAACAAAACTTTCAAAATTTCGTTATAAATGGCAGTTCCTAATTGGCTCTGTCTTTAAAATAGCTGATAATGAAATAATAATGAAGTTTTGAAAGTTTTGTTAGAGTTCCTAAATGTTCACCAGCACAACTTTAGCAACACTGTAGAAGCAAAGCACCAGCGCCACCTATTGTTCACCACCAGAACATTAGCAACACTGTAGGACAAAGATCTTTCGAAGTTCATATGGGGTGGAAAAAAACCCAGAGTAAGATGGAAAATATTACAACAAACAAAGGAAAAGGGTGGGATAGGTATCCCAAACCTGAGACGATACTTCGAAGCCAACTGCCTCAACTGGCTGGGGGAGTGGTGCAAATTAAAAAACGATAGACTTTTAGATTTGGAAGGCTTTGACCTGAAGTTTGGGCTACATGGATATTTACAATATGATAAACTGAAAGCGGACAAGAATTTCACAAATCATAGTACAAGAAATATTTTGTTAAAAATTTGGAACAAACACCAAAAAAAATTTGGGGCAAAAATCCCATTGTGGACGTCTCCGATGGAAGCGTATAGAATCCGTCAACTTGACAATAAGAGATGGCTGACCTACAAGGAAGCCTTGAGATGGAACGGTAATACCTACGAGCTACGGACCAAGGAACAGATTGAGGTTGATAGAGAAATTGATTGGTTCTCTTACCTGCAGCTAAGAGAAAAATATAGAGAGGATATAAAAATTGGATTCGAGGATATTCTAAACGAAATTGAGGAGATAATCTTTGATGAAAAAAGGAAAAGGTTGGACATATATACAAAGTTATATTAACCTGGGACCAATTAGGGACCAAAGGGGAGAACTACAAAATACAATGGTCCAGAAACGTAGGTTTTAAGATAAAGGATGAGACCTGGAGAGCCATATGGAAAAACAACGTCAACATCTCTTACTGTCATAAATACAGGGAAAGCTGGATCAAATTAATATATAGGTGGTACCTCACACCAAACAAACTAGCTAAAATATACAAAAATCAAAATCCGGATTGCTGGAATTGCAAAAAAAAAAAGAATACAGGCACTTACTTCCATTTATGGTGGATGTGCCCCAGAGCAGAAAGATTTTGGTGTGAGATACATACCGAATTGGAGAAAATACTTAAAAGGTCAATCGAGAAAAGTCCGGAATCATTCCTCCTAGGAATAGTGGACCCTTCTTGGGATAAGAAGGATAGAAATCTATTCATTCTGACCACTACGGTGGCCAAGATGGTAATGGCCAAACATTGGAAATCACATGAGGTCCCTACAAGGGGAGAGTGGCAGATGAAAATCATTGAGACGATCCAGATGGAAGCTATGACGGAGGCGCTTAGAGAGGAACGAAAGACAAATAAGACAGAGGAAACAAATGGGATTGGTCAGATTTGATAGATTACTTTAGGAAAGGGAAAAATATAGAGCTTAAGGTGAAAAGCCTGTAAGGGGGGGTAGAGGGAAAGAGGGGGGAGTTGGAGGGTCAACAAGGGGAAAAGGGGGGGAGATTAGGGGAGGGGGGAAAGAAAACAGAAGGAAAGGGATATGTTTGTAATCTTTGATTTCAATATATAGAGAACAACATCCAAATACCCCGAATGAATTAATGAACAGAAAGAAATGAAGCTAATCAGCCACAGATGTCGAGAGAAAGAGAAACCAAGTCAAGCCTTCAAATACCTAACACACAGTAAAAGGAAGGGGGTCATTACCCCTATAGCTTCTTTCACACTCTAATGCACACACTTTGTCTTTGTTCTTTAGATCTTTAATGGACTTTCTGTTTCTATTTCAGCCACCCAGAGCAGAGAACTCTGGGGGTTCATTTCTTCATTGCTTTATGCTTTAAACCTATCTGTCATATGTCTGAATACTCAATAAAGACTTTTTTATTAAAAAAAACACTGTACAAGCAAAGCACCAGCGCCACCTAGTGTTCACCACCAGAACTTTAGCAACACTGTAGAAGCAAAGCACCAGCGCCACCTAGTGTTCACCACCAGAACTTTAGCAACACTGTAGAAGCAAAGCACCAGCGCCACCTAGTGTTCACCACCAGAACTTTAGCAACACTGTAGAAGCAAAGCACCAGCGAACCAACACTGTAGTGTTCACAACCATAACTTTAGCAACACTGTAGAAGCAAAGCACCAGCGCCACCTAGTGTTCACCACCAGAACTTTAGCAACACTGTAGAAGCAAAGCACCAGCGCCACCTAGTGTTCACCACCAGAACTTTAGCAACACTGTAGAAGCAAAGCGCCAGAGCCACCTAGTGTTCACCACCAGAACTTTAGCAACACTGTAGAAGCAAAGCACCAGCGCCACCTAGTGTTCACCACCAGAACGTTAGCAACACTGTAGATGCAAACTGCACCAGCGCCACCTAGTGTTCACCACCAGAACTTTAGCAACACTGCACAGGCAAAGTGTTCACCACCAGAACTTTAGCAACACTGTACCTACCTAGTATTCACCACCAGAACTTTAGCAACACTGTAGAAGCAAAACACCAGCGCTACCTAGTGTTCACCACCAGAACTTTAGCAACACTGTAGAAGCAAAGCACCAGTGCCACCTAGTTTTCACCACCAGAACTTTAGTTTTGTAAGTACTTTAGAACCATTTAGAACCATGATTGCCCAGGCTTAGAGATCACCACTATGTCTCTGCAAGTCTGTGACCAATAATTATAACAGTAAGGTCTTCATTCCATAAAGAGATAGAATAACATAATAAAGAGGTTTCAACACAGTAACATTTCCAAGGTAGTAGTTACTATTCCCATCAACAACAGTTTCTTTCACTGAATCAGCCCTCAAATCATTCCTACTTTAGAAAGTAATTATACAGGTCATTGTCCTCTCCATTGGCACCCCCTTGTCGTGGGGGAGAGGCTTGCCTACCCTAATGAAGTTGTGAGCTATGCTGGCGGTGGCATAATAGCAATCTACAAATGGGGAAAGTTGCACTGTACTAACACTCTACCAAAAACAGGGTGTATTAACATACAAACACAATATATGAAGTAATAAACTGTATATATTCAATATAATCACCATGAAATAATAGTAGTAACTGCCTGTGTTACTGCCAGTAGCCAAGTGCCAAATCAAATGTCCATACCCAAGACAGAGCATGATCTTAGAAAGCATCAAAACACAGCATTCCCGCCGAGTATGGCAAATGTTCTTTGAACCGCTGCTTCTGGTTGGGAATGTTCCATATAAGTCACTGGCATCTATTGCAGGGCTGTCCAACTTCTACCGGCCCAAGGGCCGGAATTCCGGTCACTGATCATCTGGAGGGCCGCTCACGGGGGGCGGGGGTCGCTCGTGAGGCGGGTCCGCTCATGGGGGGTCGCTCATGGAGGCGGGGCCACTCGCGAGGGCCCCGGCTTCCCTCCACCCAGCTACTCTCCACCTCTTCCTCCTCATGGCCGGCGCCGCGCCTGACGTCACCCAGCCCCGCTGAAAAGAGGTGGACCGTGCAGTACGCCGGGCATGCGCGGCAGGGCGGGAGCGGCGAGGCGCCCTCCGCCATGTCCCTGGCTGTTGCAGCGGCCGCCCCGGGAGCTTACCTTCCTTTCTCTTCCTTCGGCGAGCGGCCCTGCGCGAGCGACGAACAGGGGAAGTCCCGCCCCTAGGGCGTCTGACGTGGCTTCCCTCCACCTCCTCCTCACTCACGTCGGCCCCGCCTCTCCTCGCATCACCCCCACCCGCCTGGAGATCGAAAAAAACCCTCAAAAAAACCAGCTGATTTCTTGCAGGAGGGTAGGTGGGCCGCATCCAAGGGGCAGGTCCAATCTATTGTAATCCACAAAGTTGTTTTTCTGCAATTTATCAATAATGGATAATCCAAAGGAAGGTTTGTAATCCATCAATGTATGAAATTCTAGGTAAGTCTAGTTTAGCCGACGAGGACTTGCTCCGATATGAGCACACAAATCAGAAGAATACTCAGCTTCTCTTGCTCCGATATGAGCACACAACCCAGAAACATATTCGGCTTCTCTTGCTCCAATATGAGCACACACACAATGAGCAACATGGAGAGATTCAGACCAGAGTCATGGGCAGGAGAAAGACGGAGAAACGAGGAGACAATCCAAGGTCCACAGGAGCTAAATGCATGGGGACAACATACATCGTAATCCCCACAAAAACACATTGTCAACCTCCCTCCCTTTATACAATACCATTATTGCAGCTTGTGACACTCACAGAAAGTCCAGTGGAGTTCAAACCCCACCACAAGGAACACATGGCTGTAGCTAGACAGAAATCAGAACATTGTAACCCAAAACCACCCACCTTTCCCAACTGTGGTAGCAGCACTTCAGCCCAAAAAGGGCAGAGTAAAACCCCAACTCACAAGTAAACTGGATCAGGAACACGATGCAAGATATCAGGATACCAAACAGGACACAACACAGGATACCAAGAACAACTCCTTGCTCGCCGCAAGGAAGCTCCCCAAAAAGCCCACATTAAATAGTCCTAGAGATCAGACTCACCCAAAGAAGACGACTCCCCCTGATTAGGCATTGCAGCTGCTTCTCTCTCTGCAGCTGAAACCTTTTGTGAGTCCCTCCAAGATCCCCAGCGTCTTTCAAAACTTAGCATATCCCAATCATTCCCTGAGGTTTCAGAGGGCCACTCATTATCACTATCAAACCCCAGGAAAGTATCACTACTGGTGGTTGCATCACACACATCCTGAACCTCCTTTACTAAAGTCCAGTTCAACTCAGTATCACTTTCTTCTGACGAGCTTTCCACATCCCTGGGAAAACCCTCAAAGGACTCAGAGTCAGTAAGGGCCATAAGTATCTGCCGAATTCTCTTCCTTTGTTCCAAACTTTCCATGCTGGAATCACTTGCAGCCCTCTTTCTGCCTGCTCCAGCTTTTATGTTACTCACAGCCCCACCCAGTTCCATACTACACTCAAACGCTGTAGATTCAGCATCATCCTCAGCCCTACTCACAGGCAGAGCTGCGGGCTCAATCACAACATATCCCTCTTCTAGACTCTGTTGAACTGCAACTCCCAGCATTCCTTGACTATATTTTCTAAGGGTGATTGATGTAAGTCGCATGTTTCTTACAGAAAGCATTCTAATATTATTACATACATCATTACCATCACCATCATACAAGTGATTAAAAGACAATAACCACGCTAATTTCTAAATGATTCTAGTCCAACATCTATTTGCAAAAAAGCTTATAATACAATTACAGGTGATTAATACAATTCAACCTTTGCTTTCGTGTTTCACAAAGCTGCTAAGCTCTCTCTTCCTATCTTAAAATGTCTTACTGGAATGTTTGGCATGCCATCAAATAATATGAAGAGAAAAAAAATCTAATTTCCTAAAAGAGTGATGGACTTCACTTCAAAATGCACCTAAATGTATTTTTCTTTAAAAAAATTTTTTTTATGGAAAGAGCTGTTAAAACCTCTTTGACTCAGTCTGCTTTGCTTAATGCACACTCCCCACTTGTAAGCCAAATTCAGTTAAAAAAAAAAAAAGCTAATACAGCAGATAGCTTGCACCACTAACATTATTTCCCGTACATGGGGGGAAAAAACCTTCTCATTTTCTCTGGCATTGAGTACTATGTCTATTTCAGAAAACATGTGTTGAAACATCAGTACTCACCTGTCACGCTCAGATAAATAAACGGACTTGTCTTGTTTTCTCCGTTTCTTTCATTGACCGCCTGGACATAGTAGCGCCCAGCATCTGCTCCTGATGTTGCAAGGATGACCAGCTGATTCTCTAGAGTGATGGCTCTGTTTTTGGAAGGGAAGCAAAAAAAAGTGCCGGTTAAAATAGGACGAAAATAATTAAGTTGTGAAATATGCATAGTCGATTTGGCAGGTTTCAATTCATACTCTTCTACATGGTCTGTTTTTTTAAAAAAAATGATGTACTAGTATTTGTAATTTTAAAATCTCTATCTCTATATATAATAAAGTGGAATGTTTGTTTGTATGTATGTTTGTATGTACGTGGCAACGTTCTGATTGGCTCCTGGCGTCTACATTCTGACAACATGATTGGTTGGCAGTGTGGGAGTATTTGCATAACGCCTCTAATTGGCCAGCCAACACGAACATTCCGACACTCTAAACTGCCAGAGGGGGATAAGGCCAAGGCCTGAGGCAGTCAGATTGGCCAGCCAACACGAACATTCCGACACTCTAAACTGCCAGAGGGGGATAAGGCCAAGGCCTGAGGCAGTCAGCCATGGTGGGAGTTTCAGACCAAAACACTTTGCGGCTCCCAACAATGACAGAAGACCAAACTTGGCACACAAAACCTCCAAGACCCACTCTACACACTAGTGCAGTTTAAAGGAAGGCAGACCATAGATGATGGGACTTGAAATACCTTCAATCACTTCCCGAGACCGCTACAACCCTCATCCACTGACTGATCAAGATCAAACTTGGCACCCAAAGCCCCCATGACCCACTTTACATCCTGGTGCATTTTGGAGGAGGGCAGACCATGGATGATGGGACTTGAACTACCTCCAATCACTTTGCAACATCATTGCAACCCTCATCCACTGACTGATGAAGACCAAACTTGGCACCCAAAGCCCCCATGACCCACTTTACATCCTGGTGCCGTTTGGAGGAGGGCAGACCCTGGATGATGGGACTTGAAGTACCTCCAGTCACTTCCCGAGACCGCTGCAACCCTCATCCACTGACTGATCAAGACCAAACTTGGCACCCAAAGTCCCCATGACCCACTTTACATCCTGGTGCAGTTTGGAGGAGGGCAGACAATGGATGATGGGACTTGAAGTACCTTCACTCACTTTCCAAGACTCCTGCAAACCTAATCCAATGACTGATCAAGACCAAACCTGACACACAGAGCCCTCATGACCCACTCTACATCCTGGTGCAGTTTTGTGTGGGATGGACCACGGATGATGGGACTGGAAGTACCTTCACCCACTTCCTGAGAGCACTTTGACCCTCATCCAATGACCAATACAGACCAAACTTGCCACACAGAGCCCCCATGACCCACTCTACATCCTGCTGCAGTTTGAAGGAGGATGGACCATGGATGATGGGACTTGCAGTACCTTCACTTACCTCCTGAAAACAATGCAACCCTCATCCAATCACCAATAAAGCCCAAACTTGGCACACAGAGCCTCCATGACCCACTCTACATCCTGGTGCTGTTTGGAGGAGGGTGGGCCATGGACAATGGGACTGGTAGTGCCTTCGCTAACTTCCTGACACCACTGTGAGCCACATAAATAACTGCTAAAGACCAATTAATACGTTTCTCAAATAACCCGGGCAGTGCCGAGTCCCCAAGCAAGTAGTAAATAAAGAATAGATAAATAACGACAACCCCGGGTTTTTATATGATCATGAGCTTTTTCGTGTCAGGAGCGACTTGAGAAACTGCAAGTCACTTCTGGTGTGAGAGAATTGGCCGTCTGCAAGATGTTGCCCAGGGGATACCAGGATTTTTGATATTTTTACCATCCTTTTGGGAGGCTTCTCTCATATCCCTACATGGGGAGCTCATCCGCGTTCTCCCCTGATTCAAACCTGCAACCTGATGGTCTTCAGTCCTGCCAGCACAAGGGTTTAATCCCAGGCCCGGATTAGCCATAAGGCCACACTAGGCCACGTCCTAGGAGCGCAGCCATTGGGGGGTCGCCAGATCCAGACACCCCCCCCAATTCAAAAAAAAAAAATGTTTGCCTGCACCACTTCTGCTCTCAGAGGCAGCGGAACGGCGTCTGAGAGTCTATGACTCTCAGGCAAAAGTGCCATTCCGCTGCCTCTGAGAGTCTATGGCGCCCCGCATGCAGGCGCAGAAGCGGCCGAAGATCGCTCTTTTTTCTCAGGCGTGGTGGCTTTAGGAAGAAGGGAGGAGCCGCGGGGAGCCTCCCCGTGGCTTCTCCCTTCCTCCTAAAGCCACCATGCAGGCCTGAGAAAAAAGGGCGATCTTCGGCCACTTCTCAGGCCAGCGTGGTGGCTTTAGGAGGGAGGGAGGAGCCGCGGGGAGGGAGGAGCCACGCCGACCTGAGAAAAAAAGGGCTTAATCAGGGCCTGTTTGACCCATTGTGCCACCTATTGAGCTAAGCATATAAAAGGGAAAGGTTTCCCCTTGACATTAAGTCAGGTCGTGTCTGACTCTGGGGGTTGGTGCTCATCTCCATTTCTATGCCGAAGAGCCGCTGTTGTCCGTAGACGCCTCCAAGGTCATGTGGCCAGCATGACTGTGTGGAGCGCCATTACCTTCCTGCCAAAGTGGTACCTATTGATCTATTCACATTTGCATGTTTTCAAACTGCTAAGTTGGCAGAAGCTGGGGCTAACAATGGGAGCTCACCCTGTCCTGCAGATTCGAACCACCAACCTTCCGGTCAGCAAGTTCTGCAGCTTAGCGGTTTGATCCGCTGTACCACCGCGGCCTGGTAATTTATTTTATTTATTTATTTACAGTATTTATGTTCTGCCCTTCTCACCCCGCAGGGGACTCAGGGCGGATTACAATGTACACATACATGGCAAACATTCAATGCCATAGACACACAACACATATAGACTGACAGTCATATACATTAAGACAAATTGACCATATGTTTTTACAAACTCCTCTTGAAGTAGCAGGAAGCAGGTGTCTGTGGCATGCACACTCATGCACAGATAAAGTCATAAAGATCTCTCCTTGACTGAACTTCTGGATAACATGTGTTTGCTTTTCAACCATGAAACAAGATCTAAACATGGGAAGAATGTCCGTATTGTAAGAACCGTTCAAGAGTGGAACAGGTTGTCTCAGAGATTAGTGACACAATCTTTGACAGTCTTGAAACAGATGTCTGACTGGCATTTTCGAGGAGCGCTTTAGATCTATGTTCCTGTACGGCAGGCCCTGGGTTATCCAAACAGCACAATCGGTATTTAACTCAGGAGGATAATTTATTCTTGTAAAAGAAGTTAGATATTTCAAGATCCTTATTCCTGCTTTTCGCTTTCATGGGACTTTTAATGTAGCAGAGCAGGGAAACCAAAACACGGTTTCCAGCATGCCCAAGTGCTAGGCAAGCTCAGCAGAGCCTTTTCGAATTTGTCACAACAAATTCGTATCCCTTTATTTATTTCGCATCCTCCCTTCCTTCAAAATGGGACTCAAAGCAACTTAAAATAGAACACAAAACAGCTAAATCACTATGGAGCAAATGTTTGCTTATTTATTTATTTATTTACATCATTTATATTATTTATTATTTATTTATTTGCATTTATCAGTCACCACTCCCGTTCGGCTCGGGGCAACTTACAACAATAAAACCGCAGGATAAAACACCGCATACAACATTAATAACTACAATAAAATACTGAGGTTAAAACAGGAGCTGTAGATCGCTAAAAATAAGAGGCCAGTAATGTGAAGCGGATTGGCAAATCCTTAGGAACCAAATGCCTGTTGAAACAGGAGTGTTTTGCATGCCTTCTGGAACGCAAACAAGTCTGGTATTGTTTACCATGACTTTCAAAAGGCTTTTGACAAAGTCCCTCACCAAAGGCTCCTAAACAAGCTCTTCAGCCATGGAATCAGGGGACAGGTCTTGTCCTGGATCGGAACCTGGCTAAACTGTAGGAAACAAAGGGTGGTAATAAATGGACATTTCTCTGGGTGGAAAGAGGTGAGAAGTGGCGTAGCCCAAGGTTCAGTTTTAGGACCGTTACTTTTTAATTTATTCATTAATGACCTGGATGTAGGAGTGAATTCTGAGGTAGCAAAGTTTGCAGACGACACTAAATTGTTCAGGGTAGTTAAAAATGAAACTGAGTGTAAAGAGCTCCAGAAAGATCTCTCGAAATTGAGTGAATGGGCAACAAAGTGGCAAATGCATTTTAACCTAAACAAGTGTAAAGTCATGCACATCGGGGCAAAGAACCCCAACTACACCTACCAATTGATGGGGTCAAAGCTGGAGACAAACCAGGAAAGGGATCTTGGGGTTTTGGTGGACAGCTCAATGAAGATGTCAACCCAGTGCAGCAGCAGTAAAAAGCAAATTCTATGCTTGGCATGATCAGGAAGGGAATCGAAAATAGGTCGGCAAATGTTGTATTGCCTCTCTACAAATCTATGGTGAGGCCACATCTGGAGTACTGTGTACAATTCTGGTCTCCGCACCTCAAGAAGGATATAACGGAACTGGAAAAGGTACAAAAAAGGGCAACAAGAATGATCCAAGGGATGGAGCGGCTCCCTTATGAAACCAGGTTGCAACGCCTTGGTCTTTTTCAGCCTTGAAAGACGGCGCTTAAGAGGTGACTTGATCGAAGTGTACAAAATCATGCATGGAATAGAAAAGGTGAATAGAGAAAAATATTTTCTCTGTCACACAACACTAGGACTAGGGGCACTCCCTGAAGCTCCAAGGTAGGAAAGTTAGGACTAATAAAGGGAAATATTTCTTCACCCAGAGGGTCATTGGGTTATGGAATTCACTTCCAGAGGAGGTTGTGACAGCGGTCAGCCTGGACAGCTTCAAAGCAGGATTAGACAGATTCATGGAGACCAAGGGAATCAGTAGCTACTGAAATGGACATCCAAGTGCTACCTCTGTGTTGATGGAGGCAGGCAGGATTTCCCTGGGTACTGGTTGTGGGGGGTCGGGAGCAGGTGAGGGTTTTGCCCTCCTTTCTGCTAGAGTTCCCCGTGTACAACTAGTGGGCCACTGTGTGACACAGAATGCTGGACTAGATGGGCTGAGGCCCGATTCAGCATGGCTCTTCTTATGTTCTTATGTTCTGGGAGGGCGCAGACATCGGAAGGCAATGCATTCCATAAGGTGGGAACTATGATCGAAAAGGCCCTCCTCCACGTAGCAGTGAGGTGGTACTTCTTGGGGTTGGGGATCTCTACAATGTTTCCTGTCTCTGAGCGCAACGGTCTAGTGGGACAATATGGGATGAGGCGGTCCCTAAGGTACACTGGCCCCAGACCATTCAAGGCCTTGAAGGTCAATACCAGCACCATGAAGGTGATCCGGCATTCCACTGGTAACCAGTGCAGCTCACGTAGAATAGGTGTTATATGGCTGCTCATAGAGGCACCTGCCAACAGCCGAGCTACTGCGTTCTGTACCAGTTTCAATTTCCGGATCACTGACAGAGGCAGGCCAATGTACAGAGCATTACAGTAGTCTAGTCTCGAGATGACCGTGGCTTGGACCACTGTGGCCAAGTCGTGACGGGACAGGTAGAGGGCCAACTTCCTCGCCTGGCGTAGATGGAAAAACGCTACTCTACTGACGATGGAGATATGCGTCTCCATCGTCAGTTGAGAGTCCAGAGTGACACCAAGACTTTTAACTGATGATGACGGACATAACGTCGCGCCGTCCAGGGTTGAAAGTTGGATCTCCCTACCACCCGGGCGACCGAGCCACAGGACCTCCATCTTAGCTGGATTCACCTTCAACCTACTGGCTCGCAGCCATCCAGTAACGGCCTCAAGGCAGTGATGGAAATTATCGGGTACAGATTCGGGCCTGCCCTCCACCCCCAGAATGAGCTGGGTGTCATCCGCATACTGGTGACACTCCAGCCCAAAGCTACGAACCAGCCGAGCAAGTGGTCGGAAATAGATATTAAATAATAGAGGGAAGATATTCCACCCTTCTCACCCCATCTCATTATATTCCACCCTTCTCACCCCAAAGGGGACTTAGGGCGGATCACAATGCACATATACAGGCAAACATTCAATGCCATTGACATACAACATATATAGACAGACATAGAGGCAATTTAACATTCCAGCTTCTGGCCACCAGGGGGAGCTGTCGCATTCCTTCATTCTTTTTGTGTACTTCCTGGAGGTTTTTATGGCCTTGTAAATCAGTTAAATTTAGCCTCCCCACAAAGTGGTACTTAAATTTCCTACTTGACAGAGGCAACTGTTCTTTGGGTTGCAAAAGTCGACAACAAGCTACACAAATTGGTCGAGAGCTCATCTCGACCCGGGCAGGCCTCGAACTCATGACCTTCTAGTCAGTAGAGATCTTATGCAGCTGACACCCAGCCAGCTGCACCACATTCCCAGTGCTAAGAGACATTGACCACCGCACAATTAAACCAACACTTTTACGGCATTAATTAAACCACAGTTAAAACTATACGACATGTATATCACATATTAAAAAGATAAATAAAAAACAGTTTTGAAACATCCCTCAATATCCATGCATTAAGATCACTACTGACTGAAGGTCATGAGTTCGAAGCCAGCCCGAGTCGGAGTGAGCTCCCGACCAAAAAAAATTGTGTAGCTTGTTGTCGACCTTTGCAATCCGAAAGACAGTTGCATCTGTCAAGTAGGAAATTTAGGTATCACTGTGTGGGGAGGAGGCTAATTTAACTGATTAATGAGGCTATAAAAATCTCCAGGAAGTATGCAAAGAATGAGGAAGCGACATCTCCCCTGGTGGTGAGAAGCTGGAATGTTAAATAGCCTCTGAGTGTCTATATGTGTTGTGTGTCTATGGCATTGAATGTTTGCCATGTATATGTACATTGTAATCCGCCCTGAGTCCCCTGCGGGGTGAGAAGGGCGGAATATAAATACTGTAAATAAATACATAGATTTATATTTTAAAATGAGTGGCTGGTGTTTCGGAAACATAAACCCACCTAGACGTAATTTTGCAATTCTTTTGTCCCGTGTACATTGGTGCAAAAAGAGCACTTGTGTCAATCTAGAGGAGGCACCTAAGGTCTGTGACAAGATCTCCTGAGATATAGTTTTACCATAGGGATAGGAGGAGGCTTCTGATGTCGATTGGGGAAGTCACGCTGGGCCAGGGCTGCTTTAGCCCAATTCCTTGACACTGTGTTCCCAATCTATTCCCTCTCCTGCTGGAGCTCATCACAGCAAGGGGTAGAAAGGATGCAATTTGGGTGAGAAACCCAGCACCGTAAAAGGGGGTTAGGTTATTTTTTTTAACTATAGTGCTCCACCACTCTCGGCTACAAAGAGAGACCAAGTGGTGAAAGTAAAAAAAAATAAAAATGTTAAATCCATTCTCAGTTCTTCTGCAGCTCATGTTATTTGGCACCGGGTGATACCAAGGTATGTGTCGCAATTAAGGATGAGCACATTATGGCTGTTCATACTGTTTTAGTGCAAAGTTAGTATGTTTTTAGTTAATTTTAGTAAATAGCAACGTGTGCAAGGGTGATACACCTCATGCCATGAGCAAAATACAAATACCAGTGTTTGGATGAAAATGGCCACAATTCATTTATTGAAGACAGGAACAAAGGATTAGTGGCCACACATGGGTCCTGGATCAGGGGTCGGACAGCCCCACAACTGTCCAAAGGCGCTAGTAAGCCTGGGTGCGAGCGGCCCAATGCTTGTCCACGGAAACTCGGCACCGCAGGGGTAAGCCCGGATTAAGGGTTTGTGGCGCCCTAGGCCACACTCTGGAATGCCTGCCCCTGGGGGCGGGGCCACTCGCAGGGGGCAGGGCCGCTCACAGGGGCGGGGCCGCTTGCGGGCATGCGCGGTAGGGCGTGAGCAGTTCAGCGCCCTCCGCCATGTTCCTGGGTGCTGCAGTGGCCGCCCGGGAGCTTACCTTCCTTGCTCTTCCTTCTCAGAAGGAAGGGAAACCCCCCATGCGACCGTGCATGCCCGGTGTCCTGCGCGGCGCCCGCCCCTTTTCGGCGGGGCTGGGTGACGTCAGGCGTGGTGGTGCCCTCTGCCATAATGTCACTTAGCCCCGCCGAAAAGTGGTGGGCACCGGACAGGATGCTGGGCATGTGCGGTAAGGTGCGAGCAGCTTGGCGCCCTCCGCCATGTTCCTGGGTGCTGCAGCGGAGAAGGAAGAGCAAGGAAGGTAAGCTCCCAGGTGGCTGCTGCAGCACCCAGGAACATGGCGGAGGGTGCCGAGCCGCTCGCGCCTTACTGCGCATGCCCACGAGCGGCCCCGCCCCCTGTGAGTGACAAACAGGCAGGGGAAGTCCCGCCTTTAGGGCGTCTGATGTGGCTCCCCTCCGCCTCCTCCTCGCTCGCGTCACCCCCGCCCGAAGATGGAACTTTAAAAAAAATTAATTTAATTTTGGGGGGTCCGGTCCTGCACCCCCCCTCATGCCTGCTGCCCTAGGCCATGGCGTCCGGGCCTTCCCAGGGGGCCAGGGCGTTATCCCCCCTAACAACCAAGCCAGCCTGATCCAGGGGCCATGCCACACACCAAACACGGAGTTGTGGCAAAGGACATAATAACGCATAACCGTAACCAATGCAGCAATGAAGTTAATTATATGAACAAAATGGACACTTACAAGCCATGTATGAAGTAGGGAGGGAGGGAGTAAAAACAGAACTGGCCCCGCGTGGAGAAGAGGAAGTCCTGGGCAGCCTTAAATAAGCTGCCCGGGCGGAAGGGAGGGCCAGCCGGCTACAGAGAGGGGACGGGGTGGGGCCAGCCCCGTGATTGGCTGGCCAGCGTTGGTGGCGGGAAACCCTCCCGCCACCCCGGGGCTTCTGGGAGGAATAAGCCCCTGCCTGCTCTCCAAGATGGCGACGAGGACAACCCCGCTCCGCAACCCGCTCGGCCGGTAAGTCGGCCAAGCCCATAAAAGAACAATAGCATCCACTGGGAATGTGAGAAGAAAGGATCAAAGGACACTCAATATTAAGAACAAACTATTCTCTATTGATGGTCTGTTCTGCTCACTCAGTTTTATACACCAAGAGCAGGTACGAATGGTTGCTTTACGTGCTTAGTGGAGAAGGAAAGGGAGAGAAATTGGCAGCTGTAATTGTCCTCCCTCCTAAGTTAGGGGTGGGATAATCTCCATGCAGCCGTGAGTCCCCAATGGTGCAATGGGTTAAATCAGTGGTTCTCAACCTGTGGGTCCCCAAGTGTTTTGGCCTACAACTCCCAGATATCCCAGTCTACCATCTGGGAGTTGAAGGCCAAAACATCTGTGGACCCACAGGCTGAGAACCACCGGGTTAAACCCTTGTGCCAGCAGGACTGCTGACTGAAAGGTCAACGATTTGAATCTGGGGAGTGGGGTAAGCTCCCATCTGTCAGCTCCAGCTTCTCATGGAGGGACATGAGAGAAGCCTCCCACAGGATAAGTAAAACATCCGGGTGTCCCCTGAGCAATGTACTTGTAGACAGCCAATTCTCTCACTCTAGTAGCAACTTGCAGTTTCTCAAATCACTCCTAACACGAAAAAAATACCAGGCCCACATAAGTTTACCCTTGTGTTAACAAATTCTGCCACAAATCCTCCTTTGCAATCTGGCTCTAGCCATTTTCACTGACACCTGAAAAAATTACACAATAGTTGGCGTTTGTTCAGCATAAACTCCAGGACTAATACACAATGGATTCAATCCATGTGACAACTATGTATGGCCCGCACACATTTTGGAAAGAAGAGACAAGAGAAGAAGTCGCATGAAGTTGGAATGTGGCCCACATCATGCCTTGTTCCCTGAGAATATTGTTACTAGCTTTCAGCTGCAGCAAATGACACAGAGGTACCATTAACCTTGTTATAGTAAAAGTAACCATATCGTCAAACCTCCGAAACAGTGACAAGTTTGTTGTCTTGTTCAAAAATAGCAACCACAACTTTTTCATGTGAGCAATGACTTCAAAAGCTTATGTGAGTTCAAAAGCCATTTACGTGGACATCATTGGCATCACTCATATCAATGCAAGAGCACTATATTCCAACCACTTCCTAACAATCCTACTAAGCCTATATAAGGATATATAATAGAAAACCCATATCAAATTATCACCTATCTGGAATTTGATATTCACTATATTGGATATCACCAGGAATCAGGATGGGTTATTGACTTGTTGACTGACAGACATTAGGCCTGGTTAGGTTCATTGGAATGCTCCAAAAGTTGTATTAAATTCGGATTTAATTCACTTTCGAAATGGTTTTGAAGTGCTTTAAGCAACCAGGAAGTGAATTTGCCATTCTGAATCCGGCACTGCCATTTCCGGAGAGGGTTCGGAAAGCCTCGTTCAAACCGCCTGGTTTGGACGCGGCTTCCTTTCCCCCGGCGTCAGTTTGGAAGCCCATGCCTTCCCTCCCCATCTGATCAGGGCTGTTCAGATGCGGAAGGGAAGGCGTGGGCTTCCAAACCCGCTTAAAACACCCAGATTGGAGCATTTAAAAACATGCGTGTCCGCCATTATTGAAGCCATTCCGAAATTTTGGAATTAATTCGGAAACATTCTGATTTTTTTTTTAAAAAAAAAACTCTCGGAAGTCTATCAGAATCAAAGCGGCAGTGCTCCCTACATCCGAAACTAGTTTTGAACCTGTTTTACTTCAACCGTATGTCAATGTGTATTTTTTGGATTTAGCCCCTGGATCAACATTTGTTCCCGGTCCTAGGGAGGCACGCCTGGACTCCATAAGGCACAGGGCCTTCTCGGTTCTTACCCCAATCTTGTGAAGTAGAAGCCTGGCGTTCCATAAATCTCGCTGTACGAATAACGCTGTTACTATGGACGCCGTAAAGTCTCGTGATATGAACTAATGCCGTGCTGGTCTGGTCGCGCTCTCTCTGCGTCATAGGTCAATGCGGAAGTAGCTAAAATAGCAAAATCTCACGATGGGAGGAGGGCTGCAGGCAAATGGGACGTCGCAGAGCCTCGCGGTATCTCCCGATACGGAGCAAATCTCACTGTGATCTCACTCAACCCTGGGCCAATGCCCGAGATGAGATCTCTAAGTCCATTGTAAGTCCTAATATAAGGGCATCACCAAATCACGCCGTATTCCGGGCCCCCGCAAGTTCCTCTGCATGCTGCGGAAACGGAAATGGTAGGTATAGTCCCAATCTCCGTGAAGTATGTAGCCCCAGCTATGGCAATTCCCAACGGAAGTTTTTATAATAAAGTATGGTCCCCAATAAAAAAGAAAATCCTCCGTATCAATCAACAAACAGTCATAGCTGGAGTGAGGGGGACAGTTCTTAAATGGCTGACCTCCTTCCTCCACCAGCGGTCTCAGTGTGTGAGGAGGGGCGAGGTGGTCTCCGAGGGCTCCTCATTAGTTTGTGGAGTTCCGCAAGGGGCCATTCTCTCCCCTCTGTTATTCAACATCTACATGCAGCCGCTTGCACAGCTGGTGCGGAGTTATGGGCTGGAGTGCCACCAGTACGCTGACGACACCCAGCTCATTCTGAGGATGGAGGACAGGCCGGGATCCATCCCCGATAATTTCCAACACTGCCTCGAGGCCGTTACTGGATGGCTGCGTGCCAGTAGGTTGAGGGTGAATCCGGCGAAGACGGAGATCTTGTGGTCGGGCCGCTCGGGTGGTGTAGATGTCCAGCTTCCGACCCTGGACGGTGTGGCGCTATGCCCATCGCCTTCCGTTAAGAGCCTGGGGGTCCATCTGGACTCCCAGCTGACCATGGAGGCCCAGGTCTCCGCGGTCAGCAAGGTTGCTTTTCATCTGCGACAGGCTCGGAGGCTGGCCCCCTATATCTCCCCGGAATGACCTGGCCACGGTGATCCAAGCTACGGTCATCTCAAGGCTGGATTACTGTAACGCGCTTTACGTTGGCCTTCCTTTGTCGGCGACCCGGAAGCTCAAGCTGGTGCAGAACACTGCCGCCCAGCTCCTGTCTGGAACCCCAGCAGGCCGCCACATCACACCTGTTTTGCAGGATCTGCACTGGCTCCCAATCGAGCACCGGATCTCCTTCAAGGTGTTGGTTCTTACCTTTAAGGCCTTGCATGGCCTGGGGCCAGCGTACTTGAGGACCGACTCACCCCACACTGTCCCCGAGATCACTACGCTCCGAGGATGCTAATTTGTTAGAGATACCCTTGGCGAAATCGGCTAAACTGACATCTACTCGCCGGAGGGCGTTCTCCGTTATAGCTCCTACGCTGTGGAACGCCCTCCTGGCTGGAACGCGGGCTATAAAGGACCTGCTCCCGTTTAGACACGCCTGCAAAACTTATTTGTTTAAGCAGGCCTTCGGTGAGTAGGTCCTGCCCATGTTCCGCTTTAGCCGCTGTCCTGGGGTGTCACGCTATCTAATTTCTGAACTGTACCTGGGGTTTTGTATTTTGCTGTTTTAACTGTTTAATTGTCTTAGAGGTTTTATCGCATTGCTTGTGTGTAGTTGTACCTTCGGTTCCTGTGAGCCGCCGCGAGCCTCAGGGAGTCGGCGGCATAGAAACCCGAATAATAAATAAATAAATAAATAAATAAATAAATAAATAAATAAATTTATTACAAGTCGTTCAAATGCGTGACTTCACCAAAAGGCCGGCAAGAAGTATCCTGGAGCACAAATCACGTCCAGAGCATCTAGGTACCAACTCATTTTGCCAATAGACTATGTATATAGCTTCATCAAGGCCCTACCGGTCACTATTTGCCACAAAATAGACATTACTATAATGGAGACACAAAACAGTATATAAGCACTTGAACAACAGCAGCCAACATTGTAGGTAGAGATGAAGAAGTAAAGGAAGCAGTCAAAATTACTTTGAGATGTCCATGGCTGAAAGAAATGGCAGAAAATAACTCTGGTTGTGAACGAGATAGTTGATTGGAACTATAAAAGGAAGAACTCTGCCTTGATACGCTCTTAGGGAGGGAACATGGCACATCAGTCACATTAAGGACACGATAATTAGTCCTAATAAATGGGTTTTTCCACTGTGTAAAGAGAAAAGGACATGCAAATGAAAGAGAGAACATGATATAATTGAAGAAGGGTCTTCACTTTGTTACTTTTTCTGCTTTAATCTTTAATTGGAATACATTTAATTTAATTAGAAAGAGCAAACCATTGGTGGCCATTCCTCTACAAAGATGTTGCAGTTCTTTACAGCGCAATTCTAAGCATGGCTACTCACACATATGACCCACTGAGTTCAAATGGACATTCTTTCAAGTCATAGCAGCCTATACAAATCTAAGGTTTAGGTAAAGGTAATTTAAGGTACAATGGAAAAGTACAGAAATGTGTACTTTGTTTTTAGTTAAGGATAAAGAGCTTATTTAGGGGAACATACATAAGCAGTCTATAGGGATCATTTTTCATTACATCAAGCACTTAAAGCTTCAATGCGCAAGTGTAATTTTAAGTCTTAATGTCTACTCATTTTGAATAGTAACTCGTTCTTTCGAGATAAGCAAATATGAGAACAGTGTTTAAGAGATCCAATATAAGCAGATTTAGATAATCACATTAGACTTCTGTCCATCCACACATCTACTAGATCAGTGTTTTTCAACCTTTTTTGAGCCGTGGCACATTTTTTACATTTACAAAATCCTGGGGCACACCATCAACCAAAATGACACAAAATGACACTCTAACACAGTCATACATATAGTTAATATGTTTTTAAATGTATTTATACACTCAGGATGAAACCTGGGCCTGTTTCGATGAACACAACATAGATATCCTGGCAGGAATGGCAGAAAGACACAAACTTCCCACACAGAACTCCCATAACCAAGAAAAAAATACTATAAGAGTTTGGTGGGCATTGACCTTGGGTTTTGGAGTTGTAGTTCACCTATATCCAGAGAGCACTGTGGACTGAAGCAATGTTGGATTAGGACCAAACTTGGCATGAATACTCAATATGCCCAAATGTGAACACAGATGGAGTTTGGGGAAAATAGACCTTGACATTTGGGAGTTACAGTTTCTGGGATTTATAGTTAACACACAATCAAAGAGCATCCTGAACTCTTGCAACAATGGAATTGAACCAAACTTGGCATATTGTAGCCTAACCCTCCCAAGACACAAGTGCGTGCTTTCCACCTACGTAACCATGTTATTCAAGAGCCCGAACACTGTTGCCATCCTAAATATCTCAGTGTCACCTTAGATCAAACACTAACATTTAGGAAACCCTGTGTGAACACCAAGCACAAAGTAGCTGCATGCAATAACATCCTGCAAAAACTTACTGGCAGCACATGGGGTGCAGAGCCAAAATTAATAAGAAAGCCCTGGTCTTGTCTGACTCCACTGCTGAGTATGCCTGCCCTGTTCGGCCCAAGTCTGCCCACTCAAAGTAAGTGAGTATAGCACTGAATGAAACATGCAGAATAATCACAGGATGTCTCAAACCTACACCTGTTGACAAACTCTACAAGCTAGCTGGTATCCCCCCCCGAAGTGCAAGGAGAAGTTTTTGCCAACTGTGAGAGAAATAAGGTTGAACACTGTGAAAGCCACCCACTGCCTGGCCATCAGCCCAGTAGACTCAAATCAAGGAAAATCTTAATGAGAACCACCACTCCCCAGCAATAGCAAGAATATTCCTCTGGGCAGCTAAACCAGGAAATCCCAAATGGATGGCCCCCACAAGGGTCTTCCTCCAGGGACAAACCAAGAATGGGCAACTTGGAAGTCCCTGAACAGACTCAGAAGTGGAATGGGAAGATCAAAAGACAATCTGGCAAAATGACACGACCTAGAAGAGGAATCCTTCACCTTGTGCGCCCATGGAGCAGAGCAAACAACTCAGCATCTGTATGCATGCCCACAATGTCCTGCCTCATGAACAGAGGAAGAAATGTTTAAAGCTATGGACAACGCGGTCACTCTTGCCCGTATTTGATCTAAAGTTATTTAGCCGCTTGTAGTCCCTCTATTTTATCAGTCTTATACTAATTTCAGCAGTTCACCTACCTGGGATAAAGAGATAGATCACAGATTAGCAAAGGCATATAGTGTATTCGGAAGGCTTCACAAAAGAGTCTGGAGCAACAAGCACCTGAGGCAAAGCACCAAAATCAGTGTGTACAGAGCTATCGTACTGTCTATTCTCCTCTATGGGTCTGAAACATGGGTCACCTATCGCCAACACATACGACTCCTCGAACGCTTTCATCAGCGCTGTCTTCGCACAATCCTAAATATACACTGGACCGACTATGTGACGAATGTTGCTGTCCTTGAGCAAGCAGGGATCACCAGCGTTGAGGCCATGCTATTGAGAACACAGCTGCGCTGGGCAGGGCACATCTCTAGGATGGAGGACCACCGCCTCCCAAAGATACTACTCTACGGTGAACTCGCCACGGGTCAGCGCAAGAGAGGCGCCCCCAAAAAGAGATATAAGGACTCCCTGAAACAACACTTCAGACTCGGCCAGATTGATCACCAACAATGGTCCACCCTGGCCTCACATCGGGAGGCATGGAGACGCACTATCCACAATGCTGCAGCCGCTTTCGAGAAGACATGCCGAATGGGTCTCGAAGAGAAATGACAGCTCAGAAAGAGCCGCAACTTGGAAACAACATCACCCAAGGAGACTTTCTGCTGTGCTTTCTGCAACTGAACTTGCCTATCTCAGATTGGCCTTTTTAGTCATCAACGCGCTTGTAGAAAGCATGGGATGAGTCCTTCCTAAGAATCTTCATTTGCGAAGTAATGCCGAGAGATACTAATTTATTTATACAATGCTTTTGACACGAAATAAATAAAACCTTAACAATGCCATAAGATTCAACAGAAGATATAGCCTGCTGGGTCTCATGTCTCCTTGACAGCTAAATCCCATACAAAATTAGTATTTTATTTTGTTGTGCTCCATAGCTTATATTTTAAATAACTTCTATTTTAGCAATGATGTTGCCAAACATTACGTTTTGATTTGGCATTGAGTCTTGCTCATGTTGCTTAACTATGTACGGCTTTATTCCATATTCCAGGTGCATCCCAAAGAACTTCAAAACTAATCTTGTGTGTCTCACAGAGTTTTTATTCCACGAACCTAACGGACTTGGGCAAGTAATCTGTGATGCGTGTGAGTGTACGTTGGGCAGGAGTCTCTCATTTAGTGTTTAAAATCTGAAATACTGTCCAAGGGTGTACTTAAACAGGTATCTGGACTGTGGCTCCCATTTGTAGTGTTACAGTTTAAATACTTTGAAAAAGTATACTTTTCCTTAACTGGGATTATATTGGTCTTGAAAACAGATCAAAAATTTTTGAGGAAAGAGAAGTTCCATCTTCAGTTATGTCTTTTAACTCATGCCAGTACCTTAGTTTCCTAAACAAAAGCTTGGTCCCAGTATCCTGATTCCCCTTCTCGTGGTAGCCAAGATGAAAGACTAGCTTTGATATCAGAGTTAAAAGAAAACAATAGCCGCCATACAGGGATTAACCAAGATAAAAGACTGGCTTTGATATCAGAGTTAAAAGAAAACAATAGCCACTATACAGGGATAAACACTTCCTTCCTGACAGATGGCACACCTGGCTTTACAGGAATTAATGAAATAATGGAGCATCAGTCCAATATAATAATACAGTCTATTGGGCATTCTTTACTAGAACCATGTAAAGCATGGGAGAAAGTATAAAAGTAAAACAGGTAAGGTCACACTTTCAAAACTTCATTATTATTTCATTATTGGCGATTTTAAAGACAAAACCAATTAGGAACTGCCATTTATAACAAAATTGTGAAAGTTTTGTTAGAGTTCTGAAATGTTCACCACCAGAACTTTAGCAGCACTGTAGAAGCAAAGCACCAGCGCCACCTAGTCTTCACCACCAGAACTTTAGCAACACTGTAGAAGCAAAGCACCAGCGCCCCCTAGTTTTCACTACCAGAACTTTAGCAACACTGTAGAAGCAAAGCACCAGTGCCACCTAGTGTTCACCACCAGAACTTCAGCAACACTGTAGAAGCAAAGCACCAGCACCCCCTAGTTTTCACTACCAGAACTTTAGCAACACTGTAGAAACAAAGCACCAGCGCCACCTAGTGTTCACCACCAGAACTTTAGCAACACTGTAGAAGCAAAGCACCAGCGCCACCTAGTGTTCACCACCAGAACTTTAGCAACACTGTAGAAGCAAAGCACCAACGCCACCTAGTGTTCACCACCAGAACTTTAGCAACACTGTTCAAGCAAAGCACCAGCGCCACCTAGTGTTCACCACAGAACTTTAGCAACACTGTAGAAGCAAAGCACCAGCGCCACCTAGTGTTCACCACCAGAACTTTAGCAACACTGTAGAAGCAAAGCACCAGCGCCACCTAGTGTTCACCACCAGAACTTTAGCCACACTGTAGAAGCAAAGCACCAGCGCCACCTAGTGTTCACCACCAGAACTTTAGAAACACTGTAGAAGCAAAGCACCAGCGCCACCTAGTGTTCACCACCAGAACTTTAGCCACACTGTAGAAGCAAAGCACCAGCGCCACCTAGTGTTCACCACCAGAACTTTAGCAACACTGTAGAAGCAAAGCACCAGCGCCACCTAGTGTTCACCACCAGAACTTTAGCAACACTGTAGAAGCAAAGCACCAGCGCCACCTAGTGTTAACCACCAGAACTTTAGCAACACTGTAGAAGCAAAGCACCAGCGCCACCTAGTGTTCACCACCAGAACTTTAGCAACACTGTAGAAGCAAAGCACCAGCGCCACCTAGTGTTCACCACCAGAACTTTAGCAACACTGTAGAAGCAAAGCACCAGCGCCACCTAGTGTTCACCACCAGAACTTTAGCAACACTGTAGAAGCAAAGCACCAGTGCCACCTAGTGTTCACCACCAGAACTTTAGCAACACTGTAGAAGCAAAGCACCAGCGCCACCTAGTGTTCACCACCAGAACTTTAGCAACACTGTAGAAGCAAAGCACCAGCGCCACCTAGTGTTCACCACCAGAACATTAGCAACACTGTAGAAGCAAGCACCAGCGCCACCTAGTGTTCACCACCAGAACTTTAGCAACACTGTAGAAGCAAAGCACCAGCGCCACCTAGTGTTCACCACCAGAACTTTAGCAACACTGTAGAAGCAAGCACCAGCGCCACCTAGTGTTCACCACCAGAACTTTAGCAACACTGTAGAAGCAAAGCACCAGCGCCACCTAGTGTTCACCACCAGAACATTAGCAACACTGTAGAAGCAAGCACCAGCGCCACCTAGTGTTCACCACCAGAACTTTAGCAACACTGTAGAAGCAAAGCACCAGCGCCACCTAGTGTTCACCACCAGAACTTTAGCAACACTGTAGAAGCAAAGCACCAGCGCCACCTAGTGTTCACTACCAGAACATTAGCAACACTGTAGAAGCAAGCACCAGCGCCACCTAGTGTTCACCACCAGAACTTTAGCAACACTGTAGAAGCAAAGCACCAGCACCACCTAGTGTTCACCACCAGAACTTTAACAACATTGTAGAAGCAAGCACCAGCGCCACCTAGTGTTCACCACCAGAACTTTAGCAACACTGTAGAAGCAAAGCACCAGCGCCACCTAGTGTTCACCACCAGAACTTTAGCAACACTGTAGAAGCAAAGCACCAGCGCCACCTAGTGTTCACCACCAGAACTTTAGCAACACTGTAGAAGCAAGCACCAGCGCCACCTAGTGTTCACCACCAGAACTTTAGCAACACTGTAGAAGCAAAGCACCAGCGCCACCTAGTGTTCACCACCAGAACTTTAGCAACACTGTAGAAGCAAGCACCAGCGCCACCTAGTGTTCACCACCAGAACTTTAGCAACACTGTAGAAGCAAAGCACCAGCGCCACCTAGTGTTCACTACCAGAACTTTAGCAACACTGTAGAAGCAAAGGACCAGAGCCACCTAGTGTTCACCACCAGAACTTTAGTTTTTTAAGTACTTTAGAATCATTTACAACCATGATTGCCCAGGCCTAATAGACAAATGAGAATGGATTACAATATCATAGCAGAAGAAAGCACAGCATAACCTGATTTACTTGATACTTATAAGAGATCCAAAGTGCAAATGGGAGAGATTTCGAAATGCCTAGATGAAGCCTCCTTTTTGATGCTTACACGCAGCTTCTTGGGAAATATTGGATGCAGTCTCTTTGCCTTATAAAAACTTCAGCTTCCATCACATTTAACTGGAGCTGATCCTTCTCCATGAGAACCCAGGCAACTCAGCAGGAGCTATTTTATGAGGAGATTATAGGATGACGCCGATGTAATTACTCAGGGATTCTCAGTAGAATTGTCATCAGTTGGCAAAGTCTTCCTGACATGAGCTTGTCACAAAATACACAAGTCACTCTTCTAATTTTTCAACGCAGTTTCAAGTTAATATTTCTACTTGTAAGATTTACTCTTTTTTATATATATAAAAAAAGTCCAATATTCAGGGCTTTGTGTCACTCGATCCCTCCTAAAGCATTCGTTTTTCCAATATGTTATAGGTAAATATTAAAAGCTTTTCAAGGAGAAACTCAATGATTCAATGCATTGCACTCATTGCAATGAACTCAAAGGCAGATTCTGCATTATTGCAAATTGGTACCAGCAATGCGCGGATATGAAGGAGTGCTTAGCTGTCTCTGATTGTTTCTTGTCTGGAGTTCCCCTGTTTTTGAGTGTTGTTTTTTATTTACTGTCCTGATTTTAGATTTTTTTACATACTGATAACCAGATTGTGTTCATTTTCATGGTTGCATCCTTTTTTTTTGAAACTATCCACATACATCTTGTGGATTTCAATGGCTTCTCTGTGTAGTCTGATATGGTAGTTGTTAAGAGTGGCCAGCTTTTCTGTGTTCTCAATTAATATTGTGTCGAGGTTGGTTCATCTGGTGGTCTGCTATGCATGCCCGGATTAACCATAAGGCCAACCTAGGCCATGGCCTAGGGGCGCAAGCCGGGGGGGGGCGCAGATCACGGACCAAAAAAACCAGGTCCGTGCCCCTCTTTCCCTCTTTCTCGTGCCCCTCCTCGTTCCTTCTCCCGGCAAAGTCTCTGCTCCGTCTCCTCCGTCACTCGCTCTCTAGGCTGCGGCGGGGCCCTCGTATGGATCCATTGATTTGCCTGCAGGTCTCTGGCTGGCCTGACCTCCTGGCTCCCGGGAAAGCCGTCTGCATGGTGACTCGCCCGGCTCCCCCGGCAGCAGACTGTAAATTCCTGCAGCCAGAGCCAAGCGGCAGAGTCCGGGAGAGGGCAGTGGGAGGGAGGGGAGAAGGAGGAGAAGGAGGCAACTAGGAGGAAAGAAAGCAAGTAAAGAAGGAAGAGAGGAAGGGAGGGAGAGGGGAGAGAAAGGGCGTTGCTTGGGTGGACCCCTCCCAGGTCCCCAGCACGAGACCACACCAACCCAGGCTTGCTCCTGCACTCTCGGACCAAACCAGGGCAGGCTGCTTGGAAAAAAGGGAGCCACGGGAGGGAGGGAGGGAAGGATCAAGGCCAGGGTCTGGCTCTACTGCCTTTGGGAGCAGCCGAACAAAAGCCGCACAAACCCCAACCTGAATCCTCTCTCGGTCTGCGGGAGTGCACGCCAAGTGGACATTCTCTCTCTCTCTCTCTCTCTCACACACACACACACACACACTCATGCGCACCTTTGGAGCGAGTTTGCACCCGCTGCACTCTCCCCAAGCCTCCCGAGGAGACCTTCAGAGCACAGCGGAGCTTTCCAGCCGGTGGGAATGGAGACCTTGGAGGTAGCAGGATAGTGCCTACTCGCCTTTCTCTTCTGCTCCAGAGGAACCATGGCGAAAGCCAGCCAAGTGTGGGTCTGAGTGGTGTGGGGGGTGAGGGCGGTAGAGGTTGGCTTAAAGGGGGCGTAATTCCAAAGTGTGGCCTAGGGCATAAAAAGGTGTTAATCTGGGCCTGCTGCTATGTCTGACTTCTCTAGTTGAAATAGTCTACAGTGCCTTTCATGTTCCTTGATTCATGCCTGGGCAGTGCTGCTGCATTTGGGTGTCCCTATGTAGACTTATCCACAGCTGCATAGTATACGGGAGACTCCTGCAGAGGTGAGAGGATCCCTTTTGTCCTTTGCTGGATGTAGCATTTGTTGGATTTTCTTGGTGGGCCTGTAGAGCTCACAACCTCTGAAGATGCCTGCCATAGATGCAGACGAAATGTGATGGCGCAGCGAGCGCCACATGCATAGAAAACCTTGAGTTCTAAAAGGTTTGCTTTGTTAAATTGTGTTTTGTCGCCTGTACAGTTTGCTAAAGGTTTAGTTGCATTGATTGGTCCTTAGCACCTGCCAATCATCGTGTGCAGAGCCCAGTTGAGTTTGTTCCGCCCCTTTTTCCAGGGATCTGGGGATCATCCATTTTACATTCATTAGGTTCTCCTGAAAGGACATGTTTAGAGGGTTTGCCAGACCAGGCCCTTGGTCAGGCTATCTTTCAATACAAGACTGGAATTCAAGCTGAAGGCTCAACATATCATAAGGTTGAGTAGCTCTGAGGAGTTCCAAGTGCCTCCAAACCAGTCTTTTGGCATCGAGAGGAAGACTTCGTGACTTCGAGAGGGCCATCTGATTGGGGCTGCGAGTGTTCTTACCTCAAAGCCATTGAGAGGGAAAGGCTCAGAGGGCTTTTCAGCTATAGCTTCAAGGACCAAAGCAGTAAAGGAACTTTAAAGTAAGCCAGTTATTATTTTGGGGGGAAACGAAGCTATGTGCCTGAGTGGAGTTAACTCATGTTATGAACAATAAAGTGTTTGAGTTAACTAAAGTGTCCAGTTTGGTCCTTGCAGCCCTGAGCCTTTAGAGCAGTGTTTCCCAACCAATGTGCCCGGCACACTAGTGTGTTGTCAGCGATCATCAGGTGTGCCGTGGGCAATTGGCACTCTTCCCCCTCCTAGCAGCTCTTTCTCCCTCTTTCAGCACTGGGTGGAAGGAGGAGGGAGGCAGCGAAAGAGGCCACACAGATCTATGAAACGTATAGACTCTATGTTTCATAGATCTGTGTGGCCTCTTTCGCTGCCTCCCTCCGCAAAAGCAGAGTACTGGGCGGAAGTGATTGAGTCGGTGTTTTTGCGTTGGCTTGGATTTCTCGCGAGAACAGCCAAAGCCGGAAGCTCCACGTCGGTGAATTGGGCAGTGAGCGAACCTGGGAGCATTGGGAGGCTGAAGCATTCACAGGCTTCCAAGCAACAAATTGAGTCTCTCTGTTTGGATTTTTTTTTTACTATTTTACTGGATTGTTCAAGAGTTGCCTCCCACCCCCCACCCCCCACCCCCCCGGGAACTGTTTATAACAGCTTCATGACATCCCTAGTTAACTGAAAGCAAGTTTCACTCAGGGTGAAAATTCATAAGGGTCTGGAGAACAAGCCCTATGAGGAGCGGCTTGAAGAGCTGGGCATGTTTAGCCTGGAGAAGAGAAGGCTGAGAGAAGACATGATAGCCATGTATAAGTATGTGAGAGGAAGTCTCATATATATATATATATATATATATGTGTATATATGTATATATGTATGTGTTCATCGAAACAGGCCCAGGTTTCACACTGAGTGGATAAATACATTTAAAGACATATTAACTATATGTATTACTGTGTTAGAGTGTGATTTTGTGTCGTTTTAGTTGGTGGTGTGCCCCAGGATTTGGTAAATGTAAATAATGTGCCGCGGCTCAAAAAAGGTTGAAAAACACTGCTTTAGAGGGAGGGAAGAAACCAATCCCCCGGGACAGAGAGACCACGTCCTTGCCTTCTCACAAGGTATTCATAGCCCGGGTGCGATAGCACACGAAACGTCAGGAGAGAATGCTTCTGGAACATGGCCATACAGCCTGGAATACACACAACAACCCAGTGATTCCGGCCATGAAAGCCTTCAACAATACAGCGAGACGATGGCTTGAGTCTCCCACTGAAATCAAGGGAACTAGATTGAAATAGTTAACCTTGACTAGATTTTCCCACTGATGCCTGTCTTCACCTTCAGCACCCTATGGAACTGCGCTAAATTTCTTGAAACATGCACTCATCCATTATGAGCTCAAATGTTCATGACAGCATCTTCCACCGGGACTGTCAACCTGGAGGGTTCTTTGCAACAATGCTGCCTTTTGACATTCATCCATCAGTGCAAAATTAGAACAGAAGCGTGGTTCGCTTCAAATGCAGTCTTAATGGGAAAGCAAATTAATGGAGATTTCTTACTAATGTATGCTACAGCATCCAAAACTGTCTTACAGTAAACACACATAAAAATATTTAAACATCACATCATAAAGCCATAAGGAATAAAAATATAATAAAGTAAAACCCGGGGCAAGCAAAGAAATCACATTAAAAATCTATAGTACATGGATAATGTTTCCCATAGCTTTTTAATGTGAAAATACTGGATAAAAGGGTACAGGAGTGGATCTCGGCAAATCTTTTAGGAGAGATGCTCCATCAGTGAGGTGCTACTATCAAGTAGGTTTGGTGAGGAAGTTGGGGTTCTTATTAGGGCTGTGCAATTCAGCTGAACCAGGCCCGAATTAAATGATTGTGGTACCCTAGGCCACACTCTAAAGTGCCGCCCCCACCACGGGGGGCATGGCCGCTTGCGGGGGGCGGGGCTGCGTGCGGGGGCCCTCCTTCCTCCGCACTGAAGGAGGGGCGGCGGCGGTGACAGGAGGAGGGGACAGTGAGGCCTTCTCTCCGCCTCCCTCGCGCCGCGTCGGCCCCGCCCCTCCGTCCTTCAGTTAAGAAAAGAGGGATGGCGCCGACAATGGGAGGGAGGAGGGAGCGGAGAGGGCTTCTCTCCGCCTCCTCCTCCCTCGCGCCGCGTCGGCCCCGCCCCTCTGTCTTTCAGTGAAGGAAAGAGGGGCAGCACCGATGACGGGAGGGAGGAGGGGGTGGCGGGAAGCAATGTCAGAGGCCCCCTAGGGCCTATGGCGCTCTGCGTGCAGGAGCGCCAGAAGAATATCGAACTTAAAAAAAAAATTTTTTTTTTAATTTTGGGGGGTCCGGACCTGCTGCCCCCCCGAAGGCTGCTGCCCTAGGCCATGGCCTAGGGTGGCCTTATGGGTAATCCGGGCCTGAGCTGAACCACAATCTGTTTTCGGTATCCAAATTTCCGTGGACCTGCGGAACGGTTTTTGTGAGCCTCCTGAAAGCTGTCAGTGTCCAAAAAACGTTCTTGAGTCTGCAGCCAGAATATGTGGACAACTCCATCCCATTGGCAGCAATGGGGGGGGGGGCGCTTCGGAGCATTAGTAGAGAACGGATGGGTGGGGCTTCAGCTGAGCTCTTTGTAATTCTTTCTAGAAGGTTCCGAAGACTATTGCACAAGCGCAAGAATATCACATGTACGAATTCATAGGTGACCACTCAGGGAACTATGGTTACAGCTAAGCAACCCATATTATTTAACATCTACATGAAACCACTGGGAGAGATCATTCGGAGTTTCGGAGTAATGTGTTATCTGTACGCAGATGACATCCAGATCTGTCAGTCCTTCCCACCTGTCACCAAGGAGGCTGTCCAGACCTTGAACCAGTGCTTGGCTGCTGTGTCGCACTGGATGAGAGCTAGCAAATTGAAACTTAATCCAGACAAGACAGAGGTCCTCCTGGTCAGTCGAAAGGCAGAACAGGGCATAGGGTTACAGCCTGTGTTGGATGGGGTTACACTCCCCCTGAAGACGCAGGTTCGCAGCTTGGGAGTGATCCTGGATTCATCGCTGAGCCTGGAAGCCCAGGTCTCGGCAGTGGCCAGGGGAGCTTTTGCACAGTTAAGACTCGTGCGCCAGCTGCGCCCATACCTTGGGAAGTCTGATCTGGCTATGGTCATCCACGCTCTGGTCACATCCCGAATAGATTACTGCAACGCGCTCTACGTGAGGCTGCCTTTGAAGACAGTTGGAAGTTACAACTAGTCCAACGGGCGGCAGCCAGACTACTAACTGGAGCCACATACAGGGAGCATGCCACCCCCCTGTTGTGTCGGCTTCACTGGCTGCCGGTCCACTTCCGGGCTCAATTCAAAGTGCTGGTTTTGACCTTTAAAGCTCTATACGGTTCTGGCCCAGCTTACTTGTCTGAACGCATCTGCCGCTACGTCCCACCTCGTACTTTAAGATCATCCGGGAGGCCCTGCTCTCGCTCCCGCCGGCTTCCCAGGTGCGGCTGGTGGGGACGAGGGAGAGGGCCTTCTTGGTGGTGGCTCCCTGTCTGTGGAATGCGCTCCCTAGCGACATATGATCAATTCCATCCCTCCTGACATTTAGGGAAAAAGTGAAAGCCTGGATGTGGGACCAGGCGTTCGCATAATAACGCAGGACAGCACTTTAGTAGTTTAATGGAAAGTTGGTGAATAGGGCTCAATGCTTTTATGGACGGAACACTGTTTGTAACATAGGTGAATGCATAGGATGTGTGAATATAATTGTATTTTAATGTATTTTAGTGTCGAATGCTGGAGGGTTTTATATTGTGTTTTTATACTGCGATTGTGATGTAGGCATCAAATTGTGTTTTTTGGAAGCCGCTCTGGGTCCCCCCTCGGGGGTTGAGAAGAGCGGGGTAAAATGCCATAAATAATTAATAATAAATATTTCCCTCTCTTATGGCAGGGAGAAGATTCCCCGCGTTTCTACTTTGGCCATCACACAACCCCCTGTACTGGCCATCGGGCAATATCCGTGTATTCCTTTTTTTGGTTTGGTGAAGAATGTAGTTGTAGTGAACAAACCGCTGGCATTGCAGAAGTCGATCAGTATATTTTATCACTCAATGTGGATTTACTCTTTTTAACCTAAAAACAGCAGTCTTTCGTTTGCAAAAACTGCTGGAAAATATTTTAACTTTGGATTCATATTTTTGGTAGAGTTCCTTCAATATGTTACCCCCATGAAGATTGAAAGCTTGGTAATCATATTCATAATTAAGCAAGGCATTGGCAAAGAGGAGACTGTATTTAATTGAGCCAAATGCAAATATAAGTTCTGGTCAAAAGTTCTAAGCTCACGGTTCCAAAATAAGTAGCTGTTTTATACGTTGCGGCGTGTTTTGCTTCATGGAGTCATTAGGGCCAGAGACATGAATGATCGTGTCAGTGGCTGTGGTCGCTTTCATCTCTGAGACAACAAACAGCATTTGTGCGAAAACCAAGAAGAGAACATAGCAGCAACGTGGCCAAATCCAGGGCTAGAAACAGCAGTGGGACAGCGTGGTTGGCAGTGTCAACGCTTTTCTCAATTTATAGACTAAAGCAAGTGCTCTGTCATTAAAAATTCATCTCTGTCATTGTCACCTCGTCTACCATCTGCTCACTATGTTGCCCTATGACAGGGGCGGGAGCGCTTCATTGCTAATTTGTTTTTTGTTCAGTATATATTTTCAAGTGGCCTTGTCAACAAAACAGGAGGGGGGAAATCTATCACTTCCACAGAGGGCTCACTAAAGCTTTCTATATCCATAGCATAGCATGCTCTAGTGGTGCCATAATATACCTGAAAGCTAAATGTTATTTAAATAACTCAGGAGATTAACTCCTGGTGGAAGTGAAGGCGGCGATAGAGAAAAAATGCCCCTTCATCATGGGCAACGATATCATAATTATCTGCATTTAAAATCACCAAGAACTCCTAATGCACATTGATTTCAGTACATTACATGCCTTTGTAGACTAGTGCAGTCTTTTTCAACCAGTGTGCCGGGGCACACTAGTGTGCCGTGACGGACCTCCTGCTGTGCCACGAGAAAAGCTCTCTGCCCCCCTTCCTGCCCCCTCCTGCCGAACTCCTGCTGCTTGGGGGGGGGGGAGGGCCGGGCAGTGGCGAAGAAAAAGAAGGGACCGGGCGCGCTCCTTCGGCCGCTTCCCCAGCCAGCCTCCAATCCACCATGACTCCCACCATGACTCTCGCCCCGCTCGCTGAAGCCGCGTGGAGGAGCCCCGCCCACTGAAGCCCGTCCACCGCTCATGTTCCTCCTCTGTAGGAGAGCTGAAGCTGGGGGGATGGGCGGGGCATGGCGCGACCTGGCTCTGCCCCTCCCCGACTCTCGCACTCCCAGCAGCTGCTCCAGCCTTGAGGGGACAGTGCCAAGCCAGCATTGTGCTGGCTCTGGCACAGCTGGCTTGGCACTGCCCCCTCAAGGCTGGAGCAGCTGCTGGGAGAGGTGAAGCCGGGGGTAGGGGGTGGGGCATGGTGCAGCCTGGCTCCGCCCCCTCCCCGGCTTCGGCACTCCCAGCAGGCCACCAACCCCCAGCCGTTCTTTACTGTGTTAGAGTGTCATTTTGTGTCATTTTGGTTGGTGGTGTGCCCCTGGATTTTTTTAATGTTAAAAGTGTGCCGCGGCTCAAAAAAGGTTGGGAAACACTGGACTAGTGGTTTGAAATTGCTTTCATTTTGCAGACTTCCTATAAATTCACAAACGTATAGGCCAAAAAGGTTTCCCACCATTTCTATTTGATCTACCCAGGCTACAGACATGGGATGGAGAGAGGGTACGCATTTGCGTGTGCAAGAGTGACACACCTCGCACCAAGAACAATCACACAGACACAAGTGGTTGGATGAAAATGGCCACAACTCATTTATTGAGAACAGGAACAAAAAGGTTGGCATGGGTCCTGGATCAGGGTCGAACAGCCCCCACGAACAGCCCCCACCCTAACCCTAACCCTAACCCCAAAGGCATTTGCAAGCCTGGGGTGCGAGCAGCCCAATGCCTGTCCACGGAAACTCAGCACCCCAGGGGGCCTGGGCGTTATCCCCCTTACAACCAAGGGGAGATAAGCCAGCCTGATCCAGGGGCCATGCCAGAAACAGAGCTGGCCCCACGTGCAGCCTGGGCATCCCTGGGCGACCTTAAATAGGCTGCCCAGGTGGAAGTGCAGGCCAGCTGGCGCAAAGAAGGGGCGGGGCCAGCCCCGTCATTGGCCGGCCAGCATTGGTGGTGCCACCCCAGGGGCTTCTGGGAAAGAGAAGCCCCTTCTCTCTCCGCAAAATGGCAGCGAGGGCAACCCTGCCCTGCAACCTGCTCGGCCGGTAAGTCAGCCAAGCCCATTGTCAGAACCTGGAAATCTTAAGGAACCTGGCTCATCAACAAACCTTATCCTCTCTGGAGAAAACATGAGGTTAAATTGTCAAATATGCATGAGTTTGTTTGTGGAATATTACTGTCCCCAATCCGCGTACTTAGGGTCCAGGTCTTCAGAGATTCCCTTGAGTTAAGCAGAAATGTAAACGTAGAATGAAAATAGATATCTAAGCCAAAATACATGTTGCATTAAAAGCATTGCTAGAAAACATTATTATTTTGCATAGGAAGCAACCGTTTTTGTAAACTCAAAACATCCACGCAACAATACGATTTCCTTTGCAGAAAATGCTATGATTGGAGATTTATTGTATATAAAATACGCATCTCGCTGCTTTGCATAAAAAAATGATGATATTACTGTCTCTGCACAAAGTGGCATTTCCTACACACAAAATGGTTATGGGAGAATTACATACGGCAATTGGTGTCTAGTCTGCATATTTGACATGGTGGTCACAGGCATAGATCATACTGTGTACATAACAAAATACGTTCCTCCTAAAATTTAAACTGAGCCGCCACCAATATGATAATAACCAGGGTTGTGCATCTGTTTTAAAAAATGTTCTTCGGCTGGTTTGGTTGATTTGGCTTTTTTGGATGCCCGTAACGGCAAGGGCTCCACGTGGCTGCTGATCGAGGCTACTTTCAGTTTCTATTCAGGAACACGCTGAGTGTGGAGAAGCTGCTAGGCATGAGAAAAAAGTTATGAAAATGAAATGATTCGTAAGAAATTGTAAGAAATGCTACTTTTGAGTATTTCCGCACCTGGAACGCCAACCAGAAAGTGGACTTTCTTTATAGACCTTCGGGGCCAGGATTTTCTTAAGTGTCGTTATTAGGTCGTAAGGGGGGGGGGGGCACCCTCCTTCTCTCTCACCACCCTCCCGCCTCCCTTGCCAATAAGTATTATGGCAAAGCAAGCCCTAAACTCGCTCCTTCTTTCGGCTGGAAGCCTGGAAAAATGTAAACAGAGAGGTTTACTCAGAAGTAAATCTGCAAAGGAAGGCACTTTGGATGAAGGGCCCTCCTTTGTGGATTTACTTCTGAGGAAACCTCTGTTTACATTTTTTCCAGGCTTCCCTGCCTCTCCTGCCTGCCAGGATCTAAAGCATCAAAGAGTATTGGGGTGAGAAACCACCCTACTGTATAATAGAATGAATGCTATGTAAGTGCCTAATATTATAAGTAATCCAACTGGTCATACCTACATTCCATGCAGATGCAATAATACAGCAGTAATAACAATAACAAGAGGTAAAATTCAAACCGAAGTATTCTGACTGGTCCCTGCCTCATGCGGTGCAAATGGGCTCTTCTCTATTAGCCCGGGAAAAGCCAGCGTTTTCTGCTTGGGTGCACACACATACATATTCTTGGGGGATTTGCTGCAGAATCCGGGCTCATAGAGAAGATTCTGCAGCAAATCCCCCAAAGAATATGTATGTGTGTGCACCCAAGCAGAAAACGCTGGCTTTTCCTGGGCTAATAAGAGAAGAGCCCATTTGCACCGCATGAGGAGGGACCAGTCAGAATACTTCGGTTTGAATTTTACCTCTTCTTATACCCATTGTTATTAGTGCTGTATTATTGCATGTGCATGGAATGTAGGTATATGACCAGCCTGGGCAAACTTGGGCCCTCGCTCCTCGGGATCAGGGTGAGAGAGAGGCAGTGAGGAGCGAGGGGGGCTCCTCCTCCTTTTTTTGCTGCTTCCAAGAATAGAATACCCCCCTCCCTCCCTCCCTCCTTCCTATTTGGAGAGTCCCATCTAGAATTCAGTGTGATTTATTCAAGTTTTGGCCTACAACTCCCAAAAATCCCAGCCAATTTACCAGCTGTTAGGATTTCTGGGAGTTGTAGGCCAAAACCATCTGGAATGCACATGCGCTGGCATACGAACTACTAACGAATTTCGTTAGTAATTAAGTTACATTTTTTTAATTTTTTGGAAAATTTTTTGTAAGTCTTTCTTTTACTAATCAAAAAAAATCCCCCCCCCCCCAATTTGATTTTAGAATCACCATTTTTGGGTTCGAAACCATGCCTAGAAGCTGCTGTGTGCTTGCTTGGGGATTCCCTGTGAGCCTTGCGTGTTGGGCCTGTAGCAACCCAGCCTCCGTTCCAGCTGGGGGGGGGGGGTGCTGCTCCGGGGGTCCCAATTGCTTTGGACCCAGCTGAAGGGGATGCAAGGGATGATGGGCCTGCATCACCTACTGACAGTCTACAATGGGATGACATCTGGCCTTCTGCTTACTCAGATGAAGAAGGCCAGAGAGATTCTGCATCAGATGAAGAAAGTGATTCCTATGAGAATCTGGGAGGATTTGGTTCCCAGGAACGGTTGTTGCAACCAGATGCAGAGGAGGAGATGGAAACCGAAGCAGAGGAATGTTCCCAGGGAGATAGTGCGCCAGATGGTGCCCGGCCTTCTCGGAGCTTCGGCCGGAGGAGTAGTATTGAGTCTACACGTCAAGGTTGGCGCCGAAGCCTAGAGAGGCGTTGGTCTCACAAAGGTGGGAATTAAATATACACTCTGTGGGAAAGTTTCCTCAGTTGGGTGGCCACGTCGGAACTGGAAGGACGTTTGAGCAACCCACTGCTCCTTGGAGCCAAAGCCTGGCTTGCCTTGCCAAGAAGTGCCAAGAGACCTTGTTTTTCCATGTACCCTGGATTGCCTTGTTCTCACCACGGACTAAGTTTCTTGCCTTGATTCGCTTTGTTTTTCTGGACCTTGCTTTTGTTTGATTCCTTGCTTTTTGGGATTTTTATGGACATTGATTGCTAATCATTTTGGACTAATTGCTCATTACCCTTTTGGACATTTTACCCTCTTTCACCTGCTTTTCATTTGTGCTTAATAAATAGTTAATTGACATTGTCTGCGTGTGTGTGATTAAGGGGCAGGGCCAGGTCCCGCGTTGTGACAGGGCCAATCAGAATAGAAGAGAGCTGTCATGTGTCTTACCCAAGCTGGGTCTATATAAATAGGACGAGTGCCTCAATTTCTAAGTTGCGTCCTGACTTTAGAGCAGAGGTGGGCAATTATTTTTTCCAAGGGGCCACACGAGAGCCAAAAAATATGATGGAGGGCCGCACCTAAAGGCTGAACTATATTCTACATAATATCAATTGAATTTCTTTAATAATAATAATAAAGGCACTACATTGCGTTTGTGATATATTAATAAGACTGATAAGAGTATATGTTATGAGCAATGAAAAAGAGAGGTTGCCAGAGGAAAAATGACATTTATTCACTCAAATTTTACAAAACAATGGTTAACAAAATGTGAACATTTGTATCATTTGTGATTCATTATATCAGGGGTCAGGAACCTTTTTGACTAGAGCGCCATAAAAGCAAAATATTTGGAAATGTATTTCAGTGAGAGCATTATAATAATGATGATGATAATATTCATTCAGCCTCTTCTAATAATAATAATAATAATACCAACAACAACAACAGGTTCCTAGATTAGGAGGAGACCTCCAAGGGCCATCCAGTCCAACCTCCTTCTGCCATAAGGGAAAAACACAATCAAGGCACTCTTCACAGATGGCCATTCAGCCAATAATAATAATAATAATAATAACAACAACAACAGGTTCCTAGATTAGGGGGAGACCTCTAAGGGCCATCCAGTCCAACCTCCTTCTGCCATAAGGGAAAAACACAATCAAGGCACTCCTCACAGATGGCCATTCAGCCAATAATAATAATAATAATAATAATAATAATAACAGGTTTGTAGAGTAGGAGGAGACCTCCAAGGGCCATCCAGTCCAACCTCCTTCTGCCATAAGGGAAAAGCACAAAGCATTCCTCACAGATGGCCATTCAGCCATCTTGAACCAAACTTGGCACACTGAACTCTCATGAGACCAAAGTACTGAAAGGGTTTGCTGGGCATTGACCTTGAGTTTGGGAGTTGTAGTTCTCCTACATCCAGAGAGCACTGTGGACCCAAATAATAATGGATCAGGATCAAACTTGGCATGAATCCTCAATTTGCCCAAAGAGGCAGAAGAGGAGGAAGCCGGGAGGGAATGGATGCCCCCCCCCCCCGGCGTGCTCCAGCCTCGGCCCTGCCCATTTCGCACTCTGGCCCCGCCCCCTCTCCCTCGCTGCCCCCTCTCTCTTTCCCTCTTTCATTCAGGTGGTGGAAGGGGGAAGGAATGAAAGGGGGAAAGAGAGAGGGAGGGAAACAGGAAGACAGGAAGACAGGAAAGAGCGCCGAGGTTAGAGGGAGGGGGGAGCATGCAAGGAGGAAGTGAAGGGAGGAGGAGGGCGAACACACACACACACACTTTATTTGCTGCCTCCCCTTCTTCCACCTCCCTTCCCTTCCCCTCCGCTTGCCTGCCTGCCTGCTTCTTCACGTTTGTAGCCGCCCCAATGGGAGTTCGCCTCCCTCTCTTCAGGACGAAGCCTTGAGGGAGCCAAGGGCTGGACAGCATCGGCTGCTGGGCCGAATCCAGCCCGCAGGCAGGGGCGGTCCTACAGGTAGGCCAAGTAGGCGGCGGCCTAGGGCGCCATCTGGGAAGGGGGCGCCATCCTGGCCGCATAGGACGCCATCCTGGCCCTGCCGACATTATATTGTAATGTAGTATAATATATGATATAATATAGTATGAGTATGGTATATTATATTGTATATACATTGATACAATATAATACTACTAATGGTATTGTGATATTATAATTGTATATTTGTTTTACATGGGGGAAATAATGTTTTTTTTTTTTTTTTTTTTGGGGGCAAAATAATGTTCGCCTACCATTTAAAATTACCTTAGACCGCCCCTGCCCACAGGCCATAGGTTGCCCACCCCTGCTCTAGAGAGAGACAGATCGATCGTGCTTCAGTCCGATTGCCGCTCTCAGCTTTCGCTTTCGGTGTGGCTTGGCTTTGCCTTTGCCTAGCATTTTGGCTCCAAAACAAATAGCATTAGCAGCAGCAAATCTATTTCTTTCAATCTAATTTTCTTATTTGATTTTCCTTTATTTCCTTTATTTTTTTCTTTAATGGGACTGGGAGTTGGAAAGTGCAAGTGGATGGGTGCGCATTTGGGGACTTGGGAGAAAGAGCCTCTCTTGGGTGGGTGAGCGTTCACAACATTAGGGGGGCTCTGAGCCTTGGCTCACTCTCTTTGCCTTCCCTCCTCTCATCTCCTTATATTCTTTTTTCTCCTCCCTCTGCTCCTTCACAAAATACTTAGATAAGATTATTATTATTATGGTAATAGAAATTACACTACACCATCTTCTCTCCTCTATCTTCAACCTCCATCCGGAAATATACGTTCAAAAGGTTATTACTGATTTGTACCAGCAAACAGCAGAAAAACCATTGCTATTACCTACTTACCTGCCTTCTTTCTCTACCAATACTAATACCTAGTTTTTCCTTTGCAATCTCATCAAGTTATCTCTGTTGTTTGATTTAATCAAAATATTCCTCTCTTCAATTCTTCAATCACATTTCAATCATTTCTTGGGAAGCCCTAAACCAGGGCTGTCCAACTTCTACTGGCCCAGGGGCCTGAATTCCGGTCACTGATGTCCTGGGGGACCGTGGGGTCTGCCCCCGCCCCCTCCCCGCCCACAGCTCCGCCCTCTCCCCCGGCGCCCTCTCCCCTTATTTTTATTTAATATTAAATATATTTAAATCCATCCTCCCCTCTCCCCTTATTTTAATTTTATATTAAATATATTTAATTCCATCCTCCCCTCCCCCCTTATTTTAATTTAATATTATATATATTTAATTCCATCCTCCCCTGTCCCCTTATTTTAATGTATCCCATCCCCCCTTATTTCATCTTTAAATATATTTAATTTTATATTTAATACATGAGGGGAGATGGGGGGAGGGAATGAGGAGCCCCCTGAGGAGCCCCCTGCTTCGGCCTACCTTTTCCAAACGTGCAGGATCCAGGAGTACCCGGACGACGAGAGAGGCGACGACCGACTGAGTCGAAGAAGGTCCTAATCGCGTCTGTGGGCCTCAGCGATCTAGTAGTAGAGTAGCCGAAGAGTATCGCAAGAATATGCAATCTACACGGGATTTCGCTGTCAACACCGGCGTGATCTCGCGTTGACAGTGAAATCCCGTGTGGATTGCGTATTCTCGCGATAATTGCTCCAAACCCGGAAGTAGGTATTTTTTATTATTATTATTTTTCAATTTTTATTTTTTATTAAAAAGCTTAGGGGGCTGTAGGGAAGGGGCTGGGGGCCGTATACGGCCCCCAGGCCGCCAGTTGGACAGCCCTGCCCTAAACGGTTCTGGCCCAGCTTATCTATCCGAACGCATCACCTCCTATGAACCCATCAGAAACTTGAGATCGGAGGAGGAGGCCCTTCTCTTGATCCCTCCTGATACACAAGCACGTTTGGCAGGGACAAGAGAGAGAGGGCCCTCTCTGTGGTGGCCTCTCAGCTGTGGAACTCCCTACCTAGGGATATTAGATCGGCCCCCTCCCTACTGACCTTTCAGGAAGAACTCTGGATTGGAGCCAGAGAAAGAGAAAAACATAACAAAAGAAAAAAATGACTTCCCAAAGACCCAAAAACTGTTTCCAATTGTCAAGCGGAAGAGACGTGTATGCATTTTATCAATGTATGTGACGGCGGGGTAAGAGCCCCCTATATAAGGGGTCTTGAATTAGTAAAGTTTTGCTTTGTTAAAATGTGTTTTGCAGCTTGCACAGTTTGTTAAAGGTGAGGTTGCATTGATCAATCATCATTCACAGATCCCAGTTGAGTTTGTTCCACCCCCTTTCCCAGGGATCTGGGAAGAATGCCATTTTTATATTCATTAGACCAGTGTTTCCCAACCAGTGTGCCGTGAGCGATCATCAGGTGTGCCGTGGGAAATTGGAACCTCCAATACCCTTTCTTCCCCCTCCTGCCGAACACTTTTTCTTCTCCACTCGGGCTCCCTTCTTCCCAGCCTCGCTCTGCTCGCTTTGCCTCGCTTTGCACACACTGCCACTTCTGCGGGAGGGGGGGAGGAAGGATATCTATGTTGTGTTCATCAAAACATGCCCAGGTTTCACACTGATGTATAAATACATTAAAAAACCTATTAACTATATGTATTACTGTGTTAGAGTGTCATTTTGTGTCATTTCGGTTGGTGGTGTGCCCAGGATTTTGTAAATGTAAAAAATGTGCTGCGGCTCCAAAAAGGTTGAAAATCACTGCATTAGACCACCAGGATTTCTCCAGAGAGAACGTGACTGAAGTTTTGCCAGACCAGACCTTGGTCAGAGTATCTTCCAACACCAGACTGACTTTCCTTGGGACTGATACAGAAAGCCCAGCATACCGGAGGGTTGGGTAGCTCTGAGGAGTCTCAAGCACCTTCATACCAGTCAGTTGGCACCCAGAGGAAGGTTTCATGCCTTCAATATAGGCCATCTGACTGGGGCTTTGAGCGTCCCTACCTCGAGGCCACAGAGAAGGAAAGGACTTGGAGAGCCATCCAGCTAAAGCTTCCTGGACTAAAGCTGCAGACTGTAAAGTAGGATCTTTATCATTTCAGGGAACTAAACGAAGTGCTTGAGTGAAGTTAACACATGTTATTTATTTATTTATTTACTTCGGTTTGTTGATCTAATGTGTGGTCACCGAATCAGTAAGCATTCTGTTCCCTGTGCTGTAATGTCCCCTTTGAAGGTGTGCCTGTGGGCAATCTCTGTTGACCCCTGGGATTTGTCATAAAGGGAGTCTTCACCATTTGTCTCTAACTACATGACGAGAGAAGAGCCTCAGGCCCTTTTCCTTCCCCCCCCTCAGCCACTTAAGCAGGAAAGGGCCTCAGGCTGTTAGGAATGGTGGGAGTTGGAGTCCAAAGCACCCAGAGGGCCGAAGTTTTCCCATGCCTGTTTTAGGGACCTTAAAGTGGTGAGCCTCCTTCCAACATTGTGATTCTGGATAGAAAACAAACAACAACATAACATAACATAACAATGTTTGAGTCCACAGTGCTCTCTGGGTGTAGGTGAACTACAACTTCCAAACTCAAGGTCAATTCCCAAGCAAACCCTTTCAGTACTTTCTGTTGGTAATGAGAGTTCAATATGACAAGTTTGGTTCAATTCCATTGTTGCAAGAGTTCAGGATGCTCTTTGATTGTGTGTTAACTATAAATCCCAGAAACGGTAACTCCCAAATGTCAAGGTCTATTTTCCCCAAACTCCATCTGTGTTCACATTTGGCCATATTGAGTACTCATGCCAAGTTTTGTCCAACATTGTTTGAGTCCACAGTGCTCTCTGGATATAGGTGAACTACAACTCCAAAACTCAAAGTCAATGCCCACCAAACTCTTATAGTATTTCCTCTTGGTTATGTGAGTTCTGTGTGGGAAGTTTGTGTCTTTCTGCCATTCCTGCCAGGAGATCTATGTTGTGGTCATCGAAACAGGCCCAGGTTTCACACTGAGTGTATAAATACATTTAAAAACATATTAACTATATGTATTACTGTGTTAGAGTGTCATTTTGTGTCATTTTGGTTGGTGGTGTAAATGTAAAAAGTGTGTCGCGGCTCAAAAAAGGTTGGGAAACACTGAACTAGGGTGTTCAGCTTGGTCCTTGGGAGCCCCAAGCCTTTAAAGCAGTGTCTCTCAACCTTCCTTATGCGGTGACCCCTTAATACAGTTCCTCATGTTGTGGTGACCCCCAACCATAAAATAATTTTCATTGCTACTTCATAACTGTAATTTTGATACTGTTATGAATCATCATGTAAAATGTATTTTCATTCACCGGACCACATTTGGCACAAATACCCGATACGTCCAAGTTTGAATACTGGTGGTGTTGTGGGAGGTGATTTTGTCATTTGGGAGGTGTAGTTGCTGGAATGTATAGTTCACCTACAATCAAAGAGCTTTCTGAACTCCACTAACGATGGAGTTGAACCAAACTTGGCACACAGGACTCCCATGACACAACAGAAAATACTGGAAGGGTTTGGTGGATGTTGACCTTGAGTTTGGGAGTTGGAGTTCACCTACATCCAGAGAGCACCATGAACTCAAATAATGATAGATCTGGATCAAACTTGGCGCAAATACTCAATATTACCAAATGTGAACACAGGTGGAGTTTGGGGCAAATAGACCTTGATATTTGGGAATTGTAGTTGCTGGGATTTATAGTTTACATACAACCAAAGAGCTTTCTGAACTCCCCCAACAATGGAATTGAACCAAACTTCCCATACAGAACCCCCATGGCAAATAGAAAATAATGTATTTTCTGATGGTCTTTGGCGACCCCTCTGACACCCCCTTGCGACCCCACACGGGCCGGACCCCAGGTTGAGAAACACTGCTTTAAAGGAAGGCAAGAAGCAATCCCCCGGTAGAGAGAGACCACATCCTTGCCCTTTGCTGGGTATCTACAGCCCAGGAACGGCGACACAATGTATCTGTTTCACTTCTATGTTGAACATGTATATAAAGTAGGATTAAACTTGGAGGAAGATGGAGATAGTAGACAGATTGCTTTCAAAAATATTGCAAAGAGAGAGGGAGAGGGAGGGAGGGGAGGTGAGGTTGCAGGTTGTCACTCATTTCTTTCAGTTAGGGAAATCATTCAACATGCTCCAAGTTTTAAAATCTACCTCCTTTCACTGGACAAGAAACATTGCACGAGAAAATTTCCTCTCATGCTGTCATAGCTTAAAATATTGTGCATTATTGGAGAGTTTTACAACTAAAGCTGTATTATAAAATTCATTTAAAATTTGATATATGTTAAAGGTGCAAAGACGATGATATCAATACTCAACAGCAGTGTTCCCCAACCTCCAGGAAGGGGGGTCCTAGTGTGTTGAAGTATAAAAACCCTAAGAAACCTACCTCGTTAAAGGCACAAAATTACAAACACCCCCCTCCCCACCCGTTGTCTACTTGGTCTCTCCCTCTCCATGCATTGGGAAGGCCCACCTCCCTTTCCCCAAGTAGAGACCTCCTCTTGCCTCCTGGGGGTTCTGTGTGGGAAGTTTGGCCCAGTTCTATCATTGGTGGGGTTCAGAATGCTCTTTGATTGCAGGGACACTAGAAATCCCAGCAACTACAACTCCCAACTGTTCCCTGAACTCCATCTACGTTCATATTTGGGCATATTGAGTATTCATGCCAAGTTTGGTCCTGATCCAACATTGTTTGAGTCCACAGTGCTCTCTGGATATAGGTGAACTACAACTCCAAAAATCAAGGTCAATGCCCACCAAACTCTTATAGCACTTTCTCTTGGTTATGGGAGTTCTGTGTGGGAAGTTTGTGTCTTTCTGCCATTCCTGCCAGGATATCTATGTTGTGTTCATCGAAATAGGCCCAGGTTTCACACCGAGTGTATAAATACATTTAAAAACATATTAACTATATGTATGACTGTGTTAGAGTGTCAGTTTGTGTCATTTTGGTTGGTGGTGTGCCCCAGGATTTTGCAAATGTAAAAAGTGTGACGTGGCTCAAAAAAGGTTGGGAAACACTGCTCTACAAGCAATCTTTTGCTCTTGCTCATTGTAGTGAAAAGCTAGAGGCGCTCTTGCAGGATCTTATTAGTCTGCCGTTCTGTTTACTTCCAAATGAGGTTCTTACTGTGCAACCCCCTGCCTTATTCATGCAATTTTACCTGGAGCTAGACAAAGTCATCTTCCATCTACAGGCCTCCTATTTCTCCTCAATACTTTTTTTTTCTTACCACACAAAAATCCATTAACAAAGGAAAGATGGGAAAGATGGATGCGGTGCACAATGCCTTTTGAGTGGCAGCACTAAGAGCCTTCAGTCTGAGAAACTTGAGGAATGCTTAGAAAGGCTTTACTGGAACACTCTCAAGGAAAAGGATGCCCTCAAGACGGTGGTGGTTAATACGACCTTGACGCCACATCTTCTTGTTTAACTCTCGCTAAGGTCACTTTCTAATTCAAAGAAAGCACTTACCACTAAGATTCTCCCTGGGGATAATCTTTTTGATCCACACCAGATTCTCTTTTCATCTCAAACGTGTCGTTCTGGACATGTGCTAAAGTGATGGAAAACCTCTATTCTCAATGTGAAAAAGGGATTCCAAAAAGATGCGAAGGGAAGTGATAAAAATTATTCCGCCACTTTCTAAATCGGATGCCCCAAAATTAATCTCTCTTAGTGGCAAGACAACAGCACAGATGGATTATCTGTCTCAATCGGGAAGCGTGTTACTCATATTTAATGGAGTCTCTTTGTTCGTGAGGTGATAAACAGAGGACTATATTAAATAGCATTTTCCTAACTTACATGTTCACAGCGTTGGGCTCATACCTCTCTCGGCATTACTTCGTGAACGAAGATTCTTCGGAAGGACTCATCCCACGCTTTTTACAAGTGCATTGATGACTAGACGACGGTTCCTAGACGACACAGCTGGACTTGATCCCTTCCAGTCCGGCTTCCGTATTGGGCATGGGACGGAGACCGTGCTTGTTGCCATTACAGACCAACTTCGCCGCCAGCTGGAGAAGGGTGGATCAGCACTGCTTGTCCTGTTAGATCTGACAGCAGCGTTCGATACTGTAGACCATGTGCTGTTGACCCACCGTTTAGCCGGCTCCGGGGTTGGGGGGACTGCCCTTCAATGGGTGGCCTCCTTTCTCCGGGACCGGGGACAACGTGTGGAGGGGGGCGGGGAGGTCTCCGGGAGACTCCCACTTAACTGTGGGGTCCCCCGGGGGGCCATCCTCTCCCCCTTATTATTCAATGTTTACATGCACCCCCTGGCCCAGCTGGCCCGTGACTTTGGTCTGGAGTGTTATCAGTACGCTGATGACACCCAGCTTTTGCTGAGAATGGACGGCAGGCCGGAGTCCGTACCCGATTGTTTCCATCTATGCCTCGAAGCCGTGACTGGTTGGCTGCGTGCCAGCCGGCTGAAGGTGAACCCATCGAAGACGGAGATCCTGTGGCCTGGTCGGCCTGGACTGGAGTGGATGCCGGTTGCCTACCCTGGACGGCTTAACCCATCGCCGTCAGTTAAGAGCTTGGGGGTTGTGTTGGACTCCTCGCTGACCATGGAGGCCCAGGTCTCTGTGGTCAGCAGGATGTCATTCTATCACCTCCGACAGGCTGGGCGACTGGCACCCTACCTGTCCAGGGACGACCTGGCCACGGTAATCCAAGCGACGGTCATCTCGAGATTAGACTACTGTAATGGCCTCTACGTTGGCCTTCCCTTGTCGACAATCCGGAAACTCAAGCTAGTGCAGAACGCCGTGGCTCGCTTGCTGGCAGGAGTGCCGGCGAGGGAGCATATTACACCTATTCTCCGGCAACTGCACTGGCTTCCTATTGAGTACCGAATTGCCTTCAAGGTGTTGGTTTTGACCTTTAAGGCCTTACACGGCCTAGGGCCTGCGTACCTGAAGGACCGCCTTACCCCGTACTCGCCCGAGATCACTGCGCTCAGATGAGCAAAATCTGTTGTTAATTCCATCAGTCCGCTCCTGCCACCTGTCGACGACTAGACAAAGGTCTTTTTCTGTGGCGGCACCGGTGCTCTGGAACGCCCTCCCGGACAGTACCCGAGCCATTTCGGAACTGGGCCCGTTCCGGAGGGCCTGTAAGACGGCCCTCTTCGGGCTGGCCTTTAATTAGGCACACCGGACTAAGAACTATGATATATGTCCTCTCAACCCGTGTTCTGACGATGTAACCTGTTTTAAATGTGGTTTTATGTTTTTATGTTTTTATCAATTGTAGGGTCGCATGTTGACATGTTACAACATGCCGCCCATGTATTTTTTGCTGTGATCCGCCCCGAGCCTGCTGGGAGGAGCGGAATACAAAAGTGAACAATAAATAAATAAATAAATAAATAAATAAATAAAAAGGCCAATCTGAGATAGGCAAGTTCAGTTGCAGAAAGCACAGCAGAAAGTCTCCTTGGGTGATGTTGTTTCCAAGTTGCGGTTCTTTCAGCGTTGTCATTTCTCTCCGAGACCCATTCGGCGTGACTTCTCAAAAGAGGCCACAGCATTGTGGATAGTGCGTCTCCATGCCTCCCGATGTGAGGCCAGGGTGGACCATTGTTGGTGATCAATCTGGCCGAGCCTGATTTCAGGGAGAGATGTTGTTTCAGGGAGTCCTTATATCTCTTTTTGGGGGCGCCTCTCTTGTGCTGACCCGTGGCGAGTTCACCATAGAGTAGTATCTTTGGGATACTACTTTGAGTAGTATCATAACACAAGTAGTTTAGTCTTAAGCATAATATCGTATTTTACTTAAGGGATATAAAATGGCAATTGAAAGAGTAAAAAGTTTGTGGAGAAGTTCAACATGGCAAAAACTTTAACTCTATTCTAAGTATTGGTATTATTACTATTATAGTTAAATTTCCCCTGCTTCTGCCTAATGCCTTTTCGTGTGTCTGTCAGACATTTTGTTATGACTGCAGGGAATAGACAACTGCCACTTGCCTGTTCATTTTCAATTCCTTTAATAGCACTTGAATTACACACAGTGGGTGGGTATTTCCAATTCAAGCACTAGTTTCCCAACAACCCTTTGTGTTGGAATACATGTTCATCTTTGGCAGTGTATCTGAATAAATAAGGTTTTAAAACTAATTTATAACAAGTAGTGAATGGCAAAGTCCACAAAAATGTTATTCATAATGCAAGTAAAGCACCAAAGCATTTGGTAGTTTTCTCCCAAAGGTTTATGGAGAAAATCCCATTTCCCCTGTCCACCGAGGGCCACTCCAGACATTACCTTTATCCCAGGAGCTCCCACAGCAAAAAGGCCAGATGCCATTCTCCATCACAGACATGCTACGATGCCAGCTAGACCAGGGTGGATCGGCGCTACTTGTGTTATTGGACCTCACAGCAGCGTTCGATACAGTCGACTGCAATCTTTTGACTCACCGCCTTGCCGGGGCCGGGGTGAGGAAGTCAGTTCTGAATTGGCTGACTTCCTTCCTCCGGAACCGGCTACAGTGAGTGAGGAGGGGTGAGGTTGTCTCTGGGGGTTCCCCCCTACTTTGTGGGGTCCCCCAGGGGGCAATCCTCTCCCCTCTGTTATTTAACATCTATGTCCGACCACTTGCTCGGCTGGTTCGTAGCTTTGGGCTGGAGTGCCACCAGTATGCTGATGACACTCAGCTCATTCTGGGGATGGAAGGCCGGCCCAAATCCGTACCCGATAATTTCCATCGCTGCCTTGAAGCCGTTACTGGATGGCTGCGAGCCAGTAGGTCGAAGGTGAATCCGGCTAAGACGGAGATCCTGTGGCTTGGTCGTCCGGGTGGTAGGGAGATCCAGGTTCCAGCCCTGGACGGCACGATGCTATGTCCGTCATCATCAGTTAAAAGTCTTGGTGTCACACTTGACTCTCAACTGTCGATGGAGACACATGTCTCCACTGTCAGTAGAGTAGCGTTTTTTCAGCGAAAAAGCTGGCCCCCTATTTGTCCCGCCACGACCTGGCCACAGTGGTCCAAGCCACGGTCATCTCAAAGCTAGACTACTGTAATGCTCTTTACATTGGCCTGCCTCTGTCGGTGATCTGGAAACTGAATCTGGTGCAGTTTATAATATGTTCCCTATTAAACAGAAAGCCAGTCTTGAACCAATTAAACATTTATCTGCCTAGAATACCCTGGATATAAACTATAATGAGATGGAGCAGCTTAACAATCATTAGCTGTAGATCTCTGTAAGCTTGTGATAATGTAATATTTAAGTAGAAATACCACGGATTAGTTAAAATACAAAATGGGAAGATACAAAAAATAGGAAACTCAGAAACTAGTCGCAATTGTTAAGAGCCAAATATGGGAAGATGCTCTGCATGTTAAGACAATAAGGGAAACTATTAGGAAGATGTTTCTGATACTTTATTTAAATCTGAGGGATTCGTCAACCATCCCAAAGATGGATCTCCAGGTAAGAAGGCCAAGCAGCCTAAATGAGAAGAGGGGTAACTCAGTCACAAAAGATATGCTTTGCCTGAAAAAGGCCCCAGGTCAAAATCTCAACATTTTTTTGTTAGGGCTGGAAGAAGCTAGAGAAAGTAAGCAGTGTTTTTCAACCTTTTTTGAGCCACAGCACATTTTTTACATTTACAAAATCCTGGGGCACACCACCAACCAAAATGACACAAAATGACACTCTAACACAGTAATACATATAGTTAATATGTTTGTAATGTATTTATACACTCAGTGTGAAACCTGGGCCTGTTTCGATGAATACAACGTAGATATCCTGGCAGGAATGGCAGAAAGACACAAACTTCCCACACAGAACTCCCATAACCAAGAAAAAATGCTATAAGAGTTTGGTGGGCATTGACCTTGAGTTTTGGAGTTGTAGTTCACCTATATCCAGAGAGCATTGTGGACTCAAACAATGTTGGATCAGGACCAAGCTTGGCATGAATACTCAATATGCCCAAATGTGAACACAGATGGAGTTTGGGGAAAATAGACCATGACATTTGGGAGTTACCGTTTCTGGGATTTATAGTTAACACACAATCAAAGAGCATCCTGAACTCTTGCAACAATGGAATTGAACCAAACTTGGGATATTGAACTCTCATTACCAACAGAAAGTACTGAAAGAGTTTGCTTGAGAATTGACCTTGAGTCTGGAAGTTGTAGTTCACCTAAACCCAGAGAGCACTGTGGACTCAAACAATGTTATGTTATGTTATGTTGTTGTTTGTTTTCTATCCAGACTCACAATGTTGGAAGGAGGCTCACCACTTTCCAAGGAGAGTGCATGTGTAGCGGGGCGTGCAGACGGCTCAGAAAGTACACGCACCTGCCAGTTCATACTAGGCCTGGGCAATCCATGGTTCTAAATGGTTATAAAGTACTTACAAAACTAAAGTTCTGGTGGTGAACACTAGGTGGCGCTGGTGCTTTGCTTCTAAAGTGTTGTGGTGAACATTTCAAAACTCTAACAAAACTTTCAAAATTTCGTTATAAATGGCAGCTCCTAATTGGTTCTGTCTTAAAAATCGCCAATAATGAAAAAATAATGAAGTTTTGAAAGTTTTAAAAGTTTTGTTAGGGTTCTGAAATGTTCACCACCAGAACTTTAGCAACACTGTAGACGCAAAACACCAGCGCCACCTAGTGTTCACCACCAGAACTTCAGTTTTGTAAGTACTTTAGAACCATTTAGAACCATGGATTGTCCAGGCCTACAGCTCAGCGTCTCTTACTCTAGAGTAGAAACAGCAGGCATCAGGTAAGAAGAATGCACAATGGGAAGGGGAGCCAGTGGGTGGGAAGCCCCTCCCCCCTCAATGGTCCAAGTTTTGGGCCCCGAAACAAAAGAACTGAAGAGCACCCTCCCAATTTTGTGAGGCTTGCTAAAAACGGATCAAGGCCCCCAACGAAAGCCGTGACATGAAACAGAATGCACATGTCTAATGGTTAGTACATTTTCCATGTTGCACCTATGGTTAGGAAAGTGAAGATGGGATGGTCTCATTGAACCCATGGAGTTTGCATGTGTGATGATTCACCATTTGGGAAATGATTTTAGATCTACTTATGACCACCAATTGCATGTAGGTCTATCTGTGCCCAGGAACATCGGTAAGTGAACGACTTTATTTCTACTATGAGTTATCTTAATAATAAACATAGGGAAACTGGAGCATAAGAATTATTCCATTGAGGAAGCAGATCAAACTATTTACATCATCAGTCAAATCCACACTGGATTTGGCATTATGAATTCAGGTCAGAAAATAATGTTTTCCACTTAGATATTTTCCTAAACAGGCAGCTAAATGACAAACTCTGTGCATCTCTTCCTTCTTGTATTATTTACAAACAGTATCTATTTTGCATTTAACCTACTTTACCTATTGAATGTTTTATAACACTATATGAATCTTCGCACTCTTTTGTACAAAATTCATAAAAATAATATCCCTAATAATAATAAAATGGAAAAAAACCAGTATAGGATAATTTTTTATTATTATTGAACAATGTTGTCAAGTTTAAGAATACAGAGATTTGTAAGATTTGGCAGGAGTTCTCTAGGTCAGTGTTTCCCAACCAGTGTGCCATGGCACACTAGTGTGCCGTGAGCGATCATTAGGTGTGCCGTGGGAAATGAGAATCACTCGCTGAACACTTTTCTTCTTCACTCGGGCTCCCTTCTTCCCAGCCTCACTATGCTCGCTTTGCCTTGCTTTGCTCTGAGGCGAGTCGGCGCAGTAACGCCCGCACGGGTCACGTCTTCCTCCCTCCCTCCCCCTCCCCTCCTGAACATGCTCACGCTGCCCCCTCAGAACAAAATGGTGGCAGAAGAGGCAGTGTAAAGAAAAAGTAATTGTTCGGCAGGAGGGGAAAGAAAGGGCGCAAAGGGCAAGGGGGAGGAAGAGGTCGGCAAACTTGGACCTTGGACCAGGTGTTTTGGACTCCAACTCCCACCATTCCTAGCAGCCTCGGGCTCTTTTCCTTTTCCCCCATCAACCATTTAAGCAGGAACTTAGGGGCCTCAGGCTGTTAGGAATGCCACTTAAGTGGCTGTTAGGAATGGTGGGAGTTGAAGTCCAAAGCACCCAGAGGGCCGAAGTTTTCCCATGCCTGTTTTTGGGACCTTAAAGTGGTGAGCCTCCTTCCAACATTGTGATTCTGGATAGAAAACAAACAACAACATAGCATAACATTGTTTGAGTCCACAGTGCTCTCTGGGTGTAGGTGAACTACAACTTCCAAACTCAAGGTCAATTCCCAAGCAAACCCTTTCAGTACTTTCTGTTGGTAATGAGAGTTCAATATGCCAGGTTTGGTTCCAGTCCATTGTTGCAAGAGTTCAGGATGCTCTTTGATTGTGTGTTAACTATAAATCCCAGAAACTGTAACTCCCAAATGTCAAGGTCTATTTTCCCCAAACTCCACCTGTGTTCACATTTGGGCATATTGAGTATTGATGCCAAGTTTGGTCCTGATCCAACATTGTTTGAGTCCACAGTGCTCTCTGGATATAGGTGAACTACAACTCCAAAACTCAAGGTCAATGCCCACCAAACTCTTACAGCATTTTCTCTTGGTTATGGGAGTTCTGTGTGGGAAGTTTGTGTCTTTCTGCCATTCCTGCCAGGATATCTACGTTGTGTTCATCAAAACAGGCCCAGGTTTCACACTCAGTGTATAAATATTTTAAAAACATATTAACTATATGTATTACTGTGTTAGAGTGTCATTTTGTGTCATTTTGGTTGGTGGTGTGCCCCAGGATTTTGTAAATGTGAAAAATGTGTCACAGCTCAAAAAGGGTTGAAAAACACTCCTCTAGAGTAAGAGGCGCTCAGTTGTAGCTGTGCTCCGGGCCTGCCTGCATGTCCCACCACACACACTCTCTCTTTCCAAGGCAAGGAGGCAAGTTTGGATGCACACAAAAGCAGGCTTTCATATCAAGCAGATTTTCATGTGAGGAGGGGGCTTCCCAATTCATGCTTCTGAAGAAATGGAAGACACGAAACAAGTGGCAGAAACAGTAGGAACAAATTTTGCACACATGTCTTGTTCTGTCTTCCAGACACCTGTTTTGTGTTACTCCCAGTTCTGGATGGCAGCATCCTTTTGCATTTTTCTTTAGGGTTGCCATAGACCACTGGCATCCTGTTAGTTAATCATTTACAGGTTTGCTGCCAGTTTTGCAAAGCTTGCTGCTAGAGCCTTGCAAAATGTATCCTTTTGGTTTGGAGCCCGCCCCTTTTCTTCCTGGGGATGGGATCCCCATTTGAAAGTCTTCAGTTTTTCTCCAGGCTAGAGAACGACTCATATGTGCCTTGGTCAAGCTAGGTCAGCTTAGACAGGCCATTGTAAGTACTAGGGTCTTCTAACTACCTTAACTTTGTGTTGTTGCAGTGTAGATAGTTAGCCAATTTACCTTGCTATAGTCCTGTACTACCCTGCTGTATTTTTTGGGGCTATCTGGCTGCAACCTTCACTAGTTTTGCATATAAAACTGACTTATGTGCTTAGATAGGGGAAGATCCGTTCTTCCTAAATAGCCAGCCAGAGTCAGGATAGGCAATATCCCCGGATTTCCTTATCATACGTGGTAGCAAAGGGGGATTTTTCAATCTTTATCCCAGCAACCAAGTTTAAAGAAAGTAACAAGTGTCTGTTGTTCAACTTTAACCTGAAGTGGTTTTTGGGTTTTTGGGACCCCTGAGCTCCGAAAAGAAGACACCCGCAGTCCCCCAGGTTATAGAGAGAGGCACATTAAAGTTCTAATTTTTAAGTGCCAGGGTGTGACAGCACATGCATACTAGCCGTTGAATTGCTACTATTGTTATGGACCCACCCCACCCCCCGGTACCAGGCTTTGCAAACCCATTTAAAATCCTGTCTTCAAAGAACGAGAACCCTGATTTGTACTGAAATTCTTGTGCTTTTAATCCAAAAAGTTTTAAAAGATTTTTTTAAAACCCTCGAATATGTTCTCTTGATATTATTGTCATAAGAAAAAAAAGAGATATTCTTAATGTCCTTATAACTGAAAAGGAGCTGCTATTAAATACTTGAGCAGGTTCGGTTTCCAAGAATGATCAACAGCCACTTCTCTTCCTCAATACAAAATAAAGTATTTTCTCCTGGAAAAATAAAGACCTCAGAAATTAATCAAAACCTTCTGTTTCCGCCTGATTATGCTGCGCTGAAGCTCACGAGATTATCTTGCGGCTACTGACATCACACCCAACAGTCAAAACATAATACCAAACTCTGGTAACTCCTTAAATACCGCTGTAATTAATGCACACAGTTCTGGACAAATATAATAGAGATGGCGAAACCTCATGCCAAGTCGACTCCATGTGCCTGGGTGAGCTTTGCCTGAGAGCGACCGATGCGCCTTCCTGTTTTGCGCACAGAATGATGATCCCTCACCTTGCCAGGGACTTTGATAACAGTCACGCCAAGAGCCGAATGCCTGTAATTCCAAAATATTATTCACTGCATCTGTCTTCACGTATTTATCTCTCAACTTGCAGACGTTTCTGCTGCCGAGGCTTTGGGATTTACTTGGGCAACGCAGCAAAATGCTGGTGCTCGTGAATCCCTTCATCTGGAGAAAAAGAGGAACTATTACTGAGTTAATGGGCAGTATACACCGTTCCATCACTTTCTGTTACTGATTCATATTATCCACTTCACTCTGTAATGAGCAGCTCACTTTGCTTGCACACATTTATGTAACAGCAGCATCAGCTATCCGCTAATCCTGCAGCGCACTAAAATGCACAGGCAGATGCTGGGAAACATTAAAAATGTCCTTATCGCTTTGCTGCAGGAATATCATCTTAAACAGGGGAATTGATTTTGAGTTAAAAAATAACCAGATAAATATATTTTGCTTCGTAACTAAAAGTTTGCAAGCGTTGAAAGACTGATTTTATTATTCCTGTCATTAGAACCAGAATGATACATTCAATTATATTTTTATTTCAGCCAGGTAAAAACAGATTCTATTCCTTTGTGAGTTTTTCCGTCTCCGACACCATTATAATCTTAGTTATTTGATGCCTTTATGCTCGGGTTCCTGGAATGAGTTTACCAAGAATGGGAGAAACTGTTCCTGCCAATCTAATGAAATCTAATCCATTTCGCTAGGTAATTCTCTTCTTCTGGAGAGAGTCAACTGCAAATGATCCTCCACTTCATAATAGGAGGACCCCTTCCTCAAAAACTGTATGAAAAGCAAACTATAGCACCAGCAGTGAGACAGTTATTTTATTTTATTTTATTATTTCGCATTTATCTACCCCCCAAGGCTCGGGGCGGCTCACAGCAAATTGATCGTACATAATAAAACAAGCATATATAAAAACACAATGTGAGCAAACAGATAAAAACAGTATGTAGAACAACATAGTCGAGCACTACACAACAGCAGCAAAACAATTACAAGGAGGCTATGGGCACTCAGGTTATCCAGACTCATAGGTCTGCTGGAACAACCAGGTCTTACAAGCCTTCCTGAAAGGGAAAAGGGCCTGAATGTTGCGGATGTCAACGGGCAAAGAGTTCCAAAGGGTCGGAGCCACAATTGAGAACGCCCGCCGACGAATCGCGGTCATCTGGTAAGTTTTGACACTAGGGATGGCCAAGAGGTTTTGCTCCTTGGAGCGCAGAGGTCTAGTGGGATGGTAAGGGAGGAGGCGGTCCTGCAGGTACACTGGCCCCAGACCATGTAAGGCCTTAAAAGTCAGAACTAACACTTTGAAGGTGATCCGGCATACTATCGGGAGCCAGTACAGTTCGCGCAGAATTGGCAAGATGTGACAGCCAACCGGGACCCCTGCCAAGAGTCGGGCTGCGGCGTTCTGCACCAGCTGAAGCTTCCGGATCACGGACAAAGGAAGGCCAATGTACAGAGCCATACAGCAGTCAAGCCTCGAGATGACCGTGGCTTGGATCACTGTGGCCAGGTCGCCCCGGGACAAATAGGGGGCCAGCTTCCTCGCCTGTCGAAGATGGAAAAATGCCACCCTGCAGACGCTGGAGACCTGAGCCTCCATCGACAGCAGGGGGTCCAAGGTTACACCTAGGCTCTTGACAGACAACGGCGGACATATGGTCATGCCATCCAGGGTCGGAAGCTGGACATCCCTACAGCCCGGGCGGCCGAACGACAGGATCTCCGTCTTAGCCGGATTTACCTTCAACCTACTGGCTCACAGCCATCCAGTAACGGCCTCAAGGCAGCGGTGGAAATTATCGGGTACGGATTCGGGCCTGCCCTCCATCCTCAGGATAAGCTGGGTGTCATCAGCGTACTGGTGACAGCCAAGCCTGAAGCTACGCACCAGCTGGGCAAGTGGCCGCATGTAGATGTTAAATAATAGAGGAGAGAGGATTGCCCCCTGGGGGACCCCGCAATGAAGCGGGGCACCCCCGGAGACCTCCTCTCCCCTCCTCACTTGCTGTGTCCGGTTCCGAAGGAAGGAGACCACCCAGTTAAGGGCGGTCCCCCTCACCCCAGCCCCGGCAAGACGGTGAGTCAAAAGATTGTAATCGACTGTATCAAACGCTGCCGTGAGATCCAATAACACGACCAGCGCCTATCCGCCTTGATCCAGCTGGCAGCGTAGCTCATCCGAGATGGAGACCAGAACCGTCTCCGTCCCATGCCCAGAACGGAAGCCAGACTGGAAGGGGTCTAGCCAAGTTGCGTCATCTAGGAAGGACTGCAGCTGCTCCATTGCTGCCCTCTCAACCATCTATTTATCTTAAGATTTTCTGAATTTAGGTAACTGGTTAGAACTGGCCCTTCGTTTTCCATCCAAACAAAATTGATGGTTCATGGTTCATGAAACTACATTCACATGGGAAGGTCTTAGTCCCACTATTATGTGGGGTGCCCCCGGGGGCAATCCTCTCCCCTCTATTATTTAACATCTACTGTATGTATGACCAGCTGGTACGTAGCTTCGGGCTGGAGTGTCACCAATATGCGGATGACACCCAGCTCATTCTGGGGATGGAGGGCAGGCCCGGATCCGTACCCGATAATTTCCATCGTTGCCTTGAGGCTGTCACTGGATGGCTGCGAGCCAGTAGGTTGAAGGTGAATCCGGCTAAGACGGAGATCCTGTGGCTGGGTCGTCCGGGTACGAGCGGGGTCCAGCTTCCAACCCTAGACGGCGTGGCACTATGCCCATCGTCAGTTGTTAAGAGCCTTGGAGTCACTCTGGACTCTCAACTGACGATGGAAATACATATTTCCATCATCAGTAGAACAGCGTTTTTCCATCTCCATCGGGCCAAGAAACTGGCCCCCTACCTGTCCCGCCACGACCTAGCTACAGTGGTCCAAGCCACGGTCATCTCAAGACTAGACTACTGTAATGCTCTGTACATTGGCCTTCCTTTGTCCGTGATCCAGAAACTCAAGCTGGTGCAGAACGCTGCAGCGTGATTGTTGGCAGGTTCACCAACACGCTGCTACATCACGCCCATCTTGCGTGAACTGCACTGGCTTCCAATAGAATTCCGGATCACCTTCAAAGTTAATCTTTAAGGCCTTGAATGGTCTGGGGCCAGTGTACCTAAGGGACCGCCTTTCCCTATATTGTCCCTTCAGACCACTGCGTTCAGAGACACACAATCTCCTAGAGATCCCAAGTTGCAGAAGCTTTCGCTTGACCGCAACAAGGAGGAGAGCATTCTGCGTTATCGTGCCAACTCTCTGGAATGCTCTCCCACCTGAGATTCGCGCCTTGCTCAGCCTGCTGGCCTTTAGAAAGGCCTGCAAGACTTTACTGTTCAAACAGGCGTTTGATTGTTAACCCAACGGGCACCCTACTGCAGACAATGCAGGCCTGCGTGACTTATATTGGTCATAAGCTGGGAAGATGTTGAGATTATATATGCAATCTTTTTATATTTCTATTTTAATAGTTTTTAGGAATATACGTTGTCCTGTAGATATGATTTTATCTGTATTTACTTGTATTCTAGTGTTGTAAGTCACCTCGAGCCGCACGGGAGTGGCGACAGACAAGTTGAAACAAACAAACAAACAAACAAACAAATAAAACACAACACTTCCCAAATGCTATGTACTTTGAAGTTGATGTTCATTGATTTTGATTTATTTTCCAGTAATGATGGAACATCATGACTACTGTAATGGTTTTGATACCAAATAGATACCAAATAACACACGGGTCAATGGCTGGTCAGTGGCTGCACTGTTTGCAATGTGTTAGCATCTTATGGTGTTGCACATAGCGTATGTATCCAGGCAGTCCCCAAGTTACAAATAAGACAGGTTCTGTAGGTTTGTTTTTAAGCTGAATTTATATGTAAGTTGGAACACGTACATTTCTTAAGTGTAACTAACTCTCTCTCTCTCTCTCTCTCTCTCTATATATATATATATATATATACACACACACACAGTATATATATATACAGTATATATATATATACAGTATATATATGCCTGGGCACTCATGGTTCTGAATGGTTCTAAAGCACTTACAAAACTAAAGTTCTGGTGGTGAAAACTAGGTGGCGCTGGTGCTTGGCTTCTACAGTGTTGCTAATGTTCTGGTGGTGAAAACTAGGTGGCGCTGGTGCTTTGTTTCTACAGTGTTGCTATAGTTCTGGTGGTGAACACTAGGTGGCGCTGGTGCTTTGCTTCTATAGTGTTGCTAAAGTTCTGGTGGTGAACACTAGGTGGCACTGGTGCTTTGCTTCTACAGTGTTGCTAAAGTTCTGGTGGTGAACACTAGGTGGCGCTGGTACTTTGCTTCTACAGTGTTGCTAAAGTTCTGGTGGTGAACATTTCAGAACTCTAACAAAACTTCCAAAATTTCATTATTAATTCATTATTGGCGATATTTAAGACAGAACCAATTAGGAACTGCCATTTATAACAAAATGCGGTTGGTGGGGACGAGAGACAGGGCCTTCTCAGCAGTGCCCCCCACCCCCTGTCTGTGGAACTCCCTCCCTAAGGATATCAGGTTATCCACCTCCCTCCTGCCCTTTAGGAGACAATTAAAGACCTCGCTAATTATGGGCCCAGCCGTTTAACTAAAGCTACTGAGCATTGGATAATGGCAGCTGGGCTTGAATATTGTGACATGACGATCTCGGAATTATTCGCTGGACTCTGGTTTTAGAGGTATGTTAATGTGACAGTTAATGATTTTTATTGATGATTTTATAATGCTTTTGTACCAACTGTTTTTACTAAATGTATTTTTGTATAGCATCATTGAGCCGCCTGAGTCCCCTTGTGGGAAAAGGACGGGGTAGAAATAACGTTAATATTAATAATAATAATAATGTATTGATTTTTATATGCAAAAATGAAAGAGTTGAAATTTTTCAATCCAACTCAGTTAAAAAATGGTTCCAGAATGTAAACAATGATCTAAATATTGGTGAATTGTGGGAATTGTATACTTTTTATTGTATCTTGATATGAGCATCTGGGTCAGAGGTTTCCAAACTGTGTGTCACGACACATTAGTGTGCTGGCTATAGTGTATAGGTGTGTTGTGCAAACGTGAGGAGAAACCTCTGAATCTATGTGAAATAAGCCATAAATGAAAGGTTTTCACGTGATATGTCAGGGCTGTCCAACAGGCGGCGCTGGGGCCGTACACGGCCCCCGAGCCCCTTCCCTCCGGCCCCCTAACTTGTTTTAATAAAATACAAATAAAAATTAAAAATAAAATTTTTTTTAAAAAAATGCCTACTTCCGGGTTTAGGCAAGCATCGCGAGACTATGCCAGCCACAGATGGGATTTAGAGGGAGGTCGAAATCCCGTCTGTGGCTGCGTAGTCTAGCGATAGCTGCTGAAATCTCGGGTCCCGCAGGATTTGCGGCTGGCCTGGGCGCGCGCCTCCTCCTCCCTCGTGGCTGCTTCCAGGCCAGCCCCCATTCCCTCAGAGAGAGGGAGGAGGGGAGTGAGGCAGGGAAAGCCCCTCCTGGCTCCATCCTCTTCCTGTGGAGGGCCCTCGCTTCCCGCCCCGCAGATGGGAGAGCCGCCGCGCCTGGCCTGAGCTTGGCCTCAGCTCCAGCAGGGCCCTTCGGGGACGGCGGCGTTGGCGCTTCGGCCCTGTGGCGGGGCTCCCGCAGTATGGGTAAGGAAGGGCCTGGCTCGAATCAATCAATCTAAAAACAGTGGGACGTTGGGTGAGGGGGGGAGGGGTCCCTCAGCGGCGGTTTCCTTGGTGATGCTTCCTTCCTCTCCTCCGCGCCCCCTCCCCCTTGTTGTGCTGCCTTCCCCGCATGCAGAGCGCAACATGGCTTCCTTTGCGCCTGCCCCCGCGGCTTGTTTTCCTTCCGGGAGGGAGGGAGGGAGCTCTTTGGGCCTCCTCCACCCGCCTCTGGGAAAGGAGGCCCCATCAAGTCCCTGCAAGCGGCATTGAGGTGTTTGGGGTTTTTTTGGTGTGTCCCAATTTGAGTGTGGACTCAAATAACTCAAACGTATTAGGAAACATTCCCCCAAATCCACCAGTGTTCCCATTTGGGTATATTGAGTATTCATGCCAAGTTTGGTCCAGATCCATCATTATTTGAGTCCACAGTGCTCTCTGGATGGAGGTGAACTACAACTCCACAACTCAAGGTCAATTGTAAGTAAATTGGAGCTGGGGAGGGGGCAGAGCCAAAGAGGGGGCGGAGCTGGGGAGGGGCGGGGGTGGAGCCGGGGGAGGGGGTGGAGCCGGGGGCGGAGGCAGACCCTTTGGCCCTCCAGGTGATCAGTGGCCGGAATTCCGGCCCTTGGGCCCGTAGAAGTTAGACAGCCCTGTGATATGTTGTCTCCCCATACATTTCACTATTATAATTTATGTATGAGTGTGACCGTATCCCTTATAGTGGGCTGCTGGTTGAAACATTGGTTTGCTAGTAAAACCGAAATTACTTTTTCACAACATGATGCATGTTTGAAAAGCTGTGATCTAAACCTTTCAATTCAAAAAACAAATGCAAAGTTCAGGAAATCAAAGATCAGCAAGTGTTAATTCACACTGTAAATAGTCACTGGATAACGAAATATCGATTTCTTATATAGACATATTTGGTCACCTATTATCTTGGACATCTTCCTCACCGTGTCGCATAGCCTTGACAAAGACCACCCAGGTCGAAACGTGAGAAGGGCCCACGCACCTGCGTCCTCGTCGGCTTTAGACGACCCCGGGACACCACCAATCACCTCACCTGGTGTGAACTTCACTTCCACGCAACGGCGTGCGGATTACAATTACTTTTAACGCAACGGCGTTTGGATTGTAGCATCGATATTTCGTTATCCAGTGACTATTTACAGTGTGAATTAACACTTGCTGATCTTTGATTTCCTGAACTTTGCATTGCCATAATAATAATGTTGCTTTACTCTTTCGGAGTTCGTGTGTTTGATTGATAGTACTGAGCACCACGCCCTGTTTGTGATACTGACATCCTGTAGAGAGCCATAGAGAATTTATCAGTCCTGTTACTAACATCCACAAGGAAAAAACATCCAAATCAAGTTTCCCATTCTCTTATACACACTACTAAAAAGACAGCACTTTAAACTGGTTTCACATGGTAAATCAAAATAGTTTTAGCAGAGGAGACCCGGTCGGGCGAAGATGGCGGCAGGGCGGACACTCTAGGGCTCCCTGGAGTGCCACCCGCTCTCTTGGTTGGAGGGCGATCTGCGCCTCCTCCCGCGGACACAGAAGCGTCCGAAGGGACAGCGAAGCCGGCAGGCAGGCTCCGCTGGCTCCAAAGATCCCCCTCCTCAAGAGGGGGAGATCGAGCGAGCCCGGATCACTGCCACAGCGGCTAGTGGACCAAGGAGCGGGAAGCGGGCGGCGACCCGCACTTACTGCCAGCCCAGCCCGACCTACCCCCCTCCCCCCCCTTGAACCAGACGGCAGGGCAGGAGGAGAAGCTCAGCAAGAGTGAGTACGGGGATCAGCAGCGCCCCACCCCCCTCTCGCAACCGGGAGGCACGTACCGGACTGGGCTCTTGGCTAGGCTGCAAGGGACACATCGCACCTGGGAGCGGGCTCAAAGAGTAAGAGGGAACCCCCCCCCCCCCCCCCCACAGGGAAGAGCATATTGGGAACCTCCAACCACCCCAGGACAGGGAAGAAAAACAGTCAGGATGAGAACCAAGATGGCGGCCGAGCTCCTCAAGACCCGGGAAGGGGGAAGAAGACAAGGACCTGTGGCGGGAACGCATCTTGAGCAAGAGAAGTGGAGCACTTTTGACAGGGAGACAGGGGCGGGGCTAAAGGGGGAATAGACAGGAGGTGGAGCAACCCAAAGCCCTCTCTCTAATACACAACAGGGAGGAAAGGCATTCTAAATAAGTGAATAACTGAACAAGTAAACAAACAACAAATAAATAAAAAATGTACACCTCAAGAGTAAAAGAGCGGAGGATGAGACAGGAAGAGGGATCAGAAGAGGAGGAAATAACTCTGGGGGGAGCTGCGAAAGATAGGGAAGGCCCAAGACGGTTTCCTGCGGAGGATGGATGCCATGCTGTCCCGGCAGGAAGACCAAATGGGCGCGAACCGGGGCATCCCTTACAGGAAAGATCAGAACCAAATGAAGAGGCGCTCCCCACAGGGCCAGGGTTGCCGATCTTCTATGAGGATGGAGAGGACGCCCCCTGGTCAATGGAGTGAGCGCATCAATATGTGCAGGTGGAGAGGAGAGAGGGGAAGGAGAACGTAAAGCCGTGGGCAGGATCAGAGGAAAGAGGACCACACCCCAGAAGTAGGGAGGCAGACCTGCTGGATGCTGCAGGAATGACCTCGAAGAGCCCTAACACCTCTGCTCCCCAAGAAAGAGAAGAGGGGAAGAACCAAGAGGTCACTGCAACACCCAAAACCCCAGCCGGGATGCAGCTAAGAAGGACGGCAAAAAGAATGGGACGCAGCCCACTAGGAAGAGAGGCTGGACGGGAACAACCCAGCAAGAAAGGAAGAATAATCTGAAGAAAAGCTGCCCTTATTCTCTTGAGGCGTATTTCAGGCCTACGAGATGTGGCATCCCGGGGATGGACACGGAAGGCCTCGAATCGCCTAGGGAGAACGGCTAGGATGGAGGTTGGAGGACGTGAAGGGGCACGGGTCCGGCTACGCTGGAAGACAGGGAACGGACAATGGGCATCAAACGCTGGAAAGATTTTGGAGGCTGCAGGAAAAAACAAAAGTTCTTTCAAAAGGACAAAAGCTAAAAACAACAGATTGCTCTCAGATACAGAGGGTTAGGAAGGCACGTCTCGGAAAAAAGAAGGAAAAAGGAGCCTAGAAAGAAGACCTGTAAAAATGAAGTGACCAGCTCAACAAGGAGGGAGACTGCAAGAGAACACGAAGGAGCACCCATGAACAAGGACCCTAGAAGGAAACAAGCTATTCCTGTCTTTATCTCTTCCCATCACCATTACCCATCACTAGCCTTCCCAGAACCTGGACCAAGCAGCCTCCTTCACCGCCCACCACCCTTACCCCTTTCTACCCCCCCATCCCTTGCCACCACCACCCCCCCAGCACCACCACCCCCCTTCCCACTCCCTCTACCCCCCTCTCCCATCACCATACTCAGCCTCTCCTTTATTTTTCCTACTGTCCTGTCCCTGAGACTGTTCCCCCACTTTCACTGTTTGTTTGTTTATGGAAAAACCCCAATAAATATATTTTTTTTTAAAAAAATAGTTTTAGCAGAACCAGGAGCACTGACTTGCTTGCATTAGCTCTGTCTCTAAGGCAGGGCTCCCGAAAAGCAAAGGCCCGTGGGCCAAATGCAACCCTCCAAGACCATTTACCCACCACTTGCCCTAAACATTAGATTTAGGGTTGCTCTTAGTCTGAAATGACTTGAAAGCACGCAGCAACAACAACAACCCGAATGAACTTGACTATCTCATCAGCCAAAAGCAAGCCAACACTTCCTACTGAAATACTGTTAAGTTTATGTTCATTAAAACTGTTCTTCATTTCATATATTGTATTTTTCTTTCATATTTCTATATCTATATCCATGCAATACCAATAAGATACATGCAATGTGCATAGGAATTTAGTTTTTTTTATCCAAACCTTAGTTGCCCCAACAGTCTGAGGCAGTGTTTCCCAACCAGTGTGCCGTGGCACATTAGTGTGCCATGAGCGGTCATCAGGTGTGCCGTGGGAAATTTGAGCCTCCGATACCCTTTCTTCCCCCTCCTGCCGAACACTTTTTCTTCTCCACTTGGGCTCCCTTCTTCCCAGCCTCACTCTGCTCGCTTTGCCTCGCTTTGTTATGGGGCGAGTCTGCGCAGTAGCGCCCGCACGGATCACGTCTTCCCCCCTCCCCCCTCCCCTCCTGAACACGCTCACGCTGCCCCCTCGGATCAAAATGGCGGCAGAAGCGGCAGTGTAGAAGAAAAAGTAAGTGTTCGGCAGGAGGGGGAAGGAAGGGCGTGAAGGGGGAGGGGGAGGAAGAGGTCTCTGTCGTAAGCTGGCATGGGCAAACTTGGACCTTCCAGGTGTTTTGGACTCCAACTCCCACCATTCCTAGCAGCCTCAGGCCCTTTTCCTTTTTTCCCCTCAGCCACTTAAGCAGGAAAGGGCCTCAGGCTGTTAGGAATGGTGGGAGTTGGAGTCCAAAACCACCCAGAGGGCAAGTTTTCCCATGCCTGTTTTAAAGGACCTTAAAGTGGTGACCCTCCTTCCAACATTGTGATTCTGGATAGAAAATAAACAACAACATAACATAACATTGTTTGAGTCCACAATGCTCTCTGGGTGTAGGTGAACTACAACTTCCAAACTCAATTCCCATGCAAACCCTTTCAGTACTTTCTGTTGGTAATGAGAGTTCAATAGGCCAAGTTTGGTTCAATTCCATGGTTGCAAGAGTTCAGGATGCTCTTTGATTGTGTGTTAACTATAAATCCCAGAAACTGTAACTCCCAAATGTCAAGGTCTATTTTCCCTAAACTCCATCTGTGTTCACATTTGGGCATATTGAGTATTCATGCCTAGTTTGGTCCTGATCCAACATTGTTTGAGTCCACAGTGCTCTCTGGATATAGGTGAACTACAACTCCAAAACCCAAGGTCAATGCCCACCAAATTCTTATAGCATATTTTCTTGGTTATGGGAGTTCTGTGTTTTGTGTCTTTCTGCCATTCCTGCCAGGATATCTAGGCCCAGGTTTCACACTGAGTGTATAAATACATTTAAAAACATATTAACTATATGTATGACTGTGTTAGAGTGTCATTTTGTGTCATTTTGATTGGTGGTGTGCCCCAGGATTTTGTAAATGTAAAAAATGTGCTGCAGCTCAAAAAAGGTTGAAAAACACTGGTCTGAGGGACCATGAACCAGCCCTCTGCTTAAAAAGTTTGATGACCCCTGCTGTAAGTACTACCTGGCAGCTCCCAGTGAAATAAAATAACCTTTGTTGTTTTTACTAATGGACTTTAGTAGTTTGAGAAGCAAATTCTCCTCATTTTCCTCAATAAAAGAGTCAGCATGTTATCAACTCTATGCTCTACAAAGATTTAATACGCTCGATGGAAATGTGCAAACATGATATTAACTTCCACAGACAGTTTCAAGCTGTGACTTGATGCCTGTTCTAAACTGTGTACATTTCTTTTCTTAAGTTAATTTACTTGCATATCATAAGTATTTTTATACTGCCCTTCAATTTTCCACTTGGAGTGGTTTACCAAAACAATAAAAATGATTAAAATTTTAATACAAACCCCAAAATAAACTAAAAGCTACATAATTATTAAAAAAAAAAGCATTGCAATGGTACCAAAAGAATTAAAATTGCCTCTGCAAAACCCATACACATTTAAAAGGCTATTAACCTGAATTTAAATAATATTGTGGATTTTTCAAATAATAATAATAACAACAACAACAACCAGAAATTACATGAAATAATGTTGTTTGATTTAGCTCATTTTGGTTTAAAAACATATTCAAATACAAATTCAAATACCTTATTAATAATGTGACTGTACATTAGGTACAGTTGGACCGACAGGTACTTGCATTTCCGAATATAGGATTCCAGTCTTAAAAATACTAAGTAGTAGTAAATTGACACAAGGAGCTATGAAAACCCTTTGAGGGCACTTCCAGGCAGCATCAAAATGCGGGTTTAAAAAGTGGGGCAAAAAAATCCCAGAATCTGACAGCAAGTCCAGACACAGACCTGGGAAATGCTCCCCCACGATCCTCACACCTTCTTTTGAAGTGGATTTAACAAATCCGCAAGATGGGGGGAGGGGATGACACCCGACAGAAGGGTTGGTTTTTGCATTTAAAATTATTTTGACCCTATATTGACCCTTGGCATCTAACCCGGAAGTGACATTTCAAAATCGATGCCCGTGACCGTCATTCCCGTAAAGGGCACATTTTAGGTCGTTATTTCCGCCCTTGCTTCTGAGGTGGCGGGATGGCTTGCATCCACACCTCCCTTCCTTTCCCCGCCACCTCAGAGGCATCCGGGGTTAAATATAATGTAGGATGTCTCTGAGCAGGCGGGAAGGAAGGTGTGTGGATGGCTTCCATCCACACCTCTCTTCCTTTCCCGCCACCTCAGAGGCATCCCGGGTTAAATATAATGTGGGATGCCTTTGAGCTGGCGGGGAAGGAAAGGGTGTGTGGATGGCTTGCATCCACACCTCTCTTCCTTTCCCGCCACCTCAGAGGCATCCCGGGTTAAATATAATGTGGGATGCCTCTGAGCAGGCGGGGAAGGAAGAGGTGTGGATGGCTTGCATCCACACCTCTCTTCCTTTCCCCGCCACCTCAGAGGCATCCCGGGTTAAATATAATGTGGGATGCCTCTGAGCTGGCGGAAGAAGGAAGTGTGTGGATGGCTTCCATCCACACCTCTCTTCCTTTCCCCGCCACCTCAGAGGCATCCCAGGTTAAATATAATGTGGGATGCCTCTGAGCTGGCGGGGAAGGAAGGGTGTGTGGATGGCTTCCATCCACACCTCTCTTCCTTTCCCCGCCACCTCAGAGGCATCCCGGGTTAAATATAATGTGGGATGCCTCTGAGCTGGCGGGGAAAGAAGGGGTGTGTGGATGGCTTCCATCCACACCTCTCTTCCTTTCCCCCGCCACCTCAGAGGCATCCCGGGTTAAATATAATGTGGGATGCCTCTGAGCAGGCGGGGAAGGAAGGGTGTGTGGATGGCTTGCATCCACACCTCTTCCTTTCCCCGCCACCTCAGAGGCATCCCGGGTTAGATATAATGTGGGATGCCTCTGAGCTGGCGGGAAGGAAGGGGTGTGGATGGCTTCCATCCACACCTCTCTTCCTTTCCCGCCACCTCAGAGGCATCCCGGGTTAAATATAATGTGGGATGCCTCTGAGCAGGCGGGGAAAGGAAGAGGTGTGTGGATGGCTTGCATCCACACCTCCCTTCCTTTCCCCGCCACCTCAGAGGCATCCGGGGTTAAATATAATGTGGGATGCCTCTGAGCAGGCGGGGGAAGGAAGAGGTGTGTGGATGGCTTGCATCCACACCTCTCTTCCTTTCCCCGCCACCTCAGAGGCATCCCGGGTTAAATATAATGTGGGATGCCTCTGAGCTGGCGGGGGAAGGAAGGGGTGTGTGGATGGCTTCCATCCACACCTCTCTTCCTTTCCCCGCCACCTCAGAGGCATCCCAGGTTAAATATAATGCGGGATGCCTCTGAGCTGGCGGGGGAAGGAAGGGTGTGTGGATGGCTTCCATCCACACCTCTCTCCTTTCCCCGCCACCTCAGAGGCATCCCGGTTAAATATAATGGGATGCCTCTGAGCTGGCGGGGGAAGGAAGGGGTGTGTGGATGGCTTCCATCCACACCTCTCTTCCTTTCCCCGCCACCTCAGAGGCATCCCGGTTAAATATAATGTGGGATGCCTCTGAGCAGGCGGGGAAGGAAGGGGTGTGTGGATGGCTTGCATCCACACCTCTCCTTTCCCCGCCACCTCAGAGGCATCCCGGGTTAGATATAATGTGGGATGCCTCTGAGCTGGCGGGGGAAGGAAGGGGTGTGGATGGCTTCCATCCACACCTCTTCCTTTCCCCGCCACCTCAGAGGCATCCCGGGTTAAATATAATGTGGGGATGCCTCTGAGCAGGCGGGAAAGGAAGAGGTGTGTGGATGGCTTGCATCCACACCTCTCTTCCTTTCCCGCCACCTCAGAGGCATCCCGGTTAAATATAATGTGGGATGCCTCTGAGCTGGTGGGGAAGGAAGGTGTGTGGATGGCTTCCATCCACACCTCTCTTCCTTTCCCCGCCACCTCAGAGGCATCCCGGTTAAATATAATGGGGATGCCTCTGAGCAGGCGGGGAAGGAAGAGGTGTGGGATGGCTTGCATCCACACCTCTCTTCCTTTCCCCGCCACCTCAGAGGCATCCCGGGTTAAATATAATGTGGGATGCCTCTGAGCTGGCGGGGAAGGAAGGGGTGTGATTGGCTTCCATCCACACCTCTCTTCCTTTCCCCGCCACCTCAGAGGCATCCCGGGTTAATAATGTGGGATGCCTCTGAGCTGGCGGGGAAGGAAGGGTGTGTGGATGGCTTCCATCCACACCTCTCTTCCTTTCCTGCCACCTCAGAGGCATCCCGGGTTAAATATAATGTGGGATGCCTCTGAGCTGGCGGGGGAAGGAAGGGGTGTGTGGATGGCTTGCATCCACACCTCTCTTCCTTTCCCCGCCACCTCAGAGGCATCCCGGGTTAAATATAACGTGGGATGCCTCTGAGCTGGCGGGGAAGGAAGGGGTGTGTGGATGGCTTGCATCCACACCTCTCTTCCTTTCCCGCCACCTCAGAGGCATCCGGGGTTAAATATAACTCGGGATGCCTCTGAGGTGGCAGGGGAAGGAAGGGGTGTGTGCATGGCTTGCATCCACACCTCCCTTCCTTTCCCCACCACCTTGCCCTCCATTCTTCCCTCCCAGCTGGCGTAATGAATAATAATGAAAATTCGTTATTAATTACATTTCAATTACAAAATTTACTTACATTTTTTTGGAATAATTTCTATAATGACCCAGCAATTTCTATAATGACCCAGCAACGAGTTTAGAATCAAAATTTTAATGGGTCAACCACCCCTACCAATGTAGCAACCCAGTTCCCTTTCGTGCCTGGGGGGCAGGGGGCAGCACCGGGGGTCCCACTTGCATTAGGGCCAGCTGCAGTTGATGAGGACCTGGAGGAAGGGGCTGCTGAGTTAGCTGGGCCTTCCTCTCCCACAGAGAGCTTGGCCTGGCATGATGAATGGCCTGACGGCTATGCTAGCTGGGATGTTCAGACTGACCCTGAGAGTGATGACTCTGACCATTATGAGAAACCAGGTGGTTACGGGTCGCAGGAAAGGATCAGGGAAACAGTGGAGGATGAGCCCATGGAAGCTGAAAGGGAGTTCAGCTCTCCTGAAGATAGCGACCCAGGTGCTGGGAGGCAAGGACGGAGCTTTGATAGGAGACGGAGCATTGAGTCCAGCAGGAGGGATTGGCACCGTAGCCTAGAGCGCCAGAGAGGCGCGAGATCCCGTAGCACAGATTGGCGCAGAAGCCTAGAGCGTCGGGGGCCTCGCCAAGGGGATTAAGTATAGGATCCGTGGGAACGGATCCTCAGTAGCTCGGCCACTTCCATTCTAAGCGGAGTGAAGCGAGCGGAGTTCCACGGAGCCAAGTTGCCGGCTCAAGCCTTGCCAAGTAGTTTCTTGGAGTTGTTCCTGAACTTTGCCTTGTTTTTGCCACGGACCAAGTTCTTGATCCGCATAGTTTTGCGGAGCCCTTGCCACGTTTGCCTTTGGATTTTACCTACGGACTCTTTACATTTGGATTGAACTTTTGATACTTTTTATGGACAATTTACCTTTTCACCTGTTTTTTATTATTCAATAAATAGTTAGCTGATTACCGTCTCTGTGTGTGTGATTAAGGGGCTGGGCCAAGACCCTGCATCGTGACAACCAAACATCATTTAGCTGCCACCCCTTTTTATTCCAGTTACTTATGGGTTTTTAGGTTAGTGTAGAATGGTCCTGAGTGACCTTTTGGGGGCAATCACCTTCTCTTAGCATCAGAACGAGGCAATGGCAAACCTTCTGTGAGCAAATCTTGCAAGAAAGAGGTGACACTTTTTGTTTACCATAAATCAAAAACACATTGACAACAACAGCAAGTGAATGAACACACTAATGATAAAAAATACCATTTAGAATCCAAATTAATGTACTTTTATTCATAATTTTTCTATCTAGGGCAATTTACATAATGCTAAAGTGCAACTATAAATAGTTAAATTACTAAGCACAATCGCCTAGTGCAGTCTTTTTCAACCAGTATGCCTAGGCACACTCGTGTGCCTTTGCAGAGCTCCAGCTATGCCTCCAGAAAAGCTTTTTGCCCCCCTTCCTTCCCCCTCCTTTTGCCGCCGCTATTATGTTGTCCTCCTCCATGGGAGAAAAATTCTTCCCTTACCATGTTGGTATTAGGCTCTGTCCGCAGACGCCCCTGCTGCGAGGGAAAAGCGTTACGCAGCATGCAAAGGAGGAGAGGAGCCCAATGGGCGGCTCCAAAATGACGCCGCGTCATTTTGGAACCTCCCACTGGGCTCCTCTCCCCAAACAGACCACCCACTTGTTGTGGATAACTTTTGGAACCGCCCACTTGCGCTGTTCTTTTCCTTCGCATGCTGCCCTCTGTTTGTGGATAACTCCTATATATTGAACTTCTATATTTTGCAGATCATCCAGTACAGAGCCTAATCCAACGCAGTAAGGGAAGATTTTTGCAAGAAAAAAAGAAAGAAGGTGGCGGAGTGGAGGAATTGACCACCATTCCATTGCCATGGACTGACCACCACCTGGTCAGGTTTAGACTCATTGTGCCTTTCTACCTCCGCAGGGGTGGTGGACCCATTAGAACGGTCCGCCCCAGGAGACTTATGGATCCGAATGGATTCCTGACGGCTCTTGGGGATTTTCCCGCCTCCTCGGTAAGTGACCCTGTTGAGGCTCTCGTTTCTCTCTGGGATAGGGAGATGACGAGGGCTATTGACACGATCGCTCCAGAACGCCCCCTCTCGAGTAACCGAGCTAAACCAGCTCCTTGGTTTACTGAGGAGCTGGCAGCAATGAAGTGAAAAAAGAGGAGGCTAGAGTGCGTGTGGCGTCGGAAGCGGAGCGGATCAGCCCATGCGCGTCTGGTCTCTTATTTGAGGATGTATGACGCAGCAACGAAGGCTGCACAAAAACCATCCATTGCGGCCAAGGTGGCTGCTGCTAAAAACCGTCCAGCGGAACTGTTCCGAGTCATCAGAGGACTACTAAATCCGCCACAGTGCGAGATCCCTGACGGCTCGGCGGTAGGCTGCGAGGAGTTTGCTCGAGCCTTATGAGACAAAGTGGCGCTGATCCGTTCGATTTCGATACCACTTTAACAGCGGTCTCTGGGGATGTGACACGAGCATCTGCTTGTCCGGTTTTAATGGATTCGTTTCAATTGGTTCAGCTCGAGGATGTGGACAAGATCCTTGGGGAAGCGAGGCCTACCACATGCATCCTAGACCCCTGCCCATCCTGGCTGATCAAGGAAGCCAGAGGGGTTTGGCAGAGTGGGTGAAGGTGGTGGTTAATGCCTCCCCTACAGGAGGGCAAAATTCCAGCCGCTTAAAGCAAGCTGTGATAAAACCGCTGTTGAAGAAACCTTCACTGGACCCCACTCAATTAGTGAACTATCGGCCAGTTTCCAATCTCCCCTATTTGGGCAAAGTCATGGAACGTGTGGTGGCTTCGCAACTCCAGGGATTCTTGGTAGACACTGATTATCTTGATCCGGCACAGTCTGGCTTTAGGCCGGGACATGGTACTGAAACAGCCTTGGTCGCCTTGGTAGATGATCTACGCCGGGAACTCGACAGGGGAGTGTGTCCCTGTTGGTTCTGCTGGACCTCTCAGCGGCTTTCGTGCCGTTGACCACGGTATCCTTCTGGGTCGCCTTGCAGACATGGGGCTTGGGGTATTGCATTGCAGTGGCTCCAATCCTTTCTGGAAGGTCGCACCCAGAAGGTGTCATTGGGTGGCACCTGTTCGGCTCCGCAACCGTTGTCCTGTGGAGTCCCGCAGGGGGCCGTTCTGTCCCCGATGTTATTTAACATCTACATGAAACCGCTGGGAGAGATCATTCGAGTTTCGAGTAAGGTGCTATCTGTACGCAGATGACGTCCCAGATCTGTCACTCCTTCCCACCTGTCACCAAGGAGGCTGTCCAGACTTTGAACCGGTGCTTGGCTGCTGTGTCGGACTGGATGAGGGCTAGCAAATTGAAACTTAATCCAGACAAGACAGAGGTCCTCCTGGTCAGTCGAAAGGCCGAACAGGGCATAGGGTTACAGCCTGTGTTGGACGGGTTACACTCCCCCTTAAGACACAGGGTCGCAGCTTGGGAGTGATCCTGTATTCATCGCTGAGCCTGGAGCCCCAGGTCTCAGCGGTGGCCGGGGGAGCTTTTGCACAGTTAAGACTCGTGCGCCAGTTGCGCCCGTACCTCGGGAAGTCTGATCTGGCTACGGTCGTCCACGCTCTGGTCACATCCCGAACAGATTACTGCAATGCGCTCTACATGGGGCTGCCTTTGAAGACAGTTCGGAAATTACAACTAGTCCAATGGGCGGCAGCCAGACTACTAACTGGAGCTACATACAGGGAGCATACCACCCCCCTGTTGTGTCAGCTCCACTGGCTGCCGGTCCAATTCCGGGCTCAATTCAAAGTGCTGGTGTTGACTTTTAAAGCTCTATACGGTTCTGGCCCAGCTTACTTGTCCGAACGCATCTGCCACTACGTCCCACCTCGTACTTTAAGATCATCCGGGGAGGCCCTGCTCTCGCTCCCACCAGCTTCCCAGGTGCGGCTGGTGGGGACGAGGGCCTTCTCGGTGGTGGCTCCCCGTCTGTGGAATGCGCTCCCTAGCGACATACGATCAATTCCATCCTCCTGACATTCAGGAAAAGTGAAAGCCTGGATGTGGGACCAGGCATTCGCATAGTAGCACAGGACAGCACTTTAGTAGTTTTAATGGAAAGTTGGTGAATAGGGCTCAATGCTTTTATGGATGGAACACTGTTTTTAACATAGGTGAATGCATAGGATGTGTGAATATAATTGTATTTTAATGTATTTTAGTGTCAAATGCTGGAGGGTTTTATATTGTGTTTTATACTGCAATTGTGATGTAGGCATCAAATTATGCCTTTTGTAAGCCGCTCTGAGTCCCCCCTCGGGGGTTGGGAAGAGCGGGGTAAAATGCCATAAATAAATAAAATATTTTTTTCCTTTTTCTCCCATGGAGGTGCCAACATCATGTGGATGCCAAACTGTACTCCGTGTGTTTCAAATTCACTATATTGATACGTTAACTTTATAAAACTTTTGTAATTGTGCATATTGCTAGTTTCACAAAATTATTATTCTTTTGCCTACTCTTTGTCCCCTGCATATGCAGCCTGTTGTGAAAAAGAGGTGCCGAAACGCCATAAAACATTTTGTGTCATTTTGGTTGGTGGTGTGCCCCAGGATTTTGTAAATGTAAAAAAAGCGCCTTGGCTCAAAATAGGTTGGGAAACACTGGCCTAGTGGTTTTAAAAACCCTGGAGTTCAACTGCAGCGATGCTACAAGAGATTGAAAAAAAATGATGCCTGTGCAAACCTTTTCCCAAAAGGACTGTTACTTCAGATTAGAGCTAACAACTGCAGTAAGAGAGTGAGAGAGTAATGGATGACAAAAGATTCCTGCACACTTCTTGGAGCATTATAGCCTCCAACTGACTCAGAGGCCATCACCAGGGATCTGTTGCAGGAAGGAAGTTGACAGTAAGCTATACACTGTAGCTCACAGAAGAGAAACCACTCACAAGTATTACGTTCATGTGGAAAGTTTGATTGCTGTAGCAAACTTTTCGTAGATGAGGAAAACGTCTTACTGACTATGGAAGCAACGGTTTTATTGCTGAAAACCATGAGCTTGAATTCTGTCAAATAAATTAGCATCTGTATTAGATGTCTTGCATATCTGTGACAATTCAGACCACCTTAAAGGAGACAAGCCCAGTAAAGTAAACAGTAAAAGTTTATTAGCAAGTCATAGGCTTCCAAAAGCTGTTCAAAATTGCCTAAAGGCACTGAAAAGCTGAGCAAACGAACTCAGTCAAACAAAAACACAACCAGCCAGGTCAAAAGAGTCACACAAAGGAAAAAGCAGATTAAACCGCCAGAAAACCTGCGTTAAACAAAAACTCAGCAAACACAGGGAAATGGGAAGCAGCACGTCGTCGGCCAATCAGTCGTTGTCAAACTGGAAGAGAGGCAAGCAGTACGTAGTCGTCAAAACAGTCCTGCGTCAAGCCAAAAAGAGAAGCCAGTGAAGTAGCGAAGTCAAACCAGTTCGGAGTCGAAACAGGGAGCCAGCCAAATCTAGCACACAGGGATTGAAGGTGGTGTAGCCGATGAGAGTATACAAGATGCGGAACCCACCAAATACGATACCAGCGTCCAGAAAGAGTCCAGAAATCCATGTCCAACGATCAGTCCAGCAGCAATCCAGCAACAAAGGGCAGAGCTTGGAGGGCAAGCACGACTCCTTGGCAGCTGCAAATAATGGTTATTTGCAGCCTCCTTTATTCAAAGCTCTTCCTCAGAACTTGATTGAACCAACGCCCCATTATCATTCCACTCAACTGCCAGCACTTCTTCACGTACTGCCCTTTGCCTCTCTCACCAAGCCATACGCCTTCTGTGACGACTTAGTTCACCCCAGCAAGATGCCCGATTCCCATCGCTCCAGTTCCCATCTCCTGTGAATCCCACAAATGAATCACTACTAGTAGGTTCTTCACAAACGTCCCGTATCTGTTGCACCTTAGTCCAATCCACGTCACTAGATACCTCTTCAGGGCTCTGTGAGTTCCCCAACCCCATCTCCCATAGACTGCTCCTCATCTCCACACCCATCATCCTCTGAAAACCCTAAAAACGTTTCATCCTCTGAAGACTCGTTAAGTATTTGCAGGATTCTATTCCTATGTTGCTCCTCATCTGGCTTATTCACGAGTAGACCTTTTTGTATTTCTAGCTACAGTTTCTTCTCTCTCAGCCTCAGACTCAACTACAACAATATCTCTTTTGAAGCAAATTGCTTGTGCTTGCATCCTTTCTGGCTGAATAGTAATAACTTATGTGGCTTGTCTTCAACCTGGTGAGTATGTTTCTGCATCCTGGCCTATCTGGTTTAGTTTACGCTAGCCGGGTATGGACGCTCTAACCACGGTCCTAGCAAAATCATTACATTCACCTATATCTTGAATTCAAGAAAAAACGTTCTGCATGCAGACATGGGCTGTAGTCCACATATATTTATATACCTTTTTTGAGCCGCGGCACATTTTTTACATTTACAAAATCCTGGGGCACACCACCAACCAAAATGACACAAAATGACACTCTAACATAGTAATACATATAGTTAATATGTTTTTAAATGTATTTATACAGTATACTCAGTGTGAAACCTGGGCCTGTTTCGATGAACACAACATAGATATCCTGGCAGGAATGGTAGAAAGACACAAAACTTCCCACACAGAACTCCCATAACCCAGAGAAAATGCAATAAGAGTTTGGTGGGCATTGACCTTGAGTTTTGGAGTTGTAGTTCACCTATATCCAGAGAGCACTGTGGACTCAAACAATTTTGGACCAGGACCAAAATTGGCATGAATACTCAATATGCCCAAATGTGAACACAGATGGAGTTTGGGAAAAATAGACCTTGACATTTGGGAGGAACGCTGAGGATGGCTGGCGAGGGAGTCCCTCACGGAATCCCACCTGCCTTTCCTTCCTCTGAGGGCCCTCCTGCCAGGCCCCGACCCTTTCCCCCCCGCGAAGGAAGGCCCCTTCTCCCCTTTGGGGCCCTTCCTCCCCGAGGGGCTTCGGGGGGGCGAAGAGAATGGCGTCCCAGGGCCGCACCTGGGACGCAGCAGGGCCGAGCCGGGGTGCCTCCGGAAGCAGCTGGCTCCTTTGGTTCCTTCACCGCCACAGGAGGAAGGTGAATGTGTCTGCAACCCCTGGGACCTAGTGCGCATGTGCCCAGACAAGCGCACTTCCACTTCCGTTCCCCGCCCTCCCTCAATTGGAGGCTGGTTGGCTGGGGAAACGGCCGAAGAAGGCGGCGCTCCAGCCCCTTCTTCGCCGCCGCCGCCCGGCCCTTCCTTCTCCTCCGCCTCCTCCCCCGGCAAGCAGAAGCAGCAGGAGTTTGGCAGGAGGGAGAAGAAGTAGGGGGAAGAGGTTTTTCCGCAGCACACCAGGCGATCGCTCACGGCACACTAGTGTGCCGTGGAACAGCAGTTGGGAAACACTGGTCTAGGAGATCCAAGAAGACCTTTAAACCCTAACCAAAATATTCAGCCAAATACACCATTTTTTGTACCTCTCACTGAGTTGTGTCACCAGAATTCAATGGCATTTTAAAAGCTACTGTAATTTCAATGCATAACATGCAGCAAATACGTGGAATTCTCAATAGGTTGAATACTAAATGACTCATTCATACTGCAGAAGTTTTAGAAGTACAGGAAATAAGTTGAATATTCAATAAATTGAATTCCAAATTACTCAATTATAGTGCAAAACTGTGAGCTCATTTGCTGACATTTTTGAAGGCACCGCTATCACTTTTCAAAGCTCACTTATTTCACACTGCCTTGTTTTATTCGTTGGAGGAAACTCACATCCACCTGATAGTCAAGGTATGTTTTCTATGACAAAGTCCAAAGAAAAAAACCAGTATCTTTACGCAATTGTCATGTTCTACAGTGGAACACTTTTGCTCTTGGGAAAATAGATGAATACGCTACGGCTGAATGCATTTTTACACAGTTTATGGATAATTTGCAGCTGGTTGGCAAAGAGTTTGGGCTTCCTATTACTTTAGCATTAAAAACCAACAAATCCAACTGTCAGGACAAAATAAGGGCAGAGTTAAAAAGCTGGATGGAAATGCTTTGTGTGACTTGTAGCCTGCCTGTTGGAACTCAACTGCATCCTGCTCATGTTTATAGTTCTCGTCAATACATAGCAGCTGAGATAAAAGCCCTTCCACCATTGTCCTCTTTGGCTGTCTTTCTTTCTCTTTCTCTCCTGTGTGCAGGGGCGGTCTGAGGCAATTCTAAATAGTAAGCAAACATTATTTTGGTGCCCCCAAAATTACCCCCCAGGAGCGCGAAGAGGAGCCTTTGAAGGCCCCTCCTTTCGCTCTCCCGGGCTCCTGCTGCCAGCCCCTCCCACGAGGCATGGCAGAGGGCGGGGTCGCTCTCCTTTGCTCTCTGCAACGCCCTGTGGGAGGGGCCAGCAGCGGGAACCAGGAAGAGCGAAGAGGAGCCTTTGAAGGCCCCTCCTCTCACTCTCCCGGGCTCCTGCTGCCAGCCCCTCCCAAGGGGAATTGCAGAGGGCAGGGAGCACTCTCCTTGCCCTCTGCAACGCCCTGTGGGAGGGGCCAGCAGCGGAACCAGGAAGAGCGAAGAGGAGCCTTTGAAGGCCCCTCCTCTCGCTCTCCCGAGCTCCTGCTGCCAGCCCCTCCCACGGGGAAGTGTAGAGGGCAGGAGCGCTCTCCTTTGCCCTCTGCAATGCCCTGTAGGAGGGGCCAGCAGCGGGAACCAGGAAGAGCGAAGAGGAGCCTTTGAAGGCCCCTCCTCTTGCTCTCCCGGGCTCCTGCTGCCAGCCCCTCCCACGGGGCATTGCAGAGGGCGGGGAGCGCTCTCCTTTGCCCTCTGCAACGCCCTGTGGGAGGGGCCAGCAGCGGGAACCAGGAAGAGCGAAGAGGAGCCTTTGAAGGCCCCTCCTCTCGCTCTCCCGGGCTCCTGCTGCCAGCCCCTCCCACGGGGAATTGCAGAGGGCGGGGAGCGCTCTCCTTTGCCCTCTGCAACGCCCTGTAGGAGGGGCCAGCAGCGGGAACCAGGAAGAGCGAAGAGGAGCCTTCGAAGGCTCCTCCTCGCTCTGCAATGCCCCGCGGAAACGGCGGCGTGCGGGAGCGGCGGCGCCCGGCGGGCGGGAATTCGCCCCACGACGCCCCCTTCCAAGATGGCGCCCTACGCAGCCGCGTAGGTCGCTTACATGGTAGGACCGCCCCTGCCTGTGTGTTACTTCTCGGGAACATGCCTTGTTTTAGCCAGTTTCCAGACCAGATAGCAAGCCTCTGAGGCTGGATCTGCATTACCATATAATCCAATTCAAAGCAGATCTGGATTCAGAAACTGGATTATATGGCACTGCAGATGGGGCCTGGGTCCTCCCCATCAGTGTTTTTCAACCTTTTTTGAGCCGCGGCACATTTTTTACATTTACAAAATCCTGGGGCACACCACCAACCAAAATGACACAAAATGACACTCTAACACAGTCATACATATAGTTAATGTGTTTTTTAATGTATTTCTACAGTACACTCAGTGTGAAACCTGGACCTGTTTCGATGAACACAACATAGGTATCCTGGCAGGAACGGCAGAAAGACACAAACTTCACACATTGACAAATTTTGGGGGATTTTAAAAGTTTTAGACAAAAACTTTTACCTCCCCCCCCCCAAAGCCACAACAGCAATCCCCTTGAATGTCTCTCTGCTTCTATGGCACACAATGACCCACAGAACTTCAACTTAGCACAGATTTATACTATTATTTGTTTATTTATTGTTTTGGCTTCTAGACCACTCCCTCTAGAAGCTCGGAACGGTTTACAACAATGTAAAACAGGCAAGACAATGCATAACAAGTTAATCTAAAATACTACTATTGCTAAAATAATATTAAATTACACCTAGACTAAAACTACAACAGTGAGCATGACAGTTTACTGGGTCGGGAAGACCATGCGAAAGAGCCGTCTTGCAGGCTCTGCGAAACGAAGACAATTCGGTAATTCCTCTGGCTTCCTCTGGTAGTGCATTCCACAGAGTTGGTGCAACTACTGAGAAAGCCCTTTGTCTTGTTGAGGACAGTCAATATTGTCTGATGGCAGGGACATTGAAGAGATTTTGTTCACCGGAGCGCAGGGATCTCTGGGGACAGTATGGGGAGAGACAGTCCCTCAAGTACACTGGCCCAAGACCATACAAGGCCTTAAAAGTTAACACCAACACCTTCAAGGAGATCCGGTGCTCGATAGGTAGCCAGTGCAGTTGCCGCAATATTGGTGTAATATGGGCCCTGGCGAGAAGGTGTGCCACAGCATTCTACACCAGCTTGAGCTTCCAGATCGTCCCCAAGGGTAGGCCAATGTAAAGGGTGTTACAGTAATCCAATCTTGAGATGACCATCGCCTGGATCACCGTGGCCAAGTCATTTACGGATAGGTAGAGCACCAGCCGCCTAGCCTGGCGCAGATGGAAAAATGCATTTTTGCTAACCGTGGAGACCTGAGTCTCCATGGACAGCAATGGATCCAATTGGACCCCTAGGCTTTTTACTAGCGACGATGGGCATGGTGCCTCACCATCCAACATAGGCATCCGGCATCCCCCATCCAGACGACCCAGCCACAAGATCTCTGTCTTCGAGGGATTCACCTTCAATCGGCTGGATCGTAGCCATCCAGTCACAGCCTCAAGAATTGGGTACGGATTCCAGCCGGCCTTCCATCCTCAGCACAAGCTGGGTGTCATCAGCGTACGGATGACACTCCAGACCAAAGCTACGTACCAACTGAGCCAGGGGACGCATGTAGATGTTAAATAATAGATGGGAGAGGATCGCTCCCTGGGGGACCCCACAACTTAACAGGAGTCTCCCAGAGATGACCCCCCCCCCCTCCCCCACCGCTGTCCCCGGTCCTGAAGGAAGAGACCCATTTAAGGGCCGCCCCCCTTACCCCCGATGCGGTTAAGCGGTGGACCAACAATGCATGATCTACTGTATCAAAGGCTGCCGTGAGATCTAATAACACGAGCACCGCTGATCCTCCCTGGTCCAATTGGCACCGCAGCTGGTCTCTGATGGAGACCAGCACAGTCTCCGTCCCATGCCCCGAATGGAAGCCGGACTGGAAGGGGTTGAAACCAGCGGTGGCATCTAAGAACTGCTGCAGCTGTCCCGCTACTGCCCTCTCAATCACCTTGCCCAGAAACAACAAATTCGAGACCGGGCAGTAACTGGAGGGAGCTGAACGATCTAAGTTCGGCTTCTTCAGTAGCGGGCTCACCATCGCCTCTTTCAATCCCTCTGGGAAAACTCCTTGCTCAAGGGAGCAGCTGACTATATTCATCAGAGGGTCTCGTAACCTCTCCTAGCAAGATCTAATTAGCCAGGAGGGGCACGGATCGAGGGAGCAGGTAGTTGGCCTAGCTGATCTTGTCAACAGCCTCCACGTCCAGCGGGTGGAAACGGTCGAAGGTGGGCCCCCCGAGTGGCGGCGGAGTCTCAAGTTCATTTACTGTGTCAAATGTGGCTGGTAAGTACTGGCGGAGCAAAGAGATCTTGTCTGCAAAATAGCTCTGAAAAACCTCAGCAGATCTGCCCCTCTCTGCTGTCCTTTAGGAGGCTGGTGAAGACCTGGATGTGGAGCCAAGCCTTCCCAGAATAGGATGAGATGGGCTATTGTCTGAATGTATGACCATGTTTACAGATTGAGTGGAATTGTTTTAATGGCGATGTGGTTTTATGCTGGGTTTTTATGTATTTTAATATGTTGTTGTACTTGTTTTTATGTATTTATTTATGTATTTATTTATTTATTTATCATTCTTGTATGCTGCCACTCCCCGAGGGCTCGGAGCGGCTCACAATCACAAGCATAAAACAGATAAAAACATCAGACAAACTATTCTAAATTTAAACTAAAACTAACTCTGCAGGATTACAAAAATCAGCAACTAAATGCCAGTTTGAAGAGATAGGTTTTACAGGCCCTGCCAAAGGCAAGGAGGTCTTGCAGGGCACACACTTCAGCTGGCAGAGTATTCCAGATAGTTGGAGCCACCACAGAGAAGGCCCTACGTCGGGTCGAAACCAGATGGATGGTCTTGACACCAGGCACCTCGGGGAGATTCAGATCTTCAGAGCGGAGTGATCTCTGGGGTTGATACCGTGTTTCCCCGAAAGTAAGACAGCGTCTTACTTTCTTTTCCCCCCCAAAAGTCCCCCTACGTCTTACTTTCGGGGTACGTCTTATATAACCCAAGACGTACTCCTGTCGCCACGCCCACGCCGCCGCCGCCACGCCGCCGCCGCCACGCCGCCGCAACCGGAGGTGTGCCACGGCACACCTGCGGCACACCTCCGCGGCACACCTCTTCGCCAGGGCTCCAGGCCAGGGAGGGGAAAGGAGCCAGGGGCGGGAGGAAGCGGGCGACGCGTCACTGTGACGCTGCGACCCTCCACGCCCCTGGCTCCTTTCCCCCTCCCTTGCTTGAGGAAAGAAGGGAGAGGGAAAGGAGCCAGGGGCGTGGTGAGGATCGCAGCGTCACAGTGACGCGTCGCCGCTTCTCTCCGCCCCTGGCTCTCTTCCCCCACCCTTGGAAGGGAGGAGGAAGAGAGCCAGGGGCGGGAGAAGGACGACGCGCCACTGTGATGCGTCATCGCTCTCGTCCCGCCCTGGCTCTCTTCCCCACCCTTGGAAGGGAGGGAGGAAGAGAGCCAGGGGCGGGGAAGGGACGACGCGTCACTGTGACGCGTCATCGCTCGTCCGCCCCTGGCTCTCTTCCCCACCCTTGGAAGGAGGAGGAAGAGAGCCAGGGGCGGGAGAAGGGACGACGCGTCACTGTGACGCTGCGATCCTCACCACGCCCCTGGCTCCTTCCCCTCTCCCTTCTTTCCTCAAGCAAGGGAGGGGAAAGGAGCCAGGGGCGTGGTGAGGATCGCAGCGTCAGTGACGCGTCGCCGCTTCCTCCGCCCCTGGCTCCTTTCCTCCCTTGCCTGGAGCCCTGGCGAAGAGGTGTGCCGGAGGTGTGCCGCAGGTGTGCCGCGCACACCTCCGGTTGCGGCGGCGGCGGGACGAGGTACGCCTTATATACGGGGTATGGCTTATATAAGCCGACCCCCCAGACACCCCCGATACGTCTTACAATCGGGGGTGTCTTACTTTCGGGGAAACACGGTAGGAGGTGAGACGGTCCCTCAGATACATCGGCCCCAGACCATATGGGCCTTGACGGTTAACACCATCACCTTGAAAGTGATCCTGTGCTCGACCAGGAGCCAATGAAGCTGCTGTAAGATGGGAGTTATGTGGCTCCTCGCCGGCACTCCAGCGAGGAGTCGAGCAGTGGCGTTCTGGACGAGCTTAAGCTTACGGATCACGGACAAGGGCAGGCCAATGTAAAGGGCGTTACAGTAGTCTATCCTTGAGATGACCGTGGCTTGGATAACTGTGGCTAGGTCGTTTCTAGATAAGTAGGGGGCCAGCCACCTAGCCTGTCGCAGGTGGAAAAAGGCGGTTTTGCTGACAGTGGAGACCTGGGCCTCCATAGACAGCAAAGGGTCAATCACAACCCCCAGGCTTTTTACTGATGATGACGGGCAAAGTGCCTCACCATCCAGGGTGGGAAGCTGGACCATCCCACAATCCGGTCGACCCAGCCACAGTATCTCCGTCTTCGCTGGATTCACTCTCAATCTACTGGCACGCAGCCATCCAGTGACGGCCTCAAGGCACTGATGGAAACAAGAGGGTACGGAGTCTGGCCGGCCTTCCATCTTCAGAACGAGCTGGGTGTCGTCAGCGTACTGATAACATTCCAGCCCGAAACTTCAAACCAGCCCAGCAAGTGGTCGCATGTAGATGTTAAATAACAGAGGGGAAAGTATGGCCCTTGAGGGACCCCACAAGATAGAGGGGCCCTCTCGGAGACCAGACCCCCCCCCTTTCCACTCGCTGTCCCCGATTGTGTAGAAAGGACAACAGCCATTTCAAGGCTGTTCCCCTAACTCCAACAACGGCAAATTGTAAATTGTATAGCATTGCATTTTTGCTGTTATGCCGGTCTGAGTCCCTCGATAGAGATGAGAAGGTCGGGGTACAAAAGTTTTAAATAAATAAATAAATAAATAAAATTATTGGTGAGTGTTTCAATTCTAAAATTCCTCCCCCCCTTCCCTGCATGTTTCTAATATTGACTTGTCGGCATGAATTTAACGAATTTGATAGACTTACGAGGAATAACAATATTTTTGCACATCCCTAATAGCGTATGTATCAGTTTCTGTAATTTCAAGATTTATCGTTCTTGCTCCTTTCCCCATTATTTTCCGGTTGGCATAATTTGTAATTCAGAGTTATCATATAACAAACAACAGATTTGCTTTCAGCCTTCTCCCACTCATGAACTGTGATGTATTGCAACCTGCTTGCAAATCGCTGCCGTTCTAATATAATTGACTTCCACCACATTAGGCAGACAACTTGGCAAACTTCAGCCCCACAACTCCTGTATTCTCACTTTCTGACAACTTCTATAGAATGTCTCCGCAGTACACAAGCAAACAAATTCTGTGTTTACTTTCGCATCAATCAAAATGGAAAGAAGATCTGCAGCGAGAAAGGAAATCCCACAAAGGAAGAAGAAAGGGAAGCATCGCTAATTTCGCACTGTCTTTGTAAATTTCTTTTTTTTTACTCCTAGGCATTAAGTTCAACTGTCAGATAACAAAAGCAATCTAACACAATAGAGCCAGGGGTTAATAATCAATGATACAAGAAGATGGTACAAACCCGCATCGATATATAAAATCAATATATTGTATGGAAAGGTTTCATAATCATGAATAATAAAGCATATCAAATTACATATTCAATACATGTTACCGTGTCCTTGGCGCGAAACTGGTACTATAAATCTCAGTCCGGAGTTGACTGTATTACCTTATGTTTTCTGTGTGGGGTTATTGATGGAAACTCTTTACTGATTATTATCATTATTATTATTATAAGTCATAGGAAAAGAACCTGCTTATGTTATATGTATACAACGCTATCCCCTATTTTCTTTCAGGGGCAGATCAGTATGCTGCAAAAATCACAATACACTCTGTTGCAAAACGTATCAAAATGTATTATCTCATAACAATCTGTGAATAAATTCTGGCCATTAGTATCCTCCATACCAGGGCTAGAGACCCCCCCGTGCATTGCCTACAAACGAACTAAAAACCAAAGAGAGTACCTAATTCACAACAACCATGTGGCCAAACCAAAAACCCAGACACCCCACCCGGGGACAAAAAAATGCGGAGGTTGCCCGATCTGCCCATTACTTGCATTGGGCAATACCATCCAAAATAGAAGAACAGGGAGAACTCTCTATCTTAGAGATGAAATAATCTGCACTTCTACCGGGGTTATCTATGCTATCATATGCAGTTGTGGGTGCGATAGATATTACACAGGGATGACCTCGAGATGCCTGAAAGTTCGAATCATGGAGCACCTTTCGAGAATAAGATGTGGGTCGACAGACTCAGAATTTTACCAGCACTGCGCCCAAAGAAAATAGACCCCCGCACCTTAAAGGTAATGGGGCTAGAAAAGGTATATTCCCCCCCCCCCCACTGTGATAAGCAAAAGGTACTACGGATTGCAGAAAGAAAGTGGATTTTACTATTGTCATGCGAATTCCCATCCGGGTTAAATGAAATACTATCAGTTCAAACTTTGCTACTATAACACACCTGCGGGATATTAATTAACAGCTACTTAAACTGCCTAGCCCAGGATCCCAGTGCTGATTCCAGCCCGGGAGGCGATTTGCAACAGCAATATGCATGTAGAAGCGCTAACGCGGTATGTACTGATGTTCTATGGATTGCTAACTTTGTAACTATAATATGTATACTATTGTACTAGCTGTGTAGCACGATGTTCACTCTGTGCCATCCCTCATTCAGCAACCTTCCGTTTTGACCAAGAGTCTAAAGTTGATGACAACCATTCCGGGGGAGGAGCGGCTAAAAGACCCCAGCACCCTGAGGAAGCGTGGTATACGCGAAACGGCCTTCTGGCGTCGTTACCTCTTGCCGTAGGCGCCTGCTCACCGAGCAGTGCCAGCTCTCCCGACTCCTAAGGCTCCCCCGACGACTCGGTCTCGATCCGTGAGAGAATTGCCTCCGGATTGCCCATAGGGGTAAAATAGACTGTATGTTTGCGTCTTTATGCCCTATTATTGTATGTAAGGGCTACATAACTGGATTGTGTTCTACTGTATAGACATTGCACGCACAGTGATATTGATTCTATAGAGAACAGATTGTTATGAGATAATACATTTTGATACGTTTTGCAACAGAGTGTATTGTGATTTTTGCAGCATACTGATCTGCCCCTGAAAGAAAATAGGGGATAGCGTTGTGTATTAGCAGTTTGCTAGAGGAACATTATTGTTTGTGTATTGGATTATGTTATATGTATAGCCTTGGAAAAGAAACGAAACGGATGTACTGCGGCCCCGATTCAAGAGGATACCCCTCCCGTCGGCTTGCCTGATCGAAACCAACGGAGCCTGGATGTTTGGCTCCGGTTCTCTGCTTTAATTGCGACTCCTATTATGGACAAGGTTTCCTTTACCTACTATCTTTGGAATATACCTTTAATTTGAATTTTGGGACTACCATTTGGAACTCTCATAGAGATTTACTCTTTTGCATTCTGGACTGAGATTTATAGTACCAGTTTCGCGCCAAGGACACGGTAACATGTATTGAATATGTAATTTGATATGCTTTATTATTCATGATTATGAAACCTTTCCATACAATATATTGATTTTAGATAACAAAAGCAGCCTGCAAAATTGAAATTGTCAAGGATATTAAACCTACAATACTAACACATTCTGTAGTCTAAGGCAGGCATGAGCAAACTTTGGCCCTCCAGGTGTTTTGGACTTCAACTCCCACAATTCCTAACAGCCTACCGGCTGTTAGGAATTGGGGGAGTTGAAGTCCAAAACACCTGGAGGGCCAAAGTTTGCCCATGCCTGGTCTAAGGTCATTACTGTCAAAAATGAGCCTCAAAGGACTCCTTAACCTTATAAATTGAAACTAAATCCAGACAAGACAGAGGTCTCCTGGTCAGTCGCAAGGCCAAACAGAGCATTGGGTTACAGCCTGTGCTTGATGAGTTACACTCCCCTGAAGGTGCAGGTTCGCAGCTTAGGGGTGATCCAGGACTCATCGCTGAGCTTGGAAGCCCAGGTCTCGGCGGTGGCCGGGAGAGCTTTTGCACAGTTAAAACTTGTGCGCCAGCTACGGCCGTACCTTGGGAAGTCTGACTTGGCCACGATGATCCACTCTCTAGTTACATCCCGAGTAGACTACTGCAATGCACTCTACGTGGGGTTATTTATTATTATTTATTTACTTTATTTATATTCTGCTCTTCTCACCCCAAAGGGGACTCAGAGCGGATTACAGGTTCACATACTTTAGCAGACAATGCCTGCTGTTTCACAAACACACATATAGACGAACAGGGGCAAACTCTGGCCACCAGGGAACTGACGCACTCTCAGCGTTCCCAGCATCCCTTGTTGTTCCTTCCGCATTCCTCAGCGTTCCTGGAGTTCTTTAATGGCCTCATAATTCAGTCAAAATTTGCCTCCCCACTTAATGTGGTACCTTTATCACCTACTTGACAGATGCAACTGTCTTTTCAGGCTGCAAAGGTCGACAGCACGCTACACTTAAAGGTCGAGCACCCACCTAGACCCGGGCATGCCTCAAACTCATGACCTACTGGTCAGAGAGATCTTATGCAGCTGATACTTAGCCAGCTGCGCCACATTCCCAGTGCCTCTGAAGACTGCCTGGAAGCTTCAACTAGTCCAACGTTCGGCAGCGAGGTTAATCAATGGGGCTGGATACAGGGAGCGCACAACGCCCTTGCTCTGCCAGCTCCACTGGCTGCCTATCAGCTTCCGAGCACAATTCAAAGTGCTGGCTTTGGCCTATAAAGCCCTAAGCGGTTCTGGCCCAGTTTACCTGTCCGAACGTATCTCCCACTATTTTATTTATTTATTTAATTATTTATTACTTCATGCTTATAGACCGCCACTCCCCATGGGCTCGGGGCGGTTTACAACAGTGGCATGACACAATTACAATATCTATATATATAAAAAGAGAGTGGTCGTGGTACCCGGCAAATAGGCGCGAAAACTACATGTCCAAGAACCACGAAAATCGCCAGGCCACTGACCCATACCACGGGGTCCCTATAGGCCCACAAAAACACCCGAAACACAACCCACCACCCTCTAAAACACCCCGAAAAACAACCTTTCCACGCATGCACAAACGGCGAACTGTGGCGGCCACAGCAACGCCCCGCCCCTCCTCCTCCTCCAACACACCCTCCCACCCTGCCTCCCCTTGGCCCCGCCCCTCCTCCCTCCCACCCCACCTCCATGCCCCAAGACATTATCCCACCCGCGCCGCTGACGCCATGCCCACCTCCTCCGCCGCTAACAGGCCGCTCCTCAAGCCGGGACACATGGGCACCGCCTTGGCAGTCTTCTCCGCCGCGTCCTTGCCTCCGTAATGAACCCAGGCCAGGATGGCAGCCGCTGAGGAAAGCCAGGACGCGGCGGAGAAGGCGGCCAGGGCGGTGCCATGGTGGCCTTCTCCGCCACGTCCTGCCTTCCTCAGCGGCTGCCATCCTGGCCTGGGTTCAGAACCGGCCAAGGACGCGGAGAAGGCGCCCTCGGCGCGCCCTGGCGCCTTCTCCGCCCGCGTCCTTACCCTTCCTTGGTGGCTGCCATCCAGTTCTGGACTCAGCCCAGGATGGCAGCCAACAAGGAAGGGTAAGGACGCGGCGGAGAGGGCGGCCAGGGCGCCGCCAAGGGCGCCGCCAAGGGCGCCTTCTCCGCCGCGTCCTTGGCTCCGGTTCTGAATCCAGGCCAGGATAGCAGGCGCTGAGGGAATGCAAGGACGCGGCGGAGAAGGCGCCCATGGGCACCGCCCTGGCCGCCTTCTCCGCCGCGTCCTTGGCTTTCCTCAGCGGCTGCCATCCTGGCCTCGGTTCATTACCGGAGGCAAGGACGCCGACGGGAAGGCGCCCACACGCGCAACCAGGGTCCATGGGGCGCCTGGGAAATGACAGAGGAGACGACTACAGACAGGAACTACACCTCCCAGAAGGCTCCGCGCCTCTCACTGGGAAACAGGGGCGGAGCTTTCTGGAAACTGAAGTCCCATGCCTCTATCCGCCTCCTCCTCCGACTCCCAGCCTCCAAAGCGTTCCCGGACACAACCCACGCGGCCAGGGACCACGGAGAAAGGCAAGGAGGCGACTAACTCTTCCACGAAGAAGCTGTAGAGGACCTATCCCTTCCACCAACCACTTCCTGAAGAAGCTATGGGTGATTCCTTCTTTTCAACAACCTTTCCACCAAGAAGGTGTGGATGATCCATCCCTTTCACCAACCCTTCCATCAAGTGGCTATGAATGACCTATCCCTTCCATCACCCCTTTCGGCAGGGAAGTACAACAACAACCAACCACCTACCCACACACATACACACACACACACACACACACACATACACCCAAACAGACACATAAAAACACACACAAAACACATAGTCACATCACAACCAACCCATACATACCCAGACTTCCACACATCTCCTAAATAGGGCACAGCAACGCGTGCCGGGTTCAGCTAGTAGATATAATAAAAAACAGATCATTACATAATACTAGCTACAAACTCACAGCACTAACTATAACAATAGGGCTAGAATCAGTATTTCAGGTGAGGCCCATCGATGTTTGGGGGGCCAAGAGGGAAGGCAAGATCCAAGGGGGCAGACCTCCAAACCTTGTGGGGTGATCCTGAGTCCCAAGGAGAATCGGTCTTCCAGGAGGAGAGGGCAAGTCACGAGACAGGTGGTCAGATGGGTAGTTTAGGGAGTTCTCAACCCTAATAAATAGAGGAGTCGTTCGCCTCTTTACTTCGCCTCCTACAGGCTGTGATGTTGCCTTTCGTCTCCAACTCCCGAAGCCCACTCCCCAAATGGTTCTGGAATGGAATCATCAGTGGCGGGTCTTGCACCACTGGGATCCGTATCCAGAGGAAGTCAGTGCCACCCCCACAACACTCTGGGTGGGCTCCACTGCCCCAGCGCCAGTTCCCAGAGCTCCTCCACGGCGATCATCGGAAGTGGTGCCGGGGGTGGGATGACGCCATTTCCGCTTCCTCCATGCTTGCGCAGTCGTCCCATGACTGTCGGGGGGGGGGGGTCAGTCCAGTGACAACAGCTCCGGGAGCGATCTCCACACCGGTGTCCCCAAGGACATGCGCCATCTTGGGGAAGACTCTCGGGGCCTCTCTCCCCGTGCAAGAGAGACAGCGGCGCTATGATCCAACTAGGGCCCTAAGATAATCCGGGGAGACCCTGCTCTTTGCCCCCATTGTCGCAATAGCGTCTGATGGGGACAAGGGACAGGGCCTTCTCTGTGGTGGCCCCTTGGCTATGGAACTCCCTCTCAAGTGAAATTAGATCTGCTGTATCCCTCTTGACCTTCTGGAAACAAGTGAAATCCTGGCTATGGGATCAGACCTTTGTAGATTAGGTTGACTTGCTGACTTTTTTTTAGAACCGACTGACTGCCCCTTGGATGATGATTCAAACCAGCGACTGCTGACTGCTTGATTGTTTTTATATTGTTTTATACCGTCTTATACTGTCTTATACTGTTTTATTGCCTTTGGCACCCCTTTGTTGTGGGGGGGGGGAGGAGGCTTGCGTACCCTAATGAAGTTGTGAGCTATGTTGGTGGGGCCTCCCATGCCAGACAGGTCACAACCAAAGGGTCTGACAAAGAGCATCAAAGGGCAGGATGGGCTCTCTAGCCTTTTGGCAACCATCCTAGGAGAAGGAAAACTCTGATTTCAAACGCGGGCAGATGGTGCTTGTCTAACCCTGTAAGGTCAACCATCTAAAGGTGCCAAATCGTGCAGCCCTCCATTTGACCACAACCCGGAGGAGAGCTTTTAGCGTTATCGCTCCTGTGTTGTGGAATGCTCTCCCTCCTGCCATTCGCGCGATGCCCACTTTACTGGCTTTTCATACAGGCTTTTGGGTCGGAGCAATGCTAAGGCTCCACGATATGGCCAAGGGGCTATGACTTTATGCAGCCCCATTGTCTGCTCTAACTGTGGATGCATTTTTACGTCCAACCATGTTTTAATATGTGCCATGTATTGTATTGTTTTTAGTGTGTTTTACTGTGTTTTTATTGACTGTAACTGTTTTTAACGACTGTCAGTCGCCCCGAGCCACTTGGAAGGGGCGACAAAGAAATCCAAATAAATAAATAAATAAATAAATAAATAAGGAAACTCGAACCAAACCTACGACCTGAGGACCTCACTGCCACTGTCCCAGCTTGCTAGGCCCCGGCAGATAATCCTTTGGTTTAAAGCAGGGCTGCCCAACTGACCCCGGGGGCCGTATACGGCCCCCCAGCCCCTTCCCTACGGCCCCCTAAGCTTTTTAATTAAAAAAATTGAAAAATAAAATAAATAATTTTTTTTAAAAAAATGCCTACTTCCGGGTTCAGAGCAAGTATCGCGAGAATACGCAATCCACACGGGATTTCGCTGTCAACGCGAGATCACGCCGGCGTTGACAGCGAAATCCCGTGTGGATTGCGTATTCTCGCGATACTCTTCGGCTACTCTACTACTGGATCGCTGAGGCCCACAGACGTGATTAGGACCTTCTTCGACTCAGTCAGTCGTCGCCTCTCTCGTCGTCCGGGTACTCCTGGATCCTGCGCGTTTGGAAAAGGTAGGCCGAAGCAGGGGGGCTCTCAGGGGCTCCTCATTCCCTCCCCCATCTCCCCTCATGTATTAAATATAAAATTAAATATATTTAAAGATGAAATAAGGGAGAGAGATGGGATACATTAAAATAAAAATAGAGGGGGGAGGATGGAATTAAATATATTTACTATTAAATAAAAATAAGGGGAGATGGGAGGATGGAATTAAATATATTTAATATTAAATAAAAATAAGGGAGAGGGGAGGATGGGATTAAATATATTTAATATTAAATAAAAATAAGGGGAGAGGGAGGATGGAATTAAATATATTTAATATTAAATAAAAATAAGGGGAGATGGGAGGATGGAATTAAATATATTTAATATTAAATAAAAATAAGGGGAGATGGGGAGGGATGGAATTAAATATATTTAATATTAAATAAAAATAAGGAGAGGGGGAGGATGGAATTAAATATATTTAATATTAAATAAAAATAAGGGGGAGATGGGAGGATGGAATTAAATATATTTAATATTAAATAAAAATAAAATATATTTAATATTAAATAAAAATAAGGGGAGAGGGGAGGATGGAATTAAATATATTTAATATTAAATAAAAATAAAGGGAGATGGGAGGATGGAATTAAATATATTTAATATTAAATAAAAATAAAGGGGAGAGGGAGGATGGAATTAAATATATTTAATATTAAATAAAAATAAGGGGAGGAGGGGGAGGATGGAGATGGATTAAATATATTTAATGTTGAATAAAAATAAGGGGAGAGGGGAGGATGGAATTAAATATATTTAATATTAAATAAAAATAAGGGGAGAGGGGAGGATGGAATTAAATATATTTAATGTTGAATAAAAATAAGGGGAGAGGGGAGGATGGAATTAAATATATTTAATGTTGAATAAAAATAAGGGGAGATGGGAGGATGGAATTAAATATATTTAATATTAAATAAAAATAAGGGGAGAGGGGAGGATGGAATTAAATATATTTAATATTAAATAAAAATAAAGGAGAGGGGAGGATGGAATTAAATATATTTAATATTAAATAAAAATAAGGGGCGAGGGAGGATGGAATTAAATATATTTAATATTAAATAAAAATAAGGAGAGAGGGGAGGATGGAATTACATATATTTAATATTAAATAAAAATAAGGGGAGAGGGGAGGATGGAATTAAATATATTTAATATTAAATAAAAATAAGGGGAGAGAGGGAGGATGGAATTAAATATATTTAATATTAAATTAAAATAAGGGAGAGGGAGGATGGAATTAAATATATTTAATATTGAATAAAAATAAGGGGAGAGGGGTGGATGGAATTAAATATATTTAATATTGAATAAAAATAAGGGGAGAGGGGAGGATGGAATTAAATATATTTAATATTAAATAAAAATAAGGGGAGAGGGGAGGATGGAATTAAATATATTTAATATTAAAGAAAAATCAGGGGAGAGGGGAGGATGGAATTAAATATATTTAATATTAAATAAAAATAAGGGGAGAGGGGAGGATGGAATTAAATATATTTAATATTAAATAAAAATAAGGGGAGAGGGGAGGATGGAATTAAATATATTTAATATTAAATAAAAATAAGGGGAGGGGTGGATGGAATTAAATATATTTAATATTAAATAAAAATAAGGGGAGGGGTGGATGGAATTAAATATATTTAATATTGAATAAAAATAAGGGGAGAGGGGAGGATGGAATTAAATATATTTAATATTGAATAAAAATAAGGGGAGAGGGGAGGATGGAATTAAATATATTTAATATTAAATAAAAATAAGGGGAGAAGGAAGGATGGAATTAAATATATTTAATATTAAATTAAAATAAGAGGAGAGGGGAGGATGGAATTAAATATATTTAATATTAAATAAAAATAAGGGAGAGGGGATGATGGAATTAAATATATTTAATATTAAATAAAAATAAGGGGAGAGGGGAGGATGGAATTAAATATATTTAATATTAAATAAAAATAAGGGGAGAGGGGAGGATGGAATTAAATATATTTAATATTGAATAAAAATAAGGGGAGAGGGGAGGATGGAATTAAATATATTTAATATTAAATAAAAATAAGGGGGCTGGGGAGAGGGCAGAGCTGGGGGTGGGGAGGGGCGGGGGCAGACCCTACGGCCCCCCAGGTCATCAGTGACCGGAATTCAGGCCCCTGGGCCGGTAGAAGTTGGACAGCCCTGATTTAAAGGGGGAGGCCAGTTCTGTGCACGCTGCGCCCCACCAGAAAAATCCATTGCACAGGCTCGAAGGACACATCCAACCTCCAAATCATCAACGTGCTTGTGGAAAGCATGGGGTGAGTCCTTCCTGAGTCTTCGTTCGCGAAGAAAAGCCAAGAGATTGCCATATAGCTGTAAAATTGTATTTTTATGTTTCTGGTATGGGCACCAAGGGGTGCAATTTTGTTAGCCGTCCTGAGTCCTTCTGCGGAGGTTGAGATAAGACGGGATATAAAAGCCCGAAATAAATACAGTTTAAATAATTCTGAATTCGTCCATTTTGTTCAAAATCCGATTGTGGTTCAAAATGTGGTACAAACTCGCCATTAAATTGTGAATAAATGTGTACATTAGCAACATTTTCACATTAAAAGCTCCATTATTCTATTGTTAACCTCAAAACCTCCCTGCCGGATCAGAAGAGTGGTTTATTTAGTGCAGCATCCGGTTGTTAACACTGGCCAGGCAGATGCTTCTGGGAAGCCTGTAATGATGTCGATAATTTGTGTGTAAATGTTGTATAACATATGTTAAATGTATGTTGTTTTGTGTAGTTCAAAGGAATATTCTATGAATTGTTGCTGTGGGTGAGCCAGAAGGGAGGCTTGGCAGAAGCTCTGAAGAGCTGTCGCCATAGCAACCAGGGCCAGAGCCTTTTAGAATGTTCAAGGTATGAATTTTACAGTTGGTGAAGAGCGGTTGGAAGCCAACTGCCATGAGAGGGGGGAGGAGTTTGTTTTGAGTTAGTTGGTCTTAAGGACTGTAAGAGAACAGTTCAGTCTTTAGTTGGTCTTAAGGACTGTAAGAGAACAGTTCAGTCTTTAGTTGGTCTTAAGGTCTGCAAGAGAGCAGTCAGTTTTATGGGTGTAGAGACCCTAGTCAAAGTCGGAAGAGTCAGGGGTTTATAGAGGGTTAGTGGGAACCCTATAGTATAACCCCATTGTGTTTTGTGTAACAGAATAAGTTTGTGCCTCTGAGGAAGTATAAAACCAATCAAGATTTGTACCCATTTGTGTCATAATAAATTATTTACATCTTAAAAGAAAAACACCTCTGTTGGTTCTTTTATTGGTGGTGGCCCTCAAGGTCAGTGGTCGGACAGACAAATGGTGGCAGTGTGGTCAAGTGGTTACTGAGAAATTTAAAGTCTCTGCAATTCAATGGTTAGTGGGGGAGATAGTCTACCCTGCCATAAGACAGAAGTTGCTGAGGTAACTTCGAGGCCCCCCTTGCATTTAGGGTTAGCAGTTTGGACAGAGAAAGATTGTCCAGTCTGAGGCCGGTCAAGGGGTTGTCACAAAGCCCAAGCTCCAGAGCAAGATCTGAAAGCAACATTGTTATGTATTCACTTGAAACACACTGTTGGGATACCACTAATCTTGTTACGGATATATATTTAATTTATTTTGTGAAGGCAATGCTGTGGAAACCAAGTATGTTGTTTTTACAGTACAGCCAAGGGGCGAAATACATATGCACATTTAACTAATTGGCCCTACTTTATTAAAGGTCCCCAATAGGGATGTCATCCATGGGCTGTAATTGGGGCGGGGGGGGGGGGGGAATAAATGTGGGTCTAAAGAGCTAAAAATAATCATTGAAACATAATTATGAATTGCTTTCCAAAAAGACCTTTACAGTGTAAAATTTACAATTCTCAAACTAAAATATATTTTACTTATTGGTCGTAAGTCAGGTGATCAAATGCTTAAAGTAGTAGAATTGCTGTTTTTAAATTAAGTGCATTCTAGTCGAAGTAGCAAATTATTTAGGGAATTAAATGGCAAAAGATTATCTTCATCTATATTTGAAACAACGGAAACTTAAATGCTCTTATTCTACACAATAAGAAAAGACAGAGAGGCTCAGCAGCCTGCCATATATTTCTATAAAAAGCCCTTACTATGCAAATTGTAAAAACCGGCTCACGTAATGCATAAAAAACATACCTCAATATTACAATTTGAAAATGCACTTAGAAAACATCTTCCTGTGCTTCTTCAAAGAGAGAAATCACCTAAAAACTAAACTCAAAGTTGTGGAAAATTAATGAACAGTAGATTGAAAATGTCTATGAATTTTGAAAGAAAGTTAAGACTTGGCCGTTCGAGCGGGCATTTGCAGATGAAGTGTTTAATTATTTAATTGAGACCTGTGGAATGATATGACAATGCAATGGAAACCGATTTTAATAACGAGTCACTGAGATTTGTATTTTATAATTTCAATTGCCAATTGTATTGCTTTTATATGGTTGTTTTGGGCTGGAAGTCAGCCTGAAGAAAATGGAAGTCCTCTACCAGCCCGCACCACAGGAAGAACACCATGCATAGGCAAATCTGTGCTTAAGTCCGTTCAGCAGTTCACCTACCTGGGAAGCATCATCTCTCCAGACGCCAAGATTGACAAAGAGATAGATCACAGATTAGCAAAGGCATAGAGTGCATTTGGAAGGCGTCACAAAAGAGTCTGGAGTAACAAACACCTGAGGCAAAGCACCAAAATCAGTGTATACAGAGCTATCGTACTGTCTATTCCCCTCTATGGGTCTGAAACATGGGTCACCTATCGCCAACACCTACGACTCCTCAAACGCTTTCATCAGCGCGGTCTTCGCACAATCCTAAATATATGTCTAAATATAAACACTGCATTAATCTAATGCAGTGTTTTTCAACCTTTTTTGAGCCACGGTACATGTTTACAAATCTGTGCTGAAAATAGATTGCATTGTTGAAAGAGATTATGTGGGAATGTTGTGAAGCAAATTCATGGGAAACTGAATGATTTCATGGGTGTCTATTAAGCCAGTGTTTTTCAACCTGCACATTTTTTACATTTACAAACTCCTGGGGAACACCACCAACCAAAATGACACAAAATGACACTCTAACACAGTCATACATATAGTTAATATGTTTTTAAATGTATTTATACACTCCGTGTGAAACCTGGGCCTGTTTCGATGAACACAACATAGATATACTGGCTTTTAATCCGTCTTCCCTAGCAGATAAGGTAAATTCATGCACTCAACATTTGAGCCAGGGTATGTAAAACCTGAATTGGTGAATGCTGCTTTTTTGTATTCAACAGGATTTGTTTCCTTCTCATCAATCCATAAAAAGACACAAATCACCTTTATCATCAAGCAAAGTGACAGCAAAAACATCTCTGTCTTTATTTGATGAGGAGGAGGAAGAGGTAGATGATTTCTGATAATAACTAGCATGCAGCACCGTCGCCCTAGAATTGCATTGGTGCAGCGCCGACGTACTCCGAGGGAATTATTTTTCGGGAACACAACCCACATCTGGAAGTCATCATTTGACACGGAACAAGCTTCGTGATGCCCGAGCTTCTCCATAGGGGCTGTTATATGAGTTAGGAGGACGCTCACGGTAACGGGGGACCATTATTATTCATTACCCTGCATTTTAAGGGACTTGTGTGTATTTCTGCTAGTGTGGAGACCTCATTCCCCCACATAGGAGAAGGGAGCCCGAACGGAGAAGAAAAAGTGTTCGGCAGGAGGGGGAAGAAAGGGTATTTTTCCACGGCACACCTGATAATCGCTCACAGCACACTAGTGTACCGCAGCACACCGGTTGGGAAACACTGATCTAATGTCTTACCTTCAACATTTATTTTATTTATAGATTTTATTCGATCCCAGGAAAACAAGAAGCAAATGGAAAAGATTTCAGTATCCTAAAGTGAGAACTTAATAACTTAAGAACGCCAAAGTTGTGAAAAAGACGCCCTGAATACCCTTTGGGGTGAAAAGGGCGGAATGTAAATGCTGTAAATAAATAAATAAATAAATAAACTTTAATTGTAATAAATTAAATTGGATGCTTACTAACAAAAAGGAATCATTTTATTTATTTATTTATTTATGACATTTATATGCCACCCTTCTCACCCCAAAGGGGACTCAGAGCGGCTCACAAGTCATATGAACATACAACATACAACATTTAATCTTTCTAAACAATAAAACAAACTCTGCTGAAAACCACCCGCACATTATTCCCATCTTTTTTTCTCAGCAGGTTGCAAAGCATTGGTCAATATCCTGTTGGCGAGTGGGACTGTAATACAGTCTTTCTCAACCAGTGTGCCGTGGCACACTAGTGTGCCGTGACGGACCTCCTGCTGTGCCGCGAGAAAAGCTCTCTGCCCCCCTTCCTGCCCCCCTTCCTGCCGAACTCCTGCTGCTTAGGGGAGGAGGAGGAAGGACCGGGCAGTGGCGAAGAAAAAGAAGGGACCGGGGCGCTGCCACCTTCGGCTGTTTCCCCAGCCAGCCTTCAATCCGCCATGACTCCCACCATGACTCTCGCCCCTCACTCGCTGAAGCTGCGTGGAGGAGCCCCGCCCACTGAAGCCCGTTCACCGCTCATGCTCCTCCTGTAGGAGAGCTGAAGCTGGGGGGGGGCGGGGCATGGTGCGACCTGGCTCTGCCCCTCCCCCGGCCGGCACTCCAGCAGCTGCTCCAGCCTTGAGGGACAGTGCCAAGCCAGCATTGTGCTGGCTCTGGCACCGCTGGCTTGGCACTGCCTCCTCAAGGCTGGAAAAGCTGCTGGGAGAGGTGAAGCCGGGGGTAGGGGGCAGGGCATGGCGCAGCCTGGCTCCACCCCCTCCCTGGCTTCGGCACTCCCAGCAGCTGCTCCCAGTAGGCCACCAACCCCCAACCATTCTTTACTGTGTTAGAGTGTCATTTTGTGTCATTTTGGTTGGTGGTGTGCCCCCGGATTTTTTTAATGTTAAAAGTGTGCCGCGGCTCAAAAAAGGTTGGGAAACACTGCTGTAATATACTGAAGTAAAGGTAAAAGTTTCCCCTTGACATTACGTCTAGTCATGTTCGGCTCTGGGGGTTGGTGCTCATCTCCATTTCTAAGCCGAAGAGCCAGCATTGACTTAACACTGGGTCAATAGAGAAAAGACCTCACAAAGAATTATCATACATCAGTGTTGCATTAATTAAACAGAGAAAATCAGTACAATGAAAATGTAAGCATATACAATGCCAGTCAAAGGAGTCTATGGTATAAACCAGGACTGCCCAACTGGCGGCTCGGGGGCCGTACACGCCCCCCCCCAGCCTGTTGGACACGGCCCCCGCTATGCCCTCGGCCGCCTTTAAAAAAATCTTTTTTAAAAAAAATGGCGGCCGAGGGGGAGGCGGGGCAGGGAGGAGGAAGTGAGCCAGCTCCTCCTCCCTGCACCGCCCCCTCCGTCCCTCTCTCCGCGCCGCCGATGCAAACCGGATCGCATCGGCGCCGGTGAGAGAGGGACAAGGGGTGGTACAAGGAGGAGGAAGAGAGCTAGCTCCTCCTCCCTGCACCGCCCTCTTCTTCCCTCTCTCGCCGGCGCCGATGCCTTGCAAGGGAGGGGGGTCCCCCGGCGGCGCCTCCCTCCCTTGCAAGGCATCGCGGCAGCGGCTGAAGCCGGCGCCGGCTTCCGCGGCTGCCGCGATGCTTTGCAAGGGAGGGGGGTCCCCCGGCGGCGCCTCCCTCCCTTGCAAGGCATCGCGGCAGCGGCGGAAGCCGGCGCCGGCTTCCGCGGCTTCCGCGATGCGTTGCAAGAGAGGGGGGTCCCCCCCGGCGGCGCCTCCCTCCCGTGCAAGGCATCGCGGCAGCGGCTGAAGCGGCGCCGGCTTCCGCGGTTGCCGCAATCCCTTGCAAGGGAGGGGGTCCCCAGCGGCGCCTCCTCCCTTGCAAGGCATCGTGGCAGCGGCTGAAGCCGGCGAACGCCAGCTTCTTCATCTGCCGCAATGCCTTGGAAGGGAGAGGGTCCCCCGCGGCGCCTCTCCCTTCCAAGGCATCCCGGCCCAAAGCATCCATCTGGCAGCTGGGGGCCCGTGGCTCCTCCCTCTCTCCCAAAGCATCCCGGCAGCCGGGGGCGGGGCCGGGGGCGGGCCGGCCCGCCCCCCAGGTCATCAGTGACCTGGAATCCGGCCCTTGACCGGTTAGAAGTTGGACAGCACTGGTATAAACAGTCCCCAATGAGTCGGATATATATTCCGCACAGAGTTCGTGTCCATGTGTATAAAGTAGCAGTCCTCTGGATGGTGTACGCAATTTCCACAAAAAAATATAAAAGTTCCTCGACCAAAACAAGGAAAAATCAATGGAAAAATTCATAAGATTCACCACTCCTCTGATTGTTCCCCTAAGCCAGTGTTTCCCAACCAGTGTGCCGCGGCACACTAGTGTGCCGTGAGCGATCAGCAGGTGTTCCATGGGAAATTGGCATTCTTCCCTCTCCTAGCATCTCTTTCTCCCTCTTTCCCTCCCTAAAGATTTTCCTCGAGGCAAAGGAAGGGCTCCGCCGAATGCCGGAAGCTCCACGTCGGTGAATTGGGCAGTGAGTGAACCTGGGAGCATCGGGAGGCTGAAGCATTCACAGGTTTCCAAGAAACAAATCGAGCCCCTCCGCTTGGAAATGTTTATTTTTTTTACTATTTATAACAGCTTCATGACATCCATAGTTATCTGGAAGCAAGTTTCACTCAGGGTGAAATTTCACAAGGGTCTGGAGAACAAGCCCTATGAGGAGTGGCTTGAAGAGCTGGGCATGTTTAGCCTGAAGAAGAGAAGGCTGAGAGAAGACATGATAGCCATGTATAAGTATGTGAGAGGAAGTCATATATATGTTGTGTGCATTGAAACAGGTCCAGGTTTCACACGGAGTGTATAAATACATTTAAAAACATATTAACTATATGTATTACTGTGTTAGAGTGTCATTGTGTGTCATTTTGGTTGGTGGCGTGCCCCAGGATTTTGTAAATGTAAAAAATGTGCCACAGCTCAAAAAAAGGTCGAAAAATACTGTCCTAGGTCATGTGGCCAGCATGACGGCATGGAGCACTGTTACATTACACTAAAGCAGTACCTATTGATCTACTCTCATTTGCATGTTTTTGAACTGCTAGGTTGTCAGAAGCTGGAGCAACAGCAGGAGCCAGGATTTGAACCGCTGACCTTTTGGTCAGCAAGTTCAGCAGCTCAATGGTTTAACCCACTGCACCACTGGGGACTCCTTAGTACTACACTAAGTAGATAAATACTGGTGTCAGGAGGAAAGACGTACTGATGAGGAAGAAGGCAAACCAAATCATACTAATGGAAGAAAGGGCTCAAAGCATTTTGCATCCCAAGGTGATGGCTTTCTCTCCTTTCTCGCACCTCTCCTCCGCACCCCAGGAAAATTGCATTGCGCTGGAATAGAGCATATTACATTGAACCCTTGTGCCAACATAAAGCACTAACAGGATTTCATCATTTCTGTTTTCTTCCTGTACTGAAATTACACATAAAGCCTTCAGATCTATGAATGCTTAAGGCAAGGTGTACATATTCTCACACATCTCAGAAAACATAAAAAACAGTTCTTTGAATAAGACAGCCATGTTAGTAGAAATGCCTTTCCATGTGTCATCCAGCCTTCTTGGAAACAAGCTTGGGCTTATTCTGTTTACTTCCTTCCTTGTGGCCCAAAACATGGATTTTGTGGACTTAACACTGATTTGTTCTTGGCTACTGACACTAAAGTTTGCAAGTTTTCTGACTTTTTCTGCCTCGACATCCCTGCCTGATTCTGCACACATTCTACCCGTGCCCATTACGTGAAGTCAAACATGTGCATAAAGCACTGTTTCCCAACCAGTGTGCCGTGAGCGATGATCAAGTGTGCTGTAGGAAATTGGAACCTCCAACACCCTTTCTTCCCCCACTTTTTCTTCTCCACTCGGGCTCCCTTCTTCCCAGCCTCGCTCTGCTCGCTTTGCATTGCTTTACTCACGCTGCCGCTTCTGCCACCATTTTGATCTGAGGGGGCAGAATGAGCGTGTTCAGGAGGGAGGGGGGAAAGAGGAAGACGTGGGGCGAGTCTGGATAGTAGCCCCCACATGGGTCACGTCAAAGCGAGGCAAAGCGTGCAGAGCAAGGCTGGGAAGAAGGGAGCCCGAGTGGAGAAGTAAAAGTAAGTGTTTGGCAGGAGGGGGGGGGGGAGAAAGGGCGCCAGGCATGTAGCCGGGGGGGGGGGGGGTAAGGGTGATCCAGGGGTGGTCCGCGAAAAGGCCTTACTGGTACATTATTTAAACTGTTATGTTTATTCATATCATGATCTGATCACCATGCTCATTATATCCCACATTGATGGGGTTATTGGGATAACAATACAAAAGGTTTGCTAGGGTAGACACTCTTCCACCCAGTCTCAGCCCCCCCCCCCCGAACCAAACTCAGCCCCCTCCGAAACAAAATCCTGGCTACGGCCCTGAAGGGCGCGAAGGGGGAGGAAGAGGTCTCTGTCGAAAGCTGGCATGGGCAAACTTGGACCTTCCAGGTGTTTTGGACTCCAACTCCCACCATTCCTAGCAGCCTCAGGCTTTTTTCCTTTTCCCCCCTCAGCCACTTAAGCAGGAAAGGGCCTCAGGCTGTTAGGAATGGTGGGAGTTGGAGTCCAAAGCACCCAGAGGGCCGAAGTTTGCCCATGCCTGTTGTAGGGACCTTGAAGTGGTGAGCCTCCTTCCAACATTGTGATTCTGGATAGAAAACAAACAACAACATAACATGACATTGTTTGAGTCCACAGTGCTCTCTGGGTGTAGGTGAACGACAACTTCCAAACTCAAGGTCAATTCCCAAGCAAACCCTTTCAGTACTTTCTGTTGGTAATGAGAGTTCAATATGCCAAGTTTGGTTCAATTCCATTGTTGCAAGAGTTCAGGATGCTCTTTGATTATGTGTTAACTAAATTGAACAAGACCTTTGTGTGTGTCTTTCTGCCATGCCTGCCAGGATATCTATGGTGTGCTCATCGAAACAGGCCCAGGTTTCACACTGAGTGTATAAATATATTTAAAAACATATTAACTATATGTATTACTGTGTTAGAGTGTCATTTTGTGTCATTTTGTTTGGTGGTGTGCCCCAGGATTTTGTAAATCTAAAAAATGTGCCGCGGCTCAAAAAAGGTCAAAAAACACTGATCTAGAAAATGGAATGCTCTCTGGGTGTAGGTGAACTACAACTTCCAAACTCAAGGTCAATTCCCAAGCAAATCCTTTCAGTACTTTCTGTTGGTAATAATAATTCAATTTGCCAAGTTTGGTTCAATTCCATTGTTGCAAGAGTTCAGGATGCTCTTTGATTGTGTGTTAACTATAAATCCCAGAAACTGTAACTCCCAAATGTCAAGGTCTATTTTCCCCAAACTCCACATTTGGGCATATTGAGTATTCATGCCAAATTTGGTCCTGATCCAACATTGTTTGAGTCCACAGTGCTCTCTGGATATAGGTGAACTACAACTCCAAAACTCAAGGTCGACTATATGTATTACTGTGTTAGAGTGTCATTTTGTGTCATTTTGGTTAGTGTTGTGCTCCAGAATTTTGTAAATGTAAAAAATGTGCCGCAGCTCAAAAAAGGTTGAAAAACACTGGCATAAAGGATAAATCCGTCACAAAGTCACTTTTCTCCAAACATTTGCCTTGCATGCTACCTTGTTTTCAGACGAGCCTCTAAATCGTACCCAGCATGCTCCTCCAGATAACATAATGATGATGATTTAATTCTTAAGGGAGGAAACGTTAAACACTTACCCAAGACGGTGAGTGGGATATGATCTTTTGCTCTAGTGTGAATTTGTTTTATTTTTCTGGGTTTTTAATCTACATGCTCCCAGTAATCCCTGTGCTAACAGCCTGCAAAAACAGGACTGTCACGATGGCAAACCATATCCTCACCGAACACTCACTTCCATCTATTATCCAGAGAACCATTCTCTCTTCCTTATGAATAATAATACTGTATGCACAGAGATTTATACTCTGTGTAAATATGGTATCAGCTTCAAAGAGACAAGACGGGTTATGAGTTGCACACTACAATAGCAAGTGTAGGTCAACATTTATAAGGATGCTAAAAATAATTTGAAATATTACCACAGGCTGTGCCACAATTTGGGAAGGACATGCAGAAAGCAGATATATATATATATATATATATATATATATATATATATATATACACACACACACACACACACACACACACACACACACCACGCACTATATACACACACACACCACGCGCACACACACACATACACACACGACCTGAAAATTTGAAAGTTTTCAGAAGGACACCTTGAACATTAGATACAGAAGAGATTATAAATCCAATAAAAATGTTCTTCACTGTTCACTACATAGATCAATATATTTGCTTACTGACCGGTAATGACTGCTGAAGGAATACATATGCTCAGACATTCAAGAAAGGACAAGGAGCAAAAGCATGGCAGAAAACCAAATGAAGCTAATTGTGAAAGGCCTATGTTGTAGTTGAGTCTGGGACTTCAGGTACTACTAGGACGACAGGGCTGTGTGAAGAGGATACTACGGCATCAATTTTTGACACATTTGAAAGGCTTCACAAAAGAGTCTAGAGCAACAAGCACCTGAGGCAAAGCACCAAAATCAGTGTGTACAGAGCTATCGTACTGTCTATTCTCCGCTATGGGTCTGAAACATGGGTCACCTATCGCCAACACCTACGACTCCTCGAACGCTTTAATCAGTGCTGTCTTTGCACAATCCTAAATATACACTGGACTGACTATGTGACGAATGTTGCTGTCCTTGAGCAAGCAGGGATCACCAGCGTTGAGGCCATGCTATTGAGAACACAGCTGCGCTGGGCAGGGCACGTCTCTAGGATGGAGGACCACCGCCTCCCAAAGATACTACTCTACGGTGAACTCGCCATGGGTCAGCACAAGAGAGGCGCCCCCAAAAAGAGATATAAGGACTCCCTGAAACAGCATCTCAGGCTCGGCCAGATTGATCACCAACAATGGTCCACCCTGGCCTCACATCGGGAGGCGTGGAGATGCACTACCCACAATGCTGCGGCCTCTTTTGAGAAGACATGCTGAACGAATCTCGAAGAGAATCGACAACGCAGAAAGAACCGCAACTTGGAAACATCACCCAAGGAGACTTTCTGCTGTGCTTTCTGCAACCGAACTTGCCTATCTCAGATTGGCCTTTTTAGTCATCAACGCGCTTGTAAAAAGCGTGGGATGAGTCCTTCCTAAGAATCTTCATCCGCGAAGTAATGCCGAGAGAGACATTAGGGATGGGCAGGAAGAGGAGAGGTAATAGCAGAGACCACCATCATCTTCAACAAAAGCAGTAACAACCTTGGCGTGGACGGATGTTAATCTGTTCCTTTCCATATGATGCCATTGCAACTGTAAAGGGAATGCAATAATAAGCAGACAGAAGCTTGCAAACAATATGCTGTACAGAAATGCCGGCATTTGGGATCAAAATACCCATGAGATTTCAAAGTTTCTAACTAATAGAAATTCTTTTGACAGGACCTTGTCTCCTATGAGGTGTAGAAACTTGACAAACATCCCCCAAACCTTCTAGCAGCTTATCAAATTCTGTTTCTCTGCATTAAAAAACATTTTAATGCATTTCCTTGCTGCAAATGACATGATGCAAAAAAGAAAAGAAAGGCTGAGCCCCTTTGCTATCAACTTCTCTTTGGGAGAGAAAAAAAAAACCCTATATGGAACTCAGAAAAATATCCTTCCAACCCATATACCAATGCTACAGCTGAAATCGCTAATCATAAATCTTTCAGCTACAACAGGTTCAAGGAATGGAAGCATGTGTTGTTTGCAGGTAATGATATTTGGGCGCGATGTCTAAAATGGATCCGATTACTGAAGCATGAATTCACAAAGTATTCAGATTGAGACGGATGGAGAATTCGTTTGCATATTTTATATGAAATACGAAGAAGCCAGGTCTGATCATATTACGGGATGCTAGCATTCCCCAGACATGGAAACCTAAGACTAGCAGGTTTTGAAAGATTTGGAATGCCAGCCTCCAAATGCAAAATGTCATTGGAAATGTGATGCTTTGTCAGCTACAACAATCCGTGAAAGTTTTGTCAGCTTGAATACAAGAGACTTGGAGGGGGGTGTGCAGGGGCGGTCCTACAAGACAGGCCAAGTAGGCGGCCGCCTAGGGCGCCATCTGGGAAGGGGGCGCCATCCTGGCCCTGCCGATGTTCCTCAGACAGTGCTGCAGCTGCCTGCTTTTTGACCCCGGCCTTGTGCGCTCCGACGCCGCTTCTGGGCACGCGCGGAGGTTTTCACGCAGGCGCAGTTGCTCTGGAGCTGAAGTTGAGCGCAGGAGCAACTGCACATCCGCAAAAACCTCCACGCATGCCCAGTAGCTCCCTTGCGCAGAAGCCTGTAAGCAAAGCACTCCCTATCGGGCAGGCAGGGAGTGCTTCCCCTCTCCCTTTGTCTCCACCACGTTTGCAGGGAAGGAGAAAAGAATCAGTGAAGGAAGTGTAAGTGAAGGAATGAATGAAGGGCTTTCCTCCTCCTCCTCTGTGACCTCTTCTCTCCCTCCTTCCTTTCTTCCGCTCTATTTCTGTCTAGACCTGAGGGGCCTGAGGCTGTGAGGAGTTGTGGGAGTTGGAGGCCGAAACACTTAGAAGGAGGGAGGGAGGGCCCAAGTTTGCCCAGGCCGCTGCCTGTATTCGACCTCATTTGAACATTTGGGCTGATTTTCTATTTACATTTACATTGGGATCCTAATTTTGGACTTATGGGAGACTCCTATGGATTATGAGTCGGGTGATAGGTAATATATTCTGATTTTGATGCATTTACATTGCATTTCTTGTTGATTACAGTTCTGCTTAATATTGTCATACAATATAATACAAATACAATATAACAATAGAATAATGATATATTTTATATTACATGTAATATTACAAACAATATTGCAGTATAGTGGTATTGTACAAAATAGTAATATATAATATTTTATTTTACTTTATTTTGGGTTATTTGAGTTTTATAGGAGTAATGAAAATATTTAGTAGAGGATAATTGTATTTAAATAAATAATTTTATTATTTTATAATAATAATATAATAGAATGTTACATTATATTATAATGTCAATATATTATAATATAATTATATTGTAATGTAGTATAATATAATTATGATATAATATAGTATGAGTATGGTATAATATATTGTATATACATTGATACAATATAATACTACTAATGGTCGTGAGATATTATAATTGTATATTTGTTTTACATGGGGGGCGGCAAAATAATGTTTTTTGGGGGGGCACCAAAATAATGTTCGCCTACCATTTAAAATTACCTTAGACCGCCCCTGGGGGTGTGGAAACATGGACAGGAATTCCAACTGCTTAAAGCAGTGTTTCTCAACCAGTGTGCCGGGGCACACTAGTGTGCCATGAGCGATCATCAGGTGTGCCATCAGGAGGGGAGGGGGGAGAGTCTAGTGTGTTGAAGTATACAAACCCTAAGAGACCTACCTCGATAAAGGCACAAAATTACAAACACCCCCTCCCCACCCGTTGTCAACTTGGTCTCTCCCTCTCCATGCATTGTGAAGACCCACCTCCCTTTCCCCAAGCAGAGACCTCCTCTTGCCTCCTGGGGGTTCTGTGTGGGAAGTTTGGCCCAGTTCTATCATTGGTGGGGATCATAATGCTCTTTGATGGTAGGGGAACTATAAAACCCAGCAACTACAACTCCCAAATGTCAAGGTCTATTTCACCTGAACTCCATCTGCGTTCATATTTGGGCATATTGAGTATTCATGTCAATTTTGGTCCTGATCCAACATTGTTTGAGTCCAGAGTGCTCTCTGGATGTAGGTGAACTACAACTCCAAAACTCAAGGTCAATGCCCACCAAACTCTTATCGCATTTTCTCTTGGTTATGGGTGTTCTGTGTGGGAAGTTTGTGTCTTTCTGCCATTCCTGCCAGGATATCTATGTTGAGTTCATCAAAACAGGCCCAGGTTTCACACTGAGTGTATAAATACATTTAAAAACACATTAACTATATGTATTATTGTGTTATTTGGTGTCATTTCTGTTGGTGGTGTGCCCCAGGATTTTGTAAATGTAAAAAGTGTGCCGCGGCTCAAAAAAGGTTGGGAAACACTGGCTTAAAGAACGCTGGACTAAACCAGTAGCAGATTACTTGGGCTCTGAAGGAGGTTGGTCCCGGTGGACCTACACGGCCTGCTTTGTGGCACATTCCCATAGGTCATCAACTCTACCACGATGTCTGGAATCGCTCTGAAACAGAACGCTTACAAATTTATAATTACACTACATAAGGAAAGCTTAAGCACAATGATATATCCAGCATTGTCTGTTCTTAGTTCTTGCAAGACTAGACACATTGAATCATTGTGTTTCATATTTAGATTGCTTAATCCAGTGTTTTTCAACCTTTTTTGAGCCGCGGCACATTTTTTACATTTACAAAATCCTGGGGCACACCACCAACCAGGGGCCGAGAGGAGGGCCTCTCCAGAAGATCTTAAACTCCTAGGTGGGATGTAGAAGGAGTTATGTTCAGAAAGGTACGTCAGGCCGGAACCGTATATTATAACAAAAAGGGGATTTTCAACTGGGGCAGGGTTGGCCTTTCCTTAGAATATCCCACCGCTGCCACCAATTGTAATGGAAAGGGGATTTTAAACGTTGAACAAATCCCCCAAAACTGACACCACTTATAATAGGTTAAGGCGGTGTTTTTCAACCTTTTTTGAGCCACGGCACATTTTTTACATTTACAAAATCCTGGGGCTCACCACCAACCAAAATGACACAAAATGACACTCTAACACAGTAATACATATAGTTAATTTGTTTTTAAATGTATTTATACACTCAGTGTGAAACCTGGGCCTGTTTTGATGAACACAACATAGATATCCTGCCTTGTGTGCTTCGGACATAGATATCCCACTTTGTATGCTTTTCCGATGATCTTTGTCGACCCCTTTGAACTGGGTCGCCTGGGCCGACGCTACCCTATCATCACTACCCAGTGCTTCAAGGCCGCTGCTCACCTGGGTTTCCCTCAGGCAGGGAGGGAGGGAGGCGCAGGGGCAGGCTGCTCCCTTCCGAAGCCGAGAGGCAGGCCGCGAAGGAAGAAAGGAAGGAAGGAAGAAGGCCTGAGAACAGGAGAGGCCGAGGCAGAGCCCAGGCCACTAAGGAAGAAGGGAGGAGGCCCCGGAGCCGCCTCAGCCCCAAAGCCCGAAGGAATCCTGAGCCAGAAGGGGAAAACAGGTGGCTGAGGGGAAAACAAAGCCCAACGCTCCTCTCCAGAAGCTCTCCGCCTCCTCCGGAAGTGACCTCACAGGGAAAGGCGCCGTCAAGCCCCTCCCCTCCAACCAACCGCTTCTCCAGGAAGCCGAGGCCCCGCTCCCTCCTCTCTCGCGCGACTTCTGCCCTGAACAAACATGGTAGTGTCAGGCGGGAGACCCTTAGAGAGGCAGGGCTTACTTCTTGGCCAGCGTTGATTGGCTCGGCTGGCGCCCCAGAGAGAGATGGAGAGACGGAGAGACAGAGCGAGAGGCAGGCTGCCCAGATGACTCCTGGCGAGGTGGTCGGTTCTTCCATGGCACACCTGATAATCGCTCATGGCACACTAGTGTGCTGCGGCACAGCGGTTGGGAAACACTGGGTTAAGGCCTTGTGTATTGAGAAATCCCAACCACTGTTTCCTGTGTTTTTCCACTGAGTGCAGTGAGTAATCAAATCCTTTCCCTTCATAACCCATATACTATGCTCTTCCACAAAAACCTAATCCACAGCATTCTGCAGTAAGAAAATGATTCCAACACACCCAAATTCATTATGGAGCAGCAACAATAGGCTTAACAATAACAAACCTTTAGTGTAGCATCCAAGTAGGCCTTGGCATGCATGCAAAGAACACAGCTGCAGCACTAAACAGAGGGCTAGTAAAGGTTCTCTTATTTTTGCGCACACAGCACTACACATGACAACTTACTTAGAAATAAGCATCATGGAATTCTGTGGGATTTATCTCCCCTCCCCACCCAATAAAAAGTATGCACAAGGCCAAGTGACATTGACCTGATTCTCGCTGACCATTTTTATATATGGTATTTAAAGCATTTTACTCCGCTCTTCACATGAAAAATACTCCCACTTACAAAGATCTATAATAGGACAGCCCACACCCTCGGACTTATAATATGAGAGACTGGCTTGGGACCCGGCGGTGCCCAGGTTATTTGAGAAAGGCATTGTGTGCCATAGTTCGTCATTGGTGTGGGCCACAGTGCTCTAAGGCAGGGCTGTCCAACTTCTACCGGGTCCAGGGCCGGAATAGAGGTCACTGATGACCTCGGGGCCGCTCGGCCCCGCCCCAGGCCCCGCCCCAGCCCAGGCCCCGCCTCTCCTAAAGCTGTCATTCTCCGGGCAGCGCGTCACAGGCCTGGCGTGACGCCTGCCGCGTGGCGCCCCCGCCCTTCCTAGGGCAGGAGGAGCGCCAGAAGGCGGCGCCAAGGGCAGCGTGTCACAGGCCTGGCGTTACGCTGCCCTTGGTGCCGCCCTTCCTAGGGCAGGGAGTCCCTTCCTAGGGCAGGGGAGCCGCCGAAAAAGGGCAGAAGGCGGCGCCAAGGGCAGCGTGTCACAGGCCTGGCGTGACGCGCTGCCCTTGGTGCCGCCTACTCCTCCTTTTCGGCGCCCCCCCCCGCCCTTCCTAGGGCGGGGGGGCCGCCGAAAAAGGGCAGAAGGCGGCGCCAAGGGCAGCGCGTCACAGGCCTGGCGTGACGCGCTGCCGTTGGCGCCGCCTACTCCTCCTTTTCGGCGCCCCCCCGCCCTTCCTAGGGCAGGGGAGCCGCCGAAAAGGGCAGAAGGCGGCGCCAAGGGCAGCGTGTCACAGGCCTGGCGTGACGCGCTGCCCTTGGTGCCGCCTACTCCTCCTTTCGGCGCCCCCCCGCCCTTCCTAGGGCGGAGGAGCCGCCGAAAAAGGGCAGAAGGCGGCGCCAAGGGCAGCGCGTCACAGGCCTGGCGTGACGCGCTGCCCTTGGCGCCGCCTACTCCTCCTTTTCGGCGCCCCCCCCGCCCTTCCTAGGGCGGAGGAGCCGCCGAAAAAGGGCAGAAGGCGGCGCCAAGGGCAGCGCGTCACAGGCCTGGCGTGACGCGCTGCCCTTGGCACCGCCTACTCCTCCTTTTCGGCGCGGAGGAGGGACAGAGGGGCGGTGCAGGGAGGAGGAGCTAGCTCTCTTCCTCCTCCCTGCCCCGCCTCCCCCTCCCCCGGCCGCCATTTTTTTTAAAAAAATAGAATTTTAAATTTTTTTAAAAAATGGCGGCTGGGGGCATAGCTGGGGCCGTGCCCAACAGGCTGGGGGGCCGGATCCGGCCCCAGGGCCGCCAGTTGGACAGCCCTGCTCTAAGGAAATGAATTAAAGTACTGCAAGTCCCATCATCCATGGTCCATCCTCCCTCAAACTGCACCAGGATGTAGGGTGCATCTTGAAGGGGGTCTGTGTGCCAAATTTGGTCTTGTTCTGTCATTGTTGGGGGCCTAGTCAGGAAAATCCAGTTGAGGAAGCCTAACAATATCCCATGAGCTGAGGCCTAGTCAGGAAAATCAAGTTAAGGAAGCATTGTTGTCAATTTTGGGCCTGGTCTATGATTTATAGGGGCTGCAGTGTTGTTTGGGAAGTGAATGAGGTGAAGGTACTGCAAATCCCATCATTCGTGGCCCATCCTGCCCTAATCCACACCAGGTTGTGAAGTGGGCCATTGGGCCCCCGTTTGCCAAGTTTGGTCCTGATCCGTCATTGCTGTGGGCCGCAGTGGCTGACTGCCTGAGGCCTTTCATATTCCTTCTATGTATAGGGGCTGCAGTGTTGGTGAAGGTACTGAACATTCCATTTCCAACAGAAAAAACGGTCAACTGGCTAACTTCAACTCCAGCCATTTATGCCTGCCTCAGGCCCTTTCCTTTCCTCTCTGTGCTGTGTTGGAATGTTGGGAGGCTGGCCAGTCACAGCCATTTATGCAAATAATCCCACAGTGTCAGCCAATCAAAACGCTGCCACATATTCCTCCCACCGCACCACCACAAACACTGACTTTTATTATATACATAGATGAAGCAAAAGAGGAAAAGACATTCAGAGGTACGAGAGAGGACAGTAGACTCGGTTCATACTTCCAAACCCCTTGTACAGTTTCAGTCTTCTGCGCATGTTTACGATTGAGCTGACATGCTTGGGTCCCTAATGAAAATGTTCTTTATGGCAATGAGGTGAAGGGGAAACACTCCCACAGTACATATAGCATAAAGATGCAGTGTTAAACACTAAGTTGCAGTCCAGGTATAGGAAATAGGAAATATGCAGGGATTGGGGTGCTCTCAAAAAAATCCAAGGAGAAGAAATCTTGCATCTTGGAAGCAGTGCATGTGGATCATCCTCCTCTCCTAAAGGGCCTGGTCTAGGGGATGCTGGGAGCTGGAGTCTGGAAGAGAGTGTGGATATGCTATTGTGTGTTTTGTTTGCCAAGGGAGTCGTTTTTGCGCATGCACTGTAGCATCTTTTTGCTCTTTTTTGGCTTTCTGCTGTGTTTTTCAGTGTTTAGGCTGGAAGTCAGCCTGAAGAAAACGGAAGTTCTCTACCAGCCCGCACCACAGGAAGAACACCATCATCCCCATGTCAGCATAGGCACATCTGTGCTTAAGTCCATTCAACAGTTCACCTATTTATTTATTTAAAGCTTTTGTACCCCGGCCTTCACACCTCCATTGACGGACTCAGACCTACCAGGGAAGCATCATCTCTTCAGACGCCAAGATTGATTCTATTTCTATGTTTCATTGTTTTATACCATGCTAATTTGATCAAGAAAAGCCCATTTTATAAGGGTTTGCTTGCCTGAAGAAAACGGAAGTCCTCTACCAGCCCGCACCACAGGAAGAACACCATCATCCTTACGTCAGCATAGGCAAATCTGTGCTTAAGTCCATCCTGCAGTTCACCTACCTGGGAAGCATCATCTCTTCAGATGCCAAGATTGACAAAGAGATAGATCACAGATTAGCAAAGGCATAGAGTGCATTTGGAAGGCTTCACAAAATAGTCTGGAGCAACAAGCACCTGAGGCAAAGCACCAAAATCAGTGTGTACAGAGCTATCGTACTGTCTATTCTCCTCTATGGATCTGAAACATGGGTCACCTATCGCCAACACCTACAACTCCTCGAAAGTTTTCATCAGTGCTGTCTTCGTACAATCCTAAATATACACTGGACCGACTATGTGATGAATGTTGCTGTCCTTGAGCAAGCAGGGATCACCAGCGTTGAGGCCATGCTATTGAGAACACAGCTGCGCTGGGCAGGACACGTCTCTAGGATGGAGGACCACTGCCTCCCAAAGATAGTACTCTATGGTGAATTTGCCATGGGTGAGCGCAAGAGGGACAGCCCCAAAAAGAGATATAAGGACTCCCTGAAACATCTCAGGCTTGGCCAGATTGATCACCAACAATGGTCCACCCTGGCCTCACATCGGGAGGCATGGAGACGCACTATCCACAATGCTGCGGCCTCTTTCGAGAAGACACGCCGAATGGGTCTCAAAGAGAAACGACAACACAGAATGAGCCACAACTTGGAAACAACATCACCCAAGGAGACTTTCTGCTGTGCTTTCTGCAACCGGACTTGCCTATCTCGGATTGGCCTTCTTAGTCATCAATGCGCTTGTAGGAAGCATGGGATGAGTACTTCCTGAATGAATCTTCGTTCGCGAAGAAAACCCAAGAATATGAGTGATGGCCACTCATTGGCCTGAGAGGTGTATTGTGTCCAAACTTGGTGTCAATTCGTCTAGTGGTTTTTGAGCTATGTTAATCCCACATTGCGTATGTCATTATGGTGCAGGGAAATCTGTCCCTTCTGTTATATAAAGGGGGTCTTTGGTTTGGAGAAGCAGCTAACTAACTGGATGGTATTCCAGCCTCCTTTTACAATGCAAACATATCTCGGCAGTTGCTATTTATGAAAAAGTACCTCATTTATCTCTGTTTCTATGGTGCCATATTCTCTTTATGTTTCCAGATAACTCTTTGCCATTTTTGCTCCCTCGCCCTTGTCAAGATCCTTTGTGTTTATCCAACCAGGCTGTTTCGTTTGGCCCTTTGCCCGTACCCGTTTCCCCTCTTTCCATTGTTTCCTGCTTCTTCTACAGTGCTGTGTAGGGTAGCGGTTTCCTTCTTTCCACACTTTAAGGTTAACACTTCAATGACCAGCAGCCACCTTAGGCCCCACACTGGAAGAAAGGCATATACAAGAAATGAATGAATACTGCAAGTCATGGTGAGATTAATATTTAATGGCCTTGTCTGTACTAGCAAAATAATAGAGCTTCACTGTGCATGATCCTGTGCCTTTCTGACTCCTGTTATCATCACCGAAGTCCGTTATAATCGAAGTCAGTGTTTCCGAACCTTTTTTGAGCTGCGGCACATTTTTTACATTTGCAAAATCCTGGGGCACACCACCAACCAAAATGACACAAAATGACACTCTAACACAGTAATACATATAGTTAATATGTTTTCAAATGTATTTATACACTCAGTGTGAAACCTGGGCCTGTTTCGATGAACTCAACATAGATATCCTGGCAGGAATGGCAGAAAGACACAAACTTCCCCCACAGAACTCCCATGACCAAGAGAAAATGCTATAAGAGTTTGGTGGGCATTGACCTTGAGGTTTTGGAGTTGTAGTTCACCCATATCCAGAGAGCACTGTGGACTCAAATAATGTTGGATCAGGACCAAACTTGGCATGAATACTCAATATGCCCAAATATGAACGCAGATGGAGTTCAGGGGAAATAGACCTTGACATTTGGGAGTTGTAGTTGCTGGGATTTATAGTTCCCCTTCAATCAAAGAGCATTCTGAACCCTACCTATGATAGAACTGGGCCAAACTTCCCACACAGAACCCCCAGGAGGCAAGAGGAGGTCTCTACTTGGGGAAAGGGAGGGGGGCCTTCCCAATGCATGGAGAGACCAAGTAGACAACGGGTGGGGGGGGGTGGTTGTAATTTTGTGCCTTTATCAAGGTAGGTTTCTTAGGGTTTTTATACTTCAACACACTAGACTCTCCACCCCCACCCCTCTGGAGGTTCCAATTCCCCACGGCACACCTGATGATCACTCACGGCACACTAGTGTGCCCCGGCACACTGGTTGGGAAACACTGATCTAAGTCACATAAGGACAAAACAGCTTGATGTGGCTTCATTTCTTCATTCCCAGCATGCATGTCTTTACCTATCACCAGTCCTTGTTTTTCTGTCAGTTTTGCAACTTACGGTGCAATCTTATTGGACATGCATTCTCATTGGCATCCGTGCCTTTACCTATCATCATTCCTTGTTTTTATGCCAGTCTTGCAGCTTACCATGCATTCTCATTGGACGCCCTTCCATTCAATTCCCTTTCCCTGTTAATCCTCCCCCTGTAAGTGGTCAAGAGTGAATAAGGGAATCTATCTATCTATCTATTTATGTATATAATAAAAGAGAATGTTTGCGGCGGGAGGTGCAGAGGGCGGGAGGTGCGGAGGAATATGTGGCAGCATTTCGATTAGTTGCCAGTGTGGGATTATTTGCATAACGGCTCTGAATGGCCAGTCTCTCAACATTCCAACAATCCTAGAGAAAGGAAGGGAAAGGGCCTGAGGCAGACACACAGAGCCCACCTGACCCATTCTACATCCTGGTGCAGTTTCAAATAGGACGAACCATGGATGATGGGACTTGAAGTACCTCTACCCACCTCCTGAAAATGCTGCCAGAGAGGGTAAAAGAAAGGGCCTGACTGAATTAACACAAGATTTTTCTGGACTAGGCCTCAGTTACTCCATAAAGGGCCTGAAAGGGCCTGACTGAATTAACAGTCAGACTTCCTAAACTGTATTTTCTGGACTAGGCCTCAGTTACGGGGCTACAGGACTGAGTTAACAGTAAGGCTGCCTTAACTTGATACTCCAGATTAGGCCGCCAATCATGGGATCCTGTGTATGGCCTGAATTGACAGTAACACTTCCTCAACTAGATTATCATGACTAGGCCAAAGTTACTGGGATACTGTGTAACGACTGAAATAACAGTAAGGCTTCCTAAACTTGCTTTTCCTGACTAGGCCTCAGTTACTGTGATACTATGTCAAGACAGATCCCGCTGCGACCCTCATCCAGTGCATGATCACAACCACACTTGGCACACAAAGCCCCCATCATCCACTTTACATCCTGGTGCAGTTCAGAGGAGGGTGGACCACGGATGATGGGACTTGAAGTACCTCCACTCACTTCACAAGAGCGCTGCCAACCTCATCCAAAGACTGATCAAGACCAAACTTGGCGCACAGAGCCCCCATGACTCATTCTACCTCCTGGTATAGTATTGAGGAGGATGGACCACAGATGATGGGACTTGAAGTACCTCCACTCACTTCCCAAGACCGTTGCCAACCTCATCCAAAGACTGATAAAGACCAAACTTGGCGCACAGAGCCCCCATGACTCATTCTACCTCCTGGTATAGTATTGAGGAGGATGGACCACAGATGATGGGACTTGAAGTACCTCCACTCACTTCACAAGAGCGCTGCCAACCTCATCTAAAGAATGATCAAGACCAAACTTGGCGCACAGAGCCCCCATGACTCATTCTACCTCCTGGTATAGTATTGAGGAGGATGGACCACAGATGATGGGACTTGAAGTACCTCCACTCACTTCCCAAGACTGCTGCAACCCACATCCAATAACTGAGCAAGACAAAATTTGCCACACATAATCCCCATGACCCACTCTACACCCTGGTGCACTTTGGAGGAGGATGGACCATGGACGATGGGACTCCCAGCACCTTCCCTCACTTCCCGAGACCACTGCAAGCCACATAAACAACTGATAAGGACCAACCTTGGCACAAAATGCCTTTCTCAAATAACCCGGGCAGCGCCGGGTCCCCAAGCTAGTGCATATATAAAGGATAGAGAATTAAGAGAGGGTCGGGCAAGGGATGGGGATGGCAGTGGCTAGAGGAGGAACTGGGAACTTGTCCGAGTGTATCTCCCTCTACAATCCACCTCGAAGTCTAAGATCGTCCGGGGAGGCCCTGCTCTCAATCCCGCCTCTTTCGCAAGCATGATTGGTGGGGAAGAGAGATAGGGCCTTCTCGGTGGTGGCCCCCCATCTGTGGAACACACTCCCCAGTGAAATTAGATCGGCTCCAACTATCCTTTCCTTTAGGAAAAATCTCAAATCATGGTTTTGGGATCAGGCATTCGGGTAGCAGGCATAACAAGTAATTGCAATGCTTTATGAGAACTGATAAGGGACATGCTTTGGACTGGAACTCTGGACGCTGAACTGGACTTTGATATGGTTATATTGTTGTTAAAATGTTTTAATTGGATATTTTATAACATTGTTTTTAATGTGTTATATTGTTTTGTTGTATTGGCATCGAATTGTTGTCAGTTGTAAGCCGCCCTGAGTCCCCCTTTGGGGGTTGAGAAGGATGGGATACATATGTTTGAAATAAATAAATATATGGTAGCTGCTTTTACAGTGATCGATTTCATGGATCCACTGGTATCGCTACAATGGTGAGGGGGTTAAGTCCTCCCACACTTGACTCTAGTCCACCCTTTTGTTGTTAATTGCGTTGTTGCTATTAGTGGCCATTAGATCAGCCAACCTATGAATAAGAGACCACGAAGAGCCCCAGGTTTCCACAGCACTGACTAGGCCAGTGATTTTCAACCTTTTTTGAGCCATAGCACATTTTTTACATTTACAAAATCCTGGGGCACACCACCAACCAAAATGACACAAAAATGCACTCTAACACAGTAATACATATAGTTAATATGTTTTTAAATGTATTTATACACTCAGTATGAAATCTGGGCCTGTTTCGATGAACGGAAGGGTGTTTCGTTTGGAGATGGCGTTTGAGCTTACTTGGCACCATGGCGCTATTGGACAGCTTCTCACCACAGACCAAGCACAGCGGAGTCGGTGCCGTCGCATCCCTGGTGAAACTGAATCCAAATGAAAGGTAGCTTTCGCTGTATTGCCTTGAGCTCACCGTCTTTTCTGTTTTCTTTTGTCCACCACTCATATTAGGGCCTTTTGTTGTCATGGGGCTTTCTGCTTTGTGTATGTGTGCATATGTGTCTGCAAATCATCCATCAATTTATGGCGACTTCATGAATTTCTAAGGCAATACTCACAGGTGGTTTTGCCAATGCCTTTCTCTGAAATACAACCACATATGATTCATTCATAATTAAAATGTTCTCTTTAGGAATGACTATGTCTTCCAGTATGGCTCTATGGCAGGGGTGGGCAATTATTTTTTCCAAGGGGCCACACGGGAGCCAAAAAATATTATGGAGGGCCGCACCTAAAGGCTGAACTACATTCTAATCTACATTATTTATTTATTTATTTACTTATATATTTACTACATCATTAATAATATTAACGTATTAATATATCAAGAAATATTCACATATTATTAGTATTAATATCATAATTATTATATTATAGTATATATATAGACATTATAATATATTGAAATTATAATATAATATAACATTATATTATTTATTATATTACTATATTATTATAATAAAATGATTATAAAATAATAATAAAAATCACTAAAATTAAATTAAATTCAAGAAGATAAGGTGCGAACCAAGATAAAGGCTGACATCCTCAAGAGAGGAAGGATCCCAAGATGGAATGGCCCAATGGCCCCAGCCCAGAGGATGGCAAAGCGGACCCAGCCGCCGCCACAGGAGAGGAGCAGGCTGCAGGCCTCCGCCCGCTCTCGCCCCCAGCCGTTCCCCAGCTGATCACCCTGCTATGGAGTTCCTGCCATCCCTGGAGGCGATCTGGGCCTGCAGGGGGAGCAGTAGGCGATCTGAGGCGGCTGATCGCCCTGGCGACCCGGAAGACGATCAAGTCTTCCCGGTTGCCACAGTGATCAGCCCACGCAGGTGCTCCCGCTGCAGGCCCGGATCATCTCCAGGGATGGCAGGCACTCCAAAGCCACTGCTCCTCCGGCCTGTCGGAAGACACAAACCCCACAGAGTCCATGATGAGATGGCGGCAGCGGCACCCCTTCCTCTTGGCCCGCCCCTGACTCTTCTCCCCAGGCCGGACAGAACTGGTTGCCGGGCCACATCCGGCCCGCGGGCCGTAGGTTGCCCACCCCTGCTCTATGGTCAACTTCCACCAAAAGTTAACTATAGGGTTGTGCCAGAGGACCCATAGATTCCTGGAGAATTGCTCTCTCAAATAAAAAAAGAGACGTTTTTATAATTTGTGCTTCTCCCTGCACTTTCACTTCCTATGCCCGTAATGTGGAAAGATGATTGTATTCATCGCTGCAGTAATGCCAAGAATGATTAGAAACCGGCAGAAGAACATAGAAATGTGCCACCAAATAAATAGCAGCATAATCACTGGTCTCCGAGGAGGAATGTTGGGATGGTTCCCTGTGCCACAATTCACTTTGATTGTTTGGAGAGAAAAAAAAGATATCTTTGAACCTCTTGTATTCCCATGCCATCATTATTTCAACACTTGCTGTTCACAGGGAAACAGGTGCTGCCTTGTCTAACGATCCTCTCTTGCTTTTATCACCCAGGAGTTATTCATTGTGCATTGTTACAGCTGACAAGTTTTTTTTCTATTCTCCCCCCTATTTTTTTTTTGGTTGGTTACCTGGAAACCAGGTCATGCTGATAGAGCTGCTGTGCTCCCAGAATAACCTAATGTTTTGGAAAAGGGCATGCGTTTGGAAAGAAGGGAATTGATACATGCTCTCCTCATTCTCTCCAAGGAATTGACAAGAAGTGAACAATGGCCTGATTCTGGGACCTGTCTGAAACAATTCAGCCTGTGAGCCAAAGTGCTTCATCCAAACAGGGGGCAAGAGGGTCAGCGTTGAAAGCAGACATTTCCAACATCTGTTTTTATCACATCCTTTGGTATCTTCTTGCCATGTCGAGTGCACAGCTGTGTTAAGGTTGGAAGCTTCTTCTTCACGGCTACGCAGTGCTGGTCTACTTCTTGGACATGCCGTCCCTCCTCGTTCCTTTGTAAATGGCTGGTTAGTGCTGTTTGCTGCTACAGCCAGCTTATTGTTACCTCAGACCAATACAATTAGAGTCTGCCAATACACAGACTGCAATATACAGCCATGGCGACCTGGAAGACGATCAAGTCTTCCGGGTCGCCAGGGCGATTGGCCACCGCCGGTCGCCGAGTGCTCCCGCTGCAGGCCCGGATCACCTCCAGGGATGGCAGGCACTCCAAAGCCACTGCTCCTCCGGCCTGTCTGCCAACACAGGCCCCACAGAGCCCGCGATGGGATGGCGACAGCGGCACCCCTTCCTCTTGCCCCCCCCCCGCGCCCTTCTCCCTGGGCCGGACAGAATTGGCTGCCGGGCCACATCCGGCCCGCGGACCGTGGAGCATCCCTCAACTGGAGCATCTATCAACTGTTTAAGGAGCTCCATTGGCTGCCATTTATTTTCCGGTCCCAACTCAAGGTGCAGGTCATCACCTATAAAGCCCTAAATGGTTTGGGACCCACCTACCTTCGTGACCGCATCTCCTTCCACGTACCGGCCCGAACTCTTTGAATCTCGAACACGGCCCTTCTTTCACCTCTCCCAACATCATAGCCTTGCCTTGTGAGAACAAGCAAGTGTATGGATGCTCTAATGTGAAGAGGTACCTAGTCAGCTTTTGTACATGTTTTGGGATGGAGATTGTGCTATCTTGCGCTTTTTTCCTCAGCCCTGAATTGAGATGGGTCCAAATCCTTTCAGACATATGGCTTGGTTTCGTGTCCAACTGGATTCTGGATGTTCTATCACAGCATGGGCAAACTTGAGCCCTCCGGGTGTTTTGGACTTCCACAATTCTTAACAGCCTCGGGCCCCTTCCTTTTCCCTCTCAGCCACTTAAGCGGAAAAAGAAAGGAGGAAAGGAAAGAGCCTGAATTGTGGGAGTCGAAGTCCAAAACACCTGTAGGGCCAAAGTTTGCTCAGGTCTGCTATATCATCAACATGAAAGACATACATACCTAGTTTTCAGCAGTTCCCTCCATTTGCACAGCATGGATGCATTCAAGATGGTACTGAAATACCTTAAGAGTTTTGATAACCCTGCAAGTAAATTAAGTGAAAACTAGGCATCTTAGAGGATGTGGCGACGTAAAATATTAATATATGCCAAATCGCTTCATGGCACTTTGAAAATTATCTAGAAGGAACAGGAAGAAAAAAAAAACTTCCGGCAGGAAGCAATGCATTTGATATCCCGTCACACACAAAAATTCAATATTCAGTTGTGAAGCCTACGCAAATCCCCAGAGTGTAAAGAAGCAAGACAATTGCTTAAAAGTAAGAGTGTTTGCCTTCAAGTATATTTCAATTCAGCTGAACAAAAAAGAGATCTCTTTCAACACAGCTTTCATAGATCTTGTAATGCACTTTTGATGGCGAAGCAGAAACTCATGTTCTGATTCAATCACTCTGGTTTTTTGTCAAGTAATATTTTTAATTTAAAAAAAAAGATTTGACAGAACTGAATGTGATACAACAACTCAGAAGACAATCATACCCGTCCATCTATCTATTAAAATACATATTTTTTCTTCCTTTATTTTAGAGTGAAGGTATAAAATATATGCCTTTGCTAATCTACGATCTAACTCTTTATCAATCTTGGCGTCTGAAGAGATGATGCTTCCCAGGTAGGTGAACTGCTGAACGGACTTAAGCACAGATTTGCCTATGCTGACGTGGGGATGATGGTGTTCTTCCTGTAGTGCGGGCTGGTAGAGGACTTCTGTTTCCTTCAGGCTGACTTCCAGCCCAAACAGCTCTCCAGCTGTTTGCAAAGCAGGATGTGAGGCGCTGCAGGGCTGCTTCTGTGTGGGCGACAAGGGCAGCATCGTCAGCAAAAAGCAGCTCACGGACTAGATAGTTTAGAGTCTTGGTGCGAGCCCTCAGACGGCTTAAGTTGAACAAACTTCCATCAGTACGATAGCGTATATATAGGACAACTTCTTCTTCAAAATCTGCCGAAGCAGATTAATCTATTATGGGATTTTCTTAGCAAGATCTGTTCAGAGGGGTTTGCCTTTGTTTTCCTCAGAGGCTGAGAGGCTGTGAATCTATCAAGGTCTCCCAGTGAGTCTCTATAGCTGAATTGGGATTTTTATCTGGTCTTCAGAGTCATAGTCAAGTGCTTAAATCACTACACTGTGCTGGCTCTAACTTGGAATTAGGAATTTTGCTTAATCGTGTGTGAGTGTTTGTGTGTGCATCGTCTGACCCATGTTTCAGACCCATAAAGGAGAATAGAGCTGCTTTTTGCCAGCAAGGGCGGCATCGTCTGCAAAAAGCAGCTCTATTCTCCTTTATGGGTCTGAAACATGGGTCACCTATCGCCAACACCTACGACTCTACGAACATTGCAAAACCCATCTGTATAGGCAGGCCTTGGAGAGTAGGCCCGTGTACTCTGGGTATTGTGTGGTGGCAACTGTTCTGCTCTACTTGTTTTATTGTCTGCTTTGCTATTGCTCTGCTATTGCTTTAACTGTTCAATTGTTTTATGTTTTTAATCTTTGTTTTATGCCTGGCTCTTGTGAGCCGCAGCGAGCCCCTGGGAGTCGGCGGCATAGAAGCCTCAATAATAAATAAATAAATAAATAAATAATCCTAAATATACACTGGGCTAATTATGTGACGAATGTTGCTGTCCTTGAGCAAGCAGGGGTCACCAGCGTTGAGGCCATGCTATTGAGAACACAGCTGCGCTGGGCAGGGCACATCTCTAGGATGGAGGACCACTGCCTCCCAAAGATAGTACTCTATGGTGAACTTGCCACAGGTCAGCGTACATAAGAACATAAGAAGAGCCATGCTGAATCGGGCCTCAGCCCATCTAGTCCAGCATTCTGTGTCACACAGTGGCCCACTAGTTGTACACGGGGATCTCTAGCAGAAAGGAGGGCAAAACCCTCACCTGCTCCCGACCCCCACAACCAGTACCCGTGGAAATCCTGCCTGCCTCCATCAACACAGAGGTGGCACTTGAATGTCCTTTTCAGTAACTACTGATTCCCTTGGTATCCATGAATCTGTCTAATCCTGCCTTGAAGTTGTTCAGGCTGATAGCTGTCACAACCTCTTCTGGAAGTGAGTTCCATAACCCAATGACCCTCTGGGTGAAGAAATATTTCCCTTTATTAGTCCTAACTTTCCTGCCTTGGAGCTTCAGGGAGTGCCCTCTAGTCCTAGTGTTGGGTGACAGAGAAAATATTTTTCTTTATTCACCTTTTCTATCCCATGCATGATTTTATACACTTCGATCAAGTCACCTCTTAAACGCCGTCTTTCAAGGCTGAAAAGACCAAGGCGTTGCAACCTGATTTCATAAGGGAGCTGCTCCATCCCTTGGATCATTTTTGTTGCCCTTCTTTGTACCTTTTCCAGTTCCATTATATCCTTCTTAAGGTGCGGAGACCAGAATTGTACTCCACCAAGACCCCAAGATCCCTTTCCTGGTTTGTCTCGGAAAGCTTTGACCCCATCAATTGGTAGGTGTAGTTGGGGTTCTTTGCCCGATGTGCATGACTTTACACTTGTTGAGGTTAAAATGCATTTGCCACTTTGTTGCCCATTCACTCAATTTCGAGATATCTTTCTGGAGCTCTTTACAATCAGTTTCATTTTTAACTACCCTGAACAGTTTAGTGTCATCTGCAAACTTTGCTACCTCACAATTTACTTCTACATCCAGATCATTTATGAATAAATTAAAAAGTAACGGACCCAAAACTGAACCTTGGGGTACGCCACTTCTCACCTCTTTCCACCCAGAGAAATGTCCGTTTATTACCACCCTTTGTTTCCTACAGTTTAGCCAGGTTCCAATCCAGGACATGACCTGTCCCCTGATTCCATGGCTGAAGAGCTTATTTAGGAGCCTTTGGTGAGGGACTTTGTCAAAAGCCTTTTGAAAGTCAAGGTAAACAATATCGACTGGGTCCCCTTTATCTATGTGTTTATTTACACCCTCAAAGAATTCTATCAAGTTAGTAAGACATGATTTGCCTTTGCAGAAACCATGTTGATTTTCCTTCAGCAATGCCTGTTCTTCTATGTGCTTGGTAATTTTTTCTTTAATAATGGTTTCCATCACTTTGCCTGGAACTGAGGTTAGACTAACTGGCCTATAATTTCCTGGATCACCCCTGGATCCTTTCTTGAAGATCGGAGTTACATTTGCCTCCCTCCAGTCCTCGGGTACAGTGCCTGATCTTAGAGAAAGGTTATATATTTTGGCTAGAATTTCAGCAATTTCACACTTGAGTTCCTTAAGAACTCTGGGGTGGATGCTATCTGGCCCTGGTGATTTGTTGACATTTAGTTTAGTAAGGCATGTGAGAACATCTTCCTTATTTATTTCTATCTGGTTTAATTCATTTAATTCCCTCCCTGAAAAAACTGACTCAGCTGCAGGCATATGTTGTCTGTCCTCCTGTGTGAAAACGGAGGCAAAGAAGTCATTTAGCCACTCAGCAATCTCCTTGTCTTCACTTATTGTCCCTTTCTTACCATTTTCGTCAAGTGGCCCAACTGCTTTTCTAGTTGGGTTTCTGCTTCTGATGTACTTAAAGAAGTTTTTGCTATTTTTTAAAATATTCTTTGCTATATGTGCCTCAAAATCTCTCTTGGCTTTCCTGATGGTTGCTTTGCATTTAGTTTGCCAGAGCTTGTGTTCCTTTCTGTTCTCCTCAGTAGGAAGAGCCTTCCATTTCTTAAATGAGTTTTTCTTCTTTCCAATCACATCTTTTACTTCATTTGTAAGCCATACCGATGTCCTCTTGGACTTTCCCGGCCTCTTTCTTATTTTAGAAATGCATTTTAGTTTGGCTTGTTTTAAAGTATTTTTAAACAGTTTCCAAGCATTTTGGAGGGATTTGATTTTTTTACTGCTTCTTTTAGTTTGTTCTTTACTATTTTTCTCATTTTGGTGAAATTCCCTTTGTGAAAATTTAAGGTCTCTGTGTTAGTTTTCACTGACAGTTTGCTATCCAAACTTAAGTTGAAGGTTATTGTGTTGTGGTCACTGGTACCTATGGGCTCATTTACAAGGACATATTGAACCAGGTAAGAGAGGCGCCCCAAAAAAGAGATATAAGGACTCCCTGAAACAACATCGCAGGCTTGGCCAGATTGATCACCAACAATGGTCCACCCTGGCCTCACTTCGGGAGGCATGGAGGCGCACTATCCATAATGCTGCGGCCTCTTTCGAGAAATCACGCTGAATGAGTCTCGAAGAGAAACGACAACGCAGAAAGAACCGCAACTTGGAAACATCATCACCCAAGGAGACTTTCTGCTGTGCTTTCTGCAACCGGACTTGCCTATCTCAGATTGGCCTTTTTAGTCATCAACACACTTGTAAAAAGCGTGGAATGAATCCTTCCTAAGAATCTTCGTTCGCGAAGTAATGCCAGAGAGATATATAAAATAATGATTGCGCCTTGGGAGATTTGAGTCATTTTGCCATCATTTTAGTAGTACTGCTAGCCATGTAATTGTGTTCTTACTTAGCCGAAACAATATCGAACCATGCCGCTATCAGAGAAAGAATGGGAGCCACGATAGTAACATAACGTGTTTAAATTCTATGACTCATTCCTGCTCTAGAAAATCTGAATTTTCAGACAATGCTGCTTATTTATGCAGTCCTCGCTGTCCGCATGACAAGTATAAAGTCCTATGCATATGAAACCAAATGCCCCGGAGAACTCGGTACTCTTTCAAAGTGACACTTGGTAACATTTGTAATACAACCCTCTCAGGTAACAGCTGAAAGAGGTGTTCTTCTAAATGATTTATTGTAGCAGAGAGATCATGAGGTACACTGGAATACTAAGCTAAACCCACGAGAAAGCCCGGGCCCGCAATGTGTAAAACTAATCATTTATGAAAAGTATAATCTAGCATGCAAATATGAGGCGTAGGCAAAAAGAAGGAGCCAGTGTGTGAGCAAGAAAGAGGGAATCACCCTCCGATTCAAGGGTCAACTCTTTGACAAAGCTCAATGAGAGAAGGGAAGTATCCATCTACATCAGGCATGGGCAAACGTTGACCCTCCAGGTGTTTTGGACTTCAACTCCCACAATTCCTAACAGCCTCGGGCCCCTTCCTTTCTTTCCTTTCTGCTTAAGCAGCTGAGGGGGAGAAAGGAAGGGGTCTAAGGCTGTTAAGGGTCTAAGGAATAGTGGGAGTTGATGTCCAAAACACCTGGAGGGCCCAAGTTTGCCCATGCTTGGTGTAGATGTAGTATGAGTGAGGGTTCAAGCCCAATTAAAGCATCTCCAACAGATGTTAGCTCTCTTTTTCTAGGGCTAAAGAAGCTGAGAGGGGGGAATGGACTGAGGCTGTTAGTAATGGTGGGAGTTGAAGTCCAAAACAACTGGAGGGCCCAAGTTTGCCCATGCTTGGTGTAGACGTAGTATGAGTGAGGTTCAAGCCCAATTAAAGCATCCCAAACAGATGTTAGCTCTCTTTTTCTAGGGCTGAAGCGGCTGATGGGGGAAAGGAAAGGGCCTGAGGCTGAAGTCCAAAACACCTGGAGGGCCAAAGTTTGCCCAGGCCTATGCTAGACCTTTGATCAACTTGGTCAGTCTTCTCTGGATACTTGGCCTTGGACCAGGGGCGGTCTAAGGTAATTTTAAATGGTAAGCTAACATTATTTTGGCGCCCCGTCCCAAAACATTGTTTTGCCCCCCCCCTCCGTGCATGCCCAGAAGCTCCTGTGCAGCGCCTTGGGCAGCAGCTGGTTGACCACCTCGTGTGTGATGTTGGGCACCTCCTTCAGCCGCAGCTTGCTCAGGATCTGGGATTTGATGCTCTCCAGCCGGAGCTCCTTGCCAGGCAGGCCGAGCCGAATTCCCCCTCTGCGCCCGCGGAAGACCAGGCCGGGACCAGCGAGGAGGAGGAGGAGGCCGCCTTTGCCTTCTCGCCGGCACCCACCTCCAAGGCCAGAAGCACCAGCAGACACAGCAGGGAGCGGGGCACGGCGTCGGAGCGCACAGGGCCCAAAAGCGGATCATCGGCCGGATGCTGTCTGGCGGGCGCAGAGAGGGAATGCGCCCTTTACCCAGATGGCGGTGCCCCATGCAGCGGCGTCCCCTGCCTACCAGTAGGACCGCCCCTGCCTTGGACTCAGGGAAGACCCTTCCTCCCAATAAGCAGGGAATTCTCACGTTCCTCTCGTCTCCATCACTCCAAGTGATGAGCCACAATAGACGTGTGGCACCAAGAAAGAAACAGCATGCCTTATAAATAGACAGTGAAGGAATTCCCAAAAGAAAACCCAAGCTATTTTGATGGAATACGATCACCTCCAAAAAGTAAATTGATCTACTAAATTAATTAAATTGGGGGTAAAAATTTATAACCCAATACAACACAGATTAAGTATCGTGGGAGGCTAAGTTACTGAAGTCAATTTGAGCCTTTCAGCCATGAGGTACTTGTAAACCGCCTCATAAACTCTATCAATAATGACATACATGGAAAATAGAAATGTCCTAAATCTGCTAAAGACTCTAAGCTATAAATTGACTAAGTTGCCTCTATCTCAGGGCATCAGTATGTGATTTTCTTTTCTTTTACCTTGACAGAACAAATCTATATAGTTTCATATTTATTATCAACTAGCTTGGGGACCCGGCGGTGCCTGGGTTATTCGAGAAAGGCGTTGTGTGCCATGGTTGGTCCTTATCAGATGTTTATGTGGCTCGCAGTGGTCTCAGGGACTTAGTGAAGGTACTGCAAGTTCCATTGGCCATGGTCCATCCCCCTCCAAACAGCACCAGGATGTAGAGTGGGTCATGGGGGCTCTGTGTGTCATGTTTGATCTTGATCATTCATTGGATTTCCAACAGGGAAAAAAATGTCATTTGGCTAACTCAAGCATTCAGTTGCATTCTGTTTTGCTGGCCAATCAGAGTCCTTTAGGCAAATAGTTCCTCAGTGGCAACCAATGCCCTCTGTCTGGTGCCTTAGAGCAGTGTTTCCCAACCTTTTTTGAGCCGCGGCACACTTTTAACATTAAAAAAATCCGGGGGCACACCACCAACCAAAATGACACAAAATGACACTCTAACACAGTAAAGAACGGCTGGGGATGGTGGCCTGCTGGGAGCAGCTGCTGGGAGTGCTGAAGCCGGGAGGGGCTGCGCCAGGCTGCGCCATGCCCTGCCCCTTACCCCGGCTTCCTCTCCCAGCAGCTGATCCAGCCTTGAGGGGCAGTGCCAAGCCAGCCGTGCCAGAGCCAGCACAATGCTGGCTTGGCACTGTCCCCTCAAGGCTGGAGCAGCTGCTGGGAGTGCCGAAGCCGGGGGAGGGGCAGAGCCAGGCTGCGCCATGCCCCACCCCTACCCCCAGCTTCAGCTCTCCTACAGAGGAGGAGCATGAGCGGTGGACGGGCTTCAGTGGGCGGGGCTCCTCCTCCACGCGGCTTCAGCGAGCGAGGGGCGAGAGTCAGGGTGGGAGTCATGGCGGATTGGAGGCTGGCGGGGGAAACGGCCGAAGGAGGCGGCGCCCCGGCCCCTTTTTCTTTTTCTTTGCTGCCGCCCAGCCCTTCCTCCTCCCCCAAGCAGCAGGAGTTCGGCAGGAGGGGGGAGGAAGGGGGGCAGAGAGCTTTTCTCGCGGCACAGCAGGAGGTCCGTCACGGCACACTACTGTGCCACGGCACACTGGTTGAGAAAGACTGCCTTAGAGTGTTGGAGTTCTGGGGCTGGCCAATCAGTGTCCTTTATGCAAATAATCTGATGCCTTAGAGTGTTGGAGTTCTGAGGCTGGCCAATCAGTGTCCTTTATGCAAATAATCCCACAGTGGCGACCAATCGAAACACTGGCACATATTCCTCCCTCCGCACCACCGCACTGCCGCAAACACTGACTTTTATTATATACATAAATAGATAGATAGATGTCTATTGAGAAATTTAGCTGATTTTGCCCAGATTGTTGCTAGTCATTTTGCTTTGATCTGAGGCCCCTTCTACACTGCCAGATAATCAAAGTTATCAAAGCAGAAAATCCACATTATCTGATTTGAATTGGATTACCTTAGTCTACACTGCCATATAATCTAGTTCAAAGCAGATGATCTGGATTTTATACATCTGTGTAGAAGGAGCCTGAATGAAACGAAGATCTGGGTGAGAGCAACAACAGTCTTTCACATTTCATATCAAATTTCAAGCAAAATGGACCCAAAGTTAACTTTTAAAAAAAACAACAACAAATCTTGGCAATCAATTGAAAGGTGCACAAATGTGATTAGCACTTTTCAGGTTGTGGCGGCATAGAAGCCTAAGTAATAAATAATAAATAAATAATTCCTGCCAGGATATCTATGTTGTATTCATCGAAACAGGCCCAGGTTTCACACTGAGTGTATAAATAAATTTAAAAACATATTAAATATATGTATTACTGTGTTAGAGTGTCATTTTGTTTCATTTTGGTTGGTGGTGTGCCCCAGGATTTTGTAAATGTAAAAAATGTGCCGCGGCTCAAAAAAGGTTGAAAAACACTGGTATAGGGATTTATAGGTTAAAACCAACACTTTGAATTGTACCCTACTCCCGTTAGTAACCTGGCTGCTGAGAGCTGGACTAATTGCAGCTTCCGGGCAGTCTTCAGAGGCAGCCCCACGTAGAGAGCGTTGCAGTAGTCTATTTGGGATGTAACCAGGACGTGGACCACTGTGGCCAAGTCAGAATTCCCAAGGTACGGGCGCAGCTGGTGCACAAGCTTTAATTGTGCAAAAGTTCTCCCAGCCACCGCTGAGACCTGGGGTTCGAGGGTCAGCGATGAGTCCAGGATCACTCCCAAGCGGCGAACCTGCGCCTTCGGGAGGAGTGTAACCCCGTCAAGCACAAGACTAACAAAAATGTTGGATGTAGCATGGAAAGGACACTGTTTGCTTCCTATTTTATAGAGCCAAATAGCTCAGATTTAAATCTATGGGGGCAAAGGACTTCTCCACCTTTGAGCCAGGCTGGTTTTCTATGGCAGCAGAACTGACTTCTTTTGGACCCAAAGTTTCTTTGGAGTCAGCAGCTTATTCCTCTCTGTGCTAGAAGGGACACTTTTAATCACAAATAAGCTACTGTAGTGAGACTACTGATATCATTTGTGACAGCGCTGCAGTTTCAGAATAACAAGCCACTGACAAGTTCACTGTACAGGAAAGAAGAATCAAGACAAAGGACAAAGTTAATTAAAGCCATCTAATTGCTTTACGTTGCTGCACAAAGTCTTCATAATATCTGACACATCTAAGACTACTTTCTCTTCAAAATCAAAAAAGCCATGCCTAGACTTTCTCAGAAGTAAGCGGATGAAAGCAAATAATTCAATGGGGAATCCTGCTTTTTTATTACATTGGGGGCTGAAAGACAGATGGACACCAAGGGCCAAGTTGGACTAACGAAAAGGTGTTTCAGTTTAAGTAAAGCCATCGACGGCTACAAGTGTATAGAGTTGTTTCTCCCCTTTAGTGGGACGAGAGGCAGGAATATCTATGGCCCCCCCAACCTTCCTAATGCTGCAAGCTCTTAACACAGTGGTGACCCCCAACCATGAAATCATTTTTGTTGCTACTTCATAACTGGAATTTTGGTATTTTTATGAATTTATTTATTTATTCGAATTTATACACCGCCACTCCCCGAAGGCTCGGAGTGGTTTACAACCGAATAAAACAGTTAACAACAATAACAACAATCATACAACCTATGACAGATAACAGCTTACAGGTAGCTAGTTTCCAGGTGGCTAGTTTACAGGTAGCTAGTTTAACAATTGACTATAGATGGTCCTGATCTGCACGATAGGATGTAGCTAGGTGAAGTCTTCGGTTGAGGGCAGTTTTGGGGCAGGAATGAAGCTCGCATCCTGGGGAGACCAACGGCTTGCCAAAAGGGGCCACCCAAGGGTGATGTAAATTGAAATGTAAATATCTGATATGCGGGATGTACTTTCATTCACTGGACCAAATATACGCCCACATTTGAATACTGGTGGGATTGTGGGGGGAGGGGGGATTAATTTTGTCATTTGGGAGATGTAGGTGCTGGGATTTATAGTTCACCTACAATCAAAGAGCATTCTGAACTCCACCAATGATGAAATTGAACCAAATCCCATGACCAACGGAAAATACCGGAAGGGTTTGGTGGGCATTGACCTTGAGTTTTGGAGTTGTAGTTCACCTACATCCAGAGAGCACTGTGGCCTCAAATTATTAGTTGCTTACCTGTAACTGTAGTTCCCTGGGTGTCTTCTGTTAATATGTACAACCCGCCCGTCCTCCCCGCTGTTGTCATGCCTCAGCCCTTCAAGCTGCTATTTGCGGCGGATAAAAGGATCTGAGGTGGCAGCCCCTCCCACTGGCTATATATACTCAAGGGGAGTGGGCGGGGCTTCCATTTAAAGTGATATTATCTTTCTAAAAGATTCCGAACTGTCTGCGCAGGGATTACATCAGTACATATTAACAGAAGACCGTGACAGGGAACAATGATGGATCTGGACCAAACTTGGCACAAATATTCAATATGTCCAAATGTGAATACCAGTGGAATTTGGGGAGAATAGACGTTTATTTATTTATGCTTCACATTTATAGACCGCCACTCCCCGAAGGCTCGGAGCGGTTTACAATAGTATGCATAAATACAATTCAACATAGAATACACATATAATAACCAACACATTACCTAACATTAAATTATAATAAATACAAGAAGGTGGAGGTGAACTAAGGGTTGCGTATCAGGTGGGATTGATAGTCGGTTTAGGGGTCGTAGGTAAGGTTAGGGACCGAGCAGCCCTATAGTCTGGTTTTAAGGGCTCATTCCACAACCTCAATGCGGCCACACCTCCAAGTGATGGGGAGGGGACTCCAGTCGGATGGCAAGGAGGGTTCTCAACCATGGTGATTTGGGAGGCCCTTGCCGCTCCATACTGGGTTCCTTTAGGAGAGTTTAAAGTTTCAATCCGACTCCAGCTCCCGGCCATCAGACCTCAGAAAACTCTGGGGCCAAACCGCCAGAGCTGAAGTTTACATCGGTTGACTCTGTATTTCAGATGCTCCTCTGGTTCAGCTTCCGTTGACATTTGGGAGTTGTAGTTGTTGGGATTTATAGTTCACCTACAATCAAAGAGCATTCTGAACACCACCAACAATAGAATTGGGCCAAGCTTCCCACACAGAACCTTCATGATCAACAAAAAATACTGTATTTTCTGATGGTGTTTGGCGACCCCTCTGATACCTTGTTGTGACCCACCCAGGGGTCTTGACCTCCAGGTTGAGAAACGTTGATCTATGGGGAAAGGGATGGGATGCCCCTGTTGTATCGCTCAGATGTGCCCCATATGCTACTTCACTTACACCATGGATAATGTCTCCTTTTCTTCTTTGTGCATGTTCCCAGTGTCTGTTTCAGACAAGATCTGGTGCCTTTAAGGTATTTAGGCTGTCTGCCTTCTTAGCACTCTTTTTCCCCCCTGTGCGTGTTAGGAAGATCACAATGAAAGGAGATGGTAACTATAAAGTGGAAGAGACAGCCCTCTCATCTTGAAGCTCACTGGCCCTTCTCTTCCTTCCTGCCTGTCCCTTTTGTATTCTGACCTCTCCGCTGTCCTTCTTTGAAATGTTAGCTGTCCTTCTCATTTGACCTTCGGCAACACAATTTTACATTAAACCATCTTTATTAAGCCGTGAGCTGTGGGATAATGAAACTATGGTCTATAAAGTATTCTCATTACCCATTTTGTTTCCTTCTGCATTAAGTTTTGTTTTGTCTCTCATTCCGAAGGCAATAAATCTTATGACAGGATCATGGTGTCACTGATACCATTAATTTTTTTTTGTTCCGCAATGAAAGACAGGGAACAAACTGCAAGCACAGCATGCAGCAGCAAGAGCAGTAAACCCTTTTCAAAAAGTAATGCTATATATCAGTGTTTTTCAACCTTTTTTTGAGCCGCGGCACATTTTTTACATTTACAAAATCCTGGGGCACACCACCAACCATGTTTTAAAATGTATTTATACCCTCAGTGTGAAACCTGGGCCTGTTTCGATGAACACAACATAGATATCCAGGCAGGAATGGCAGAAAGACACACACGAAGGTCTTGCTCAACAGCTGTCAGTCTCTCTCTGTGTTCTTATAGGTTGTTTTGAATAATATGTATATGCTGTAAAACAATGTATAACACATATATATGTTTGTTTGTGGGATTAACATAACTCAAAAAGCAGTTGATGAATTGACACCACCCTGAGCCTCCCCAAACTACAAATCCAGGGATTCCCCAGCCTTGAGCCCTGGAAGACCAAGGGGTGCCTCACTGCATGAATGCTATGGTGTAGATCCACCCCCACACAGCCGGGGGACCCAGGGAAGTCCCATCCCAGGACCTTCTCTTTCTCCGCGCGGCTCTTTCCGCCTAACGCAGTCCCCGCCTTTCGGCTCAAATCCTTCCGAGGCCGAGGAAGGAGCGGAGGGGAGGAGGAAGCTGTCAGACCCCAGCCTGAACCCCAGTCCGATACCTTAGCCCAGTGTTTCCCAACCTTTTTTGAGTCGCGGCACACTTTTAACATTAAAAAAAACCGGGGGCACACCACCAACCAAAATGACACTCTAACACAGTAAAGAACGGCTGGGGGATGGTGACCTGCTGGGAGCAGCTGCTGGGAGTGCCGAAGCTGAGGGAGGGGGAGGAGCCAGGCCGCACCATGCCCCGCCCCTCCACACGGCTTCAGTTCTCCCACAGCTTTGCCAGCCTTGAGGGGGCAGTGCCAAGCCAGCGGTGGCAGAGCCAGCACAATGCTGGCTTGGCACTACCCCCTCAAGGCTGGCAAAGCTGTGGGAGCACTGAAGCCGGGGGAGGGGGCGGAGCCAGGCCGTGCTATGCCCCGCCCCCTCCCCCCGGCTTCAGTTCTCCCACAGAGGAGAAGCATGAGCGGTGGACGGGCTTCAGTAGGCGGGGCTCCTTCTCCGTGCGGCTTCAGCGAGCGAGGGGTGAGAGTCATGGCGGGAGTCATGGCAGATTGGAGGCTGGCTGGGGAAACAGCTGAAGGAGGCGGTGCCCCGGCCCCTTCTTCTTTTTCTTCACCGCCACTCGGCCCTTCCTCCTCCTCTCCCAAGCAGCAGGAGTTCGGCAGGAGGAGGGGGGAAGGAAGGGGGGCAGAGAGCTTTTCTCACGGCACAACTGATGATCGCTCATGGCACACTAGTGTGCCACGGCACACTGGTTGAGAAACACTGCCTTAGCCAAACCAGACCAAAGCCATGTTGTTTCTGAGATGCCAGCCAGGCCAGAAAGCAAGCCGCTGCAGAGCAAGCTATTGCAAAGGCATCCAGTTCACTCCACGTTCAAGGACAGGAGAAGCTCAGCTCCATCCCGGGCCGATAAGGAACGATGGGAAAGTGGAGTCGGGTTAACTCCTTTCCGTCCAGGTGCAGGCCCTAATGAGTTGACATTCCAATCTGATGCGGGAGGCTTGAGAAAGCCCAGCCGGAGATCAGCTCCTGAGTACCAGTTACGATGCACCGTTGCGTCGTAAGGATCAAAGGCTGTGAGACCTATTTAAGCTAGGTCTCAGAGATGGGTGTTATCTCTTGCCAACGTTTAGCCTCAAGCCTTGCTTTCACGGAACCTTGTCTGGGCCATCGGGCCTTCCAGCCTTTGGACTTTATCTGCCAAGCCTTGTGCCAAGAACTTACCTTTGGATTAGCCCATTGGGCCATTAAGACTCTTTTTACCTATTTTGATCCTGTTTTGCCTTTGGACTATTGCTTTGCAATACCCTGGTGCTTGGAAGCACCAATGGACTATAACTCTCTTCTTTACTACTTTTACTTATTCTAAATAAAGCATTTAACCTCAGCTGGTGTCAAGTGGTTTACTGAGGGATCTTCCAGGCCCAAGGTGCAACAGAAGCCCAAGAAGGCAAGTGGTGAATCCGGGGGCACAAGGCTTCCCAAAAGGAGGCTGTGCTTGCGAGACTCAGGCAAGGGATCGAGCACAGCTAGGGCTTCCTGGTAGGATAGGAGGGCTCTCTCTCTCTCTCTCTCTCTCTCTCTCTCTCTCTCTCTTCTATCTCCAATTTCCCACGGCACGCCTGATGATTGCTCACGTCACACTAATGTGCCACTGCACACTAGTTGGGAAACACTGCTATATATTATGTTTTAGGGGGGGGGGACGACCCAGAATAACCATTGGCTTTATCATTTGTTTGTGTTTTAAGGTTCTCTTTAGGTGCAACTGTCTTATCGCATATTGCATTGAAGTTACATAAATCCCATTCTGGGAGAATAAATCCATTACAGTAAATAAATCAATGATAAAGGGCATATCTTGGAAAGATATAATAGTGTGGGAGAGCAACATCCATAAACACATAAGTTATTAGCTGTCAATGTTTTTCGTCTATTGCTTGATTGGAAGCGAAGTGGCCAAACAAAGTTCTTTTTCAGTTTATTTAGTTTATTAAATGGATTTGCATGGCTTCTGGCACTCCATTCTGAAAGACTGTCACCAAGAGATGGCTGTCATCCGTCCTTCTATCGAGGAACCGAAAGCACCCTTTTGACATAACATCTCTCCACAGAGCAGGCAATTTAAGCTGGGATAGTTAGACGCGTTAAGAGTCATCAGCATAAACACTGCACACTTCTCAAAAGCAATTCTGTCTGTAGCTATTTATGTTCATTGCCTAAAACCAACATGGCATTATTGTTTAATTAGCTATTGCTTTTGCTTCCACGAGATTCCCAGGCTTAATTTATAACTAGCAAGAATATTCAGTGACAGATTTTATTCCATCATTTCGTTCTACAGTAAGAGTTGATGTCCGTATGACAGCTCCGGAACGGAATCAAGGGTACATAAATTAACAAGCCTATAGCACGAGGATATTCTGATTACTAATATATCACATGCACACACTAGCCAAACAAACCCTGGGAATTATGCATCACTTCCTGTTCCCACTTTCTATGTGCAGATGTCACTCGTTGAAGTACATGTCTCTCAAAGCTCGGCCCCTGGATAGCTCTGACCCATGTGGTCATGAGCCTGGCCCCCCCTTCCCTATCTTGGATGTAGTCACCTCCCTCTTGTTGTTGTATTGTATTGTCTGTATGCTATGTATTTTATGTCAAACTGTAAACTGCTCCAAGCCCTCGGGGAGTGGCGGTATAGGAAGTTTGAATATAATAATAAAAAAGCCGATCCTTTGTAATACAAGACATTAGCCTTATAGAAACAGGTCTATAATTAAAACCTCAATTTCTGTGTTTTGACAATACTATTTAGACCACAATACAACAACAAGAAGAATAACAACAATATTTTATTGTGGTCCAAAGACCATTGTTGCACCATAGATGTACAACAGGGCTGCCCATGAAGTCAATCGTGATTGACTTGTCGATTGCAAGTCCAAATGAGGTCGATCGCAGCCGGATGGGGCGCTTCTGCCCTGCGTGCGCACACCCTGCGCGCACGCACCCTCCACGCAGTGCTCCCTCTGCCAGCGCAGCGCTCCTTCTGCGGGGCATTGTGAGAACGAGAGAGCGCCTTCCGCGGGGCATTGCGGGAACGAGGGAGCGCGAGGCGGGGCCCCTGCTTCTCTCTCGCTGGCAGTGAAGGCTACACGGCTGCTTCCGGACAAGAGAGAGGCAGGGCGGAGTGCGAGGCGGGGCCTCCGGAGGCCCTGCCCCGCGCTCCCTCATTCCCGCAATGCCCTGCAAAAGGAGCACTGTGTGGGCGGAAGGGGTGCCGCGCAGCGGCAGGAACGCGCGTGGAAGGTAGATCTTTTCGACCTGTTTTAAAAGTAGCTTGCATGCTGAAAAAGTGTGGGCACCCTGATGTACAAGGTATACAGGTTAATGAGATTAAAAATCTCAAAAGCTGCATAATTTGTACAGTATTATCATTCTGGAACACTCTATTATCAATAGGGTTGCCACCTGTCCCTTATTATATGGGACGTCCCGTATTTTTGCTCTGAATTTCATGTCCCGTATTTTCAGCTGCTGGCCCGTATTGACAGGACAGGACAAACAGGTGGCAGCAGGAGGCGAGGCCGGGCCAGTAGTGAGTGCCACCGCACCGCCAGCAGTGAGTGCCACCGCACCACCAGCGGTGAGTGCCACCACACCGCTATCAGTGAGTGCCACCACACCACCACCAGTGAATGCCACCACACCGCCACCAGTGAGTGCCACCGCACCACCAGCAGCTCCCAGAACCAGACAAGATCTCCTGCTCCCATCTATTGATGTTGAAAGGTTGAATCTCGTACAGTATGTGCCAAAAGCGTGTTTTGGACTTCAACTTCCAGAATCCTCAACTGCCAGAGCAAACGACCAGGGACTCTGGGAAATGAAGTCCAAAATCCAGGTTGGGAATAAACACTGGTCTCGGATGTCAGGGGCGGAAGTGACATCACGGCGGGGTGCGCAACGTCTTCCGTTCCCCCTCCGAAGCGCTTCAAGGCCGCGCGACTGTGCTCCAAGGAAGAGGTGCCTCAGCTTCTGGCGCCTGATGGGGATGGCAATGCTGGCTGGCAAAGGGCGGGAGGTGTGGGAGCGGCTCAGCCATTGGGAGCGGCTCCCTCAGCCCCTGCCGCCCTTCAGCGAGCGACAGCTAGACTCCATGGCAGCGCTGCGCGAAGCCTTGCCCGTCCTGCGCACCCCGCCGGAGGTAGGCCGGGTACGCAATCACTTTGGTTAGAACAGGCCTTATTGTTTTAGGTAAATGTCCCTTATTTCTTATATCAAAAAGTGGCAACCCTAATTATCAAGAAGGATAATACTGAACACAGTATTATCCTTCTTGAACACTGACTGCTAACTATTGAGGGTCAATCAATGATCTACCTTTGAGCTTTAGTTGTATGCTAAGGAATCTGCACCCAACCTGTTTTGGTCCATGATTCTATCACCAATTTAGATTGAAAGAAGGGTTTTGCACCTCCCAATTGTGAGAATTTGACACTCGGAGACTATCCCTGTTGCAGTATAACATGCTTCCACCCTTGTCAGATATCGTACTTCTCTGATTTGATTTACAAATGGATGATGTATGTGTGTGATTCTTCCTGAGACAAGCCGAACATCCTTTCACATCTAGTTATGTCAGTTCTGGTTCTCTTAAGCCATTGCAAAAAGCAGTGGAATATTTTAAAGCCCATTATAAAGAATGAATTCAGTGTCATCGGGCCCAACAGACTTTCTTAGATTTCCTTAGATTTAAAAGCCTTCCTAGTTTTGTGTAGAAAAAATTGTAACTGTGCCTAACTCACGTACCAAGCAGGAAGAAATAAAAAGTAACAAAGAGCAAGTTACGCCAGGAGTGAAAATTGCATTAACATACATGCCTCTTTTCTGCTAGATATATGGCCATCCCTTAAACATTAGTTGAACAGACCTAAAACAACATAAAAGGATGTCGGTATAGGGACAATTAAGTGCTTCCCTGAATCTGACAATTAAATGCTTCCCTGAATCTGAAGGATCTGAAGAACCCTATTAAAAAGGGGGGAAATATTATACTAAATTAAGTATCCAAACAGAACTATCACATGGGCAGGAGTAATATTCGAGGCACATGCACGTAAGAACATAAGAACATAAGAAGAGCCATGCTGAATCGGACCTCAGCCCATCTAGTCCAGCATTCTGTATCACACAGTGGCCCACCAGTTGTACACGGGGATCTCGAGCAGAAGGGAGGGCAAAACCCTGACCTGCTCCCGACCCCCCACAACCAGTACCCAGGAAATCCTGCCTACCTCAACCAACTCCGAGGTGGCACTTGAATGTCCTTCTCAGTAACTACCGATACACTTGGTATCCATGAATCTGTCTAATCCTGCCTTGAAGTTGTTCAGGCTGACAGCTGTCACAACCTCTTCTGGAAGTGAGTTCCATAACCCAATGACCCTCTGGGTGAAGAAATATTTCCCTTTATTAGTCCTAATTTTCCTACCTTGGAGCTTCAGGAGTCCCCTCCAGTCCTAGTGTTTTGTGACAAAGAAAATATTTTTTCTCTATTCACCTTTTCTATCCCATGCATGATTTTATACACTTCGATCAAGTCACCTCTTAAACGCCGTCTTTCAAGGCTGAAAAGACCAAGGCGTTGCAACCTGATTTCATAAGAGAGCCGCTCCATCCCTTGGATCATTCTTGTTGCCCTTTTCTGTACCTTTTCCAGTTCCGTTATATCCTTCTTAAGGTGCGGAGACCAGAATTGTACACAGTACTCCAAATGTGGCCTTACCATAGATTTGTAGAGAGGTAATACATTTGCTGACCTATTTTCGATTCCCTTCCTGATCATGCCAAGCATAGAATTTGCTTTTTTCACTGCTGCAGCGCACTGGGTTGACATCTTCATTGAGCTGTCCACCAAGACCCCAAGATCCCTTTCCTGGTTTGTCTCGGAAAGCTTTGACCCCATCAATTTGTAGGTGTAGTTGGGGTTCTTTGCCCCGATGTGCATGACTTTACACTTGTTTAGGTTAAAATGCATTTGCCACTTTGTTGCCCATTCACTCAATTTCGAGAGATCTTTCTGGAGCTCTTTACAATCAGTTTCATTTTAACTACCCTGAACAGTTTAGTGTCGTCTGCAAACTTTGCTCCCTCAGAATTCACTCCTACGTCCAGATCATTAATGAATAAATTAAAAAGTAAGGAATCTGCGTCGAATCCAGGGTAACTTAAGTGATCAGCTTCATGGCATATATTTGGTGAAAAGATGCAAGAATATCCTCTCAAAAGTTCAAGCCGCGAGTCAAGGTAAGCTCAACTGTCAGTCCTAACTCTCTGCCTACCTAGTCAGGCCCGGATTAACACCTAAGGCCACACTTTGGAATTACGCCCCCTTTAAGCCAACCTCTAAAGCACCGCCCCCCATCCTTTCATCCACTTGTCCCCCTTAGGGCCCCGCATCCAGCTCTCCCGGTGTGACCCCACTAGGTCCGCCACAAGAGTTTCCCTCTCGGCAGGCACTATGGATATAGGCATGGGGGGAGGAGCCTCCTCCCCGATGCCGGGGCTTGAGGCACTTGGCTCCTACCCGGTATCGGGGATTGCGCATGCGTTGTAGTCAGCAGCTGTACCGATGCTGCGCTTCTCCCCGATACTGGGGCTTGTTGCGTTGGGCTTCTCTCCTGTACTGGGGTTTGCGCTGGTTCCGTAGCCGGCAGTTGCGCTTCTCTCTCCAGTAAGGAGGAGTCTCCTCCTTGTGTTGAAGGAGGAATACTAGCTTTCATGGTGTTAGGGCATGCGCAGACTGCGCAATAGAGTTTCCTGTACTTGGACTGAAGGAGCGAGCAAGTGGATGCTGTCGGCATCGAGGGAGTTAATTGTTTCTCCTGTCGACGTCGGCGCCAGTGTTGAGAGCCTCTGCGCATACGCTGTTTGCGCAACAATAGCAGAGGCAAGAGCTGGTATTTAGGAAGGGGCAGGGGCACCGCCGAAAAGGAGGACCTCCGGTATCCTTCCTTCCTCATCTCCATGCGCGTTGCGTTTTTAATTGTTTCAACATATTTTTTGTCCGTGATCTGTGCCCCCCCCCCCTGGCTTGCACCCCTAGGCCATGGCCTAGGTTGGCCTTATGGGTAATCCTGGCCTATACCTAGCAGTTTGAAAGCATGCAATGCGGACAGATAAATAGGTACCGCCTCTAGCGGGAAGGTAAAAGGGTATCTTATACAGACATGCAAACATGCCATCAAAAGATTGGAGAAGGCTACGGCCAGGGGGCTCCTTCAGCATGGAAAAATGGAGCAACAGCAGCTCCCCATGGCCGGAAGTTGAGCATCACCTCCAGGTGCCAAAAATAGTCATCATCATCATCATCTTTCTTTGTACCCCGCCATCATCTCCCCAACGGGGACTCGGGGCGGCTTACATGAGGCCAAGCCCAACAACGCAACAACAAAATAAAATCAATCATAAAGAACAACATAATCAATTGCATAGACATAAACTATAAGAATACTACAGCCAATATAAAAGTACAATGAAATAAAAACCATTAATGACACAGAACAGTGAGCGTGCCGCATGTACAGATTAAAATAATAAGCATAGGGATAAAAACAGGGGGTGAGATAACAGTGGGGCAAATTATTTGTGAGGGAGAAACTCTTCCAAAATACCCGAGGACTGGAGGGATGCAAAAGTAACACCGATCTTCAAGAAAGGATCCAGAGGTGATCCAGGAAATTATAGACCAGTCAGTTTAACCTCAGTTCCAGGCAAAGTGATGGAAACCATTATTAAAGAAAAAATTACTAGGCACATAGAAGAACAGGCATTGCTGAAAGAAAATCAACATGGTTTCTGCAAAGGCAAATCATGTCTTACTAACTTGTTAGAATTCGTTGAGGGTGTAAATAAACACATAGATAAAGGGGACCCAATTGATATTGTTTACCTTGACTTTCAAAAGGCTTTTGACAAAGTCCCTCACCAAAGGCTCCTAAATAAGCTCTCCAGCCATGGAATCAGGGGACAGGTCTTGTCCTGGATTGGAACCTGGCTAAACTGTAGGAAACAAAGGGTGGTAATAAACGGACATTTCTCTGGGTGGAAAGAGGTGAGAAGTGGCGTACCCCAAGGTTCAGTTTTGGGTCCGTTACTTTTTCATTTATTCATTAATGACATGGATGTAGGAGTGAATTCTGAGGTAGCAAAGTTTGCAGACGACACTAAACTGTTCAGGGTAGTTAAAAATGAATCTGATTGTAAAGAGCTCCAGAAAGATCTCTCGAAATTGAGTGAATGGGCAACAAAGTGGCAAATGCATTTTAACCTAAACAAGTGTAAAGTCATGCACATCGGGGCAAAGAACCCCAACTACACCTACCAATTGTTGGGGTCAAAGCTTTCCGAGACAAACCAGGAAAGGGATCTTGGGGTTTTGGTGGACAGCTCAATGAAGATGTCAACCCAGTGTGCTGCAGCAGTGAAAAAAAGCAAATTCTATGCTTGGCATGATCAGGAAGGGAATCGAAAATAGGTCAGCAAATGTTGTATTACCTCTCTACAAATCGATGGTAAGGCCACATTTGGAGTACTGTGTACAATTCTGGTCTCCGCACCTTAAGAAGGATATAACGGAACTGGAAAAGGTACAGAAAAGGGCAACAAGAATGATCAAGGGATGGAGCGGCTCCCTTATGAAACCAGGTTGCAACGCCTTGGTCTTTTCAGCCTTGAAAGACGGCGTTTAAGAGGTGACTTGATCGAAGTGTATAAAATCATGCATGGGATAGAAAAGGTGAATGAAGAAAAACTATTTTCTTTGTCACACAACACTAGGACTAGGGGCACTCCCTGAAGCTCAAGGTAGGAAAATTAGGACTAATAAAGGGAAATATTTCTTCACCCAGAGGGTCATTGGGTTATGGAACTCACTTCCAGAAGAGGTTGTGACAGCTGTCAGCCTGGACAGCTTCAAGGCAGGATTAGACAGATTCATGGATACCAAGTGTATCGGTAGTTACTGAAAAGGACATTCAAGTGCCACCTCGGAGTTGGTTGAGGTAGGCAGGATTTCCCTGGGTACTGGTTGTGGGGGAGTCGGGAGCAGGTCAGGGTTTTGCCCTCCCTTCTGCTCGAGATCCCGTGTACAACTGGTGGGCCACTGTGTGATACAGAATACTGGACTAGATGGGCTGAGGTCCGATTCAGCATGGCTCTTCTTATGTTCTTATGTTCTTAAGATGGGGTCGAGAAAAAGGACCTTCATGTAAAGGGGGGAGGAGGTGGTGCAAATATTGAGGGTGAATGGTAGTATGAGATTATATGATTAATCTCCAAAAGCATAGCGGAAGAGCCAGGTCTTAAGGCTCTTCTTAAAGCTTTCTAAAGTGGGATAAGGATAAAAAGGAAGACCTTTACCTACCTATGCATTGTATGTAGTTGTAAAATGCATTGAATGTTTGCCTTATATGTACTGTAATCACTCGGAGTCTCTCAAAGGAGATAAAGCAGAATATAAAGTGTAGTAGTATCATCACTATCATCATCATCATCTGACATTATTTTTTTTGCAGCTGATCACCTTTTTTATTTTTTTCTCATACAAAAATATTGACTCACCTATAAAAATAACTGTGCTTTGGATTTTATCACAGATTTCTTGTTTTACCCCGATGAAAAACAAAAAGTCGTTTCTATATATTTTGTATAGCTTGTAATGTTAAAAGAACGCTGAGAGGAGTGGAGTCTTTGGAGTGAAAGTGGCCTCACTTTTCTGTGCTCGTGCACTCTCTAGTTAATTCTATGCTCTCATCACTGTTCTCTATTAGCAGCTGATAGCTATGTACATTCTGCTTTTAATTTTCAAAATGTGTATGTCACAATGTATTTTATATGCTGTATATATAATAATAATAATATAAAAAGCTTTATTTATACTTGTAAAGAATTGCCGCCTACAGCTAGCATCTTCACTTGAGGATTTTTTTTTCAATCAAGCTGCCACCATAACAATCCTGGCCACCCGATGTGAGGGGCTTATTTTGACGCTTGTGTTTTGAAATGATGTCACAGAGAGATTTGTAAAGAGGAACTTCAACAGTTTATTTTTCACAACAGCGTGGAGGTTTCAAAGTATTCAGAGCTTAGTTGGTTACAGTAACTTCAGAGAGGTACAGTTCTTAAGGTTTCTTATTCCCTAAACACAATGTTTGATTGTATCTCTTCAAACACTAAATTAATAATACTATAGATATTTTGCCTCAATAGGCTTCCTATCTATCTTCCAGGTTAGCTTCCCAGCCTAACCTATAAACAGCGGTTCACATAGGTTTTCTAAACCTAACTGCCTTCTGCAGTATTACAACACAGACTTATCTATTCTCCTCAGAACAGATAACAGCAGCTTCCTAAATCTGCTACCAGCTAGTCTCACCGCTCCTGACTAACTGACTCAAGAAATTCAAACTTGGACCTGCTAAAGCCAGTGTTAGGCTCCGCCCCTGTTGTTATAGCAACTCAACATCTCAGAGGCTGTGCACTTTAATATTCCCTGTTAACACTTTGTAGTCTGTTTAGCATATACCAATCTAATACAACACAAATGTAATAATACAAACCACACATTTAACCATAAAATAAAAACAAAACCCTCAATACATATAGTGACCTCACTACAATACCCCATCACCATCTCCCCAAGGGGACTCGGGGCAGCTTACATGAGGCCAAGCCCAATAAAACATCAGTAAAACAACACAGCAGCAAATAATAAAACAGTACAATCAATATAACTCACATATAAGCAATAACACAAAAAGCTTAAAACCTTATGGCCAGGCCAGATGTAATATATTAACATTTTAAAATAAATGAACACTGGGCGCGAACAAAGGTAGGATGTATCTAAATAGGCGGGTTTTAAGGATGATGTGGGGAGATCAACCCAACAGATACTTAATGTGGTCCCTAGAACCAAATTGTGTCCTATGTTGGGAATGAGGGAGTTAAAACAAATGCCATGCCAATAGTTGAATGAGGGAAGAGTGGAGACTTATGAGTAACACTCTACAGTGCGTTATAGATAAGAGCAGCTTTTAGAAATTGCGGATTTGAGTGGTATTCTCTGTGCTAGCTCTTTAGAAGATACTGGATTTCAAGGACTCTCCCCCCCCCCCCCCATTTTAGTGCTGATATGATATAGAGCACATTAGGAGAATAAAGGAACGCCAGGCAACTTCATTCTCCCTCTTCACTCATCGCTTGAAGGGAAGTAAAAGGGAACAGAGGAGTCAAAGTAAGGGAAAACTCAAGGAGATTGCCTCCACTCCTCATTTTCTCACCATCAAATTCCAAATAAATGAGCTAACAGCAAATGTTTGCAGTGGTATGGTGTGATTACCTCTTCCCATCACTGATAACAACAAATTACAAGAAGAAATGGTACCCACTGTTCCCTGAGCCTAAAGCATTGGACTTCACGGCAGCGTTTGATACAGTCGATTGCGATCTTTTGACTCACCGCCTTGCCGGCGCTGGGGTGAGGGGGACAGCCCTTAATTGGCTGTCCTCCTTCCTCCGGAACCGGATACAGCGAGTGAGGAGCGGTGAGGTTGTCTCCGGGGGTTCCCCGCTTCATTGCGGGGTACCCCAGGGGGCAATCCTCTCCCCTCTGTTATTTAACATCTATATGTGACCACTTGCCCAGCTGGTGCGCAGCTTCGGGCTTGGGTGCCACCAGTACGCTGATGACACCCAGCTTATCCTGAGGATGGATGGCAGGCCCGAATCCGTACCCGATAATTTCCATCGTTGCCTAGAGGCCGTTACTGGATGGCTGCGACCCAGTAGGTTGGAGGTGAATCCGGCTAAGACGGAGATCCTGTGGCTGGGCCGCCCGAGCTGTAGGGTTGTCCAGCTTCCGACCCTGGATGGCGTGACACTATGTCTGTCGTCTTCTGTCAAGAGCCTAGGGGTTACCTTAGACCCCCTGTTGTCGATGGAGGCTCACATCTCCAACGTCAGCAGGGTAGCATTTTTCCACCTCCGACAGGTGAGGAAGCTGGCCCCCTACTTGTCTCGGTGCGACTTGGCCACAGTGGTCCAAGCCACGGTCACCTCGAGGCTAGACTACTGTAACACTCTGTACATTGGCCTTCCCTTGTCGGTGATCCGGAAGCTCAAGCTGGTGCAGAATGCCGCAGCCCGACTCCTGGCAGGGGTTTCGGTTGGCTGTCACATCACGCCAATCCTGCGTGAGCTGTACTGGCTTCCAATAGAACCTTCAAGTTGCTAGTCTTGACTTTTAAGGCCTTACATGGTCTAGGGCCAGTGTACCTGCGGGACTGCCTCATCTCATACCATCCCAATAGGCCCCTGCGCTCGGAAGAGCAAAACCTCCTGGTCATTCCTAGTGTCAAGACCTACCGTTTAACCCAGGGGTGGGCAATTACCGGCCCTCCAGGTGTTTTGGACTTCAACTCCCAGAAATCCTAAGAGCTGGTAAACTGGCTAGGATTTCTGGGAGTTGAAGTCCAAAACACCTGGAGGGCCGGTAATTGCCTACCCCTGGTTTAACCGCAAATCATCGGCGGGCTTTCTTGATTGTGGCTCCAGTTCTATGGAACTCACTTCCCGCCGACATTCATGCCATCCAAAGTCTCCTCCCATTCCGGAAGGCCTGTAAAGCTCTATTATTTCAGCAGGCCTTCAGAGCTGGATAAATGCGGTTTTCTCGCCATCTTGTACTTCATACTGCGACCATTGTGATTTTATCTGCTATTTTAGTATTGTTTTAACTTTAGTTGCGTTTTTATTGTCTTTTTATGATATGCTCTGTTTTTATTGTGTCCCTTGGATATGTTGTGAGCCACCCCGAGCCACTAGGAGGGACGGTGGACAAATTCAAAAAAATGAATCTATTATATAAAGGAGGTCCCGTCGTCGAACGACTGACAGAGACAGAGAAACCTTCCAAGGCAGAGACACCAAACTTGCAAACACAAATAGGCGTCGGGCAAGGAAGGTTTTTAGCAAAAAAACTTCCCCCCCAAAACCTAGAAGGCCCCCAAAACAACGATACAAAAAAACTACATTTCCCAGCATCCTCTGTGGCAGCCAGTGAAACCCATTGGCCAACATCAGCCCACACAAAATGCAGGGAGGCTGAGTAACCATAGTAACGCTGGGCACAGCCAGCCAAGGCTAGGATAGAATGCTGAGTGATTTCAGTTCAGTCAGTTGGTGTTTGAGGGTTAAACTGACAAAACCAAACTCTATGAGGGAGCAATTCTCCAGCAATTCCTACCCACACAACACAACACAACTTCCTATCACAACCCATCCCCCCAACCTTACGGAACCCCCACACACAACACCTACCACCACCACAAACAAAAACCAACTCCACCTATACTCCAACCACAACACAACACAACACTGCACTGATACTCTACAAACACACACAAACACCCAAAACACCCCACCCACACAAGCATTCCACAACATACTACCACCCACAATTCCACAACACACCCACTAACTCACCAAAAAAGTAATACCTACACACAACACAATACGCACATAACACACCCTTGCGTCTACTGCTCAACCCATTTCTATAACATTCCTTCCTTCCACACAGGCAGAAACTGACCCAAAAGGCAAGCCATGCCTCCTAAAAAGAACAGCATCGGACGACACACTCGCAACGCTACATACATCAAACAAAAAAGGGCAGAACAAACGCCAGAACAGAAACACAGTTTCTTTTTTTCAAATCCAGAGTTGGGAAACCACAGAACCTCTACATCAACACAGCAGACGGAAAGACCAAAAACATTGTATATCCACAAGCTCTGCAGAACGCCAGCAACACCAACCGACAACTCCCACCCATCCCACCACCAGAACAACCCACAACGACACAGCCATGACCCCACCAAGACCATAAGTAACATCAATTCCAACCCTTACATACTCAGACTTTCTCGCATCTCCTTAATAGGGCACAGCAACGCGTGCCGGGTACAGCTAGTAAATACATAAATACATAATAAATAAATAAATAAATAAGCAGTAACTAATATTGAGTAACTGTGCCTATACTGCAAGGTGACGGATCTACCCTGAAAGAATCCAAGGAATAATTAACACCTTTGTATTGTTGAGGAAGCAGTTGTATTTAGAGCAGGCATGGGCAAACTTGGGCCCTCCACGTGTTTTGGACTTCAACTCCCACCATTCCTAACAGCCTCAGGATCCATCCTTTTCCTCCTCAGCCGCTTAAGTGGAAAAGGAAAGGGAAAAGAAAAGGGCCTGAGGCTGTTCGGAATTATGGGAATTGAAGTCCAAAACACCTGGAGGGCCAAAGTTTGCCAATGACTGATTTAAAGGATGTGGGAAAGGGGAAGAGAAACTGTTTGGAACTAGGGCTGCAAGCAATATGGCATGAATGTACATGAAAGTATGAATCTTAAAACGGAACAGGATCTGAGGACAAAGACAAGAAAAAACATAAGATGTGAAGGAAGTGAGACATGAGACAATGTAAAACCTGAAAAGATACATGGCCTGTTCTTTTGTATGCAAAAGTCTCCAGTAGCAAAGGTAGATTGATTTAATTGACAAATCGTAGCATTCTTGCACTCTGTATCTGGGTGGAAACTGTTTATTCCCATGTACACACAACTAAAATCAGTTTACGAACTAGAACAGCTCCCCCCCTCCCCGCCCCAAAATCCCAAGCTTGACAATAGCAGATAGTGGAATTTATTATTTATTTTCTTTTGTTTATTTACTATATTTGTATACCATCCTTCTCAGCCCACAGGCGACTCAGGACGCTTTACAGAGGCAGCAATTCACTGCTCAACAACACAATTAAAACCATATAAAAACCATTAACATATAATGTAAAATCATAAGATTAATAAACCATAGATCCTTTACATCTCCTCGTTAAAAGCATTGTCCAGTTTCATCATCCAGTCGTTCCAATTCCTGTGTCTGTTACGCTGCAGTTTCAAACGCCTGCTCAAATAGCCAAGTCTTAACTTTTTTCCAGAACGTTAAAAGGGAGGGGGCCGATCTGATGTCCCTAGGGAGGGTATTCCATAGCCAAGAGGCCACCACTGAGAAGGCCCTGTCTCTCGTCCCCAGCAGAACTATTTGCGACGCAGGGGGGATCAAGAGCAGGGCCTCCCCAGATGATCTTAAACACCATGCTGACTCTTAGATCAGTGTTTTTCAACGTTTTTTGAGCCACAACACATTTTTTACGTTTACAAAATCCTGGGGCACGCCACCAACCAAAATGACACTCTAACACAGTAATACATATAGTTAATATGTTTTCAAATGTATTTATACACTCAGTGTGAAACCTGGGTTTGTTTCGATGAACACAACATAGATATCCTGGCAGGAATGGCAGAAAGACACAAACTTCCCACACAGAACTCCCATAACCAAGAGAAAATACTATAAGAGTTTGGTGGGCATTGACCTTGAGTTTTGGAGTTGTAGTTCACCTATATCCAGAGAGAACTGAGGACTGAAACAATGTTGGATCAGGACCAAACTTGGCATGAATACTCAATATGCCCAAATGTGAACACAGATGGAGTTTGGGGAAAATAGACCTTGACATTTGGGAGTTGCAGTTTCTGGGATTTATAGTTAACACACAATCAAAGAGCATTCTGAACTCTTGCAACAATGGAATTGAACCAAACTTGGCATATTGAACTCTCATTACCAACAGAAAGTACTGAAAGGGAATTGAACTTGAGTTTGGAAGTTGTAGTTCACCTACACCCAGAGAGCACTGTGGACTCAAACAATGGTATGTTATGTTGTTGTTTGTTTTCTATCCAGAATCACAATGTTGGAAGGAGGCTCACCACTTTAAGTTCCCTAAAACAGGCATGGGAAAACTTTGGCCCTCTGGGTGCTTTGGACTTCAACTCCCACCATTCCTAACAGCCTGAGGCCCTTTCCTGCTTAAATGGCTGAGGGGGAAAAAGGAAAAGGGCCTGAGGCTGCTAGGAATGGTGGGAGTTGGAATCCAAAACACCTGGAAGGTCCAAGTTTGCCCATGCCAGCTTTCGACAGAGACCTCTTCCTCCCTCCCCCCCTTCGCGCCCTTTCTTCCCCCTCCTGCCCAACACTAACTTTTTCTTCTACACTGCCGCTTCCGCCGCCATTTTGATCCGAGGGGGCAGCATGAGCGTGTTCAGGAGGGGAGGGGGGAGGGAAGAAGACGAGACCTGTGCAGGCGCTAATGCGCAGACTCGCCCCAGAGCAAAGCGAGGCAAAGCGAGCAGAGCGAGGCTGGGAAGAAGGGAGCCCGAGTGGAGAAGAAAAAGTGTTTGGCAGGAGGGGGAAGAAAGGGTATTGGAGGTTCCCTTTTCCCACGGCACACCTGATGATCGCTCACGGCACACTAGTGTGCCACGGCACACTGGTTGGGAAACACTGGTATTACTACCAATCAAAATTCCTTCACAATGCAGAAAAAGTCTTGGGAAAGTTTGACCATTCCTTCATCCTGGATATTCATCTGCTAAAAGGGGCATGGAAAGTGGGTGAGAGAGATCCTCAAGAGCTTGCTACCAATGCGAGCAATTTTCAAAGGCATCTTTCCTGGTGCATCCTGAATTGCAGACTTTTCTCTCTCTCTACTTAAAGCTGGTAACTATTACTTGGCCCAGCCCTCCCATTCCTGAGCAAAAATTTGACTTGGAAGAGCCAGCGCCATCTAAGAGCATCAATTTAAAGGGGGATTTTTTCTTCTTATACATGGATGCATATTTATTTTGCCTTTTTCACCTTCTTAAAAAGGTTTCAAGCTTGAATAGTTTTGTCATGTATTGAAAGAGGGTTGAGCCGTCTGCTTATGTGTTTCTGTTCACAAAAGTAAGATTCTGCAGCTATTTTCCTTGTTGATGTTGATATGATTTAAGGGGGTGGAAATTGACTTGAAAAGAGAGTATGCTGAAATGCATTTACAGTAGTTGAAACTAGATTATACCTGCCAAGCTCATGTATCTTCAAAGCTGCAGACAGATGTAGGAACTATGGGAAGGAGAAGGCTCTAATCTCGGCTACAGGTGGCCCTCAAATGTGCTTTGGGCAAGTCGGAAAGCCGGTGCCGCCTTGTATCCTTTGAAGGTATTATGTGTTGGGTTCTGCTGCATATAAAGAAGTGTGACCAATGGTCCGCACTTCCCAATGAGAGGCGTTTGCTACAGTCAGTCTATAACAGAATACAACCTGGCAATTAGCTTTCTTTCCACGTAAAATAACTTCAAACCTTTACAGAACTCTAATATAAAATAGGAGTCAACTGGATTCCTTGTTGCAACGATGGCCATATTTTCCTAAAGCACTTCAAATTGTCTGGTAATTGACTTCTTCTAATTGCTTTCTCAATAATAGAATAGAAAAGGGTGGGCTTCGTCATGATTCATTTAGTATTTAACATAAGATCGGATCTTGAATGGCTGAGAAATAAACACAAAAATATTATTGTGCAATAAAAATATATATCTTTTAGTTGGCGTTTGCAACAAAAGCAGGTACAATGCACTTTTCACTGACCATTAACACTCAGAAATATTGCCATTTTTCTATTTCTATGTTTCATTGTTTTATACCAGGGCTGTCCAACTGGCGGCCCTGGGGGCCGTATACGGCCCCCCAGCCCCTTCCCTATGGCCCCAGCCTACCCTGAAATTTTTTTTAAAAAAATATCGATCTCCGGGGGGTGGGGCTGGGTGACGTCAGGCGTGGCGCCAGCGCCGAGCCTGACGTCACCCAGCCCCGCCCATTCCCTTCCTCCTCCTCCATCCCGCCTCTCCCCCCGGCGCACCAATCGGGAACGCCGGGGGGGAGGGAGAAGGCGGGCCTAAAGGGGAGGAAGGGAAGCGCTTCCTTCTTCCTCCATAGGCCCTCCTCCATCCCGCCTCTCCCCTGGCGCTCCGATCGGTGTGCCAGGGGGGAGAGGCGGGACGGAGGAGGAGGCTGCCGTGACCCTTTAGCTGGAAGGGCGAGCTGAGGAGGGCTCTCCTCAGCTTTGCCCTTCCAGCTAAAGATCCACGCCAGCCTCGGATGCGGGAAATCACTGCTTCTGAGGCTGGCATGTCCCTTTAAAGGGAAGGGTGAAGCCATGGAGAGCTCTCCTCAGCTTTGCCCTTCCAGCTAAGGACACGCCAGCCTCGGAAGCAGCGATTTCCCCGCTCCGAGGCTGGCGTGTCCCTTTAAGAGGAAGGGCAAAGCCAAGCAGAGCCTCTCAGCTTAGCCTTCCAGCTAATGGGACACGCCAGCCTCGGAAGCGGGAAATCGCTGCTTCTGAGGCTGGCGTGTGCCTTTAGCTGGAAGGGTGAAGCTGAGGAGGACTCTCCTCGGCTTTGCCCTTCCTCTTACAGCCTCAGCCGGGGCAGCAGAACCGAGAGAAATCGCGGTTCTGCCACCCTGGCTGTCACTGTAGGAGGGAGGGAGGCGGGGCGGGCCGCTCTGACGGCGCGCTGACGTCACCATGTCTGACGTCACCACGCCGGGGCGTCCTGCACGGCCCGCCCTTTTCGGCGGGGCTTGGTGACGTCAGCAAGCCTCGCCAAAGGGGCGGGCCGTTAGGGCGCCGGCGTGGTGACGTCAGACGTGTGACGTCAGCGGGCCGCCAGGAGCGGCCCGCCCCTGCTCCGGCCCCCAGGTCATCAGTGGCCAGGGCTCCGGCCCTTGGCCCAAAAGATGTTGGACAGCCCTGTTTTATACCATGCTAATTTGAGCAAGAAAAGCCCATTTTATAAGGGTTTGCTTGCATGAAGAAAATGGAAGTTCTCCACTAGCCCGCGCCGCAGGAAGAATACCACCATCCCCACGTCAGCATAGGCAAATCTGTGCTTAAGTCCGTTAAGCAGTTCACCTACCTGGGAAGCATCATCTCTTCAGACGCCAGATGGATAAAGAGATAGATCACAGATTAGCAAAGGCATATGGTGCATTTGGAAGCCTTCACAAAAGAGTCTGGAGCAACAAGCACCTGAGGCAAAACACCAAAATCAGTGTGTACAGAGCTATCGTACTGTCTTTCATCAGCACTGTCTTCGCACAATCCTAAATATACACTGGACCGACTATGTGATGAATGTTGCTGTCCTTGAGCAAGCAGGGATCACCAGCATTGAGGCCATGCTATAGAGAACACAGCTGCGCTGGGCAGGGCACATCTCTAGGATGGAGGACCACCGCCTCCCAAAGATGCTACTCTATGGTGAACTTGCCATGGGTCAACGCAAGAGAGGCACCCCCAAAAAGAGATGTAAGGACTCCCTGAAACATCATCTCAGGCTCGGCCAGATTGATCACCAACAATGGTCCACCCTGGCCTCACATCGGGAGGCATGGAGACACTATCCATGATGCTGCGGCCTCTTTCGAGAAGACACGCCGAATGGGTCTCGAAGAGAAACGACAACGCAGAAAGAACCGCAACTTGAAAACAACATCACCCAAGGAGACTTTCTGCTGTGCTTTCTGCAACCAAACTTGCCTATCTCAGATTGGCCTTTTTAGTCATCAAAGCGCTTGTAAAAAGCGTGGAATGAGTCCTTCCTAAGAATCTTCGAGAGAGAGAGAGAGAGAGAGAGAGAGAGAGAGAGAGAGAGATTGACCATCCAAACACCTGGAAACAAAATGCCTTTGAAATCTTGCAACAGCAACTCAGTTCTCCACAAATATTCATGTTGTGGTGACCCCAACAGATAATGATTCAAGAACCTCAGAGAGGCATCTGGCTACTAACACCTTGCTCAGCACAAGGTTATGGGAAAATGAACGCAAAATAGCAAAACGCGTTTAAAGGTTTTAAAGCTTTCTAGAGGAAATGGGTGCTGGGTGAAAGCTCGTTGATTTCGAGTTTTCAAAAAAATCCCAGTTTCATTTTAAAACAGAGTGATCACGTTTGATCTTTAAAAGAAAACTCAGGTTCAGAAATCCGGCTGCATCTTTCTGAAATGAAGCTCCCGATCATACAAGTATCAGATCACTTTCTGTTGGTAATGAGAGTTCAATATGCCAAGTTTGGTTCAATTCCATTGTTGCAAGAGTTCAGGATGCTCTTTGATTGTGTGTTAACTATAAATCCCAGAAACAGTAACTCCCAAATGTCAAGGTGTACTTTCCCCAAACTCCATCTGTGTTCACATTTGGGCATATTGAGTATTCATGCCAAGTTTGGTCCTGATCCAACATTGTTTGAATCCACAGTGCTCTCTGGATATAGGTGAACTACAACTCCAAAACCCAAGGTCAATGCCCAGCAAACTGTTATAGTGTTTTCTCTTGTTTATGGGAGTTTGTGTCTTTCTGCCATTCCTGCCAGGATATCTATGTTGTGTTCAACGAAACAGGCCCAGGTTTCACACCGAGTGTATACATACATTTACAAACACATTAACTATATGTATTACTGTGTTCGAGTGTCATTTTGTGTCATTTTGGTTGGTGGTGTGCCCCAGGATTTTGTAAATGTAAAAAATGTGCCGCAGCTCAAAAAAGGTTGAAAAACACTGGGTTCTTGGAATCAAAAGAGAGAGGAGGCTTAGGTCTCCCAAACCTGAAACTATATTTCGAGGCTAATTGCCTACTATGGATTAGGAACTGGTGCAAAATGGAAAACGAAAAGCTAATGAATCTGGAGGGATTCAACATGAGGTTTGGTTTTCATGGGTACCTATGGTACGACAAAGTCAAAGCCGATGGGCTATTTAATGACCATGCGATAAGAAAACCATTAATGAAAGTTTGGGCAAAATATAAAAAACAAGAATTTACGAAATTACCTCTTTGGGTATCTCCAAATGAGGCCTTTCAAATAAGGCGAATGGAAAAAAAATAAATGGATAACATATAAGAACTTGGTAACATATGATAAAACCACATACAACATGAAGACCAGACTTCAATTAGCAAACGAAGGATTTGAACTGGGCTGGTTCCCATACTTCCAACTGAGAGAAAGGCTAAAAGAAGACATAAAAAGGGCCTTTGAAAGCCAAAGTAACGAACTAGAAGAGGCAATGCTGGGTAAGGAAGAGAAAATAGTGTCTAAAATATAAAAGTTCTTCTAAAAAAGGAGAACGATAAAGCGAATGATCAAAATAGAAACCATATAAAGGAATGGTCTAGGAACATCAGTTTTAAAATCAAACCCGGCACCTGGAAAAAGATATGGATAAACAATATGAATTCATCGTATTGTTATAAATTTAGAGAAAACTGGGTAAAGGTCTTATACAGATGGCACCTAACCCCAGCAAAATTGTCCAAAATGTATAAGAACTCAAGACCAAACTGCTGGTGTTGCAATGGGAGGAATGCTACTTTCTTCCATATGTGGTGGCTGTGCCCAAAGGCAAAGAGATACTGGGACATGATAAATAGGGAAATGGAAAAGATCCTGAGAAAAAATATAATAAAGTCCCCAGAGAAATATCTATTGGGAATACTAGACGCAGAAACAGACGCAGATGAGAGAAGGGCATTCATCCTAGCAACAACGGCAGCCAAAATGCTATATGCAGCTCAGTGGAAGTCCGGGAGCAGCCCATCCAAAGAGGAATGGCAAACGAAAGTGAGAGAACTGTGCCAGATGGAGAAATTGACAGAAGCTCTCAGAGAGAGAAATAGCAAAAAGACTGTAAACAAGAAATGGGACTGGGTCTTACTTAAAGATTATTGTAAAAAAGAATGTAATATAGATCTGGAAATTTAGAGGTAGACATTCAAATAGCTACCACAAATATCTCAATCTCCATCACCATACTTGATAATATGCTTTCCTGTCTTAGACATAGCAAGAAACTCAGAAGGAAATAGAGAAGATAGGAGAAGGAACACCATCAGAATCAAACAGAAAGCCGAGAGCCCGGAAAATCACTGGAACCCCGAGAAACCCTTCAAGAGCACCACTGACTTTTCTCGTGAATGCAATCCTTGCATTCCACTTCCTCTACACCAGTGTTTCCCAACCTTTTTTGAGCCGCGGCACACTTTTTACATTTACAAAATCCTGGGGCACACCACCGACCAAAATGACACAAAATGACACTCTAACACAGTAATACATATAGTTAACATGTTTTAAATGTATTTATACACTCAGTGTGAAACCTGGGCCTGTTTCGATGAACACAACATAGGACAGTTTCAGCCAAGGATTGAAAGCGGTGACGAGCTGGCTCAGAGCACATAGACTCAAAATCAACCCAGCCAAAACGGAGATCCTCTGGCCTGGCCGACCCGCCTCTCACCCATCACTGCCACCCTTTGAGGGCGAGCCCTTATCCCCGGCTCCGGCAGTGAAAAGCCTGGGAGTGATCCTGGACGAAAAACTAACGATGGAGGCCCAGATCCAGGCGGCAGCAAAGGCGCCTTCTTCCATCTCCGTAGGGCCCGACGGCTGGCCCCCTACCTACCACCTGAGGCGCTGAGAACCGTGGTACATGCCACCGTTGTCTCGCGTCTTGATTATTGCAACGCCCTATATGTGGGCCTCCCCCTCTCCACAACCAAGAGGCTGAAACTCATCCACAACGCAGCGGCCAGACTAATCTCTGGGTCATCAGTGAGGGACCACATCTCTCCTATTTTAAAAGATCTCCACTGGCTGCCCTTAGAGTTCAGAGTGCTCTACAAACTTCTGGTGCTCACTTTTAAAGCTCGGCACAATATTGGGCCAGCATACTTGAGTGACCGGCTGACGGTCCAACACAGCGTGAGGCCAGCACGTGCCATAAATGGCGATCGCATGACCATTCCCGGGTGCGAGGGCTCGGCTGATGGAAACCCAGCGGAGAGCCTTTTCCGTGGCGGCCCCCAGGATCTGGAACTCATTGCCACCTGCCCTCAGAGCCACTCTGACCCTAACTAGATTCCGGTCAGACCTAAAGACCTGGCTCTTCTGCCTTGCGTTTGGGGCCTGATCGGTACCTCTGAATGTCTGAGCCTTCCTCAGACTTGTATCTGTTTTAAACTGCTGTATATTGCTGTTTTAGGGTTTTTAAATGATGTAAGTCGCCCGGAGCACCGCTGGTGGAGGGCGACTCACAAATATTAAAGTATTATTATTATTATTATTATTATTATTATATCCTGGCAGGAATGGCAGAAAAACACAAACTTCCAACACAAAACTCCCATAACCAAGAGAAAATACTATAAGAGTTTGGTGGGCATTGACCTTGAGTTTTGGAGTTGTAGTTCACCTATATCCAGAGAGCACTGTGGACTCAAACAATGTTGGATGAGGACCAAACTTGGCATGAATACTCAATATGCCCAAATGTGAACACAGATGGAGTTTGGGAAAAATAGACCTTGACATTTGGGAGTTACAGTTTCTGGGATTTATAGTTAACAATCAAAGAGCATCCTGAGCTCTTGCAACAATGGAATTGAACCAAACTTGGCATATTGAACTCACATTACCAACAGAAAGTACTGAAAGGGTTTGCTTGGGAAAAAGTGTTTGGCAGGGGGTATTGGAGGTTCCAATTTCCCACGGCACACCTGATGATCACTCACGGCACACTAGTGTCTCACGGCACACTGGTTGAGAAACACTGCTCTACACTATGTAGAAAAGCTTTCTACAACCCGTCTTTATATTTCTTTTCTTGCTCCCCCCCCTTTTTTTCTGTATTTTATCTCTTGAAAACTAATAAAGATTTATTTTTAAAAAAAGAAAAACACTGGGTTAAGGGCTTGGCATTCTTGGGCACGAGCAAATAAAAACTCTAAAGAAATCTGATACATTTTTTAAAAAATCCGAAATATAATTTGTATAAGCAAGAATTATAACTTCTGATCTTTTTTAGAATAAAAAATATATATTTTCCTGCTAATCAAAAATACTGCTATTAAAATCATATTATGAATCCTTTAATGTTGTTCAAATTCATTCTTTCCTTGCTGTTTTAGTTTTGGCTGATCCTGCTTCTAACACAATCCCAGAAGACAAATTAACAGGGAGCTGTACGTGCCTGTCTGCATTCTCACCTCTCCTAACTTGACTCATTTGAAGACATGAAATGATGGCAATGTTTATATTCCTGTGGCTTCTATCATCTCATTGTAGGCGAGATGACAAGTTGACAAAAAGATGGGAAATTGTATCTACTTAACTCTCCTTTTGAAGATGCACACTAAGGTGAATCTCAATTACAGAACAAATTAAAATAGACCCTATACCGAAGCACAAAAAGGATCATCAATGTGTCAGCACATGCAAGGCCATAAAAGGAGGCCTGTCATCAAAAGAACACCGGGATGCGCCAAGTTTTATGTCATCCCTCCATAATAGCAGGGAGAAGGAAAGCAGGCAAAGGAGCATCAAAGAGATAAATATGCCAAAAATATTGCCTCATTAACAAACACAGGTTAACTAAAACAATCCACAGCAACATTCGCAACTGGATTTGGAGCATAAGGGGGAAGATGTGTAGAACGCAACACATTTTCTATTACATTTTGTATCCCAAACATCTCCAGTCGTAAAGATGTTCTAGATCAGCCTTTCTTGACCTGGTGGTTGTGAGGGGGTGTCCAAGGGATTGCCAAAGACCATCAGAAAATACAGTATTTTCTGTTGGTCGTGAGGGTTCTGTGTGGGAAGTTTGGCCCAATTCTATCATTGGTGGGGTTCAGAATGTTCTTTGATTGTAGGTAAACTATAAATTCCATCAACTACAACTCCCAAATGTCAAGGTCTATTTTCTTCCAAATTCCACCAGTGCTCACATCTGGGCATATTGAGTATTCGTGCCAAGTTTGGTCCAGATCCATCATTGTTTGAGTCCACAGTGCTCTCTAGATGTAGGTGGACTACAACTCCAAAACTCAAGGTCAATGCCCACCAAACTATAAATTCCAGCAGCTACAACTCCCAAATGTCAAGGTCTATTTTCCTCCAAATTCCACCAGTGCTCACATCTTGGCATATTGAGTATTCGTGCCAAGTTTGGTCCAGATCCATCATTGTTTGAGTCCATAGTGCTCTCTGGATGTAGGTGGACTACAACTCCGAAACTCAAGTTCAATGCCCACCAAACCCTTCCAGTTTTTTCTATTGGTCATGGGAATTCTGTGTGCCAAGTTTGGTTGAATTCCATCATTGGTAGAGTTTAGAATTCTCTTTGATTGTAGGCTAACTATAAATCCCAGCAACCACAACTCACAAAATCAACCCCCCCCCCCAACCCCACCAGTATTCAAATTAGGGTGTATAGGATATTTCTGCCAAATTTGGTGCAGTGAATGAAAATACATCCTGCATTTCAGACATTTACACTATGGTTCAAAGCAATAGCAGAATTACAGTTATGAAATAGAAATTAATTGTATGGTTGGGGGTCACCACTACGTGAGGAACTGTACTAAGGGGTCACGACATTAGGAAGGTTGAGAGCTGCTGTTCTAGATGCTATGAATACTTTAATTGTGTTTTAACTATATGTTTTGGAATTTTCCCCTCTATGCCTTTTAACTGTGAGTTGTGTAGACCAGTGTTTTTCAACCTCTTTTGAGCCGAGGCACATTTTTTACATTTACCAAATCCTGGGGCGCACCACCAACCAAAACGACACAAAATGACACTCTAACACAGTAATGCATATAGTTAATATGTTTTTAAATGTATTTATACACTCAGTGTGAAACCTGGACCTGTTTCGATGAACACAACATAGATACCCTGGCAGGAATGGCAGAAAGACACAAACTTCCCACACAGAACTCCCATAACCAAGAGAAAATGCTATAAGAGTTTGGTTGGCATTGACCTTGAGTTTTGGAGATGTCGTTCACATATATCCAGAGAGCACTGTGGACTCAAACAATGTTGGATCAGGACCAAACTTGGCATGAATACTCAATATGCCCAAATGTGAACACAGATGGAGTTTGGGGAAAATAGACCTTGACATTTGGGAGGTACCGTTTCTGGGATTTATAGTTAATAGGCATGAGAAAAATGAAACGGAAATTAAAAGGAGTCGTAAGTGATTCGTATGTAATGGGACTTTTGAGATTTTACGGATCGCTGCCGCGAACCCGGAAGTAGACTTCCTTTTACGGTCCTTGAGGCCAACAATTCGCGTTAGGATCGTAATAAATTCTTAATTATTAATTAATTAATTATTGTACTACCTACTCACTTCTCCCTGTCTTCTCCCCCTCATTTACTTCCCCCCTTCATTCAGCTTCTACTTTTTCCCGCATTTCTATGGGGAACTGGAAGTGGCGCTGCTGCTAGGTAGGCAATGCATTCTGGAAAGTGTAGTCCTCCACGCTTCCCCCCCCTTCTCTTCCCCGTTGCTCTGCTGCCATGCCCCATCGCAGGGGCCAGCTTCACACACACACACACGCGCTTCTCCTCCTCTCTCTCCCTGCGCTCTCAGATGCTTCTCTTCCCCGTTGCTCTGCCTTGCCCCATCACAGGGGCCAACTGCAGCCCTCCAGGTACGTGTTTTGGACTTCAACTCCCACCATTCCTCACAGCCTCAGGCCTCTTCCTCTCAGCCTGGGCAAACTTGGGCCCTCACTCCCTCAGGATCGGGGTGAGAGAGAGGCAGCGAGGAGCGAGGGGGGGGCTCCTCCTCCTTTTTTTGCTGCTTCCAAGAATAGAATACCCCCTCCCTCCTCCCTCCTTCCCTCCCTCCTTCCTATTTGGAGAGTCCCATCTAGAATTCAGTGTGGTTTATTCAAGTTTTGGCCTACAACTCCCAGAAATCCCAGCCAATTTACCAGCTGTTAGGATTTCTGGGAGTTGTAGGCCAAAACCATCTGGAATGTGCATGCTCTGGCATACGAATTACTAACGAATTTCGTTAGTACTTAAGTTACATTTTAGAAATTTTTGGAACATTTTTTGTAAGTCTTTGATATACTAATCTAACCCCCCCCCCCCACTTGATTTAAGAATCGCCATTTTTGGGTTCTAAACCATGCCTAATAGTTAACACACAATCAAAGAGCATCCTGAACGTTTGCAACAATGGAATTGAACCAAACTTGGCATATTGAACTCTCATTTCCAACAGAAAGTACTGAAAGGGAATTGCTTGGGAATTGACCTGGAGTTTGGAAGTTGTAGTTCACCTACACCCAGAGAGCACTGTGGACTCAAATGATGTTATGTTATGTTGATGTTTGTTTTCTATCCAGAATCACAATGCTGGAAGGAGGCTCGTTACTTTAAGGTCCCTAAAACAGGCATGGGAAAACTTCGGCCCTCTGGGTACTTTGGACTCCAACTCCCACCATTCCTAACAGCCTGAGGCCCTTTCCTGATTAAGTGGCTGAGGGGGAAGAAGGAAAAGGGCCTGAGGCTGCTAGGAATGGTGGGAGTTGGAGTCCAAAACACCTGGAAGGTCCAAGTTTGCCCATGCCAGTTTTCGATTCCATCGCCACATCTATCTTCAGCCTCTGGCGGTTTGAATATATGTGATTATCTACGTGATTTTCTACCTTGTCACTATGATTATGGTGCTGTTTCTTTAAATTGTCCGCAAACTGACTGTGTTATTGTGCGGATCCCGGAACTGACATTGGATAACATCGTGACGATACACTTTGTTTTTTGCACTCCCTTCTGTGATTTCATCAAATGTCGCGAGTTTTCCATAGAGGAGCTCTCCGTGAACTCACTACTTCCTGGTTCGCAACTCCTCCGCTCTCTGTGGCGACCACGCCGAATTACTTTATGTAAGACTTTTGATTTTCTCCAGCAGGATTGGGTACTTTGAATATTTTTTTTGCGTATGATTATGTATGATTATTTGTGCATTTTGTACTGTGACATAGCGGCGCTCCTTTAATAAGTAAAGGTATTGGAGGTTCCAATTTTCCACGGCACACCTGATGATCGCTCACGGCACACTAGTGTGCCACGGCACACTGGTTGGGAAACACTGCTGTAGACCTCTTTTGGTCACAATTGTGTATATTTTTGTAAGTCAACATGAATCCCACATAATGTAACATAGTATAAAAAGTTTTCCTTCCCCATCACAAATATGTATACATGTATATTCACAGCACGTTTGAACGCACAAACCCTGAATCCCAGTAACACCTATGTGGCTTTACTATTTGTATTGGTAATTCCCCATTAGCTTTAATACTGACGTTAAGAGACTGCACCTACTTTGAAACCAATGGTGGTAGTCAGCCAGCTGGAAAAAGACCAGCTGTGTTTATAGCCCCAGAGTCTCGATTCTAAGCAAAGCATGTCCCATTGCATAATGAACCTATAGCATTTATGATCAATCAGTTTCACAGTCCGAGCTATCCTGAGAAATTTAAGGCTGTCTGTCCCTGCAAAATAGTTTTAGGTCGTACAGGAAAGAGAGATGCTGCATGAGAAGCTGGTGAGTTAAGCTTTACATATGTTTGGAAAGCCTTTTTATTTACAGGGAAATGAGACAGGAGTCCTGAGAAATCGACTGCCATTTTTGAGCACCCCTCACCATATGCGGAAACCACAGATTCTCCAAACCGGATTGGAAGTTTCAGCATCTGCTCTATAAAATGACTCCCAGCATATAAGACGACTCCGGCGTATAAGTCTCTCGGTGTATAAGTCGACTCTCGTGTATAAGACGACTCCGGCAGATAAGTCTCTCGGTGTATAAGTCCACTCCTGCGTATAAGACGACTCCTGCGTATAAGACAACCCCTGACTTTTGAGAAGATTTTCTTGGGTTAAAAAGTAATCTTATATGCCAGAAAATACGGTACTCTACAATCTGATTGACATCAGAAAAAAGTGCTTGTAACTCGCTGGATTGCTCCAGGTGTGAATATGTCACATTAGAACAATGTTTCCCAACCGCTGTTCCATGGCACACTAGTGTTCCGGGAGCGATCACCTGGTGTACCGCGGAAAACCTCTCTTCCCCCTTTCTTCCCCTCTGAGGTACCAGAAGGGGTGGTAGAGCCGAAAGCCCCAAAACCTACTAGGGTAAACATCAACAGAATTAGTCCTCTCTGTGTGCAAGTGACGCTAATATCCAAGCAGGAAGAAACCGCGGTATGCTGTGGAATGTGGAAGTGTGTGTGGGCGCAGATGGATCCTCCGTAGTACGTGATGATGCAGGGGCGTTAGCGTCCACTGAACGTCGTCGCTCTGTAACGTGGATACTTCCTCCATTGAGTGTGATGATGAGCGTGATAATGACGCTCAACAGAGGAAGTATCCACATTACAGAGCGACGACATCAGTGGACGCTAACGCCCTGCGTCATCACGTACTACAGAGGATCCATCTGCGCCCACATGCACTTCCACATTCCACAGCATACCGTGGTTTCTTCCTGCTTGGATTTTAACGTCACTTGCACACGGAGCGGACTAATTCTTTTGATGTTTACCCTGGTAGGTTTTGGGCTTTCCGGCTCTACCACCCCTTCTGGTACCGCCAAGAGGGATCTCCAGTGGGATGCTGAATCTTGTCTAGTGAACTCTTTCATGTTTACATTATTCCTTGGTCATATACATTGAGCTCATAGACTGTGTTTATTATTGTAGAAGCTGACCTTGCAGATTCTACAATAATTCTACAGACTTTGGATGGAACATTGTTTTAATGGTGATGAATGTATATGATGTTTTTAATATTAACTGTATTTTAATGTATTGAATTCTAGGTGTATTTTAATGTATTTTAATTTTAACTGTGTTTTACTATGTATTGTGTGGCATCGAATTGTTGCAGTCTGTTAGTCAAGACTGAGTCCCCCTCGGGGTTGAGAAATAGCGGGGTATAAACACTGGAAATAAATAAATAAATAAATAATAAATAATTTTATGTGATATATTGTGTTTATTCTATGCTAGCTGCTTTGAGATGTTTCTAGATTCTTGAAGTAGTTGCCCAGTGTTTTGGCATATTGAGTATTCATTTCAAGTGTGGTCCAGATCCATCATTATTTCAATCCACAGTGCTCTCTGGATATAGGTGAACTACAACTCCAAAACTCAAGGTCAATTCCCAAGCAAACCCTTTCAGTACTTTCTGTTGGTAATGAGAGTTCAATATGCCAAGTTTGGTTCAATTCCATTGTTGCAAGAGTTCAGGATGCTCTTTGTTTGTGTGTTAGCTATAAATCCCAGAAACTGTAACTCCCAAATGTCAAGGTCTATTTTCCCCAAACTCCATCTGTGTTCACATTTGGGCATATTGAGTATTAATGCCAAGTTTGGTTCAATTCAATTGCTGCAAGAGTTCAGGATGCTCTTTGTGTGTTAGCTATAAATCCCAGAAACTGTAACTCCCAAATGTCAAGGTCTATTTTCCCCAAATTCCAGTTGTGTTCACATTTGGGCATATTGAGTATTCCTGCCAAGTTTGATCCTGATCCAACATTATTTGAGTCCACAGTGCTCTCTGGATGTAGGTGAACTACAACTCCAAAACTGAAGGTCAATGCCCACCAAACTCTTATAGTATTTTCTCTTGGTTATGGGAGTTCTGTGTGGGAAGTTTGTGTCTTTCTGTTATTCCTGCCAGGATATCTATGTTGTGTTCATCGAAACAGGTCCAGGTTTCACACTGAGTGTATAAATATATTTATAAACATATTAACTATATGTATTACTGTGTTAGAGTGTCATTTTGTGTCATTTTAGTTGGTGATGTGCCCCAGGATTTTGTAAATGTAAAAAGTGTGTCGCGGCTCAAAAAAGGTTGGGAAACACTGCATTAGAAGCATTCACTATAACCAAGTGGTGATAGCACTTCTAATGGGCAATTCAGAACGCATAAAACATTTGGGCATTTTCAAAAGAAAACCGAGATCTCCTGTCATTTCAAACTAGGCGATAAGGCAGTCACTGTCTGAGAGTCTTTCCTGCTTAGCGCTTCTAATTCAACATTAGACCACTCGGCACAAACAAACAGGAGTCAGATAAAATCAATGCAGCAGCAAGGTTGTCTTTTAAACTGAAAGTAAGTGGATTCTTCTTCTGCCATGTAAACAGTCGTTGAGCAATATGTCTTTCCTGGCTGCCTTTTTATGATGCCTATGCCGTCACACCAGGTCTATTTAAAATTAAAACTGGCAGATGTGTTGTCCTTTTTACTTGGTGGACTGCAGAGCGCTTGCTGAAAAAGCTAGGTGGTCTGGCAACCCACACAACACTCCAACATAAAGTTGAAAATCAAACAGTATATTCAATAACAAAGTCTTTGCAGGACTTGGCACCGCTACTGAATGGTTGCAACAAAACAGAGTGGAAATGCCTTGGGTTGTTGCTCAAAAGATTCCTACTGCTTCTTTTGGATGGCAGGAAACCCGATATTTCCCACCCTGGTCCTAGGTGTTTGGTTGAAGGAACCACTCCTTCCCCCTCTAAACCTAAGCTCAGTCCAAAGGTGACCTAAAGCTGGGCTGGTAACCAGATGTCTATCCTATACAGCATGCAAAGCCAGTCTCTGCAAGGTACCATAAACTCATCTGGCTCCAGCAGTCCCCAGCTAATGGTCAAGCAAATAGCAATCAGCAGGTCAGCATGCAGGTTAGCACCCAGTAAGCACCCAGTACTTACGGTGACCCTTTGAGCCAATCCTGGCTGGCCAAAAACACATCTGGCTTCTTTCCTCTCTGAAAGGAACTAAAACACTTTCTAAAATGGAGGCCAATCCCCAGGAAGAAAAAAGGGGCGGACACCAACTAAAAAGATACATTTGCAGAGCTTTAGGTGGCAAATTCTGCACCAGGCTGCAACCTTGCTAATAATTAACAGGCAAGGTGCCAGTGTGTCTGGAACAGTCCCAGTAAAAAATGCAAAAGGAAAAAATGCTGCCTTTTAAAAACCAAACTATGGGGCTATGCATATAAAACGTCTGGAGGACGGAACAGTGCCTGTCTAAGAAGGAGGAAAATAAAGGAAAGTGGACTTTTCACAAAGTTTTTTCCAAGGCATATGGACCCTTTGTTAACCATCAAATTTCCTCACCTCTATGCTCATTTCCAAGAAGAATTATTCCCTAAAAAGATTATTAATATTGCTGACTGAACACTAAGTACCTTTTCTACTTTAACTACATAACAAGTCTGCAATCCTTTAAACAATTCCCTTGAGTAGTCCTGAGAACAAAAACAAACAGTAACGCCTTGGAAATAATTGGATCAAAGGAGGGGGCCTTTCATGGTCTGAAGGAAGATTCACTGCTTGCTAATCAAAGTGTAATTGTCTGTCCAAGAAATCAATCTATTACTGACTGAAATTTTCCATAAATGGTTTATGTTTTGTTTCTTTGCTTTTGCCTTTGCATTGGAGCCATGTGTTTTCAACCTTTTTTGAGCCGCGGCACATTTTTTACATTTACAAAATCCTGGGGCACACCACCAACCAAAATGACACAAAATGACACTCTAACACAGTAATACATATAGTTAACCTTTTGGGAAAATTAAAAACTCAATCTAACAATTCATAAAGGCATCAAGCACTTATTATTACAAAATTCCTTTCAGTAATAAAATAATTCTAATTCTAGCTGGCATTATAAAATAATTTATTTTTATTTTATTTATTTATTTACGGCATTTATATACCGCTTTCCCCCCCGATAATAATAATAATACATTCTCACCCTATGGGGGTGAGAAGAACAGGGTCAAAATGATGCAAATACATTAAATAAATAAATTTATACCCCGCCACCATTTCCCCGCAGGGGACTCAGGGCGGCTAACATGAGGCCAAGCCCAAAGATACAATACAGCAAAATAAAATACATAATGCAGACAATAAAAATGACATCAAAATAAAATACACACAATACCAAAATAAAATAAATAAAACAAATTAACACAATATAAAATCAAACAGAATGGGCAGGCCAAATGGTAAAATAATAAAACCCTGGATGAGGTAGGAATAGAAAAAATGTAATTGAGGGGAGCCCAAAAAAGATAAACAAATAAGCATTTCAGTTGTTAAAGCACACACTTTACAACCTAGCTGACAGTAAACTGTCACAGTAGACCAAGGTTTGGTGTGACAGGAACAAGCTGCATAGAGACTGGGGCCTGAATGTGAGAAGACCCTAAAGCCCTAAACGGTTCCGGCCCAGCTTATCTATCCCAAAGTATCTCTCCCTATGAACCCACCAAGGACTTGAGATCGTCAGGGGAGGCCCTGCTCTCAATCCTGCCGGCTTCACAAGCACGTCTGGTGAGGATGAGGGACAGGGCCTTCTCTGTGGTGGCCCTGCCCAGGCTGTGAAACTCCTTGCCCAGGTGTGATGAATTCATGTTGTTTTGTTGCAAGATAAATGTATAGTTTGTTATTGCTTATTTGCCTATTTGCCTATACGTTTGATGGTAAAATGTTTAAGCCACAGAGGGTTGGCGGGGAATGTTGGAGCAGCAGGCCCCCGTGAAGGCTGTTGCCGTGGAGGCGGAAGTTAGAACTGCACCTGTTTTAGAACTTTCAGATTTTTAAAATAAGTCAGTTGGTTTTTTCAGTTGGTGGCAGGGAAGCTGTCTTTCGGAGCTTTTAGAAAGCAGTTCGGTTAGGGGTTTGAGAAACCCAGGTGAAAAACAGACTTTGGCCAAGTTAGAGTAGAAAACTAACTTAATAGATAGGTAAAGCCTATGGTTGGCCATTTACCTGCTGGAGCAGTTAGTTATTAGGACTGCTTGGTTCTGTGTTAGGAAGTACAGTGGAAACTGTACCCTATTGTTGAAACGTAACTGCAAGATTTGTACCTCTTAGAAGACTTGTTTGCAACCAACCAAGCTCTAGACTCTGTTATAAAATAAACTGTTGAACATCTTTATTACAACACCTCTCAATGTTGTTCTTTTTAAAACACAAGCCTTAAAAGAACAAACCCTCACATCGGTGGCTGATCTGATACAATTGGTGGCAGCAAATATATTAACTGGTGTCAGTTTGAACATCTGTTGGTGGGGCTCAAAGGGAAAGTACCCACATTACAACAGTGGGAAGAAAGCCTTACAGCCCAGAGTTATAAAAGGGTTCGTTCCTTACATGTTAGTGACAGTGGTAAGATTTGCAAAGTAGACCTGCCCTGCCACGGTTAACATAAGGAGCCTGGAAGCCTTCTTTATATACTTCATTACATTATTTGGTGGCAGTGTATTTACTGTAAGGGTCTAGGTGTCCGAGCCCCGACATATTTGGCAGCATGGTAGGATAGCCTGCCCTGCCACACCGAAAAAGGAATGGTCAGTGGTGACTGACCAACGGGGCAACCCTGATCCCTTACCCCAAGGATATCAGATTGGCCCTGTGGTGAACCGGTAATTTTGTTACAGGTTAAAGGTAATTTTATATGTGTGTTGTTTTATTGTTGAAATATGGGGTAAAGTGTTAGACAGACCCTAAAGGGTTAACTATGATAGTATAGGCATTTCCCTCCTAGGGGGATGTGTTGCCATAGTGACAGTGGGTGGAGCCAGTCAGGAGGCTAGCTTAGAATGCTGGGGAGTTTGAATTTGACTTGAACAGTCAGACCAGCTCTAAGAGAGTTGGTACTGAGAAGCTCAGAGAGAGTCAGGGTCGTAGCCAGGATTTTGATTGGGGGGCGCTGAGACTGGGTGGGAGAGGGTCTACCCTACCAAACCTTTTGTATTGTTATCCCAATAACCCCATTAATGTGGGATATAATGAGCATGGTGATCAGATCATGATATGAATAAACATAACAGTTTAAATAATGTACCAGTAAGGCCTTTTCGCGGACCACCCTGAGAATTTCGGGGGAGGGGCTGAAGCCCCCTTAGCCCCCCCCCCCCTGGCTACATGCCTGGAGAGATCAGTTGTGTTTAGACCAGCTCAAGGAGCTGAGAGGTGGATAGTTAATCCAGTCCAACTCAAGGAGTTGAGAAGGTGTTAGGATACTCAGCCTAGGATAAAAGCTGAGGAAAGAAGTTAAGGATAACTTCTATCAGTTAAAAGGAACAGTTCGGAGGTTTGGCTGGGAGAGCCAACCTGTAGTTTATGCTGACGCATAAAAGTGGCAAGAAAAGCCTAATTTAAGACTGTGTAACGTTTAAGAAAGAACCTCTGTGGAAGAATAACCGTTAAGCATTGGACCTCTGAGAGAGAATATTGAAACTTCGTAACCAGCAAGCTAAAGTTCACATTTAAAAATAAACTTGTTACAGTTTCTTGGTTCATAAGCCTCCTGGTGTTTATATTATAAAAGACAAGCCTCACTCTGAAGCCTAACAGTGATTAACACATCATCTCTCTTTACAAACGGTGGTCAAATAGTTACCTCAGTACAAATTGGTGGCAGCGAGATATACAGTTTCCTCACAGATTGGGGACATCTCTACAAATTGGTGGCAGTTTTAAGTACGCGTCTTTTCAGGCCCCTTCCCTCCTTACCTTTAGAGAAAAAAATGAAAACTTGGCTCTTCGAGCAAGTGTTTGAAACTTCAGCTTAATCAGACAATCTTGAATCAAAAATGACCCAGGAACGATTATAACGATGGAACAGATATGGACTGAATATGACAACATAGTTTTTAAAAAATATTTTTATTGTTCATTGTTTTGATATTTGTGATGTTTTTAGATATATTGTAATGAGATGTTTTAATTCTATTGTTGTGTGTTTTATATGGCATCGAATTGTGCTGATTGTTCGCCGCCCTGAGTCGCCTTCGGGCTGATATGGGCGGGGTAAAAATGACGTACATAAATAAAATAAATAAATAAGACCTGGCATTATATTGACATTTTAAATATTAATACACGGTTTGACAATTTGTTAATCTTAATTTGTTTGAATCAAGCCGTATTGAAATGACAGGAAACGAAGCCGGTTTGGTGTAACGGGTTTAGTCTTCAGACATAACGTTAAATTATGATTAATCAAAACTGGATGTAAATATTTCCAATCTTGCACAGCACAGAAGTGTGGGCGGGTGGAGTGTATGGCCAGAAGCTCATTACAGTTTATTCTCAGGACAATAAATCATGCTTTTTAATGATGCAAACAAACCCAAAGAGACAAGGATGACACGGGGCAGTTTGAAAAACTACTCCTGGAAAAAAATTCTCATTAGCTTCACCTGCAAAACACAGTTGCATCTGACAGGAACTGTTCTGATTGCTGTATTACGGCTTGTGCTGAATATGAACACATTTGCAGCTGATGGTGTAGAACAATTTGCATTCAAGCTGCATTTTGTATAGTTATGAAACAATCCCGGAGTACTTCACTTATATGACTGCAGTGCAAATAATTGCAAACTTAGAATGGTTAATCTGTACGGTTAAGGGAAAACAAAGCAAGAAGGGACATTTAAACCAGAGGAACATTGCAAAGCTCTGTTGTCTTAAAGCAAGTTTACAGTTCAAGTATTTCTTTTAGTTTTATTTCCAACATTATTTTTCTGCTTTGATTTTATGAGCAATATTTTATAGGCCTTCCTAGACCCCTGCCCATCCTGGCTGATAAAGGAAGCCAGAGGGGTTTGGCTTAAACCACTGTTGAAGAAACCATCACTGACCCCACTCCGTCATGGAACGTTGGATCCGGCACAGTTAGGCCGGGCACGGTACTGAAACAGCTTGGTCGCCTTGGTAGATGATCTACGCCGGACCCCTGTTGGTTCTGCTGGACCTTCAGCGGCCGATTATTGAGTGGCTCCATGCCCTCAGGGTTCAGTTCCATAGCATCACTGTCCAGACTCATGTTTCAACCCCAGGTCCAACGGGAGCTACTGGCTATAAAGTGCTGGTTTTGACCTTAAAGCTCTATACGGTTCTGGCCCAGCTCTTCTCCGGGATTCTGCCATAATCGTGGTGGGGAAAACAGGGCTTCTCAGCGGTGGCTCCCGAAATGACTTTACCTATGGAGGTACCTGGTCCATCTCATCCCTCCTGGCATTCAGGAAGAAAGTCCTGGCTTTGGGACTGGCGTTTGCACACCATTTCTTCATGTTAGACTTTTAATGGAATGTATGAAGAGGGCCAATGTTTTTATGGCAATATTGTTTTAACTTGGAATGACTGTGTAGTTGTTGATGGAACTGAATTTTAAAACCCACAATGTATTTTAATTGTTGTGGGGTTTTGGGGTTTTATACTGTATGATGTGGCATTTGCTGCCATAAGCCCAGAGTCCTAGAGGAAAAGAAAAGCGGGTGTTAAATAAATAAATTACATAGTCGGAAGTTCTGAAATCTTTATAGAAATGCTTCTGGTGGGTGTGATGGCACGGTGAGCACCACCAGGGGGCGGACCAAGCTGTTCCCGGGGGGTACGCAAAAAAAACCCCCCCCCAGTGCGCATGCGCCAATCTGCGCACGCACTGGCTCCAGAGCGCGCCTCCCGCTTTGGCAGCCAGTGCGCATGCGCCAATCTGCGCACGTGCACTGCCTCCAAAGCGGGAGCCAGTACGCATGCACGGACCTTTTCGCACGAAAGCTGGCATGGGCAAACTTGGACCTTCCAGGTGTTTTGGACTCCAACTCCCACCATTCCTAACAGCCTCAGGCCCTTTCCTGCTTAAGTGGCGGGGGGGGGGGAGGAAAAGGGCCTGAGGCTGCTAGGAATGGTGGGAGTTGGAGTCCAAAACACCTGGAAGGTCCAAGTTTGCCCATGCCAGCTTTCGACAGAGACCTCTTCCTCCCTCTTCCCCTTCGCGCCCTTTCTTCCCCCTCCTGCCCAACACTTACTTTTTCTTCTACACTGCTGCTTCTGCCGCCATTTTGATCCGAGGGGGCAGCGTAAGCGTGTTCAGGAGGGGAGGGGGGAGGGAGTGAGACGTGACCTGTGCGGGCACTACTGAACAGACTCGCCCCAGAGCAAAGCGAGGGAAAGCGAGCAGAGCGAGGCTGGGAAGAAGGGAGCCCGAGTGGAGAAGGAAAGGTGTTCAGCAGGAGGGGGAAGAAGGGGTGTTGGAGGTTCCAATTTCCCACGGCACACCTGATGATCACTCACGGCACACTAGTGTGCCACGGCACCCTGGTTGGGAAACACTGGCTTAAGTGAATGTGAGATATACGACTTGTGGGAGTTAAAGTCCAAAGCACCTGGAGGGTCAAAGTTTATTAATTATTTATTCACAATATTTCTACCTCACCCTTCTCAACCCCCCAGGGGGACGGGACACGACGACTCAGAGTGGCTTGTTTGCCCGTTCCTGTGTTGAAAGATGTAGAAATATTAAATAAATTAAGGCCAAAAGATGTGAAATTTATCAACAAGGATATTATTTATGATTTTTGTTCAAAAGGGTCTCACTATAAATCTGGCAAGCCCTGTATGACTCATATTGAACGCACGCATTTGAGAATTGGCCGAGAAGGAATAGAAATTTCAGATTCATTTCCGGAGGTCGGCTAACGTAAGCGCTTATCTTTGGTGGCCATCAAATTAGGGGGAATCTATTCGAGCACATCCATAAATGGGGTCTCTACAGTTAACAGTACCTAGAGAAATTTAACTCATGTTAATTGAATGCTAATGATATGTGCAATTATTCTGGATCGCAGGGAGCTATGAGAGGCTGCCTTAGCGTGCAATGAGTCCTCAAGCCATCACTTGGAAATTTGAGCTAATTGAGAGGCTTGGGGTTTCTTAACTTCATTCACCATCTATTTTGTTCTAATAAGATTTTGATATGATAGCCCAGAAGGTCACACAAGGGAAAAGAAAGAAGAAATGTTCGCACTCACAAAAGTTTACATACACAGTGTAAGAGCTTATGGCAACTGCCACTTTATCTTTATGTTCCATCGAAGCAGTAGTTTGAATATTGCTGTTTAAATGGTGCCATGTCAATCAAGAGCAGAAGGGGTTGGGAATGAAAATTTTGGTGGTCAGGACAAATATTGCCACTGACATCTCAAAAGACGGTGCACTAGGGCCAAACTACGGTAGTTAATGGGAACGCTAAGCCGTGCCACCCTTGGGAGACAATCATACTCAGCCACAAGTGATAACTATGATAGTGGTGATGGTTTAGTTCAGTGTTTCCCAACCTTTTTTGAGCCGCGGCACACTTTTTACATTTTCAAAATCCTAAAGCACACCACCAACCAAAACGACACAACATGACACTCTAACACAGTAATACATATAGTTAATATGTTTTGAAATGTATTTATACACTCAGTGTGAAACCTGGGCCTGTTTCGATGAACACAACATAGATATCCTGGCAGGAATGGCAGAAAGACACAAACTTCCCACACAGAACTCCCATAACCAAGAGAAATTGCTATAAGAGTTTGGTGGGCATTGGCCTTGAGTTTTGGAGTTGTAGTTCACCTATATCCAGAGAGCACTGTGGACTCAAACAATGTTGGATCAGGACCAAACTTGGCATGAATACTCAATATGCCCAAATATGAACGCAGATGGAGTTCAGGGGAATTAGACCTTGACATTTGGAAGTTGTAGTTTCTGGGATTTATAGTTCCCCTACAATCAAAGAGCATTCTGAACCCCACAAATGATAAAACTGGGCCAAACTTCCCACACAGAACCCCCAGGAGGCAAGAGGAGGTCTCTGCTTGGAGAAAGGGAGGCGGGCCTTCCCAATGCATAGAGAGGGAGAGACCAAGTAGACAACGGGTGGGGAGGGGGGTGTTTGTAATTTTGTGCCTTTATTGAGGTAGGATTCTTAGGGTTTTTATACTTCAACACACTAGACTCTCTCCCCCCCTCCCCTCCTGGAGGTTCCAATTTCCCACGGCACACCTGATGATCTCTCACGGCACACTAGTGTGCCCCGGCACACTGGTTGGGAAACACTGGTTTAGTTAATAAACTATCCATCTCCCCGAAGGGGACTTGTAGCGGCTTACATGGGGCCGTGCCCGAGCAACAAATCACAGAAAATATCAAAAACAACAACAACAACAACAACAACAACAACCACAATTTTAAAAATACATCTTTGAAAATACAACACAGATGAATCTAAAACGGAAATGACAGGGCAAGGCACATGAACATATAAAGTATGCACCGGAAATGTGTCAGCACCGGGAATGTGCACAGCTGGCAGGGAGTCAGCTGCATAAGATCTCTACTGACCAGAAGGCCTGCCCGGGTCGGGGTGAGCTCTCGACCAATTGTGTAGCTCGTTGTCTGTCTATATACTGTATGTTGTATGTCTACGGAATTGATTGTTTGCCTGTATATGTGCGTTGTGATCCATCCTGAGTCCCCTGCGGGGTGAGAAGGGCGGAATATAAATGATGTAAATAAATAACAATTTACAATCTTCTTCAGCATGATGCTCCAAAGGGCCAATGCAGACCTCGAAGAAGAAGACAGCATATATATACGCTATTGTATGGATGGTAGCTTGTTCAATTTAAGTCGTCTGAGGGCTCGCACTAAGACTCTAAACTATCTAGTCTGTGAGCTGCTTTTTGCAGACGATGCTGCCCTTGTCGCCCATTTAGAAGCAGCCCTGCAGCACTTCACGTCCTGCTTTGCAAAAGCTGCAGAACTGTTTGGGCTGGAAGTCAGCCTGAAGAAAAACGGAAGTCCTCTACCAGCCCGCACCACAGGAAGAACACCATCATCCCCACATCAGCATAGGCAGAATATAAATGAAGCAAATAAATAAATAAATAAATTAAAAACTCAGGGGAGATAACTGGAGTAGTATCAAAACATAGAGGATCATATAGGGGTGGGGGGAAGAGGTCTCATATGAGGAAGGAGTTCTTAGATAGTAAACTATTTAACAGAACGGGCACCTTACTATCAAATCAATGAATTTTCAAGAACAAATTGGTTACTGACATTCTTTCACAATACTATCAATTGCAGTGTGTTGGAAAGGAACCAATAATTATAATCATACTGATCTCAAGACATGGATTTTTCTGATAAAGAGCAGATAAAGAGCTTATAACTGTTGTTTTTCTTGGTGAGGCAAGAATTGTAGTAGAAGGTGTTGAATGCCTCCACTGGTATCCAATGTCAGATCGAGAACAATTCATATACTATTTATTAATTAATTTATTATTTATTTATTTATTTAAAACTTTTATACCCCGGCCTTCTCACCCCCAAAGAGGGACTCAGACCGGCAAACAGCAAGTATTCAATGCTAACATTTAAAATCTAAAAGCATCATAAATTTACAATAAAATTTACAATAACATACAATACAATACAATACATTTTAAAAGCCTTTCGCCAAAGTAATATCAAGTCAAACTTCATCCATGTATTCGGTCCATATCAAGTGGTTAGCGACTTTAGTCGCTTCGCGATCTCCTCCTTCATTCTACAAAGGCCTCATTGCACAGCCACGTTTTCACCCGTTTCCTAAAGGTCAGGAGGGAGGGGGCGGATCTAATTTCATTTGGGAGGGAATTCCACAGCCGGGGGCCACCACAGAAAAGGCCCTGACCCTCGTCCCCACCAGACGTGCCTGCGAAGGTGGTGGGACCGAGAGCAGGGCCTCTCCAGACGATCTTAGCACTCTTCATAGGGAAGAATACGTTCAGACAGGTAAACTGGGCCAGAACTGTATAGGGTTTTGTAGGTCAACACCAGCACTATGAATGGTGCTCGGAAGCTAATTGGCAGCCAGTGGAGCTGGCGCAACAGGGGAGTTGTGCGCTCCCTGTACCCCGCTCCCGTTAGTAGTCTGGTTGCTGCGCGCTGGACTGATTACAGCTTCTGGGTAGTCTTCATAGGCAACCCCACATAGAGAGCGTTGCAGTAGTCTATACGGGATGTAACCAGAGCGTGGACCACCATGGCCAAGTCTGACTTCCCAAGATACAGGCGCAGCTGGCGCACAAGCCTGAGCTGTGCAAAAGCTCCCCTGGCCACCACTGAGACCTGGGGTTCCAGGCTCAGCTATGAGTCCGGGATCACTCCCAGACTGCAAACCTGCGACTTCAGGGGGAGTGTAACCCTGTCAATATACTAGTGGGCAGAGAGAAAGTCTACGGTGCTTTTCTCTTTCATATCTTAAATCCTTATTTCATAATGTGAAGCAAAGGGTGGGGAAAGGGGACACAAGTAGGGTCCCTAGGCAAGCCCGGGAGAAACTAATGCAAGGTATCCAAGTACTCTTTAGACTGCTTTAAATTTGAGATCGCAATTTGCATTCACTCTTTTCTGCATTAATATTCCAGGGCAACCTTTTGCACTGGTTCTCAACCTACGGGTTCCCAGGTGTTTTGGCCTACAACTCCCAGAAATCCCAGTCAGTTTACCAGCTGTTAGTATTTCTGGGAGTTGAAGGCCAAAACATCTGGGGACCCACAGGTTCAGAACCACTGCTTTACAGGGTCTGTTTCCTCTGGAGGGCTGCAGTATGGAAACAGACCCTGTAACAATATATTTGCACAATTTGCAGACAGAGTAGATATTACAGGATCTCTCTCGGCATTACTTCGCGAACGAAGATTCTTAGAAAGGACTCATCCCATGCTTTTTATAAGCGCGTTGATGACTAAAAAAGCCAATCTGAGATAGCCAGGTTCGGTTGCAGAAAGCACAGCAGAAAGTCTCCTTGGGTGATGTTGTTTCCAAGTTGCGGTTCTTTCTGCGTTGTCGTTTCTCTTCGAGACCCGTTTGGCGTGTCTTCTCGAAAGAGGCTGCAGAATTGTGGATAGTGCGTCTCCATGCCTCCCGATGTGAGGCCAGGGTGGACCATTGTTGGTGATCAATCTGGCCGAGCCTGAGATGCTGTTTCAGGGAGTCCTTATATATCTCTTTCTGGGGGCGCCTCTCTTGCGCTGACCCGTGGCGAGTTCACCATAGAGTAGTATCTTTGGGAGGCGGTGGTCCTCCATCCTAGAGACGTGCCCTGCCCAGCGCAGCTGTGTTCTCAATAGCATGGCCTCAACGCTGGTGATCCCTGCTTGCTCAAGGACAGCAACATTCGTCACATAGTCGGTCCAGTGTATATTTAGGATTGTGCGAAGACAGTGCTGTTGAAAACATTTGAGGAGTCGTAGGTGTTGGCGATAGGTGACCCATGTTTCAGACCCATAAAGGATAATCGACAGCACAATAGATCTGTACACACTGATTTTGGTGCTTTGCCTCAGGTGCTTGTTGCTCTAGACTCTTTTGTGAAACCTTCCAAATGCACTATATGCCTTTGCTAATCTTGGCGTCTGAAGAGATGATGCTTCCCAGGTAGGTGAACTGCTGAACGGACTTAAGCACAGATTTGCCTATGCTGACGTGGGGATGGTGGTATTCTTCCTGTGGCGCGGGCTAGTGGAGAACTTCCGTTTTCTTCATGCAAGCAAACCCTTATAAAATGGGCTTTTCTTGCTCAAATTAGCATGGTATAAAACAATGAAACATAGAAATAGAAAAATGGCAGTATTTCTGAGTGTTAATGGTCAGTGGAAAGTGCATTGTACCTGCTTTCGTTGCAAACGGCAACTAAAAGATATATATTTTTATTGCACAATAATATTTTTGTGTTTATTTGTCAGCCATTCAAGATCCGATCTTACTCAGTCCAGTGTACATTTAGGATTGTGTGAATGGACAGTATGATTGCTCTGTACACACTAATTTTTGTACTTTGCCTCAGATGCTTGTTACTCCAGACTCTATTGTGAAGCCTTCCAAATGCACTATATGCCTTTGCTAATCTGTGATCTATCTCTTTATCAATCTTGGCATCTGAAGAGATGATGCTTCCCAGGTAGGTGAACTGCTGAATGGACTTAAGCACAGATTTGCCTATGCTGACGTGGGGATGATGGTGTTCTTCCTGTGGTGCGGGCTTGTAGAGGACTTCCGTTTTCTTCAGGTTGACTTCCAGGATAGCCATACAGCAGCAACAATAAAACAACCAGCATGAATACAGGCCGATAATGAAAGATTATATGAAAGATTATATGAACAGGTACACAAAAGGAGATATAACTAACAATCTCGGAAACACATCTCGAATTTCCAAATCTGATCTATTGTGATGGAAGACAAAAAGAGAGAGAAAAGAATATGATTTGTTCCCTGGGCATGAAACTGCATGGGGTAACTAGAAGGGTTTTTTTTGTTGTGCTTTGCTTTTTGGTAACTCCCGAGTTTCCCCCCAGCCTTCTCTAAAACCCCAAATGTAAAACCTTAAACTATAACGCCATTGCTGTTTCCGGTAGACTTTAGAAGTTGCAGGTTGAATTTAAATGCCTCTCTAAAGTGTCCAAGCAACCTAAAAACCTTGTACAATTCCTTGATTCCTTTCTAGAGAAGACAATGCAATTGAAATTCCTCAGAGTCTGCAGAGATTGCCATTTTAGTGTCCTTGACGGACACTAAAAGAAAGAAGGAGAAGTCTTCAAAACCAAACTAAATTCTTTTCTTTTCAGAAGAGGTGCTCAGAAGAATGCCTTCTTGTATCGAAGGGGAAAGGGCACCCTCTCTGCTTATTTTCATTTCCACATCATAAAAGGATCTGCAACTTGCCATTGTTTTTTCTGCATGCGTAGGCGTCCAAACCAGAAAGAATGTTTATGTGCACAAGAATATGAAAAAAGAGTGTGCAAGTCCTGACCATGTGTTGGTGTGCTCAAAAATTTGGGAACAGATGCTGCTGGCAGAGCTGCCGGGGAGTCCTCTGAGATGTCGATCTTGCAAACCTGGGTTCTTGACTTTTCTGTTGTGTCCTCTGCAGCAAGGGCCACACTAGCGGGATGCTCTTTGTTTTGCTAAGGCTTTCCAAATACAGAGTGTTTCTCTAGGGAGGGAAGGAAGGTATTGATTTTATGTTCAGGGATGTGTAGGAAGGAAAGGAGTTTTGTACGCTGAAACCAGCCATTCTGTATATTGTCCTGGCATTATAGGTAAAGGTTTTCCACTGACATTAAGTCGAGTCATACATGACTCTGGGGGTTGGTGCTCATCTCCATTTCTAAGCCAAAGAGATGGCGTTCTCCGTAGACACCTCCAAGGCCATGTGGCCAGCATGACTGCATGGAGCGCTGTTACCTTCCCGCTGGAGCAATACTAATTGATCTACTCACATTTGCATGTTTTCAAACTGCTAGGATGGCAGAAGCTGGAGCTAACAGTGGGAGCTCACCCTGCTCCCCGGATTTGAACCAGCAACCTTTCGGTCAGCAAATTCAGCAGCTCAGCGTTTTAACCCACTGTGCCATTTGGGCATTCTATGTTGTACCGAATTCTCGGTCTCACCATTCGTGTCAGGCCTCAGCCAAGAGCAGTTAAATAAACAGCTCGGCTTTGGCTGACATGGCGACAGGGAGGCAGCAGAGTGGGGTGGGCCTAAGTCTGGGAGGAGGGAGGGAGTTGACCAGAAGGGTTTTTCACTGAGCGTTTTGGCGGGAAAGCTCAGATTCCTCTTTGCTCTGCCTGGAGTAAGACTAAATAAAGCTCAAATCCTCTTGTTAACTACTTGAGTGAGTGTGCCATATTTACAGGCCTACCGGGCCTGACATAAAGAGGAATCTCAACAACAATGGGTTTATCTCAGTCTCAGTGCTGGTGAGAACCCAACCCGACTATGGAGAAGGTCTGTGCTCCGAAGGCGGAGAGGCACGACCTCCCTCTCAGAGGAGAGGGGTTTTGGCCCCGAAGAAGCAAGCAGCGACAGAGGCCTGCGAAGCCAAAGGCCCCCACCCGGGAGGATGGAGTCGGTGTTCCCCACGCCCTCAGGATGGAATCCGTGGGTGTCTGGGTAGAACTGGAGGGAGATCGGAGCCTGAGCCATGCAGATTGGCAGACCCACAGGAAGGTGGATGTAGCCGAGGCTATGCGGCAAGCTTTTGAAAACCTCCAGAGGCGGTTCCCGGATTTGGTGCGGCGGATGCAGGCGGAAGAATGGGACACTGACTCGATCCCTGAGGACGAAGGCTGAAGGATGAGCCTGCCACCACAGGCTACGTGCTGGGAATTCCCTATGTGGTCGAAGAGGGCCCCCTCCCCGGGGCCCCGAATTGTGCCATGCTGTGTGAGTTCCTGGGCGATGACGATGGCACGGAAGAGCCCTTCATTCCCCCTGTCCCCTGTGAGGAATCCGCAGCTTGGTTGGAGCCAGCAGCCCTGAGGAGGAGTGAAAGTTCAGGCCCTTCCCCGGAGCCGACGCGTAAGCCCAAGCGCAGGGCGGGTAGGAGGGGAAAGAAGGCCCGTTCCAAGCCAGTAAGGGCTCAACTCGATCTGCCGGATGAGTGTGAGGAGAAGGGGCCCTGCATTTTGAGTAGAGTGGATCGCCTCAGCGCACGTATGGGAGATTTGGACAGCAGTGGGCAGTTACTGCAGTCAGGTTGTGTACAGAAAGTCTCCCAGCTTGATGGGGAAGGAGGGGGGCCTGAAACCCCACTTCTGCAAAGTGGCTCCCAAGAAATGGCTTTGGACACAAGAGAGCAGGTTCCGTGGGCCACTGGGCTGATCTGGGCTGTGGTCCTGTACACGTGGAACCATGACCACGCTGAGGCTGTGGAGGTGTCTGCAAAGCCACCAAAGAATACAGATGGGTCCCCAGCTGAGGAGACGCCGGGAGAGCCATTGCTGGGGCTCACCGATGCCGATGGGAAAGTGATGGCTCGGGTGCTTCCCAGTGCAGCAAAAGGAGGGGATGCCCTACAGAGTTTAGAGTTTGCTGTGAAAGAGGAATGCAACCAGTTGTCGCTCCCTCTCAGTTCTATTTTCCTTTGGGGTGCCATTCTCCATACATGGTTCCCTAGAGAGATTAAGGCTAGGGATGACGTATGTCAGAGAGAGGAGGCCGTGCAGACAGAGGCGATGGCGGAAAAGGTGCTGCAGAGTGAAGCAGTTGTCGAGGAGACCTCCCAACCGGGGAGAAATGAAAATGAGAGGAAGGGGGAGCAAAGGCCCTCTTGCCACGAGAGTGTCGCCGCGGCGCCTGATGTGTTTTCAGAGGAGAGCCAGCCGGGCCGGTTAGCAGTCCGAGGCGGAGGTACAGTGTCGGTGGTGCTGCCAACTGATCCGGTCTTGCCGTTCCAGGTGAATTGGAGGGAACTTTTCGTGGAGCGGGAGATTGCTGAGCAGAAGCAATCAGCTGATGGGCCATCCCTGTTGGGGCCTGTTGTTTTCTTGGTGGGGGTTGCTTGGGAGGGGGGCCTGTTTATGGTTGAAGAAGGCTCTCCCAAGATGTCCCTAACGTCCGAACTTTGCGGTGATCCCCATGCGGGATTAGAAGATGGATCCTTGGAGACAACGGAGTCCGGAACTTGGAAACCGTTGGTGGAGACTATGGAAGCTGAAGTGTGGGACATCTCTCGGGTGACAAGCATGTTAATTCTGACTCCGAAGAGGGATTGTGATGAAGGGCGGCCCTCTAATAAACCTTTACATGTGGTCGGCATAACATGAGAGAACTCAGGGGTTCGTATGGGATGGTCTAAGAGGGTTATTGGAACTAGGACTGGATCAGCGTTTACTGCTTTGAATTGGGTTTTCCTGTATGGTTGACAGATGACTTGATCTTTTTGCAAGTGTGTATTAGGTGTAACCAATTTGAGGGGGGTTTGTTAATGCTTTGCAACTGATTTGCATTGTTGTATAATTCCTCAATGCTCTGCAATGCAGTGTGATGTTGGGGGTCAGTTAGTTTTAATAGTTCTGTGAAGTTCTCTTCTCTCCCTTTCGTTCTTCTCTCCCTGCGGGGCAGGTGTTCTGGGGGGGGCGGGGCGTAATGTCAGGCCTCAGCCAAGAGCAGTTAAATAAACAGCTCGGCTTTGGCTGCCATGGCGACAGGGAGGCAGCAGAGTGGGGTGGGCCTAAGTCTGGGAGGAGGGAGGGAGTTTACCAGAAGGGTTTTTCACTGAGCGTTTTGGCGGGAAAGCTGAGTGTGAAGGCGTGGCTGATGCCACCTGTGTATAAGACTTTAAGTTGCAAGGTTTAAACTATTGGATTATGTTTCAGCTAGTCTGTTTAGTGTTGTTAAGTTTTGGTTGCATCGATTGGTTCTTTAGAGCTGTCAATCATCCTTAAGTTTGTTTTTCCCTCCCCTTGAGACTTTGGAAATCTAGCTTTCTCTTTAGATTTTGCCTGCATCTCAACAGAAGAGGACGTGTTAGAGGGTTTGCCAGCCAGGCCTCAGTCAGGCATTCTCTAGCACCAACTCTTCATATCTTGGATTCATTCTGCATATCCAGCACACCTGGATGGGACTGTGGAATCTCAAGCGCCTTCAACTGGTCATTTGGCACCAAGAGGAAGGCTCTGTGCCTTCAATATAGGCCATTTGACCGGGGCTAAGAGAGTTCTCACCTCAAAGCCATTGAGAGAGAGAGAATTTGGAAAGCCATCCGGCTGAAAGCTTCCTGGACCCAAACAACTAAAGAACTGTAATATTTTATTTTACCCCTGTTTGGAGAACCAAGTTTAATACCTCAATAAGATAACTCCTTTTGTGAACAATAAAGCCTGTTTGAGTTATCTAAAATGACTGGTTTGGTCCTTGAGAGTTCCAGTTCTCTATGGGAAGGCAAGAAGAAGTCCCCTGGGAAGAGATGTCACGTCCTTGTTCCTATTCTAAGTCAAAGACCCCAGGCGCGTCTTCACACTCAGATTCCTCTTTGCTCTGCCTGGAGTAAAACTAAATAAAGCTCAAATCCTCTTGTTAACTACTTGAGTGAGTGTGCCATATTTACAGGCCTACCGGGCCTGACAATTCGGGCTTGTACCTATTGACACATTGATTTGAGATATTCTCTATTGTGACCGTCCTGAAGAAGAATCTGAAACGGGCAGGATCCATATATTTTCTCCCGTAGACAGATCACCGCCACTGTGGCTCTCTACACCGTGGACTCCTCTCTAAACACAGATTGGGATACTTCGTACGCTACTCCACGCTTCCTTGTTTAAAGTTACAGCTATCCTACGCTCTTTGGATTACAAATCAAGTTACCTTATTTTCCTGCGCTCCATGGATTTCCAATTTGTTTGAGCGCTTACTCCCCTCTTTTATGGGGGTTCCTCACGACATTGGTCGTTCTGAAATGGATTACAATTGCTTTTGATTAACCCGGACTTGGGTCTTTATTTACTCATCGTTGAGACTATATTCCACATATTGGACCTTATATTTACTTTTGAATTATTGAGAAGCGTGAGTACATGATATTGTGATTAAGTTATGTTGATGTAGAGTATTATCAGCCAGAAAGTAAGAAGAGAGGCTTTTGAACTGCAAGGCCATTTAATACTCAGCAAGGTAAACAAAGGGGCATGCAAAAATACATCCAACCACCCCATTTCTCCCACATTTCCATATTCCCCAACATATATTTCTCAAGGAACAAAGCAAGCAGAGAGGCTTTGGAGCTAAAAGGCCATTTTAAACATTAAAAATAAACAAAGAGACATGCCACAGAACAATCAAGCACCCACCCCAAAAGTAAAAAGACCGACCTTTGAGATGCGGTAAGGAAATGACCCCAAAGCGTCCTTCTCCTCCTCCTCCGTCGTTGTTCCTATTTCCATGCCGCCAGCATGCGTGCCGCCTCCAAGAGCTCACGAGAAGTCTGAGGGGAAGAATGGGCACTTCTGCGCATGCGCGCGGGGCCAGCCATGCATTGCGTCATCCAGGCCCGTCCCCTTTGGTCTCCTACGACTTTGAGTGGCTGAAGAAGGACGGAGAGAGGAGAAGGACTCCAAAAGAGGGGCCTGATGTAGAGAGTTGAACACGCTGTACTATTGCTTTTGTGAATATATGCTGAATATATACCATATGAATTGATATATTACCCCATTTGGTAAAAGAAGAATAACACAGTAACAGATTTTTATTTGATTGTCTCCCTTGCATTTTTTTTTTTTAGTAACCCACTGTGCCACCAAAGGCTAATCACGTCTTTCGTGTATGACGAAAGGGAGCTCTCCATATTCGAACCGGTGACCTTTTGGTCATCAAGTTCAGCAGCTCAGCGGTTTAACCCAGAGCATCACCTGGCATGATACAATATAATCATTATAACCAATTCTGTGAAATCAGATGTGTGATTTCAGAAGCATACTACAGTGTTGATGTGCTACCTTGCACTTCTAGACTTTACCGCAGAACTCCCACAATGCAATATTTTCAGTATTTTGCACGAAGTACTCTAGATTTACAGGAATAGTTGGCCACGTGTAGCTTTCAAAGGATCAAAAGGAGCTGCAGAGAGGTCTTATAATGCCACCTTCCTCTTTAGGATAAGCCAAACATTTAAGAAATCGTCCCAAGATGACTTGTGTAATTCTGATTCTATCTCCACTTGAAGGAAAAAGGGAAAAAGCCTGCAATTACCTTTGCTAAGGCGAAAGATGCCTGGGAACACGAGGAGGGAATCTGGGATCCTTCGAGAAAACTCCAGTAAATTTTGTTACACAGTCCGATTCTTGGTGGCCTGTAAGGTATAGGTCATCTTGCAGAATACTTTGATTTCTTTACTACATGTTTACTTTTGCCTATGCAATTTAGATGCTTCAAGCATTTACTCCATAGAGTGTTTGATGTGAGAGCAATTCACTCATTTCCCTAATTGGGTTAGCATGTAATATATAATTCTTTAGATACCACTCACTCTCCTTGTGTTTGTTTTCATCTTGCAGAATGGCATGTAAGATCATCTAGAAAACAAATACCGTATTTTCCTGCGTATAAGACGACTGGGCATATAAGATGACCACCAACTTTTCCAGTTAAAATATAGAGTTTGGGATATACTCGCCATAAAAGACCACCCATCTTCCAACGCACACCAAATATTTTTTTAAAGCATCAGATTTGATTTCAATATGGTAATTTTCCTATTCTTGTACCTCCTCTGCCTCTCAGATCTCGCACATGCGCACCTGCAATGCTTCACTGCCGTCTTCGGGAGCAAGATCTGAGAGGCAGAGGAGGAGGTACGGTCATAGGATACAAGGGTGAGCCATGTTTTTCTGGGCCTAGAGCCACTCTATCTCTTTTTCCATATGCCGGGCACCCTGGAAGCCTGCAGCTTGCTCCGCCCTTCACTTACACCTTTCTGATGAGGCGCGCCTTCACCTCACCATCGGGACCGCATTAAGTCCATGAATCCTGATGAATGGATTTTCTTCTACCATACTTGTACAGTGTCGCCCTTAATGCTTTCATACAGTCGTCGTATACGACAGGGACGCGGCCACTGCCATTTTTGAGCCTCCCTCCCACCATATGCGGCAACCACAGATTCTCCAATCCGGATTGGAAGTTTCTGCACCCACTCTATAAGACGACTCCCGGTGTGTAAGACGACTCCCGGTGTGTAAGACGACTCCTGGTGTATAAGACGACTCTTGGTGCATAAGACGACTCCCGCGTATAAGACGACTCCCGGTGTGTAAGACGACTCCTGGTGTATAAGACGACTCTTGGTGTGTAAGACGACTCCCGCGTATAAGACGACTCCCGGTGTGTAAGACGACTCCTGGTGTATAAGACGACTTCCGGTGTATAAGACGACTCCTGGTGTATAAGACGTCTCTTGGTGCATAAGACGACTCCCGGTGTATAAGACGACTCCCGGTGTATAAGACGACTCCCGGTGTGTAAGATGACTCCCGGTGTATAAGACGACTCCTGGTGTATAAGTCTCTTGGTGCATAGGATGACTCCCACGTATAAGACGACCCCTGATTTTTGAGAAGATTTTCTTGGGTTAAAAAGTAGTCTTATACACCAGAAAATACGGTAGAATGTATTGTTGCCTATGCAACTCACACAATGCTCATAAATCAAAGGTTTAACTTGGAAAGCATGTAAAGTATTTGCAGTCAGATAATCTGAGTATATTACCATTGGGAATTATGATTATTTGTGAGCTGTTGATTTTGTATGCCTTGTTTTGACTGCAAGGCACTGAATTACCTTTTCACATGTTTCTCTAAACTTTCAAGAATATATGCCTAACTAGGATAAACTGAAACACATACATACTTGGTCTTAATGGAAAAGTTCACAGCAAAAAAAGAAGTTGGGGGGGGGGGGAGATCAATATAATTGGTCTGTATCGGATTTGGCCAGACAGCATTTCTTCAATATGTCATAACACTAAAAGGCAACGATTGCATAATTAGTTCATGTTGCTAAAACCTACTTTTCTGAGAAGAGTGTATTTGCTCAGTTCCATCAGGGAAAAACATCACTCATTACACCGAACACGTCAGTGTGAACTTTTTTTGGTTCAGTAATTCTTTACAAATAGCTTAGAGCAATTCCACGTGTTTTTGGGGGGGAAATTATGAAATGCAAACACAAAACAAAAGGGATTGTAAACACAAATATGAATACATGTAAACTGTATTTACTGATGAATATAATAGATCTATAAATTACATAGAATAATGAATTGCATGCACGCACACACATCTAACACAAGCTTTGTCCAGATATATATTTATATATATATATGAATATATATATATGAATATATATCTTCAGACGCCAAGATTGACAAAGAGAGAGATTACAGATTAGCAAAGGCATAGAGTGCATTCGGAAGGCTTCCCAAAAGAGTCTGGAGCAACAAGCACCTGAGGCAAAGCACCAAAATCAGTGTGTACTGAGCTATTGTACTGTCTATTCTCCTCTATGGGTCTGAAACATGGGTCACCTATCGCCAACACCTACCACTCCTTGAACATTTTCATCAGCGCTGTCTTTGCACAATCCTAAATGTACACTGGACCGACTATGTGACGAATGTTGCTGTCCTTGAACAAGCAGGGATCACCAGCATTGAGGCCATGGTATTGAGAACACAGCTGCGCTGAGCAGGGCACATCTCTAAGATGGAGGACCACCGCCTCCCAAAGATACTACTCTGTGGTGAACTCACCACAGGTCAGCACAAGAGAGGTGCCCCCAAAAAGAGATATAAGGACTCCCTGAAACAACATCTCAGGCTCAGCCAGATTGATCACCAACAATGGTCCACCCTGGTCTCACATCGGGAGGCATGGAGACGCACTATCCACAACGCTGTGGCCTCTTTCGAGAAGACACGGCGAATGGGTCTCGAAGAGAAACAGCAACGCAGAAAGAACCGCAACTTGGAAACAACATCACTCAAGGAGACTTTCTGCTGTGCTTTCTGCAGCCGAGCTTGCCTATCTCAGATAGGTGCAACTGGTGCAAAGGATTAATTGTGCATAAGCACCACTGTCCACTGCCAAAACCTGAGGTTCCATGCTCAGCGATGAATCTAGGGGGACTCCATAGCTGCAAGCCTGTGTATTCAGGGGGATTAACACATGTGCCTAAGGAAACACCAGAATTGTATCAGTTACTAGACTGAAGGTCAGATGGTCCTTTAATGGGATCTTCAATAACTGATACATCATCCCCCCCCCCCAAAAGGCTTGCCCCAGAAAACACATGCTTTTGCATTTTTAAAGGAGTAACAGATCCATTAAAGATATTTAGAAGACACTGACACTGAAATTATTTCACATTATGCACGAGAAACACCAAAGTCATACAATGATTAATTATAACCTTAGCCACCGAAGTAATATTTAAAACGACTGTCAGAGTTAAGGTGCAAGTCTCCATTATAATCTTCACTGAGTGTGTCTATGCACAATGCACTGGTAGTCATGCTGTTGTAAAGGGAATATATACATTATCATGTCAGGAGTAGGCTGCAGATTACAGCAGATCTCAGCTAGCCAGTATTTTATACCAAAAGTGATTACAGACCATTTTCTATCATACATAACTTGCATTTAGTAATAAGCTGCAGTCAGGGGTGCAGCTGTGATGCAAATGATGCGCCTTAATAACACCTGTCAAGGCATATCACAATGTCAAGGATGAAGGTACAGTAACTCCTTGTCACGAGGAAATCAATTTTATCTGATTATGTAATCAAAAGAGATTGTTCTCAAGGACTGTGCCGCTAGTTCCGGTCCTCCGGGGAAGTCTGTCAAACAGAATATATATCAAACATTTTATGTATGTTTTCTGATGAATTCAGGTTTAATAATTAAAAATCCTACTACAGAAGCTAAAAGGAAACAAAATAACTGCATTTTTGTGACTTCTGTGTACCTTACTTTTATGAAAACACGAAGAAACTCATCAGCAAGGGGGGGGATGGTGGGACAGCATGGGACAGCGGAAAGAATCATCTTCCAACTTGCAGGCTCTCTGTGGACCCACTGGGACGTTCTGGCTGATGCTGTGTTCAGCCAGGCCCAGATTATCTTTAGAGCAGCAAGGCCGTGGCCTATGGGCGTAAGCCGAGGGGGGCGCCAGATCAAGGCCAAAAAAATATGGCGATGACTCACGGCAAGTTGTCCCAGCGGCAGCTGTGCGCCGCCCTTCCACGCGGCGCCCCATTCACGCAGCGCAGCTGCCGCTGCCTGTGGGACAACTCGGTGTGTCCTCAGAAGGAGGGAGGGAGGAGGAGTGCAGCCTGAGCGACATCACTCCCTCCGGGGGCGGGGGCCGAGCGACGTCACGGGCGGGGCCCAAGTGACGTCACATCGTCACTCCCTCCGGGCGGGGCCGGTGACGCCACCGGGGCCCGAGCGACATCACTCGGGCCCTGCCCCCGGAGGGAGTGGCGTCACTCGGGCGACACTCCTCCTCCCTCCTTCTGAGACTAAGGCGAGTTGTCCCAGCGGCAGCTGCTCGGCCCCCTTCCACGTGGTGCCCCATTCACACAGCGCAGCTGCCGCTGCCTTTGGAACAACTCGCCGTGATCTCAGAAGGAGGGAGGGAGGAAAAGTGCAGCCCGGCGACGCCCCCTCCGGGGCGGCCCGAGTGACGTCACTCCTTCACGGGGCCGACCGACGTCACTCCCTCCGGGCGCGGCCCGGTGGCCTGGGCGGCCCGTGACGTCACTCCCTCCGCCACTCTGGGGGGGCCCGGGACGCCACTCCTCCGGGCGGGGCCCGAGTGGCGCCACTCCCTCCGGGCCCCGAGCGACATCACTCGGGCCCTGCCCCCGGAGGGAGTGGTGTCACTCGAGCGACACTCCTCCTCCCTCCCTCCTTCTGAAACCACGGCGAGTTGTCCCAAAGGCAGCGGCAGCTGCACTGCGTGAATGGGGCGCCGTGTGGAAGGGCACCAAGCAGCTGCCACTGGGACAACTCGCCATGGTCTCAGAAGGAGGGAGGGAGGAGGAGTGCAGCCCAAGCGACGTCACTCCCTCCAGGGGCGGGGCCCGAGTGACATCACTCTCTTCACGGGCGGGGACCGAGCGACGTCACTCCCTCCGGGGGCGGGGCCCGAGTGGCAGCGCGCGAAAGGGGGCGTAATTCCAAAGTATGGCCTAGGGCGCAAAAAGGTCTTAATCCGGGCCTGTGTTCAGCAAGGGACAAGAGGGGTCCTCTCACCTCTGGAGGAGTCTACCGTATACTATGCAGCTATGAGCAGAAGTCTACATAGGGACCACCAAATGCAGCATTGCCCAAACCACGAATCCAGGAACATGCAGACAAATTCCACTAGAGGAGTCAGCCATGGCAGAGCGCTTGAAGAGCCAACCTGGACACATGGCAGAGCGCTTGAAGAGGTGCTGGACTACTCTGGCAACCACCATGTCAGACCACATGGTTGAAGTCCTCAAGCATGTGGACAGCTTTAGCCGAAGGGAGAAAACCATGAAAATGAGCAGAATCCGGCTGCCAGTGTTGGAAGGCTCTAGAGCAGGCCTGGGCAAACTTTGGCCCTCCAGGTGTTTTGGACTCCAACTCCCACAATTCCTAACAGCCAAAGTTTGCCCAGGCCTGCTCTAGAGTCAGGACAGTGAATAGGGAGCAACACTCAGAGAACAGGACAGTTCGAGGCATCGAGTAATCAGGACCAGCTGACACCTCCCAGCAGGGAATTCTCTCAGGCAGGAAGCAGGCAGGCTTTACTTGTCCAAACGTATCTCCCTCTGGGCAGGCAGGCCCAGTTTACTTGTCCAAACGTATCTCCCTCTACGTTCCACCTCGTAGCCTAAGATCTGCCAGAGAGGCCTTGCTCTCGGTCCCACCAGCTTTGCAAACACAGCTGGTGGCAACAAGGGACAGGGCCTTCTCGGTGGTGACTCCTCCCCCCCGCCTGCCTGTAGAATTCGCTCCCCAGCGAAGTCAGATCGGCATCCTCCCTCCTTTCTTTCAGAAGAAAAACTGAAGACGTGGTTGTGGAACCAGGCTTTTGGCTAATGGATATAATGGCACCTGAACATTGAATCAGACCAGATGATTGTTGTTATTGGAAAAGGCTTTATGACGGTTTAACTAATATTGTTTTAATCTATTGTATGTTTTTATCTTGTTATAATTGTAATTTATTGCGGCATCGAATCATTGCCATTGTTAGCCGCTCTGAGTCCCCCAGCAGGGGTGAAAAGAGCGGGGTAAAAATGATGTAAACAAACAAATAAATAAATTTGAAGCTGCAAGGATATTCATTCAATGCTAATCAAGGTGGCCAATTGCAACCTTTTATTTTATTTTTATTTATTTGTTCCATCTTGTATTCCGCCCCTCCCTGCAGGCTCGGGGCGGATAACATCATAAAATTCGGCAGGCATGTACATCCATGTCGCCATACAATAAAATGCAACATAAAACCTTCACACTTGTCTCAAACAGACAAGACTTCTTTTTCTCCCACCCTGGACATTATTCCGCAGGTACATAAACCCCATTTTCCTAGTTTCCAACAGACCTCGCAACCTCTGAGGATGCCTGCCATAGATGCAGGAGAGATGTCAGGAGAGAATGCTTCTGGAACATGGCCAGACAGCACAAAAAACTTATAACAACCCAGCCGATAGGCTGTTAGGAATTGTGGGAGTTGAACACCTGGAGGGCTGAAGTTTGCCCATGCCTGTTCTATAGAATACAAAGGTCCCCTTGTCTGTACATCTGGCAATCTCCTACTCAAGTTTCCATTCCAGAGAACAATCCATTTCAGCGTCATGGCCGGATTACCCATAAGGCCAACATAGGCCATGGCCTAGGGGCGCATGCCGAGGAGGGGCGCAGATCACGGACCAAAAAATAAAAACTGGTCCGCACCCCTCTTTCCCCCTTTCTCATGCCCCTCCTCGTTCCTTCTCCCGGCAAAGTCTCTCGCTCTCTGGCCTGCGGCGGGACCCTCGCATTGATCCATTGATTTGCCCACGGGTCTCTGGCTGGCCTGGGGGAAGCTGTCTCCATGGCGACTCGCCCATCTCCCCCAGCGGAAGACTGTAAATTCCTGCAGCCAGAGCCGAGCGGCAGAGTCCGGGAGAGGGCGGTGGGAGGGAGGAAAGAAGGAGGAGTAGGAGGCAACTAGGAGGAAAGAAAGAAAATAAAAAGGAAGAGAGGGAGGGAGGGAGAGGGGAGAAAAAGGGCGTTGCTTGGGTGAACCTCTCCCAGGTCCCTAGCACGAGACCACACCAACCCAGGCTCGCTCCTGAGCTCTCGGACCAAACCAGGGCGGCCTGCTTGGCCAAAGGGAGCTGCGGGAGGGAGGGAAGGATCAAGGCCAGGGTCTGGCTCTCCTGTCTTCGGGAGCAGCCGAACAAAAGCTGCACAAACCCCAACCTGAATCGTCCCTCACTCTGCGGGAGCGCACGCCAAGCAGACACACACACACACATATATACCTTGCTCTTTCTCTCTCGCACTCTCTCTTGCTCTCTCTTTATTTATTTTATTTTATTTATTTATTCGGGTTTCTATGCCGCCGACTCCCGGAGGCTCGCGGCGGCTTACAAGAGCCGAAGGCACGATAAAATACAGAGTAATAAAACAATAAAAACAGTTAAAAACAAAACAACACAGTAGCAGTAGGACAATTGAAGCAATGGCACGATTGGGGGTGCACGGGCCTACCCACCGAAAGCCTGCTTGAACAGGTGGGTTTTACAAGCCCGTCTAAATGGGAGCAGGTCCTTCATTACCCGGATTTTGGCCGGGAGGGCGTTCCACAACGTGGGGCTATGACAGAGAACGCCCTCCGACGGGTAGAGGTCAATCGTGCCAGCTTCGCCGAAGGTACCTCCAAAAAGTTGGCATCCTCGGACCGTAGTGATCTCAGAGGGCAATATGGAGTGAGACGGTCCCTCAGATACGCTGGCCCCAGACCGTGCAAGGCCTTAAAGGTAAGAACCAACACTTTGAAGGCGATCCGGTGCTCAATTGGCAGCCAGTGCAGATCCTGCAAAACAGGATCTCTGTCTCTCTCGCTCTCTCCCTTGCTCTCTCTTTCGCTCGTTCTCTCTCTCTCTCCCTCTCTCTCTCTTGCTCTCTCTCGCTTTCTCTCTATCTCTCTCTTGCTCTCTATCTCTCGTACACACCTTTGGAGCGAGTTTGCACCCACTGCGCTCTCCCCAAGCCTCCTGAGGAGACCTTCAGAGCACAGTGGAGCTTTCCAGCCGGTGGGAATGGGGACCTTGGAGGTGGCGGGATGGTGCCTACTCGCCTTTCTCTTCTGCTCTGGAGGCACCATGGCAAAAGCCAGCCAAGTGTGGGTCTGAGTGGTGTGTGTGGGGGGGGGGGGGGTAGAGGTTGGCTTAAAGGAGGCGTAATTCCAAAGTGTGGCCTAGGGTGCAAAAAGGTGTTAATCTGGGCCTGTTCAGCATTATAGTCTTCTCATTCTACTGTACTTGTGTGGAGTCCCTTCTCATCCCGCTCTTTTCTTGTTTGTATTCCATCCTACAATAGGATCAGACAATTATAAGAACTTTGCATCTGCTCTCCGTCCTCCACAGGTACTTCCAAAGCTCCAGTTTGGACATTTCTTTTCAAAAGATGAAGCATACAAAAATCTTTTAATAGGAGTGCGCCTGCTCGCCTGACCACTTTTATGGTTCTAACATTACCTTGTACAAATGCAGGTTATTGTAAGCTAGCTCCAGTCTTTCTCGTTTCAGCTTTAAGGGATTTTTCGAAATAAATTCACCTTCATGTTTCTTTCTTTCCATTATTCTTTCATTTCAGAAAAAAACCAAAACATGCATTATTTGTGAGGAACGAAAAAGGCTGTGTTTTGATGGCGTGTATAGGCAAACTGAGTTATATTAATACAGCTGAATGCACCGCAGCATGGCATCTTCATTGTCTAGAGCCATAAGGTGCCCTTTTAATAGTCAGCGAAGTCTTGGTGTGCAATTTATTAGCCCAGGTTAAAAATGGCCCTTTAACTCAGCTGTTTTACAGCGATGACATTCATGAGTTATGAGTTCTCCTTAAGCTGGATGTCATAAGATATTATGTACCCTTGCGAAATGCAGTCCTTAAGTTTTCCTCTTACTAAAAAGAAGGGAAAAAAACATAAAATGTGAAGACAACAAAAAGATGAGCAATATTCAGCAACTTCTAAAGCTAATTTCCTCAATCTCCTCCTATATTATTCTCTACATCTATTTTGGATAATGTTTAAAACAGCCTTATAGTGTATTTGATGTCTAATTTAGCATCCCCATGTACGTCCATGCCTCAGAAAAGCCATAAGTCTTTTGTAGCATGGGCGTTATAAATAGAAAGTAATTTACCTGAAATATTTTCATGTCACTTAAATTTTCTTCACCATTCTCTGGGGTGAGAGAATTGGCCGTCTGCAAGGATCTTGCCCAGGGGACGCCCCAATGTTTTGATGTTTTAACTAACTAACTAACTAATTTTATTATTTATTAGTCGCCCTCCACAAATGTGCTCCGGGCGACTTACACAGCTTGGCATTTACAATACTAAAATATTAAAATATTAAAATATTAAAATGTTAAAATATTGGAATAGACAGGTTCCAGGTCACTGATTGTCACTTATGCATATGCTCTTCTAAATAGCCATGTCTTAAGTGTCGCCAGAAATGAAGGCAGGTTGAGGATGGCTCTTTGGTCTGGCGGCAGAGAGTTCCACAGGACAGGGGCCACAATGGAGAAAGATCTCTGTCTCGTGGACTCCAAATGAGCCTCTCTCAGACCTGGGACACAGCAAAGGTTCTCGTAGGCTGGCCGTGGGGTCTCGGATGGATAGATGGTATCAGACGGTCTTTTAGGTATGTAGGACCCTGGCCCCGCAAGGCCTTCAGTGTCAGGGTCAGGGCCTTATAAAGGATTCTGTACTCGACCGGCAGCCAGTGCAAATGCTGTAAGGATGGCGCTATGTGACACCTCATAGGTGTTTTTGTGAGGAGCCTGGCGGCAGCATTTTTTACAATCTAAAGCTTGCGAGTTACTGACCGAGGTAGACCCATGTATAAAGCGTTGCAATAATCCAGCCTTGATGTAACCGTGGCATGGATTACCGTGGCTAGCACCTCCGTTGGTAGATAGGGCGCCAGTTGCCTCGCTCGACGTAGGTGGAAAAAGGCCCTTTTGCTCGTGGAGGCGATCTGGGCCTCCATCGTCATTTTAGAGTCCAGGATGACACCGAGGCTCTTCACAGTGGAGGATGGAGTCAGCGGTTCCCCTTCGAAGGGTGGCAGTGGATTGACTAGTTCTGATGGGTGGCCCGGCCACAGAATTTCAGTCTTTGCTGGATTTACTTTCAGTTTAACATCCTTGTGGGAGGTTTCTCTCATGTCACTGCATGGGGAGCTGGAACTGACAAAAGGAGCTCAACCAGAGCTCTTTCCGGATTCGAACCTTTGACCTGTCAGTCTTCAGTCCTGAAAAGATCCCTTTAAAAAATATTGGTTTGTGTCATTGGGGGCCTTTGCTACTCCTTTTTGCTTTAAGACACAAAGAAATATTTATTTAGAAATCTTCTTAATTTATTTATTTACTAGCTTGGGGACCCGGCGGTGCCCGGGTTACTTGAGAAAGGCATTGTGTGCCAAGGTTGGTCTTTATCAGTTGGTTATGTGGCTTGCAGTGGTCTCTGGAAGTTAGTGAGGGTACTTCAAGGCCCACAATCCATGGTCCATTCTCCTCCAAATTGCACCAGGATGTAAAGTGGGTCATGGGGGCTGTGTGTGTGCCAAGTTTGGTCTTGATTAGTCATTGGATGAGGGTGGCTGTAGTCTCAGGAAATGAGTGAAGGTACCTCAAGTCCCATCATCCGTGGTGCACCCTACTCCGAACTGCACCAGGATGTAAAGTGGGTCATGGGGGCTTTGTGTGCAAAGTGTGGTCTTTTTCAATCACTGGATGAGGGTTGCAGCGGGCTTGGGAAGTGAATGGAGGTACTTGAAATCCCATCATGCATGGTCCGCCCTCCTCTAAACTGATGGAGTGTGGGCACATGTGGGCATTGTGTGCCAAGTTTGGTCTTTATCGGTCTTGGTTCTGGGCCGCAGTGGTCTGTGGGGAACGAAGGGTTTGAAAGTACTACAAATCCCATAATTCATGGAGGTACGTCAAGTCCCATCATCCATGGTCCACCCACCTCCAAACTGCAGTACAATGTAGCGTGGGTCATAGGGGCTCTGTGTGCCAAGGTAGGTTATTGTCAATTCAGGCCATACACAATGTCCCATGAGCTGAGGCCTAGTCGGGAAAATCAAGTTAATGAAGTCTTACTGTCAATTTTGGGCCTGGTCTGTGATTTATAGGGGCTACAATGTTGTTTGGGAGGTGAATCAGGTGAAGGTACTGCAAACCCCATTGTTCATGGCCCATCCTGCCCTAAACCACATCAGGTTCTGAAGTGGGCCATTGGGCCTCTGTGGGCCAAGTTTGGTCCTGATCCGTCATTGCTGTTGGCCACAGTGACTGACTGCCTGAGGCCTTTCCTTTTCCCTCTGAGTCACTTTAGAATGTTCAAATGTGGTTGGCCTATCGGAGTCTTTTATGCAAATACCATTTCAGTGGCGACCAATCCCCTCTGTCTGGGGCCGTAGAATGTTGGAGTTCTGAGGCTGGCCAATCAGAGCCCTTTATGCAAATAATCCCACAGTTGCAGCCAATCGAAACGCTGGCACATATTCCTCCCATCGCACCACCACACCACCGCCCGCAAACACTGACTTTTATTATATACATAGATAGATACAGGGGCGGTCTTTCCCATTACGCGGACTACGCAACCGTGTAGAGCGCCATCTTGGACGCGGCGGGGTGGGGCGCCATCGTGGGGCGCCGCAGCGCCGTATCTCTGTGCTGCTGCTGCGCTGCGGCGCCCTCCATGCTGCTGCTGCGCTGCGTCGCGCCTGGACGACCTTCTGGGCATGCGCGGAGATTTCGCGCGCATGCGCTGTATCTACGGAGCCCTCTTGAGCTCCGTAGCAGCGCATCTTGCGGAGATTTTCACGTGCATGCCCAGTGCCTACGGAGTTCACTTGAGCTCCGTAGGCACTGGTCATGCGTCGTGCGGTCTCGCGCGCATGCGCTGTATCTCTGAAGCTCAAGAGAGCTCCGTAGATACAGCGCATCTTGCGATGAGAAGCACATGCCCAGTGCCTACGGAGTTCACTTGAGCTCCGTAGGCACTGGTCATGCGTGCGAAAATCTCCGCGCGCATGCGCTGTATCTACGAAGCTCACGTGAGCTCCGTCGATACAGCGCATCTTGCTGAGATTTACAGCATGCCCAGTGCCTACGGAGTTCACTTGAGCTCCGTAGGCACTGGGTATGCGCGAAACCTCCGGTAAGTTAGGGAAGGCTAGAGGGGCGGCGGAGAAGAGGGGAGCTGCGTGAAAGAAGCCGGAGGAGCGGGGGATAATGTTTTTTTGGGGGCAAAATAGTGTTTGCTTACAACTTAGAATTACCTTAGACCGCCCCTGGATAGATAGATTTATTTATTTACGACATTTTTATACCGCCCTTCTCAGCCCGAGGGCGACTCAGGGCGGTTTACAATTGCCAATAATTGAATGCCACAACACAACACGAGTGGTAGGCAAATGCGGAAACTGAGCAGCACAATGGTAGACCTGGATGCACTGAACACAAGGAGTCTAGTGTTTAAACTGTTTTTCCTCAATGATACATGATGGCATTTCCTTGGGGAAAAGAGCAGAGGCGAGAAAACACCTAGCAGGTATCAGACAGAAGATGTAAGAAAATCTTGCTGAGATCCTTTTAAACTCCTTCAAAACGTGCTGTTTTTTCAATCTAAAGGCTGTAATTGAAAGTTATATGGTACAAAATTGATTTATTCTCGCTGAAGGACCATTTAAAATTATCTGAACTAAGTAAAACGTAAACCTTTTTTAAAAAACTATATCAATACTTCTACTTTCAACGTTTATTTTAAGAGAAGCTTAGAACAGAGTAATAATACTGTACAATATAATTTAAAAATGAACCAAAGAGTTGTTTTTGTTCCCTTAGAGGGCAGTTATTGGCTGCCATATAATTAAGTGAATATACCAGTGAGAGAATACACAAAGCAGCACGAAGCCGAAGCAACAACAGATGCTTTGTGAGGATGATAAACCTTTTTAGCTCACTGGAGCAGTTGGGGAGGGAATGGCAAGCGCATTGAGGAAATGTGAAATGCAAAATGCGAAGAAAAAAAACATGCGATATTACTGGCACTGCTGCAAGTTTCCAGCCCACATTATTGCTCACAGACTAATTTCTGTCAGCAGTATACTTAAAAGTACAGTGGCAAGGCAACAGTACATTTAAAATGACTAAAAAAGTAGGCTATGCAGGCCCGGATTACTCATAAGGCCACCCGAGGCCATGGCCTCGGGCGGCAGATTTGGGGGGCGGCATTTCCGGGCCTGAAGGAAGGGGTGAAGGAAGGCGTGGTGCCCGCTCGCGCGAGGGACAAGGAGCCGGGGGGAAGTCCCGCCGCCCCTAGGGTGATTGACGCGGCTCCCCCCGCCGCCACTCCTTCCTTCAGTGAAGGGAGGAGGGGCGCCGGTGCGAGCGCGGCGGCAGCGGGGGAAGCCGCGTGAGTCTCCCTAGGGGCGGGACTTCCAGCGGCGCCTTGTCCGTCACGCCGGTTCCACCCCCTCTCTTCACTGAAGGGAGGAGGGGCGGAGCCACTGCCGGCGTGACGGACAAGGTGCCGCTCAAAGTCCCACCCCTAGGGGGACTCACGCGGCTTCCCCGCTGCCGCCGCACTCGCACGGGCGGGCACCACTCCTTCCTTCAGTGAAGGGAGGAGGGGCGCCGGTGCGAGCACGGCGGCAGCGGGGGAAGCCGCGTGAGTCTCCCTAGGGGCGGGACTTCCAGCGGCGCCTTGTCCGTCATGCCCGCCCCGCCCCCCGCAAGAGGCCCCGTCCCCCGGGGGGTGGCATTTAGACAGGGGGGCCTTGGGCGGCACAGTCCGCTAATCTGGGCCTGAGGCTACGGTCTGGTACTAATATTCCTACTTCTGTCATTACTAAATGTCCACTAGTTATTCTGGGCCCTGCTGTCTTCTAAAAATACTATCAGTGGTTTTGTTACCGAATAATTACAGAACTGTCAAATTTAAACTTTCCCGCCCCTGCATGCTGTAGGCTTCATGATGATTGGTTGGAACCTTGGAAGCCAGCTGTAGCGGGAACCAATTGTGAAACAGCGCCACTTTTGCCCTGGTGAATGGGAAGCGAGGGACAGGAATGTGTTCAAAACAAAGAGCAGCTGGAGTTTTCTTGTTTAGATCATGTCCATATGTAAATGAAGATCCGAGCCCCGGACCTTTCGAACCAAAGGAATTCTTTTGTTCTTGGCGAAAAACAGGAATTGTCCTTAACGACCCTTCCTTTGTTGACAAAGGGACGTATGCAGATTCCATCCATGAGAAGTTTCAGCCTTTTGGATGGTAAATAAATGAAATAACTGTAGCCATGTGCTGGTTTCCGAGGCCAGCAGTGACAGCCGATTGTGAAATATGAAATATAGTTATGCCATACATTCTATAAGCCAAAAACGAGACTAAACTCTGAGGGTTTGAGGCTTATGAAACTAAAAGGGGTCTTTCAAAATGGGGAGAGGGGAAAGAATGGAAACCTCTCCAAACCAGAAAGAATCCTCTGTCATGCAAATTGTTTCAATGATTGGAATAAAGGGTGCAGCCAGGAATGTGGTTTCATCCTGATCTTGAAAAACAACAGCTGAGTCACATAGCCTTCCTCATATTTTTAAAAACATATGGGAAAAGAAAAAAGATGCAGGAAAATGGTTACATAGAAGGGGAGGGTTGCAGGGAACTACCACTACCAATATCTCCTAATTATTTCATATGCAAGGAGAAGGAAAAAAAAGTCCATATGATCTCGAAAAGCATCAAATCATATGCTTTGGGGAAAGTCCATCTGTGTCCTTGTGAAAACTATAAGAGAAAAGTCATTTTTGCTAATAACCAGAGGAGAGTCCAAATACATGAAAATCCTTGGAAAACTATGTCTCCCAAACAGCTCAGGGCTTGCCCCTGTTGGCCTGTCTGCATGCAACTCCGTGCACAAAGAGTCCATGGCTTCAGGTCAAGTGAGGCAAGAAAACAGAGAGGTAGAGATGGCTGGAGGTCTTCTGATGCCAATCCCAGCCTTTGGTGCTAGAGATGCCAGGCCACATGTGCAGGAACGTTGGAACTCCCTGCTGCAGGTCAAACCAATTAGGATGCTCTTTCTGGGGCTCGCCTTCAGTTTGTCTTTCAACCTTTTGTCTTGCAAATGTAGCAACAGTTAAGTTTTTTTACTTAGCAACCAACTTTATACTGCCTAGATTCATCAATTGGGACCAATGAAACGTAATGCAATTTCCTTGTAAGTTTTCTCCATCCCGGCCCAAATGCAAAACTGGATCATGAAGCATTTTAACCTCAGGGTTGAGCCAACAGTGTCTCGGCTTCTAAGAAAAAAACTTATAAATGTGCCAGGGAGTGAGAAGACATGCTTCTGACACATTTTATCAATGTGTTAGAATATCCCAAGGCCCATCTCCCACTCAACCCCACACAAACCTATGCAATACTAGTCGTTCTCCATCTACACCGATACTGTGAGAGTCTCCAGTAATTCAGAAATGGGGAATAAGTGATGTAAGTCCCCTGTTCATGGGCAAGGTTTGGTGCCTTTTCTTTAATAAATGATGCACACACAAAATAACAAACAAGCACTATGGGGCAGACTGAATACAAAGTCCAAAACAAGCTACCAGCAGACTTACTTTTGGCAATAAGGAAATAAGTTATCACACTCTCCAACACTTTCACAGAAATGTGTAAAAACCTCCTGCAAAAACACATAATCAAGGAAAAGGAGCGGGAAGAGAAGAAGGAGAGAAGGAATAGAAGTCAATCTTGCTATCTCCCAACATTTCCCTCTTTCTAAGAGTTTCTGTGTATTTAGCAAAGATTAATCAATTCGGATTTTAAAATGTGTCCTGATCTAAAATTAAATTATAAAAACTCTCAGTTGTTGCCCCTGAAAAAACATATTGTTGATATGTTGCCTGCGCACCGAGAATGTGGCGCAGCTGGCTGGGAGTCAGCTGCATAAGATCTCTACTGACCAGAAGGTCATGAGTTCGAGGCCTGCCCGAGTCGGGGTGAGCTCTCGACCAATTGTGTAGCTCGTTGTCTGTCTATATATGTTGTATGTCAATGGCATTGAATGTTTGCCTGTATATGTGCATTGTGATCTGCCCTGAGTCGCCTGCGGGGTGAGAAGGGCGGAATATAAATGATGTAAATAATACACTTTGGGTTTGTTAACAGCTATGTTCCAATAGGCCCTTGGTGGCTGCTGAGCTGCTGAACTTGCTGATCAAAAGGTTGGCGGTTTGAATCCGGGGAGCAGGGTGAGCTCCCGCTGCTAGGCCCAGCTTCTGCCAACCTAGCAGTTCCAAAACATGCAAATGTGAGTAGATCAATAGGTACCGCTTCTGCGGGATTGTAATGACACTCCATGCAGTCATGCCGGTCACATAACCTAGGTGTCTACGGGCAATACCGGCTCTTCAGCTTAGAAATGGAGATGGGCACTGTGTAGATGGAAGAAGGAGATTCGAACTCAAAACTGTGAGAGAGTCGGCTATCCCACCGCTGCCACCAATTTGTAATGACGCAGCTTACAGCTGCCACCAAAATATGTAAGGAATCTTTTCTTTCAAACTGTCTGTGGAGAACTGTATCAGGGCAGGGACCTAAATTCCCACTGACACTATTTATTAACCTTTTCTGCTACCATTCACTGGTCTTAGAGGCTTGTGTGTGAAAGAATCACGAGAGGAGATATCTTTCTTAAAGAACTGTAAAGTTTATTCAAACTGTGTTCTAAGCGTGGAGGTTTCAGAGTTCAAAGCTTATGTGGTTACAATATCTTCTCAGAGGCATGTATCGTAAGGTTACAATACACTAACTATGGAGATACAACTTATCAATATATATAGCTATACTCCCAGAACCAATAACTCAACAGTCTTTACTCTAACTGCTGGTCCTTTTAAACTCAACTGCTCTCCCAGCAGTTCAAACACATCTTCCCTTCTACTCTTTCACAGAGTAGAGTCAGAGTCCCTTTTAAAACCGCTGACAGCTGGCTAAAACAGACTCTCAAACTCTCCACACACCCTCTCTCCTTCAACGTTCCTGCCAACTCACAAGGTTTGAATTTGAAGCCTCTAAGGCCAGTTGCAGGCTCCGCCTCCTGTTTCCATGGTAACGGAAACTCCTTGGAGGTTAGGCACGCCAATATCTCTGTTAACCCTTTAGGGTTTGCCAAGCCTTTACCCCCTCAACACACATACATATATACAAACATTAACCATATTCAAAACCTGTAATAAAGAAATGACTTCACCACAGGTACCCCCCCCCCCAGAGTCGGACACGACTTGGCTTAATGTCAGGGGAAACCTTTACCTTTATGTTCCAATAGCTGATGCCCAAGATATCCAGGTGATATCTTCATGGAGAAGGATGGCATTGTTGTGCACTTGCTCTCAGATGTTCAGGGAAGTAGGTGAGAAGCTAAGTAAAAAAAATCCTTAATAGCTATAGCTTGCAAGGATCCTCACCGTGCGTATCACAGAGTGTATTCAGTAAAAATGAAGGGAATCATAGTCATTTTTTGAATTTCTTCTTCATCATTAATAATTTGGAGAAATAATCCATCCTGGTGACACCCTAAAGGGATGTAAGTATTAGCATATTCCTAAAGAGTGTGGACCTTGATTGGCTCTAGCTTTAGTTTGCCAAAGACAAGTGTCTTTGAAGACAATACAAAGTTTCAGTCACACTTTTATATTCACTTCTAGTTTCTTGCTCAAAGACCTCCTGTGGGAGAGAATCCCACAGGCGGAGAAAGAAGTATTTCTAGTCATTATAAATCAATTATCGCTTGCACTCTTGTGACTTCATGCTTTAATAGTAATGCGTTTCCACCGGCCTTTTATGTTTTCCAATAGTGTCTACCAATTTGGAGTGATTGTACATATTCTAATTCCAACCGCGCTAAAACACAGGCTGAAGTTAGGACAATATGTCACGAAGTCTCTAGGAAAGAGAGAGGAAGGGTTTCCCCCTCAGGAAAAATAGGAGAAATGGGAGTAATGGTTTGGAATTACTAGCTAAATTAAAAGTGGTTTAAAGTATACAACAACAACAACAACAAAAAACATTACAAGGAAAATACAGTATGAAAGGATATACTTTATGGCTACAAACAATGTTTTTCAACGTTTTTTGAGCCGCGGCACATTTTTTACATTTACAAAATCCTGGGGCATACCACCAACCAAAATGACACAAAATGACACTCTAACACAGTAATACATATAGTTAATATGTTTTTAATATTTATACACTCAGTGTGAAACCTGGGCCTGTTTGATGAACACAACATAGATATCTGGCATGAATGGCAGGAATGGCAGAAAGACACAAACTTCCCACACAGAACTCCCATAACCAAGAGAAAATACTATAAGAGTTTGGTGGACATTGAACTTGGGTTTTGGAGTTGTAGTTCACCTATATCCAGAGAGCACTGTGGACTCAAACAATGTTGGATCAGGACCAAACTTGGCATGAATACTCAATATGCCCAAATGTGAACACAGATGGAGTTTGGGGAAAATAGACCTTGACATTTGGGAGTTACAGTTTCTGAGATTTATAGTTAACACACAATCAAAGAGCATCCTGAACTCTTGCAACAATGGAATTGAACAAAACTTGGCATATTGAACTCTCATTACCAACAGAAAGTACTGAAAGGGTTTGCTTAGGAATTGACCTGGAGTTTGGAAGTTGTAGTTCACCTACAGCCAGAGAGCACTGTGGGCTCAAACAATGTTATGCTATGTTGTTGTTTGTTTTCTATCCAGAAGAAGGAAGAAGGCTCACCACTTTAAGGCATGGGAAAACTTTGACCCTCTGGGTGCTTTGGACTTCAACTCCCACCATTCCTAACAGCCTGAGGCCCTTTCCTGCTTAAGTGGCTGAGTGGGGAAAGGAAAAGGGCCTGAGGCTGCTAGGAATGGTGGGAGTTGGAGTCCAAAACACCTGGAAGGTCCAAGTTTGCCCATGCCAGCTTTCGACAGAGACCTCTTCCTCCCCTTTGCGCCCCTTTCTTCCCCTCCTGCCGAACACTTACTTTTTCTTCTACACTGCCGCTTCTGCTGCCATTTTGATCCGAGGGGGCAGCGTGAGCGTGTTCAGGAGGGGAGGGGGAGGGAGGAAGACATGACCCGTGAGGGCGCTACTGTGCAGACTCGCCCCAGAGCAAAGCGAGGCAAAGCGAGCAGAGCGAGGCTGGGAAGAAGGGAGCCCGAGTGGAGAAGAAAAAGTGTTCAGCAGGACGGAGAAGAAAGGGGATTGGAGGTTCCAATTTCCCACGGCACACCTGATGATCGCTCACAGCACACTAGTGTGCCACGGCACACTGGTTGGGAAACACTGGCTACAAAGACAGAACTAAACCAGAGGTGATCCACTGCCTCTCAATACATCATAAAGAACTATGGATTTTTTTCCCCTTAAGACAAAGTCAGAAGTCTTTCTGCTTTCCCTTGGACATCATATTAAGACTAAGATAGCAAAAAAGAAGTAGTTAATATCAACATAACAATAAGCCCCACTTTGTTCAACTGGGCTTTCTCCCAGCAAAGCGGGCAGCATGGTGTAATCATGAGAGTGTTTTATCATGAAATTCATTTAAAAGAATATGAACATTCTCCCAATGTCTTGATTCCATTCACAATTGAAGTGTTAGTATGAAACTAGACTTTTAGCCATTTCCAGATTCAGGAGGCAATGCAGCCAATGGCACGTGCCAGTAATGGATCCGTAGAGTCCCATATTTGTCCATTACTGGAATGAGGAAAATGCAACTAATAGACCTTATATGACTTCCAGGGGCCTTTTAAGCCCCTCTGAGCATGTTCCCAACATTTTAAATACAGTAGAGCAGGGGTAGGGAACCTACGGCTTGGGAGCCAGATGTGGCTCTTTTCATGATTGCATCTGGCTCTCCCTCTTCCTTTCTTTCTCTCCCCTCACCCTTTCCTTCTCTCCTTCCTTTTCCCTCCCTCTCTCCCCTTCCTTCTTTCCTCCATTCTCCCTCTTCCTTCCTTCCTCTTCCTTCCTTCCTTCCTTCCTTCCTTCCTTCCTTCCTTCCTTCCTTTCTCCCCCTTCACCCTTTCCTTCTCCTTCTCTCCTTCATATTCCCCCCTCTCTACCATTCCTTCTTTCCTCCATTCTTCCTCTTCCTTCCTTCCTTCCTTCCTTTCTCCCCTTCACCCTTTCCTTCTCCTTCTCTCCTTCATATTCCCTCCATCTCTCCCCTTCTTTCCTCCATTCTTCCTCTTCCTTCCTCTTCCTCCCTCCCTTTCTCCCCTTCACCCTTTCCTTCTCCTTCTCTCCTTCATATTCCCTCCCTCTCTACCCTTCTTTCTTTCCCCCATTCTCCCTCTTCCTTCCTTCCTCTTCCTTCCTTTCTCCCCTTCACCCTTTCCTTCTCTCCTTCATATTCCCTCCCTCTCTCCCCTTCCTTCTTTCCTCCATTCTCCCTCTTCTTTCCTTCCTTCCTCTTCCTTCCTTCCTTCCTTTCTCCCCTTCACCCTTTCCTTCTCCTTCTCTCCTTCATATTCCCTCTCTCCCCTTCCTTCTTTTCTCCATTCTCCCTCTTCCTTCCTTTCTTTTTCCCCTTCACCCTTTCCTTCTCCTTCTCTCCTTCATTTCCCTCCCTCTCTCCTCTTTCTTCTTTCCTCCATTCTCTCTCTTCCTTCCTTCCTTTCTCCCCTTCACCCTTACCTTCTCCTTCTCTCCTTCATTTCCCTCCCTCTCTTCCCTTTCTTCTTTCCTCCATTCTCTCTCTTCCTTCCTTCCTCTTCCTTCCTTCCTTTCTCCCCTTCACCCTTTCCTTCTCCTTCTCTCCTTCCTTCTTTCCTCCATTCTCCCTCCCTCTTCCTTTCTTCTACCCTTCCTTCCTTCCTTCCTTCCTCTTCTATTCTTTTCCCTGTCTTCCTTTCCTTCTCCTTTCTTTCTTTTCACTTCCCTCTCTCCCCTTCTTTGTTTTCTTCTTTTCCCTTCATTATTTTACTTTTTCCTCACTCCCTTTCCTTTCTTTTCCCCACCCTTTCCTTTCCTCCCTTCCCATTTCCTCGTCTCTCTCCTGCTTTTCTTCCTTTTCCATAGTTCGTTCTTCTTTTCTTTCTTCCTCTCCCCTTCCCTCCTTTATTTCCTCTGTCTTTCTTTCTTTCTTTCTTTCTTTCTTTCTTTCTTCCTTCCTTCCGTCTTCTCTTCCTTCTCAGAGTCCTGAGCGTGCCTTTTGCAGAGCCAGGTCTGAAGTGTCCCCTCATTCTGCCGGGGGAATCCTTTCCTCATAGTATGTACGTATAGACTCACATTTAGTGGAATTCAGTCTTAAAATATATTATATATATTATATGGCTCTCACTGAAATAAATTTCCAAATATTTTGCTTTCATGGCTCTCTGAGTCAAAAAGGTTCCCGACCCCTGCAGCAGAGTCTCACTTATCCAGCATAAATGGGCCGACAGAACATTGGATAAGTGCAAATGTTGGCTAATAAGGAGGGATTAAGGAAAAGCCTATTAAACGTCAAATTCTGTTATGATTTTACAAATTAAGCACCAACGTAACGTGTTTTACAACAAATCAACAGAAAAAGCTGTTCAATACACGATAACATTATGTAGTAATTACTGTATTTGCTAATTTAGCACCAAAACATTACAATGTATTGAAACAGCTGTGGATCCAGGCGAGAGGCAGACTGCGTTAGATAATACAAAACGTTGGATGAGCGAAGGTTGGATAAGTGAGACTCTACTGTATTAGAAAAAGTTTATGGGCAATTTTGCTTTCTTTGTGATTTCTTTAAGGCCCTTTTGTCCAATTAAGAAATAATTGAAACTTGGTTTGCCCCGGGAGGTTAAAAAATACACAGTACAACCGTCCCTAAGATCTATAAAAGGCACAAGTGACTATGATCAGCACAAAAAAAACCTCCCTTAAAATACAAACGTGTATTGGACTATGGCAGAGATGATGCAGCCCCACAAAGCAACTTTAGAAGTGCACTTGCCCTCTTTGCAATTCCCACTCCAAGGGCCCTTCTGCACTGTTCTGTATCCCAGGATGTGATCCCAGATATTTGCTTTGAACTGGATTATAAGAGGCTGGATCTACACTGCCATCTATCCCAGGACCTGATCACAGATTATTTGTTTATCCATCAGGATAGCCTCATATAATCCAGTTCAAAGCAGATAATCTGGAATCATATCCTAGGACAGTGTTTCCCAACCAGTGTGCCGGGGCACACTGGTGTGCCGTGAGCGATCATCAGGTGTGCCGTGGGAAATTGGAACCTCCAGGAGGGGAGGGGGAAGAGTCTAGCATGTTGAAGTATAAAAACCCTAAGAAACCTACCTCGATAAAGGCACAAAATTACAAACACCCCCACACACACACACACGTTGTTTACTTGGGAAGGCCATGCATTGGGAAGGCCTGTCTCCCTTTCCCCAAGTAGAGACCTCCTCTTGCCTCCCCCCCAGGCCTAATGCCGGATGGTTCAGTCCAGCACTGCCCCCGGCCCTCCCTCCTCCCCGGTGCGCTCAAAACCGCTCTCAACCTCCCTGCCCCCCGCCGCCGCCGCCTTCCTTCCTGCCTGCTTCGCCAGCCCCGAGATGCCCACATGTGCCGCCCTGCTGACCCTTGAGGAGCTGCGCAGGTGGTGAGTGAGGTTCCTGCTCCCCACGACCCCAATTCAAGTCTGGCAAGGAGAGAGGGGGCAACATAAGTGAGAGGGAGATTGCTGGTCTTTTGAGCCCCCCTCCAGAAACTGTAATTCCCAAATGTCAAGGTCTATTTTCCCCAAACTCCATCTGTGTTCACATTGGGCATATTGAGTATTCATGCCAAGTTTGGACCTGATCCAACATTGTTTGAGTCCACAATGCTCTCTGGATATAGGTGAACTACAACTCCAAAACTCAAGGTCAATGCCCACCAAAGCCTTATAGCATTTTCTCTTGGTTATGGGGGTTCTGTGTGGGAAGTTTGTGCCTTTCTGCCATTCCTGCCAGGATATCTGTGTTGTGTTCATCGGAACAGGCCCAGGTTTCACACTGAGTGTATAAATACATTTAAAACGTATTAACTATATATATTACTATGTTAGAGTGTCATTTTGTGTCATTTTGGTTGGTGGTGTGCCCCACCAACCAAAATGACACTTTTTACATTTTGCAAATGTAAAAAGTGTGCCGCGGCTCAAAAGGTTGGGAAACACTGTCCTAGGATATAGGGCAGTGTAGATCCAGTCTGAGTCTACGCCAGTGGTCCTACCGCCCCCTTTCCAGAAATAAATTTACTCACCGCCCCCTAGAAATTATTTTTTTTAAAAAATGTGATAGCAATTAAACAGAAAGATATATGTATTAAAGCAGTAGTTCTGACCCCTAAATAAGGTTCCTCATGTTGTGGTGACCCCATCCATATTTTCGTTGCTACTTCATAAATAATTTTGCTTCTCTTATATATTCTAATGCAAATATCTAATTTGCAGGATGTATTATAATTGTTGAACATAATCAAAGCATAGTGATCAATCACAAAAACAGTATGTTTGGGAGAGTATGGACAACGGATGATGGGATTTGCAGTACCTTCGACCAATTCAGCTCTGACTTCCAAAGCCCATGAATGACAGACCTGGACCAAACTTGGCACACAGAACCCCCATGACCCACAGAAAATACTGGAGGGGTGTGGGAGGAATTGACAGTGATATAGGGGAGATGTAGTTCACCTACATTTGGAGAGCACTCTGAACCCAAACAACCCTGGATCTGGACCAAATTTGGCACAAATACTCAATATGCTCAAATTTGAATACTGGTGGGGTTGTGGAGATTGATTTTGTCATTTGGGAGTTGCAGCTGCTGGGATTTATAGTTCACCTACACAATCAAAGAGCATTCTGAACTCCCAACAGCAATGGAATTGAACTAAACTTGAGGAATAGAGAATACTGGACCTTGGAAATTGGGAGCTGCTTGCATTTTCATTTGTGCCATGGCCATCTCCCAGGAGGTGCCTGCAAACACTGCCGCAACTCAGGGGGCGTTTGCAGACATGGAGGCTTTCCTTCTCCACTGGACCAACTGGCAGGCACACACTTCCAAGCGCACGACTGCCTCAGCCTGCCAGTTGGAATCCCTGGGCAAGCGTTGCCTGGAAACCGCCATACGCGCCCCCTTTCTCTCCTCAACTCTGTCCACGGCGCAGTCCCTTATCGCCCCTTCCTTCCAAGGGACCCGTTGGATTGGAAGAGGGCACTCACTGCGGTTCCCAGGCAGCGCCTACACGGGGTTTCCAACTGGAAGCTGCACACTCTCGCGCTTGCGAGTTGGAATCCCACCACCGCCCCCTTACAAGGCTTCAGTGCCCCCCAAATTCTCCTGAGCCTCCCACCGCCCCTTTGGATTGCCTCACCGCCCACTAGGGGGTGGTACTGCCCACTTTGGGAACCACAGGTTTACACTAATAGATAAGCAGATACTCTGGGATATAGAGAAGCGTGGACCCATCCTAAATCTATCTATGTAATCCAATCTATGTAATGCAATCTATGTAATTCTCTATGTGTCTATTCAAAAGCAAATCCCATTGTATTTCATGAGTTTTTCTCCCAGAAATGTTTATGGGATTCCATAAGCCTCAGTAAACTTAGAAAGGCATAGTATTACTTTTTAGTAGACACCACACTGGAGACAAAACATACCAGTGTGTCAATCTATATATCACTTTGTTTTTTATTTGTATTTGCCATATATTCACTTAAATATTCCCATGAAAGGAACCTTGCATAAAATGGACAACATCATCAAAATAGCTTTCTTATTTCCACTTTTTCTCAGAATCAAGTACTAGACAGAGCAGGAAAAAAGTTTGCTGCCTGATGCTTACACTCTTTAACCAGTCCGTGGGGTTTTGTTGCAACCCTCCACCTAAACGCACATGTTTTTGTGTTTTGTTTTTGAACATTGTTGGCCTTGGCAGCTACCCAATTAATGTCTGCTCAGCTTGCCTAGGGGCACTGTTCATGTTAATAGAATCCAAGTAAATATGACTCGTTTTAATCCTACTAGACTGGAAACAGCAGGTAGGGGGTCCTTCGGAGATTGCTGCAACTTTTTTCAACCCTCACCATTTGCTATGTCGCCTAGTGTTGGAGGAACCTAGCTGTGCATCAGCCTTTGGGGGTGAATATGTGCACCACTTCTGCATTAGATCAACATGGCTAATCCAGCTCTAGAAATATGGCAATTTAAACCTCCTTTTTTAAATTAAAAAAACTGTACCTATATCTATCCAGTATTGACGCAGGAATAAAACAAGCACAAATGGCTTGGCCAGACTTACCGGGCGGAGCAGATTGCAGTGCTGGGTGGCCTCGCCGCCATTATGGATCGAGACAGGGGCTTCTTCCTCCCAGAAGCCCCCCCAGGTGGTGGGAGATTTTCCCGCCACCAGAGCCAGCTGGCCAATGGTGGGGCTGGCCCTGCCCTGGCCAAGCTCGCAGTTGGGGCCAGCCCTCTCTTCCACCTGGGCAGTCTACTTAAGGCTGCCCGAGGCCTTCCAGCAGGCACTGGGCCTGCATCAGCTTTTCCACCCACCCTCCCTGCATGCAGCATTGCTTCGCATTTGTCAGCTTATCTTGCTGTTGTTTGGTGTTCATCTTGCTCTGTATTTTGTTAGCGGATCTGGCTGTTGTTGTGTATTTATCTTGTCACAACTCTGTGTTTGGCGTGTGGCATGGTCCCTGGATCGGGGTGGGGTATCACCCCCTGGTTTGGAAGGGGGGATAACGCCCGGTCCCCTGGGGTGCCGAGCTTGCAGGAACCGGAGGTGTGCCGGCGGCACCCAGGGATGTAAGTATCTTCGGACAGCAGCGGTTTTCTGACCCCCGATCCAGGACCTATGCATGGCCGTCAACCCTTCTTCCTGTTATCAATAAATGAGTTGTGGCCATATTTCACTCCAACTACTTGTGTCAGTGTCTTCTTGAATATGGGGGAGGTGTATCACCCATACACACGCAACTGAGTCAGTAAGAAATTTGAGAAGTTTCTTAATCCTTCTCTTCATAACACAAGAAAAAGAACTTTGGCAAGCAGGAAGCAATTATTTATTTATCATGTCAAGAGCTAATCTAAACAGTTCTATTGCATTAAAAACAAACAAACAAAACACAAAGTTTACAGACTCGAGGAAGCAATTGCCATGTTGTCTAAACATGAACAAACTATTGAAAACGAGGCAAATTTAGGGTGGCTTTTGCTGTGAGAGCGCAAGCCCTAAATCCCTCTAAGGCGAGGATTCGAGATGTTTCGTTTTGTTTTTCAAAAAAAGCAAAACAAAACCCTGGTGAGCTATGTTCCCAAAGCGCCCTTTGGAAAACCCTAAATCCCAAGAGATGGTTCTCACCAAGATTCCGGAAGGCACGCACCGAGAGAGAGATCTTTTTCAGCTGAGAAAGGATGACAACTGCAAAGTCCTGATGCTGCAAAGTTGACATGTCTTTATTGGCATTTTCTGGAATATTTATTCACTTTTGCAAAGGCCCTAGATCCAGGTTCCCTGCCCTCCCTGCTTTGCGTGCTTTTTCCTGATTGGTTGGAACTTTAGCAATCAGCTGAGGCGGGAGTTTGTTTTTGGACAATGGGGACTGAAAGGGGGTGAATGGATTAAGTTGGGCTAATTTGGTTTCATTGATAAAGAGGAAATCCTAAACCTGGTGGTGTTGGCTTATCTTTGTGTGGTGACAAAAATTAATTACTTTTCCTGGTAGTAGCATGTGTTTCTGAAGTTTGTTCTTTGTTGGGTGATATGTGAGACAGCTTATGGGATTTTCCATGTGAAGCCAAGTCCGGTCTGACGACATGACCCTCCTTGAGTCACAAAGAAATCCCTGGTTAAATATTGTGATTTGATGAATAGTGGTCCCTGTGTTTTGAAAGAGTTAATTGCCTTTGGAAGAGGTTAATTAGCATTTTCAGTTTTACAAAGCTTATGTCTAAATGTCTGGGTTTCCTTGCAATCAACATCTATTTTTCTCTTCTAAAAATACATTCCATAGGGCAAGGCTAGCAGAAATAATACATGAAATTCAAGAGGAAATATCTTATACAATCCTAGGCATTTCATATAGTCGCATAGAAAGTAGGTTCAGGAAAATACATCAATTACATTATAAGAAGATTTTAACAAGACCTCTCTCTAGGGAGAGATCCAGGCAGAAACTATTCTTCTTTAAAAGGGCAAAGGAGTTCTTTAATTCAGTCCAGGAGCCTTCATTTCATATAGGGAAAGTCCAATCAACTGTGGGAGAGAATTCAAGCTAGGCATATCCTTCTGAAATGGGGATGGGGCAAGATGAGTCTCTTGTGGGCAAAATGTCCATATGTAAGAAACAGAATATAGTTGCAGGAAGAAGTTCTGTTGCCTCAGGAGAGTCCTGTGTTCTTGGAAAACTGTAAGTCTCTGCCGTGGTGGTTTCTGGCAATCTGGTCTGCTGGCACTTTTGAAGAATAATACTTAAAACAAAGTTATTCCCCGGGGCACAAGGATCAGGAGGCAGGAAAGTGAGATAGCCGGGAGTAATTAGTAAGAATATGAAACCAAGATGGAGATGGTCCAATGACCCTTTGTTTAAGTTATAGTTGTGTTAGCATCATGGAAAGGAAGAAAAGTTGCAAATGGAGGTTTATTTTATTGGAGAATTTGCTACAATGTTAAGAGAGAGGAAAGGAAAGCAAAGCAGGAACATATCTATGGAGACTGCTGCTGTAACCACGCTACCCAGCCATGCTGATCCAATGGACATTTTGGAACTGTGGAACTCCCTGCTGCAGGCCAATCCAACTTGGAAGCAGGAGTCCTCTTCTGGGGCTTGACTTCACTATGGTGAACAAGAATCCAACCACATGCTGAACTGTGGCCAACTTAAAATGATGGAAGCTTTGGATCCTCTCACTGTAGCCCTGGCTGAGGGTGTGTGCAGTGGGCAAAAGGGAATGCATGCCCAATATGTTGCGTGTGCAAGGGTGATACACCTCGCGCCATGAACAAAATACAAACACAAGTGGTTGGATGAAAATGGCCACAACTCATTTATTGAAGACAGGAACGAAGGATTGGCGGCCACGCATGGGTCTTGGATCAGGGGTTGTACAGCCCCACGAATGTCCAAAGGCGCTAGTAAGCCTGGGTGCGAGCGGCCCAATGCCTGTCCACTGAAACGCGGCACCCCAGGGGGCCAGGGCGTTATCCCCCTTACAACCAAGGGGCGATAAGCCAGCCTGATCCAGGGGCCATGCCACACGCCAAACATGAAGTTGTGACAAAGAACGTAATAACGCACAACCATAACAAATGCAACAATGAAAATGAATATATGAACAAAATGGAACACTAACAAGCAATGAATGATGTAGGGAGGGTGGGAGAAAAAACTGAAACTGGCCCCTGTGTGGTACAGAGCAAGTCCCGGGCAGCCTTAAATGAGCTGCCTGGGAGGAAGTGAGGGCCAGCCGGCTGACGACAGGGGGATGAGCCAGCCCCATCATTGGCCGGCCGGCTTTGGTGGCAGGAAACCTTCCCGCCACCCCAGGGGCTTCTGGGAGGAAGAAGCCCCTTCCTGCTCCTTAAGATGGCGACGACAGTTCATTTTGAAATCTTAGCCAAGTTGCCTCACCATCTGTTTGGAGATGTTAGCTTAACAGTTATTATATTTGGCATTCTAACATGATATATAACCTTAGGCAAAGAACTTTCCATGGAACGGAATACAGCATGTTTCCATAATATTCTATCATGCAAGACATGGCTATCATTATCTAGAAGGAAAGAACAACAAAAAAATAACATTGTGATTTATGAAATGAACACACATATTTAACTTTAGTTCGCCTCCAGGAGCAAACCAAGATTGGGCAACGTGGAAGTCCCTGAACAGACTCAGAAGTGGAGTGGGCAGATCAAAAGACAATCGGGCAAAATGGCACGACCTAGAAGAACCCTTCATGTGACGGCACAGCAAGCGCCACTTGCATGGGAAACATTGAGTTTATAAGGATTTGCACTGTTATTGTTGTAACTCAGACGCCATTTAGAGCCAAACCCAGATGTAAAAGGGGGTAACAAAAGGTTTATTTTACAAGAAAGGGGACTAACAAAAATCTAGCCAAACTGGCAAAAACCCAGAAAAACCCAGGGGAAACCCAAAGAAACCACTGCAGGAGAAGCCAAAACAAACTTTCAGGGACGTCCTCTGCGATGCCCTTTGTGGGATGATCCAAAAAGCGAAGTCTGTAACTGGTCTGAAGTCAAGGGCAGGAGAAATGATGGAGGAAAACGAGGAGACAGTCCAAGGTTCAACAGGAGAGAAGATCCAGCGGATTCAAACCCCGCCACTAGGAACACATGGCTGTAGGAGTAGTCAGGAACACGATACTAGATATCAGGATGTCAAGGTAACAGGAAGCCAAAGTAAACAGGATGCCAAGGTAACAGGACACCAGACTCAACTTCTTGCCTGCCGCAAGGAACCATTTCCCAGACCCACAATTTATAACCCTAAAGATCAGACTTGTCTGAGTCACATCCTTCTAGATTAGATGAAGCAGCTGCATGCCTCTCAGCAGCTGACACCCTGTTAGCGTTTCTCCAAGTCTCCCAGCGTGTCTCAAAACTTAGTGTTTCCCAGTCATTCCCAGAAGTTTCAGAGGGCCAATCTTTGTCACTGTCAAACCCCATAAACGTCTACCTACTGGAGTCAGCATTACATATATCTTTAACTTCCTTTACCAAAGTCCAATCTAACTCAGCATCACTTTCTTCTGACTCCAAATAACTCTGAATCTGTGGGGGCTGTAAGTACTTGTCGAATCCTTTTACTCAATTGAGTTTGTTCCGCCCCTTTTCCCAGGGACTTGGAAAATCTAGCCATTTTCAATCAGAGTTTTCCTGGATCTCTCCAGAAGAGGACATATCTGAAGGTTTGCCAGGGTCAACCTTGGCCAAGCCATCTCTCAACACAAGAGTCCTTGAGTCTCATATGGAAAGCCCAACATATTAGATGGCTGGGTAGCTCTGAGGAGAAACAACAAGAGAACAATGTGGGACTGGCACAAAGCAATGAACAAACAAGCTGAGAAAATAGTCGCTCTGAATAAACAGATACCACATATATAAAGCAGTAATATCAATGTAATGCAGTATATCAAAACATTAAAAGAACATCCCAATGAGTAACAAAGACAGTATCTCTGTCAGCATGTGTCATACATATCAACAGGTTAAGTATAATGCTCAGTACATACAATACAAAATCCAATGCAGTGTATATCAGGTGGGAAACTACAGTACAAAAATAGCAGTCATAGAATGTCACATCAAAATATCCATGTGTTAGATGCAACAGCAGTAGTATCCAAACACAGAATCCCAGCAATAGCTTAGAGGGTGAATATCGCAATCACACAATATACATAAGTCATAAACATAGCAAAACACATCAAAGTAATCAAAGGGGTCGATACCCTGAATCCCAGAATCCCAGATGGATGATGGCCAACGGAGGAGGTAGAGAGGAGTATCCACTCGCCTCGTGAGGCTCAACTCTCTCAAAGAGAAATGCCATACCTTCAGTATAGGTCTTCTGACTAAGGTCTCAAGTGTCCTTACCTCGAGGCCACAAAGACAGAGAGGACTTTGGAGAGCCATCCAGCTGAAGCTTCCAGGACCCAAGCAACTAAAAGACTGTAAAGTATTTTCTTTATCCTTTGGGGAACAAAGTAAAGTGCCTGAATGCTGATAACTCATGTTTTAAGCAATAAAATCTGTTTGTCCAGCTTGGTCCTTGGGAGCCCAAGCCTCTAAAGCAGGGCTGCCCAGGAAGTCGATCGCGATCGACGAGTCAATTCCGAGACCAAATAAAGTTGATCTCCGGATAAGGGGCTTCTGCTGTGCGCGCGCGCTCCTGCCACCGCATTCCACTTGCGCGGCGCTTCTTCCGCCCGCGGGGCATTGCAGGAAGGAGGGAGCCTCGTGCCCCACCCTGCCTTTCTCCCGTCCGGAAGCGCTCCGTGATCAGGTCCTTCAATGCCTCTACCACCTTCTTCAGTAGCGAGCCCTGCACCAGCCACGCCTTGAACATCGCAACCACGCTGCTCTCCCTTCCGGCGCCTCGGTGCTTCTGACGGACGGTGCTACCGCGTGCCCCAAGGGCCCTTTTACAATGCCCCACCCCCATTTGGGAGGGAGACCCCGCCCACCCAGCGTGGAGGCCAATCCACAGCGGCGTGCAGACCCTCCCCCCACCTACTTGCCTTGAGCCAATCAACGAAGCTGTGGGCGTGTCGCCAACCCTTCTCCGTGCGCATGTGCACTCTCCCCTTGCCTTGACAGGCCCCACCCACTCCTTCTGGGGACAATCCATAGCGCTGAAAAGATCAGCGGGTCATCGCCCCGCCTTGCGCTCCCTTCTTCCCGCAATGCTCCGAGGGTGGAAGAAGCGCCGCGCGAATAGAAGGCAGCAGCGGGAGCATCTGCGCGGCGACAAGACCGCACGCACGACGACAAAAGCGCACGCGGCGGGGCAGGTAGATTTTTTTGACTTCATTGCTTTAAAAGTAGCTCGCATGCTGAGAAAGTGTGGGCACCCCTGCTCTAAAGGAAGGCAAGAAGCAATCCTCCGGTAGAGAGAGCCTATGTCCTTGCCCCTCCTGAGTATATAGACCGGCTGCGACGGCACACTTCACCTTGTGAGACTGTGGAGCAGAACAAATAAATCCACATCTGTATGCTTGCCCACAATGCCCTGCCTCTTTCAAGCTGCAGACAATGCAGTAGCTGTTGCTCGTTTTGGCCTAAAATTACTTATCCACTTGTGTTCCCTCTATTTCATCAGTTTTATACTAATTTATTCATGCAATGCTTTTGACACCAAATAAATAAACCTTAGTGTTCCTGTAACACCTTCTAGCCAGCCTTGATTGCTATTGATGCGAAAAGATTAAGAGAAAATCCCATTGGGAAGTCAAAACTACAAAGTGTATAACACAGTCGTCAAAGACTTCTAATTCATTAAATATTACTGTAAAAAGTAACAAATCTTTAAAGAGCGTACTAATCCATAACCAGAGTTATCCAGCGCATTGTTCTTGGTGTTCTATTATACACTATATATAGAAAAAGACGTAATATTTTTGCATTAGATAAAAATCCACATCCTTAAAAAATACATTAACATTTAGTTTTTCTTTCTATATACTGTATTGGTTTTTCCGGCTCTATTTAAAATTCGTATAAAACATCTTCTAAATTATATTGGCTTATTATGTACTACAAGGAAGTCACAAGTGATACTTTACCTTTTTGAATCTTGATTAGCAAAACCTCTGAGCAGTGAGCCTATTCCGTATTTTTTTATTAACACTGACAACTATGAATTAAAAGCTGGGGGCAAGGTAGGAAAACACTGTATTAAAGGGTTAGACACAAAATAGTTCATGGGGTACAGCTGCTGCTAGGTCCATTCCCGATCTTCTAAATCAGTGTTTCCCAACCTTTTTTGAGCCACGGCACACTTTTAACATTAAAAAAATCCGGGGGCACACCACCAACCAAAATGACACAAAATGACACTCTAACACAGTAAAGAACGGTTGGGGGTTGGTGGCCTGCTGGGAGCAGCTGCTGGGAGTGCCAAGCCGGGGGAGGAGGCGGAGCCAGGCTGCGCCATGCCCTGCCCCCTTCCCCCAGCTTCACCTCTCCCAGCAGCTGCTCCAGCCTTGAGGGCAGTGCCAAGCCAGCGGTGCCAGAGCCAGCACAATGCTGGCTTGGCACTGTCCCCTCAAGGCTGGAGCAGCTGCTGGGAGTGCTGGCCGGGGAGGGGCAGAGCCCCGCCCCTCCCCAGCTTCAGCTCTCCTACAGGCTGCGCCATGCCCCGCCCCCTCCCCCCAGCTTCAGCTCGCCTACAGAGGAGGAGCATGAGCGGTGGACGGGCTTCAGTGGGTGGGCCTCCTCCACGCGGCTTCAGCGAGCAAGGGGCGAGAGTCATGGTGGGAGTCATGGCGGATTGGAGGCTGGCTGGGGAAACGGCCAAAGGAGGCGGCGCCCCGGTCCCTTCTTCTTTTTCTTCGCCACTGCCCGGACCTTCCTCCTCCCCCAAGCAGCAGGAGGGGGAGGAAGGGGGGCAGAGAGCTTTTCTCGCGGCACAGCAGGAGGTCTGTCACGGCACACTAGTGTGCCACGGCACACTGGTTGAGAAAGACTGCTCTAAATGTTTGGAACTGTGCCAATCTGGACCTCTGGAAAAAGTTTTTTTTCAATAAAAAAGGAAAGTCATATATTTATGTGTAGTCTCTTGCTGAACTGTAAATCCTTCTGGGGGAGGTGTTAATGTGGCTTGATATCAGTGTTATAGAACCATTCTCCTTATATTTTGGAAGTGTTATCAGAAGGAGCATGTAGGTTTGTGCTCAGCATGCAACTCTGGCAGAGAAAATGTGTATGCTGGGAAGGAGAACTAGCTACATTGCAGAGGCAAATCTCTTGCCAAATTGATGTGGTGTCAACAACTGGTTGTCAGCAGTGAGGAACTCTTGACTACCCTAAAGCATCAAATGCAACTAATAAGACAACTAAAAAAATTCCATTTCATCTATCAGTTGGCAGTATCCTATGTCCTTCTGTGTATGACTTTAGGCCCAAGTATGAGGCAGAATCTGCAGTTGTTTCTTTAATCATTGGCCAAAGGGAGAGGAAAGTACAGCTACACTCTTCAAATTGATATCCCATAGGGCCCTTACCTTTGATATGAAAGCCATGAAATTGTAGTAGGGAACCAGGAAGAAATCCGTTATGAATTCAGTTTGCTGTCGGGCAGCTATGCCGTGCAACAGTTAAATATGCATCAGTTTTGTTGCTGTTGGATGGCTGACCACATTATAATTGGGTACATAACTGGGCTATAGGGTGAAAAGGGAAATGACATACATGCCTACCTTGGGACTGGCTGAATTTCCTGAAAGCTCCCACAAATATAACATACCATAGTGCAGTGTTTTTCAACCTTTTTTGAGCCACAGCACACTTTTTACATTTACAAAATCCTGGGGCACACCACCAACCAAAATGACACAAAATGACACTCTAACACAGTCATACAGATAGTTAATATGTTTTTAAATGTATTTATACACTCAGTGTGAAACCTGGGCCTGTTTCAATGAACACAACATAGATATCCTGGCAGGAATGGCAGATAGACACAAACTTCCCACACAGAACTCCCATAACCAAGAGAAAATGCTATAAGAGTTTGGTGGGCATTGACCTTGAGTTTTGGAGTTGTAGTTCACCTATATCCAGAGAGCACTGTGGACTCAAACCACGTTGGATCAGGACCAAACTTGGCATGAATACTCAATATGCCCAAATGTGAACACAGATGGAGTTTGGGGAAAATAGACCTTGACATTTGGGAGTTACAGTTTTTGGGATTTATAGTTAACACAAAATCAAAGAGCATCCTGAACTCTTGCAACAATGGAATTGAACCAAACTTGGCATATTGAACTCTCATTACCAACAGAATGTACTGAAAGGGTTTGCTTGGGAATTGACCTTGAGTTTGGAAGTTGTAGTTCACCTACACCCAGAGAGCACTGTGGACTGAAATAATGATGGATCTGGACCACACTTGAAATGAATACTCAATATGCCCAAATATGAACGTAGATGGAGTTCAGGGGAAATAACCTTGCCAGTTGGGAGTTATAGTTGCTAAGATTTATACCGTAGTTCCCCTACAATCAAAGAGCATTCTGAACCCCACCAATGATAGAACTGGGCCAAACTTCCCACACAGAACCCCCAGGAGGCTCCCTTCCTGAATGGCTCTATCCCTCTTCCGCACCAGAAGGGAAAGCACTCACTCGGTCCGTGGTTGCCTACCTTCCTTCCTTCTTTCCTGCGGTTCAAAAGAAGAAGCCGGTGGGCCTCCCTCGGACTGTGCTCCTCACATCCGCTTCCATTCCCCGCCCTCCCTCAATTGGAGGCTGGCTGGCTAGGGTAATGGCCCAAGGAGGCGGTGCCTCAGCCCCTTCTTCTTCGCCACCGCCCGGCCCTTCCTCCTCCCCCCCCCCCCCAAAGCAGTAGCAGGAGTTCGGCAGGAGGGGGAAGAAAGGAGGGAAGAGAGGTTTTTCCGCAGCACACCAGGTGATCGCTCACGGAACACTAGTGTGCCACGGAACAGTGATTGGGAAACACTGCTTTAATACATTGTATGAATTTGATTATTTACATGTAACTTGTATCTTTCATGCTGTGTACTGTATCAATATCTTATATGAGGTATATAAACGGTTGCTTTAAAATGTATCAAATGTAACCTAAAGACAGTCACATTTTTGTAACCCTGTTTAGATAATCTCTTGGGAATAGACATATTGAGCAACTCCCCCAGCTATTTCCCAAGCCAGATAACTATCAAGATCATTGTGTGCATGTAAAGATAAATTATTTATTTATTTACATCATTTATACTCCACCCTTCCCACCCCGCAGGGGACGCAGGGCGGATTGCAATATACATATCCCCACATCAAAATAGGCAAATCTGTGCTTAAGTCCATTCAGCAGTTCACCTCCTTGGGAAGCATCATCTCTTCAGACGCCAAGATTGATAAAGAGATAGATCACAGATTAGCAAAGGCATAGAGTGCATTCGGAAGGCTTCACAAAAGAGTCTGGAGCAACAAGCACCTGAGGCAAAGCACCAAAATCAGTGTGGACAGAGCTATCGTACTGTCTATTCTCCTCTATGGGTCTGAAACATAGGTCACCTATTGCCAACACCTACGACTCCTCGAACGCTTTCATCAGAGCTGTCTTTGCACAATCCCAAATATACAGTGGACCGACTATGTGACTAATGTTGCTGTCCTTGAGCAAGCAGGGGTCACCAGCGTTGAGGCCACGCTACTGAGAACACAGATGCACTGGGCAGGGCACATCTCTAGGATGGAGGACCACTGCCTCCCAAAGATACTACTCTATGGTGAACTCGCCACGGGTCAGCACAAGAGAGGTGCCCCCCAAAAGAGATATAAGGACTCTCTGAAACAACATCTCAGGCTCGGCCAGATTGATCACCAACAATGGTCCACCCTGGCCTCACATCAGGACGCATGGAGACGCACTACCCACAATGCTGCGGCCTCTTTCAAGAAGACACGCCGAATGGGTCTCAAAGAGAAACGACAATGCAGAAAGAACCGCAACTTGGAAACAACATCACCCAAGGAGACTTTCTGCTGTGCTTTCTGCAACTGGACTTGCCTATCTCAGATTGGCCTTTTTAGTCATCAACGTGCTTGTAAAAAGCGTGGGATGAGTCCTTCCTAATAATATTAGTTCACGAAGTAATGCCGAGAGATACCGGCAAACATTCAATGCCATAGCCACACAACATATATAGACAAAGACATTTAAATTATCTCCTTTACCATCCAAATATGCTCAGGATGTTGTCCATTTAAATAATGTTGAGTGTCCGCCACTCTCTCAGAAGCAGTGGCTTATAAAATGTGCACACATTAACTTTATTTAGCATCAGCCAAGCCCTTGACTGTTCAGGACCAATAACTTTATATTTTGCATTTTTTTCTCACATGGAACTGGACTCAAGCTAATCAAAAGCTCACCAATATATTTGTACCATTGACTTATCCCGGGCTGCACCCTCCCATGAGGTATCTCTGCAGTTGATTGGTCCTTCACACAGAGGAGACCTTCAGAGCACAGCGGAGCTTTCCAGCCGGAGGGAATGGGGACCTTGGAGGTGGCGGGTGTAATAATGGATGAAACTTCACCCCGTTTACTTTTTTTTGAACGTGGCAGGGCAGTCTATCCTTTAATCCCACCGCTGCCACCAAATGTAATGATATTCCCAAACCTCATACTGGATTCACTGTGGACGACTGACCACTGCCACCAATACTCAAGGTTTTCTTTAATTTATTTATTTATTAATTAACTTGCTGCCACCATTTGTCAATACTTGACCACTAGATGTGAGGGTCTTTGTGAATAAACGACTTCCACAGATGTAGTGTTGAACGTGTTTAACAGTTTATTTTACACAAATGGGCTCAAAGCTAAGGTGGTTTCACAAATACTCTGAAGAGGTACAAACTTGGAACTTTAAACAATATAACACCGGGGTTTTTCCCCTGATACAGTTACTATCACAAGTAACTACTTAATACTGGGTTACTCTCAACCCTAGGACTACACTTGTCCTTGACCTGGGTTTCTCTAAACCCACACACTTGGGTTTCCCTAAACCCACACACCAGGGCCGTAGCCAGGATTTTGTTTTGGAGGGGGCTGAGTTTGGTTTGGGGGGGGGGTTGAGACTGGGTGGAAGAGGGTCTACCCTAGCAAATCTTTTGTATTGTTATCCCAATAACCCCATTCATGTGGGATATAATGAGCATGGTGATCAGAACATGATATGAATAAACATAACAGTTTAAATAATGTACCAGTAAGGCCTTTTCGCGGACCACCCTGAGAATTTCAGGGGGGGGCTGAAGCCCCCTTAGCCCCCCCCCCTGGCTACATGCCTGCCATACACAGAACTGAACTGCACACTGCAGTTCCTACAGACAGCTTGCTGCTTCAGCAACTGCTAATTCCCCACCAACTCTGCTCACAGCTGCTGGCCAACTGACATTCTCCAACTGTCAGATTCAAACTGAACATTCTAAAGCAGAGTGGCCTCTGTTGTCATGGCAACAGCCTCTGCTTACAGCTTGCTGCTGCGAACATTCCACGGCTCACTCCCTGCAGCTTTTATAGAATGTCCCTTCTAAATACACAAATAAACATGTGATTAACATATAAATAACCACCTCATCACAGCGGGAGGTTGGCTTAAAGGGGGCATAATTTCAAACTGTGGCCTAGGGCGCAAAAAAGTGTTAATCCGGGCCTGCTTGGTCCATTTGGCCCCAATTTCCCTAACAAAGGATGCATTTGGCAACCCAGTCTGATGACTCTCAATAAACATTTTCCAAATATTCTAGTGCTGTAGGCTCCACAACAGTCTGCAACACCATTCTCCTCAGATAATGAATAATTGATGGTTGTTACGAAGAAAGTTTATTTCTTTTGTTGAACTATATTCAAGCAAGAGTGAAGGAAACACCCAAGCAAAGATATGCATGAAAAAGGTACATATCAGAATAATAATAATCACTGATTCAAAACACTGATTATTTGAAAACTTCGCGTTACATTTTTGGGCAATCCATCATCTGTTTCCATGGAAACTAAGGCTGGATCTGATCCCAGATTCTCTGCTTACCCCAAATGATTTGGCAGTGTAGACTCATATAACCCAGTTCAAAGCAGATATCAGATGCTGGGATATAGGACAGTGTTGATCCAGCCTAAAATGGCAGTGAGCAACCAAAAGTAGGGTTTATTGGGAAGCTTGTACATTTCAATTCTGGCATGTTGTGAGCTACACATGTGTTTTTTTTAAGTGTGCACATACTTTTTTTTTTTAGCTGCGGCACATTTTTTACATTTACAGAATCCTGGGGCACCCCACCAATCAAAATGACACAAAATGACACTCTAACGCAGTAATACATATAGTTAATATGTTTTTAAATGTATTTATACACTCAGTGTGAAACCTGGGCCTGTTCCGATGAACACAACACAGATATCCTGGCAGGAATGGCAGAAAGGCACAAACTTCCCACACAGAACTACCATAACCAAGAGAAAATGCTATAAGAGTTTGGTTGGCATTGACCTTGGGTTTTGGAGTTGTAGTTCACCTATATCCAGAGAGCACTGTGGACTGAAACAATGTTGGATCAAGACCAAACTTGGCATGAATACTCAATATGCCCAAATATGAACACAGATGGAGTTCAGGGGAAATAGACCTTGACATTTGGGAGTAGTAGTTGCTGGGATTAATAGTTTCCCTACAATCAAAAGAGCATTCTGAACCCCACCAATGATAGAACTGGGCCAAACTTCCCACACAGAACCCCCAGGAGGCAAGAGGAGGTCTCTACTTGGGGAAAGGGAGATTGGCCTTCCCAATGCATGGAGAGGGAGAGACCAAGTAGACATCGGGTGGGGGTACATGCCTGGGTGGGGGTGTTTATTGAGGTAGGTTTCTTAGGGTTTTATACTTCAACATACTAGACTCTCCCCCCCCCCCTTCCTGGAGGTTCCAATTTCCCACGGCACACCTGATGATCGCTCACGGCACACTAGTGTGCCCCGGCACACTGGTTGGGAAACACTGGTGTAGACTCATATAACCCAGTTCAAAGCAGATATCAGATGCTGGGATATAGGACAGTGTTGATCTAGCCTAAAATGGCAGTAAGCAACCAAAAGTAAGGTTTATTGGGAAGCTTGTACATTTCAATTCTGGCATGTTGTGAGCTACCAATGTTTTTTTTTAAGTGTGCACATATATTGGGAGTGTCCTAGGTCTAAATCCCACTACAGATTAATTTTGGAAGCATATTAATTAAAAAGTTGTAGAAAGGATCTCTCTTTGTTTCTGTCTGGACAAGTACATACATACATGGTCGGAATGAGGATGACAGGATCATGAATATAGTTACATATATTAAATAATGAATGATTTCAAGGTTGGAACATTTTCTCAGGTTTACTCTTGCCACTTTTAAAGCCATGGCTAGTAATTCATTCCTATTCTTGCATGTCACTGTATAATACAGAAAAAAATGACTTTCTGCTGACAAAATGAAGGCGAAATAGCGGTATATTATTTACCATATATATGTGCCTCCAAACCATTCCATTATGTCCGTTCTTTGTCTACGGAGATATCTATATATATCTATATATATAAAAATCTTCAATCCATGTTTATAAGCTTATAGACAGCAAAACTACACAACGAATGCACACAAAACCAGGCCACACTGACAGATAACCCAACGAGGTATGTTTGCCAACCCCCCCCCCCCAAAACCCATTAAAGACAACAGCCAAAAAACTGTAAAAACGTTTGGGACTACAAGTCCCAGAAACCACTGGGGCAGGCCAAAAAAACCCACGCATGGCAAAGGCGGTTGGAACAGCTCCCTTTTCCCCCCCTTCCCAACAGATCGGGCACACGCTGTGCTTCTCGTCGCCTCCCCACCCCCTCGCAAACAACACACGGAGCGCGCAAAACCCCCGGTCAATCAGAAGGGCGGCACGAGGAATAGCTCCTCTACTCATCCCTCCCAACAGATCGGGCACCCTAAAGCACGGTGCGCGCCTGTGCTTCTCACCGCCTCCTCAGGGAATTGGGATCTCAACAAAGCAAGTCCTACCCGGTCAAAAAAGGGGGGGGGGCGTTATCTAGTTGGATTGTGTTTATACACAATGATGTAGTATGATTGGCTGCTATTAGTGATTTATTGCTTTATTTCACCTTTGCAGCTAATTTATATGACTGAGGAGTGTGTGTGTATTGTGCATGCAGGGGCGGTCCGTCCATGTAAGCAACCTACGCGGCCGCGTGGGGCACCATCATGGATGGGCGCCGCCACACCGGCCGCGCCGGGCGCCATCATGGATGGGTGCCACCGAAGCTGAACTCCCTGCTGCAGGCAGCAGCAGGGATCGGCGCTGGCTGCGCCGCCGAAGCGGAACTCCCTGCTGCTGCATGCAGCAGCTTCTGAGCATGCGCGGACATTCTCGCACATGCCCAGAACTGCCGGAGCTGAACTTCAGCTCCGACAGTTCTGAGCATGCGCGAGAATGTCCGCGAATGCTCAGAAGCTCCTGCAGGCAGCAGGCTAGCAGCAGGGAGGTCTGCTATGGTGGCGCGGCGGCGCGGCGGCGCCCATGCAAGTAGGCAGGTAGGTGGAGGCAAAGGGAGAGGGGGCGGAGAAAAGGGGGCGCCAAATAATGTTTGCTTACTATTTAAAATAACCTTAGACCGCCCCTGTGTGCATGTATTAATATTCAGTGCAGAATTAATTGTTATATGTGGATATAACATTAATATTATTTGTTATTGTTGGTCAAAAATATTTCTGTTGTTAATTTTTTGATCAGTTTTGAATTATTTTGATTTTTTAAAATTCGTCAAGTTGTATAGAATCATTGAGTTGGAAGAGACCACAAGGGCCATCTATTCCCGCGTTAATCAACTGCTTATTAATACTGTTTGTTTATACATTGTGCATATCTGACTGTCATGGCTCTAGAATTTAAATCGCCTATTCTGTTAATGGCTTTGAGCATACTGTATTTGTGGAAAGTGCAGTATATAAATACGCTATCACAATGACAAACGTTGTCTACAAACAGCCTGAGGCAGTGTCCACGATCAGTGATTTTGCAGCCACAAAATTCAGAGAAGTCTCTGTGTTAATTTATTGTAACAGAAACAACTGTTTTTGTGGCATCGGCGTTTTCAAAAGACTAATGGAAGTGTCATGTGGCATGCTTTTGTGAGCTAGAGTGCACTTCATCAGATGCGTAACACGATTATCTAAATGGAAGAGAAAGGGTATTTCCACTGAGTGAAGCCATAAGGTCAAGCACTACAAGAAATGCAGAGCACAGTTACATGGAGATAATCCAGGTAAATAAATACAAGATTCAGACTGCATGGTTGTGACTCACTTGTGATAGGCTGAAGTCATTAGGCATGGTACAGATATCTCAAGGCTGGTCTTATTTCAGCTCTCACTCTCCCTCCTCAAATTCCTTCCAACACTGATCCACATGGGGTTACGAGCCTCCCCTCTCCTCATATTTATTATTTCCCACAGATTTCTTTGTACATATTTATTTATTTGCTATATTTGTATAGATCACAGATAGATCAGATTGATAAAGAGATAGATCACAGATTAGCAAAAGCATAGAGTGCATTTGGAAGGCTTCACAAAAGAGTCTGGAGCAACAAGCACCTTAGGCAAAGCACCAAAATCAGTGTGTACAGAGCTATTGTACTGTCTATTCTCCTCTATGGGTCTGAAACATGGGTCACCTCTCGCCAACACCTACGACTCCTCGAATGCTTTCATCAGCGCTGTCTTTGCACAATCCTAAATATACACTGGACCGACTATGTGACTAATGTTGCTGTCCTTGAGCAAGCAGGGATCACCAGCATTGAGGCCATGCTATTGAGAACACAGCTGCGCTGGGCAGGGCACGTCTCTAGGATGGAGGACCACTGCCTCCCAAAGATACTACTCTATGGTGAACTCGCCACGGGTCAGCACAAGAGAGGTGCCTCCCAAAAGAGATATAAGGCCATACTCTCTGAAACAACATCTCAGGCTCGGCCAGATTGATCACCAACTATGTTCCACCCTGGCCTCACATCGGGACGCATGGAGATGTACTATCCACAATGCTGCGGCCTCTTTTGAGAAGACATGCCGAATGGGTCTCGAAGACAAACGACAAATGTGACAAATGTTGCTGCCCTTGAGCAAGCAGGGATCACCAGCATTAAAGCCATGCTATTGAAAACACAACTGCACTGGGCAGGGCACATCTCTAGGATGGAGGACCACCGCCTCCCAAAGATACTACTCTATGGTGAACTCGCCATTAGGAGGCATGGAGATGCACTATCCACAAAGCTGCGGCCTCTTTCGAGAAGACACGCAGAACGGGTCTCGAAGACAAACGACAACGCAGAAAGAACCGCAACTTGGAAACAACATCACCCAAGAAGACTTTCAGCTGTGCTTTCTGCAACCGGACTTGCCTATCTCAGATTGGCCTTTTTAGTCATCAATGTGCTTATAAAAAGCGTGGGATGAGTCCTTCCTAAAGAATCTTCATCCGCGAAGTAATGCCGAGAGTTCTCAACCTGTGGGTCCCCAGGTGTTTTGGACTACAACTCCCAGAAATCCCCGCCATTTTACCAGCTGATAGGATTTCTGGGAGTTGAAGGCCAAAACATCTGGGGACCCACAGGTTGAGAACCACTGCCCTAGGAGGTTCTTAAGTGGATGCGTTCGGACAAGTAAGTTGGGCCAGAACCAATTAGGGCTTTACAGGCTAAAGCCAGCACTTTGAATTGTGCCCGGTAGCACAGTGATTTTCAACCAGTGTGCCGCAGAACACTAGTGTGCCGTGAGAGATCATCAGGTGTGCCGTGGGAAATTATTTTCGAACTTCATTCATATATAAACTATAAGGCGCATCTGTCCCTTTAAGAAATGGAACCATAGCACTCTCGCTTCACCTAAGAAGTGGCGTGAGAGTGCTATGGTCGCGCCATCTTGGATTCACTCAGACGCAGCTAAGTAAACAAAGTTAGAGTTAGTGCTGCAGCTGCGCATCAAGTGACAGTGGCAATTTGGGATCACAGCAAGACAAGCGAGTGACAGTGATGGAGAAGTTTTTGAGAAGGGAAAATGCAAATGCCGAACAGGGCCCTGGACAAAATTACGACACAGGTGAAGGCCCTAATATGAGTGGTGGACAAAAGAAAAACAAAAAGACGGTGAGCTCGAGGCAATACAGCGAAAGCTATCTTTCATTTGGATTCACTTTCACCGGGGATGCGACGGCACTGACTCCGCTGTGCTTGGTGTGTGGTGAGAAGCTGCCCAAAAGCGCCATGGTGCCAAGCAAGCTTAAACGCCATCTCCAAACAAAACCCCCTTCTGTTCAAAACAAGCCGATTGACTATTTCGTACGCTTACGTACAAACAATGAGAAACAGACAAATTCTTTGAGAAAAACCACAAAGGTAAACGAGAGAGCCCTCAAACCTTGTCGCTGATCTCGTAGCTAAATTTAAAAAGTCCCACACTAATACTGCCAGCTAAGTGAGTGTATAAATACATTTAAAAACATATTAACTATATGTATTACTGTGTTAGAGTGTCATTTTGTGTCATTTTGGTTGGTGGTGTGCCCCAGGATTTTGTAAATGTACAAAATGTGCCGCAGCTCAAAAAAGGTTGAAAATCACTGCGGTACCAGACTAGCAGCTAGTGGAGCTGGCACAACAGAGGAGTTGTATGCTCCCTGTGCGCCGCTCCTGTTAGCAACCTGGCTGCCATCCAATGGACCAATTGAACCTTCCGGACAGTCTTCAAAGGCAACCCCACGTAAAGAGCGTTGCGATAGTATATTATTTACAAACACATCTATGCATTTTGGGACACTTTCTCCACTGACTAATAGAGACATTTTCATTTCAGGGTATGCACATTTATCTGCAGACAGTGATAAGGTCACCTTATGTTTAAGTTAAGATGGATATGACTTGAAACCACACAACAACCCAATTTTGAGCAAAGATCAATAACCAGAGACAGTTGTACTTTTGGAAATATCATGAGAACACATATCTCACTAGAAAAGACAATAGTGTTTGATAAGGTAGGAAAAGGCAAGTTATTAGGGAGCCCCAGCCCTGAGGCCCTTTCTACACTGCCATATAATCCAGATTATCAAAGCAGATAGCCTACATTATCTGCTTTGAATTGGATTGTATTACACTGCCATATAATCCAGATCAAAGCGGGTATATGACAGGATAGAAGGAGCCCCAGTCTGCATGATCTGAGCAGGTCTGTCATTGGTAAAGTCTCCAAAAATTGAAGTCAACTTGCCAGTAGTTAACAAAATTTTTTAAAATATGTATAATTTTATGAATACACTTTATATTCCGCTTCATCTCCCCGGAGGGACTCAGAGCAGATTACAGTTTTACATATATAAGACAAAAATTTGATGCCTTTTTACACAGTAAACAATGACATACAATACACAGACAGAGTAAAGGCCTTCCCTTCCATCTCCGGCGTCTGGAGGCGATGCTCAATTCGGCCATGAGGAGGTGCTCTTGTTCCTTTTTCTATGCCAATGAGCCTGTTGTCCATAGACTTTTCTGATTATGTTGCCAGCATATCTGCATGGGCACCCTTTTTACATCCCTGCCAAGGCGGTACCTATTGATCGACTTGAATTACATTTCAAACTGCTAGGTAGGCAGAAGCTAGGGCTGACAAATGGGAGCTCACCCTGACTCGTGGCTTTGAACTGCTAACCATCCAGTCAGCGGTTTTCTGCAGTTAGCGGTTTAAGCTGATGCACTACCGCAGCCCCTATGAGCCACTGCAAGCACATTATGCAAGGACGTCTGACAATGGATTGCTCTTTACTATTTCATTCCAGTTCTCTTTCCCATTCTTGGTGATACAAAATAGGCCATATTGCACTCAAATATAAAGGCAATATCTTTCTTTTTAACATTTTATATTGTGCGTGCAGCCTGCCTGTCATTTGTGATTTTAGATATTTATTTGCATATTGTTCTTTTATTTATATGTATTTTTATTGTGTTATTGTTGATTGTGGAGATTCGCCGCTTATAGCTAGCGTCTTCACTTAAGGATCTTTTTTTACAATCAAGCTGCTACCATAACAATCCTGGCCACCCGATGTGAGGGGTTTATTTTGAGGCTTGTGTTTTGAAATGATGTTTCAGAGAGATTTGTAAGGAGGAACTTCCACAGTTTATTTTTAACAACAGAGTGAAGATTTCAAAGTGTTCAGAGCTTAGGTGGTTACAGTAATTTCAGATGAGGTACAGATCTTAATGTTACAAAATTCCTAAATACAATGCTTGACTGAGTTTCCTCAATCAATGGCTTGACAATACTATAGATACTCTGCCTCAATAAGCTTCCTTTCTATATATTAGGTTAGCTTCCCAGCCTAACCTATAAACAGCAGTTCCTATAGGCTCTCTAAGCCTAACTGCCTTCTGCAGTATTACCACAGAGACTTATCTGTTCCCCTCAGAACAGACAACAGCAGCTCTTTAAATTGCTACCAGCTAGTCTAACCGTTTTGACTAACTGACGAAATTCAAACTTGCACCTGCTAAAGCCAGTGTTAGGCTCTGCCTCCTGTTGTCATAGCAACTGAACATCTCAGAGGCTGTGCACTTCAATATTCCCCGTTAACCCTTTGTAGTCTGTTTAGCATATAACAATCTAATACAATGCAAATGTAATAATACAAACCACACATTTAACCATAACATAAATACAAAACCCTCAATACATATAGTGACTTCACCACATTGATGTTTTGATTTTATTTTATTGTAATTTGTTGTTTGGGCCTGGGCTCATGTAAGCCGCACCGAGTCCCTATCGGGGAGATGGTGGCAAGGGTATAAATAAAGATTATTATTATTATTATTATTATTTCTCATCTGTTCCCAGACACAGGGAAATCAGTGACCGTAGTAAGTAACTATTTCTATCCCAAAGCTCTTTACAAACATTAATAGCATCATCACAAAATACAACATAAAATTAGATTAAACAACAAGAGTGATATAAATAAACCCCTTAAGTAGGACAATTGCTTTTGCTTCAGCATCCAGGATTCATTGAGGCCAAGGCCCATAGTGCCAAATTTTCTAATGAAGTCAATTCAATTAACTCAAGAAATAATTTTCTTTTTAACTAGGGCGGTTTGAAAATCTGATGAAGGCTACCCCGGAAGATTAAAATGCTGCTCACATTGATTTCCGAGAATTACTATTCTCCAAGTTTGCTTTTTTATTTATTGTTTTGCTTAGAGGCTGACCTGGCCGGCCTGCATAAATGTTTAAACGCTGCAACAGACTCTCTGTATTTTAAGAGATAATGTGTGTCATGCAAATCGAGCGAGGAAGCTACAGGTTCACGGCAACAAATGACACATCGAACATACTCTGCTTTCACAGAAACTACTCTCTATGCAGATATTTTTGGACTAGGAGGTTTTTTTTAACACACACACACATACAATCCATTTTTAATTGCACACCTGTTGCAAGAACTTCTGCTACAGGAAGAAGCCATACTTGTAATGCACTTCAAAGAGGCCCATGAAATTTCAGTTGGGCCATTTCAATGTATTCAAATGAATCTGCAATCTGTTAGGTGAAGGCTGGATGCAGAACTATTAGGCATTCTACTCACAGTGAAGGATCATAGAGAAGCCACGGGCAAGCTGCCCATCCCTTCCTTGCTTTCCATCATTAATTAGCACAAAGTCCGTGCCATGTACCAGATTCTAATCAAGTGTGTAAACTGAAGCTGACCTGATACTAATGGCCTGCAAAAGCCAAATCACATCCAAGACATGCAGAGGTTTTCTTGTTGTTTTGTTCTGCCAGTCTTGATAAAAAAAAGCTTTCAGACATGAAAAAAGAAAGCTTTTGTGACATGCTTCTGAAAACATTTTTAAGCAATATGGGACAACAACTGGCCAAAAAACCTCACTTGTTTATGTTCATCTAACTAAATTTTTTTTTAACAAAAGCATGATCAAAGCATTAAAAAGTATCGCTCTCGGTGGTACTGTTGCTATTTGGGAGAAATTGGGAAACTAGTTGTGTGCCTTCAAATCATTTCTGGCTTATGGTGACACTGTCATGGGGTTTTATTTGAAAGTTTTGTTCTGAGGAGGTTTATTTATTTATTTCAGTGTTTCCCAAACAGTGTGCCGTGAGCGATCATCAGGTGTGCCGTGGGGAATTGGGACCTCCAAGACCCTTTCTTCCCCCTCCTGCCAAACACTTTTTCTTCTCCACTCGGACTCCCTTCTTCCCAGCCTCGCTCTGCTCGCTTTGCCTCGCTTTGCTCTGGGGCGAGTCTGCGCAGTAGCGCCCGCACAGGTCATGCCTTCCTCCCTCCCCCCTCCCCTCCTGAACACACTCACGCTGCCCCCTCAGATCAAAATGGTGGCAGAAGCGACAGTGTAGAAGAAAAAGTCAGTGTTGGGCAGGAGGGGGAAGAAAGGGCGCGAAGGGGGAGGAAGAGGTCTCTGTCGAAAGCTGGCATGGGCAAACTTGGACCTTCCAGGTGTTTTGGACTCCAACCTCCACCATTCCTAGCAGCCTCAGGCTCTTTTCCTTTTTTCCCCTCAGCCACTTAAGCAGGAAAGGGCCTCAGGCTGTTAGGAATGGTGGGAGTTGAAGTCCAACGCAGCCAGAGGGCCAAAGTTTTCACATGCCTGTTTTAGGGACCTTAAAGTGGTGAGCCTCCTTCCAACATTGGGATTCTGGATAAAAAACAAACAACAACATAACATAACATTGTTTGAGTCCACAGTGCTCTCTGGGTATAGCTGAACTACAACTTCCAAACTCAAGATGAATTCCTAAGCAAGCCCTTTCAGTACTTTCTGTTGGTAATGAGAGTTCAATATGCCAAGTTTGGTTCAATTCCATTGTTGCAAGAGTTCAGGATGCTCTTTGATTGTGTGTTAGCTATAAATCCCAGAAACTGTAACTCCCAAATGTCAAGGTCACCTGTTGTCTACTTGGTCTCTCCCTCTCCATGCATTGGGAAGGCCTACCCCGCTTTCTCCAAGCAGACCTCCTCTTGCCTCCTGGGGGTTCTGTGTGGGAAGTTTGGCCCAGTTCTATCATTGGTGGGGTTCAGAATGCTCTTTGATTGTAGGGGAACTATAAATCTCAGCAACTACAACTCCCAAATGGCAAAATCTTTTTCACCTGAACTCCATCTGCGTTCATATTTGGGCATATTGAAATATTTATTTCAAGTGTGGTCCAGATCCATCATTATTTGTGTCCACAGTGCTCTCTGGGTGTAGGTGAACTACAACTTCCAAACTCAAGGTCAATTCCCAAGCAAACCCTTTCAGTACTTTCTGTTGGTAATGAGAGTTCAATATGCCAAGTTTGGTTCAATTCCATTGTTGCAAGAGTTCAGGATGCTCTTTGATTGTGTGTTAACTATAAATCCCAGAAACTGTAACTCCCAAATGTCAAGGTCTATTTTCCCCCAAACTCCATCTGTGTTCACATTTGGGCATATTGAGTATTCATGCCAAGTTTGGTCCTGATCGAACATCAGCTCTCCCTCTCTCCTCCCTTGACCTGTTTTGAGTGAAAAGCATGAGCCAGCTGTGGCTCCGCCCCCACCTTTTGAGGTCGCCACCAGCCAAGCGGGCGGAGGGAGGCTGAAGCTTTCCTTACTGCTGGGCTGACCGAAGTGGGCGGAGCCTAAGCCACCTCTACCTATCCATTCAGTCACCTAAAATGGCTGGAGAGAAGAGGTGGAGGAGGTGAGGCCGAGCGGAGTGGAGAGGAGAGAGCATGCGCAAGAGCGAGCCAGTCCCCTGGTAGAGCAAGGCGGCACTTGCTTGCTTGCTTCATTGTGTGAAAGTCAAGAAGGGTCCGCGCACCGCTTGAGGCGCCCTTCCTCGCCTCACCCTCCAGATGGCGCCCCACGCAGCGGAGTCCTTTGCCTACTGGTAGGACCGCCCCTGCCTATATCCCAGAATATCAAGGCAGAAAATCCCGCGTTACCTGAGTGTGGACTCCGATAACCCAGTTCAAAGCAGAAATTGTGGGATTTTCTGCCTTGATATTCTGGGATGGAGGGCTGTGTGGAAGGGCCCTAGGTCTTCAATACAGATTTATCCTTAAAAGAACTAATTGCAATAGCTTCTTGCGTTATTCTTTTTAAATCTTGCTTTCTCATCAGAGCCTTAAACTAATGAAGATATGTAAATTACACTGGGGAAAATACTGACATGTTTTTGTCACATAAATATGCGTCAGTGATCTTTATTTGAAAGGGGGAAAGATACTTTTTTTTTCTTACAGGGCTACTTGAGAGGGAGAATGAGCAATAGACATGTCCATGAGCCAGTTAATTGTTAATAATGGTGTCAGTATATGGCTGCACACAAAGGAGGAAAGGAGGCCGGAGGGCAGGTGCCATTAGCTTATCTGCTCCGATGCCAATAATGGTATTGTCTAGCCATTGTATTACGGACTCTACGATTCATTAGTTCACCTGCTTTGATGTCTTATATGTTTTTTTTACTCCTCTTGAAATTAACTGTCCATGGAAATAAAGGAAACCATGAAAAAAGCAAGAATGATATAAGACAGTGGTTCTCAACCTTCCTAATGCGGTGACCCCTTAATACAGTTCCTCATGTTGTGGTGACCCCCAACCATAAAATTATTTTCATTGCTACTTCATAACTAAATTATGCCACAGTTATGAATAGTAATGTAAATATCTGATATGCCAGATGTATTTTCACTCACTGGACCAAATTTGGCACAAATACCCGATGTGCCCACATTTGAATATTGGTTGTAGGGGTGTGTGTTGATTATGTCATTTGGGAGTTGTAGTTGCTGGGATGTATAGATCACCTACAATCAAAGAGCATTCTGAACTCCACAAACGATGGAACTGAACCAAATTTGGCACACAGAACTCCCATGACCAACAGAAAATGCTGGAAGGGTTTGGCGGGCATTGACCTTGAGTTTTGGAGTTGCAGTTCTCCTAAATCCTGAGAGCACTGTGAACTCAAACAATGATGGATTTAGACCAAACTTGGCAATATGCCCAAATATGAACACTGGTACAATTTGGAAAAGGAGACTTGATATTTGGAAGTTGTAGTTGCTGGGATTTATAGTTCACCTACAATCAAAGAGCATTCTGAACCCCACCAATGATAAAATTGGACCAAATTTCTCACACAGAACCCCCATGAACAACAGAAAATACTGTCTTTTCTGATGGTCTTTTTGCGACCCTCTGACATCCCCTCGCGACCCCCCCAGGGGTCCCGACCCCCAGGTTGAGAAACACTGATATAAGAGGTCAGAGGTAATAATAATAATAATAATAATAGGTCACAAAGAAAGCGATGGAAAAATTAAAGGAAGCAGGTTGAGCTACAGTCACTTTCACACCTTCAAATACAGTAAATGATGCTTTTTAAAAATTTCGTTATAAAAGTCGCTATTAGCTATATATGCTATTCAGACATTTTCTAGCTGCAGCCTAATTATGTAGGACTTTAGCATGCCTTAATGCAGTGTTTTTCAACCTTTTTTGAGCCGCGGCACATTTTTTTACATTTACAAAATCCTGGGGCACATCACCAACCAAAACGACACAAAGTGACACTCTAACACAGTAATACATATAGTTAATCTGTTTGTAAATGTATTTATACACTCAGTGTGAAACCTGGGCCTGTTTCGATGAACACAACATAGATATCCTGGCAGGAATGGCAGAAAGACACAAACTTCCCACACAGAACTCCCATAACCAAGAGAAAATACTATAAGAGTTTGGTGGGCATTGATCTTGAATTTTGGAGTTGTAGTTCACCTATATCCAGAGAGCACTGTGGACTCCAAAAATGTTGGATCAGGACCAAACTTGGCATGAATACTCAATATGCCCAAATGTGATCACAGATGGAGTTTCGATCATCTGGAGAGGCCCTACTCTCGCTCCTGTCTCCTTCACAGGCGCGATTGGTGGGGATGAGGGAGAGGGCCTTCTCTGGACTCTGGAACTCGATCCCCATGGATATTAGACAAGCCCCCACATTGGCAGTTTTTAGGAGGAGTCTGAAAACGTGGCTGTTCCAATGTGCCTTCCCCGAATAAAGCAAATAATGCCCTGCTGTGAACAATTCCTTGCAAAATGTCCTCATAAGCACTTTAATTACCTGTTGGGTCATCTGCCCCACATTACCCTGTTTACATATATTCTACCTCTGTTCGTATCCAGTGTTATTTATTTCAAAATTTTAATAATGCACGTTTGGTTTTAAACTGTTTGTTATTGCTTGCGTGTAAGTATATTGATTGTATTGTTGTATTATTTGCTGTTATGTTGTTACTATGTATCTTTTGGCTTGGCTTCATGTAAGCCACCCCAAATCTCCTTGGGGAGATGGTGGCAGGGTATAAATAAAGTTTTATTATTATTATATTATTATTTTCATCTATGAAATCCTGGAGCATGTAGATTTCTAGGGGCTCTTCCATACAGCCCTATATCCAGGGGCGGTCCTACCGGTAGGCAAAGGACGCCGCTGCGTGGGGCGCCATCTGGGTAAAGGGCGCATTACCCCAGCCGCCAGACAGCATCCAGCCAATGTTCCGCTTTTGGGCCTTGTGTGCACTGATGCCACGCCGTAGCAAACCTCCCTGTGTGCCGAATAGGGAGTGCTGTGTTTACAGGCTTCTGCGCCTGTGCACAGGAGCTTCTGGGCATGCGCGGAGGGGGGGGGGCACGTGCCGAATAAGGAGTGCTGTGTTTACAGGCTTCTGCGCCTGCGCACAGGAGCTTCTGGGCATGCGCGGAGGGGGGCGCGTGCCGAATAGGAGTGCTGTGTTTACAGGCTTCTGCGCCTGCGCACAGGAGCTTCTGGGCATGCGCGGAGGGGGGGCGTGCCGAATAGGGAGTGCTGTGTTTACAGGCTTCTGCGCCTGCGCACAGGAGCTTCTGGGCATGCGCGGAAGGGGGGCGCCAAAATAATGTTCGCTTACCATTTAAAATTACCTTAGACTGCCCCTGCCTATATCCCAGAATATCAAAGCAGAACATCCAACAATATCTGCTTTGAACAGGGTTCTCTGAGTCCACACTCAGATAACGTGGGATTTTCTGCCTTGATATTCTGGGATACACGGCTGTGTGGAAGGGCCCTAAGACATATTGAATGGATCTAACAAAGTACAAGCGGGTTTGGAGAAGTGCATGCATCGGCCTTAACCGGATCAAGTCCTACCCATGGGAAAGAAACAACATAATTGTGTAGGATTATAAATCTATCCATATAACTCAACAGAACGATCCATACAGATCAGTGCACTTAAATGTTTGTATAGATAAATACTGACATTATAAAAGTAAAGCTTGTAGATTTTGAAGGTTTTCGTCTTCTCCTTTTTTAAGCAGCGGCATTATTCAATAAATGCACCACTGACTTGGCAATCTCTGAATTTATTGTTCATTAAAAATACATGCTAATTATCACAATTTTAATTAAAGTATTATCTGGTGTATGTGAAATGCAATTATGTGCAACTAGCATAAGCTGTAAGGCACACTAATATTTGCAGAGAAGTGAAGCACTGGTGTTGGTTCAGTACATGTACAATAAAGTAGTGTTTGTTTTCAAGTGAAAAATCAGTACATGGAACATTAAGCTGCACATTGCTATCAAAGCAAAAACTGCCAACCCAGTTCTTAACCAAACAGGTAATCTTTGGAATTTCAATTTATTACCCACCCCCACCCCCCGCACCACTTTCTGGTGTCCCTATTGACTATAACTATGTTGTTATGAGCAGTACCATTGCAATCTTGGCAATTTTATCTCAACAAGAAAAGGACAATACTCTAGGCCAGTGTTTCCCAACCTTTTTTGAGCCACGGCACATTTTTTATATTTACAAAATCCTGGGGCACACCACCAAACAACATGACACAAAATGACACCCTAACACAGTAATACATATAGTTAATATGTTTTTAAATGTATTCATACACTCAGTGTGAAACCTGGGCCTGTTTCGATGAACACAACATAGATATTCTGGCCGGAATGGCAGAAAGACACAAACTTCCCACACAGAACTCCCATAACCAAGAGAAAATACTGTAAGAGTTTTGTGGGCATTGACCTTGAGTTTTGGAGTTGTAGTTCACTTACATCCAGAGAGCACTGTGGACTCAAACAATGTTGGATCAGGACCAAACTTGGCATGAATACTCAATATGCCCAAATGTGAACACAGATGGAGTTTGGGGAAAATAGACCTTGACATTTGGGAGTTACAGTTTCTGGGATTTATAGTTAACACACATCAAAGAGCATCCTGAACTCTTGCAACAATGGAATTGAACCAAACTTGGCATATTGAACTCTCATTACCAACAGAAAGTACTGAAAGGGTTTGCTTGGGAAATTGACCTTGAGTTTGGAAGTTGTAGTTCACCTACACCCAGAGAGCACTGTGGACTCAAATATTGATGGATCTGGACCACACTTGAAATAAATATTTCAATATGCCCAAATATGAACGCAGATGGAGTTCAGGTGAAAAAGATTTTGCCATTTGGGAGTTGTAGTTGCTGGGATTTATAGTTCCCCTACAATCAAAGAGCATTCTGAACCCCACCAATGATAGAACTGGGCCAAACTTCCCACACAAAACCCCCAGGTGGCTCCCTTCCTGAATGGCTCTCTCCCTCTTCCACACCAAAAGGGAAGGCACTCACTGAGTCTGCGGTTGCCTGCCTGCCTTCCTTCTTTCCTGCAGTTCGAAAGAAGAAGCCGGTGGGCCTGCCTCGGACTGTGCTCCTCACTTCAGCTTCCGTTCCCCGCCCTCCCTCGATTGGAGGCAGGCTGGCTGGCTGGGGAAACGGCCGAAGGAGGCAGCGCCCCGGCCCCTTCTTTTTCTTCACTGCCGCCCGGCCCTTCCTCCTCCCCCCCCCCCCCAGCAGCAGCAGCAGGAGTTCGGCAGGAGGGGGAAGAAAGGGGGGAAGAGAGGTGTTCCCATGGCACACCAGGCGATAGCTCACAGCACACTAGTGTGCCCCGGAACAGTGGTTGGAAAACACTGCTCTAGGCAACATCAAATTCATGGAAAGCCATTGCTGAAGAGTTTAATAAATTCATTACACAGAGCTATGAGGCTAGGAATTTCAAAATGAATGCTTCCCACCAGTGGGTGAGGGCAAGTACTGAGTATTAGTTCCATTACACCTAACCCGGCAAACACCCCTTGCTTATACATTATTTATTCTTTCCCATTAATATTCAGATCTGAAACACACTAAAAAAATCAATCCCTCACCATAAACCTCTTTAAACATTTTAACAGTTGTATGGGAATGTAATGGAATGACAAAATATAAGAAGATGGATGATGACATTGATTTGCTACACTCAAAGTGGTGGTCTGTGGATTGCTGCCAATCCCTGAGCCGTTGGCTCTGGTTCCGAACACATTTCCAGAAACGAAAGAAACAATTACCTCAAGTCGACACAAATCGTGGCAGTCCCTGGCATCTTGGAAATAACCGAGAGTTCCCTGTACCACAGCATTTCTAAACCTGGGGTTGGGACCCCTAGCGTGGGGGGGGGGGGGGTATCACAAGGAGGTTTCAGAGGTGTCACCAAAGACCATCAGAAACACACATTTCTGATGGCCTTATAGATCCCTTTGGTGGAGAAGGCGGAAGATCTCTCCACCTGTCCTTCTCTTCCTTTTTGGAAACAGGCGGCAAATCCTCCCACCAAAAACCATCCTCCTGCTGTGATTATTGGTGAATTATAAATCCCGGAAACTACAACTCCCAAATGTCATGGTCTATTTCCCCCCAAACTCCACCAGTGTTCATATTTGCGCATATTGAGTATTTGTGCCAAGTTTGGTCCAGATTTATCATTGTTTGAGTCCACAGTGCTCACTGGATGTAGGTGAACTACAACTCCAAAACTCAAGGTCAATGCCCACCAAACTCTTATAGTATTTTCTCTTGGTTATGGGAGTTCTGTGTGGGAAGTTTGTGTCTTTCTGCCATTCCTGCCAGGATATCTATGCTGTGTTCATCGAAACAAGCCCAGGTTTCACACTGAGTGTATAAATACATTTAAAAACATATTAACTATATGTATTACTGTGCTAGAGTGTCATTTTGTGTCGTTTTGGTTGGTGGTGTGCCCCAGGATTCTGTACATGTAAAAAATGTGCCGCGGCTCAAAAAAGATTGAAAATCACTGGTCTAGAGAGCAACCAGCTCTCAACCTCCTCACCATACTACAAATCCCATGATTCCTTAAAATAGTGCCAATGCAGTTAAAGTGCTATAAAAGTACTATAATATTACAATAAAGATTGTAATATTCTCGGGGGTTGAGAAGAGCGGGGTAAAAAGGCATAAATAATAATAAATAAATAAGTTAGGTAAAGATTTTCCCCTGATGTTTAAGTCTAGTCATGTCCGACTCTGGTGGTTGATGCTCATCTCTATTTCCGGCGTTGTCTGTAGACACCTCCAAGGACATGTGGCCAACATGACTGCATGTAGCGCCGTTACCTTCCCATCTACACACATTTGCATGTTTTGAACAGCTAGGTTGGCAGAAGCTGGGGCTAACAGCAGGAGCTCACCCCGCTCCCCAGATTGAAACCACCAACTTTTCAGTCAGCAAGTTCAGCAGCTCAACAGTTCAACCCACTATGCCACCGGAGGCTCCACAGTAAAGATACACCCAGTAAAAAGAACCAGCTAATGGTGTAAAGAAAGTAGTCTGTAACTGCCTAAGTTGGCTCTTCTTGAAATAGTGATGCATTCCTTTGTGATGGATAACATTCAGTAGTTGAAATGCATGATTAATGTGTGGCCACCGTCATTAAAGATTATATTTTATCACCAACAACTTATATGATTTATACTATTTATAAATACAGTATTGTTTCAAATGATAATAAACTCTTTACTAGATTGCACCGTCTTTTTAACAAGTTAACTACAAGCAAGTAACAGCTTATGTCAACCTATAAACAAGCAATTTATTCACAAATTGAAATGGAAATATGTAGGAGGGACTAGGCAGTGATCACTTTTCTAATACAATAAGGGAAACACGTTGATGGGAAGAACCTACATATTAGGCATGGTTTCGAACCCAAAAATAGCAAATCAAAAATCTAATGGGGGGGGGGGGGATTTTTTGGGATTAGTAATAGAAAGACTTACAAAAAAATTTCCAAAAATTTCTAAAATGTAACTTAATTACTAACGAAATTCGTTAGTAGTTCGTATGCCAGCGCATGCGCATTCCAGATGGTTTTGGCCTACAACTCCCAGAAATCCTAACAGCTGGTAAATTGGCTGGGATTTCTGGGAGTTGTAGGCCAAAACTTGAATAAATCACACTGAATTCTAGATGGGACTCTCCAAATAGGAAGGAGGGAGGGAAGGAGGGAGGGAGGGAGGGGTCTTCTATTCTTGGAAGCAGCAAAAGAAAAGGAGGAGGAGCCCCCCTGGCTCCTCGCTGCCTCTCTCTCACCCCGATCCCGAGGGAGCGAGGGCCCAAGTTTGCCCAGGCTGGTCATATACCTACATTCCATGCACATGCAATAATACAGCAGTAATAACAATGGGTATAAGAAGAGGTAAAATTCAAACCGAAGTATTCTGACTGGTCCTTCCTCATGCGGAGCCTTCTCTGTGAGCCCGGGAAAAGCCAGCGTTTTCTGCTTGGGTGCACACACATACATATTCTTTGGGGGGGGATTTGCTGCATAATCTTCTCTATGAGCCCGGGATTCTGCAGCAAATCCCCCCCCCCCCCCCAAGAATATGTATGTGTGTGCTCCCAAGCAGAAAACGCTGGCTTTTCCCGGGCTAATAGAGAAGAGCCCGTTTGCACCGCATGAGGCAGGGACCAGTCAGAATACTTCGGTTTGAATTTTACCTCTTGTTATTGTTATTACTGCTGTATTATTGCATGTGCATGGAATGTAGGTATGACCAGTTGGATTACTTATAATATTAGGCACTTACAGTAGCATTCATTCTATTATACATTAGGTTGGTTTCTCACCCCAATACTCTTTGATGCTTTAGATCCTGGCAGGCAGGAGGGCAGGGAAGCCTGGAAAAAATGTAAACAGAGAGGTTTACTCAGAAGTAAATCCACAAAGGAGGGCCCTTCATCCAAAGTGCCCTCCTTTGCAGATTTACTTCTGAGTAAACCTCTCTGTTTACATTTTTTCTGGGCTTCCAGCTGAAAGAAGGGGCGAGTTTAGGGCTTGCCTTGCCATAATACTTATTGGCAAGGGAGGCGGGAGGGTGGTGAGAGAGAAGGAGGGTGCCCCCCCCTTACGACCTAATAACGACACTTAAGAAAATCCTGGCCCCCGAAGTTCTATAAAGAAAGTCCACTTCCTGGTTGGCGTTCCAGGTGCGGAAATACTCAAAAGTAGCATTTCTTACGAATTTCTTACGAATCATTTCATTTTCATAACTTTTTTCTCATGCCTACTACATATAGCAGTTTCTAAAATACGTTTTTCAGTGTTAGCGAAGACATCCTTGTGGCTTGTTTGTCTTATGGGTGAGGCAACCTCAGTCTAAGCTGCTTAATACTCGCATCATTAATGTCACTGTGTAATTAGTTTAAACATATAAATATATTATATTACATTATTAAAATAACTTGCAAAAAACATCACACCCATATAGGTATATGGTGTATCAAGACTGGATTCAGTCTACTATTATGAAATTGGATCCGAAAAGCATTTTCAAGCATTTATTTCCGAGTTCCTAAGCCATTAATTGCCTTGAGGGTGCCTTGGACCGCGTGAAGATCCAACCAGTCCATACTTCAGGACATAAAGCCTGACTGCTCATTGGAGGGAAGGATATTAGGGGCAAAGATGAAGTACTTTGGCCACACCGTGAGAAGAAAGAAAAGCTTAGAGAAGACCATTATGCTGGCGGAAATGGAAGGAAAAGGGAAGGGCAAGATGGATGGATGGCATCCTTTAAGTCAGTGTTTTTCAACCTTTTTGGAGCCGCGACACATTTTTTACATTTACAAAATCCTGGGGCACAACACCAACCAAGATTACACAAAATGACACTCTAACACAGTAATAAATATAGTTAATGTGTATTAAAAATGTATTTATACACTCAGTGTGAAACCTGGGCCTGTTTCGACGAACACAACATAGATATCCTGGCAGGAATGGCAGAAAGGCACACACGGAGGTCTTGCTCAATTTATAGTTAACACACAACCAAAGAGTATCCTGAACTCTTGCAGAACCAAACTTGGCATATTGAACTCTCATTACCATCAGAAAGTACTGAAAGGGTTTGCTTGGGAATTGACCTTGACTTTGGAAGTTGTAGTTCACCTACACCCAGAGAGCACTGTGGACTCAAACAATGTTATGTTATGTTGTTGTTTGTTTTCTATCCAGAATCACAATGTTGGAAGGAGGCTCACCACTTTAAGGTCCCTAAAACAGGCATGGGAAAACTTTGGCCCTCTGGGTGCTTTGGAATACAACTCCCACCATTCCTAACAGCCTGGGGGCCTTTCCTGCTTAAGTGGCTGAGGGGGAAAAAGGAAAAGGGCCGGAGGCTGCTAGGAATGGTGGGAGTTGGAGTCCAAAACACCTGGAAGGCCCAAGTTTGGCCATGCCAGCTTTTGAAAGACCTCTTTCTTTCCCTTCCCCTTCGCACACTTTCTTCCCCCTCCTGCCGAACACTTACTTTTTCTGCTCCACTCGGGCTCCCTTCTTCAGGAGGGGAGGGGGGGAGGAAGACGTGACCCGTACAGGCGCTACTGCATAGACTCGCCCCACGTCTTCCTCCCTCCCCTCCTGAACATGCTCACGCTGCCCCCTCGGATCAAAATGGCGGCAGCGTGAGCAAAGCGAGGCAAAGCGAGCAGAGCAAGGCTGGGAAGAAGGGAGCCCGAGTGGAGAAGAAAAAGTGTTTGGCAGGAGGGGGAAGAAAGAGTATTGGAGGTTCCAATTTCCTACGGCACACCTGATGATCACGCACGTCACACTAGTGTGCCACGGCACACTGGTTGGGAAGCACTGCTTTAAGTGACTGGCTTGACTCTGAAGGAGCTGGGGGAGGTGATGGCCGACAGGGAGCTCTGGCATGGGCTGGTCCATGCGGTCACAAAGAGTCGGAAGCGACTGAACGAATGAACAACAACAAGCCATTAAAAATAACAATTTCCTGTGATAAAACCTGTGAATCAACTTTGAGTCCAACACACTGGCTTTTTGCAAACTGGAAGACTTGTATGCAGGGTGAACGTCAAAGACGAGGTAGTAAGAACATTTCTAAAACTGGTTGTCCTCTTCAGTGAACATTCATTTGTTTGCAGAAATGATGATATTTATGCTGAAATGGTTATAAAAGCTCTGTCCTCCACTCCTTGGGATTTATGTTAAACTACTATGTGAGTTTTCTCTCTGTTCATGTAATACCGAAAGCTCATTAAAGTGTTGGTGTTTCCAATTAAAGTTTGCCCGTCTGACCAACTTTGCTCTTCAGCTAGGCTGACTGTGGAGGCATTTCGGCCAAATAACTTGTTTCTCTTCCTTCCAGATTTTAATCAGAGTGATACAGTGAAGACATCTGTCCTTGCACTTTGCTACTCTGATGCTGAATACGCCGTGCCCAGTGTGGAACACATCTCACCACGTTAAAACTGTGGATGTGGCTCTTAATGAGACATGGCGCATTATCATAGGATGTCTACGCCCCACACCGCTGGAGAAATTATACTGTTTAGCCGGTATTGCACCACCTGATATGCGTCGGGATGTAGCAGTCAGTAATGAAAGAACCAAGGCAGTGACATCTCCAGCCTATCCCCTGTTCGGATATCAGCCAGCACGTCAATGACTTAAAACAAGCAATGGCTTCCTAAGACCTCAACAAGAGAGAGTCCAAAAGTGACAGGTTAAAACCCAGAACCTCAATCCATAGCTGAGACTGGATGAGAAACTCACCCTTGGGCAGAAAGAAGACTGGACGATTTGGAAGGCACTGAACAGACTGCATCCTAGCACCATAAGATGCAAAGCCAATGTAAGGAAAAGGGGCCACAAAGTGGCGTCCACGGCATGCGAGTGTGGAGAAGAGCAAACCACAGACCACCTACTACAATGCAACCTGAGCCCTGCCACATGCACAATGGAGGACCTTCTCACAGTGACACCAAGTGGCCAGCTTCTAGTCAAAGGACATTTAGTATAATGCCAAGATTTTAACTTTGTGTTTTTAAATACATTATAACTATATCCTCAATTTTCTTCTGATATGATAAATCCGGCTATGCATGCTGAGGTCTTGCGCCTTCAATATTATCCACTGCTGGTATGTACCATATTGTGACATATTATCATTATGTATTTATGCATTTCCTGCATTTGAATGTATATGAACTACTCATGTATTACTGTATGTATATTGCTCCTATGTACTAAGATGATTGTTTGCCCACTAGTTATTATGTATGTTTATTCTATTTATAGATATGATGGCAACGTGACTTATGAGCCTTGATAAAGCATTGGGTACCACTGAGTACTATGGCGAAACGGGCAGGCCGTTAAATATCCAGGATGAATTTTAATCCATGGAAATAATCCCGTCGGCTTTTGTGTCATTGGGTTGCCTGCACCTTGAAAGAAAAGAACTTTGTGTTAATAAAACCATTGAGAATTCAATTTGAACTCAGACCACTGTGTCTTCATACATTCAACGATTTGGGACACCCTATACTTTTATTTAGCCCTTGGACGTTTGTGGGTGGCGTGCATTCGGACTGACGACGCATCCACCGCAGGAACGCCCCGCTGTGCGGCCCGTCATCTAGGACAAGGTCAGCATTGATTTCCAGGGACGAATACACATCATTGACGTTACTTTTATTATCATTTTCGCTCCATTTGAGCCACCCATACTATTGTTTTGGCACTTTACAACTTACTTCCGGGTTCGGGGAAACCTTGCCCGGCTCGGTTCGTGACGTAAGGGGACCTTTACCATCGCGAGAACACATCCGCTCATACTATCACACATTGGTTTCACTCCTACGAGACTTGAGCCTTCCCCTGTGGCACACTGGGTAATGTAGTCCCGATAGCCATCTTTACTCGAAGCGAACGATCGCGAGACCGCTGATGAGACTTTCACGCTAGCCACTTGGGCAATGTAGTCCGGCATTGCGCGCAACGATATTCTCCCTGTATATTGCCATTACTGTATATGCGGGTTTGCTGTCTTCATTGCCATATATTATTTAATTTCTTGGTGTTATTCAGCGACATTTATGTCCTGCGGAGTCCACATAATACCGGTGTGATTTATTTTGTATTTATCACTGTACCTGGATACTTTCCGAGAGACACTGCACCATCTGTGGGTTTACTACACCATTGCATGCCCCACATCCATGCTTTACTACATATAGGGCTGTATTACTATACTTTTTCCTTTTACATATATAGGTTTGTCCTCATTAGTGTGCTAATGCATACATCTTTTGGTGTTTATCTGTTTTGACCTAGGAGTCCTGCTGTTTATTCAATGATAAATAATTGGCCTGTTTGATCAAGGAAAAAAATGTTTCAAAACTCGTTGCGGATGTAGGGGGCACTGGCGGTTCGAATCTAAATGACTTCTGAAATTTTTCAAAAGAATTGTGGAAATTTTATGAATTTTTCGGAAATTTCAGAATGGCTTCATTAATGGCAGACACGCATGCACAGAAGGGAAAGAAATAGCACTGGTTAAACACCCAGTTTGGACACGGATGTCCTTCCCTCTGTGCCAGAACTGGGCGAGAGCCGTGTGTTTGCCGATTCCTTTCCGAAAATGGTGGCAGTGGCTTCGAAATGGAAAATTCACTTCCGGGTTGCTTACATCGCTTCGAACCTGCTTCAAAAGTGAATAATCCAAATTCATTCCGATTTCACAACCATTCCGAAGAACCTACCCAGGCCTAATAAATAAGTCAGAGCAAATCCAGCTCTGTGCCAAACCTGGGAGGCATAGTAGGGCTAATATATTATTATTTAACATCTATATGCGACCACTTGGCAGTCTGGTCCAAAGCTTTGGGCTGGAATGTTATCAGTGCGCTGATGACACCCAGCTCGTTCTGAAGATGGAAGGCCGACCGGACTCCGTACCCTCTTGTTTCCAACAGTGCCTTGAAGCCCTTACTGGTTGGCTGCGTGCCAGTAGATTGAGGGTGAATCCAGCAAAGACGGAGATACTGTGGCTGGGGCGTCCGGTGGGCGGGGAGGTCTGGCTGCCTAGCTTGGATGGCGAAGCATTATGCCCGACATCCTCAGTAAAGAGCCTTGGGGTCATTTTAGACCTGTTGCTGTCGATGGAAGCCCAGGTCTCCACCGTCAGCAAAACTGCTTTTTTCCATCTGCGGCAAGCTAGGCGTCTGGCCCCCTACCTATCCAGGGACGACCTGGCCACAGTGCTCCAAGCCACGGTCATCTCGAGACTGGACTACTGTAACGCCCTGTACATTGGCCTGCCCTTGTCAGCGATCTGGAAACTCAAGCTCGTCCAGAATGCCGCTGCATGACTTCTCACTGGGACTCCAGTGAGGTGTCACATAACACCCATCCCTCTGCAGCTCCATTGGCTTCCGGTCGAGCACCGGATCACCTAAAAGGTGATGGTGTTAACTTTCAAGGCCTTGCAGGGTCTGGGGCCGTTGTATCTGAGGGACCGCCTCTTCCCCTATCAACCCCAGAGGTCACTTCGTTCTGAACAACTGAACCTCCTTGAAGTGTCGTCCTTTAAAGCTATCCATCTTACATCGACCCGGCACAGAGCTTTTTCTGTAGTAGCGCCGTCAATCTGGAATACCCTTCTTCCAAGTGATGTGCGGGCCTTGCAGGATTTACTATCTTTCCGCAAGGCCTGCAAGACCCACCTTTTCTGGCTAGCCTTTGATTGCGAAGCTGGAAAATCTTACTTTTTAGTCTAATTTAACATGTTGTTTTACTCCTGTTGTGTTTTTATGTGATTGTGAGCCGCTCCGAGTCCTCGGGGAGTGGCGGCGTAAAAGTCCAAATAATAAATAAATAATATCTCAGTGTCACCAAATGAAGATACATTGTTCCTTAAAGTTTCAGAAATACACACAACTAGACTACTACATATTCTAACAAGAGTGAAAGAAAGACAAATAATAAATATGTTGACTGAAATTCTGCCATCACCATGTGCCATCTATGACCAAATATTAGAACCTCAAAAATACTATCAATGAAACTAAACTAATTCCATATGCCAAATAAATTGCAACAACTGGTAAAGACTTTGCCCCCTCCCCCGAGAGATGAGGATTACAAATTAAATTAAAATGTATTAATTAGTGAAACCAAAGAAAACCAAAAGATGCCGAAACAACTCAAAGAGCTTAAAATGATAACGTGTAATGAAGAGATCAAAATTAGCAGTTAAATGGATTACTGCATTCTTGGCACAGCAACGGCAATGCATCGCATCACAGTTGGGCAAGGGCGGTGTTGACAACAGCTGGTGCATCAGGAAATCCTCCACGAAATCAGCAGCCACCAAGGGGATAAAAGCACGGCGGAATATTTACTTGATATAGATAAAAGGAGAGAGCAAAGTATGCATTATACTTCTCAAAAGCAACAGAGACATATCAATACCTTCTGGAGTAAGTATTAAGTAGACTTAATGTGAGCTCCATTCTTTTGAGCATTGCCCCAGAAAGCACTAAGGGAGTCTTTAGCAACAGCTTTTCAAGCACAGCATATATTAGAAGGCCTATTAAGGAGCTCATAGGAGAGATGTATTTCTAGAGGAATGACCACCAACGCACTTGGTGGCATAATTGATTTTAAATATTCCAAAATTCTAATACATGAATACAAAGTTTGATTTGTAGTCCTGTTCTCCTTTGCTTTGATTCCACATAGCAATATGCAAAGATGTTGTGAAGACGCTTTTGCACAGTTGAATTTGTTTATAAAACACACAACAGGAGAAGTCACAGATTGGATTTGGCCAGACACATGTTCACTCGCAGCGCCTAACATCCTGCTTTGCAGCAGCTGCAGAGCTGTTTGGGCTGGAAGTCAGCCTGAAGAAAATGGAAGTCCTCTACCAGCCCGCACCACAGGAAGAACACCGCCATCCCCATGTCAGCATAGGCAAATCTGTGCTTAAGTCTGTTCAGCAGTTCACCTCCCTGGGAAGCATCATCTCTTCAGACGCCAAGATTGATCAAGAGAAAGATCACAAATAGAGTGCATGTGGAAGGCTTCACAAAAGAGTCTGGAGCAACAAGCACCTGAGGCAAAGCACCAAAATCAGTGTGTACAGAGCTATTGTACTGTCTATTCTCCTATATTTGTCTGAAACATGGGTCACCTAACGCCAACACCTACGACTCCTCGAACGCTTTCATCAGCGCTGTCTTCGCACAATCCTAAATATACACTGGATTGACTATGTGATGAATGTTGCTGTCCTTGAGCAAGCAGGGATCACCAGCATTGAGAACACAGTTGCGCTGGGCAGGGCACGTCTCTAGATTGGAGGACCACCGCCTCCCAAAGATATTTATTTATTTATTTATTTATTTATTTATTTCTTCAATTTTATATTCCGCTCCTCCCTACAGGCTCGGGGCGGGTGACAATAAAATACACATGGGCAGACCAAGTCTCAGGCATGCTGCCCTACCATTAAAACAAAAGACAGTTAAAAACACGAGTTTAACAGATCACGAGGTACAGGAGATATACAGAAAGTATACAAGGGTATACGACATATCATCCAATCAGGCTTAGGTAAATGCTAGCTCAAAAAGAGCAGTCTTACAAGCCCTTCTAAAGGGGGTCAATTCCGAGATGGATCGGACACTATCAGGCAGAGAGTTCCACAGCGCTGGAGCTGCCGCTGAGAAAGCTCTCTGTCGGGTTACGGATAGGTGGCAGGAGCGGACTGATGGTATGGTCAACAAGTTCCGTTCGTCTGACCGCAGTGATCTCGGGGCAAATACGGGTAAGGCGGTCCCTCAGGTACGCAGGCCCTAGGCCGTGAAGTGCCTTAAAGGTCAATACCAATACCTTGAAGACAATTCGGTACTCGATAGGAAGCCAGTGCAGTTGCCGAAGAATAGGCGTGATGTGATCCCTCACTGACGAGCCCGTCAGCAGGCGTGCCGCGGCATTTTGCACTAGCTTGAGTTTCCGGAGTGTCGACAAGGGAAGGCCAACGTAGAGGGTGTTACAGTAGTCCAGTCTCGAGATGACCGTCGCTTGGATTACCGTCGCCAGGTCGTTCCTGGACAGGTAGGGTGCCAGTCGCCTAGCCCGACGCAGGTGGTAGAAGGACCCCCTGCAGACCGCGGAGACCTGGGCCTCCATGGTCAGCAGGGAGTCCAGCTGAACACCCAAGCTCTTAACCGATGATGATGGGCTAAGCTGCTCACCATCCAGGGTAGGCAACCGGCACCCACCCAGCCCAGGGCGACCGGGCCACAGGATCTCCGTCTTCGACGGATTCACCTTCAGCCGGCTGGCACGCAGCCAACCAGTCACGGCTTCCAGGCATCGGTGGAAACAATCGGGTACGGTATCCGGCCTGCCGTCCATTCTCAGCAAAAGCTGGGTGTCATCCGCATACTGATAACACTCCAGACCAAAGTCGCGGGCCATATTACTCTACGGTGAACTCGCTATGGGCCAGCGCAAAAGAGGCGCCCCCAAAAAGAGATATAAGAACTCCCTGAAACAACATCTCAGGCTCGGCCAGATTGATCACCAACAATGATCCACCCTGTCCTCACATCGGGAGGCATGGAGATGCACTACCCACAATGCTGCGGCCTCTTTCAAGAAGTCACGCCGAACAAGTCTCGAAGAGAAACGACAACGCAGAAAGAACCGCAACTTGGAAACAACATCACCCAAGGAAACTTTCTGCTGTGCTTTTTGCAACCGAACTTGCCTATCCCAGATTGGCCTTTTTAGGCATCCGGAGGGAGTGCAAGGCGGGGAAGCTGCCGGCGAGAGAGAGGCAGGGTTCCCTCATGCCCCACGGAAGGCGTTCCCTCGTTCCCGCAAAGCCGCGCGGGTGGAAAGAGCAGGAGCACAGGAGTGTGCACGCAGCGGCAGGATGATAGAGAGGCTGCGATCGACCTCATTTGGACTTGCAATCGACTTCGTGGGCAGCCCTGAAATAGACCTATTGAAATGAAACAGAGGTTTGCCTAAATCCCATAATCTTTAATGGGTCTGTTATAGGTGGAACTAACCTTGGATTAAGCCCAGTGATTACTTTTCTCTTACTTGCACTTTTTTGAAAGTATGTCCAGGCTGTTAAGTGTTAAATATCTCAATATAATGTCTATTTAATGCATGCAAAGGTAATAGAAAGCAGAGGAGAAAAGGCTACATCTGTTGGATGTCTGACTAGCTCATTCCTGTTAATGAGAAGGAGACCCCTTGGGAACAAAGCTGGCAACCCCAAATGAGCCAGAAACACTGCCAATGGAGCCAGCAAAAAAACCCTGACTAAAATCCTGATTAAAATGTAAATTAACGAGTTATGTCTATTTTAAAACTTCAAGGTTAGACCCAATGAATTGCCAATAAGGGCAAACTAAATGAACTTCATACACACCATTGGAGAATCTTATATTTTCATCAATTTTGATATATTTTCATTCTAACCTTTATCTTTCTTTGGTAATGGAAACTTTAGTAACTCCATCCTGATTCACACTGCCTTGATATCAGTCTTTTTGATGTGAGAGAGATCTCTTTCTATATATTCAATGACATGAAAATCATTAAAACGTTCTTTATGTTCAAAAAGGCAAGTTTAAGGCAGTTTATATATACATGCATTGTAAATCAGCTGGATAATATTATCTCTGATACGGAATTATCATGACCGGCAAAGCGTTGTTGTCATGCGTGGTGCTTGGCAGAATGCTAAAGGCTATTTTCCTGCTCCAAGGAGCTTACTCTCTAAAATTCAACATAAAGTAGACAGAGGAAGAGACGGGGATAGACAGAGAACCAACATTGCATTGGATTAAACATAGAGGTTGCGATAAAAGAGAACAGGGGAGTTAATGGACTCTGCTAGAACAGGCATGGGCAAACTTGGGCCCTCCGGGTGTTTTGGACTTCAACTCCCACCATTCCTAACAGCCTCTGGCCCTTTCCATTTCCCCCTCAGCCGCTTAAGCGGGAAAGGGAAAGGGAAAAGGAAAAGGTGGGAGCCTGAGGCTGTCAGGAATTGTGGGAGTTGAAGTCTAAAACACTTGGAGGGCCCAAGTTTGCCCATGTGTGCACTAGGGCAGTCTTTCTCAACCAGTGTGCCGTGACGGACCTCCTGCTGTGCCATGAGAAAAGCTCTCTGCCCCCCTTCCTCCCCCTCTCCTGCTGAACTCCTGCTGCTTGGGGGAGGAGGAGGAAAGGCCGTGCAGTGGCAAAAAAAAGAAGGGACCGGGGCGCCGCCTCCTTCGGCTGTTTCCCCAGCCAGCCTCCAATCCGCCATGACTCCCACCCTGGCTCTTGCCCCTCGCTCGCTGAAGCCACGTGGAGGAGGAGCCCGCCCACTGAAGCCCATCCACTGCTCATGCTCCTCCTCTGTAGGAGAGCTGAAGCTGGGGGGAGGGGCGGGGTATGGCGCAGCCTGTAGAACTGAACCTGGGGGGTGGGGCATGGCTCGGCCTGGCTCTGCCCCCTCCCGCGGCTTCGGCATTCCCAGCAGCTGTTCCAGCCTTGAGGGGACAGTGCCAAGCCAGCATTGTGCTGGCTCTGGCACCGCTGGCTTGGCACTGCCCCCTCAAGGCTGGAGCAGCTGCTGGGAGAGGTGAAGCCGGGGGTAGGGGGCGAGGCATGGCGCAGCCTGGCTCCACCCCCTCCCCGGCTTTGGCACTCCCAGCAGCTGCTCCCAGCAGGCCACCAACCCCCAGCCATTCTTTACTGTGTTAGAGTGTCATTTTGTGTCATTTTGGTTGGTGGTGTGCCCCCGGATTTTTTTAATGTTAAAAGTGTGCCGCGGCTCAAAAAAGGTTGGGAAACACTGCACTAGGGGAATGTAAGTGTATGGGCCATATGATCGGAAAAGCCGGACCGATCCAGCTGAGGTGACAGAAAACCAAAGAGAAGGGGGTTAGGGTGTTCTAAGGCAGTGTTTCCCAACCAGTGTGTCGTGGCACACTAGTGTGCCGTGAGCGATCATCAGGTGTGCCGTGGGAAATTGGGACCTCCAAAACCCTTTCTTCTCCCTCCTGCTGGACACTTTTTCTTCTCCACTCTGGCTCCCTTCTTCCCAGCCTCGCTCTGCTCGCTTTGCCCTGGGGCGAGTCTGTGCAGTAGGGCCCGCAGGGGTCATGTCTTCCTCCCTCCCCCCTCCCCTCCTGAACACGCTCACGCTGCCTCCTCGGATCAAAATGGCAGCAGAAGCGGCTTTGCTCACGCTGCCGCTTCTGCGGGAGGGGGGAGGGAGGAAGACGTGACCCATGCGGGCGCTACTGCGCAGACTCGCCCCACGTCTTCCTCCCTCCCCTCCACAGTGCTCTCTGGATATAGGTGAACTACAACTCCAAAACTCAAGGTCAATGGCCACCAAACTCTTACAGTATTTTCTCTTGGTTATGGTAGTTCTGTGTGGGAAGTTTGATTCCATTCCATCATTGGTGGAGTTCAGAATGCTCTTTGATTGTCAGTGAACTATAACTCCCAGCTGTTGAGCAAGACCTTCGTGTGTGTCTTTCTGCCATTCCTGCCAGGATATCTATGTTGTGTTCTTCGAAACAGGCCCAGGTTTCACACTGAGTGTCTAAATACATTTAAAAACATATTAACTATATGTATTACTGTGTTAGAGTGTCATATTAATCTTGAGTTTGCTGTAAGTCGCCCCGAGCCACCCGGGAGTGGCAACTCACAAATTTGAATAAATAAATAAATAATAATAATTTTGTGTCATTTTGGTTGGTGGTGTGCCCCAGGATTTTGTAAACGTAAAAAATGTGCCGCGGCTCAAAAAAGGTTGAAAATCACTGTTATAAGGGACAGATGAGCAAAACAGGGAAATACCCAAAAGGAAACAGACACTGAAGATACGATCAGGATATGGTCTGACATATATTTTGCAAGTACTCAAAGTATAATCTAAAATATTAGCAATACATGCTATCGTGCTATATGATATATGAACACATGTAGCAATTCAATATTCACAGAACTATATATACATGAACAATATGCAGCAATTACACATCGTATAAAAGGGAGTATTCCCAAGTGGTTATGTAAGTCGCATATTGTTGCACTTCAGACAAGGAGCACCCCACCTAGTCACACACACAACAGACAGTCTCTGAATAATTAGGCTTTTATTGAAACAAATATAGAGTCCAACAAAAGGGTTAAAAGAAGATCAATTGTGGAATATATATCCAAGGTAAAACATACAGTTCAAATGGTCCCAAAATCCAAAGGCAAAGGTAAAATGCTTGAAGAAAATCCCAGGAATAATACAAGTCAGCTATGGAGCAAAATGTGCACCAAGGCTTAGGCAAAATCAGGAGCTTGGAGACAAGACAAGATCTGGCATGGTATTCTAAACGAAGCCTGGAAACCGAAGACAATTTCTCTAGCCACCTAATATAAAGACAATCCAGTTTCGGTTTGCGATCCTACTGCTATGATGCAGGCTGGCAGCCTGCCTAGATTGCCGAATGCTATCTCGGCGGTTGAATGTAAGCTCGTTAAAATTCCCAGGTGTTCCGTTATCAACATCAAGACCTTCAGAGTCCTGAACACAAGAATTCTCATCTGTTCCCAGGGAAGCAAGCCTCATCTGAAGGGTCACTTTGCATCTCAGAATTCTCACTAAGCATCCCATCATCAGCATTTGCAGGAACAATATCATCATCAGCATTTTCAGAAACATTCCCATCATCCCTAGCATGCACATGAATACCAGGCTGAAACACCACACATATACAATATAAATCAAAAGCACTTACAACATCGATACATCATAATTCAAAACATCTAGCATAGTAAACAATCAACAGTATTAGTACAATAGCTCCAGGACACCAAATATTATGAACTAGCAGTCGTGATGGTATTAAATATGGCATAATCCGCATTGAGAACAAAGTATATAATTCCAAGTGCCAGTCTACCAAATTTATTTATTTACTTTATTTATTTACTTTATTTATATTCCGCTCTTCTCAACCAGAAGGGGACTCAGAGCGGATTACAGGTACACATACTTAGCAGACAATCCCTGCCGTTTTCACATACACAACATATAGAGGAACAGAGGCAAACTCTGGCCACCAGGGGGAGCTGATGGACTCCTCATCTCCCAGCGTCCCTTGTTGTTCCTTCCGCATTCCTTAGCGTTCCTGGAGTTCTTTAATGGCCTCATAATTCAGTCAAAATTTGCCTCCCCACTTAATGTGGTACCTTTATCTCCTACTTGACAGATGCAACTGTCTTTTGGGCTGCAAAGGTCAACAGCAGGCAACGCTTAAGGTCGAGCACCCACTTCGACCCGGGCAGGCCTCGAACTCATGACCTACTGGTCAGAGAGATCTTTTGCAGCTGACACTTAGCCAGCTGCGCCACATTCCTTGTGCAAATCAAGTCGGAAGCCCACAGGATCCTACTCCATAAGGTAAGTCACCTCCCAAAGTGAAAAGTTAAATAATCAATAGTTCCTGGAGAGGTAAGCATGGATTCTGATAATGGTAAATCCAAGGATAAGATTTGGAAGGCTAATGAGAAAGCGGATTATCCCGGATGCGATGCTGTGGCTGTGGAAGAAGCTCAACAGTCAGAGTGCCTGGAGTGGGGAGGAGCTAATCCGAGACCGATAGCACGAAGCCGTCTGAGGGCTCGCACTAAGACTCTAAACTATCTAGTCCATGAGCTGCTTTTTGCTGCTGCTGCTGCCCTTGTCACCCATACAGAAGCAGCCCTTCAGCAGCTAACATGCTGCTTTGCAACAGCTGCAGAGCTATTCGGAAGTCCTCTACCAGCCCGCATCACAGGAAGAACACCATCACCCCAAGTCAGCATAGGCAAATCTGTGCTTAAGTCCGTTCAGCGGTTCACCTACCTGGGAAGCATCATCTCTTCAGACGCCAAGATTGATCAAGAAAAAGATCACAAATAGAGTGCATGTGGAAGGCTTCACAAGAGAGTCTGTAACAATAAACACCTGAGACAAAGCACCAAAATCAGTGTGTACAGAGCTCTAGTACTGTCTATTCTCCTATATTTGTCTGAAACATGGGTCACCTAACGCCAACACCTACGACTCCTCGAACGCTTTCATCAGCGCTGTCTTCGCACAATCCTAAATATACACTGGACCGACTATGTGACTAATGTTGCTGTCCTTGAGCAAGCAGGGATCACCAGCATTGAGGCCATGCTATTGAGAACACAGCAGGGCAGGGCACGTCTCTAGGATGGAGGACCACCACCTCCCAAAGATACCACTCTATGGTAATAAGATAATACTCCATGGTGAACTCGCCATGGGTCAGCGCAAGAGAGGCGCCCCCAAAAAGAGATGTAAGGACTCCCTGAAACAACATCACCAGAAATGGTCCACCGTGGCCTCACATCGGGAGGCATGGAGATGCGCTATCCACAATTCTGCGGCCTCTTTCGAGAAGACACGCCAAATGGGCCTCGAAGAGAAACGACAATGCAGAAAGAACCGCAACTTGGAAACAACATCACCCAAGGAGACTTTCTGCTGTGCTCTCTGCAACCGGACTTGCCTATCTCAGATTGGCCTTTTTAGTCATTAACGTGCTTGTAAAAAGCGTGGGATGAGTCCTTCCTAAAGAATCTTTGTTCGCGAAGTAATGCCGAGAGATGTGTTGTCATCATAACATCCCCAGAGTAGACAGGACGAGGGGGAGATGACCAGGGCAAAGAAGCAACATGTTTGCCAAAACTTTGAAGCAAAGAGAAAAGATCGTATATTTTCTGTAAAAGGAGAACCAGCACGACTTTGGCGAGATCTGCTGGTTAATGCATCAGATTCATAACATATTTGCATTTCAGATGTCCATAAAACAGACTTTCATTTTTGAAACGAACTCATAGATTACATTGATATGCAAATATGCTGATCTAGCAGGAAGGTCCTGGGGTATATTTTAATAAATATGCACAAGCAATGAAGATGTAATCAGATAGTGATAGGATATTGAGTTTAGTTTACAAGTCGCAATCCGAAATCCCTTTATTTGGCAGGAAAACTCACTTACTTCAAAACACAAGCTTACTTCAAAAAAATAGGGAAGAGTAGAGACATCACACTGGCAACAAAGATCCGCATAGTCAAAGCAATGGTATTCCCCGTAGTAACCTATGGATGTGAGGGCTGGACCTTAGGGAAGGCTGAGCGAAGGAAGATAGATGCTTTTGAACTGTGGTGTTGGAGGAAAGTTCTGGGAGTGCCTTGGACCGCGAGAAGATTCAACCAGTCCATACTTTAGGAAAGAAAGCCCGATTGCTCATTGGAGGGAAGGATATTAGAGGCAAAGATGAAGTCCTTTGGCCACATCATGGGAAGAAAGGAAAGATTGGAGAAAAGAAGGATGCTGGGGAAAATGGAAGGAGAAACAAAAAGGGGCCAACCAAGGGCAAGATGGATGGATCAGGCCTGGATTACCCATAAGGCCACCCTAGGCCATGGCCTAGGGGCGCAAGCCGAGGGGGGCGCAGTTCACAAACCCAAAAAAATGTTGAAGCAAAACCGCAATGCGCGGCATGGAGATGACTCTCTCTCTCTCTCTCTCTCTCTCTCTCTCTCTCTCTCTCTTGGGAGGGCGGGGGAGAGCGCTGCAAGGGGGCAGGGAAGGAGGGAATGGCGCCCCCCTCGGCATCGCCCCCGCCCCCTTGTCAAGGAAGGAGGGCGCGATGAGGAGGTGGAGGGAAGCCTCCGGGGCTGCTGCTGGGCATGCACAACACCCAGGAACATGGCGAAGGAGGCAGAGGCGCTTGCACCCTCCTGTCGCGCATGCCCAGCAGCGGCCCCGGTGGCTTCCCTTCCTTCCTCCTCCTCCTCCTTTCGGCGCCCTATTCCTTGACTCAAGAAGGAGGAGGAGGCAGACGGAAGCTCCGCCCCTGGGACCGCTGCCGTGCATGCGCAGCACCCCTTGTCAAGGAAGGAGGGCGTGAGCACCTCTGCCTCACCTGCCATATTCCTGGGTGCCGCGCATGCCCGGCAGCGGCCCCGGGGGCTTCCCTTCCTACCTCCTCCTCCTTGCAGCGCTCTCCTTCCTTGACTCGAGGAGGAGGAAGAGGCGGATGGAAGCCCCGCCCCTGGGGCCGCTGCCGTGCATGCGCAGCACCCCTTGTCAAGGAAGGAAGGTGTGAGCGCCTCTGCCTCCTCTGCGATGTTCCTGAGTGCCGCACCTGCCCAGCAGCAGCCCCTGGGGCTTCCCTTCCTTCCTCCTCCTCCTCACTCCACAAGAAGGAATGTGTGTGTGTGTGGGGGGGGGGGTGCGGTAGAGGTTGGTTTGGGGGCGTAATTCCAAAGTGTGGCCTAGGGCGCCAAAAGGGGTTAATCCGGCCCTGGGATGGATGGTATCCTTGAAGTGACTGGCTTGACTCTGAGGGAGATCGGGGGGGGGGGGGGTGACGGCTGACAGGGAGCTCTGGCGTGGGATGGTCCATGAGGTCACGAAGAATCGGAAGCAACTGAAGCAATGAACAACAACTTCAAGGAAATATAGTACTATAAGTTACTGCCCCCTCAATCACGGCTGCAAATTAAAAAGCTCCAGGAACCTGCGTGGTGGATATACTCAGTAATTCAAAAATTTCAGATGGTGATTCACTAATCACTAATAGCTTCTGATGGAATAGGAACTCTGTTTTTGGCAAAGTCAATGCTGCTTTATTGATGAAAAACCTTTCTATAAAACCTGGCAAGAAACTCTGACTTTCCTTATCTCCTTCCCATGTGGCATATTTAAATAAATTACAGCAAGCAGACCTGAAAGTAAGTCCATCAGACAGACTCACCATTTCATTGCAGCTACTTGGGACTACAGCCCGCACCACAGGAAGAACACAATCATCCCCACGTCAGCATAGGCAACTGTGTGCTTAAGTCCATCCAGCAGTTCACCTACCTGGGAAGCATCATCTCTTCAGACGCCAAGATTGACAAAGAGATAGATCACAGATTATCAAAGGCATAGAGTGCATTTGGAAGGCTTCACAAAAGAGTCTGGAGCAACAAGCACCTGAGGCAAAGCACCAAAATCAGTGTGTACAGAGCTATCGTCCTGTCTATTCTCCTCTATGGGTCTGAAACATGGGTCACCTATCGCCAACACCTACGAATCCTCGAATGCTTTCAGCAGCGCTGTCTTCGCACAATCCTAAATATACACTGGACCGACTATGTGACTAATGTTGCTGTCCTTGAGCAAGCAGGGATCACCAGCATTGAGGCCATGCTATTGAGAACACAACTGTCAATATATTGTATTATGTTATAGTATAATAATTGTAATGTAATAATAATAATAGTATGATTACGGTATAGTGTGTGAAATATGCATTTGGTATTGGTGGTTGTGAGGAGGCTATTCAAATGAACCGGCTGGACAGGGTGGACCCTCTTTTACTGATCCCACCGCTGCCACCAATTTGTAATTATGAGGTCACTACGTATCTGACTTAATGTAAAAGGGTGTTGTATAACTTTAATTTAAGGATCCCTTAAATATGAAGAGATTAGCCACCAGATTGTGAGGACTGTTGTTGTTATCAGTTATCTAGGAGGGTCTGTCACCAATTATTGTGGGACTTCAAACTGTGTAACAAGACAGGTTAAAAACACTTTCCTGTCTTGCTTTACTCTGAGGCTGGACTTTTAAAATACGGAACAGAGAGAGAGGTTGTTGATGAAAAGAACAATAACAGTTTATTTATAGCTTGGCACAAAAGCGTGATGGATACGTTATAACTTCTTAGAGGCTCAACTCATCATGGTTACATTGGTATTGTAGAAGATACAAAGTTTAAAATGTTTGACTGTTACTATTACTCAGTTAGATCAGTATGTAACTATCTGACACACAGACCTTCTTTCCTCCTATAGGCATCTTGCCTATCTCTAGCCCTCAGGCTCTATACAAACAGACTGGCTCGCAAGCTCAGCCTACTAGAACTGTCTCTCTACAGCTCCAAAACCAGACTGCCCTCAGAACCTGCTCTCTCCTAGAGCTGGTCTGACAGTTAAACTGTCAAAATTCAAACTTCCCCAGAATTCTATTATTGGCTGTGGCAGAAAACTGTTGACTCCTCCCACCTCTGCCTCACAGCCATGTTGCTATGACAACTCTTCCCCAAGGTGGGCCTTTACTGAAGAAGTGCACCTTCCCTAAACATCTAAACATTTCAATACATATTCAATCCTCAATCCTATAATTAAAAATAAACACTTCTGCACAGTGGTGTTGTATTGCAACCCAGTATAATACTGCCAATGATAATGTGATATAATAATTATATTGTGATATTATAATTTGTATATTTGTATTACATGCAATATTGCTAACAATATTGTGATATGTTGTAGTGCAATATGATGTGTAGTGCTAATGTTGTGCTATGACAGTAATGTTAATTGTTGTTTTTTCAGTTTGCTGTAAGCCACTCCGGCAATATTGTTATATGTACATTGTAAGCCACTCTGGCAGTATTGTTGTTTTCTGTAAGCCGCTCTGAGTCCCCTTCGGGGTTGAGAAGGGTGGCATATAAAAATAGTAAATAAATAAATAAATAAACTGCGCTGGGCAGGGCACGTCTCTAGGATGGAGGATCACCGCCTCCCAAAGGTACTACCTATGGTGAACTCGCCACGGGTCAACGCAAGAGAGGCGCCCCCAAAAAGAGATATAAGGACTCCCTGAAACAACATCTCAGGCTTGGTCGGATTGATCACCAACAATGGTCCACCCTGGCCTCACATCGGGAGGCATGGAGACGCACTATCCACAATGCTGCGGCCTCTTTCGAGAAGACATACCGAATGGGTCTCGAAGAGAAACGACAACGCAGAAAGAACCGCAACTTGGAAACAACATCACCCAAGGAGACTTTCTGCTGTGCTTTCTGCAACCGAACTTGCCTATCTCAGATTGGCCTATTTAGTCATCAACGTGCTTGTAAAAAGAGTGGGATGAGTCCTTCCTAAGAATCTTCGTTCGCGAAGTAATGCCGAGATGGTGACTTGGGACTCAAGCTGGATTGTAAATAATGGTGAGGTGGAATGCATCACAAGAGGGAAACTAGCTCCCAAATCTTTTCGAATGATATAGCAGGATTCATAACTATCAAACATTAACTTTAAGTAAATTTACAATATGTGGTAAATAAAAAGAGCCACAGTTGATCAGACCAAAGGCCTAACTAGTCCACAGTGGCCAAACAGGATGAATAAGAGACCCGCAAGCAAATCATGAATGCACTACAATCACCTTTTGTATTGGCGGGTTTGATTTTTGCAGGTTTGATTAGTCATGGATTGGATCAAAACTTCATTTCTAGGAATCTCTAGGTCCTACAACGTGACTCGAAATCAAACTCTGCCAGGCATTATAAACGTAATGTTCATTTGTGAGATTAACATAATCCAAAAACCACTGAACAAATTGCTGCCACAAGACACCTACTAACACCCAAGGAGTGACCATCACTCAAAAAGTTGATTTTGTCATTTGGGAGATGTAGTTGCTGGGACTTATAGTTCACCTGCAATCAAAGAGCATTCTCAACTCCACCAATGATGGAACTAAACCAAACGTGGCACACAGGACTCCATGACCAATAGAAAACACTAGAAGGGTTTGGTGGGCATTGCCGTTTAATTTGGGAGCTGTAATTCACCTACATCCAAAGAGCACTGTGGACTCAAAAAATGTTTCATCAGGACCAAACTTGGCATGAATCCTCAATATTCCCAAATGTGAACACTGGGGAAATTTGGGGAAAATAGACATTTGGGAGTTGGAGTTGCTGGGATGTATAGTTCACTTACATTAAGGATGCTCAGCGGTGGTGTTTGCTCCCTCCCTCCCTGGCCTCCTGCTCCTCTTCCCCCCTCCCTCCCTTCACCTCCATCGGCTGGTCTGATGCGAAAACGTGGAGGGAAGGGGGAGAGAGAGAGGCAAGACAAGCACCCTTCCTGCCTTCGTTCCTGCCTTCCTTTCTGCTGCAGTGCATTGTGGGACTGCGCCCACAATGCACTGGGGCGGCAGCGACAACGAGTGGGGAAGGTGAAAGGAGGGGGCGAGGAGGAGCCTGCCCGAAGAGCTGGCGAGAGTGAGGGTTTTGCCCATGTGCGCTCACGCCAGGCGCGCCCACCCCTCCTCGGCAGAACTTTCCCTAGGCACGCTGAGATAGTGTCCTGCCGAGGAGGGGTGAGCGCGCCTGGCATGAGCGCGCATGGGCAAAACCCTCACACTCGCCAGCTGTTTGGAGTGGAGAAAGGGAAGGGAATGGAAGAGACGGAAGACAACGATGCTGTGTTCTGCAGCGCCGCTTGCTCCTGGCCTCCTCCTCTTCCCCCCCCTTCCCCTCCGTTGCTTGCCGGCCTGCCTGCCATGGCCCGCCTGCCAGGGCCCTTAGGCGGGCCGGACAGAACTGGCCGGGGAGGCGGATCCGGACCACGGGCCGTAGGTTGCCCAACCTTGCTCTAAATCACACTCTGCCAGGCATTGATCATGGAGTCATGCTCAAGGACCCAGAGAGGACCCTTCCATCCAGCTGTATCAAATCCACATTGAACTGGATTATATGGCAGTGTGGATTCGGATATTCCAGTTCAAAGCAGATATTGTGGATTATCTGCCTTGATATACTGAGTTATTTTATTTATTATTTATTTATGCTATTTTTACCCCTCCCATATCAGCCCGAGGGTGTCTCAGGGCAGCGAACAAGTCGGCACAATTTGATGCCTTATATAAAATACATACATTAACCAAAGTAAAAACATCACAAGGCAATTAATGTCAGTGCAAGAATGTATGACAGAGATGAGTTTAAAATGTTTTCTGTAAAATGTGTCTATTTTCTAAGCTGTGTTTGATTAGGCTATTACAGCGTTACCTGAAAAAGAAAAGTCCATGTCTATGACAGAAGCAAAGGTCCCGTATGTTTGACTTCTGGAATGTAAACATTTGTAGATAAGAATGCTCTCCTGTTCACCATGATTTATGTGCTGTGAGCCACACGCTGAGAGAAATGCTCCGATAGTATGTTTTTGCTTCCTTAACTAACAAAAGGACTATTTATAGTTCCAACCTGGCTCTGCAAATTATTTATCTCTGACAATTAAAAGCCTAAAAACAATAAACGATAGAAATTATAGAAATTATATATGGCTGTGTTATATGGCTGTGTGGAAGGGCCCTAGGTCACCTAGTGCAGTTCAATATTTGCAGCAGAAATTGACCATAAAGTCATGCTAGGGGACCTTGAAATTCCTAGAGAGGTGTTCTCACCAGTAATAAGTAAATAAAATAAAACTTTATTTATACCCCGCCACCATCTTCCCAAGGGGACTCAGGGTGGCTTACATGAGGCCACGCCCATCAATACAATACAACACAAGAACACAACAGCAAATCAGGAAATAAAATAACCTAAAATACAAAGCCAATGTAAATAAGCAACACAACAATATGAAATCTAAACATTAAGACACTAAAGATAATCACCGTGGGCAGGGCCAAATTCAAATATTAAAAATTTTAAAACACTGGGAGATAGGGCAATGTAAAGTATCAGGGAGGGGATCCGGGGGGATGAGGGAGGATTTAATTGCACAACCAGAAAATAAAATGCTTCTGGGGGCATTTTATGCAGAGTTTGGTCAGGCATTATCATACATTCAATCATTGAAGGCACATTGGAACAGCCAAGTTTTCAGGCTCCTCCTGAAGATTGACAGGGTGGGGGCTTGCCTAATATCTCTGGGGAGCGAATTCCAGAGTCGAGGGGCCACCACAGAGAAGGCCCTCTCTCTCGTCCCCACAAGTCCCTGCAGGAAAAAAGTAGTTCTCTTATTTGTGTGTGTTTTCCCTTTTTTTTCCCCCAAAGGTCTTCTGCCCCTATCCCTGCTGAATGTAGAGGGCCGACTATATCTATATATATAAAAAGAGAGCTGTTGTGGTGAGGGGCTTATAGACAGCAAAACCGCTGAACCCACAAACACCAAATCAGGCCACGAAACCCATAACTGAACAAGATATGTTTAGCACCTGGAAAAGTCCCCCAAAATTTCAACACAACACTCAAAAACAGCAAAAACATGGGGAATTACACTTCCCAGCATCCCCCACGCCAATGATGAACACCGCGCGTGCGCAGAAATATTCTGCACACATCCAAACCCCTTCTCTTCCCCCCGGCACAGAGGAAACATCAGAAAACTTTCCAACTTCTCTACCCTTCCCCCCGCTCCAGAACTCACAAAATATAAACATTCAAACCCGCTGGGGGGCAGCCTAGTTGTCTTATAATAAGATAATTTCTGGAACATGGCAATACAGCCTGGTAAATTCATAGCAACCCAGTGATTCTGGCCATGAAAGCCTTCAACAATACAATTTCTGACAAGTTTTTCATACTTTGCAACCCTCTTTGAATGTGTGATAAGATCATATAGATGACCGTATCTGATGGTTCTTTCACGCATGGATATAGACATATTCACACATTCAGGCCCGGATTAACACCTTTTTGCGCCCTAGGCCACACTTTGGAATTACACCCCCAGCCAACCCCTACCCCCCCACACACACACCACTCAGACCCACACTTGGCTGGCTTTCACCATGGTGCCTCCGGAGCAGAAGAGAAAGGCGAGTAGGCACCATCCCACCACCTCCAAGGTCCCCATTCCCAACGGCTGGAAAGCTCCGCTGTGGTCTGAAGGTCTCCTCGGGAGTCGGGAGGATTGGGGAGAGCGCAGCAAACTTGCTCCAGAGGCGCGCACGAGAGAGAGAGAGAGAGAGAGCGCAGGCGTGAGAGAGAGAGCACGCACACGAGAGAGAGAGAGAGAGAGAGAGCGCGAAAGAGAGCATGCGAGAGGGTGCGAGATAGAGAGAGAGTGCGCGCGAGGGAGCGAGAGAGAGAGAGAGCACGCGAGGGAGAGAGGGAGAGAGAGAGAGAGATGTCTGCTTGGCGTGCGCTCCCGGAGGGGACGGAGCAGAGACTTTGCCGGGAGAAGGAGCAAGGAGAGGCATGAGGAAGGGGGAAAGAGATGCGCGGACAAGGTTTTTTTGGTCCGTGCTCTGCGCCCCCGGCTTGCGCCCTTAGGCCATGGCCTCGTTGGCCTTATGGGTAATCCGGGCAGGGGCGGTCTAAGGTAATTTTAAATGGTAAGCGGACATTATTTTGGCGCCCCCCAACATTATTTTGCCCCCCCCTCCGCGCATGCCCAGAAGCTCCTGTGCACAGGCGCAGAAGCCTGTAAACACAGCACTCCCTATTCGGCCCCCTCCGCGCATGCCCACGCGCCCCCTGTAAACCAGCACTCCCTATTCGGCATGCCCAGAAGCTCCTGTGCACAGGCGCAGAAGCCAGTAAACACAGCACACCCCATTCGGCAGGCACCCCCCTCCGCGCATGTCCAGAAGCTCCTGTGCACAGGCGCAGAAGCCTGTGAACGCAGCACTCCCTATTTGGCATGCGCCCCCCCTCCGCGCATGCCCAGAAGCTCCTGTGCGCAGGCGCAGAAGCCTGTAAATGCAGCACTCTTTATTTGGCATGCACCCTCCCTTCCGCGTATGCCCAGAAGCTCCTGTGCGCAGGCGCAGAAGCCTGTAAACACAACACTTCCTATTCGGCACGCAGGGAGGTTTGCTACGGCGCGGCGTCGGAGCGCACAAGGCCCAACAGTGGAACATCGGCTGGACGCTCTCTGGCGGGCGGGGGAATGCGCCCTTTACCCAGATGGCGCCCCACGCAGCTGCGTCCTTTGCCTACCGGTAGGACCGCCCCTGAATCCGGGCATGCACACATTCCTTGAATTACGTACTAATTTCTTGAATTGCACAAATGGATTATTGAGGGAAAACCATGCTTTCTAAAAGATCGTAATTAACAGAAACAACAAAGCTCAAAAAATCCCATGAAGCTGAAGATAAAATCAAATTGGCATGTCAAATGTTCAATAAAATGATAAAGCTAGATAGTAGTTTAAGACAGTGATTAAGTGATCCATTTCTTCATGAATGAATGAGCTGCTAATTAGACAAAGGAAACAAAACTGTCATCGCAGAGTAAAAGGAAACAAAAGAAAGCAAGGCATTATGTGCCACTTCACCGTCAAAGAAAACATCATCACCCCTTCTCATTTCATAAGTTGGCATCAGAAGTCAACAAATAAGTGCATTCAGTTAGTTACTAAATCGTGGACATCCAAGTGCTTCTCAAAAAGCACACCAGCGGAATACGAGAATCAGGCTGACGCTGCTAGAGCCGACCAGCGCATCACCATTTCACAAATTAGTCCAATCAAGATTTTAGAAGAAGCCTTAAACGAGTCACAAACTCAAACAGGGAACACAGAAGATTGCTCTATTATCTTTAAACCATAATTAGGTTCTCAACATGTAAGCTGTATTACAAATGGCAATTAGTCATATTTCAAGCACGAATTAATGTTTACTTACACCCTGCTGCTTGGGATAATCTTGTGTCCATCTCGAAACCAAGTCACTTGTGGTCTTGGATAGCTTGTGATGCGAGGGAAGTTGAGAACGGTGGCTTGCCCTTCAGACACCGTCTTCCTCTTGTCCACGTCCTGGAAATTTCCCATGTCTGCAAAGAAAAGTTATACTAAGAATCTAAGAAGTTTCTTTTTTCTGTGCTGCGTTGATATTGTTTTCGGGGTCAGTGGGTAGAATAATTATGTTTTATAGCAGTCATTGACATAGCTGTAATTAAGTTATGAGACATACCAGACCTTGTAGTAATAATGCTGATGAGTGTAGGTTTCTGGGTGTGTAGTGAGGCATGAGGCTGCATGTTTGCATTTCCGTGGCTGGACAATTGACTTTTCCCCAATTGAATATTGGCACAGTTAGTAACGGATGCAGGGTCTTGAAATGTTACTTTATAACAGGGGTAGGGAACCATGATTGCATCTGGCTCTCCCTCTTCCTTCCTTCCTCCCCCTTCACCCCATGCCCGGATTAACACCTTTTTGCGCCCTAGGCCACACTTTGGAATTACGCCCCCTTTAAGCCGACCTCTACTGCACGTTCCGTCCCCCCCAGGAAAGGGCCGGGCCCCCTCCTTACCCGCTGGGTGGCAGAGCAGGAAGGCCAAGGCCACCAGGAGGCTCTGCCAGGCGGTCCCCATGGCCAGGCGGAAGGAGGAGTGTCCTAGCAGCCGAGAGCCAGGGGACGGGACAGGAGAGCCGAGGCAAAGCGAGCGGGCGGGCATGTGTCCTCTGTCCCTGTGCTTGGTCGGTGTGCCAGGAAGGCAGAAGAGTCCCACCTGGCAGGGCAAGGGGCACGCCACACCCACAGCCAGCCCCCCTCCCCCGGCAGAGAAAGTGTCCTCCCCCCCTGCGCGGACCCTGAGCCTTGACTCCGACCCTCGCTCGGCCCAAGTCTTCTGGAGGAGCCTCCTCCCTCCCTCCCTGCCGGTTGCAAAGGTCCTGGGCTGAAGATGTGCCCTCAAGGGCAGAGGCTCCCCGAGGGGGCGGGTCCATTGCCAAATGAGAGCGAAAGGGGCCCCCTCCCTCCCTCTCTCCCTCCCTCCCTCCCGCAAAAGCCAGGTTTCGGCAGCTGAACCCACTCTCCCCACCCATGTTTTGATGATAGAAGCCACGAGGGAAGACTGGCTGACATGGGCAATTCACCAGCCCTGGAGGAGACTCCGGCAAGGAAGACCCTCCCCCCGGGACTGCCCCCCCCCCTGCGCAACCCATTCAGAACACACACACTCGTAAGGGTCATTACTTGCACAAAAGCAAAGAGTTCCCCTGGTGAACAATCGCTCTCTCTCTCGGACACACACACACACACAGCCTTCCTCTCTCTTCCTCTCTCTCCTCCCTCCTCCCTCCCTCCCAAGAAGCAGAGCCCCCACCTGGCCTCCTTCCTTCCCAGCCAAGGGAGCAGCCAAGGGCCCCACGGGACAGCCTCCCCGGGAAAGCTAGAGGGAGGGAGGGGGCCAGCCAGGCCGGGGTGCCCGCCCGCACACCTTTCACTCCCTCCCTCCGCAAAGGAGGTCATGTCCAGAACTGGAAGGGAGGGAGGGAGAAGAGGGCCAGGTCTTTGGGATTGGACCAGGGGGCAAAGCCAGGCACCCTCCTCACAACCAACTCCCCCTTGGCATTTGCAAGCTCCGAGAGTTGGGAGAGGCCCCAGGGGCCAGAAACGGCATTTTTATTTGTTTCAAAAAAAATTTGGTCTGTGATCTGCGCCCCCCTCGGCTTGCGTCCCTAGGCCATGGCCTAGGTTGGCCTTATGGGTAATCCGGGCCTGCTTCACCCTTTCCCTCCCTCTCTGCCCTTCCTTCTTTCTTCCATCCAACCTCTTCCTTCCTGATCCTTCCTTTCTTTCTCCCCCTTCACCCTTTCCTTCTCTCCTTCCTTCTTTCCCCCATTCTCCCTGCCTCTTCCTTCCTTCCTCTTCTATTCTTTTCCCCCAAGTCTTCCTTTCCTTCTCCTTCCTTTCTTTTCACTTCCCCCTCTCTCCCCTTCTTTCTTTTCTTCTTTTCCCTTCATCATTTTACTTTTTCCTCACTCCCTTTCCTTTCTTTTCCCCATCCTTTCCTTTCCTCCCTACCCATTTCCTTCTTTCTTTTCCCCTCCTTGTCTCTCTCCTGCTTTTCTTTTCTTCCTTATCCATAGTTTGTTCTTTTCTTTCTTCCTCTCCCCTTCCCTCCTTTATTTCCTCTGTCTTTCTTTCTTTCCTTCCCCCTTCCTTCCTTCCGTTTTCTCTTCCTTCCCAGAGTCCTGAGCATGCCTTTTGCAGAGCCAGGTCTGAAGTGTCCAGTCATTCTGCCTTTTCTCATCATATGTAGGTATATACTCACATTTAGTTGAATTCAGTCTTAAAATATATTATATATATTATATGGCTCTCACTGAAATACATTTTCAAGTATTTTGCTTTCATGGCTCTCTGAGTCAAAAAGGTTCCCGACCCCTGATTTATAATAACTAAAAGCAATCCCAATAGTTATACAAACACGACACCTTTGTACTCTTATAAAACTGCTTCTCTGTTTAGGAGTTGAAGCAAAAATATGTATTTTCCAATACCTTTTAATTATTTTCTATGTTTCCACTATTGGAAGTCTTCGGTGCATTTTAAATTATAATAATAAAAAAGTCCAAATTTAATTCAACAAGAAAAAAAGCCACAGATAAAAGTAGCAAGATGGAAGATGGAAGGCCGGCCGGACTCCGTATCCTCTTGTTTCCATCAGTGCCTTGAGGCCGTCACTGGATGGCTGCGTGCCAGTAGATTGAGGGTGAATCCAGCGAAGACGGAGATACTGTGGCTGGGTCGACCGGATTGTGCGGTGGTCCAGCTTCCCACCCTGGATGGCGAGGCACTTTGCCCATCATCATCAGTAAAAAGCCTGGGGGTTGTTTTTGACCCTTTGTTGTCTATGGAGGCCCAGGTCTCCACTGTCAGCAAAACCGCCTTTTTCCACCTACGACAGGCTAGGTGGCTGGCCCCCTACTTATCTAGAGACAACCTAGCCACAGTTATCCAAGCCACGGTCATCTCAAGGATAGACTACTGTAATGCCCTTTACATTGGCCTGCCCTTGTCCGTGATCCGGAAGCTTAAGCTTGTCCAGAACGCCGCTGCTCAACTCCTCGCTGGAGTGCCGGCGAGGAGCCACATAACTCCCATCTCACAGCAGCTTCATTGGCTCCCAGTCGAGCACCAGATCACTTTGAAGGTGATGGTGTTAACCTTCAAGGCCTTATATGGTCTGGAGCCGATGTATCTGAGGGACCGTCTCACCCCCTATCAACCCCAGAGGTCACTCCGCTCTGAAGATCTGAATCTCCTCGAGGTGCCTGGTGTCAAGACCATCCATCTGGCCTCGACCCGACGTAGGGCCTTCTCTGTGGTGGCTCCAACTATCTGGAATACTCTGCCAGCTGAAGTGCGTGCCCTGCAAAACCTCCTTGCCTTTCGCAGGGCCTGTAAAACCTATCTCTTCAAACTGGCATTTAGTTGTTGATTTTTGTGCTTCTGCAGAGTTAGTTTTAGTTTAAATTTAGAATAGTTTATCTGATGTTTTTATCTGTCTTTAGTCTTATGCTTGTGATTGTGAGCCACTCCGAGCCCTCGGGGAATGGCGGCATACAAGAATGATTAATAAATAAATAAATAAATAAATAAATAAATAAATAAAAGTCAGGAATGTTAAATAATAGAGTGGCTGGAAAAGTATTAATAAGATGGGCAGTCTCTCAAACTGTTGGAAGGCCAGATTATAATTTGGAAAAAAAGAACATGAATAAATTCCTATGCACACTGCACATACTCATAGTGCAAAAAACACTTATTTATTATTTATTTATTTAAAATTTTTATACCCCGGCCTTCTCACCCCCGAAGAGGGACTCAGACCGGCAAACAGCAAGTATTCAATGCTAACATTTAAAATCGAACAACATCATAAATTTACAATAAAACCAATCAAAAATACAAAAATACAAGGGAGGGTTAGCGACTTTAGTCGCGTGATCTGATTTCATTTGGGAGGGAGGGGCGGATCTAATTCCATTTGGGAGGGAATTCCACAGCTGGGGGGCCACCACAGAAAAAGCCCTGTCCCTCATCCCCACCAGGTGCGCCTGTGAAGGTGGTGGGACTGAGAGCAGGGCCTCTCCAGACGATCTTAGCACTCTTGACGGTTCATAGGGGAGAATACGTTCGGACAGGTAAACTGGGACGGAACTGTACAGAGTTCTGTAGGTGAACACCACCACTTTGAATTGTGCCCGGAAGCTAATTGGCAGCCAGTGGAGCTGGCGCAACAAGGGAGTTGTGCGCTCCCTGTACCCCGCTCCCATTAGTAGTCTGGCTGCTGAGCGCTGGACTAATTGCAGCTTCCGGGCAGTCTTCATAGGCAACCCCACGTAGAGAGCGTTGCAGTAGTCTATACGGGATGAAACCAGAGCGTGGACCACCGTGGCCAAGTCTGACTTCCCAAGATATGGGCGCAGCTGGCGCACAAGCCTGAGCTGTGCAAAAGCTCCCCTGGCCACTGCCGAGACCTGGGGTTCCAGGCTCAACGATGAGTCCAGGATCACTCCCAGACTGCGAACCTGTGCCTTCAGGGGGAGTGTAACCCCGTCAAGCACAGGCTGTAACCCTATGCCCTACAACTGACCAGGAGAACCTCTGTTTTGTCTGGATTTAGTTTCAATCTGTTAGCCCTCATCCAGTCCATTACAGCGGCCAAGCACCGGTTCAGGACTTGAACAGCCTCCTTAGTAGCAGGTGGGAAGGAGTGACAGAGTTGGACATCATCTGCGTACAGATGACACCCCACCCCGAAACTCCGGATTACACTTAAAAACAATACAATAATTAAAATGAAGAACAATTTAAACAAATATCAACTTATTAGTATTTCAATGGGAAGTGTGGTCCTGCTTTTGACTGATGAGATAGGTTGTTGTTGTTGTTGTGTTCTTTCAAGTCATTTCAAACTTAGGTTGGACCTGAGCGAGGTCCGGGTAAATGAACTTGGAGGTCCGTCTTAGTTTGAGGACCCTGGTCTAGGCCAAGCAAACCTCCTTGTGAATGCCAAAGTGAGAATTTCCGGGGGGGGGGGGGTTGGCAGCTGATGTGCAACTGTGAAGACGTGCGAGGGTGAGAATGATTGATAGACGGAGGAACCAGATGCCCCCCCAGGCCCTCCCCCCCCGGGGTACATGCCTGTGTGTGAAAGGTAACACTGGAACCACTGCAGCACAGAGCCTCAAATTCCCCAACACTCTAGGCCAGGGGTGGGCAATTATTTTTTCCAAGGGGCCACATGAGAAGCAAAAAATATTATGGAGGGCCGCACCTAAAGGCGGAACTACATGCTAATTTACATTATTTATTTATTTATTCCCTTACTATATTTACTACTAGCTTGGGGACCCGGCCCTGCCTGGGTTATTTGTGAAGCGCAGCGGGATGTAGAGTGGGTCATGGGGGCTCTGTGTGCCAAGTTTGGTCTTGATCCATCATTATTGGGAGTTGCAGTGGTATCATGAAATTACTGAAGGTAGTGCAAGTCCCATCATCTCTGTTCTCCCCCAAAGTGTAGTAGGATGTAGATTGGGTCATGGGGGCTCTGTGTGCTAAGTTTGGTCTGTATTGGTGAATGGATGAGGGATGCCTTCGTTTTCGTAAGTGAGTGAAGGTACTTCAAGTCCCATCATCCGTGGTCCGTCTCACAGTAAACTGCACCAGGCTGTAGAGTGGGTCATGAGGGCTCTGTGTGCCAGATTTGGTGTTGATCAGTCATTGGATTAGGTTTGTAGCAGGATTGGGAAGTGAGGGAAGGTACTGCAAGTCCCATCATCCATGTTCTCTCCCCCTCCAAACTTCAGTAGGATGTAGAGTGGATCACTGGGGCTCTGTGTGCCAAGTGTGGACTTTCTCGGTGTTTTTTGGGGACCACAGTGGTCTGTGGGAACAGAGGAGTGTGAAAATACTACAAATTCCATCATCCATTGTCAGTCCTCCCCCGAACCTCACCAGGACGTGAAGGCAGTCATGGGGGTTATGTGTGCCAAGTTTGGTCTTAATCGGTAATTGGATGAGGGTCGCAGCAGACTTGGGAAGTGAGTAGAGGTACTTCAAGTCCCATCATCCATGGTCCACCCTCCTCCGAACTGCACCAGAATGTAGAGTGGGTCATGAGGGCTCTGTGTGGCAAGTTTGGTGTTGATCAATCATAGGATTAGGTTTGTAGCAGTCTTGGAAAGTGAGGGAAGGTACTGCAAGACCCATCATCCATGTTATGTCCCCCTCCAAACTTCAGTAGGATGTGGACTGGGTCACTGGGGCTCTGTGTGCCAAGTGTGGTCTTTATCAGTGTTTGTTGGGGGCCACAGTGGTCTGTGGGAACAGAGGGGTGTAAAAGTACTACAAATCCCATCATCCATTGTCAGTCCTCCCCCAAACCTCACCAGGACGTGAAGGCAGTCATGGGGGTTATGTGTGCCAAGTTTGGTCTCGATCAGTGATTGGATGAGGGTTGCAGCGGACTTGGGAAGTGAGTAGAGGCACTTCAAGTCCCATCATCCATGGTCCACCCTCCTCCGAACTGCACCAGGACGTAGAGTGGGTCATGGGGGCTGTGTGTGCTGAGTGTGGTCTGTATTGGTCCTTTTTGGTGGCCTCAGTGGTCTGTGGGAACCAAAGTGTTGGAAAGTACTACAAATCCCATAATCCGTGGGTCATGTCCCCCGACCCATGCCAGGACGTAAAGGGGGTTAGGGGGGTTATGTGTACCAAGTTTGGTGCAGGTCCATCACCCGCGCTGGTCGCTGTGGCCTGTGAAAGTGGCTGCCACATATCCGCCCTGGCCTGTGAAAGTGGCTGCCACATATCCGCCCTGGCCTGTGAAAGTGGCTGCTTCCGCCCTTCCGCCCTCCCGCCCTCCGCATACACACATACAAACATTCCGTTTTATAAAGGTATACAGATATATTACACATCACTAATATTAACATATTAATATATCAAGAAATATTCATATATTATTAGTATTAATATCATAATTATATTATAGTATACAATATATATACACATTATAATATATTGAAATTATTATATAATATAACATCATATTATATTATTTAGTATATTATTATATTATTATTATAATAAAATTATTATACAACAATAATAAAAAAACCACTAAAATAAAATAATGCTTCCTTGTCGTCCCCTTCTCTGGAGAGTTTATGCAGAGGCTTGGTGGCCATCAGTCAGGGGCGCTTTGATTGTGTATCCCTGGGGGTTGGGCTGGATGGCCCTGGGGTCCCTTCCCTCTCGATGGCTTCCTGTTCCCACCTTTCTAAAAACCTCCTGACAGCGAGCCTTTGAGATTCGTGATGGAAAAGGAAGAGATCAAATCCCATTGAAAGGATGGGAAACGTAGGACCAAACTTGGCACGAATCCTCAGTATGTCCAAATGTGAACACTGGGGAAATTTGGGGAAAATAGACATTTGGGAGTTGGAGTTGCTGGGATGTATAGTTCACTTACCAAGGATGCCCGGCGGCGGCGCTTGCTCCCTCCCTCCCTCCTTCCCTCCCTGGCCTCCTCCTCCTCCTCTTCTCCCCCCTCCCTCCCTCTCTGTCGGTCGCTCTGCTTGCCTGCCTGCCTCACCCGCTCACCACTTGCCCTCTCACCTGCTCCGGCTCTCCCAACGCCGGTGACAGCAAGGCCAGGCAGGGGAGGTAATCTCACTGCCTGGCCTTGCGGTTGCACCCGGTGCTGGGAGAGCCAGAGTGGGTGAGAGGGCGAGGCGAGCGGCGGGCAGGGCGAGCGGGCAAGGCGAGTGGCGAGCAAGCCTGCCTGCCTGCCAGGGCCCTGAGGAGGGCCGGATAGAATCGGCCAAAGGGCCGCATCCGCCCTATGGGCCGTAGTTTGCCCACCCCCGCTCTACGCATTCTAGGCATTCCAGGAGGGTACCATGGTCTGCAAGTTAAGATCCAGGAGATCCTATGAGAATCTCAGAGCATTCTTTTGGATCATCCAGAAGTTCTAATACTTTTCGAAGGTGTACACACAGTGTATTAAGGAAGGAGATTACAACCAAAATATTAAAAAAACAGTGGTCAGATTACATATATTCAACCAAATAACACCAGTTTCTGTTTTCTTTTACAGCTTAATTAAGGTTGATGAGAGTTGCATTTCAGTAATTTCTGGACAACCATGTATTCCCATCTCAGCTCTAAGCTTGTCTAAGCCTCGATATGCAAGTCAACGTATATAATGTTTAGCCATTGTTACCTTTTTAGCCATTTTTTTGAAATTTCTGCAATATACTATTTAGAGAGCTGCAGTGAAATTCGTAACAGAAATATACATCAGGGTTCAATTATATAAAGAGAAAATACAGACAAAAACTAGCAATCCGTACAAATTGACTGGAAAATCAAGTCATTATTTGGGGGATTAAATCATTAGCATGATTTTTTCAGGGATATAAAATAATTACCACTGCACTGGATGGTTCAGAAAAGTCCACATATTTTGTTTACAACTACAATCAGATTACCTACTTAAAAAGACGTATTGAGCCATGTAGACCATTCTAATTAACCTTCTTGTTACATTATTAGTATAGCTTTTACAATTTAGACATTCTCTAATTAAGACCTGCCTGTGCAATTTCCGTGCACCTTCCCTCCAATCCATTTACAATGAACAGTTTTGTGAGCATCGTGTTTTCTCTTTTACCACAAAAGTTATCTTAAGCAGTAAAGTCTGATATTAAGCATGTATGTATACATTTCTACACAATGGATTGATTTAAATAAAAAGAATTGATGAATAATTTGGTGAGAGTTGGGGGTAATTACTACTACGGAGCTGCTTGCATCAATGTTTGAAGGTTTAATTTGTCTACACCTCAGGTTATCTGTTCAATGCATAAATTATAAGACCTTTATTATTACCTTTATTATTATTCCTATAATGGCGCTCCATGCAGACACCTCCACATGACCTTGGCTCTTTGGCTTAGAAATGGAGGTGAGCACCAGAGTTGGACAGGACTGGACTTAATGTCAGGGGGAAAACTTTACCTTAACTTTCAGCGAGCAAAGGGCGGGAGTCAGGGCGGAGAGAGGCGTCGGGGACGGGGGCCATGACTCCCGCCCCTCACTCGCACTGTCCCCTCAAGGCTGGAGAAGCTGGTGGGAGTGCCAAAGCTGGGGGAGGGGGTGGGGCATGGCGCGGCCTGGCTCCACCCCTCCCCCGGCTTTGGCACTCCCAGCAGCTGCGCCAGCCTTGAGGGGACAGTGCCACGCCCGCATTGTGCTGGCTCTGCCACCGCTAGCTTGGCATTTCCCCTCAAGGCTGGAGAAGTTGTGGGAGAGCTGAAGCCGGGGGAGGGGGCGGGGCATGGCGCGGCCTGGCTCTGCCCCCTCCCCGGCTTCGGCACTCCCAGCAGCTGCTCCAGCCTTGAGGTGACAGTGCCAAGCCAGCATTGTGCTGGCTCTGCCACCGCTGGCTTGGCACTGCCCCTCAAGGCTGGACAAGTTGTGGGAGAGCTGAAGCCGGGGGGAGGGGCGGGGCATGGCGCGGCCTGGCTCTGCCCCCTCCCCCGGCTTTGGCACTCCCAGCAGCTGCTCCAGCCTTGAGGGGACAGTGCCAAGCCAGCATTGTACTGGCTCTGCCACCGCTGGCTTGGCACTGCCTCCTCAAGGCTGGACAAGTTGTGGGAGAGCTGAAGCCGGGGGAGGGGGCGGGGCATGGCGTCACCTAGCTCTGCCCCCTCCCCCAGCGTTGGCACTCCCAGCAGCTGCTCCAGCCTTGAGGAGACAGTGACAAGCCAGCATACTGCTGGTTCTGGTACCGCGGGCTAGGCACTGCCCCCTCAAGGCTGGACAAGTTGTGGGAGAGCTGAAACCAGGGGGAGGGGGCAGGGCATGGGGCAGCCTGGCTCTGCCCCCTCCCCCGGCTCTGGCATTCCCCGCAGCTTCGCCAGCCTTGAGGGGACAGTGCCAAGCCAGAATTGTGCTGGCTCTGCCACCGCTGGTTTGGCACCGCCCCCTCAAGGCTGGACAAGTTGTGGGAGAACTGAAGCTGGGGGGAGGGGGCGGGGCATGGCGGGGCCTGGCTCCGCCCCTCCCTAGCTTTGGCACTCCCAGCAGCTGCTCCAGCCTTGAGGGACAGCGCCAAGCCAGCATTGTGCTGGGTCTGCCACCGCTGGCTTGGCACTGCCCCCTCAAGGCTGGAGAACCTGTGGGAGAGCTGAAGCCAGGGGAGGGGCGGGGCATGGCGCGGCCTGGCTCTGCCCCCCCCCCGGCTTTGGCACTCCCAGCAGCTGCTCCAGCCTTGAGGTGACAGTGCCAAGCCAGCATTGTGCTGGCTCTGCCACCGCTGGCTTGGCACTGCCCCCTCAAGGCTGGACAAGTTGTGGGAGAGCTGAAGCCGGGGGTAGGGGCGGGGCATGGCGCGGCCTGGCTCTGCCCCCTCCCCCGGCTTTGGCACTCCCAGCAGCTGCTCCAGCCTTGAGGAGACAGAGCCAAGCCAGCATTGTGCTGGCTCTGCCACCGCTGGTTTGGCACTGCCCCCTCAAGGCTGGACAAGTTGTGGGAGAACTGAAGCTGGAGGGAGGGGGCGGGGCATGGCGTGGCCTGGCTCCGCCCCCTCCCCTAGCTTTGGCACTCCCAGCAGCTGCTCCAGCCTTGAGGGGACAGCGCCAAGCCAGCATTGTGCTGGCTCTGCCACCGCTGGCTTGGCACTGCCCCCTCAAGGCTGGACAAGTTGTGGGAGAGCTGAAGCCAGGGAAGGGGGCGGGGCATGGCGTGGCCTGGCTCTGCCCCCTCCCCCAGCTTTGACACTCCCAGCAGCTGCTCCAGCCCTCAGGGGGCAGTGCCAAGCCAGCATTGTGCTGGCTCTGCCACCGCTGGCTTGGCATTGCCTCCTCAAGGCTGCAGAAGCCGTGGAAGAGCTGAAGCTGGGGGGAGGGGGCGGGGCATGGCATGGTCTGGCTCCTCCCCAGCTTTGGCACTCCCAGCAGCTGCTCCCAGCAGGCCACCATCCCCCAGCCATTCTTTACTGTGTTAAAGTGTCATTTTGTGTCATTTTGGTTGCTGGTGTGCCCCCGGATTTTTTTAATGTTAAAAGTGTGCCGCGGCTCAAAAAAGGTTGGGGAAACACTGTACTAGTGTACTTGAAAGTTACTTATGGTACAACGAACAACCCATTGATCCAATTCTAAAGTGCATATGTTTGTAGACTGACACAAGAAATTAGTCGCCATAACAGCTAAGAGACATTACTAACAACATTTATGTGAGTTTTTTTCAGGAGCTAAATGTTTCAAAATCTTATGATGAGGTGTATGCAATTGTGAAGGCCCTGTTGTCTGACAGAAGTCCCAGCTGCCTGCACAGAATCAGTGTAAGTAATTGGGATTTGCTCATTTGTATGGCTGATGAGATTTGCTCGTGTTCAAACAGCAGCCCTGGATGTAAACAGAGAGGCCGATACTAAGATTTCTCAAAAGAAGCAGCTGCTATGACCCACCTGCCTATGAAAGGACAGAGGATGATGCCTTATGTGGAAAGAGGAGTAGCCACTGTTGTCAGGCATTCGATAAAAAACAAATGCATTGGGCTCTGCAGAAGATACATTTCTGGCATTTCTACAAAGAAAGGTTGTCTTCCGCCATAAATCTCAGAAAGCTACAACAGAAGTTTCTGATGACCGTATAAAACTAGGGATCTGATAAAATGAGAGATCTTTGTCCCAGTCTTCTCAAGAAAGGCGGGGACAAAGATCATATAAAAGATTTTTACACTTGCAGATTGGTTGAAATTTTGAAGATCTAGAACGGTTGTTCTCAACCTTCCTAATGAGGCAACTCCTTAATCCAGTTCCTCATGTTGTGGTGACCCCTACCCATAACATTATTTTCGTTGCTACCTCAAAACTGTAAATTTGCTACTATGTATTGTTGAAGGTTTCCATGGCTGGGATCACTGCGTTGTTTAGGTTTTTCGGGCTATATGGTCATGTTCTAGAAGTATTCTCTCCTGATGTTTCGCCTACATCTATGGCAGGCATCCTCACAACCTCTGAGGATGCCTGCCAGAGATGTAGGCGAAACGTCAGGAGGGAATACTTCTAGAACAGTGTTTCCCAACCAGTGTGCCGTGGTGAGCGATCATTAGGTGTGCTGTGGGAAATTGGCCTCTCCAGGAAAGGAGGGGGGGGGGGGGAGAAAGAGTCTAGTGTGTTGAAGTATAAAAACCCTAAGAAACCTACCTCGATAAAGGCACAAAATTACAAACATTGACCTTAGAGTTATAGTTCACCTACATCCAGACAGCACTGTGGACTCAATCAATTATGGATCGGGACCAAACCTGGCACGAATACTCAATATACCCAAATGTGAACACTGATGTAGTTTGGGGAAAATATACCTTGACATTTCGGAGTTGTAGTTGTAGTTGCTGGGATTTATAAGAACATAAAAACATAAGAAGAGCCATGCTGAATCAGACCTCAGCCCATCTAGTCCAGCATCCTGTATCACACAGTGGCCCACCAGTTGTACACGGGGATCTCGAGCAGAAAGGAGGGCAAAACCCTCACCTGCTCCCAACCCCCCACAACCAGTACCCAGGGAAATCCTGCCTACCTCAACCAACTCCGAGGTGGCACTTGAATGTCCTTTTCAGTAACTACCGATACACTTGGTATCCATGAATCTGTCTAATCCTGCCTTGAAGTTGTTCAGACTGACAGCTGTCACAACCTCCTCTGGAAGTGAGTTCCATAACCCAATGACCCTCTGGGTGAAGAAATATTTCCCTTTATTAGTCCTGACTTTCCTACCTTGGAGGTTTAGGGAGTGCCCCCTAGTCCTAGTGTTGTGTGACAGAGAAAATATTTTTTCTTTATTCACCTTTTCTATCCCATGCATGATTTTATACACTTCGATCAAGTCACCTCTTAAACGCCGTCTTTCAAGGCTGAAAAGACCAAGGCGTTGCAACCTGGTTTCATAAGGGAGCCGCTCCATCCCTTGGATCATTCTTGTTGCCCTTTTCTGTACCTTTTCCAGTTCCATTATATCCTTCTTAAGGTGCGGAGACCAGAATTGTACACAGTACTCCAAATGTGGCCTTACCATTGATTTGTAGAGAGGTAATACAACAATTGCTGACCTATTTTCGATTCCCTTCTGCTCATGCCTAGCATAGAATTTGCTTTTTCACTGCTGCTGCGCACTGGGTTGACATCTTCATTGAGCTGTCCACCAAGACCCCAAGATCCCTTTCCTGGTTTGTCTCGAAAGCTTTGACCCCATCAATTGGTAGGTGTAGTTGGGGTTCTTTGCCCCGATGTGCATGACTTTACACTTGTTTAGGTTAAAATGCATTTGCCACTTTGTTGCCCATTCACTCAATTTCGAGAGATCTTTCTGGAGCTCTTTACAGTCAGTTTCATTTTTAACTACCCTGAACAATATAGTGTCGTCTGCAAACTTTGCTACCTCAGAATTCACTCCTACATCCAGATCATTAATGAATAAATTAAAAAGTAATGGACCCAAAACTGAACCTTGGGGTACGCCACTTCTCACCTCTTTCCACCCAGAGAAATGTCAGTTTATTACCACCCTTTGTTTCCTACAGTTTAGCCAGGTTCCAATCCAGGACAAGACCTGTCCCCTGATTCCATGGCTGAAGAGCTTATTTAGGAGCCTTTGGTGAGGACTTTGTCAAAAGCCTTTTGAAAGTCAAGGTAAACAATATCAATTGGGTCCCCTTTATCTATGTGTTTATTTACACCCTCAAAGAATTCTAACAAGTTAGTAAGACATGATTTGCCTTTGCAGAAACCATGTTGATTTTCCTTCAGCAATGCCTGTTCTTCTATGTGCCTAGTAATATTTTCTTTAATAATGGTTTCCATCACTTTGCCTGGAACTGAGGTTAAACTGACTGGTCTATAATTTCCTGGATCACCTCTGGATCCTTTCTTGAAGATCGGTGTTACATTTGCCTCCCTCCAGTCCTCGGGTACAGTGCCTGATCTTAGAGAAAGGTTATATATCTTAGCTAGAAGTTCAGCAATTTCACACTTGAGTTCCTTAAGAACTCTGGGGTGGATGTCGTCTGGACCTGGTGATTTGTTGACATTTAGTTTAGTAAGGCATATGAGAACATCCTCCTTGTTTATCTCTATCTGTTTTAATTCTTTTAATTCCCTCCCTGAAAAAACTGACTCAGCTGCAGGCATATGTTGTCTGTCCTCCTGTGTGAAAACGGAGGCAAAGAAGTCATTTAGCCGCTCAGCAATCTCCTTGTCTTTGCTGATTTTCCCTTTCTGACCATTTTCGCCGAGTGGCCCAACTGCTTTTCTAGTTGGGTTCCTGCTTCTGATGTACTTAAAGAAGTTTTGTTGTTTTAAAATATTCTTTGCTATGTGTGCCTCAAAATCTCTCTTGGCTTTCCTGACTGTTGCTTTGCATTTAGTTTGCCAGAGCTTGTGTTCCTTTCTGTTCTCCTCGGTAGGAAGAGCCTTTCATTTCTTAAATGAGTTTTTCTTCTTTCCAATCACATCTTTTACTTCTAGTTTGCCTACAATCAAAAAACGTTCTGAACCCCACCAATGATAGAATTGGGCCAAATTTCCCACACAGAATTCCCATGACCAGCAGAAAATACTGTACTTTCTGATGGTTTTTGGTGACCCCTGTGACACCCCACTCGTGAACCCCCGGGGTGTCCTGACCCCCACGTTGAGAACCGCTGATGTAGAACAACTTATGGCTTGCTATCTTTCTTAGTGATAGGGAAAATCTACAGTGGATAGTTTATGTTTCTGACATGCAGTTTCTATAACTCCCACTTTTGACACTTTTCTTGATAAATTATAGTATTAAAAAGGTGGGAATATTTAATTCTAAATCAATAAAAGGGTGACCAAAGAGTGGTCATCTGAACTCCCGTTTGCTCCTCTATTAATGAGGAGCTGGCATCGAAGCCGTTTTCAAATCCTGGTTAAGAGAAAATCCATTAACTTTAATTAATGCTGGTACCCATACAACGATTAGCAAAGATAAAGGCCAAAGGGAATTCATGCTTCAGAAGACAGTCAGGCTGGAAGTGAAGAGCTAGGCAATCTTATGCCTTACTCTAGATTGCTTAAAAGCAGTTAAGAGATCCCCGCCACTATGTTTACACTACCCTTGTCCAATATTGATGAAATAATTTAAAAACTGAACGACTCCGTCATTCCATCACAAAATTTGAATCAGTATCTGTTGGAGGATGGAATAATCATGATAATAATGGTTGGCTAGATGAGTTAATGGCTGCTTGGCCAATTTATACTGCATTACACGCTATTATTATTTTTTTGATGCTAATATTGAACTGAAGGAAAAATAAATCCGGCACACTTTCTCTCATGATACCTCTCTTCTCCATTTAATCACTTCCTACTAAATGGTCATGTCTAATAAAGAATTCCATTCACCCACTTTATCTTCCTGCCATTTATCAAATGACAGCCACTGTTGCTGACCTTCCAGCTAAGTGCCCCGAGGAACAGTAATCAAAGCCTCAGACAGAGACGTGTCGTGGATAAACAAATAGTGAAACTTCATCTCACCTGAAAGATTTCCACTTGTCTTTTATACAATCATAAGGGAAATGTGGTGGCAGAGCACCCCACCAAACACATGGCAATAAACTTTAGTACAGCAAAGGAATCTCTGCTCCATGGGAAGAGGCCCCCCCATCCTTCCCTGGGCTTAGCACCCCAAATTTTGAGTTATTTACTTAATGGCACAAGTTAGCTCCTTCAGTTTCAATATATCTCTCTCTGGCTTTTCTTCGTGAACGAAGATTTAGGCAGGACTCATCCCATGCTTTCTACAAGTGTGTTGATGACTAAAAAGGCCAATCCAAGATAGGCAAGTCCGGCTGAAGAAAGCACAGCAGAAAGACTCCTTGGGTGATGTTTTTTCCAATTTGTGGTTCTTTCTGCGTTGCCGTTTCTCTTCAAGACTCTTTTCAAAAGAGGCCGCAGCATTGTGGATAGTGCGTCTCCACGCCTCCCGATGTGAGGCCAGGGTGGACCATTGTTGGTGATCAATCTGGCTGAGCCTGAGATGCTGTTTCAGGGATTCCTTATATCTCATTTTTGGGGCGCCTCTCTTGTGCTGACACGTGGCAAGTTCACCGTAGAGTTCATCTTTGGGAGGCGTTGGACCTCCATCCTAGAGACGTATCCTGCCCAGCGCAGCTGTGTTCTCAATAGCATGGCCTCAATGCCGGTGATCCCTGCTTGCTCAAGGACAGCAACATTCGTCACATACTCAGTCCAGTGTACATTTAGGATTGTGTGAAGAAAGCGCTGATGAAAGCGTTCAAGGAGTCGTAGGTGCTGGTGATAGGTGAGCCAAGTTTCAGACCCATATAGGGGAATGGACAGTATGATAGCTCTGTACACACTAATTTTTGTACTTTGCCTCAGATGCTTGTTACTCCAGACTCTATTGTGAAGCCTTCCAAATGCACTATATGCCCTTGCTAATCTGTGATCTATCTCTTTATCAATCTTGGCATCTGAAGAGATGATGCTTCCCAGGTAGGTGAACTGCTGAATGGACTTAAGCACAGATTTGCCTATGCTGACGTGGGGATGATGGTGTTCTTCCTGTGGTGCAGGCTGGTAGAGAACTTCCATTTTCTTCAGGCTGACTTCCAGCCTAAACAGCTCAATATATCAACATATAATAAACAATATATCAACATATAATAAAGTCAACACAATGGGCGGGTCAGATCTGTTCCTATGAGAGACCTTCTTTTGAAAACCTAGAGAGAAAATCAGGTGCTGAGTTTCAATATACCAAGTATGGAAAATGAAAACAACACATTTCTGCACTCTAATAGCACCAGAACCGGAAAAGTAAAGCACATACAAATTAAGCAGGAGCAATATGCTTATTGAATATCTAAACATTATTTTGTGCATGTATTTATTCAGTACTAGCTTGGTTACCCAGTAATGCCCAGGTTATTTGGAAAATACATTGTTTGTTTTTGAATGTTAGGTAATATCCATTTGGTAATTTGTAATGTTATTTATTAGGAAAAAACTAGTCTTTGCTTTTGTTTTTTATGAATGCTCCCATTAGAAAAGGCATAAAGATGTGAATGAACTGCAATTCCCGAAAATTCAAACTTGGCCATGTGTGTCTAAGTTTGGTCCAGATTCGATTCACAGTGCTGTCTGGGAGTCCTCTTGGCTTCTCTTCACAAACGAAGATTCAGGAAGGACTCATCCCACCATTGTTGGTGATCAATCGGGCCGAGCCTGATACGTTGTTTCAAGGAGACCTTATATTTCTTTTTGGGGGTGCCTCTCTTGCGCTGACCCGTGGCGAGTTCACCGTAGAGTAGTATCTTTGGGAAGCGGTGGTCCTCCATCCTAGAGACGTGCCCTGCCCAGCGCAGCTGTGTTCTCAATAGCATGGCCTCAATGCTGGTGATCACCGTATGTCGGTCATACCTATCTTTGATGCCATTGATTATACTACCAAGATATATAATGATGTAGATTATCCAAGATATGAAGTCACAGATGATACTGTGAGATTTCCCGCCCTGAGGAAGGACCCTAGAGGTCCGAACGGGGTCGGATCCACAACGGAAATAACATAGGCGTGGGCTTCCCTCTTTCCATCTGGGCTCAATCTTCTTAACAGAGGAGTTGTGGTTGATCGCGGGCTGCTTGCCTTGTTCCATTTGAAAATTACTTCTATGGCTTCCAGTATTCTGAGTTGACTTCCGGCACCAGATCGCCAGCAACCATTTGTCCTCCGCGGCTTGCTTTCTCTACCAATTTGTCTATAGAATTACAAAAACTGTAGCAACTTGGGAGAAGTTGCTCTAACGGAGGGACCTTATTTGGAATACTTTGCCATATTTTGTGGCATAAAACATCATTTATTTCGGACCCTTTGGAAACTAGGTCTTTCCAAAATCACGGGACGACGTATTGACGTCACAGTGTATTTACATCAGGAGCGTGAGTAACGCCCCCTGCTTTTGCCCTAGCTCCGTGAACTGAGTCTGAACCGTACTGTGAGTTGTGACTCTCGATACTCTTATTTATTTAGAGTTTTTTTTCGTGTTTATTTCCAATTGAGTGCTGTTTGTTTTTGACCCTGATTTGCTCATTCTCAGTGCGGACCATATTCTCTCTCCCTGCTACTTTGTATATGCATATACTGTTTATTGGACGAACCTGTAATGTTATTGCTTAACTGAGAACTCAATAGTAACTCTATGTTTTATACACATTTGTGTCTTATTGTATATACAGAGAACTGCATAGGCTGTACGAACGTGAGATCAAGGAGGCTAAGAAATCCTATAATGCCGCCCAGATTACAGCCGCCGGCTCCCGCACAGCCCAGATCTTTAAAGTGGTCCGGAGCCTTCTGGGGTCTCCACAGAGTGATTCCAACAGCTCTACGGTGACGGCAGAGGATCTCCAAGAGCACTTCATCGGGAAAATCACGGCACTTCGGCGCGACCTGCCGCCCATTCCAGAGGAAGGAAATGAGTGGACTCGACATCCAACCCAGACAAACGGGCTCTACTTCACCGAATTCAAACCCCTAACATCGGAAGAGGTGAAAAAGCTGGTGGCCGGGGCAAGGGCTACGACCTGCCCCATGGACCCGTGTCCTTCGCACTTAGTCAAGTCTTGCATAGACACCATACTGGACGCCCTGGTGGACCTGGTGAACCTCTCATTGGACACAGGCTCCTTCCCGAGTCCCTGAAGGAGGCTAGAGTTAGCCCTCTTCTGAAAAAGGCGAACCTCGACCCCAATGATCCGGCGAACTACCGCCCTGTCGCTAATCTGCCCTTTCTGGGGAAGCTATTGGAGCGAGCAGTGGAAAACCAGCTGCGGGACTTCTTGGACCGATCTGGGGGCCTAGACCCGTTTCAGTCAGGCTTCCGAGCGGGCCACGGCGTCGAATCCGTCCTAGTAGCAATCACAGATGACATCCGCCGCCAGTTGGACGGAGGGGGCTCGGCAGTCCTAGTCCTCCTTGACCTAACCGCGGCCTTCGACACCGTTGATCATGATTTGCTACTTCGCCGCTTGGCGGCCTCTGGGATCAAGACAAGGCCCTGACCTGGTTCGGATCGTTTCTGCGGGGTTGCTCGCAGCGGGTCGAGTGGCAGGGCCAGGTCTCCAGGAAATGTGGGCTGGAGTGTGGGGTTCCGCAGGGTGCCATCCTGTCCCCACCCTTTTTAACATCTACGTCCAGCCCCTGGCCGTATCGCTAGAAGCTACGGTTTCAACTGTTATCAATATGCCGATGACACGCAGCTGCTGCTGAAGCTCGACCCAGGGGTGCTGTCGGTACCAAAGCTTTAGCCGGGGCTGAAGGCGGTCACAAGCTGGCTCAGAGCACACAGGCTAAAGATCAACCCAGCGAAAACGGAGATCCTCTGGACCGGCCGACCCGACCCCCACTCTCCACTACCACCCTTTGAGGGCGAGCCCTTGTCCGTAGCCCCGGCGGTAAAGAGCTTAGGAGTACTCTTGGACGAGAAACTGACGATGGAGGCTCAGATCCAGGCCGCTGCTAAGGGTGCCTTCTTCCACCTCCGTAGGGCCCGACGGTTGGCCCCCTATCTACCACCAGAGGCGCTGAGGACGGTGATTCACGCCACTGTGGTCTCCCGTCTTGACTACTGCAACGCCTTGTATGTGGGCCTACCGTTGGCCACGACTCGGAGGTTGAGACTCATCCAGAATGCAGCGGCCAGACTCATCTCCGGGGTATCGGCCAGGAGCCATATTTCACCAATTTTAAAAGACCTTCACTGGTTACCCATTGAGCTTAGAGCGATCTACAAACTCATGGTGATAACCTTCAAAGCTCGGCAAAAAATGGGACCAGCCTACCTGGGCGATCAGCTGACGGACCAACGCTGCGAAAGACCCGCACGCGTAATAAACGGTGTCCGGTTAGCTGTCCCTGGGGTGAGAGAGGCCCGGCTGACAGAGACCCGTAGAAGAGCCTTCTCGGTGGCGGCCCCTACAATCTGGAACTCGCTCCCGCCTGCGCTCAGGGCCACACTGGCCCCGGCCAGATTTCTGGCTGGCCTGAAAACCTGGCTCTTCCGCCAGGCTTTCGGGGACTGAACTGGATGGATGGCAGAGCCTTTTACGGCTCATATCTGCTGTTTTAATTGATGTATCTGTGTTTTTAAAGGATGTAAGTCGCCCGGAGCACCATTGGTGGAGGGCGACTCACAAGTAATAAAGTATTATTATTATTATTATTATATATTGTATATATTGCTGTTTCCTTTACTCAGTGTGTGTTTTTCAGATCAATCTGACTGAGCCTGAGATGTTGTTTCAGGGAGTCCTTGTATTGCTTTTTGAGGGCGTCTCTCTTGTGCTGACCCATGGTGAGTTCACCGTAGAGTAGTATCTTTGGGAGGCGGTGGTCCTCCATCCTAGAGATGTGCCCTGCCCAGTGCAGCTATGTTCTCAGGCAGAGGAAAGAAATCCGTGCCAAACTAACGCGGATCGCTTCTCTTGGCATGAGATCTGGGGCGAAAACCGGCTTTCCGCCCAGATCTAAGGCTGAGGGAAACAATCCGCATCCAAACTGGGCTAAACATGCGTGTCCGACATTAACGAATTAATTCTGAAATTTATGAATTGTTCTGAACTAATTTCGATTTTTCCCCCCAAAAAATTTGGAAGACATTCAGATTTAAAGCGCCAGCGCCCCCTACATCCAACTTCCGTATTGGGCATGGGACGGAAACCGTGCTTGTCTCCATTACAGACCGACTTTGCTGCCAGCTGGACCAGGACAGATCAGCGCTGCTTGTGCTGTTAGATCTCACAGCAGCTTTTGACACGGTAGATCATCCGCTGTTGACCCACCGTTTAGCTGTGAAGGGAGTCAGGTGGACTGCCCTTAAATGAGTGGCCTCCTTTCTCCAAGACCGGGAACAACGAGTGGAGGTGGGAGGGGTGGTTTGGGGGCGCCTCTCTTGCGCTGACCCATGGCGAGTTCACCATGGAGTATTATCTTATTACCATAGAGTGGTATCTTTGGGAGGTGGTGGTCCTCCATCCTAGAGACGTGCCCTGCCCTGCTGTGTTCTCAATAGCATGGCCTCAATGCTGGTGATCCCTGCTTGCTCAAGGACAGCAACATTAGTCACATAGTCAGTCCAGTGTATATTTAGGATTGTGCGAAGACAGCGCTGATGAAAGCGTTCGAGGAGTCGTAGGTGTTGGCGATAGGTGACCCATGTTTCAGACCCATAGATGAGAATAGACAGTACGATAGTTCTGTACACACTGATTTTGGTGCTTTGCCTCATGTGCTTGTTGCTCCAGACTCTCTTGTGAAGCCTTCCGAATGCACCATATGCCTTTGCTAATCTGTGATCTATCTCTTTGTCAATCTTGGCATCTGGAGAGATGATGCTTCCCAGGGAGGTGAACTGCTGAACGGACTTAAGCACAGATTTGCCTATGCTGACGTGGGGATGATGGTGTTCTACCTGTGGTGCGGGCTGGTAGAGGACTTCTGTTTTCTTCAGGCTGACTTCCAGCCCAAACAGCTCTGCAGCTGTTGCAAAGCAGGATGTGAGGCGCTGCAGGGCCGCTTCTGAATGGGCAACAAGTGCAGCATCATCAGCAAAAAAAAAGCTCATGGACTAGATAGTTTAGAGTCTTAGTGTGAGCCCTCAGATGGCTTAAGTTGAACAAGCTACCATCAGTACGATAGCGTATATATATGAGGTGGGGTACAACAAAGTCAAAAACATATGGACATAAAACATATACAATAAATTACATAGATAAAAGCACAAAATATATTAAAAACTTGCACCAAAGACAGATACAAAACTGACATACAGTAGTACTAGAATATTTAGTGTATCACTTGCACTGGATCCGTGTTTGCTAACTGAAATTAGGATAATGAATAACCGTGATTTCCAAAGTTTTGCAAGTTAAAGACCACCAGAGAAGGATAGGCATTATTCAATGGCATAAAGAAGCTGTGAAATTTCTAAGCATGTACGTACAAAACACCTAAAATGAGAGGTCAGGCTTAATTTCAGCATTTGGACACCTGAAAATGAATGGATTGGTTGACAACCAAATGCAATACAAGCCAATCTCAATAACCAAATGAGCTAACCCCTGCAGGGCTGGCACGTCCAAACCTCTGATTGCAGAAACTGTCAAGTCTGACCTCTGATTAAATACTTGACTTTCACTTGGATATATGTGTTGATTCTCTCAATTACAGATGCCAAGATATGTGACTCGAATTGTGAAATACATCTGTTCTTACAGTCACTTTGGGTTTTTCTTTTTATAACAGACTTTTCTTTACTCTCTTTGAAAATAGGTTCCATCTGGTCCTTGAAAGATAAACATATATACACACACACAAATGTTAGTGTGTGTACTTAAGTTGTTAATTTGGTTGTCAAATTTCCTTTAAGATTCCCAGCAAATGTGATCACTGTTAAAGAGGTAATGTTTAGAATAAATTAAACATGTATGTGTTTATCATGTATATTAATCCTTATATAATGGTTTGTGTGTGTGTGTCATAATAGATTAATCTGCTACGGCAGATTTTGAAGAAGAAGATGGCATATATATATTCTATCGTACTGATGGCAGCTTGTTCAACTTAAGCCGTCTGAGTGCTCGCACTAAGACTCTAAACTATCTAGTCCGTGAGCTGCTTTTTGCAGACAATGCTGCCCTTGTCGCACATTCAGAATCAGCCCTGCAGCGCTTAATATCCTGCTTTGCAACAGCTGCAGAGCTGTTTGGGCTGGAAGTCAGCCTAAAGAAAACTGAAGTTCTCTACCAGCCCACACCACAGGAAGAACACCATCATCCCCATGTCAGCAGTTCACCTCCCTGAGGAGCATCATCTCTTCAGGCGCCAAGATTGACAAAGAGATAGATCACAGATTAGCAAAGGTATATAGTGTATTTGGAAGGCTTCACAAAACAGTCTGGAGCAACAAGCACCTGAGGCAAAGCACCAAAATCAGTGTGTACAGAGCTATCGTACTGTCTATTCTCCTGAAACATGGGTCACCTATCGCCAACATCTACGACTCCTCGAACGCTTTCATCAGCGCTGTCTTCGCACAATCCTAAATATACACTGGACCGACTATGTGACGAATGTTGCTGTCCTTGAGCAAGCAGGAGTCACCAGCGTTGAGGCCATGCTACTGAGAACACTGCTGCGCTGGGCAGGGCACGCCTCTAGGATGGAGGACCACCGCCTCCCAGAGATACTACTCTATGGTGAACTCAACACGGGTCAGCCTAAGAGAGGCGCCCCAAAAAGAAATATAAGGACTCCCTGAAACAACACCTCAGGCTCAGCCAGATTGATCACCAACAATGGTCCACCCTGGCCTCACATCGGGAGGCATGGAGGCGCACTATCCATAATGCTGGTAGAGAAATGACAATGCAGGGGAAAAAACGCATCTTGGAAACAACATCACCCAAGGAGACTTTTTGCTGTGCTTTCTTCAACTGGACTTGCCTATTTTGGATTGGCCTTTTTAGTCATCAGTGCGCTTGTAGAAAGCGTGGGATGAGTCCTTCCTAAACTTGACCAGTGATGAAACACAATGCCTCTTCTAACTCTATGATTTTGTGATTTGATGATTCTCGTTTGGATTCTCATTCTCATTCGCACCAGCAAGCATGGTCAATGATCAAGGATGCTGGAAACCGAAACCCAGCAGACACTGGAGAGACACCTGTACCCTAGAAGAAAGATCTATAACTATAGATCCTATGGATCTATAACTGGTACTGTTTTCTTCCTTTGTTAATTGATGGAATGATGTCTATAATACATACTATAACTTTCATGAAGGAGGTAGGATTGTATTAAGAAATTTTGGAATTAATACTCTTATACATACATGCCACTTGAACTTCTGATTTCCTTTGCAAGAGCGCTCCCATTCGGTTCCTCACAACACATTGATAAAAACCAGCATCTGATCTTTGCAAGGAGGGGATGAGATACCTGTAAGACATCGAGACAGAGTAATTATAACACACATTGAATTTCAGTAGGTATTCTCTAGGCATGAGAAAAAAGTTATGAAAATGAAATGATTCGTAAGAAATTCGTAAGAAATGCTACTTTTGAGTATTTCCGCACCTGGAACGCCAACCAGGAAGTGGACTTTCTTTATAGAACTTCGGGGCCAGGATTTTCTTAAGTGTCGTTATTAGGTCGTAAGGGGGGGCACCCTCCTTCTCTCTCACCACCCTCCCGCCTCCCTTGCCAATAAGTATTATGGCAAGGCAAGCCCTAAACTCGCTCCTTCTTTCGGCTGGAAGCCCGGAAAAATGTAAACAGAGAGGATTACTCAGAAGTAAATCTGTAAAGGAGGGCACTTTGGATGAAGGGCCCTCCTTTGTGGATTTACTTCTGAGTAAACCTCTCTGTTTACATTTTTTCCAGGCTTCCCTGCCTCTCCTGCCTGCCAGGATCTAAAGCATCAAAGAGTATTGGGGTGAGAAACCAACCTAATGTATAATAGAATGAATGCTACTGTAAGTGCCTAATATTATAAGTAATCCAACTGGTCATACCTACATTCCATGCACATGCAATAATACAGCAGTAATAACAATAACAAGAGGTAAAATTCAAACTGAAGTATTCTGACTGGTCCCTGCCTCATGCGGTGCAAATGGGCTCTTCTCTATTAGCCCGGGGAAAGCCAGCGTTTTCTGCTTGGGTGCACACACATACATATTCTTGGGGGATTTGCTGCAGAATCCGGGCTCATAGAGAAGATTCTGCAGCAAATCCCCCAAAAGAATATGTATGTGTGTGCACCAAGCAGAAAACGCTGGCTTTTCCCCGGCTCACAGAGAAGAGCCCGTTTGCACCGCATGAGGAGGGACCAGTCAGAATACTTCCGCTTTGAATTTTACCTCTTGTTATACCCATTGTTATTACTGCTGTATTATTGCATGTGCATGGAATGTAGGTATATGACCAGCCTGGGCAAACTTGGGCCCTCACTCCCTCGGGATCGGGGTGAGAGAGAGGCAGCGAGGAGCGAGGGGGGGGCTCCTCCTCCTTTTCTTTTGCTGCTTCCAAGAATAGAATACCCACTCCCTCCCTCCTTCCCTCCCTCCTTCCTATTTGGAGAGTCCCATCTAGAATTCAGTGTGATTTATTCAAGTTTTGGCCTACAACTCCCAGAAATCCCAGCCAATTTACCAGCTGTTAGGATTTCTGGGAGTTGTAGGCCAAAACCATCTGGAATGCGCATGCGCTGGCATACGAACTACTAATGAATTTCGTTAGTAATTAAGTTACATTTTAGAAATTTTTGGAATTTTTTTTGTAAGTCTTTTTTTTACTAATAAAAAAAATCCCCCCCCCCATTTGATTTTAGAATCGCCATTTTTGGGTTCGAAACCATGCCTAATATTCTCCAATATTATATTTATTCAGTACATGTTATCTTACTGTCTAAAAACTAATAAATTTCAAGTTCAGGTCGTCCCCAAGTTAAGAACAAGATAAGTTCTGTAGATTTGCTTTTAAGTTGAATTTGTATGTAAGTTGGAACAGGTACATTTTAAGTATATCTCCAGCCTCTCTAAGTGTATATGTATTTATACACACCCACTCACTCACATATATATACTTTGAATAGCCTAGGGCAGTGTTTCCCAACCAGTGTGCCGGGGCACACTAGTGTGCCGTGAGCGATCATCAGGTGTGCCGTGGGAAATTGGAACCTCCAGGAGGGGAGGGGGGAGAGTCTAGTGTGTTGAAGTATACAAACCCTAAGAAACCTACCTCAATAAAGGCACAAAATTACAAACACCCCTCCTCCCCACCCGTTGTCTACTTGGTCTCTCCCTCTCCATGCATTGGGAAGGCCTGCCTCTCTTTCCCCAAGTAGAGACCTCCTCTTGCCTCCCCCCCTGGGCCTAATGCCCCCCCCCGGTGCGCGCGACACTGCTCTTGGCCTTCCTCCGGCTCCCTGTCTGCCGCCGCCTTCCTTCCTGCCTGCTTCGCCAGCCCCAAGATGCCCACCCGGGCCGCCCCACTGACCCCCGAGGAGCTGCACAGGTGGTGAGTGAGTCTCCTGCTCCCCACAACCCAAATTCAAGCCTGGCGGGCAGGGAGGGGGCAACCTAAGTGAGAGGGAGACTGCTGGTCTTTTGAGGCCCCCCCTCCAGAAACTGTAACTCCCAAATGTCAAGGTCTATTTTCCCCAAACTCCATCTGTGTTCACATTTGGGCATATTGAGTATTCATGCCAAGTTTGGTCCTGATCCAACATTGTTTCAGTCCACAGTGCTCTCTGGATATAGGTGAACTACAACTCCAAAACTCAAGGTCAATGCCCACCAAACTCTTATAGCATTTTCTCTTGGTTATGGGGGTTCTGTGTGGGACGTTTGTGTCTTTCTGCCATTCCTGCCATGATATCTATGTTGTGTTCATCGAAACAGGCCCAGGATTCACACCGAGTGTATAAATACATTTAAAAACATATTAACTATATGTATTACTGTGTTAGAGTGTCATTTTGTATCATTTTGGTTGGTGGTGTGCCCCAGGATTTTGCAAATGTAAAAATGTACCACGGTTCAAAAGAGGTTGAGAAGCACTGGCCTAGGGAAGGGTTAACACCTCTGTGGCATTAGCTTTTCTGTCTGTGTCCCTCTTTAGAAGGTTTCACCTTACTTTATGTCTCTGTGATCATTGGATTTTGAAAAATCTGGCTTGTTGTGGAAACAAGGATTAGTGCTACACCTTCAGTGGAGTCACCTTTCCCCCATGATAACTCTTTCAGGAGTGAATTTCCCTAGCGAGGTGTAGATTTTTTCCCCACTTCCTCTTGTTGCACCTTCATTTGTCACTATGCGTCATTTCTAAGTCAGAAGCTTGTAACTTGGGGGCTGCCTGTACTCAAAACAAGACCTATTTTCAAACATTTTCATTATTTTATTTATTTATTTACTATATTTTTATACTGCCCCTCTCAGTCAGAAGGCGACTCAAGGCGGTGTACACATGCCAACGAATGCCCACAAAATAAAACCCATTTAAAGAATTAATAAAACAACCATCTAAAAACAATACAATTAGCAATCTATCTATCTATGTATATAATAAAAGTCAGTGTTTGTGGTGGTGCGGTGGGAGGAATATGTGCCAGCGTTTCGATTGGTGGTCACTGGGGATTATTTGCATAAAGGACACTGATTGGCCAGCCTCAGAACTCCGACACTCAAAGGCACCAGATTATTTGCATAAAGGACTCTGATTGGCCAGCCTCAGAACTGCAACACTCTAAGGCACCAGGCAGAGGGCATTGGTTGCCACTGAGAGAAAATTTGCATTAAGGACTCTGATTGGCCAGCAAAACAGAATGGACCTACATGCTTGAGTTAGCCAAATGACAGTTTTTTCCGGTTGGAAATGGAATGTTCATTTTCTGGGAGGTGCAAAGGTGCAAGGACTATGTGACAGCGTTTCGATAGGTTTCCACTATGGGATTATTTGCATAAAGGACTATGATTGGCCAGCCTCAGAACGCCAACATTCTACGGCCCCAGACAGAGGGGATTGGTTGCCACTAAAATGATATTTGCATAAAGGACTCCGATTGGCCATCTACATTCCAACATTCTAAGGTGACACAGAGAGAAAAGGAAAGGCCTCAGGCAGTCAGACACTGCGGCCCACAGCAGTGACGGATAAGGACCAAACTTGCCCACTTCACAACGCAACCCTCACCCAATGACCAATACAGACCAAAATTAGCACACCAGAGCCCCCTTGACCCACTCCACACCCTGGTGCTGTTTGGAGGGGGGTGGACCATGGCCAATGGGACTTTCAGTATCTTCACTAAGTTCCTGAGACCACTGTGAGCCACATTAACATCTGATAAGGAACAACCTTGGCACACAATGCCTTTATCAAATAACCCGGGCACCGCCGGGTCCCCAAGCTAGTTAAAAATATAAAATACACATCTCAGCGCCTCATGAAACTCTTCTAATTTTTTACATTACTTTCTAACCATAAGATGTTCCATCCTTAATGTATTGTTGAAGACTTTCATGGCCAGAATCACTGGGTTGTAAGTTTTCCGGGCTGTATGGCCATGTTCCAGAAGCATTTGGGTTGTATGGCCATGTTGCAGAATGTTTCTGGAACATGGCCACACAGCCCCAAAAAAACTTACAACAACCCAGTGTTCCATCCTTGTTTTGTACAGTTCTGGTTGATCTATCTATAGCTATATCTATTAGGCCTGATTAGGTTTTTCGGAATGCTATGAAAATTGGAATTTATTCGGAATTAATTCACTTTTTAAGCAGTTTTGAAACGATGTAAGCAATTTGGAAGTGAATTTGCAATTTCGAAGGCGCTGTCGCCATTTTCAGAAAGGAATCGGCAGGTTTCCCTTACCTGGCCTTCCCTTCCGGCGGATTTCTTTCCTCCGCCTGGGAACTGGGCTGACAGGCGCCTTTAACGCCCAGTTCTCAGGCGGAGGAAAGAAATCCGTGCCAAACTAACGCGGATTGCTTCTCTTGGCCTGAGATCTGGGGCGAAAACCGGCTTTCTGCCCAGATCTAAGGCTGAGGGAAACAATCCGCATCCAAACTGGGCTAAACATGCGTGTCCGCCATTAACGAATTAATTCTGAAATTTCGGAATTGTTCCAAACTAATTTCGGATTATTTTCAAAAAAAATTCGGAAGGCATTCAGATTTAAAGCGCCAGCGCCCCCTACATCCAGCTTCCGTATTGAGCATGGGACGGAAATCGGGCTTGTCTCCATTACAGACTGACTTCGCTGCCAGCTGGACCAGGGTGGGTCAGCGCTGCTTGTGCTGTTAGATCTCACAGCAGCTTTTGACACGGTAGGTCATGCGCTGTTGACCCACCGTTTAGCTGTGACGGGAGTCAGGGGCACTGCCCTTAAATGGGTGGCCTCCTTTCTCTAAGACCGGGGACAACGAGTGGAGGTGGGAGGGGTGGTTTCCGGGAGACTCCCATTAACTTGTGAGGTCCCCCAGGGCGCCATCCTTTCCCAACTATTGTTTAACATCTACATGCGCCCACTGGCCCAGCTGATTTGCGACTTTGGTCTGGAGTGCCATCAGTACGCTGATGACACCCAGCTGGTGCTGAGAATGCATGGCAGGCCAGAGACCATACCTGATTGTTTCCATCAATGCCTTGAAGCCATGACTGGATGGCTGCGGGCCAGCCGGTTGAAGGTGAACTCATCGAAGACGGAGATCCTATGGCTGGGTCGCCCTGGACTGAGTGGAAGCCGGCTACCTACCCTGGACGGCGAGCCCTTAAGCCCGTTGTCCTCCATAAAGAGCCTGGGGGTCCATTTGGACCCGTTGCTATCGATGGAGACGCAAATCTCCACGGGCTGCAAGACCGCATTTTTCCATCTGCGACAGGCTAGACGGCTGGCTCCCTATTTGTCCAGAGGCGATCTTGCTACGGTGATCCAGGCGACTGTCATCTCGAGATTGGACTACTGTAACGCCCTCTACATTGGTCTTCCCTTGGCAGCAATCTGGAAACTTAAGCTGGTGCAGAATGCTGCTTCTCTACTACTGGTAGGAGCATCGGTACGAGAGCACATCACACCTATTTTACAGCAACTGCACTGGCTACTAATAGAGTACCTGATTGTTTTCAAGGTGCTGGTTTTGATCTGTATGGTCTAGGGCCGGTGTACCTGAGGGACCGTCTCACCCCATATGTTCCCCCAAGATCACTACATTCAGAAGAGCAGAACCTCCTATCAGTCCCGTCGATCCATTCCTGTCGGCTATCTACAACGAGATCGAGAGCCTTCTATGTGGCAGCACCATCCCTATGGAACTCCATGCCGGATGAGGCCCGCGCTATCAATGAATTGGCTCCATTTCGGGGAGCTTGTAAGACATCCCTGTTTAGTAGGCATGAGAAAAAAGTTATGAAAATGAAATGATTCGTAAGAAATTCGTAAGAAATGCTACTTTTGAGTATTTCCGCACCTGGAACGCCAACCAGGAAGTGGACTTTTTTTATAGAACTTCGGGGGCCAGGATTTTCTTAAGTGTCGTTATTAGTTCGAAAGGGGGCACCCTCCTTCTCTCTCACCACCCTCCCGCCTCCCTTGCCAATAAGTATTATGGCAAGGCAAGCCCTAAACTCGCTCCTTCTTTCGGCTGGAAGCCCGGAAAATGTAAACAGAGAGATTACTCAGAAGTAAATCTGCAAAGGAGGGCACTTTGGATGAAGGGCCCTCCTTTGTGGATTTACTTCTGAGTAAACCCTCTCTGTTTACATTTTTCCAGGTTTCCCTGCCTCTCCTGCCCTGCCAGGATCTAAAGCATCAAAGAGTATTGGGGTGAGAAACCAACCTAATGTATAATAGAATGAATGTTACTGTAAGTGCCTAATATTATAAGTAATCCAACTGGTCATACCTACATTCCATGCACATGCAATAATACAGCAGTAATAACAATAACAAGAGGTAAAATTCAAACCGAAGTATTCTGACTGGTCCCTGCCTCATGCGGTGCAAACGGGCTCTTCTCTATTAGCCCGGGAAAAGCCAGTGTTTTCTGCTTGGGTACACACACATACATATTCTTTGGGGGATTTGCTGCAGAATCCGGGCTCATAGAGAAGATTCTGCAGCAAATCCCCCAAAGAATATGTATGTGTGTGCACCCAAACAGAAAACGCTGGCTTTCCCAGGCTCACAGAGAAGAGCCCGTTTGCACCGCATGAGGAGGGACCAGTCAGAATACTTCGGTTTGAATTTTACCTCTTCTTATACCCATTGTTATTACTGCTGTATTATTGCATCTGCATGGAATGTAGGTATATGACCAGCCTGGGCAAACTTGGGCCCCTCGCTCCCTCGGGATCGGGGTGAGAGAGGCAGCGAGGAGCCAGGGGGCTCCTCCTCCTTTTCTTTTGCTGCTTCCAAGAATAGAATACCCTCCCCTCCCTCCCTTCCCTCCCTCCCCTCCCTCCTTCCTATTTGGAGAGTCCCATCTAGAATTCAGTGTGATTTATTCAAGTTTTGGCCTACAACTCCCAGAAATCCCAGCCAATTTACCAGCTGTTAGGATTTCTGGGAGTTGTAGGCAAACTCATCTGGAATGCGCATGCGCTGGCATACGAACTACTAACGGTTTCGTTAGTAATTAAGTTACATTTTAGAAATTTTTGGAAAATTTTTTGTAAGTCTTTCTTTTACTAATCAAAAAAATTCCCCCCACTTTGATTTTAGAATCGCCATTTTTGGGTTCGAAACCATGCCTACTGTTTAGACAAGCCTTTAATCTTACTGGTCCAGAGGATAGATGCTAAGTTAGAATTTTAATTGTAGATGTTTGTAGATGTTGTTTTATGTGCAGTTGTTGTAGTTCATGTTTTTAGTTCAACTGTATTATATTGAATTATGGATGTTTTATATGTTTTATGTAAACCGCCCCGAGCCTGCTGGAAGGAGCGGTATACAAGAATGAACAATAAATAAATAAATTAATTAATTAATAAATACAGAACGAGTTTTGAACCATTTGTTTGTGGATCAACCAGGCCTAATATCTATATTCAATGATGTGTGTTTTTATATGTGTGTGTGTATGTGTGTGTGTGTGTATGTGTATGAAAAAGCCTATGTTCAATGATCAAGGATTTCATCTTTTCAACAGATAGACTGAATGCTACTTTTTGCTTAGAATTATTATATACACATTTGAACATTTTCTACCACCCAATGTTCCTTCATCTACAAGGCAGGAAAGCTACCTTCTTGCCTTCAGGTGAGAAAAAGAAAAACATTAATATGGATGATATCAGGAAAGATATTCAGCAACATAACATGGCTATGGTCAAATTGTGAAACATATAAACAGAGCCATACTTTTTGCCAGTAAACAGAAATGAAATATTTCAATATATTTGACTTCAATTAATTATTGGCTTCGCTTAAGTAGTAACTCTTGATGGCTTACAAATTTTTTTAAAATAAAGTAAACAACATCTGCCCCAGTGGCTTGCTTTTATGCCTGGTGGCTATTTGAAGCTGTTGGAAAATACCCCACTAAAAAGGCATTATAATATAATTTGTTAGGTTTACAATACCTCAACTGACCCTCTTGCCTTCCTCTCACCAACCCTCCTTTCCACCTATAATGTAAGGGGTCAGGGTTGGCCCTTTGGTCAGTCACCACTGACCATTCCTTTTTCGGTGTGGCAGGGCAGGCTATCCCACCATGCCACCAAATATGTCGGGGCTTGGACCCCTTGACCATTACAGTAAATACGCTGCCACCAAATAATGTAATGAAGTATATTAAGAAGGCTTCCAGGCTACTTGTGTTAACCGTGGCAGGCCAGTTCTACTTTGCAAATCTTACCACTGCCACTAACAGGTAAGGAACGAACCCTTTTATAACTCTGGGCAGTAAGGCTTTCTTCCCACTGTGGTAGGGTGGGTACTTTCACTTTGAGCCCCACCTACAGATGTTCAAACTGCCACCAGTTAATATATTTGCTGCCACCAATTGTATCAGATCAGCCACCAATGTGAGGGTTTGTTCTTTTAAGGCTTGTGTTGTAAAAAGAACGACATTGAGAGGTGTTGTAATAAAGATGTTCAACGGTTTATTTTATAACAGAGTTCAGAGCTTAGTTGGTTGCAAACAAGTCTTCTAAGAGGTACAAATCTTGCGGTTACAACATTTCAACAATAGGGTACAGCTTCCACTGTACTTCCTAACACAGAACCAAGCAGTCCTACTAACTAACTGCTCCAGCAGGTAAATAGCTAACTGTAGGCTTTACCTATCTATTAAGTTAGTTTTCTACTCTAACTTGGACAAAGTCTGTCTTTCACCTGGGTTTCTCAAACCCCTAACCGAACTGCTTTCTAAAAGCTCTGAAAAACAGCTTCCCTCCCACCAACCGACAAAACCAATCAACTTATTTTAAAAATCTGAAAGTTCTAAAACAGGTGCAGCTCTAACTTCCGTCTCCACGGCAACAGCCTTTGCAGGGACCTGCTGCTCCAACATTCCCCGCCAACCCTTTGTGGCTTGTTAAACATTTTACCATCAAACGTATAGGCCAATAAGCAATAACAAACCATACATTTATCTTGCCACAAACAACACGACTTCATCACACCATCTCACTGGCAGACATTAAATTCTGCTGCTTAAAATCAAGTGTGTGGTTTTTTTTTTTGTCTCACTATACTTGGTAAATTCCCATTGGTTCAATGAGTCAACACTAATTAGGACTAGAAATTGGATTTAAGGCTGTTTTCTAATGAATTATATTTATTTAAAAATGAGTTGTATAATAAACACATACACATTCTGATTAGCCTATAAGAATGAAAATGAAGGCAAATAGACAAATGGGTGTGGGAAGAGAAGAACGAAACCTTGATGAGTTTCTTTTCGAACTGCTGATAATAGCTTGCAGGACACATTCTCGTAGCATATCTTTAACATAAAGAACAAAGGCGTTTTTAATTGATGGAGGACAAACTACCAGGAGTGAGAATGCAGCTTCAGCAACATTAGAATGCAGTATCTTAGACAGGTATTTTCACCTGTGAAATTGCAAATATACAAAAGTTTATAAAGTCGTGAAATTGCCATGTCTTTAAAGAGTAATATTTATTCCAGTCACCTATTTTTGTTATTGCAGCATATATTTATCAACCTCTGAAAATGTATGCACTTGTAATAATAATCGTAATACATTTTATTTATTATCCACCTCTCCTGGCGGCCTAGAACTCCCAAAAATCCCAGCCAGTTTACCAGCTGTTAGGATTTCTGGGACTTGAAGGCCAAAAGAATAAATCTGAAAACCACATACGTGGAGCTGAATGGGGTAAATTGTAGGGGTGATACGGAAATATGTTGTATATAATCAGTTTTATCGTATGTATTTACTGTATTGGCCATGGTAGTCCATGCTCTGGTTACTAGGCATGAGAAAAAAGTTATGAAAATCAAAAGAAATCGTAAGTGATTAGTATGTAATGGGACTTTCTAGTTTATACGCATCACGGCAGCTAACCAGGAAGTAGACTTTCTTTTCTCCCTGTCTTCTCCCCTCATTTCCTTCCCGCCTTCATTCAGCTTCTTCTTTTCCCGCATTTCTATGGGGAACTGGAAGTGACGCTGCTGCTAGGCAATGCATTCTGGAAAGTGTAGTCCTCCTCTTTCCTGCTTCTCCCCCTCCTTTCTCTTCCCCATTGCTCTGCCTTGCCCCATCGCAGGGGCCAACTTCTCTCTCTCACACACACACACACTTCTCCTCCTCTCTCGCGCGGCGCGCTCTCAGATGCTTCTCCCCCCTCCCTTCTCTTCCCCGTTGCTCTGCCTTGCCCCATCGCAGGGGCCAACTTCTCACACACACGCGCGCGCGGTTCTCCTCTCTCTCCCTGCGCACTCTCAGATGCTTCTCCCCCCTTCTCTTCCCCGTTGCTCTGCCTTGCCCCATCGCAGGGGCCAACTTCACACACACACACACACACGCGCTTCTCCTCCTCTCTCTCCCTGCGCTCTCTCAGAGGCTTCTCCCCCTCCCTTCTCTTCCCCGTTGCTCTGCCTTGCCCCATCGCAGGGGCCAACTTCTCACACACACACACTTCTCCTCCTCTCTCTCTCTCTGCACTCTCTCAGATGCTTCTCCCCCTTCTCTTCCCCATTGCTCTGCCTTGCCCCATCGCAGGGCCAACTTCTCACACACATGCGCGCGCTTCTCCTCCTCTCTCTCCCCTGCGCCTCTCAGATGTTTCTCCCCCTCCCTTCTCTTCCCCGTTGCTCTGCCTTGCCCCATCGCAGGGGCCAACTTCTCACACACACACACACACTTCTCCTCCTCTCTCTCCCTGCGCTCTCTCAGATGCTTCTCCCCCCTTCTCTTCCCCGTTGCTCTGCCTTGCCCCATCGCAGGGGCCAACTTCTCACACGCGCTTCTCCTCCTCTCTCTCCCCTGCACTCTCTCAGATGCTTCTCTGCCCCCTCCTTTTTCCTGCTGGCTTCTCCCCCTTCCTTCTCTTCCCGTTGCTCTGCCTTGCCCCCATCGCAGGGGCCAACTTCAGCCCTCCAGGTAGGTGTTTTGGACTTCAACTCCCACCATTCCTCACAGCCTCAGGCCTCTTCCTTTTCCTCTCAGCCTGGGCAAACTTGGGCCCTCGCTCCCTCAGGATTGGGGTGAGAGAGAGAGGCAGCGAGGAGCGAGGGGGGGCCTCCTCCTCCTTTTTTTTGCTGCTTCCAAGAATAGAATACCCCCCTCCGTCCCTCCTTCCTTCCCTCCCTCCTTCCTATTTGGAGAGTCCCATCTAGAATTCAGTATGATTTATTCAAGTTTTGGCCTACAACTCCCAGAAATCCCAGCCAATTTACCAGCTGTTAGGATTTCTGGGAGTTGTAGGCCAAAACCATCTGGAATGCGCATGCTCTGGCATACGGACTACTACTAACGAATTTCATTAGTAATTAAGTTACATTTTAGAAATTTTTGGAAAATTTTTTGTAATAAAAAAATCCCCCCCATTTGATTTTAGAATCGCAATTTTTGGGTTCGAAACCATGCCTACTGGTTACATCTCGAATAGACTACTGCAACGCTCTCTACGTGGGATTGCCTCTGAAGACTGTTCGGAAGCTGCAATTAGTCCAACACTCAGCAGCTAGGTTGCTAACAGGAGCGGGGTACAGGGAGCATACAACTCCCTTGTTGCTCCAGCTCCACTGGCTGCCAATTAGCTTCCGAGCACAATTCAAAGTGGTGGTTTTAACCTACAAAACCCTATACGGTTCCGGCACAGTTTACTTGTCCGAACAAATTCTCCCCTATGAACCATCAAGGACATTAAGATCCTCCGGAGAGGCCCTGCTCTCGATCCCGCCATCTTCGCAAGCGCGTCTGGTGGGGACGAGAGACAGGGCCTTCTCTGTGGTGGCCCCTCGGCTGTGGAACTCCCTCCCAAGCGATGTTAGATCTGCCCCCTCCCTGTTGTCCTTCAGGAGGCGGGTGAAGACTTGGATGTGGAACGAGGCCTTCCCAGAATAAGCTGAGATTGATTTCAATCGGAAATGGGTGACCACTTTTATAGACCGAGTTGAATGTGGTTTTAATGGCAATGTGGTTTTTATGTATTTCTGTTTTTATGTATTTTAATATGCTGTTTTAAGATGTTTTAAATTTGTATGGCATTGAATTTTGCTGTAAGCCGGTCTGAGTCCCTTCTTGGAGGTGAGAAGAACGGGGCACAAATTTTTTTAATAAATAAATAAATATTGTTATAACTGTTTTACTTAACTTACTATATAGAGTGTAATCAAGTTTTATCAAGCCTTTTTATTTGGTTTGGTATTGTGATATGGCCTAAGGCAGTGTTTCTCAACCTTTTTTGAGCCGAGGCACACTTTTCACATTTAAAAAATCCTGGGGCACACCACCAACCAAAATGACACAAAATGACACTCTAACACAGTATTTATACACTCAGTGTGAAACCTGGGCCTGTTTCGATGAACACAACATGGATATCTTGGCAGGAATGGTAGAAAGACACACACGGAGGTCTTGCTCAACAGCTGTCAGACTTTCTCTGTGTTTAGTTTTTATTGCAGTCACCCTTTCCTCATGGAAACGTACCTGGTCCTCAGGAAGCCGGCTGGAAGAGAGCAGCCAGACGGAAACACATTCTGTGGCAGAGAGTTCCACTGCTGAACAACATGACTCAAAAACCACTGGACAAATTGCTGCCAAATTTGGCCACAAAACATACTAATACTAACCCAAGAAGGGACCATCAGTCAAAAATTGATTTTGTCATTTGGGAGTTGTAGTTCACTCGCAAAGAGCATTCTGTCCTCCACCAATGATGGAACTAAACCAAACATGGCACACAGGACTTCCATGACCAACAAAAAACACTAGAAGGGTTTGGTGGGCATTGACTTTCAGTTTGGGATTTGTAGTTCACCTATATCCAGAGAGCGCTGTGGACTCAAACAATAATGGATTTGGACCAAACTTGGCATGAATATTCTATATGCCCAAATATGAACACAGATGGAGTTTGGGGAAAATAGACCTTGTCTATATATGTGAGTATAATAAGCCTCTGAATTTATTCTTTTAAATAATGTTGTAATAATACTCACAATAATAATAATAATAACAACAACAACTTTATTTTTATACCTCGCAACCATCTCCCCATTAGGACTTGGGGTGGCTTACAAGGGACAAGCCCAAAGACAATTAAAACAAAAGAAAACGCTTACAATTAAAATATCATCTGAAAACAATGCCACTTTACTTTTTGAAAAATAAGAATTATATGTCATGGGGTGGGGGTCAGGATTTTGGAGATGCTTAGGTGTGGAGTGGCCAAAAAAAGGTTGGGAACCACTGCTCTAGAGGGGAAATTTTAAAGCGGAAAACGTGGGATTTTGAAGTGGATTATCTGACAGTGTGGATTGAGATAATCCAGTTCAAAGCAGATGTGGATGACCTGCCTTGATATTCTGGGTTATATGGCTGTGTGGAAGGGCCCTGTGTCCACACAGCTGCATAAAATCCACATTGAAGTGGATTATCTGGCAGTGTGGATTCAGATAATCCAGTTCAAAGCAGAATTGGGAATTGTAGTTCACCTACATCCAGACAGCACTGTGGATTCTAACAATGATGGATCTGGATCAAAGTTGGCATGAATACTCAGTATGCCCAAATGTGAACACAGATGGAGTTTGGGGGAAATAGACCTTGACGTTTGGGAGTTGTAGTTGCTGGGATTTATAGTTCACCTACAATCAAAGAGCATTCTGAATCCCACCAACAACAGAATTGGGGCAAACTTACCACACAGAAACCCCACAAGCAACAGCAAATAAAAATCCAGCAATGCTGAAGAGGGAGGGAGGGAAGCTAGCCCTGCTCCGTTCGTGCACTGAAGCCAGAAAGGAAAGGGAAGTGAGGAGACGAAGGGAGGGATGGATGGAAGGAAAGAGGTCGGGGGGGAAAGGAAGAAGGGGGAGGGAGGGAGGGGAAAAAGGAAGAATGGAAGGAAGGAAAGGGAGGGAGGAAAGAAGAACGGAAGGAAGGCAAGGCAGGCAGGAAGGAGGGGAGAAAGGAGATTAGGAAGCAAGGGAGGGAGGGAGAGAGGAAGGAAGAAGAGAAGGAGGGGAGGGAAAGAAGGGAAGGGAAGAAAGATGGGAAGTAGGGAAGGAAGGAAGAAAGGGATGAAGCAAAGAGAGAGAGGGGGATGGATAGGGAGGGAGAAAAGCGTGTCCATGCTGGTACAGCAGCTGCAGTTGGAGCTGCCTCTGGCCACGCCCCTCCCCCACTCCCTTCTCCTTGCTTCTCTTGCTCTCGCCAGCTGGAGAAGCGGCAAGGAAGCTCAGGGGAGGCTTTTCGTGCCTCCAGGCCTGGCGCAAGAGGGCACGCACACGCCGCTGCCTTCCTCCTCCAATCACGAGCGCTCCTGATTGGAGGAGGAAGGAGCCTCGCGCGTGCTTGCTGCCGGGGAGGCATGCTCGGGGGAAAGAGGCGTGGCCTCCCTCCCTGGCCTCCTCCTCTTCTCCTCCCTCCCTTCTCCTCGGTTGGCCACTGGGCATGATCCTGGCGGCCGCGGCATATGTGCCCTTGGCCTCGTGGCACCCTGAGGAGGAGGAGGGGGGAAGAGAGGAGGGGGGAAGAGGCTTTCCAACGGCACACCTGATGATTCCCCACGGCACACTGGTGTGCCGAGTCACACCGGTTGACAATGACTGGCCTAAGGGCTAATCAATAAAATTTACTACTACTACACTGATGTAGGGCTTTAAAGGTCAAAACCAACACTTTGTACTTTGCCCAGAAACTAACTGGCAACCAGTAGAGTGACTTTAATAGGGGTGTGTGAAAACGCAGCTTACTGCGTGCGTCCACTTTGTGAGGATAACTCTAATTTTCACTTGCTGCCACCATTTACTACACTTGGCTACTCACTGGGAAGAATTGGTTTTAGAGACTTGCGTGTGAGGGAATCATGAGAGGAGATGTCTTTCTTAAAGAACTGTAAAGTTTATTTAAACAGTGTTTCGAGCTTGGAGGTTTCAAGAGTTCAAGAGCTTGGTTGGTTACAATCTACTTAGAGGTACTTTCTTAAGGTTACAAGTTGCTATCTATGGAGATACAGTCTAACACAAAGCCACTGTACTCCTAAACTACTAACTCAGCAGTTTACACACACTCTGCTGGTCATTAACAACCACTGCTTCCTTAGCAGGCTACACACCTACACTACCCTTTCCCCAGAGTCAGGCTTAGATTAAACCCAGAGTCTTTTAAACCGCTGACAGCTAGCTCCCTCACACACCCTTCTGCATTGGCAGTTAGTCACCAACTGAAATATTTGAATTCGAGGATTCTAAAGCCAACTGTAGGCTGAGCCTGCAGTTTCCATGGTAACGGAGGTTCCTGGAAGCTCTGCTCGATAATTTTACTGTTAACCCTTTAGGGTTAGCGAAGTTTCAACCTTACAAAATACTTACATATACATAAATATCAACTACATTTACAACCTGCAACAAATAAATATGGCTTCACCACAGGGGGTCATCTGCTCACTCCTAGATGTTCCTGTAACCAATCGGACTGCCATGTTTGGAACAAATTGGAGTTTTATGCAGTCACGAAATGTACATACATAAAGTTAGCATGTTGACATTTTTAAAAAAGCTTTCTGTGTGAGTAATACATAATATTAATTAATGGCAATGTCGGCAGATCTTGGTCCCCCATATTATATTCGAAGAAAAACAGGATAGGTTGGCCATAATAAATATTTGGTGACCCACAAGTGCTGGTAGTGCCTGATTTAGGATGCAAAATATACAGATGAAATTATTTATTTATTTATTTATTTATCATATCAGTAGAGCAGTGTTTCCCAACCTATGTGCCGTGAGCGATCATCAAGTGTGCCATGGAAAATTAGATTCTAATCTATCTGATGTCATCTATGTAGTTTGCTACTCTGTCTCCGGAACCTCAGTGTGCAAGTCCCTGTTTTCGGGAGGGCTGCGCAGTAGGGCGGACCTGTTTGGGCCCGTTCCTTTCCGTTCCACTCCGGCGGGGAGCACTTCTGGTCCAACCCAGCCCTGTTGGTGCTGTGCGAGGTGTGAGTCAGAGAGCAGCGGAGCCCGAGCGCTACAGGCAAGCAGGCAGGCAGGTAAGCAGCCGGAGGGGCAGGTAGGTAGGCAGGCAGGCATGGAGTCAGCCAGCTAACGGGGGAAAGGAGGGAAGAGAACTCATGGAAGAAATATGGGTCCCCCAAAGGCCATCCAGCCTGACCCCCTTCAGCCAAGCAGGAAGGCACCATCCAAGCCCTCCCGACAGATGGGTATGGAGACCCTGGCTATACATTAAGGCAGGCAGCATCTTTATTAAGGGCTGGGAAGAAGGTTTAGACTAGATATGGTCAAACTTGGGCCTTCCTCCAGGTGTTTTGGACTTCAACTCCAACACTGTGTCCTGTTCTGGGCACCACATTTTAAAATTAAGATATTATAATTGTATATTTAAGTTACATGTAATATTGCGAATAATTATTGCGATATAATTGTTATAATACAATGTGGTATGTAATTGTTGTACTGTGACAATGGCATAGTATGTTGTATTTGATATTATAGTATAATATAGTATGGTATACATATAATATTGATAATGTAATGCAGTGTTTCTCAACCAGTGTGCCATGGCACACTAGTGTGCCATGAGCGATCATCAGGTCTGCCGTGGGAAATTGGAACCTTCAATACCCTTTCTTCCCCCTCCTGCCCACAATGCTCTCTGGGTGTAGGTGAACTACAACTTCCAAACTCAAGGTCAATTCCCAAGCAAACCCTTTCAGTACTTTCTGTCGGTAATGAGAGTTCAATATGCCAAGTTTGTTTCAATTCCATTGTTGCAAGAGTTCAGGATGCTCTTTGATTGTGTGTTAACTATAAACCCCAGAAACTGTAACTCCCAAATGTCAAGGTCTATTTCCCCCAAACTCCATCTGTGTTCACATTTGGGCATATTGAGTTTTCATGCCAAGTTGGGTCCTGATCCAACATTGTTTGAGTCCACAGTGCTCTCTGGATGTCGGTGAACTACAACTCCAAACCCCAAGGTCAATGCCCACCAAACTCTTATAGCATTTTCACTTGGTTATGGGAGTTCTGCGTGGGAAGTTTGTGTCTTTCTGCCATTCCTGCCAGGATATCTATGTTGTGTTCATCGAAACAGGCCCAGGTTTCACACTGAGTGTATAAATACATTCAAAAACATATTGACTATATGTATAACTGTGTTAGGGTGTCATTTTGTGTCATTTTGGTTGGTGGTGTGCCCCAGGATTTTGTAAATGTAAAAAATGTGCCGCGGCTCAAAAAAGGTTGAAAAACACTGATGTAATGTAATGCAATATAATACTAATAATATACTATAACTATATATTTTGTGTTCATCGAAACAGGCCCAGGTTTCACATGGAGTGTATAAATACATTTAAAAACATATTAACTGGCTGTGTTAGAGTGTCATTTTGTGTCATTTTGGTTGGTGGTGTGCCCCAGGATTTTGTAAATGTAAAAAATGTGCCGCAGCTCAAAAAAGGTTGAAAAACACTGCAGTAGAGAACTGAAAGGACAGTTGTAATGTATTTAAAATGCACAAAGTTTAAAAACCTGTCATTATACTAAATGTCCTTTGACCAGAAGCTGGCCACTTGGAGTGCCTCTGGTGTTGCTGTAAGACAGTCCCCCATTGTGCATGTGGCGGGGCTCAGCCTGCACTGTAATAGGTGGTCTGTGTTTTGCTCTTCTCCACATTCAATTCAGATGAATCGATGAAAATGAATCAATTTCACTCCGATGAAAAGATTGCACTTATTTTCTCAACCCTCAAAAGGCTATAATTATTTCCTCTCTCTTAGAACTGAGCTAACAACATACTAAGGATAGCATGTAACATTACATTAATTAGGTAATGATTTGAGGTGGAAATCATCAGTTATGCAAGCCAATGACAGCATTGATGTTGATTTTAATTGAACTGGATGGTTCAATAATTTGCACCAACATAGATTTATGTAGCAAAATCTCCAAGATTTTATTAGGCCGCTTGACTCTGAGGTGAAAGCAAAATTTACTCCAGCTTTTCTGAATTAAAAACAAATACATTTTTTTTGGTCTGGAATGATTTCCTCCCAATGATTAAATGCAGTTCCCTGCATATAAATACAAAAACATGCCAAGTGCATCTTGGTTTGTGGCAAGCAATTAAAAATAAATAATAGACCTGAAATATTCATAGTAACATATTTATTTAGGCTTTATTGTAAATTTTGATTATCTTTCCATGCACATCCTCTATGAAAAGATAAATGCTTCAAGGGTTCAAAACAAGTTAATCAAGCCCAAAAGCAAAATAAATACGCCTTTCATCATGACCCAAGGCACCCATGTATTATATTTTGTCAAAACGTTAAGTGATCAAATAGTATTTAAGTATAGCTCCAGATCATTACTGTATAGCAGCAATATGCACCAATATAACACAATATCTGATATTAGGAAATCTCTTGAATCTATATATATAAAATCCTTCATGTGGTGGTTCTTGTGTTATAGACAAAGAAACCACACAAGGCAGACACACAAAAACAGCCCACATACCCATAAAACCCTACGAGGTATGCATACCACAAAAAAACCCAAAAAAGAAGCAACGGCCACAAATCCAAAAAAACATTATGGACTACAACTCTCATGATCCACGACACCAGGGCTGTCCAAATGGCGGCCCTGGGGCCGTATATGGCCCCCAGCCCCTCCCTCTACGGCCCCCGCCTACCCTGCAATTTTTTAATATCGATTCGGGGCGGGGGCTGGGTGACGCCAGGCGTGGCGCCAGCGCCGAGCCTGACGTCACCCAGCCCCGCCAGCTCCCTTCCTCCTCCTCCTTCCGCCTCTCCCCGGTGGACCAATCGGAACGCCGGGGGGAGGGAGGGGGAGGCAGGCCTAAAGGGGAGGAAGGGAAGCACTTCCTTTCTTCCTCCATAGGCCCGCCTCCTCCGTCCCGCCTCCCCCCTCGCTCCGATCGGTGCACCGGGGAGAGGCGGGACGAAGGAGAGGCTGGCGTGACCCTTTAGCTGGAAGGGCGGCTGAGGAGGGCTCTCCTCGGCTTGCCCTTCCAGCTAAAGGGACACGCCAGCCTCGGAAGCGGGAAATCTCTGCTTCTGAGGCTGGCGTGTCCCTTTAACTGGAAGGGTGAAGCCATGGAGAGCTCTCCTCAGCTTCGCCCTTCCAGCCAAAGGCACACCCCAGCCTCAGAAGCAGCGATTTCCCGCTCCGAGGCTGGCGTGTCCCTTTAGCTGGAAGGGCAAAGCTGAGGGAGGGCTCTGCTTGGCTTTGCCCTTCCTCTTAAAGGGACACGCCAGCCTCAGAAGCAGCGATTTCCGCTCCGAGGCTGGCGTGTCCCTTTAGCTGGAAGGGCGAAGCCAAGCAGAGCCCTCCTCAGCTTTGCCCTTCCAGCTAAAGGGACACGCCAGCCTCAGAAGCAGCGATTTCCCGCTCCGAGGCTGGCGTGTGCCTTTAGCTGGAAGGGCAAAGCCAAGCAGAGCCCTCCATGGCTTCGCCCTTCTAGCTAAAGGGAGACGCCAGCCTCGGAAGCAGGGAAATCACTGCTTCTGAGGCTGAGGTGTGCCTTTAGCTGGAAGGGCGAAGCTGAGGAGGACTCTCCTTGGCTTTGCCCTTCCTCTTACAGCCTCAGCCGGGGCAGCAGAACCGGGAGATTCTAGTAGGGGATTATCTTTACTGTAGGGAGGTTACGTCCTCCCCGTGGGGGCTTGGCCCAGTGGCACATCCTGCCCTTGGGCTTCTCCGGGAGTCTTCCCTCGCCCCCCTCCTTGGGTATCCAACTGAGTGGGGGATTTCAGTTGCTTAGCCATTATTTGAGGTACCACACCATTGATGTGTTTATTGTAATATATCACTGCATATTGTGTAGTTCAGCCTTTGTGTTTACTGTGCTTCAGACCAGTACCCTTGTGTGTTTGCGCCGTTGCGGTGGTGCTGGCCACTCAGAGCCGTTATGCAAAACACGACAGGTAATAAAAGGCAATCCAAAAGGTAGAAGCTGGTGAAGGGACTAGCAAAAGGAAGGGGGGAAAAGGGAGGGAGGGAATGGAGGGAGGGAGACAAGGGGAGCAAGAACTGAAACAGAAAGAGGAAGGAAGGCAGGAAGGAGGGAAAGGAAAGAAGAAAGGGAAGGAGAAGAGGCAGGAGGACAGAGAGAAGAGAAAAGCTGAGGGATGAGGGGGAGAGGGAAGAAAGGAAGTATAAAAGGCAGGAAGGGATGTTACTGTTGGTCTTTGCCACATGCACACACATATGACATGCACATATACACACATATATACATGCACTGAAATATACACATGCACACATACATACACACATCTGTACTTACACACATCTACACATATACACGCATATACATATACAAAAACACATATATACATAAGTACACACATATACATGCATATACATATACACATGTACATAAGTACACACACATATACACACACATATGTACACATAGACACAAATCCATATATATACATACATACATACACAAAACACACACACACATATGTAGACTGGGACACAGGAAAGAGAAAAAGCCACAGCAGCACGTGGTCGGGTACAGCTAGTTTATAATAATTACTTAGCAATCTGTTCTCCTGTCCCTTTTATCGCTACTTCAACTTTTCTGTAACTCTAGTGACTACTTATACTTTTCTGTAACTTCTGTTCACCTGGGACATAAATGCCCTTTCAATCTGTTCCATTAACATGAACAATCTGTTCTGTAAATATCAGTGGTTTCCATTGTGTATGTATCTCATTTTTATGGACTGGTTGACGCAAAACCCCTGTTGATTGAAACAAAAATACTGCTGACTCAAAATACGTCTATTTTCTTTTGAGATTCTGTGACAGTCTACTTCAAAGAACTGTAATTTTTTTAACTATCTACATAAAACTCCACATTCCACAAGCTACGAATAGTAACGTGCCTTTGGGCACTCACAGCAATCAGACATCTATACATCAGCAATGAGGCCATATATTTATTTATTTATTTTTTTATTGTTTCGATTTGTAAACCATCCTTCCGATTTGGCTCAGGACGGTTTACAGTACATCAACCAAAACATTAAAACATAAACCATAAGATCAACATTAACAATTAAAACAGATCAATGAAATTAGCCCATAGCCAAGGAATGGCTAGACACTAAAAGCCTGATGGAAAAGAACTGTTTTGCAGGCTTTCCCGAAATGTCGGCAGTTCGGTGATTCCTCGAACTTCAGGTGGTAGGGTGTTCCATAGGCTTAGAGCAACAACAGAGAAGGCCCTCTGCCTAGTTGAGGACAAATGGATAGTCTGTAAGGAAGGAATCTGTAAGAGGTTATGGTCCTCAGATCAAAGAGATCTCTGGGGAACATATGGGAGTAGACGGTCCCTCAAGTACACCGGGGACAAATGGATAGTCCGTAAGGAAGGCATCTGTAAGAGGTTATGGTCCTCAGATCGAAGAGATCTCTGGGGAACATATTTATTTATTTATTTATTTATTTATTATTCCTTCTTATATTCCGCTCCTCCCAGCAGGCTCGGGGCGGATCACAGCATAAAAACCCGGCTAACATGAGGCATTCATGTCGCCGTACAATAAAAGCATAAAACATACAACATTGTCCCGAGATTAACAGTTGTGTCAAATCCTGGCATTCCAGTGTCGGAGTGTTGGTCAGAGAATGAATACGTTCGGCTAATTCAGCTAGCCGAAGGCCAGTCTAAACAGGGCGGTCTTGCAGGCCCTGCGAAAATGGGATGAGCTCCCGGTGGCACGGACATCATCTGGGAGAGAGTTCCAGAGTACCGGTGTGCCACGGAAAAGGCCCTTTGCCTAGTCACGGACAGATGGCAGGTGCGGACCGATGGGATTAGGAGAAGATTAGACTCCCTGAACGTAGTGACCTCGGGGTACATATGGGGCAAGGCGGTCCCTCAAGTACGCCGGCCCTAGGCCGTGTAAGGCCTTGAAGGTTAACACCAACACCTTGAAGGCAATTCGGTACTCAACAGGCAGCCAGTGCAGTTGCCGCAGAATGGGCGTGATATGCTCCCTCACCGACGTTCCCGTCAGTAATATGGGAGTAGACGGTCCCTCAAGTACACCGGGGACAAATGGATAGTCCGTAAGGAAGGCATCTGTAAGAGGTTATGGTCCTCAGATCGAAGAGATCTCTGGGGAACATATGGGAGTAGACGGTCCCTCAAGTACACCGGGGACAAATGGATAGTCCGTAAGGAAGGCATCTGTAAGAGGTTATGGTCCTCAGATATAAACATATGGGAGTAGAACGGTTCCTCAAGTACACCTAAACATATGTCCAGTTCTGATGGGAGGGAAGAACCCTGGGTGTTTAACTGTGTTGAACTAACTGTGTGAATGTTGCATTAATGAAGCCATTCGAAATTTCCAAAATATTCAGAATATTTCCGCATTTTTTTTCAGAAAATTTCAGAAGTCATTTAGATTCTAACTGCCAGCACCCCCTTCATTCGCAACGAGTTTTGAACCATTTCCCCCCCCTTGATCAAACAGGCCTAGTATATATATAATATGTATCTAAAATGTCCAGGATGGGAGAAAGAACCTGACTGAACTAAGTGTGAATGTTGCCTGGAGGCATCCTTTGTTTAACTGGCACTTGATTGTTTGCTGTCTGGAATTCCCATTTCTGTGTAATAGAGCAGTTAAATAAGCCTTTTGTGATGAAGTCGTGTTGTTTTGTTGCAAGATAAATGTATAGTTTGTTATTTCTTATTGGCCTATACGTGTGATGGTAAAATGTTTGACAAGCCACAGAGGGTTGGTGGGGAATTTTGGAGCAGCAGGCCCCTGTGAAGGCTGTTGCTGTGGAGACGGAAGTTAGAGCTGCACCTGTTTTAGAACTTTCCGATTTTTTAAAATAAGTCGGTTGGTTTTGTCGGTTGGTGGGAGGGAAGCTGTCTTTCAGAGCTGTTAGAAAGCAGTTCGGTTAGGGGTTTGAGAAACCCAGGTGAAAGACAGACTTTGTCCAAGTTAGAGTAGAAAACTAACTTAATAGATGGGTAAAGCCTATAGTTGGCTATTTACCTGCTGGAGCAGTTAGTTATTAGGACTGCTTTGTTCTGTGTTAGGAAGTACAGTGGAAACTGTACCCTATTGTTGAAACGTTGTAACCGCAAGATTTGTACCTCTTAGGAGACTTGTTTGCAACCAACTAAGCTCTGAACTCTGTTACAAAATAAACTGTTGAACATCTTTATTACAACACCTCTCAATGTCGTTCTTTTCAAAACACAAGCTTTAAAAGAACAAACCCTCACATCGGTGGCTAATCTGATACAATTGGTGGCAGCAAATATATTAACTGGTGGCAGTTTGAACATCTGTTGGTGGGGCTCAAAAGGACAGTACCCACCCTATCACAGTGGGAAGAAAGCCTTACTGCCCAGAGTTATAAAAGGGTCCATTCCTTACATGTTAGTGGCAGTGGTAAGATTTGCAAAGTAGACCTGCCCTGCCACGGTCAACATAATATATATAGTTCATTACATTATTTGGTGGCAGCGTATTTACTGTAAGGGTCAAGGCATCCGAGCCCTGACATATTTGGCGTCATGGTGGGATAGCCTGCCCCACCACACCAAAAAAGGAACGGTCAGTGGTGACTGACCAACGGGCCAACCCTGACCCCTTACACCTTTGAATGAGTCTTAGTACAAATGTGCACCAAATGCAAGAAGATTCCATTGTGACCCAGTTCAGGTGTTTGGAAAACCGTCCAATTCAATATTGTCCAGTTCAGAGGCCATCTAATTTGATGTAGGCCAGAAGCCAAATGTTGATTCAGAAATTTAAATCCCCATCCTTATGTTTATAATTGTGTAAGTGTGTATTTATACATTAATACAGAAGAAAGTAACAACTAAATATCAATCAATAAAAAGACGGTCTATATTAGGTTAAGATACTTTCATTCCCTAATTTTTTAATTCTATAGTATCTCTGCTTCTGTGTCCTTTTGCCAATCTCTAGTACAAAAAATGGGGACGTCGCTTCAGTGCAATTGTAAATAATGTAATTGAAAGCTAATTTCATTTACTTGTATTCACTGGAGAAGGCCGTCGTTTCAGTGCCATTATGCAGCCACTTAAATTCCAAAGGCCAGCTTCCTTCTGCCAAACATGTGAGCACAAGCCGGTTCCCTTCTAGATGGATTTGTGGCAAGCCTGGTTCCGTTTTGAAATATGGCGCGACATCATCTGAAATATAAGAAGAAGATTTTGGACATTAGGTTACAAAATTCCTTGATTTACTGCGCCAATTTTCACTAGTACTTATTGCTTGAACTCTGTATTTATGCCATTCTAATGCACATCTCCCCCCCCCCCTCAAATGAAATTAAGGGTGCACATTAGATTTGCATAAATCCCTCTCCAAGGGAAAGGTGAGCTCAAGAAGTGTCGAGGTCTATTAGAATTGCACTCCTTCTGCTGCAAAAAGAGAGGCAAAGTTGAGTGGACAGGAAAGTCAAGTAGTCCCCCCAAACCTCCTTTTCCCCAGAGAGAAACAGCCTTAGAAATGAACCAAAGGAATGCAGTGCCCTAGGCCAGTGTTTCCCAACCTTTTTAGAGCCGCGGCACACTTTTTACATTTGCAAAATCCTGGGGCACACCACCAACCAAAATGACACAAAATGACACTCTAACACAGTAATAAATATGTTTTTAAATGTATTTATACACTCAGTCTGAAACCTGGGCCTGAACACAACATAGATATCCTGGCAGGAATGGCAGAAAGACACAAACTTCCCACACAGAACTCCCATAACCAAGAGAAAATACTATAAGAGTTTGGTGGGCATTGACCTTGAGTTTTGGAGTTGTAGTTCACCTATATCCAGAGAGTACTGTGGACTCAAACAATGTTGGATCAGGACCAAACTTGGCATGAATACTCAATATGCCCAAATGTGTCTGAGGAAAATAGACCTTGACATTTGGGAGTTACAGTTTCTGGGATTTATAGTTAAATAAATCAAAGAGCATCCTGAACTCTTGCACATTTTGGAATTACGCCCCCTTTAGGCCAACCTCCGGCCACCTCCAAGGTCCCCATTCCCACCGGCTGGAAAGCTCCGCTGTGCTCTGAAGGTCTCCTCGGGAGTAGGGAGGCTTGGGGAGAGCACAGCAGGTGCAAACTCGCTCCAAAGGCATGCACGAGAGAGAGAGAGAGAGCGCAAGAGAGACAGAGAGAGCGAGAGAGAGAGAGCGAGAGAGAGAACGAGAGAGCGAGAGCGCGCGAGAGAGAGCACGAGAGACCGTGCGTGAGAGAGAGAGCATGAGAAAGAAAGAGAGAGAGAGAGCGAAAGAGAGCGAGAGAGAGAGTGAGAGAGAGAGCATGAGAAAGAGAGAGAGAGAGCACGCGAAAGAGAGAGAGACGGTCAATTGACTTGGCTGACTGCTGACATGTAATGGCTGAAGTTGGAGTCTGTCTCACACTTTTTAAAAATGCTACAGTTCCCTTTAAGATGAATCTGTGGCCAATCTGATTCTGTCATTTGACATAAGGAGCCCCTGATGGCACAACTGTTTAAACCAGGGGTGGGCAATTATTTTTTCCAAGGGGCCACACGAGAGCCAAAAAATATTATGGAGGGCCGCACCTAAAGGCGGAACTACATGCTAATCTACATTATTTTTTTATTTATTCACTTACTATATTTACTATATATTACACATCATTAATATTAACATATTAATATATCAAGAAATATTCATATATTATTAGTATTAATATCATAATTGTTATATTATAGTATATATAGAGATACATTATAATATATTGAAATTATAATATAATATAACATTATATTATTTATTATTATATTATTATTTTAAAATTATTATACAATAATAAAAACCACTAAAATAAAATAATGCTTCCTTGTAGTCCTCTTCTCTGGAGAGTTTTATGCAGAGGCTTGATGGCCATCAGTCGGGGGTGCTTTGATTGTGTATCCCTGGGGGTTGGGCTGGATAGCCCTGGGGTCCCCTCCGTCTCGATTACTTCCTGTTCCCACCTTTCTAAAAACCTCCTGACAGCGAGCCTTTGAGATTCGTGACGGAAAAGGAAGAGATCAAACCCCATTGGAAGGATGGGAAACTTAGGACCAAACTTGGTACGAATCTTCAATATGCCCAAATATGAACACTGGGGAAATTTGGGGAAAATAGACATTTGGGAGTTGGAGTTGCTGGGATGTATAGTTCACTTAAGGATGCTCAGCGGCAGCGCTTGCTCCCTCCCTCCCTGGCCTCCTCCTCCTCTTCTCCCCTCTCTCCCTCCCTCTCTGTCAGTCGCTCTGCCTGCCTTGCCTGCCTGCTGGGGCCCTTAGGAGGGCCGGATAGAATCGGCCAAAGGGCCACATCCGGGCCCTGGGCCGTAGTTTGCCCACCCCTGGGTTAAACCCTTGTGCCACCAGGACTGCTGACTGAAAGGTTGGCAGTTCGAATCTGGAGACTGAGTTGAACTTCCGTCTGTCAGCTCCAGTTTCCCATGTGGGAACATGAGAGAAGCCTCCCACAGGATGGTAAGACATCCGAGTGTCCCCCGGGCAACGTCCTTGCAGACTGCCAATTCTCACACCAGAAACAAGTTGTAGTTTCTCAAGTCGCTCTTAACACGAAAAAACCCCATCTGACATATAAGAAAATTTTGGACATAAGGTTACAAAACTCCTTGATTTACTATGTCCATTTTCATCAGGGTTTATTGCTTGAACTTATTAGAGTCAGTGGGATATATAAATAGGACGATACTGAATTTTTAAAATTGCCATACTGAGATCCTTATCAGCTGTATAGATAAAGTCTGCAGTAAATAAGCAAGTATGAATTAACCAAAGCAATTGGTGGAGATAAACTCTGAAGACAAAGGTTCACAGTGTTTAGACATGATGGTTGATAAGTGGCTTTGAGGAAGTTATTAATGCTGCTTAATTGATTACACGTGGCTGTATGAGGACAGGGTTACATTGAGTTGGAAGGCATAGAGCAGTGTTTTTCAACCTTTTTTGAGCCGCGGCACATTTTTTACATTTACAAAATCCTGGGGCACACCACCAACCAAAATGACACTGTAACACAGTAATACGTATAGTTAATATGTTTTTTAATGTATTTATACACTCAGTGTGAAACCTGGGCCTGTTTCGATGAACACAACATAGATATCCTGGCAGGAATGGTAGAAAGACACAAACTTCCCACACAGAACTCCCATAACCAAGAGAAAATACTATAAGAGTTTGGTGGGCATTGACCTTGAGTTTTGGAGTTGCAGTTCACCTATATCCAGAGAGTACTGTGGACTCAAACAATGTTGGATCAGGACCAAACTTGGCATGAATACTCAATATGCCCAAATGTGTTTGGGGAAAATAGACCTTGACATTTGGGAGTTACAGTTTCTGGGATTTATAGTTAACACACAATCAAAGAGCATCCTGAACTCTTGCAACAATGGAATTGAACCAAACTTGGCATATTGAACTCTCATTACCAACAGAAAGTACTGCAAGGGTTTGCTTGGGAATTGACCTTGAGTTTGGAAGTTGTAGTTCACCTACACCCAGCACTGTGGACTCAACAATGTTATGTTATGTTGTTGTTTGTTTTCTATCCAGAATCACAATGTTGGAAGGAGACTCACCACTTTAAGGTCCCTAAAACAGGCATGGGAAAACTTTGGCCCTCTGGGTGCTTTGGACTCCAACTCCCACCATTCCTAACAGCCTGAGGCCTTTTCCTGCTTAAGTAGCTGGGGGGGGGTGGCTGCTAGGAATGGTGGGAGTTGGAGTCCAAAACACCTGGAAGGTCCAAGTTTGCCCATGCCAGCTTTCGACAGAGACCTCTTCCTCCCCTCCCCTTCGCGCCCTTTCTTCCCCCCCTGCCGAACACTTACTTTTTCTTCTACACTGCCGCTTCTGCCGCCATTTTGATTCGAGGGGGCAGCGTGAGCGTGTTCAGGAGGGGAGGGGGAGGGAGGAAGACGTGACCCGTGCGGGCGCTACTGCGCAGACTCGCCCCACAGCAAAGAGAGGCAAAGCGAGGCTGGGAAGAAGGGAGCCCGAGTGGAGAAGAAAAAGTGTTCTGCAGGAGGGGGAAGAAAGGGGATTGGAGGTCCCAATTTCCCACGGCACACCTGATGATCGCTCACGGCACACTAGTGTGCCACGGCACACTGGTTGGGAAACACTGGCTTAGAGAAAAGAGAGGGCAAGTGAAATGAATATTAGTGCCACAATTCTGTGTTACGGTTTTCAGGGCTACCCATCTGGCTCCAGTTGGTTTTCTTATCAGAGAAGAATGGTGATGATCAGAATGTTATTTATGGTATCCAGCAGTTTTCTCAATATGTTTTTTACACTTGAATATATTTGAAATTCTAACCTCAAATAGAGCTGTGTCTTGTCCCCTCCAGTGTAATATTTGGTGCTAGGCTCTTTTTCTTGCATTCATAGGAATTAAATCCAGTTCATTAAATTCTCTTTAAAAAGTTAGAAATGTAAGCCCGGATGAAATGATTATCACAGCAGGACATGTCTCAGGATAAATGAAGAATTTTGATAGCAGCTTTGAACAAAACATCTTACAAAACAGCAAGATTAATGTGCCTTTCAACATTGCCTTTACCCAGGCCATCCTAAAAGTAATTTTTCTGTTCTTTTTCTAAAGTTCTCTGTGGGATTTGAATAGGAGAATTTTAATAGTGTGGAAGTGTCAGATACTCCTCCTACAAAGGTCTCATTATTGTTTCTCCCCAGTTGTTTTGTACCGGGAAATAGCTGCAGGTCATTTCTGACCAACCAGAGAAAGAAAGAAGCTGTTTATCCTTCCTTTGCTAGCCATTTGTCCCTTTAAAATTATTATTATTTCTTATTATTATTTCTTCGCATTTATCTACCGCCCCCGCCCCCCAAAGGCTCGGGGCGGCTCACAACAATCAGTTGTTACATAGTAAAAACAGGCATATATAAAACACAATACAACAACAGATAAAACAGCCATTAAAACAGCATATAAGATGGCAATAGTCAAACACTATACACAGGAGCAGCAACCACAATTACAGGAGGCGATTCGCACATAGGTGATCCAGATCCGTAGGTCTGCTGGAACAACCAAGTCTTACAAGCCTTCCTGAAAGGGAGAAGGGCCTGGATAGTGCAAACGTCGGCGGGCAAAGAGTTCCAGAGGGTCGGAGCCACGATCGAAAAAGCCCGCCGACGAGTCGCGGTCAACCGGGGATGACCAGGAGGTTTTGCTCTTCAGAGCGCAGAGGTCTAGTGGGATGGTATGGGAGGAGACGGTCCCGCAGGTACACTGGCCCCAGACCATATAAGGCCTTAAAAGTCAGAACTAACACTTTGAAGGTGATCCGGCATACTATCGGTAGCCAGTGCAGCTCGCGCAGAATTAGCGAGATGTGACAGCCAACTGGGACCCCTACCAGGAGTCGGGCTGCGGCGTTCTGCACCAGCTGGAGCTTCCGGATCACGGACAAAGGAAGGCCAATGTACAGAGTGTTACAGTAATCAAGCCTCGAGATGACCGTGGCTTGGACCACTGTGGCCAAGTCGCACCGGGACAAATAGGGGGCCAGCTTCCTCGCCTGTCGCAGATGGAAAAATGCCACCCTGCTGACGCTGGAGACCTGGGCCTCCATCGACAGCAGGGGGTCCAAGGTTACACCTAGGCTCTTGACAGAAGACGACGGACACAGAGTCACGCCATCCAGGGTTGGAAGCTGGATATCCCTACAGCCCGGGCAGCTGAGCCACAGGATCTCCGTCTTAGAAGGATTCACCTTCAACCTACTGGCTCGCAGCCATCCAGTAACGGCCTCAAGGCAATGATGGAAATTATCGGGTCCTTCCAATCTTCCTCCTGGTAGGTAACATAGTTGAGGTAGGCAGTGTTTCCCAACCTTTTTTGAGCCATGGCACACTTTTAACATTTAAAAAATCTGGGGGCACACCACCAACCAAAATGACACTCAAACACAGTAAAGAACGGCTGGGGGATGGTGGCCTGCTGGGAGCTGCTGCTGGGAGTGCCGAAGCTGGGGAGGGGGCAGAGTCAGGCCGCGCCATGCCCCGCCCCCTCCCCTAGCTTCAGCTCTCCCACAGCTTCTCCAGCCTTGAGGGGCCAGTGCCAAGCCAGCGGTGGCAGAGCCAGCACAATGCTTCCCTGGCACTGTCCCCTCAAGGCTGGAGAAGCTGTGAGAGAGCTGAAGCCAGGGGAGGGGGCGGAGCCAGGCCGCACCATGCCCCGCCCCTGGCTTCAGCTCTCTCACAGCTTCTCCAGCCTTGAGGGGGCAGTGCGAGCGAGGGGCGGGAGACATGGCCGCCGTCCCCGGCGCTGCTCTCCGCCATGACTCCCGCCCTTTGCTCGCTGAAGCCATGCGGAGGAGGAGGAGGAGGAGCGGTGGACGGGCTTCAGTGGGCAAGGCTCCTCCTCCACGCGGCTTCAGCGAGCAAGGGGCGGGAGTCATGGCAGATTGGAGGCTGGCTGGGAAAATGACAAAAGGAGGTGGTGACCCGGCCCCTTCTTCTTTTTCTTTGCCACCGCCCGGCCCTTCCTCCTCCTCCCCCAAGCAGCAGGAGTTCGGCAGGAGGGGGGGAAGGAAGGGGGTAGAGAGCTTTTCTCGTGGCACAGCAGGAGGTCCATCACGGCACACTACTGTGCCACGTCACAGCGATTGGGAAACACTGGGTAACATATATAAGTAATGGTGTACTAACACATTAACTTGTACTACAACAGACTCCCAAAGCTGTCTAACGTTTTCCATAGTGTCATCTCCTAAAATAAATACCTAGAACAGTGGTTCTCAACCTGGGGGTCGCAAAGCCGCCTTGGTTGGCCCCGCCTCCTCCAAAATGGCTGTCCATCCCCTGCTCAGCAGGGGGCGAGGGCCGGGCGGCTAAAATTTCACAGTTGGCCAGGCCATGAGGACAGCAGGAAGAAGTTCACTCTAAGTTCTTCCTGCCATCCTCATGGCCTTGCCACTTGGGAAGCCTTTCCTGCCCGCCTCCCACACTTCCGAACTCAGAAGGGTGCGGGGGCAGGCAGAGGGCTTCCCCTGCATGGCCTTGCGTTTGGGAAGTCATTTCTGCCTGGCCCCCACGCCCTTCCGAGTTCTGAGTTTTTTTTATAATTTCTGGGGGTCTCAGTAGTCTGTGGAAGTCACAGCTGAATCAGTTGAAAGTACTGCAAATCCCATCATCCATTGTCCATACTTCCCAAACATTGTTATTGTGATCAACCACAATGCTTTAATTAGGTTCAATTTGTAACAATGAAAATATATCCTACATATATTTATATCAGTCGCCCCGAGCCACTTTGGGAGTGGCGACGCATAAATGCGAATTAATAAATTAATAAATAATATATATCAAATATTTCCATTATGCTTCATAAGAGTAGCAAAATTACCGTTATGAAGTAGCAACAAAAATATGGTTGGGGGTCACCACAACATAAGGAGCTTTATTTAGGGTTCACGGCATTAGAAAGGTTGAGAACCACTGACCTAGAAGCGAAGGTGAGGAGATACATTTACTTTTGCATGTTGTATCCTTTCTTCCACATTTAGAGAAGCAACTACATGCAGTAGGCAACTCTGTAATTATTCCCATATGTGTTAAAAAGAAATTCAGCCAAGGATGTTGATCTCAGGAGTTAATCACCCTGGAGCCCCAGGTGTTGGCGGTGGCAAGGAGCGCCTTCGCACAATTAAAACTTGTGCGCCAATTGCACCCGTACCTTGAAAGGCCAAACTTGGCCATGGTAGTCCACACCTTAGTCACATCCCATTCGGATTTCTGCAATGCTTTCTACGTGGAGCTACCTTTGAAGATGTTTTGGAAGCTTCAATTGGTACAGAGATTGGCAGCCAAACTACTAACCAGACCTCTGTACAGGAAGAGATCCACTCCCATGTTACGGCAGCGCCATTGGCTGCTGCTCTGCTTCCGAGCTAGATACAAAGTACTGCTTATTGCCTTTAAAGCCCTAAACAATATTTTCTCTTGGGTATGGGAGTTCTGTGTGGGAAGTTTGTGTCTTTCTGCCATTCCTGCCAGGATATCTATGTTGTGTTCATCGAAACAGGCCCAGGTTTCACACTGAGTGTATAAATATATTTAAAAACATATTAACTATATGTATTACTGTGTTAAGAGTGTCATTTTGTGTCATTTTGGTTGGTGGTGTGCCCCAGGATTTTGTAAATGTAAAAAATGTGCCGTGGCTCAAAAAAGGTTGAAAAACACTGATCTAGGGGAGATAGGGAAGAATACAAATAAAGTCGTCATCATCATCATCATCAACAACAACACCATCAACACCACCATCACCACAAATGCTATTCTAGTGACTGCAATTATTATTATCTAGCTCAGTGTTTCTCAACCAGTGTGCCGGGGCACACTAGTGTGCAGTGAGCGATCATCAGGCGTGCCGTGGCAAATTGGAACCTCCAGGAGGGGAGGGGGGAGAGTCTAGTTTGTTGAAGTATAAAAACCCTAAGAAACCTACCTTGATTAAGGCCCCCTCCCCACCCGTTGTCTACTTGGCCTCTCCCTCTCCATGCATTGGAAAGACCCGCCTCCCTTTCCCCAAGTAGAGACCTCCTCTTGCCTCCTGGGTGTTCTGTGTGGGAAGTTTGGCCCAGTTCTATCATTGGTGGGGTTCAGAATGCTCTTTGATTGTAGGTGAACTATAAATCCCAGCAACTACAACTCTCAAATGTCTAGGTCTATTTACCCTGAATTCTATCTGCTTTCATATTTGGGCATATTGAGTATTCATGCCAAGTTTGGTCCTGATCCAACATTGTTTCAGACCACAGTGCTCTCTGGATGTAGGTGAACTACAACTCCAAAACTCAAGGTCAATGCCCACCAAACTCTTATAGTATTTTCTCTTGGTTATGGGAGTTCTGTGTGGGAAGTTTGTGTCTTTCTGCCATTCCTGCCAGGATATCTATGTTGTGTTCATCGAAACAGGCCCAGGTTTCACACTGAGTGTATAAATACATTTAAAACATATTAACTATCTGTATTACTGTGTTAGTGTGTCATTTTGTGTCATTTTGGTTGGTGGTGTGCCCCAGGATTTTGTAAATGTAAAAAGTGTGCCGCGAGTCAAAAAAGGTTGGGAAACACTGTGTTAAAGTGTCATTTTGTGTCATTTTGGTTGGTGGTGTGCCCCAGGATTTTGTAAATGTAAAAAATGTGCCGTGGCTAAAAAAAGATTGAAAAGCACTGCTCTAGGGGAGATAGGGCAGAATACAAATAATGTCATCATCATCATCATCAACAACAACAACAACAACAACAACATCAACACCACCATCACCACAAATGCTATTCTGGTGACTGCAATTATTATTATCTAGCTAAATAGTCAAGGAAGACAAGAAATACTGTCTTTTTTTAAAATTGTAATTAATTATGCAGAGAAAAGAGTGCAATGGGGTGGGAATCTATGATCACACTGGTTCATGACTTCTCTCCAAGGATCACCAGAGGTAATTGAGCCACATCACATGTTCAAAATTATTTTTTAAATATTTCCATCCAATTTTTCTATCATCTTCCATTCCCTTGGTCATTAATAAGCTTAGAAATCATGGAAATATACAGACAATAAGGCAATCCCAAGCATTTTTAATAAGTTTAATAAGATCAATACATTTTAAATTAAAATACACAATATATCTTTGCATAACGTGAATAAAATGGTATTACTTTGTAATTGCTTAATGTCATCACATGGGACAGCTGAATATGAACACCAAAGTGGAATGGATGATTATCTCCTAATTTGGATGTGAATGTCTGTAGACAGCACAGTTATAAACCATTAAAAAACAGTTTTGCTACATTAATTTTAATTTCATGTTTAATTTTTAGAAAAAAATCTTACATAGAAGAACGAACAATTCACTCAAAATTAATATTCAAGTGACAAAATAAGCACAACCAATTCATTTATCCAAAAACAATGAGAAAAAGCAAGTCAAAACAGTAGTTGACCAACTTCCGCAAAATTGGCATCAGATTCTAGGGTGCCTGCATGCTTCAAAAATAAGGCACAAGAGATAGTAAATACAACCACACCAATTTATAATTATATCTGTATACTGGTTGTATTTTGAAGCCGGGGCACCACATTCAACAATTCTTCCAGTTGTTTGCTGCTTCTATCTAGGACTTTGATTTCCTCAGATCGTCTCTCTCCTGGAAAATCATGCATTTGACCTGTCTAGTTTGTCCTTTTTTAGTAGTCAAGGTAAGCATCGAGTGGATATTTACATGAAATAGTCATTCCAGTAAAACAGCCCTATAGTCAAGACACAAAGGGGCTTCTCAACATCTCCATCTCAAGTATAGTAGATGCTTGTGTATGCTGTTCATGTGTAATCACGAACACAAGCAGAAATAGTCATGTAATATGAAATACTGATGCACAATTCTGCCAATGGTTTTTGTATGGCCATGCCATGCCAGGCCCGGATTAACTGCTTTTGGCACCCTAGGCCACACTTTGGAAGCCCCGCCCCCCGAGGGCAAGGCCGCTTCCGGGCATGCGCGGCAGGGCGCGAGCGCCGTGGCGTCCTCTGCCATGTTCCTGGATACCGCGCATGTGTGGCAGCGGCCCCGGGGGCTTCCCTTCCTTCCTCCTCCTCGGAGAAGGAAGAGGAAGGAAGGGAAATCCCCGGGCGGCCGCTGCGGCACCCAGGAACACGGAGGAGGAGGCAGAGAGGCTTCCCTCCGCCTCTTCCTCCTCCTCCTTGCTGCGCCTAAGAAAGGAGGGTGCAGCGAGGAGGAAGAGGCGGAGAAAAGCCGCGGTGCCTCTTCGTGAGCGCCGCAGCCTCTCTGCCTCCTCCGCCATGTTCCTGGGTGCTGTAGCGGCTGCCCGGGGGCTTCCCTTTCTTCCTCTTCCTCCTCCGAGGAGGAGGAAGGAAGGGAAGCCCCCGTGGACGCTGCGGCACCCAGGAACATGGTGGAGGTAGAGGCCGCGGCGCTCACGCCCTCCCTCCTGCCACGCATTCCCAGCAGCGACCCCGGGGGTGGGGCTTCCGTCCGCCTCTTCCTCCTCGCCCTCATCGCCATGCCTGACGTCACCCAGCCCCGCAGGTTGGTTGTGGGAGAGGTGCGCCATTGGCCGAAAAGGGGCGGGCGTCAAGCAGGACGCCGGGATGAAGGCGGCCGATAATGTCGCCTAGGCAACCGGGGCGCCCTTCCCACCCCCACCCCCTGCGGCGGCCCCGCCCCCTCTCGAAAGTGGTGGAAGGGGGAAGAAATGAAAGAGAGGGAGAGAGAAGGAAGGAAGAAGAGAAAGGTTTTTTTGGGGTGTTTTTGGTCCGTGATTTGGTGCCCTCCTAGGCCTGCGCCCATAGGCCATGGCCTATGTTGGCCATATGAGTAATCCGGGCCTGGGCCATGCACAAATTTGGTTCAAGAACCATGATAGGCTGCCTATGCAGCTCATTATAGCTATCTCCACAGCTATTCCAGGATTTTCCCTATCCTTCAAGTCCATACCGCACTAATTATAGAATGATCCTTTAACTATTTCTCTCCTCCTCCAGTGTTATAGAATAGCATCTAAACATTTAGATACGAAGGTAATAGAACCTGAGATATAAAACTATGTAATGTGAGAATCAGTGAACAGGTCAAAGATCTAAGGCAGACATGGGCAAACTTCGGCTTCCCAGGTGTTTTGGACTCCAACTCCCACAATTCCTAACAACATACCAGCTGTGGGAGTCCAAAACACCTGGAGGGCCGAAGTTTGACCATACCTGATCTCTCTCAGCATTACTTCGCGAACGAAGATTCTTAGGAAGGACTCATCCCACGCTTTTTACAAGCACGTTGATGACTAAAAAGGCCAATCTGAGATAGGCAAGTCCAGTTGCCGAAAGCACAGCAGAAAGTCTCATTGAGTGATGTTGTTTCCAAGTTGCGGTTCTTTCTGCGTTGTCGTTTCTCTTTGAGGCCCGTTCGGTGTGTCTTCTCGAAAAGGGCCGCAGCATTGTGGATAGTGCATCTCCATGCCTCCCGATGTGAGGCCAGGGTTGACCATTGTTGGTGATCAATCTGTCCGAGTCTGAGATGTTGTTTCAGGGAGTCCTTATATCTCTTTTGGGGTGCCTCTCTTATGCGCTGATCTATCTCTGGCGAGTTCACCGTAAGAGTAGTATCTTTGGGAGGCGGTGGTCCCCCATTCTAGACCTCCAAACAGCCCTGCCCAGCAGCTGCTGAATGGGTCAATAGCATGGCCTCAATGCTGATGATCCTGCTTGCTCAACAACAGCAACATTAGTCACATAGTCGATCCAGTGTATATTTAGGATTGAACAAGACAGCGCTGATGAAAGCGTTGTAAATACTGAAGAACACAACCTTGTAGGTGTTGGCAATAGGTGACCCATGTTTCAGACCCATAGAGGAGAATAGACAGGGGCATGCTCACGATAGCTCTGTACACACTGATTTTGGTGCTTTGCCTCAGGTGCTTGTTGCTCCAGACTCTTTTGTGAAGCCTTCCAAATGCACTCTATGCCTTTGCTAATCTGTGATCTATCTCTTTCTCAATCTTGGTGTCTGAAGAGATGATGCTTCCCAGGTAGGTAACTGCTGAATGGACTTAAGCACAGATTTGCCTATGCTGACGTGGGGATGATGGTGTTCTTCCTGTGGTGCGGGCTGTAGAGGGACTTCAGTTTTCTTCAGGCTGACTTCCAGCCCAAACAGCTCTGCAGCTGTTGCAAAGCAGGATATTAGATGCTGCAGAGCTGCTTCTGAATGGGCGGAAGGGCAGCATCCAAAAAGGGGGCTCACTGACTAGATACTTTGGAGTCTTAATGGAGGCCCTCAGATGAGCAGTTGAACAAGCTACCATCAGTACGATAGAGGACTTGCTGTGTTCTTCTTCAGCTGCCATAGCTCTTTGAAGAGGATGCTGAAAAAGATTGTAAATACTGTTGGTGCAAGAACACAACCTTGTTTCACCAGGATGAGGCCCGAAGAGAGCACCCTGACTTCATCCTTCATGTACCAGGATAATCATTTTCAGGAATTTGGGGGGACATCCTAGACGTTCCAGGATCTGCCACAGACTTTCTCTGCTCAGAGTGTGTAAGGCTTTGGTGAGGTCGGCAAATGTTACAACTTCATTAGGGTACGCAAGCCTCTTCCCCACTGCAAGGGGGCGCCAATGGAGAGGATACCTGATCTAAGGAGATGCCAAAGTAGTGGGAATTTGGGATGTAAGAATTTCTAAGGTCTCCCTTTGAAAAAGAGTGTAGGATGCAGGCACTGGATTGAAAATAATAGTTGCTCCAGGCTTAGCGTGGTCTGAAATAGCTTTCCGATTTCACTAAATCCCACAACAAAACTTCAAGCAGTATAAAAGAAGTTTTAACATTTTTCTTTAAAACTACCAGAACATTGTGTTTCAAAATAAAACCTTGACATATTCACCATGTCAGAACTACATAGGAAAAACCATAAAAGTTTTATATAACTTAATTATGAACAGTTTACATGCTACATCCCAGAAGCAAGTAGGTAAAGTTTGCCCAAGGGTCCTCTCCAGAAAATGGGACTTACCAGTAAGTGTAAAGGGCAGTTGTGGAATAAGTCCATTAGTCCACTTGTGTTTTTTTCTTATGAAGTGAGTGAGCTGAGCTATTCCAATGGATGCCTACAAACCAAGCAGTTAGCCTAATTTTCTTTGTACCTGTTTCCTTTAGGTGACATCAACAGCCAAGTTAATAGAAAGGTAATACTACTCTGGAAATACCTCTTTGGTTCCTTTCTGGCACAATCATTCTCTCATCTTCTTTTACTATCCGCCACCTAGTAATTATTGTATGTTTAAAGTCTGTTTTAAGAACACTATGCACTTGTCTCTATACAGCTGGCTCGTTTTGAAAACTGCAAAAATAAAGAATGGGAAATAATCTTAGAGATTTAAAAATAAAGGATTTTGCATAAAACTGAAGGATGGAATGTTATTTTACATTGGACTAAAGCAGGGGTGTTCAGCCTATGGCCCGCGGGCCACATCCGGCCCTCCGGGTGATGCCATCCGGCCCATGGCTTCCTTGCCAAAGAGAGGGAGGCAAGGACAACGCGGCTTCCTTTCCGAAGAGAGGGAGGCGGGGGCAGCACAGCTTCCTTGCCAAGGAGTGGGAGGCGGGGGCGGCTGCGGGGCGGCGTGGTGCTTTGTGTCCGGCGGGGGGGGGGAGCTAAGTGCCTTCTGTCCCTCGTTGCGGCTCCAGGGGAGCTTCCGCAGGAGGCCCTGCCTCCCCGAGGGTCTCTGCCCGATGAGGTCACAGGCAGCATCGCGCAGAGACCCTCAGGTAGTTTTTTAAACTATCTGTGTGGCCTCTTTCGCTGGCTCCCACCTCCCTTCGCAAAAGCAGAGCACGGGGCGGAAGTGATTGAGTCGGTGTTTTCGCGTTGGCTTGGATTTCTCGCAAGAACAAAGGCGGAAGCTCCACATCGGTGAATTGGGCAGTGAGCGAACATGGGAGCATCGGGAGGCTGAAGCATTCACAGGTTTCCAAGAAACAAATTGAACCTCTCTGCTTGGAAATGTTTTTTTAAAAATATATTACTGGTTTTTTTGTGAGTTGCCTCTCCCCCCCCCCCCCCGAAGGAACTGTCAAAGAAGGATAACTCAAGGTGAAGTTTCACAAAGGTCTGGAGAACAAGTCCTATGAGGAGCGGCTTGAAGAGCTGGACATGTTTAGCCTAGGGTTCCCATATGTCCCGTATTATACGGGGCGTCCCATATTTTGGTTCTTCTTTGGGTGTCCCGTATTTACACCTGCTGTCCCTTATTTTTCGCTCCTCTGCCTGGCCTGTTCTCTGGCTGGTGCTGGGAAAAGAGGGGCCGGCTCGGAGCAGGCTGCCCTGGCGCAGGTAGGCCTCGAGGGTGAAGAAGGAAGGGAAGGATCCCGCATTGGGGCGACTAGGGAGGTGCCTGAAATTTGGGAGTGTATATTGCAGTGGGTGGGGAGACACACAGTCAGGCGAACGCATTGGGCACCTCTTTGTGTCGGAAGGGGGCAGGGCGTGCGTGGCGAGGACCCAGGGCCCAAGATGGTGGCAGCTGTGAGGGAGCCGGCTACAGCTCCTCCTGGGCCTGGTCCCCGCCCTCGCTTGGTGGCGTGGCAGCGGAGGGAGCCCCCGGTGTGGCTGCAAGGGGCGCTGAGCGGTGGCGCGGAGCCCTTGGCCTGGTCCCAGGGCCTCCGCCTGGCTGTCAGCGGCACCCGTAGCATGGCCGTGCTCGAGCAGCTCAGCCGGGAGGCCTCCCCTCCCCCGGCCTCCCCGGCCTCCCCGACCCAGCCCGGTCTCCTCCTCCTTCGCACAGCCCTCCTGGCCCCCGAGCACGCCTGCCCGCTCACGGTACGTACCCAAGGGCCTCCCGCCGGGACAGAACCCTCCCCGCAGATGGCCAGGGAGAACCTGGGCCTGGTGGTTGTTCTTGGCTGCGAGGAATTGTGGGAGTTGAAATTCCCTTTCCATGTAGAGTCTGGGAACTCCAACGGTCATCTAGTCCAGCCTCTTCCATGTAGTGTCGGAACCACTCTAGATCAGGCCTGGGCAAACTTTGGCCCTCCAGATGTTTTGGACTCCAACTCCCACAGTGGAGTCGTAGTTTGGTGACTGGGCAGAGAAGGCCTTGTAGAACTACAAATCTGATGTTTACACAGCATTGGGTCGTGGCAGTTCAAACTGCATCAATTCTACAGTGTAGATCAGGCATGGGCGGATTTGGGCCTTCCTGGTGTTTGATTTCAATTTTCAAGTTTTTATTAAGTGTCCCTTATTTTTGCGAAAAATCCTGTAAATGTCCCTTATTTCTTCCATCACAAGATGGCAACCCTAGTTTAGCCTGAAGAAGGCTGAGAGAAGAAATGATAGCCATGTATAAATATGTGAGAGGAAGTCATATCTATGTTGTGTTCATCGAAACAGGCCCAGGTTTCGCACTGAGTATATAAATACATTTAAAAACATATTAACTATATGTATTACTGTGTTAGAGTGTCATTTTGTGTCATTTTGGTTGGTGGTGTGTCCCAGGATTTTGTAAATGTAAAAAATGTGCCGCGACTAAAAAAAAAAAGGTTGAAAAACACTGGTATAAACAACAATGCTGTTTCTTGGTTTTAATGATGGGGTATTTATTGCCATTCATGAAACTTGGGGTGAAAATGTAATTCCAACAAAATATAATTTTCAATACTTAAATTTGGATGAAGAAGCCTTCTCTTATAACTTTCCTGAGCTATGAGATAATTCCTAAACTTTTAATTTTAATGTTAATTGAACAATTAATAAAACTATCATAATGCAGCAGATAGCATAACTATTTCAACATGTTCTCTTATTTCATCTTTCAGGTAGGGCTATCCAGAAATTAATTGTTCCACTGCAAATGCATCCAATGCAAATGACTGTCCCAGCTGGCTAGATTTCCCATGTAGAAAAGTATGAAAAATCATTGGAACAAAAGAATTTTTCTCCATCACAAACATTAAGTTACACGCGAGCCAATATTATACTTAATTACTTTCTTTGTACAGAGGCGAAATATGCATTATTACAAAATTATGAAGTAATTTGCTATCGGTTCACCAGCAAACTTTCAATCATGCTGTTAATTAAGAGCAGAAAATCTTCAAAAGCACTCCAACCTACATGGTAGCTTTGGACGCCAAGGAAAGGGAAGCAATTTTGGGAAAGGTGCCGGACAGACAGTCAAATCTTCCGTTGATAAGATTCAACATGCATTGCTAAGACCCTTCAGTAAATAGACTAGCACCGTTTGGCAAATGATTCAGACTTCTCTAGTGGGATTAGACGCCACACTACATGTTCCAGTATCAGATTAATAGGGCCTTTCAATTACTAAGGGGCAGAGAAGAAGTCTATCGCTAGACCTACACTAATCCGCTTCATCATAACTGAATATTTTCGAATAAGAAGAGCAATCTGATCTATAAACCTGGAAGCCCCTTTCTATACAGAAATGAAATTTTTAGAGATATTTTTTTTAAAGAAGGGGGCACACTTCAATCCTTCAGGAAGCTTAAGGAGTTGCTACGAAGTGCATAAATTTTCCTCAAACATCTTCAATATAGCTTTTTCTTAGATAGGAAATGGTGTGCAGATACAGATCTTTCCAATCAATGCCTTGTGAATATGATTGTGAGTCTCACTTACATCCTAATTCTTGCACGAGTGCTTTTGCCTGGCCACCCCCGAAATAAGACACACGACAACAGTGGTTGGGTTCAAATTGGGCAACATTTATTTGGATTGTTACCTATTTAACTGTCCTTAACCTTAACTCAAGGGGTGTCAGGAATTTGGTGTATCCAATTCAGGTAGCCACCCTACCTGGTTTCGGTGTTAATTTGCAGGCGAAACAACTGGATTCCTTGACGTCCGGCCAAGGCAACCCGTTAAGGGAATGAGAGCGAGGTCTGGTCCCCACGATATCGAGACCAGCCTCCTCTCATTCCAGGCCATTTACCCAAACCTCCCCGATCAACTTGATCTTTGGTTGAGTATTAACATGATGGCCTTCACCCCTAACGGGGGGTGCCGTAGTAGCACACCAAGATATGGGAATTTCCTTATCTATTTTCCGCTAAGCCTATTTATAACCACCCCTCCCCTCTAGCCCCTAAACAGTACCGGGGGGTGAGTGAAAAAAAACCCTATCAATGGAGGGGGAAAAACTCCTCCCCAGTTTCTAATGGCAACCGGGCCGATACTGTTAATGGGCGGGAGTGGTGGGTCGAAGTCCTGACAAGAAGTGAGCAACTGGGGCTGGCTTCCGGTGGATGAAGCCACGCCCCAGCTGCAGGAGGCTCCAGCTGGATCCTCCCCCCATTTCACTTCCTCGTGGGAGGGAGGCAAAGCCCCTTCCTCCCAATATGCATTGGGGGAAGGTGTCCTTGTATGCAGGACTTTAATATGTTTTCTTTAAACGCAGCCTTTTAGTATGGGGGAAATTGTAAAATATTTTCTCCTGACATACAAAGACCTCGTGCTCTTATTAACTGTGACGGCGTAGCAAGAGAAACTTTTACGTTGCAAAGATTTGCTCTGTTGTATTGTGTTTCTGCAAGCCGGCTCAGCTTTGCAAAGCTTTAGTTGCATTGATTGGTTCTTTACCCCTGTCAATCATTGTTTAACCGTAACCCGATAATTTCCATCTTTGCCTCGAAGCCGTTACTGGATGGCTGCGAGTCAGTAGGTTGAAGGTGAATCCAGCAAAGACGGAGATTCTCTGGTTGGGTTGTCCAGCTTCCGACCCTGGATGGCGTGGCGCTATGCCCGTCGTCTTCAGTAAAGAGCCTTGGACCCTCTGCTGTCAATGGAGGCCCAAATCTCTGCTGTCAGCAGAGTGGCGTTTTTCCATCTTCATTGGGATAGGAGGCTGGCCCCTTACTTGTCTCGGCACGACTTGGCCACGGTGATCCAAGGTACGGTCATCTCAAGGTGAGACTACTGTAACGCTCTCTATATTGGCCTGCCTCTGTCGGTGACTCGGAACGGCGCAGCTCGGTTGCTCGCAGGAGCCCCTGCGAGCTGCCACATTACACCTTTCGGAAGGCCTGCAAGTCGGTCCTATTCCGGCAGGCCTTTGAGTTGTAATGTGCTATCTTTTAGGAATCATGCTATCTCTTAGAAATTGTTTTATTTGATTCTCCCTCCCTCCTAAAGCAGAGCCAAGGAGAACAGAGCAAAGGGAGGGGGCGGCCATGGATGGCGCTTGCGCCGCCCCGCGCATGCACCCTTTAAAAAAAATGCGAATTTTTTTCGAATTTTTTTGGGGAATTTTTTAAAATTTTGGGTGGGTCTTGGATCTGCTGCCCCCCCCCCCCAAAAAGTGCCGCCCGAGGCCATGGCCTAGGGTGGCCCTATGGGTAATCCGGGCATGAACAGAAGGAGAAAATTAGTACAGACTGAGAGCCACCTGAAACAGGAATGGAAGTTATTTTTTAAATACTTTTTTCTTCTCTTTTCTTTTTTTCCCTTTTTCTCTTTTTAATTTTTTAAATTATTATTATTTTCTTCTTTTTGAAATATTTTTCATTTTTCATTCCATTTTATTTTTTATTATCTTTTTCTCTAAATACAAACATTTTTTTCCTTTCTTCTTCTTTTCTTTATCTTTCCCATCCCTCAACCACCCCCCTTCCCCAAACTTTCCAACTTCAAGCTCAAAATATTGTATTCAAAAATCTCAATAAACATCATTTAAAAAACAAACAAACATGCAAATGTAAGTAGCTTAATAGGTACCAGTCTGGTGGGAAGGTAACGGCGCTCCCAGGCCCGGATTATTATTTTTTTTTTATTATTTCCAGTGTTTATACCCCGCTACTTCTCAACCCCCGAGGGGGGACTCAGCCTAACAGACGGCAACAATTCGATGCCACACAATACATAGTAAAACACAGTTAAAATTAAAATACATTAAAATACACCTAGAATTCAATACATTAAAATACAGTTAATATTAAAAACATCATATACATTCATCACCATTAAAACAATGTTCCATCCAAAGTCTTAGATCTTAACCACCAATTTGCCAACTGACCAGTCTAAAGTGCCGTGTTGTGCTAGGGTCAAACGCTTTTTTGCACCAGGCCACAGTTTGGAATTACACCCCCTTTAAGCCAACCTCCCGCCACCTCCAAGGTCCCCATTCCCAGCAGCTGGAAAGCTCCGCTGTGCTCTGAAGGTCTCCTCGGGAGTCGGGAGGTTTGGGGAGAGCAGAGCAGGTGCAAGCTTGCTCCAAAAGTGCGCACAAGAGAGAGAGAGCGCAGGAGAGCGAGCACGAGAGAGAGACAGAGAGACAGAGAGAGCACACACGTGAGAGAGAGCGTAAGAGAGAGCGCAAGAGAGAGCGCAAGAGAGCACGCACGAGAGAGAGAGAGAGAGAGAGAGAGAGAGAGAGAGAGAGAGAGAGAGCGAGAGAGAGACAGAGAGTGAGAGACGGAGGGGACGGAGCAGAGACTTTGCCGGGAGAAGGAGCGAGGAGGGGCATGAGAAAGGGGGAAAGAGGGGCGCAGACCAGTTTTGGGTTTGTTTTGGTCCATGATCTGCGCCCCCCCCCCGGCTTGCACCCCTCGGCCATGGCCTCGTTGGCCTTATGGGCAATCCGGGCATGGGCGCTCCATGAATTCATGCCGGCCACATGATCAGGAGGTGTCTATGGACAACACCAGCTCTTTGGCTTAGAAATGGAGATGAGCACCAACCCCTAGAATCGGACTCAGCTGGACTTAATATCAGGGAAAAACCTACTAGATTTTTAATCAAAATGTTGGATCTTTGAACAGTCTAGTACAGGGGCGTTCATTAGGTAGATCGTGATCTACTGGTAGATCTCGAAGAGGGTCCTGGTAGGCACAGTGTGTATGGGTCCCTTGCCTTTTGTGAGGAATGCTCAGGGGCTTATTATACTCACATTTAGTTGAATTCAGTCTTAAAATGTATTATATGGCTCTCACTGAAATAAATTTCCTAATACTTTGCTTTTATGGCTCTCTGAGTAGTGGGGAGGTAGATCTTTGGGACTTGGTTGTTTTATAAGTAGCTCGCATGCTGGAAAAGTGTGAGCACCCCTGGTCTAGTAGTACACACTTAATAAAAATGTCCTCTGTTCGCTATCAGTCATATTCCACACATACATCATAGCAGCTGGAGTACATGTCCAATTTTAATGAAGTTTGAACATTGATTTCTATACATTTCTGTGTCCTGCTGAGACTGTGTCCTGAACCCGGTCCCAAAGTCAGCCAAAGCGCTCTGTGGGAAAGAACCATGCCAACTGCTCATTTCAGAAGTCTCTGCTGCATCTTACAAATGCCTCCAGTCATCTGTCTCTGTTGTGTGATACATCATTTAAACGACAATTCAGAAATTGGAACAGATGGATGTGTAACCCAAAACCACAAATATATTTCCTAAGAGCAAAAACTATTAATAATCTAAATGGCATACTCCGAAAACTGTGTGGGAGAGTGTCTGCATGTTGCATTTCAAAATTGTACAATATTACGGTTTCTTCTCAACCTGGGATCGCTCTCATCATACCCTTCCTAAGAAAAACAAAGTTATTTTCAAATACATCCTAATGACATGTCTTTTGCACTCTTCGAACAAGTAGATGTCACACGGTAACAACAAGAAAGGAATAAGCCGTTTTATCAAATTCCTAGCAACAGCTATGGTTTTGTGTCATTACTCCATCTCTTTGCTCACATCCCACCTAGTCAACTCGGAGGGAACATTATCATCAATCAAAATGGAATGAAATGTTTCGTATTAAAGCAATTAAATCCTTAATCAAATAACATTTTGTTCACACAATTAAAAAAAAACATCCTGTTCATAAGCTAAACCAGTGTTTCTCAACCAGTGTGCCGGGGCACACTAGTGTGCCGTGAGCGATCATCAGGTGTGCCGTGGGAAATTGGAACCTCCAGGAGGGGAGGGGGGAGAGTCTAGTGTGTTGAAGTATAAAAACCCTAAGAAACCTACCTCTATAAAGGCACAAAATTACAACCACCCCCCCCCCCCCCACCCGTTGTCTACTTGGTCTCTCCTCTCCATGCAGTGGGAAGGCCTGCCTCCCTTTCCCCAAGTAGAGACCTCCTCTTGCCTCCTGGGGATTCTGTGTGGGAAGTTTGACCCAGTTCTATCATTGGTGGGGTTCAGAATGCTCTTTGATTGTAGGGAACTATAAATCCCAGCAACTACAACTCCCAAATGTCAAGGTCTATTTCCCCTGAACTCCATCTGCGTTCATATTTGGGCATATTGAGTATCCATGCCAAGTTTGGTCCTGATCCAACATTGTTTGAGTCCACAGTGCTCTCTGGATATAGGTGAACCGCAACTCCAAAACTCAAGGTCAATGCCCACCAAACTCTTATAGTATTTTCTCTTGGTTATGGGAGTTCTGGGTGGGAAGTTTGTGTCTTTCTGCCATTCCTGCCAGGATATCTATGTTGTGTTCATCGAAACAGGTCCAGGTTTCACACTGAGTGTATAAATACATTTTAAAACATATTAACTATATGTATTACTGTGTTAGAGTGTCATTTTGTGTCATTTTGGTTGATGGTGTGCCCCAGGATTTTGTAAATGTAAAAAGTGTGCCGCGGCTCAAAAAAGGTTGGGAAACACTGAGCTAAACAACAGCAATGAGGAAAAACAACAGTGTCTATTGGCTGAATTCATGAGATTTGCCAGATATTTGTTACTCCTCTACTTGAGAATCAACCTTATCTGCTCATTGTGGAGCCTTCTTCAATGGAGACGTTACCAAGAAGCATGCACATGTGTTAGATTTTAGTGAATTAGTCTCCAATATTTGATTCAAGCAGGCATGTAGGATATTACTATTTTAGAAAGACTGTCAACAGCTGCAGAGCTGTTTGGGCTGGAAGTCAGCCTGAAGAAAACAGAAGTTCTCTACCAGCCCGCACCACAGGAAGAACACCATCATCCCCACGTCAGCATAGGCACATCTATGCTTAAGTCCGTCCATCAGTTCACTTAACTGGGAAGCATCATCTCTTCAGACGCCAAGATTGATAAAGAGATAGATCACAGATTAGCAAAGGCATAGAGTGCATTCGGAAGGCTTCACAAAAGAGTCTGGAGCAACAAGCACCTGAGGCAAAGCACCAAAATCAGTGTGTACAGAGCTATCATACTGTCTATTCTCCTACATGGGTCTGAAACATGGGTCACCTATCGCCAACACCCCTCAAACACTTTCATCAGCGCTGTCTTTGCACAATCCTAAATATACACTGGACCGACTATGTGACGAATGTTGCTGTCCTTGAGCAAGCAGGGATCACCACCATTGAGGCCATGCTATTGAGAACACAGCTGCGCTGGGCAGGGCATGTCTCTAGCATGGAGGACCACCACCTTCCAAAGATACTACTCTACGGTGAACTCGCCACGGGTCAGCGCAAGAGAGGCGCCCCAAAAAAGAGATATAAGGACTCCCTGAAACAACATCTCAGGCTCGGCCAGATTGATCACCAACAATGGTCCACCCTGGCCTCACATCGGGAGGCATGGAGATGCACTATCCACAATGCTGCGGCCTCTTTCGAGAAGACACACCGAACGGCTGTCAAAGAGAAATGGCAACGCAGAAAGAACCGCAACTTGGAAACAACATCACCCAAGGATACTTTCTGCTGTGCTTTCTGCAACCGAACTTGCCTATCTCAGATTGGCCTTTTTAGTCATCAATGCACTTGTAAAAAGAGTGGGATGAGTCCTTCCTAAAGGATCTTCGTTCGCAAAGTAATGCCAAGAGAGAGAAAGACTGTTGACATAAATATAAAAGATACATATGTTCTGAGCTTTCTTTCATTTTAATTGCTAAAATATCTTCTCTAGACTTGTAGCGGTAATCAGGAGCATTTTTGGAGATATTGGGGGACTGTAATATGGGAATGAAAAGCATGCGACCACAAGGTGGTTCTACACAGCCCCTTAACCCGGGAGCAATCGAGATCCTAGTCTACCCCCGCCCCAGAAAGCGTGTGCCTTTCTGGAAGGATTTCCAGATGCTCTGCCAAGCTTTCTAGCAGGGCACCGGGACACAATAGAAAACCCTTTAAAAATCCCTTTAAAAAGGAAAATAACTCATTCGGCAGCCATTTCCTCTTCTCCGGAGCTCTTCTGGCTTGTATCAATGACGTGCCAAGAGAAGGGGAATGAACCAGAAGAGCTCCAGAGAAGTGAAAATGGCTACTGGGTGAGTTATTTTCTTTTTCAAAAAGCCTTTTTAAAGGGTTTGGGGGGGGGGGTGATATCGGAGGTGACCACCCTTTTTCTTAGGATCTGTAAAAGACAGTTTAAAACCAAGGGATTCATAGTTTTCCCAAGAACACCAGGCTGGAAATGATCCCACAATCCCCTATCTGTCCCCCACATGGGAACCTAAGGCTCTTTCCATAGCCCCATGGCCCCACATGGCAATGCCCCTGTAACTCACACTTTATGAATACACCCAGTTATTTTCCTTTTGCATTACTCTTATGGACTATTTGCTCATTCCCAAAGACTTTGTCCTTTCTGTCTAGGACCCCTTTCGCCTTTAGCCAGCTACCTTAAGCGAGCCTTGCCAGCTGTTAGCTTGTGATTCAATCACCTCTCCACTAGCCTCATTTGCATGAAAATAGCAGGAGCCACCTCTTTCAAAGGGTCTTTCCCCTTTGGGCCAAAACTGGTTTCTGCTAATCAATAGTTTTCGTCTACCTTTGTGCCATTGATTAATAGGCAAAACTATTTCTATATTTCATAAACGGCCACCTCTATCAGCCTCGGAAACTGGTACATGGCTACAGCTTCTTCATTTGTTTACCATCCAAAGAACTGAAACTCTCATGAGAAGACCTGCATCTGGCCTTTTGTCAACAGGAAAAGGCCGATATGGACAATTCCCATTTTTCACAGAAGAACAAAAGACTTTCTTTGACTTGAAAGGTCAAAGGCTTGGACCTTCATTTACACACGGACATAATTTAATCAAGGAAATTCCAGCTGCTTTGTTTTCAAAACATTCCTGCCTCTCGCTCCCCATTCGCCAGAACAGAAGCGGCACTGTTTCACTATTTATTTATTTTATCTATTTATTTTAGGATTTTACCCCGCTCTTCTCAACCCCCGAGGGAGGACTCAGAGCGGCTTACAGTATGGCACAATTCGATGCCCACATAGTAACAATATAAAACCCCAAAACCCTTCAACAATTAAAATACATTAAAATACAATTACATTAGCATCATACACATTCATTCCAGATTAAAACAATGTTCAGTCCATAAAAGCATTGGCTCTATTTGCTCAAACTCCAGCTGCCCCAGCGATTCCATCCAATCAACACAAAACACAAAACTGGTCTGGGGTCGGGAAGTGGGAAATTTGAATCTGTAACCTTATAAAATGGCATGTATTTTAAATGTAACTTCATGTCAACCTTGTGGACATCAGGAATTTGCAGCTTGTCATCCTTTCTCAGCTGGGATAGAGCCCTCTTTTTGGCACACTTCCGGATCTTGGTGAGATACTCTCTTGGGGACCTAGGGGATTTTCTTAGCGCTTTGGATCGCTCGCCAAGGTTTTATATCAAGAACCCTTGCCTTAGAGGAACCAAGGGTCGTGGCCTCAGAAGCAAGACCACCCCAAATTTAGGTTTGATATCAGGGGGGCTGTCTTAGGTTTCTTGGGCTCCAGCAGAAACTTGAGACAGATGTGTAGATGGCCACCAGAAATCACGCGGCACGATCCCCGGTCCCAACTACACAGTGCCCGCAGCTGGAAAGACTCGGGTCTTCTAAAGACCCGGGTCTTCCCAGCAGACAAATTACCTTGCCACAAAGTAGGGTTTTTCTGCTTTTTGACAAAAGCATTCATTTTTCCCTGAAGCATCGTCTCGACGTCCCAGGGGAAAACGCAGGAGGGCGCGCACTATAAGTGCTGTCTGGATGAGCCCATATTCTTATTTATTTATTTATTTACTTTATTTATATTCCACTCTTCTCACCCCGAAGGGGACTCAGAGCAGATTACAGATACACATACTTAGCAGACAATCCCTGCCGTTTCCACATACAACATATAGACGAACAGAGGCAAACTCTGGCCACCAGGGGGAGCTCACACACTCCTCATCTCTCTGCGTTCCCAGTGTCCCCTGTTGTTCCTTCCACATTCCTCAGCGTTCCTGGAGTTCTTTAATGGCCTCATAACTCAGTCAAAATTTGCCTCCCCACTTAATGTGGCACCTTTATCTCCTACTTGACAGATGCAACTGTCTTTAGGGCTGCAAAGGTCGACAGCAGGATACACTTAAAGGTCGAGCACCCACCTCGACCCGGGCAGGCCTCGAACCCATGACCTACTGGTCAGAGAGAGATCTTATGCAGCTGACACTTAGCCAGCTGCACCACATTCCCGGTGCTTTAGTGGTTGATGAATTTCTCATGTCTGATTAGGCTCTGTGTCTGATATTATTTCTCTTTATTCATTTCCACCTGATAGTACCTGACATTTACATCTGTATTCTCTTCTGGAATTTAAGAAGGATTCACCGAAATGCCATTTATTCACATTTGCTTACCTTCACACATAATGAAAAGGATTAAAATATTAAGACTTGTCTCTGTAGTTACACATATCATTGCAAGTACACACTTAACCATAAACCTTTGACTGATGTAAGACGGACTGCAATAAATAGCGTACTATTATTTGCTCATTAAAAAAGCAAATTGGCTGCATTTTGTGTTGTTTGTTTAACATCCTCCAGCAACGTCTAACAGGTGCTAATTTTGAAATTGGTTTCAGGTGCAAATAGATTAAATTAGCATGTTTCATGATTACAGAAAACACTTACTGGACAAAAGCCAATTCGGAAGGCTAACAAAAAACAACAACAAACCCAGACACAGTCTCAATTAAAGCAACACACATTAAATTAATGTGTATTGCAAAGTTTTTCGTGTGTGCAATTCTCTCTAGCTTGCAGCATCTGGCTACACGACGTTTGTTTACATATCTGTAGAGTATTGTGCATAATATCAAGAACAATTGTGACTAAGTGGCCAGCATATTGGAAAAAAAAGCAAAACAAAATTGGAGGGATAATGTTATTTACAGATAATTCCTTAGTGTACCAAAATGTTTCTATGTATACTAAATGCCTTCACTTGTTTCGGTACAAACATTTTAAATAATTGGCAGGTGTTATTATAAAACATCTTATAGAATAATAGTTAGGCATGCTAGTTGAAAAGCAAGCAAAAAATGTGTTATACCTTTCTAAAAATAGTGTTACCATTCAGTAAAATTAATGACAATGTATTAATATATATTTCCCAGTGCATGCATTCAAGAAACCTCAAATGAAGTAAGTTTTATTTTGAGAAATAAATGAAATAGTGACTCAATAGAAATATACAAAAGACTTTTTTTTCTCTTTCAGCTACAGAACGAATTCAAGGATATTATATTATATGCAAGATATTTCTTTCCTAAAGAGAAGAAATGACTGGAACCAGTAGTATTTTTGGCTTGGTGTTTTGTTTAAATTCTTGAATATTTGCATACACATACATAATTTATTTATTTATTTATTTATGCTTCAAACTTCTATACCGCCACTCCCCGAGGGCTCGGACCGGTTTACATAGTTTGGCAGATAATAAGAAAACAGCAGAATAAAAATATTAATTACATAGCGACGAAGGGGAGGGGTATAGGGATACAGACATAAGGACAAAAACAAGACGTGGGTCTGGGTAAACTCAAGACCCGCATAGGCTGCCGCGCTGCCAGAGAGGCCGTCTAATGGCGGCATCTGTCAAACAGTCAAAAGAAGGTAATTGCGGGGTTCCTGAGAAGTCATCTCTACCCTCTGGTCCCAGTGTCTCAAAGATAAGACTCCTGCCTGTTGAAATGTCCTCTTTCCTGGGCTGGGGACTCACCGGAGAGTGCTCCCAGCACCTGGAGTTTGTGTTCCAGAAAGTCCTGGAACGGAACGTCCTCCGTGTCCTTGATTTGAACACTCTAGGCTTCTTCCACCTTAGAGGTCCAACAGAGGTCTCTACAGTCCTAGGGGTTCTGTAGTCGCGAAGGATCACTGGCCTGCTCTGATGCTGGATGGCCTGGGAGGTTTCTCGGCACTCCTCGGAGGAGCCGGAAGTTAGGTCTTGGGCGCTCCTCTTCTTTCAGCGCCGTTTCCACCTCCTGGTTCGGTCACGTGGCTTCCGATCTTCAAGGGGTGAAGACATCCGGATTGCTCCGGCGTCTTCAAGGTCGACCGCCATCTTCGGTAGACCCTCGCCCATCCACACACACCTCTCCCCCCCCGCAAAGCCTCGGCGGTGGCAGGGAGAGTCTCGAGCGGAAGTCAGGATCTCCATGATGTTCAATGTTGGCCCCGAGCCATGGAAGTCGGGCCAGTCAGAGCCACCTCCCGGTGGCAGGCATCTGGGCGCTGAGCCCAGCTGCGATCCAACTACGGCAGGTAGGTGTTTGCGTAGCGGCTCACCGGTCTTTCCCATGCTCCGAGAAGGTCTCTGCTCGGAGCCGCCTCCCTCAGCCATCCTCTCAATGCTGCCGCGGGCAACGGTCGGTCCGATCTCCACTCTGACCTCTGGGCTCTCCTCCTTGTCCCCAAGGTCCCCAGTTGGGAAGTCCCAAGACTGGTCCCAGTCTAGGTCCGGGGCCACGGAGAGATCTTGTTGGGGCTTATCTGTGGGAGCGGTTCCGAGATCTGTGTGGTGATGCTGAGAAGTTAGAATGCCCATTCTCTTCAGGAGGTCACCAAAGCTTCTATATTCTTTAATCAGGTATTCTACCATCAGTGGGTCTGGTTGATCAAGGCATGCTCCTAGCGACACCGGCGCTGGGCTGCTTCCAATGTTCTCGGGGGCCTTAGCCGGGTGTGAGTCCGATTCAGATGAATTCTCCCATTTCATGGGGGTCGGCTTCAAAGGACGCTTCCTGCCCCAGAATCTTAAGATTTTGGCTGTCGTAGCTGTTACCGGGGTATCTTGGAAATGGGAGCCAAATCTTAACACAAAATTCATTTTTATTTCATATATACTTTATACACACACCTGAAGGATAAATGTATAAAATATTTATTAAGCTTATGTGCAGAATTTGTTTCTCCCATTTCGTCCATTTCCTTTGTTATTTTTGGTACTTCGGGAGCCCCTAACAGTAATGACCCTCCCGGTACGAAAAACCGCCCAATCTTGGCTCCTCCTCTGCTTTTCGGCATCACCGTTCAATCTTTTTTATTACTCCCCCAGCAAACAAAAAGAAAAACCTCATTCCCTGAAAACTACTACCAGTTAACTCTCCTCTTCCAGGAGGTCATCGTTCTTCCTTAACTGGAAGTGAGATGCCTCCTTAAAACGCCTTGGAAAGAGTGTGTGGCTGCTGGTGTGGTGCAGACCTGGGAGAGAAAGCGCATTCGCCTGCCTGCAGCCAAGTGCCTCTCCTCTAGAGTAGGAACAGGTTAGAGAGGCCTCCTTAAAGCACATGTCTGCCTGCAGCAAAGCATCTCCCTGCTAGAGCACTGTTACCCAACCAGTGTGCCGTGGCACACTAGTGTGCTGTGAGCGATCATCAGGTGTGCCGTGGGAAATTGGGACCTCCAAGACCCTTTCTTCCCCCTCCTGCCGAACACTTTTTCTTCTCCACTCGGGCTCCCCTCTTCCCAGCCTCGCTCTGCTCGCTTTGCCTCGCTTTGCTCTGGGGCGAGTCTGCGCAGTAGCGCCCGCACGGGTCACGTCTTCCTCCCTCCCCCTCCCCTCCTGAACACACTCATGCTGCCCCCTCATATCAAAATGGCAGCAGAAGCGGCAGTGTAGAAGAAAAAGTGTTCTGCAGGAGGGGGAAGAAAGGGCGCGAAGGGGAAGGGGAAGGAAGAGGTCTCTGTCGAAAGCTGGCATGGGCAAACTTGGACCTTCCGGGTGTTTTGGACTCCAACTCCCACCATTCCTAGCAGCCTCAGGCCCTTTTCCTCCCCCTCAGCCACTTAAGCAGGAAAGGGCCCCAGGCTGTTAGGAATGGTGGGAGTTGGAGTCCAAAACACCTGGAAGGTCCAAGTTTGCCCATGCCTCCCCCTTCCCCTTCGCGCCCTTTCTTCCCCTCCTGCAGAACACTTTTTCTTCCACTGCCGCTGCATTTTGATCCGAGGGGGCAGCATGAGCGTGTTCAGGAGGGGAGGGGGGAGGGAGGGAGGCGTGACCCGTGTGGGCGCTACTGCGCAGACTCGCCCCAGAGCAAAGCGAGGCAAAGCGAGCAGAGCGAGGCTGGGAAGAGGGGACCCAGAGGACCAAAGTTTTCCCATGCCTGTTTTAGGGACCTTAAAGTGGTGAGCCTCCTTCCAACATTGTGATTCTGGATAGAAAACAAACAACAACATAACATGACATTGTTTGAATCCACAGTGCTCTCTGGGTGTAGGTGAACGACAACTTCCAAACTCAAGGTCAATTCCCAAGCAAACCCTTTCAGTACTTTCTGTTGGTAATGAGAGTTCAATAGGCCAAGTTTGGTTCAATTCCATTGTTGCAAGTTCAGGATGCTCTTTGATTGTGTGCTAACTATAAATCCCAGAAACTGTAACTCCCAAATGTCAACGTCTATTTTTCCCAAACTCCATCTGTGTTCACATTTGGGCATATTGAGTATTCATGCCAAGTTTGGTCCTGATCCAACATTGTTTGAGTCCACAGTGCTCTCTGGATGTTGAACTACAACTCCAAAACTCAAGGTCAATGCCCACCAAACCCTTCCAGTATTTTCTGTTGGTCTATTTTGACATTGCTCCTGTTTTCAACCACATATCTGTGTGAGATGAGCTTCTCTAGCTTGACTGCGATAGAAACAGAGAGAGACTGACAGCTGTTGAGCAAGAGCTTCGTGTGTGTCTTTCTGCTGTTCCTGCCAGGATATCTATGTTGTGTTCATCGAAACAGGCCCAGGTTTCACACTGAGTGTATAAATACATTTAAAAACATATTAACTATATGTATTACTGTGTTAGAGTGTCGTTTTGTGTCATTTTGGTTGGTGGTGTGCCCCCTAGGATTTTGTATTTCTAAGGCTGTTTCTCTCTGGGGAGAAGGTGGTTTGGGGGGACTACTTGACTTTCCTGTCCACTCAACTTTGTGTAAAAAATGTGCCGCGGCTCAAAAAAGGTTGAAAAACACTGTCTTAGGCAATGCATTCTTTGGAAACCACACTGAAAAAAAATGTTAATCACCTATCAGGAGACATTTAAAAATGAAATAAATTCTATAAAGTTACGAGGTCGGGTCAAAAAGTCCGTGACTATCAACTATGTACACCTTTTACCATGGAGGAATGAAACGATAGAAAAAATAATAATAAATGGAGGAAACACAGAAGCCTTGAAATCACAGGAGCTTAAAACTCGTGGCAGTGCCTGGAGTATAAATCAAAATTCTATTTAAAAAACTAATACAGGTAACACCTCCTAATGGAAGCTTCATTAGTCTTTACAGATGTTTTGTTCTCACTATAAATGGAAATGAGGATATTATTTAGCTTAACAGAAAAGAAAAGAATCCTGCAGAGAACCTGGCTTCCCATCAATGATCCAGCAGGTTTAAAAACACATATGGTATTGTGCTTAGAAAGAGTTATACACATAGCTTGCACAGCTGGTGCAGAGTTATGGGCTGGTTTGTCACCAGTACGCTGATGACACCCAGCTCATTCTGAGGATGGAGGGTAGGCCGGAGTCCGTCCTTGATAATTTCCAGCACTGCCTCGAAGCCGTTACTGGATGGCTGCGAGCCAGTAGGTTGAGGGTGAATCCGGCGAAGACGGAGATCTTGTGGCTGGCTCGCCCTGGCGGGGTGGGTGCCCGGCTTCCGACCCTGGACGGTGCGGCGCTGTGCCCAGCGCCGTCTGTGAAGAGCCTGGGGGTCCATTTGGACTCCCAGCTGACCATGGAGGCCCAGGTCTCTGTGGTCAGCAAGGCTGCTTTTTTCCACCTCCGCCAGGCAAGGAGGCTGGCCCCCTACCTCTCCCGGAACGACCTGGCCACGGTGATCCAAGCCACGGTCATCACGAGGCTAGATTACTGTAACGCGCTCTACGTTGGCCTTCCTCTGTCGTCGATCCGGAAGCTCAAGCTGGTGCAGAACACTGCCGCCCGGCTCCTGTCTGGTACGCCAGCAGGTAGCCGTATAACACCTGTTTTGCAGGATCTGCACTGGCTACCTATTGAGCACCGGATCGCCTTCAAAGTGTTGGTTCTTACCTTCAAGGCTTTATACGGTCTGGGGCCAGCGTATCTGAGGGACCGCCTCACTCCTTATTGCCCATCGAGATCACTACGGTCTGAGGATGCCAACTTCCTGGAAATACCATCTGCAAAGTCGGCTCACCTGACATCTACCCGCCGGAGGGCGTTCTCCGTCATAGCCCCCACGCTGTGGAACGCCCTCCCGGCCGAAACCAGAGCCCTGAGGGATTTACTTCCATTTAGGTGGGCCTGCAAAACCCATCTGTATAGGCAGGCCTTTGGAGAGTAGGCCCGCGTACTCTGGGTATTGTGTAGTGGCAACTGTTTGCTGCTTGCTGTTTTACTGCCTGCTTTGCTATTGTTCTGCTACTGTTTTAATTGTTCACTTGTTTTATGTTTTTAATCTTTGTTTTATGCCTATGGCTCTTGTGAGCCGCCGCGAGCCTCCGGGAGTCGGCAGCATAGAAGCCTCAATAATAAATAAATAAATAAATAAATAGTGTTCTTAGAGTCTCTTTTAGAATCTGGAATGGGGAGATGTAACACTTCTTCAAATCAACTTGCCTAAAGATACATTCATTTTTAATTTGTATGCAACAATGAATATTTACTTTATGAATCCATGCCTAGTACTAGCAGTATTGGCGTATTTGGGCTTAGCCAGCTTGCTTTGCATTCTTTTTGCAAAATATCAAAACTAGCTGAGGACCCGGCGGTGCCCGGGTTGTTTGAGGAAGGTATTGTGTGGCAAGGTTGGTTCCTATGAGATGTTTACGTGGCTTGCAGTGGTCTCAGGAACTTAGTGAAGGTACTGCAAGTTCCATTGGCCATGGTCCATCCACCTCCAAACAGCACCAGAATGTAGAGTGGGTCATGGGGGCTGTGTGTGTCACATTTGGTCTTGATCATTCTCTGCATGAGGGTTGCAGAGGTCTCTGGAAGTGAGGGAAGGTACTGGAAGTCCCATCATCCATGGCCCCCCGTTCTCCAAACTGCACCAGGATGTAGAGTGGGTCATGGGGGTTCTGTGTGCCAAGTGTGGTCTAAATCAGTCATTGGTTAGGGTGGCAGCAGTCTCAGAAGGTGAGTGAAGGTACTTCAACTCCCATCATCTGTGGTCCGTCCCACTCAAAACTGCACCAGGAAGGTCATGCGTACTCTGTGTGCCAAGTTTGGGCCTGATTTCTGATTTGTAGGGGCTGCAATGTTATGTGGGGAATGAATTGGGTGAAGGTACTGCAAATTCCATCATTTGTGAGCCATCCTGCCGTAAACCGCAGCAGGTTTGTAAAGTGGGCCATTGGGCCTCTGTGTGCCAAGTTTGGTCCTGATTCATCATTGGTGTGGGCCACAGTGCTCTAAGGAAGTGAATTAAAATACTGCAAGTCCCATCATCCATGGTCCATCCTCCCTCAAACTGCGCCAGGATGTAAGGTGCATCTTGGGGGGGGTCTGTGTGCCAAGTTTGGTCTTGTTCTGTCATTGTTGGGGGCCTAGTCAGGAAAATCAAGTTGAGGAAGCCTCAGTATCCCATGAGCTGAGGCCTAGTCAGGAAAATCAAGTTAAGGAAGCCTTGCTGTCAATTTTGGGCCTGGTCTGTGATTTATAGGGGCTCCAGTGTTGTTTGGGAAGTGAATGATGTGAAGGTACTGCAAATCGCATCATTCGTGGCCCATCCTGCCCTAAACCACACCAGGTTGTGAAGTGGCCTATTGGGCCCCTGTTTGCAGAGTGTGGTCCTGATCCGTCATTGCTGTGGGCCACAGTGGCTGCCTGCCTGCCTGAGGCCCTTTCATTTCCCTCTGAGTCACCTTAGAATGTTGGAATGTGGTTGGCCAATCGGAGTCCTTTATGCAAATTCCATTTAAGTGGCAGCCAATCCCCTCTGTCTGGGGCCGTAGAATGTTGGAGTTTTGAGGCTGGCCAATCAGAGCCCTTTATGCAAATAATCCCAATCGAAATGCTGGCACATATTCCTCCCGTCGGACCACCACACCACCGCCCGCAAACACTGACTTTTATTATATACATGGATAGATAGATTAGCAATGATCCAGTTTAAAATAGGTAGAAAAAATGTATGGGGAGAACGGAAAGACACAAAATAGAACTCTTTCACTCTAAACACTTCATTAGCGCCAACATTTTTGCTCCTGTAGCAATTTCTTGATTTTTCATAGTTCCAGCAAACACAACAGGGAATGGTTTGCCCATATTAGCAGGATATTGCCTGGAAATGCAACAGCTAAAAACAACTTAAGGAAAGTATTCTCTTGTAAACAATATTTTTGGTGTAAGTTTAATATTTTCCCTCCTTCACAATAGAAGAAGCAATGCACAGTAGACTTGGAACTATTCCTTGGACTATTGATTGGATTGTATATCTCTTCTTATATATTTATACCGCTAATATTGCTTGCTGTTTGCTTCAATAAAAGACTATTCTTTTCAGCTGGAGTTGTGTGTTTGGATTCTAAGGGCTCAGGTCTACGCTGGTGTGTGACAGGTATCCCCTATGTTAGTTAACTTGAAGGGGGTTAAAGAGTAAAAAGTACCCCTCCCGAGAGGAGATGCTCCAAGTGCCCGTATGTTAGCAATAATCTGCCCAGAGATAGCAGAACAGAGAAGGAGCCATACTAAGGGAGTCAGACTGGGCATGTGCAGGAATGCAAGAGATAAGAAACACTGTATCTCCAAGAATGAAGCGTGGACAGACCGTGTTACATTATGATAGGCTGCAATTTTAGCTGCGACATAACTTTTAACCAATAATAAGATTTTGGGCAACCATAAGTTGTACCCTGATGCTTGTATAAATATGTGCCTCACAAGGAGGAGGGGCCGCTCCCTTGAAGCACCACGTTGTGCGGGGACGGACTCACAGCTGTGGAAACAAATTAAACTGAGCTTTCTGAGAAATCCTGTTGTCTGTCTCCTCCTTCTACTGCGTCTGCACGAGCAGCCTGCCTTGTGGGAGTATGGTAATCTGCTACAAACTTATATGCAAAACTGTTTGGAGAGTTTGTCTGGAGTTTGGGGGCCAGGTGCTACCAGTATGCTACTCCTATGGAAGCTGTTTCCATGCTAAATCAACATTTAATTTTAGTAATTAACTGGAGGAGGCTGATCAAATTGAAGTTTAATCTAGATAGATTAGGGGACCAGAATTTCGCCTATGTTGGTTGGGGTTATATTCCTTCTAAAGACTCAGGGGCACAGTTTGGGTATACTTCTGGATTCTGATCTCCTTTTGCAGGAGTGGTCAGGAGAACCATCTGTATTCATTCTTGAAAATGTCTGAACTGGCCCCCCAACATATCTTACATTCCATTTGCATTACAGTAATACACTCTGTGTGGGGCTGCCTTTCAAATGAGCCTTAATGCTAATCACTGCTTTTAGTGTTTTAGTAGATGTTGTGATGTTGTGAACTGCCCTGAGCCTCCGGGATGGAGCTGTATACAAGCACGAATAATAAATAAATAATAAAATAAATTTTTAATTTGGCCCAAAGAGCTGGAAAGAGAAATCATACAAGGTCTTTGTTGCAATTTATTATTATAATGACAATTAACATGAACATTTTTAAAAACAATATATCAAATCTATCTTCTATCTATCTATCTATCTATCTAATAATAAAAGTCAGTGTTTGCGGAGGGCGGGAGAAATATGTGCCAGCATTTGAATTGGTTGCCACTGTGGGATTATTTGCATAAAGGACACTGATTGGCCAGCCTCAGAACTCCAACACTCTAAACCACCAGATTATTTGCATAAAGGACTCAGATTGGACAGCCTCAGAACTCCAACAATCTAAGACACCAGACCAAGGGCATTGGTTGCCAGTGAGGGACTATTTGCATAAAGGACTCTGATTGGCCAGCAAAACTGAATGCAACTGAATGTTTGCGTGCAGTGCATATCGCCTCTGATTGGTGACAGATTTGACAGTTTTTTTTCCATTGGAAATGGAATGCTCATTTCCAGGGAGTGCAGAGGTGCTGAGGTGTCGAGGAATATGTGGCAGCCTTTCGATTGGTTGCCACCATGGGATTATTTCCATAAAGTACTCTGATAGGCCAGCTACAATCCAACATTCTAAGGTAACGCAGAGGGAAAAGGAAAGGCCTCAGGCAGTCAGTCACTACGGCCCACAACAATGACGGATCAGGACCAAACTTGGCACACAGAGGCCCAATGGCCCACTTCACAACGCGACCCTCACCCAATGACCAATACAGACCAAAATTGGCACACAGAGCCCCCTTGACCCACTCAACACCCTGGTGCTGTTTCAAGGAGGCTGGACCACAGATGATGGGATTTGAAATACCTTCAATCACCTTCCGAGACCGCAGCAACCCTCATCCAATGAATGATCAAGACCAAATGTGACACACAGAGCCCCCATGACCCACTCTACATCCCGGTGCTGTTTGGAGGGGGAAGGACCATGGCCGATGGGACTTGCAGTACCTTCACTAAGTTCCTGAGACAACTGTGAGCCACATTAACATCTGATAAGGAACAACCTTGGCACACAATGCCTTTATCAAATAACCCGGGCACCGCCGGGTCCCCAAGCTAGCAGAACATAAACAAAATCCAGTCTAACCAAGTGTAACACTAGAGCAGTGTTTCTCAACCAGTGTGCCGTGGCACACTAGTGTGCCGTGAGCGATCATCAGGTGTGCCGTGGGAAATTGAGAGTTCAATATGTCAAGTTTGGTTCAATTCCATTGTTGCAAGAGTTCAGGATGCTCTTTGATTGTGTGTTAACTATAAATCCCAGAAACTGTAACTTCCAAATGTCAAGGTCTATTTTCCCCAAACTCCATCTGTGTTCACATTTGGACATATTGAGTATTCATGCCAAGTTTGGTCCTGATCCAACATTGTTTCAGTCCACAGTGCTCTCGGGATATATGTGAACTACAACTCCAAAACCCAAGGTCAATGCCCACCAAACTCTTATAGTATTTTCTCTTGGTTATGGGAGTTTTGTGTGGGAAGTTTGATTCCATTCCATCATTGGTGGAGTTCAGAATGCTCTTTGATTGCGGGTGAACTATAACTCCCAGCTGTTGAGCAAGACCTTCGTGTATGTCTTTCTGCCATTCCTGCCAGGATAACTATGTTGTGTTCATCAAAACAGGCCCAGGTTTCACACTGAGTGTATAAATACATTTAAAACATATTAACTATATGTATGACTGTGTTAGAGTGTCATTTTGTGTCATTTTGGTTGGTGGTGTGCCCCAGGATTTTGTAAATGTAAAAAATGTGCCGCGGCTCAAAAAAGGTTGGGAAACACTGCACTAGAGCTTTCTTCTAGGTAAGGAACTTTTTCCATTGGATATAATGAAATGAAAATTAATACCAGCAGAGCACACTTGCATGGAAGAAAGAGAATAATTGGTAAGTCAGACTACATCTATTTAAGACGTTACCTCTAAAACAATTCAGTAATCAAATTCTTGAATATTGTAGTCATAACATAGAAAAGTGAAAAAATAATATAGCTTTATGTCCCAGGGATTTGCAATACCGGAAGAATAAAATAAAGAAAGTTAGTTTGCAATAAGGTAAGTAATTTCAAATTAAAAAAATAATGAGAAAGCGCGCATTGTAAAGAATGAAAATATAACACTCCCCACAGAGCAATTAATATGAATAAGCGCTCATCATCTCGAGTCCTTGCTGAATCTTATTACCAGAGGACGATCTTGTTGTAGAGTTGCTAAGGGTTACAAATATGCATTTCTGGGTTATATGAACATTCATTTCTTGCCCGTCTTCCTAAAAAATAATAAAATGGCATATTACAACTTGAGTCAAAACGTCCCTGTCATACAAAAAGAAACGTGTTTCCACAGATGTGGCCCCCACACAACACCGAGGCCCTTTCCACACTGACCCTATATCCCAGGATCTAATCCCAGATTATCTGTTTATCTAGGTTACTGGCAGTGAGGACTCATATAATCCAGTTTAAAGCAGATAATCTGGGATCAGATCCTGGAATATAGGGCAGTTTAGAAGGAGCCTATACAGTCTAGTCACCTGATAAACAACAGCAAAATCTAGTCACCTGATAAATATCAACTGCAACAACTTCTGCAATGTGTGAACAGTCATTTGGAGCAGGGCTGTCCAACAGGCGGCCCGGGGCCGTACACGGCCCCCCAGCCCCTTAGCTACGGCCCATTACCCTCCTGCAATAAATAATATATTTTTAATTTTTTTTCCAATTAAAAATATTATTTTTTTTTGGTCCCGCCTCCTTGGCTTTCTATTGGCCGCCTCCTCTTCTCCTGAGGGAGGGGGCCAATGGGAGGGAGTGACGTCTCCCGGGCCCCGCCCCCTTGGCAGCAAACAGGAAGAGCAACCCGGCCGCATGGCTCGGCAGAGCTCCTTCCTCCTTCTCATCCTCCCTCCCTCCCTTCCCAGGGAGGAGTTATTGCAAGGAAGCATGCAGCGCTAAGGTGAACACATTTCTTCTCCCTCCCTCCTTCCATTCCACCCTTTCCTCCTTCTTCCTTCCCTGCCCCTTCCCTCTCTCTCTTTCTCCTCTCGCTCGCTTCCTCCTCCTGTTGCTCCGTGCGCTTGGAGGCGTTCAGGCCCTCAGCGCACTCGCCTCCATCACCCGGCCTTCTCCCCCCCCACTTCCCTCTCCCTCTTTCTACTCCCCCCTCCCTTTCCTTCCACTCTTTCCTTCTTTCCTCCGTCCCTCTCTTTCACCTTCTTTCCTTTCTTCCAACCAACCAACCAACCACCCACCCTTTCAACTGTTCTCCCTCCCTCCTTGCCCCTCTCTCTTTTACCTTCCTTTCTTCCTTTCCTGCCACCCTTTTATCTTTTCTTCCTTCTCACTTTCCCTCCTCCCTTTCCTCCCTCCATTCCCTTCCATCCTTCTCTTCCACTCCTTCCTTCCTTCCTTCTCCTGGGGTTTGGAAGCAGCCAGGCCCCGAGAGGCATCTCCTCCCTTCCCCAGTCTCTCTCTCCGCTTGGGAAGGGGACTTGGAGAAAGGGAGGAAATCTCAGGGGCTGGCTGCTTCCAAACCCCGAGAGGCATCCCCTCCGTTTGCTTGCAGGGAGCCTCCCGGTTGCGGCTCCACCAAGCCGGGGGAGCCGCAAACCATGCTCTCGGCTCCCCTCCGGCTCCTGTTTATTTCCCCCAAACTCCATCTGTGTTCACTTTTGGGCATATTGAGTATTCATGCCAAGTTTGGTCCTGATCCAACATTGAGTCCAGAGTGCTCTCTGGATGGAGGTGAACTACAACTCCACAACTCAAGGTCAATGCCCACCAAAGCCTTCCAGTATTTCCTGTTGGTCATGGGAGTTCTGTGTGCCAAGATTGGTTAATTCCATCATTGGTGGGGTTTAGAATGCTCTTTGATTGTAGGCGAACTGTATGATATGATAGCTCTGTACACACTGATTTTGGTGCATTGCCTCAGGTGCTTGTTGCTCCAGACTCTTTTGTGAAGCCTTCCAAATGCACTGTATGCCTTTCCTAATCTGTGATCTATCTATATATGGCAGGAATGGAATAATAATAATAATAACAAATGTATTTTATTAGAAATAAAGGGGAATATGAGTTTGTGAATATATACATGTGGCAGGAATGGAATAATAGTAATAACAAATGTATTTTATTAGAAATAAAGGGGAATAGGAGTTTGTGAAATAAGCGGGCGGAGCAACTTAGGCCCCCAGTTGATCAGTGTCCGGTAATCAGGCCCCAGGGTTGGTAGAAGTTGGACAGCCCTGATTTGGAGCAGTGTTTTTCAAACTTTTTTGAGCCACGAAATGGCCACTGGCTGAAAAAGGCAGAGAGAAACTTCTATGGCACAGGCATAAAAAAAAATCTGCCACATGGATGACAAAATGTATTGAACTGAATGGTGATTGTGTGGAAAAATAATGTAATACCCATGTTACAAGCCATGTAAGTTTCATTAAAATATATTCATTCTTTGTATTTTTAAAAAAATCTTATAACCTTACTTTCCAGATATCCCTCGTATGTCCTAAAACCCATGGGAATAAAATACAGTAGACCTTTTCATTCAATTAGTTGAAAATAAATGCCAGACTAAAGATAACTCATTTTAGGCATAAGTCTACCAATTGTGGACTTAAATGCTGAAGTGGTGATCTTCTTGCTTCTTTTAATGAATTTAACATAATATTAAAATTAATTTCTGTAGTATTACTCTTTTTGACAAAATGAAATCTGCTGCTTCAAACACATTAAAAGCCATGAATGAGTGTTATTATGTTAAATTTGTGGAATTTGTTCAGCATTCATTCCTTGGTAAGGGGTTATTTAAACTCTATCCAAGGATTTCAGCACCTGAGTATTTGCTTAGACTTTAATTTATTTTTGATGGACATATTAAAATGCACGTATTATGAATTTGAAACAGAGTATGAAATTATTATGTGTTTTTCTTTGGAAGTGAAAGGTTATTAGCTTGAGAACTGAAAGTAGTTTGCACAGAAGAGGAAACATCTGTTTGTTCTTCACTTATTATATTATTCTCTCTGTTATTCTGTGGATGAAGAGTAACGCACTTCCTTTCACCTATAAGCTCAAATGCACTAGTTTGGAGTCCAATCTCTGGTTGGCTCTAGTTAGGAAGTCCCACCAATACAAGGCAAGGGAATTAAGGCACCTAGGGGTCTTTCCTACACAACCTGTTTGCAAAGTCATATCAAGGTTGAATACCCCCCCTTATCCAAAATTCTGAAATCTCTAATACTCCAAAATCTAAACTTGTCCATATGAATGGCTAAAATAGTGACACCTTCGCTTTCTGGTGGTTTTACAGTGTTTCCCAACTAGTGTGCCATGAGCATTCATCAGGTGTGCCGTGGGAAATGGGAGCCTACAATCCCCTTTCTTCCCCCTCCTGCCGAACACTTTTTCTTCTCCACTCGGGCTCCCTTCTTCCCAGCCTCACTCTGCTCGCTTTGCCTCACTTTGCTCTGGGGTGAGTCTGTGCAGTAGCGCCCGCACGGGTCACACCTTCCTCCCTCCCCCCTCCCCTCCTGAACATGCTCACGCTGCCTCCTCGGATCAAAATGGCAGCAGAAGCGGCAGTGTAGAAGAAAAAGTAAGTGTTCGGCAGGAGGGGGAAGAAAGGGCGCAAAGGGGGAGGACGAGGTCTCTGTCGAAAGCTGGCATGGGCAAACTTGGACCTTCCAGGTGTTTTGGACTCCAACTCCCACCATTCCTAGCAGCCTCAGGCCCTTTTCCTCCCCCCCCCCCCCAGCCACTTAAGCAGGAAAGGGACTCAGGCTGTTAGGAATGGTGGGAGTTGAAGTCCAAAGCACCTGCAAAGGGCCAAAGTTTGCCCATGCCTGTTTTAGGGACCTTAAAGTGGTGAGCCTCCTTCCAACATTGGGATTCTGGATAGAAAACAAACAACAACATAACATGACATTGTTTGAGTCCACAGTGCTCTCTGGGTGTAGGTGAACTACAACTTCCAAACTCAAGGTCAATTCCCAAGCAAACCCTTTCAGTACTTTCTGTTGGTAATGAGAGTTCAATATGCCAAGTTGGGTTCAATTCCGTTGTTGCAAGAGTTCAGTATGCTCTTTGATTGTGTGTTAACTATAAATCCCAGAAACTGTAACTCCCAAATGTTAAGGCCTATTTTCCCCAAACTCCATCTGTGTTCACATTTGAGCATATTGAGTATTCTTGCCAAGTTTTGTACTGATCCAACAATGTTTGAGACCACAGTGCTCTCTGGATATAGGCGAACTACAACTCCAAAACCCAAGGTCAATGCCCACAAAACTCTTATAGCATTTTCTCTTGGTTATGGGCGTTCTGTGTGGGAGGTTTGTGTCTTTCTGCCATTCCTGCCAGGGTATCTATGTTGTGTTCATCGAAACAGGCCCAGGTTTCACACTGAGTGTATAAATACATTCACAAACATATTAACTATATGTATTACTGTGTTAGAGTGTCATTTTGTGTCATTTTGGTTGGTGTGTGCCCCAGGATTTTCTAAATGTAAAAAATGTGCCGCAGCTCAAAAAAGGTTGAAAAACTGACTGACTGACTGACTGACTGACTTTATTATTTCTGAGTCACCCTCCACGTTAGTGCTCCGGGTGACTTACACACAACAAATTCCACAATTAAAATAGAGTATTTAAAACTAGATTAAAATATTCAGTGGTTAAATGCAGGGGCCAGGCTCGGTCTTTGAGTTCCTGGTTCTGCATTAACCATGGGCTTTCCTAAATAGCCAGGTCTTCAGAGCGGTCAGGAACTGGGGCAGGTCGAGGGAGGCTCTCTGGTCCGGTGGCATCGAGTTCCAAAGAACGGGGGCCACAACGGAGAACGATCTCCGTCTCGTGGTCTCCAGGTGGGCCTCTTTCAAGCCTGGTACGTGAAGAAGGTTCTTGTTTGCTGGCCGCGGGGTCCTTGAGTAAGCAGGCATCAACAAGCGGTCTTTTAGGTATGTTGGGCCCGGTAGGGCTTTGAAAGCCAAGGTCAAGGTCTTGTGTGAGGCTCTATACTCAACAGGCAGCCAGTGCAGGCGCTGCAGAGATGGTGTAATGTGGCATCTCATCGATGTTCCTGTGAGAAGCCTGGCGGCCGCGTTCTACACAATCTGGAGCCTGCAGGTTAGTGACCGGGGTAGACCTACATACAAAGCGTTACAGTAATCCAGCCTTGATGTAACCGTGGCATGGATTACTGTAGCTAGCGCTTCCGTAGGAAGATAGGGCGCCAATTGTCTTGCTTGGCGCAGGTGGAAGAAGGCCCTTTTGCTCGTGGAGGCAACCTGGGCCTCCATCGACAATTTGGAGTCCAGGATAACACCAAGGCTTTTTACTGAGGGGGACGGAATCAGCGGTTCCCCTTCAAAGGGGGGGCAGCGAGAAAGGTGGTTCTGGGCGGCCCGGCCATAAGATCTCTGTCTTTGATGGATTTATTTTAAGTTTGTGGGCGCGGAGCCATTTTGTCACTGCTTCTAAGCCTCGAGTGAAGTTTTCGGGCACCGAAGTTGCGCCAGGCTCCAGTTTCAGTAGGAGCTGGGTGTCATCGGCATATTGGTAGCACCCTAGGCCAAAGCTCCAGGCTATACCAGCCAACGGCCGAACATAGATGTTAAACAATGTTGGTGATAATATGGCGCCTTGGGGCACTCCGCACTCGAGGAGAGATTTCCTAGATGTTTGGCCTAGCCATTCAACTCGCTGACTACGTCCGCGCAGGAAGGAGCTAAGCCAAGCTAAACCTGTTCCTTGTATCCCTATGGCGGCAAGTTGTCGTATCAGCAGATCATGGTCCACCGTGTCGAATGCGGCGGTAAGGTCCAGCAATACCAGAACTACTGAGCCTCCCTTGTCTAGTTGGCAGCGGATATCGTCCGAGATGGCCAGCAGGACGGTCTCGGTCCCATGCCCGGGGCGGAACCCTGATTGAAAGGGGTCCAAGCCCTCTGATGTCTCAAGGAAGTTTTGTAGCTGGGTTGCTGCCGCGCGTTCGATCAGCTTACTAAGAAACGGGAGGTTTGAGACGGGACGGTAGTTCGCTGGCATCGCTGGGTCCAGATTGGCTTTTTTCAAGAGTGGGCGGACTGAGGCTTCTTTCAAGGCATCCGGGAAAATTCCCTGCTCCAGGGAGTGATTTATTATCTGCAACACTTGTTTAATATACACAAAGGTTGTTTCATGCACAAAAGTAATTTAAAATGTGTATAAAATTATCTTCATGCTATCTCTAAGACAGGGGACCCTAAACTCAGACCCATAATCCGAATTTGGTCCGCCAAGGTCTTTTTCCAGCCCCCGTCACTATTGCCATGCTCGTTCACACGCCACACAACCAGCACATGCACAACGGCACATACATGTGTGTGGCAGTGGCAAGAGTGAGCAAGTGTGGGTGGCAGTTTGATAGTGGTAAGTGTGTGTGTGTGATGGCAGTCAGTGTGTGCAATAAGGGTGAGTGAGTGTGAGTGGTAGTGGGTGTGTGTGATGGCAGTGGCAGCGAGTGCAGAGGTGTGTGTGTGGCATGAACAACACACGCACACTACATAAGCATGTGTATGCACCCACACACAATTAATGTTTTGTCCCCAACAGTTTGAGAGACCATTTACCGGCCCTCCACCTAAAATGTTTGGGGACTCCTGGTATAAGATGTAGTATATGAAACATAAATGAATTTTGTATTTAGATTTCAAGATAAATCATCATGTACATATTTGAAGATACAGGTATTCCAAAATCTAAAATGTGTACAGTATGAACAAAATGATGCTTCTGCCTCTTCACTTTGTGCTTTTTGCTTCCTTGCCACAAGTTTGTGTTGCTACCATTGTGCCACAACCTGTTGCATCTACCATTTTAACGTTGATCTTTTTAAGTTGTTTTAACTTTACAGGTTTTGCCTTGCTGTTACACTGGCCGACACAAATTTTGTAGCCTCAAACGTGCTTCCTTGCCAGATGTTTGTGCTTCTACCATTTTAAAGTTGATCTTTCTTTTCTATTGTTTATTGGGGAGCCGGAACGGATTACAGTCGAGTCTCGCTTATGCAACCTTCGTTTATCCGACATTCCGTCTTATCCAACACTTTTATCTGATGCCCTCCTTTTCCTCCTGCATTCCCCTTCAATTAAAGGAGGGCTCCCCAACTCTCTCTTAATTCCCAATAAGTGAAAAAGGAAGACAATGAGGAGGAGGAGGGAGGAAAGCAGAAAAAGAGGCAGGACCGGAAGCGGAAGTGTCCTCCCTCCTTCCCTCTGTGATTTCCACACTCCTCTTCCACATCTGGGCACTTCCTTCTGGGCCGCTCTAGCCCCGAGGAATTGCCTTGCCTTAACCCTTTGAGTCTCTGTTGTTAGTATTTTAGGTGTCTAGTAGGCATGAGAAAAAAGTTATGAAAATTAAATGAAATCGGAAGGGATTCGTATGTATGGGACTTTCAAGTTTATACGCATCGCAGTGGCAATCCCGGAAGTGGACTTTTTTTTCCACACTCCCTGGGCCCAAATTTTCGTTAGATTAGTAAATATTTCGGATGCCCACCCAACAGGAAAATTTCCCCCTCCAAAATAGCTTTGCAGACATAACTCACAGTCAAATCGGGGCCTTTCCATGCTTGGAGCCTAATTAGAGTGAAAGGCCTTCTTCCAGTGAAAAAGGAACCGGAAACGATAGAGAGATCCAGATCGGGACTCCTAGAGGGGCCTGGAGGACTGAGGAAAAAAGCGGTTTAAACCTCCAGGAAGGGGGTTTAGATAGAAGGACAGAGCAGAAGGACATAAGAACTGCTGAGAGAAGGGCAGCAGGAGTGAAAAGAGCACAGAGAGGAGAAGGAAGAGTTCAGAATCAAGAAAAGCCATAGAGTTCAAACGGAGATCCTAGAGTGCTATGGTAAAACTGAATGGGGAAAAGCTGGAGTGAGGAGAACTCTACAGATTAGCAAGGCCTACACCAGAGGTGGGCAACTATTTTATTTAATAATATTAATAATAATATATTAATGCATTATATTTATTTATTTATTTATTTATATTTCATTCTTGTATTCCGCTCCTCCCGGCAGGCTCGGGGCGGATCACATAAAATTACACCGACAGCACAGCGCAACATGCGGCATGCGGCCAGTACAGTCAATAAAACATAAAACCAAAACACAAAAGCCACATTAAAACAGTTACAAAGGTCAGAGCATGGGTTAAGAGGGCATACAGTGTACATTGTCGCCTCGGGCACTTAATTGAAGGCCAGCCCAAAGAGGGCCGTCTTGCATGCCCTCCGAAATGGGCCCAATTCCGAGATGGCTCGGGCACTCTCCGGGAGGGCATTCCAGAGCCCTGGTGCCGCTACAGAGAAAGACCTCTGTCTGGTCGTCGATAGGTGGCAGGAGCGGACTGATGGAACTTGCAACAGATTCTGCTCATCTGAGCGCAGTGATCTCGGGGGAACGTACGGGGTAAGGCGGTCCTTCAGGTACGCAGGCCCCAGGCCGTGCAGGGCCTTGAAGGTCAGAACCAACACTTTGAAGGCGATCCGGTACTCAATAGGAAGCCAGTGCAGCTGCCGAAGGGTAGGTGTAATATGCTCCCTTGCTGGCACTCCTGCCAGCAAGCGAGCTGCGGCATTCTGCACTAGCTTGAGTTTCCGGATCGTCGACAAAGGAAGGCCCACGTAGAGGGCATTACAGTAGTCTAACCTCGAGATGACCGTCGCTTGGATCACCGTGGCCAGGTCCGTCCTGGACAGGTAGGGGGCCAGCCGCCTAGCCTGTCGGAGGTGGTAAAATGCAGTCCTGCTGACCATGGAGACCTGGGCCTCCATGGTCAGCGAGGAGTCTAGCACCACCCCCAGGCTCTTAACTGACGGCGATGGGTTAAGCCGTTCGCCGTCCAGGGTAGGCAGCCGGCACTCATCCAGCCCAGGCCGACCGGGCCACAGTATCTCCGTCTTCGATGGGTTCACCTTCAGCCGGCTGGCACGCAGCCAACCAGTCACGGCTTCAAGGCACAGATGGAAACAATCGGGTACGGAGTCCGGCCTGCCGTCCATTCGCAGCAGAAGCTGGGTGTCATCAGCGTACTGATAACACTCCAGACCAAAGTCGCGGGCCAGCTGGGCCAGGGGGCGCATATAAACGTTGAATAATAAGGGGGAGAGAATGGCCCCCTGGGGGACCCCACAGTTAAGTGGGAGCCGCCTGGAGACCATCCCGCCCCCCTCCACACGCTGTCCCCGATCCCGGAGAAAGGAGGCCACCCATTTAAGGGCAGTCCCCCTGACTCCGGAAGCGGATAGGCGGTGGGTCAACAATGCATGATCTACGGTGTCGAATGCTGCTGTCAGATCTAACAAGACAAGCAGTGCCGATCCACCCTGGTCCAGCTGGCGGCGGTTGGTCTGTAATGGCGACAAGCACGGTCTCCGTCCCCTGCCCAATACGGAAGCCGGACTGGAAGGGATCAAATCCAGCTGTGTCTTCTAAGAACTGCTGCAGCTGATCCGCTGCTATCCTCTCAATCACCTTGCCCAGGAAGGGCAAGTTGGAAACAGGCCGGTAATTGGAGGGAGCCGAAGGGTCTAAATTCGGCTTCTTCAGCAGCGGTCTTACCATAGCCTCTTTTAATCCCCCTGGGAAGACTCCTTGCTCAAGGGAGCTATTTAAGATCGTGCCCAGGGGGCCACGTAGGCCCTCCCGACAGGATCTAACCAGCCAGGAGGGGCACGGGTTGAGGGAGCAAGTAGTTGGTCTAGCTGCAGTCAGTAGCCCATCGATAGCTGCTGCGTCCAGCGGTAGAAAACGGGTGAAGGTGGGCCCACCGAGTGGCGGCGGAGTCTCGAGTTCACTAACTGTATCAAGAGTGGCAGGAATGTCCCGGCGGAGGTGTCACAATCACCGACTTAGTACTGCCCCTTTAACACACACACGGAGACGTAGCAAAGGCTAACTAGTTTTATTGAATATAAAAAGTCCGAAAGGCAATTCTCTAAAAGAGATCAAAGAATAAAGCAATCAGCAAAGCTGTAGTCCAATTAAGAAAGCAAAGTTCCAAAAGATAGTTCCATAAGCAAACGTGGCAAAAAGCTTGGCAAAGTTTCCGGATTGACTCCGGATCAAAGCAGGGTATCCGCAGCAATGCGAATCAATAACAAGGCAAGGTCTTGGTCCAGGGCGAGCCAAACCAGGCTCCAGGATTCACTCCGCTTTCACGTCCTTCAGATCAGACGTGGCCGGAGAACTGAGGATCAGTTCCCACGGGGCCGTTCTTAATCCTTCGCCGGGCCCTCGACGATCTAGGGCCCGGCGTCTCCAGTCTCTACTTTCCGAACGGCGACGGTCTAGGGACAGATGCCAGCTCCTCCTGCCCTGCTCTATGTCCCTGCGTCTGTTATGGGAACGGCCCCGCTCTTCCAGTCCAGTATCGCTATCTCCTTGAGAAGCAGCCTCCCCCGAACTTTCCCAGCCGCTGGCCTCCATCTGCTGCTCGGCCAGCTCCTGGGAACCTCGGCCGTTTGGGAATTCATAACTATCTCCGCTATCTGCTTCGCTGCCTCCCATCTCCACCTGGTCCGCTCCTTCCCCGGGAGAATGCTCCCACTCGAGATCCCATGCTAAACTCTCTACAGGTGAACTGGGCAAAGGCACTGCTGACCAATCTTGCTCTGGGCCTTCCAACTCGTCCTCCGAGTCCACTTCAGCATGTGCGGGTCCCAATGGCATCGGGACCCCTGGCGCCTCACTCCCTCCCAGTGGCACGAACGGACCCATGGGTGCTACAGGAGGGTCGAAATCTTGTCAGCAAAAAAGCTCTGAAAGGCCTCAGCCGTTGGAGCCAAACCCCTATCTTTTGGGACAGTTGGGATTGTTGTCAGTGACCGAATTACCTTAAATAATTGGGCTGGGCGTGAGCTGGCTGACTCTATCAAGGAAGAATAATGGGCCTTTTTTGCTTCCTTGATAGCTTGCTCATAAACCTCCTTAAATTGTTTATAAGCTGATTTCGACGCTTCGTCACGGAGACGCCGCCACATGTCCTCTAGTTGTCTCCTTTTCCGTTTCATCGCCCGCAGCTCCTCTGTGTACCATGGCGAGCGATTACTACGGGGAAGGAGAGAACGCCTAGGGGTGATCTCGTCTAGGGCCGCGGAAAGGTTGGTATTCCAATGTTCCACTAGCCCGTCGACCGAGTCGCTGGAGGGTTCCCAGTCCCTTAGAGCATTCAGTCCCTTAGAGCATGTCCCTGCAAAGAAACCCTGTCCTTTTCTAATATTAATAATAATAATAATATATTAATGCATTATATGTCCCTGCAAAGAAACCCTGTCCTTTTATAATATTAATAATAATAATATATTAATGCATTATATCTCCCTGCAAGGAAACCAAGGGAAATGTTGCCCCTTGATTTGCCTGTGCTTAAAACAGTGTCAGTCCTGTTTCCCTGCTTTGCCTACTTTAGAACTACTAACGAATTTCGTTAGTAATTACGTTACATTTTTGAAATGTTTGAATTTTTTTTGTAAGTCTTTCTATTACTAATTTTAAAAAATTCCCCCCCCCCTTTGATTTTCGATTCCCTATTTTTGGGTTCTAAACCATGCCTAGTGTCTAGCACCACATTGGACGGGTAACAGTAGGAGACTCCATATTATCCGACATTTTGATTTATCCAACATTCTGCTGGCCCATGTATGTCAAACCCTGCCAAAACTGAAATCCTATGGCCTGGTCGGCCCCTAGAACTGGCCTGCCCTCTGCCCACCTTTGAAGGTGAACCATTAGCCTTGTCTGCAATGGTGAAGAGCTTCAGTGTCCTGCTGGATTCCCGGTTGACGATGGAAGCTCAGATTTCTACCATCAGTAAGCAGGCCTTTTACCATCTCCGCCAGGCGAGGCAGCTGGCCTCCTACCTTCCAACAGAAGCCCTTCCAACTGTAATCCATGCCACAGTTACATCAAGGCTGGATTATTTTAATGCTTTGTATGCTGGTACTCCTCTCTCGGTGACACGGAAGATCCAGGTGGTCCAAAACGCAGCTGCCAGACTACTCACTCGGACACCAATGAGACATCATATAGCTCCAGTACTACCACACCTCCATTGGCTCCCAATACAACATCGGGCTACCTATAATACACTGGTTCTGACCTTTAGGGCCATTCATGGTTAAGGCCCGAAATACCTCAGAGAGCATCTTTCACGTATCTGCCATCAGAAACCAACGAGATCAGCTCAAGAAAACCTTTTGTCTCTACCCGGTCCCAGGGAGGCCTGCCTGGACTCCACGAGGCGCAGGGCCTTTTTGGTTCTTGCCCCAACCTTGTGGAACTCCTTACCTCCATACATTAGAGCTATACCTGATTTGCGGTCATTCTTCCAAGCTCTCTTTCTGTATATCTTAACCTATGTTGAAACAAACTACCACTCATAAAAAGTTATGAAACTACATTTATTGCACATACAGCACATTTTAAAGTGTGATATGATTCCCATATGGACATGCTTTCTAACAAGCAAACTTCCATATTAAAATTGAGGTGGTAAAAACCTGCGCCTACACTATTCACACATTAGACAATGAGCCTTCAAGCTGGCACTAGTGTATCCTCCTCAGCATCTGTCTCTGTGGCACTCTTGTTTTTTAATGAGATGAAGCACTCGATATTTCTCCTGGTTTCTTAACCGGGCAATATGTAAACACATATTCGTGTTTATCAGTAGTATTATCATATGACTATTTACAATCTTCTTCAGCATGATGCTCCAAAGGGTTACGGCAAACCTCGAAGAAGAAGATGCCATATATATATGCTATTGTACTGATGGTAGCTTTTTCAACTTAAGCCGTCTGAGAGCTCGCACTAAGACTCTAAACTATCTAGTCCGTGAGCTGCTTTTTGCTGACGATGCTGCCCTTGTCGCCCATTCAGAAGCAGCTCTGCAGCACCTAACATCCTGCTTTGCAACAGCTGCAGAGCTGTTTGGGCTGGAAGTCAGACTGAAGAAAACGGAAGTCCTCTACCAGCCCGCACCACAGGAAGAACACCATCATCCCCACGTCAGCATAGGCACATCTGTGATTAAGTCCGTTCAGCAGTTCACCTACTTGGGAAGCATCATCTCTTCAGACGCCAAGATGGACAAAGAGATAGATCACAGATTAGCAAAGGCATAGAGTGCATTTGGAAGGCTTCACAAAAGAGTCTGGAGCAACAAGCACCTGAGGCAAATCACCAAAATCAGTGTGTACAGAGCTGTAGTACTGTCTAATTTCCTCTATGGGTCTGAAACATGGGTCACCTATCGCCAACACCTATGACTCCTCGAATGCTTTCATCAGTGCTGTCTTCGCACAATCCTAAATATACACTGGGGTTTAATTGATGTAATGGTCTAGAATTCTCCTCAGATTGTTTTAGAATCATTGCAATGTGTCTGTGTTCTGTGTGTATTTGATATGGCTTCTGGCTAATCAATAAAATTGTTGTTGTTGTAAATATACACTGGACTGACTATGTGACTAATGTTGCTGTCCTTGAGTAAGCAGGGATCACCAGCATTGAGGCCATGCTATTGAGAACACAGCTGCGCTGGGCAGGGCACGTCTCTAGGATGGAGGACCACCGCCTCCCAAAGATACTACTCTATGGTGAACTTTGCACAGGTCAGCTGCAAGAGAAATCTTTTGTATTGCCCCCCCAAAAGAGATATCAAGGACTCCCTGAAACAACATCTCAGGCTCGGCCAGATTGATCACCAACAATGGTCCACCCTGGCCTCACATCGGGAGGCATGGAAACACATTATTCACAATGCTGCAGCCTCTTTCGAGAAGATACGCCGAATGGGTCTTGAAGAGAAACAACAACGCAGAAAAACCGCAACTTGGAAACAACATCACCCAAGGAGACTTTCTGCTGTGCTTTCTGCAACTGAACTTGCCTATCTCAGATTGGCCTTTTTAGTCATCAACGTGCTTGTAAAAGGCGTGGGATGAGCCCTTCCTAAGAATCTTCATGAAGTAATGCCGAGAGATATATCATATGACTGCACACGCTATATCACATTCACTAGAAGTGTTTCGGAAGTAGAAATTGCATTTGTTGACCAGCACTTTACTTCCTGAGTTGTTATGCATTTTTACAAGTAGTCTTCTTGAGAGGAAGTTACTGTCCAAACTATGTCCTGCCATTCCATCCTGGCTGTAAAACTACAAATATGATACAGAAAGTATCAAATCCACTCTGGAGCCAATGAGTACAAAAGTGGCAGGGGAAAAAATCCATTAATTCTATTTATATGAACATAGAATTGCCGCTCAATAATATATATGTTTCTAAAAACATGAAGAAATGCTATCTTAATATCATTCTGGCAGATGAGCAAATGTTGAAAAACTGGGCAATTCTCTCACTTTTGAATTATGTTACAGATTTGCCTTGAAGTGGATTTTTATACCTTTGATCTAAAACTATTACCCAAGTCTTGTACAACATAATTAAATAAATGTAACCAGCCCTTGGGGACCTCTTGCTCCAAAATGAAATTTCAGATCCAAAGAGTGCCTGTAACTGAAATCGTAGCCGTGTCTAAAACGCTGCTCGTAATTTCAACATAGTAATCAGATCTCCATAGAAAAGCAGGCACTTGTTGATATGCTTACAGATGTCCCTTAGGATATGTTTACAACACCATGATTTGCACAAATCCTATTAGAGCACAATGCATGTTGCAAAGCGGAATTATGCGTTTTGAAAGAGTGAAGAGTAGTAAGGGTCACAGCCAAGGGAGATGTGGTTTTCGCCTTTTTCTCCTGCATATCATTTGTAATGTATCAAGAATTTTTAACATTTGAGTTAGCAACTTTGCTCGCTATGCATATTTTCTCCAGATTATCACTGATGTCCCTCTACTGAGAAAAAAAAAGAGGAAAGATCTTTGTTATCTATATATATAAAATCCTTCATGTCATCCTGACAGGCTTATAGATAAAGAAACCACACAAGGCAGACACACAAAAACAGGCCACATATCCAGAAAACCCTACGAGGTATGTTTACCACAAACCCTCCCCACCCCCCAAAAAAAGAGCCAATGGTCACAAATCCAAAAAAACCCAATATGGACTACAATCCCCATAAGCCACTGCGCCAGACAACAAAAAGGCACATACGCCAGCCACACACCACAGTTCCTCTCCTCCCCCCTCCCAGTCTATAAAAAGAACACCTACCACGCGCGGGAACATCAGGCCTCCAAACCGCCAAACCACTGCTGAACACTCCGCCCTCCTCGCGCGCCTTGCCCTGCTGCCCAGACGGGATGGAGTGGGCAGCGCCGAGGGCAGTGGGACCTCATCTCGGAGGCAGCCGGGTGGGCTGGCAGGTGGAGGGGGCTGCGGATGAAGATGCGGCCGGAGGAGAAGGAGGGGTCCCGTGGGCCCAAAAGTGCTGCTTCCGTCTGGCCTCCGCTTCCCCTTCCTCCTCCTCCTCGCCATGCCTGCTGGGCCTGCTGCTGGCCCTGCTCCGCCTTGCCTCGCCCCTCCTGGCCAAGAGCCCGTCACCTGGACTGCCGCCAGAGAAAGGGAGCGCGCAGGAGAGAGCAGGCCAATATTTATTTCTTTATTTACACCCCCGCCATGAAGGTAGACAGCCCGGGAGGAAAGGGAGACACACAGAAAGGACGACAGATGGGGGGGGGGGGAGGACGGAAGGAAAGAGGTAGGAGAGAAAGAAAGAAAAAAAGGAAGGATAGCAGGAAGGAGGAGAGGGGAAAGGAAGGAAAGGAAGGAAGGAAGAACAAAGAAAGGGGAGGATAGAAGGAAGGATGGATGGATGGAAGGAAGGAGGGGAGAAGAAAGGAAGGAAAAAGGAAGGATAGCAGAAAGGAGGAGAGGGGAAAGGAAGGGAAGGATAGAAGGAAGGAAGGAAGGAAGGAAGGAAGGAAGGAAGGAAAGGAAGGAAAAAGAAAGGAAAGCAGGAAGGAGGGGAGAAGAAAGGAAGGAAAGGATAGAAGGATGGAAGAAAGGAAGGAGGGGAGAAGAAAGGAACACATACACACATACACACACTTATATATACATGCACAGAAATATACAAATATACACAAACACACATACATACACACACACATCTGTACTTACACACAACTACACATATACACGCATATACATAACTTCACACATATACACGCATATACATATATACATATACATAACTACACACACAGTCCTCAAGTTACAAACATCCCACAGCAACGCGTGGCCGGGTCAGCTAGTTGTACTTCTGTAAGCATTTAAGTCCAGAGGTATGTTTTGCAAAAAGCCTAAGTCTGGATTAGGACTCCCAGCTACAATATGCAATGCCATTACTACATTGCTATTAGATGTGAACCCCTCCCTTCCTACCTCCACTAGTGCTCTAACAACTCCATATAGATTAGTCCCAGGTTTAACCGTCGCACGCTTACACTAAACTACAAAGGAGATTTTTCTGGCTTTTGAAGGCGTGTAAAATAACTGAAGTAGGCATGGACTGCTACAGTATAATTAGCAAATTTACTAGTTCAGATTGTAGTTTGGCTGAGCGACAACCATCGTCTTCTTTTAAATCAGGGGTGCCCACACTTTTGTAGCATGTGAGCTACTTTTATAACAACAAAATCGAAAAGATCTACTTTGCGTGCACGCTCCCGACACCACCTTTCGCCCGCACGGGGGGTTTTCCGCACATGCGGGGCTTCTTCCTCTAATGCGGCTTTAGTGGGCGGGCCCTGGCGCTTGTCTCTTCACACGGTGTGGTGACGTGACCGCTCATTGGTTGCTCCTGAGAGGGGCGGGAGCAAGGCGAAGGCACGCACAGGCATAGGATGTGAGGCTGCAGGAGGGAGGGAGTGTGCATGTGTGTGATGTGACCGCCCATTGGATGCTCCTGAGGGGGGCGGGAGCAAGGCGAAGGCGCGCACAGGCATAGGATGCGAGGCTGCAGGAGGGAGGGAGTGTGTGTGTGTGATGTGACCGCCCATTGGTTGCTCCTGAGGGGGTCGGGAGCAAGGCGAAGGCGCATGCAGGGATAGGATGCTAGGATACGAGGCTGCGGGAGGGAGGCAGTGAGTGTGTATGTATGTGTGAGAGCGAGAGAAGTCCTTGCCGGAGGAGGATCGTCCCCTGCAGCTGAGGAGCGCGCCCTTGACACCGGTGAGTGAAGCCTGGATAGGGCCCCGCCTCGCACTCCGCCCTGTCTCTCTCACACCTCGGCCCTCGGCCCTGTCTCTCTCTCTCACTCACACACACACACACTCCCTCCATCCTGCAGCCTCGCATCCTATGCGTGCGTGCGCCTTCACCTTGCTCCCGCCCCCCGCAGGAGCAACCAATGGGCGGTTACATAACCACACTGTGTCAACAGACGAGCACCAGGGCCCGCCCACTAAAGCCTCATTGGCTTTGTGCGGGAAGAAGGTGACACCAGGAGCACGCGCGCACGGTGGAGGAGCACGCGCATGGCAGGAGTGCCCCATTCGAAGATCGACTGGATGAGGCCCGAAGATTGACTAGTCGATCGCGATCGACTACTTGAGCAGCCCTGTTTTAAATGGTTGAGCTATGAACGAATTTAAATTTGAATCACAGATAACTAGGGATTAAAGAAGCTTGTAGTAGATAAATCAAGGAGGCAGACAAATAGCCCAGCCTACAGTTGCCGTAGCACTTGGGCTCCTTGTCTCAGATTATCTGGCAATGGAGACTCATATAAATCTAATTTAATGTAGATGCCATTTTTTCTGGTGTACAAGACTACTTTTTAACTCAAGAAAATCTTCTCAAAGTCAGGGGTCGTCTTATACATGGGAGAATTATACACTAGGAGTCGTCTTATACGCCAGGCGTTTTCTTATAGAGCGGTACTGAAACTTCCAATCCAGATTAGAGAATCTGTGGTTGCCGCATATGGTGGGGGGAGCTCAAAAATGGCAGTGGCTGCATCCCTGCCGTATGCAGCGACTATATGAAAGCATTAAGGGCGACGCTGTACAAGTACAGTAGAAGAAAATCCATTCATCAGGATTCGTGGATTTAATGCAGTCCCGATGGTGAGGTGAAGGTGTGCCTCACCGGGAAGGTGTAAGTGGAACCTATGATAGCTCTGGAAGTGCAAATAGGAGTTACGCTTGACTGATTTTTTCATATGTTAAAGCCTAAGAGCAACTTTGGCAAAGGGACTAAAATCTGTGGGCATTGCTCTATATGTGCAAAAATTTACACCAATAAATCCATCTTTAGCCCCTCACACAATAGAGAATTTGTTATTAACTGCTTCACTACGTGTGCATCTTCGAATGTCACGTACGCGATCACGTGTTGCTGCCCGATGATTTATGTCGGGATCATGTCGAGACAACTTAGACAGCGTTTCATCGAACACCGCAGCAGAATAAATACGGGCAATGAGGACTTGACGTTCTATATACACTGCAAATCCCATAAGCATGACCCGAGTTCCCTTAGAATTAAAGTATTGGAGAAGATAGATCCTAGACCGCATTCCAATATCAATTACATCATTTGCAAACTCTAATGCAAATGGATTTTGCTCCTGGACACAGAGTACCCGAAAGGGTTAAATGAAACCATCAGCTTACAGACTTTAGCTAATTAACCATTCCCACCTGAATAGACCATATATTAACCTTCCCTTCTCAGTATCACTCACCGTTATGGTGACCTCACTCTGCTAGTGAGGTTAGGCTCCAGATTTCCCAATATATGGTATGTATATTTAATTGTTCCCTTTTAAAGGGTTTATACACCTGGCAATGTTATGCTTTATCATGCTGTACCTTTTCCCAGATAAGGACATTTTTTTTGCGGGCATTGAACCTTTTGACAAACCACGTCGCTACTTACCTGTATCTTATTTTGGGTATAGTATGTCCTTTATATTATATCGCTTTTCTCTAGTTCTGATTATACTGATATATATATATATATATATATATATATATATATATATACATACACACACACACAGTATGTATATATATATATATATATATATATATATATATATATATCTGATAGTGCCTAATTGTGTAGTACTTTCAGTATATTGAACCCTTGCTCTGTATTTTGTATATGTATATATATATATACATACACACACACACACATACGCATTGCTAACCCACCGCCTAGCCGTGACAAGGGTTAGGGGGACTGCTCTCAAATGGGTGTCCTCCTTTCTCCTAGATCGTGGACAGCGAGTGGAGAGGGGAGATATGGTTTCCGAGAGGCTCCCCCTAAATTGTGGGGTCCCCAGGGAGCCATTCCCTCCCCTTTATTATTCAACATCTATATGCGACCACTTGCCAATTTGGTGCGGAGCTTTGGTTTGGCGTGTCATCAGTACACGGATGACACCCAGCTTGTGCTGAGGATGGATGGCCGGCTGGACCCTGTACCCGATTGTTTCCAACTATGCCTTGAAGCTGTGACTGGTAGGCTACGAGCCAGTTGGTTGAGAGTGAATCCATCGAAGACGGAGATCCTTTGGCTGGGTCGCCCAGGTGGGGGTGGGTGTCAGCTACCTATGCTGGACGGTGAGGCATTATGCCCGTTGTCTCTAGTAAAGAGCCTAGGGGTTCAAGTGGACCTGCTACTGACAATGGAGGCTCAGGTCTCCGCTGTCAGTATATCTGCCTTTTTACACCTACAGCAGACTAGGCGGCTGGCTCCCTATCTCACCGGAAGCGACCTAGCCCTGGTAATCCAGGCAATGGCCATCTCGAGGCTAGACTACTGTAACACCCTTTACATTGGTCTTCCTTTGTCGGTCATCCGGAGGCTTAAACTGATGCAGAACGCGGCAGTGAGACTCTTGGCTGGAGTACCGGCCAGGGCTCATATTACTCTAACCCTGCAGCGACTGCACTGATTGATAATTGAGCACCGGATCATCTTCAAAGTGTTAGTTTTGACCTTTAAGGCCTTGTATGGTCTGGAGCCGGTGTACTTGAGGGACCGTCTACTCCCATATGTTCCCCAGAGATCTCTTTGATCAGAGGATCGCAACCTCCTACAGATCCCTTCCTTACAAAACATCCATTTGTCATCAACAAGGCAAAGAGCCTTCTCCGTGGTTGCACCGAGTCTATGGAATTCTTTGCCATCTGAAGTCCGAGTAATCACTGAGCTGCCAGCCTTTCGGAAAGCCTGCAAAATAGACCTTTTCCGTCAGGCATTTAACCTTTAACCACTCCTTGGTTAGAGCAAAAAATGTTAATCTGTTTTAATTGTCTAATGTTCATATTGTATTGTTTTATTGTTTTAATTGCTATTGGTTGATATACTGTAAACCAGTGATTTTCAACCAGTGTGCCGGGGAACACTAGTGTGCCGTGAGAGATCATCAGGTGTGTCGTGGGAAATTATTTTCAAACTTCATTCATATATAAACTATAAGGCACATCTGTCCCTTTAAGAAATGGAACCATAGCACTCTCGCGTCACCTAACAAGTGACACGAGAGTGCTATGGTCACGCCATCTTGGATTCGCTCAGACGCGGCTAAGTAAACAAAGTTAGAGTTAGTGCTGCGGCTGCGCGTCAAGTGATAGTGGCAATTTGGGATCACAGCAAGATAAGCGAGTGACAGTGATGGAGAAGTTTTTGAGAAGGGAAAATGCAAATGCCGGGCAGGGCCCTGGACAAAATTATGACACAGATGAAGGCCCGAATATGAGTGGTGGACAAAAGAAAAAAGAAAAGATAGTGAGCTCGAGGCAATACAGCGAAAGCTATCTTTCATTTGGATTCACTTTCACCGGGGATGCGACGGCACTGACTTTGCTGCATGCCCGGATTACCCATAAGGCCAACGAGGCCATGGCCTAGGGGCGCAAGCTGAAAGGGGGGAGCACAGATCACGGACCAAAAAAACCCAAAACTGGTCTGCGCCCCTCTTTCCCCCTTTCTCATGCCCCTCCTTGCTCCTTCACCCGGCAAAGTCTCTGCTCCGTCCCCTCCGTCTCTCTCTCTCTCTCTCTCTCTCTCTCGCCCTCTCTCTCTCACTCTCTCTCTGCTCTCTCTCTCTCACTCACTCTCTCACTCTCTGCTTCTCTCTCCCCCACGCGCTCTCTCTCTCGTGCACGCCTTTGGAGTGAGTTTGCACCCGCTGCGCTCTCTCCAAGCCTCCCGACTCCCAAGGAGACCTTCAGAGCACAGCGGAGCTTTCCATCCAGTGGGAATGGGGACCTTGGAGGTGGCGGGAGGTTGGCTTCAAGGGGGCGTAATTCCAAACTGTGGCCTAGGGCGCACAAAAGTGTTAATCCGGGCCTGCTTTGCTGTGCTTGGTGTGTGGTGAGAAGCTGCCCAATAGCACCATAGTGCCAAGCAAGCTTAAACGCCATCTCCAAACGAAACACCCTTCCATTCAAAACAAGCCGACAGACTATTTTGTATGCTTACGTACAAACAATGAGAAACAGGCAAATTCTTTGAGAAAAACCACAAAGGTAAACGAGAGAGCCCTCAAAGCTAGCTACCTTGTTGCTGATCTTGTAGCTAAATTTAAAAAGTCCCACACTAATACTGCCAGCTAAGTGAGTATATAAATACATTTAAAAACATATTAACTATATGCACTACTGTGTTAGAGTGTCATTTTGTGTCATTTTGGTTGGTGGTGTGCCCCAGGATTTTGTAAATGTAAAAAATGTGCCGTGGCTCCAAAAAGGTTGAAAATCACTGCTGTAAACCACCCTGAGCCAAACCGAAAGGACGGTATACAAATCAAAACAATAAATAAAATAAATAAATAAGTATTAGTACTGTTGTTTTAAGAATGCAAGGAGTAAGGAAAATAGGGAGGAAATGTTCCCTCTCTAGAACTACACAGGAGGACACGCTTGGAAGCATTACGCCACTGAAGTGAAATAAACACCCAACCTCATTTGTAGGAAAACACAAAAGTCCCTGTCGTTGTTGCAAACAATAAGCACTTGTCTAATTCTCAGTGGTATTAAACTCCAGTTCTTCTGCCCTCCTATGGAGACTAAGATGTGAGCATGCAGAATGACTCTGAAGTCTCCGGGGAGTTGTGGGGAAGGGGGGTGCGCACCAAAGTTGTCCCCTCTTTACAAATATACACAATTCAACATTGTGCATTGCAACAGACCGTTCTAAAACAAAGGGTGGTGAGTCCTGGGAGTTCAAATCTCCACATAAGAAGTATGTCAAGTTTGGCTGTGGGATTTAACAGCACCGACCAAGCTATGGAGGATCAGTTTCCTTAAATCAATTATGATCAATACAAGCCAGATGGCCGGGCTGTCACGCTGTATAGAGCTGTCTGTCTGATAAGGTCACTGCATCTGTCGGAGGGAGATGGCGGCAGAGGCATCACATCTGAAAACTCCCTCACCTCACAGCCAATCTATCCGAGAACTCTCCGTCAGGGATTAAGATGTGCAGCGAGGGGTTACCATGTTTGACAGTATTTGTCAAGTGATTTTTAAAAACTTTTATGGGGAAATAAGGTACGCCAAAGCAAGGCTGTGATCCTAAATTTTAACACCCCCCCCCCTTTAAAAAAAAGATGTTATGTTCTCTGTCATAAATCACATAATCTTAGAAAATACCACACTGACTACCAGTTATCTGAAAAGCTACTATAATTAAATGTCATTTCTGGGAAAGGACGGGCATTACAGGTTCAGACTCTTTCATATCTAATATTGTATTGCAATTTTCAAAAAGCATGTCACTCCTGCTGTTTCGGAAACTCGCTTTACAACAGCAGAGACTATTAGGCATTTCTTTCATCATAAAAGCAGCGATGATTTCCACCGTTGTGAAATAAGCATTATTATTGATGTTGATAGATCATACATCCCTGTGGGGAAAAGTAAAGCGCCAGCAAGTTGGACATGTCTTTAAAGCCACTTACAACAATAAAACAAACAAGGGGACCTCGAGAATGATTTTGAGAGTGTCTAGTTTTCTCTCATTGCCTCTAAATAACATTTGCTTGAAATCTTTTAGATGCATCTCTTTCAGAAGAAAATTTAATCTTATCATTTCACTTCTTTATTTCCTTCAAGTCAATTTATTTATTTATTTACATCATTTATATTCCGCCCTTCTCCCCCCGTAGGGGACTCAGGGCGGGTCACAATGCACATATACAGACAAACATTCAATGCCATAGACATACAACATATATAGACAGACAGTGAGCTTCACAATTGGTCGAGATAAAGAGATAGATCACAGATTAGCAAAGGCATAGAGTGCATTTGGAAGGCTTCACAAAAGAGTCTGGAGCAACAAGCACCTGAGGCAAAGCACCAAAATCAGTGTGTACAGAGCTATCGTACTCCTCTATGGGTCTGAAACATGGGTCACCTATCGCCAACACCTACGACTCCTCGAACGCTTTCATCAGCACTGTCTTCGCACAATCCTAAATGTACACTGGACCGACTATGTGACGAATGTTGCTGTCCTTGAGCAAGCAGGGATCACCAGCATTGAGGCCATGCTATTGAGAACACAGCTGCGCTGGGCAGGGCACGTCTTTAGGATGGAGGACCACCGCCTCCCAAAGATACTACTCTATGCTGAACTCGCTGTGGGTCAGCGCAAGAGAGGCGCCCCCAGAAAGAGATATAAGGACTCCCTGAAACAACATCTCAGGCTCAGCCAGATTGATCACCAACAATGGTCCACCCTGGCCTCACATCGGGAGGCATTGAGACGCACTATCCATAATGCTGCGGCTTCTTTTGAGAAGACACGCCGAATGGGTCTCGAAGAGAAACGACAACGCAGAAAGAACCACAACTTGGAAACAACATCACCCAAGGAGACTGTCTGCTGTGCTTTCTGCAACCAAACTTGCTTATCTCAGATTGGCCTTTTTAGTCATCAACGTGCTTGTAAAAAGCATGGGATGAATTCTTCCTAAGAATCTTCGTTCGCGAAGTAATGCCGAGAGAGAGCTACACAATTGGTCGAGAGCTCACCCCGACCCAGGCAGGCCTTGAACTCATGACCTTCTGGTCAGTAGGGATCTTATGCAGCTGACTCCCAGACAGCTGTGCCACATTCCCATTGTTTCAGCAAAAGGATAGTTCGGAATTAGTACTATGGCGATTTTTAATCACCTAAGTGACAATATTTTATTGCAGGAAAAATACTGAAATAATTCAAACATTGTTTTACCTTACATAATTATTTGCATGAAACAGATTAACCAATAATTTTACCCATTAATGTTATATATGTTCAGTGTTTGATATGGAGGAGAAAATGAGATGTGTTGGTACTCTGGTGAACTTTAAAAATTCATCAATAAGAACAAAAGATGCTCTAGCTCTACCAAATGTTGAGCATGTACAACTGTGATCAAACCAAGAAGATCAAACCAGTGGGAATGTAATTTCTGGAATCAATTAAGAGTAGAGACATCACACTGGCAACAAAGATCTGCATAGTTAAAGCAATGGTATTCCCCATAGTAACCTATGGATGCAAGAGCTGGACATAAGGAAGGCTGAGCAAAGGAAGAGAGACGGTTTTGAACTGTGATGCTGGAAGAAAATCCTGAAAGTGCCTTGGACTGCAAGAAGATCCAACTAGTCCATACTCCAGGAAAGAAAGCCTGACTGCTCATTGGAGGGAAGGGTATGAGAGGCAAATATGTGGTTCTTTGGCCATATAATGAGAAGACGGGAAAGCTTGGAGAAGACAATGTTTCTGGGAGAAATGGAAGGAAAAAAGAAGAGGGGTTGACCATGGGCAAGGTGGAGTGATGGTATCCTTGAAGGGAATGTCTTAACCTTGAAGGAGATGGGGGTGGCCACAGCCGGCAGGGAGCTCTGCTGTGGAATGGTCCAGGAGGTCACGAAGAGTCAGAAGCAACTAAACAAATAAACAACTATGTTATGATACATAGAGGACATTGCTCTTGTTGGCTAACCTAAAAGAGAAAGGTTTTACTCAGATTAGGGGAAAAAATGTTGGACCGCATTTCAATCTGATTTAAAAAAATAAGCTCTCTGGATAATTTGAATGCGATTTTCCTGCTTCTTGGCAGGGGGTTGGACTAGATGGCCCACGACGTGTTGGGATTGAGCCCACCGCTCTGCCTGTGAATAGGGCTGAGGAGGATGCTGAATCTACAGCATCTGAGTGTAGTATGGAACTGGGTGGGGCTGAGAGTAACCTAAACGCTGGAGCAGGCAGAAAGAGGGCTGCAAGTGATCCCAGCAGGGAAGGTTTGGCACAAAGGAAGAGAGTACGGCAAATACTTATGGCTCCTACTGACTCTGAGTCCTTTGAGGGTTTTCCCAAGGATGGGGAAATCTCGTCAGAAGACAGTGATACTGAATTAGACTGGACTCAAGTAAAGGAAATTCAGGATGTGTGCGATGCAGCCACCAGTAGTGATACTTTTCTAGGGTTTGACAGTGATAATGAGTGGCCCTCTGAAACCTCAGGGAATGATTGGGATACGCTAAATTTGAAAGACGCTGGGGATCTTGGAGGGACTCACAAAGGGTTTCAGCTGCAGAAAGGGAAGCAGCTGCATCGCCTAATCAGGGGGAGTTGTCCTCTTCGGGCGAGTCTGATCTCTAGGTCTATTTAATGTGGGCTTTTTTGGGAGGTTCCTTGCGACGAGCAAGGAGTTGTTTCTTGGTATTCTGTGTTGTATCCTGTTTGGTATCCTGATATCTTACATCATGTTCCTGATCCGGTTTACTCCTACAGCCGTGTGTTCCTTGTGGCGGGGTTTGAACTCCACCGGACTTTCTCTCCTGTGGACCTTGGATTGTCTCCTCATTTCTCCGTCTTTCTCCTGCCCATGACTCTGGACCGGTTATCGACTACGCTATTAGCTCAGCCCTCTGAGGACTTCACAGATGACGTCTCTACTTTGCTTTTGACCATTCTTTCAGCGATTTTTGGGTTTCTCTGTGGGTTTTTTGGGTTTTGGCCAGTTAGGCTAGTTTTTTGTTAGTCCCATTCCCATTTCTTGTACAATAAACTCTTTGTTATTCCTTTTTACTCTAAGGTTTGGCTTTAATTGGCATTGCATCACGACATGAGGTCTCTTCCAAACCTATGATTCTTTGATCCCAATGATAGCACATCAACAATCAGTTAAAGGATAAAATAAATATATCTGAAATATTCGTGACATATACTCATAGCATTAGGTTGAAGCGAAAACTCTTTTCAGTTGGAAAAAGACTTCCAATAGAAGACATCAGTGACTGAAGACACGAATATCAGTTTGTCCGGCACAAACCTTACCATCACCATTGGAGTCCGGTAACTGTAGGAGCAGGGCAGAGGATGTTATCAGTAGTTATCAAAAGAGATGAAAGCAGTAAAGAACTATAAAGCACTTTACAACGCTGAAACAACCGCTATACATACTGCAAAAGACACAGGAATGAAAAAAAACACCGAGGTAGAAATAGAATCTGGAACAAAGAGCAAACTTTTGGGAGACGTGATGTGGGAGAGCCTGGATACAAATGGCTGCAATGAGTAAAAGGCGAAAAGCACCTACACAATTGCATTGTGATCTGATGCAATGACATAGGTACCTTGGGACTCTAGACCTGACATATTTCATGGCCTTAAAAGGATTGTGGAGTAACCCATCAGGCCAGAAGGTTCAAATCAAATACTCCCCTATTTTAGTCTTTTTCTCATATGTTGTGTTTGGCAATAAACAGGCCAGTTGGTTGCATTTCGTTCTTACAAATCCAGATTCTGATTGAAGTGCATTATGCAGAGCTTTTAAAAAAACTTTTCAAAGCTCTAGTGTTATAGGAAGGATTCAGAAAATTGTGTTGTTTTCATGTTCCTCTGCCTCCAGATGATGCTGTAGGGATATAGGCTGATATTTACTAAGCAGTCGAAATCAAATTGAAGATTTTGCATCCATCATTCCTGTACTGCTATCCACAGAGAAATAATCATCCAAGAATCAGCCATCATTATTTGGTTTAGATAAGAGATGTTAGTCCAACTGATGTAAACACATCATTATACACAAACCCCATCTAGTTGCTAATGGGGGTTTTCTTTTAAAATGTCTTGTTTATAAATTATGAGAATGTCTAAGGTCCTATTATTTACTAAAGACCACTAAAATAAAATATATCTTGAAAGGTAGTGACACAAACACATAAGATGCTTTTATATTGAAAAATAAAATAGGTTTTATAACAAAAGCAGGTAACTAATTTTGATAACCGGAATCAACAGAAATATCAAGGTTCATTGTTTTCAAGAAGTCGTAGCTGCTTATTTTAATTATTCAGGATGGAAAAAAAATAAACTTTAATAGCCAGTATTTCAAGCTGTATTTGAAAATGTATTGATAACCTATGCGGAAATTCTAAAATGAACAAATGTACTTCATCTCCTACAAACTACTGATCAAACTGCTATTAGAAAACATAGTGTTTAAAGAAAGTACAATTCAAAGTGCTGGTTTTGACCATTAAAGCTCTTTACGGTTCTGGCCCAGCTTATTTATTTATTTATTTATTTATTTATTTATTATTCGGACTTATATGCCGCCACTCCCCGAGGAATCAGAGCGGCTTACAACATAGTAATATTGACAACATAGTCATATTACTCCCGAGATAAAAACTTAACAATTAAAAACCACATTCACATTCAAATGCCAGCCGAAACAAGTAGGTTTTACAGGCCCTGCGAAAGGTCAGAAGATCCTGGAGGGCACGAACTTCGGCTGGCAAGGCATTCCATAGTGATGGAGCCACAGCGGAGAAAGCTCTGCCTATAGTATTATTGATTTAGTGTTTGAAGAGATACAATCAAACATTGTGTTTAGGGAATAAGAAACCTTAAGAACTGTACCTCTCTGAAGTTACTGTAACCAACTAAGCTCTGAATACTTTGAAACCTCCACGCTGTTGTGAAAAATAAACTGTTGAAGTTCCTCCTTACAAATCTCTCTGTGACATCATTTCAAAACACAAGCCTCAAAATAAACCCCTCGCATCGGGTGGCCAGGATGGTTATGGTGGCAGCTTGAAAGTCTACGATGGTGTTAAATCTACCTCTACAACTAGTGGACTTAAGTTTTGAGACTTTATAAAGAAGTATGCCTCCATTCAAGTGAAGACGCTAGCTGTAGGCGGCGATTCTTTTCAGCCGGGTTATAAATAACTGAAATAAATAATAATAAATAAGCTGAAAGTTTATTTGTGTGGGGAAGGGGAATTGCAGAGGCTGCTGGGAGAAGGGAGAGCTGCAACTGCAGTGAATATCCGAGGTATAATCTGTTTTGCAATACTATTACCAAAATAGTGAATACCGGACATTTTTCTCTCTATAAAGGAAAAGATTGCTGATCAGCTTTTCCGAGACTATTTGCATGTGTGTGAATTGCTATATGCATTCCATATAATGCACTCCACATTTGTAAACAAAAGATTCTAAAGAAGCGTGCTGTTCATTACCCAGGTGATAATCAATCATAATTACCCATTACCTATAAACAGTTTAATTAGTAATTCCAGATGCCTCTTTGAATAAATATCATCACTGAACAAAATAAGTGTGATTAATTGTTTCTCGCAGTCAAACTAATTGTTTTACGGTTTTTAATCAATAAACGTATTTACACCCGTGTAAGCCTCATGAGCGCCATGGGACTTTAGTTCTGGTAAAACACGTACAACTGAGAGGTTTGTGTGTGTGTATTTGCGTGTCTGTCTGTCTGCTTAGAGTCGTCATTTGAATTATACTTCCACTTCTCTCTGAGACTACATCTGTCAGAAAGTAAATGAGCTTCTGAAGAAAACCAGAGCTACCCTCAATTTCTGTCATACAGTCTGTTTCCTGTCATATTTAATAGTTCCAATTTTGTTTCTCTTAGAAGAGCTCTTCAGCTTGTATTTTAACACTTCAAAAAGTTGCATTCTAATATTAGAAAGGAGACCAGGAGTTTCATTTTTTATATATATATATATATATATATATATATATATATATATATACGTAACTTTCTGGGAATAGATGCATTTGATGTAAAATGGGTATCGTATTTCCAAAGTAAAACACCTGGGCTGAATTCTACCCAAAATATTCCACTTACTTTGTAGTATAGAAAATAGGTGAAACTTCCATAACAGCGTTGTTAAGAAATAATAAAATGTTTTATTTCAATAACAAATTTGTCATCTTGAACGTTTGGAAAGGGCTAACCCACGCATGGGCAAACTGGGGCCCTCCAGGTGTTTTGGACTTCAACTCCCACAATTCCTAACGTCACAATGCAAGGACTCGGCCGGCCCCTTAATCACACACACAGAGACGTTAATCAGCTAACTACTATTTATTGAAGAACGAAGAACAGATGATAAAGCAATTGTCCATAAAGTAATGAAAGTTCAGTTCAAAAGTAAAGAGTCTGTAGCAAAATCCAAAGGCAAGAGTCTTGGTACAAGGCTTGGCAAAAGCTCCGCAAAACCAAGCGGATTAAGAACAAGGCAAAGTTCCAACAAGGCTCCAAGAAACGTCTTGGCAAGGTACGAGCCGCAGCTTGGCTCCGTGGTCCTTTCCTCGCTACACTTCTCTGGATAGAAGTGGCCGAGGTACTGAGGATCCGTTCCCACGGATCCTATACTTAATTCCCTTGGCGAGGACCCCGCCGCTCTAGGCTTCTCCTCCAATCTATGCTCCGGCCCTTGTCCCCTTTGGCCGGTCTAGGCTGTGGTGCCAGCCCCTCCTGCTAGCCTCGATGCTCCGTCTCCTATCAAAGCTGCGACCTTGCCTCCCAGCAACTGGTTCCCTATCTTCTGGAGAGTCAAACTCCCCTTGCGCTTCCATGGACTCATCCTCCTCCGTTTCCCACATTCGTTCCTGTGACCCGTGCCCCCCTGGTTTCTCATAGCCTTCGCTATCACTGCTATCTGCATCCCTCTGATCCTCCACATTCTCGTACGGGTCAGGCCATCCATCATCCCAGGCCAGACTCTCTGTGGGAGAAGAAGGCCCAGCTAACTCATTAACCTCTTCTTCCATTCCCTCCAAATCTTCCTCGGAATCTTCCTCAGCTGCCGCTGGTTCTAATGCAAGTGGGACCCCCCATGCTGCCCCTTGCCCCCAGGCACGAAAGAGAACTGGGTTGCTACACCTAATAGCCTACTGGCTCCCGGCTACTGGCCAGTACTGGCCTACTGGCTGTTAGGAATTGTGGGAATTGAAGTCCAAAACACCTGGAGGGCCAAAATTTGCTCATACCTGGGCTAACCACTTTTTCCCCCCTTTAAAACTTTTCTAGGACTATAAAGTGGAAAAAAACCACAATACAGTACAACCCCATTATCCATAGATTTGATGCTCACGGTTTTACTTACTCTTTCTACAAAAATGTTCAAACCCACCCCACACGCAAGTGTTCGCATGCCTCTCTAGCTCCTCCAGTGCGAATCTGTAGTATGCTTCCTGCACAAGTATACTCAAAAAAATAGGCTTCAGTATTATCTATGGCAGTGTTTTTCAACCTTTTTTGAGCCGCGGCACATTTTTTACATTTAGAAAACCCTGGGGCACACCACCAACCAACATGACACAAAATGACACTCTAACACAGTAATACATATAGTTAATATGTTTTTTAATGTATTTATATACTCGCTTAGTGTGAAACCTGGGCCTGTTTCGATGAACACAACATAGATATCCTGGCACAAAACATACTAATACTAACCCAAGGAGGGACCATCTGTCAAAAAAATGATTTTGTCATTTGGGAGTTGTAGTTGCTGGGAGTTATAGTTCACCCGCAATCAAAGAGCATTTTGAACTCCACCAATGATGGAATGGAATCAAACTTCCCACACAGAACTCCCATAACCAAGAGAAAATACTATAAGAGTTTGGTGGGCATTGACCTTGAGTTTTGGAGTTGTAGTTCACCTACACCCAGAGAGCACTGTGGACTCAAATAATGATGGATCTGGACCACACTTGGCATGAATACTCAATATGCCCAACTATGAACACACATGGAGTTTGGGGAAAATAGACCTTGACGTTTGGGAGTTGTAGTTCACCTACATCCAGAGAGCACTGTGGACTCAAATAATGATGGGCGGGCCTCTTCCTCTTGGGGAGGGAGACACTCCACCCCTTTCCGACCCTCCCTTCGCTCATCTCAGCCTCTCTGCTGGCCTTTCCTCCTCCTCAAATGGCGACCGCTGGGAAGGGGGCAGGGCCCGAGAGATGTCACCCTTTCCTCCTCCCTCCCTCGATTGGAGGCTGGCTGGCGCACTGGGAGGGGAAACGGCCGAAGGAGGCGGTGGCCCAGCCCCTTCTTCGCCACTACCCAGCCCTTCCTCCCCCCCTCCTCCTCCCAACGCAAACAGCAGCAGCTGGAGTTCAGCAGCAGGGGGAAGAAAGGGTATATTGGAGGTTTTCCCATGGCACCCCAAGTGATCGCTCACGGCACACCAGTTGGGAAACACTGATCTATGGTTTCAAGTATCCATGGAGGGTCTTAGAACATATCCCACAGGGATATAGGGATGATACTGCATCCATTTTGTTCAAAAAGGAATGGCGGCAAAATTAGGGATGGCAGTGGAGCAGCTCAAAGGAGAATAGTATAGCTGAAGAGATATCTGACCATGAGCATTGGAGCTACTGGTGTTTTTGTTATATGTCTCAGGCCTCTTCCAGACAGGCCAAAATCCTGAGAGGAACTGGGATTTAAAAATACTTATTCCATGAAAACAGCGCCAAATTCTGGTATTTTGATGGTGGGGTGGCTGGATGCCCTCCTGTGTTGATCAGATATCAATCTGGAAAGGCACCCACCTCCCCATTTCCCTTCAAAACTTACCGGACAGGCCTGCAAACAGAAGCAGACCCGTTCAACAGAACGGCTATCATGGATTTTCCCCCTCCCCCCTCTGTTGAACAGGCATGTCCTGTAAGTTTTGAAGGGAACTGGGGAACTGGGAAGGGAGGGTGGGAGTGCCATCATGCTCCCTTGGGCTCTTAAGAACCCGAAGAATGGGGATGACAATTGGGATTGGCCCTCGGGATTGTGGAAGGCAATCCCAAGAATCAATTCGCACAGGCACTTGCAAATACCTTGTTGAAAGGTTTAGATCAGCTGTCTTTTTAAATCCAGAGTCAACCTGGAAGTCCAGGTTTATAATTTGGTTGCCTAAGGATAATCCAGAACCCGTTATGGGTTTTGTGCCTGTCTGAAAGGGCCCTCGTTTTTATATTGCAATTATAATCAGGGCCGGTCCTACCGGTAGGCAAAGGACGCCGCTGCGTGGGGCGCCATCTGGGTAAAGGGCATTCAAGCGTTGGTCCTCGAAAGGGTTAAACCTACTCCACGTGCAGATTTCACCAGACTTCTCAGGCAAAGAGAAACCACTTGGATTTTAAAAATGGGGAGTGAGATTTATGGCGGATTAAATGATCGTCTCTCTTTAAATGCCATACTCAATAGATAAGTTAATGAGCACTCCTGATTAACCTGAATCCTATAAACCTGCCCTAACTCCACATACATTCACCGTTCCCTAACGGATGGAATGCATCGGATCACCCCAAACATTGAAGATTGACTACATTGGTAAATATATGGCGTCTTCTCAACTATCCGTTTTACTGCACAGTTGATTTACAACAATTATTATTGATTCTGAAGATATCCGTGGGGACCTTTATAAACTCACATATGAGCCCTGAGGAAGAGAAATTCGAAACGACCCGGAAAGCCAGGACCGGTAAAGCGCTTCTGTCATTGGTTGCGGCTTCCTTCTCCCATTTTGGGAACTTTCCACGCCCCCAACTGCACGACGTCCCTTTCTGACGGAGCAACAGCGTCCACGAATAATACTACCAGTTTGGACTTACTGCAAGTTTTTTTTTCATGATCTCCGTTTACTCATACTGGGACTGCATATGATCTATTTTGGTTTGTGGGGATACATCGGATTGTAATTGATGGGAATAGTCCGCATTTAACAGGCTGAGCAATTGACTGAATTTTGAGCCCCCCTGGCTCCCACACGGGACTAATACGAAGTCTTAACACATGTTGTGATTAATTATATTATTTGTGATATAGTCCTTTAGTGTAGCGAATTGGGTGTATCATTACACTTTATATTGTTTAATTGCTGACTAAATTTTGAGCCCCCCTGGCTCCCACACAGGACTAGCATGAAGTCTTAACACATATTGTGACCAACTATATTATTTGAGACATAGTCCTTCAGTGCATAACAGCGAATTGCGTGTATTATTACACTTTATATTGTTTGATTGCTGATTGAGTGTTTTGAGCCCCCCTGGCTCCCTCAAAGGACTAAGTGAAGTCTTTACATAAGATGTGAATAACTATATGATTTGTGATGTTTCTGAAGTTATTTATTCTTGAAGTGATATAATTGTATTGTAATATTCTGTATTACTTATCGAGTATTTCTGATTGAATAGCAAACAATACATATTATTGATATATATTGTCAGTGTGTTTTTCTATGTTATAAAGGGCGCATTCCCCCGCCCGCCAGACAGTGTCCGGCCGATGCTCCGCTTTTGGGCCTTGTGCGCTCCGACGCCACGCCGTAGCAAGCCTCCCTACGTGCCGAATAGGGAGTGCTGTGTTTATAGGCTTCTGCGCCTGCGCACAGGAGCTTCTGGGCATGCGCGAAGGGAGGGGTGCATGCCGAATAGGGAGTGCTGTGTTTATAGGATTCTGCGCCTGCGCACAGGAGCTTCTGGGCATGCGCGGAGGGAGGGGTGCATGCCGAATAGGGAGTGCTGTGTTTATAGGCTTCTGCGCCTGCGCACAGGAGCTTCTGGGCATGCGCGGAGGGAGGGGTGCATGCCGAATAGGGAGTGCTGTGTTTATAGGCTTCTGCGCCTGCGCACAGGAGCTTCTGGGCATGCGCGGAGGGAGGGGTGCGTGCCGAATAGGGAGTGTTGTGTTTACAGACTTCTGCGCCTGCGCACAGGAGCTTCTGGGCATGCGCGGAGGGAGGGGTGCATGCCGAATAGGGTGTGCTGTGTTTATAGGCTTCTGCGCCTGCGCACAGGAGCTTCTGGGCATGTGCGGAGGGAGGGGTGCATGCCGAATAGGGAGTGCTGTGTTTATAGGCTTCTGCGCCTGCACACAGGAGCTTCTGGGCATGCGCGGAGGGAGGGGTGCATGCCGAATAGGGAGTGCTGTGTTTATAGGCTTCTGTGCCTGCACACAGGAGCTTCTGGGCATGCGCGGAGGGAGGGGTGCATGCCAAATAGGGAGGGCTGTGTTTATAGGATTCTGCGCCTGCGCACAGGAGCTTCTGGGCATGTGCGGAGGGAGGGGTGCGTGCCGAATAGGGAGTGCTGTGTTTACAGACTTCTGCGCCTGCGCACAGGAGCTTCTGGGCATGCGTGGAGAGGGGGGGCGCCAACATAATGTCCACTTACCATTTGAAATTACCTTAGACCGCCCCTGATTATAATCTCATTGATGCCAAGGAGGATAAAAGGTAGCATCTTCTTTATTAAAAATATTGAATTTCTACAAGCTACTGAATTCATCACTTCATGGAACAAATACAATCATTTTTAGCATTGTAAAGATTTTCTACTCAACGAAAATGGCATTTCTGCCGCATTTCAAAAGGATCGTGATAAAGACCCAAAGTACAAGATGAATTTATGCAATTAAGTTTTTGTTTAGATTAGTAGACCAAATCATAATTGATTGCTCATATCCCTAACTACATTAATGACTTTCTAATTAGTAAGACTTATCAGTGTCTCTGGCTTGAGGGTTAATGCCTAGTGAAAAAAAAATACAGGTGTGAAATAACTCAATTTACAATATCAGAAGATGCTAATGATCTCACACAAAGAAGCAAGGTCCCATGAAAAATAATCTAAATTCCTATTACTACCTACTGACAATCACAGTTTTACATCATGCAGAAATTACTGTACTTATCTCCACATTAGCCACTAATCTTGCTCAATCTTCTTACCAAGCCAATTATTTTAAAATATCTGGGCTTAAATGAATTAATGGGACCCTTGGAATTAATGGGACCCTTGGACCTCAGTCATTTTTCTCAAGACCGAATCATTGGGAACTTCTTTGCAAAAAAAGCAAGCAAATGTTTTATCTAAATTACCTTAAAAAAACTACAAAACAATTTATAAAAAATACCCTCTTAACACAATAATAAAATAGCCATTACTGTATTCTTTTTAGCATGCAGTCACATGGTATTGTTTTAGAGCAGTAGTTCCCAACCTGTGGTCTGTAGACCACCAGTGGTCCGCAAGAAATAAAAAATGGTCCACAGCCTCACCATTACTACACGGTTGCAACGAGAGCGACTGGTCTCGCAAAACCCTCTTATATTTATTATTTATTTAAAACTTTTGTACCCCGACCTTCTCACCTCTATCGAGGGACTCAGACCGGCATAACAGCAAAGATTCAATGCTATACAATTTAAAAACAACTACAACAACATATTAAAATACATAAAAACAACATAAAACCACATCGCCACTAAAACAATTCCACTCAATCTGTAAACGTGGTCATACATTCAGACAACAGCCCATCTCAGCCTATTCTGGGAAGTCTTGGTTCTACATCCAGGTCTTCACCAGCCTCCTAAAGGACAACAGAGAGGGGGCAGATCCAGCATCACTTGGCAGAGAGTTCCACAGCCGAGGGGCAACCACAGAGAAGGCCTTGTCTCCCGTCCCCACCAGCCCCGCTTGTGAAGCCGGCGGGACTGAGAGCAGGGCCTCTCTGGAGGATCTTAATGTTATTGATGGTTCATAGGGGAGAATCCGTTCGGACAGATAAACTGGGCCAGAACCGTATAGGGTTTTGTAGGTTAAAACCAGCACTTTGAATTGTGCCCGGAAGCTAATTGGCAGCCAGTGGAGCTGGCACAGCAAGGGAGTTGTATGCTCCCTGTGCCCCGCTCCTGTTAGTAACCTGGCTGCCGAACGTTGGACTGATTGCAGCTTCCGAGCAGTATTCAGAGGCACCCCCACGTAGAGAGCGTTGCAGTAGTCTATTCGGGATGTAACCAGAGCGTGGACCACCGTGGCCAAGTCAGACTTCCCAAGGTACGGGCGCAGCTGCCGCACAAGCTTTAACTGTGGAAAAGCTCTCCCAGCCACTGCCAAGACCTGGGGCTCCAGGCTCAGCGATGAATCCAGGATCACTCCCAGACTGCGAACCTGCGCCTTCAGGGGGAGTGTTCGCAGAATTTATAGTGCCGAGGCTTATTAAATATACAGTAGCTTTCCGTGGGCAAGCAGATGGTGACAACCGGGTGGCATATCTTCGGTATCAGAAACTAGAGCTGATGTGGTCTATCCAATAGGCCTGTGCAATCATGGTTCTAAATGGTTCTAAAGTACTTACAAAACTAAAGTTCTGGTGGTGAACACTAGTTGGCGCTGGTGCTTTGCTTCTATAGTGTTGCTAAAGTTCTGGTGGTGAACATTTCAGAACTCTAACAAAACTTTCAAAACTTCATTATTATTTTATTATTGGCAATTTTTAAGGCAGAACCAATTAAGAACTGCCATTTATAACGAAATTTTGAAAGTTAGAGTTCTGAAATGTTCACCACCAGACCTTTAGCAACACTGTAGAAGCAAAGCGCCAGCGCCACCTAGTTTTCACCACCAGAACTTTTAGCAACACTGTGTTCACCATCAGAACTTTAGCAACACTGTAGAACTAGCGCCACCTAGTGTTCACCACCAGAACTTTAGCAACACTGTAGAAGCAAAGCGCCAGCACCACCTAGTGTTCACCACCAGAACTTTAGTTTTGTAAGTATTTTAGAACCATTTAGAACCATGATTGCACAGGCCTACTATCCTGCAATTCTCTGAACCAGCAACCCAAATACCCAAACCAAATCTAACGTTGACCAAAAACGATTTGTTACCCTTGTGGTACTAATGTTCCAACAGAATGGTCTCTGGTCAAAGTGGTCCCTGGTTAAAAAAAAGGTTGGGAACCACTCTTTTAGAGAAATGAAATGTGTGCATCAGACAGGTGACCAAATTTCCTTATACAATGAAGGTATGGCTCACGTCACTGGTCATTCCTTGTCCCAAAATCGGACCTTTATGACTGGACACAAAATCGCCTGGATTCAAGGGAAACTTCTTCAGGAGGTATTTTGTAGCCACTCCCATTCAAGATAGCCAGGAATATTCCTTTCTTCTGTGAAACATAAACAATGAACACCCCACTACAAAGCCAGATGCTATTCGTCAAGATGTTGGGGCAAAATGGCACAAGGTTCCTACCTACAATAACTACAATATCTCAACATGTTTCATGCAAAGGTTACAGCAGAGACATCTCAGACTCAATCTAGAAATACAACAGTGTCCACTAAACACCATTCAGCATGAAATGTAAGTGATTCGATTCGAAAAATGTCCTAAAAATAACTCACAAAAGTTTAGCCAAGATTAGATGGCATGAAATGCATACTTTTTCTAAGCATTTATTTCTTTCTTCTTTCTCAAATCCCTTCAATGCTCAGAAAACTTCCTCTGGACAACTTTGTGAATACAAAAAAGTTGTGCTGAATTACCTACAGTATAATAACTATAGTTATTCGTCACTACAGAATTGTTCACATTGTGTCATAGGCTGTGCCAAGCTCTACTTATATGTGCAATAAAAACATTATACAGATCATTTGATTGATGTCAACTTCCGGATCACCCTGAACTTAGAAGTTAATCTCTTCAAGTAGGAGACAAGAAGGGTGAACTTCCTAGCAATATTGCTAACCCGTTTTCCAATTCAGGGACTTGGGTTTTTGAAAGATGCATTGTAGAAGTACACCTACCCCCCGGCACTCTTTTTCATTTTAGGGTTTTGGACTGTCTTGTTCACCTTTTGTGGGTAGGAGAAAACCTAGAGTTTTCAAAAGTTATTTTGGTAATTTGTTTTCCAGAATAGACTTAAAGCCAACCTTAAAAACTGTGGCTTAGACAGCGAGAACTGGGAAGCCCTGGCCCTTGATCACTCTAACTGGAAGCCAGCTGTGACCAGCAGTGCTGCAGAATTTGAAGAGGCATGAAGGGAGGGCAAAAGAGAAAATACTCTCCAAGCAGGGCCGTAGCCAGGATTTTGATTCGGGGCTGAGTTTGGTTCGGGGCTGAGACTGGGTGGAAGAGGGTCTACCCTAGCAAACCTTTTGTATTGTTATCCCAATAACCCCATTAATGTGGGATATAATGAGTATGGTGATCAGATCATGATATGAATAAACATAACAGTTTAAATAATGTACCAGTAAGGCCTTCTCGTTGACCACCCTGAGAATTTCGGGGGGGCTGAAGCCCCCTTAGCCCCCCTGGCTACATGCCTGTCTCCAAGAGGAAGGCATATCAAGCCAACCCTGACTGGGACCGCCCTCCACCTGGGAACTGATGCCCTCACTGCAGGAGAACATGCGGATTAAGAATAGGGCTCCACAGCCACCAATGGATCCACTGCCAAGACACTACACTTCGAGGACCACCACCCTAGAGCTATGAGAGATCGCCTAAGTGAGTTAGTTTTCAGAATGACTTGACTTTGGATGCACTATGTTAATTAGACTAGAGCAGTGTTTCCAAAAGGCTGTTCCGCGGCATACTACTGTTCCGTGAGGGATCATCTGGTGTGCCGCGGAAAAACCTCTCTTCCCCCCCTTTCTCCCCCTCCTGCCGGACTCCTGCTGCTGCTGCTTGGGGGGGAGGAGGAGGAGGAGGAGGAAGGGTCGAGCAGCAGTGAAGAAAAAGAAGAAGGGGGTGGGGCGCCGCCTCCTTCGGCCGTTTCCCCAGCCAGCCAGCCTCCAATCGAGGGAGGTCGGGGAACAGAGGTGGAAGTGGAAGTGCGCTTGTCTGGGCGCATGTGCACTAGATCCCGAGGGTGGCATACGCATGCACCTTCCTCCTGCGGCGGAGAAGGAAGCGAAGGAGCCAGCTGCTTCCGGAGGCACCCGGCTCGGCCCTGCTACGTCCCAGGTGAGGCCCTGGGACGCCCTTTCCCTCGGCCCGGCCCCCCCGAAGCCCCTTGGGGAGGAAGGTCCCCAAAGGGGAGAAGGGTCCTTCCTTTGCGGGGGAAAGGGTCAGGGCCTGGCAGGAGGACCCTCAGAGGAAGGAAAGGCAGGTGGGATTCTGTGAGGGACTCCCTCGCCAGCCTTCCCCAGCCTTCCTCCCAAATGTCAAGGTCTATTTCCCCTGAACTCCATCCGCGTTTCAGTACTTTCAGTACTTTCTGTTGGTCATGGGATTTCTGTTTGCCAAGTTTGGTGCAATTCCATTGTTGCAAGAGTTCAGGATGCTCTTTGTTTGTGTGTTAACTATAAATCCCAGAAACTCCCAAATGTCAAGGTCTATTTTTCCCAAACTCCATCTGTGTTCACATTTGGGCATATTGTGTATTCATGCCAAGTTTGGTCCTGATCCAACATTGTTTGAGTCCAGAGTGCTCTCTGGATGGAGGTGAACTGCAACTCCAAAACTCAAAGTCAATGCCCACCAAGTATTTTCTCTTGGTTATGGGAGTTCTGTGTGGGAAGTTTGTGTCTTTCTGCCATTCCTGCCAGGATATTTATGTTGTGTTCATCGAAACAGGCCCAAGTTTCTCACTGAGTGTATAAATACATTTTAAAACATATTAACTATATGTATTACTGTGTTAGAGTGTCATTTTGTGTCATTTTGGTTGGTGGTGTGCCCCAGGATTTTGCAAATGTAGAAAATGTGCTCAAAAAAGGTTGAAAAACACTGCACTACATGATGTTTTATCTAACAACAGTTTCTACTTTAATCCAGAACATCAAAGAATTCAAATTGCTGATAGTAGGGGTAACTTGAGTCTCAAGTAGTCCTTTATCTGTACCCATATTTACTTATATAGAGTACTTCTAGGGTTATAGAAGGGGAAAGAGAGGTTAAAAGACAGCAGTGACAATACAGTGTTATTTTGGGTACGTTTTTTGCTTCAAAGTCCATCTATGGGTAGATCTAATTAGTGTTTCAAAGTCAGTGGGACTGGTCAATGTGGCGATAAGCTATAATTTTTGACTCAAAAGGAGAATTATTGAAGATACTGGGGCCAAATATATTGTCATTTTCTAGAAAAATCTCGCATTTGTTTTATCCATTTATCATTCTTCTTTTACATTAATTTTTTGTGACTATCCAATAGTTTTTGTTTTGTTCTTTCATCCAGAGTATAATCAATACACAAATGCTCACTGGAGATTGAACAAAAGATGGATGTCTTCCAGAAAGAGATTTAATCAAGCAAGAATACACACACACACACACACTCACTATTGGGAATGGCAGCTTTATCATTCCTTAGCCCTTCTGACTGACAGCTTAGTGTGAGAAAATGACATTACATCTGAATTTCTGCAAAATTTGTGTATGTCTTGAGTGAAGACTTTATCAAATCAACTCTTAAGGAGAGTAGGGAAATAAGTGCGTTATCCTTGCTTAGTCTTAACTCACACACACCCTCCTTATTATTGGATCCATATCTGCAACTCAGTGAATTTGTGGGACTGGGCTAATTGTTTCCGGGGGGGGGGAATTAAAATTTTAATGGTGTAGTCTGGGATATAATAAGCCAGCTGATTAGTGTCTGATTTAAAGACTAGAACGAAGCTATAAAGTTAAGGTCTGAGTGAATATCCACTTGGCCATCTAACATTTTAATTATGTAAAGAAGGGAAGCAGTTGTCTAAATCACATTTTGATATCTCCAAAGAGCATAAGTGCATTCATAGATTAGTTTTCTAGTGAACTGCACATACTGAGTGGAATTATGTGGATTAGTCGCAAATAGAGCAGACCCACTCAAAACAGTTGAATAATGAGCCATGCTGTAGGTAATTTCAGTTGAGGCAATGGCCTTATCTATGATGTTGACTGCATCAGAAAACTATGGACTACACTTTTTCTGTGAACCATGTGAAAAGTGTAGGCTGTGAAAATGAACATGGCTTCTTGAAATGTTGACTAATACAAATAAGGGATGCGTTCTGTCCTTTTATATTTCTATTTTAAACATTTTAGCCTGAAAATTTATATAATATTATGATTTATCCAAGATCATCTATATATATAAAGGAAGAGTCGTCATGGAACGACCGTCCCAAACAGAGAAACCTTACAACGCAGAGACACCAAACTTGCCAACAGAAATAGGCCTCAGACAAGGTACGTTTGTAGCAAAGAAACTTCCCCCCCCCCCAGCCTCTACATTCTGACAACATGATTGGCTGCCAATAAGGGCGGATTTGCATAACTCCTGTACTGGCCAGCCAACATGAACATTCCGACCCATAATAAACTGTCAGAGGAGGATAAGGCAAAGGGCTGAGGCACAAACACAAACACCCAATTCACTTCCCACAGAAAATTTACACCCCTACAAATCACAGACCATGCCCAAAATTGACAGTAAGGCTTCATTAACTTAATTTCCCTGACTAGGCCTCACTTAATGGAATGCTGTTTACGCTCTGAATTGACAGTTAGGCTTCATTAACTTGATTCTCCCGACTAGCCCTCAGCTCATTGGACATTGTGTATGGCCTGAATTGACAGTAAGGCTTCATTAACTTGCTGTTCCTGACTAGGCCTCAGCTCATGGGACATTGTGTATGGCCTGAATTTACAGTAACCTACCTTGGCACACAATGCCCCCCATGACCCACACTCCATCCGAATGCAGATTAGAGGAGGACACACCATGGATAATGGGATTTCAAGTACCTCCACTCACTTCCAAAGTACCCCACCCACACATGCATCAACCTCTACATCAACACAGCAGACGGAAAGACAAAAAACTATATGTATTACTGGGTTAGAGTGTCATTTTGTGTCATTTTGGTTGGTGGTGTGCCCCAGGATTTTGTAAACGTAAAAAGTATGCTGCGGCTCAAAAAAGGTTGGGAAACACTGGACTAGAGAAAGGAATCCATAAGAATGGTCAAATATATTCTGAATTCCCAAAATATCGTAATTGGAAAAATATTTAGGAGAACAAATGTCACACACACACACACACACACACACACAAACTCATCTAGTGACTGGCAGTGAAAAGACACCCATTTTCTGTAGTGGGTGGGGAAAATCGTGCCATTTCTGGCCTTATATTTATACAATTTGTTTGCTTGCACAGCGAAAGGAGAACTCGGTATTAACTACAACCTCATCACTATTATAGTTTGCACATTGTACCTTGACACAATGCACAACCAACTAATCAAGGCCATCCATACTGGAAGACCCTTTTTGGAAATCTCAGTTTTTAAAAGGAAAAGATCTCACCTGACTTAAAAATCTAAGAAAATACCTTCAATTTCATCAGAAAATAATTGCCCAGAAGCTTTCTTTTTAATCTTCTTTCAGTTAGAAGATCAAAGAGACCTTATTCAGATGCATTTTCATACCAAAGGCTAGGAGGAAAAAATGGCCTTCAGCAATCTGCTGAGTGAATCCGTAAGCAGAGCCGAAAATGCAAAACTGCAAAAAGGTCAATGGATGTCAAGAGAAAGGTATTCACGAAAAATTACAATTGGAAAACTACCGTAATTCAATATACAGTACGGCTTATCTGTGGTCTCGATAGCCATGCTTTCGCTTACCCATACTCCAAAAATTATTTTCCCTTTCTCAAAGGGATTGTGGGTCTCTCTAAGTCCATCTCTAAGTCTATCAGTGCTGGGATTTCTGGGAGTTGTAGGCCAAAACACAAGGGGGTCCACAGGTTGAGAACCACTGGGTTAAACCCATGTGTTGGCTGAACTGCTGACCTGCAGGTCGGCAGTTTGAATCCTCGAGTCAGGGTGAGCTCCCATCTGTCAGCTCTAGCTTCCCATGTGAGGACATGAGAGAAGCATCCCACAGGATGGTAAAGCATCCAGGTGACCCCTGGTCAGTGTCCCTGCAGACGGTCAATCCTCTTACACCAGAAACAACTTGCAGTTTCTCAAGTCGCTCCTGACACAAAAAAGGGACTGAAAGTGAGGTGAAATCTTCTGAACAGGGGCACAGACAGCAAAACATAACACCATAGGGGTGATAACTCTTTCCTATGCTTTCCAAAGCTTGTGTGTGTGTGTGTGTGTGTGTGTACACACATACACTTTTGGCTGGTTACATTTAAGAAATGTACCTGTTCTGACTTACAAACAAATTCAACTTAAGAACAAACTGTCGAAGGCTTTCATGGCTGGAATCACTGGGTTGTTGTAGGTTTTTCGGGCTATATGGCCATGTTCTGGAAGCAATCTCTCCTGACGTTTCACCTGCATCTATGGCAAGCATCCTCAGAGGTTGTGAGACCTCATAACCTCTGAGAATGCTTGCTATAGATGCAGGCAAAACGTCAGGAGAGAATGCTTCTAGAACATGGCCATATAGCCCGAAAAACCTACAACAACCCAACAAACTGTAACTTAGAGCAGTGTTTTTCAACCTTTTTTGAGCTGCGGCACATTTTTTACATTTACAAAATCCTGGGGCCCACCACCAACAGAAATGACACAAAATGACACTCTAACACAGTAATACATATAGTTAATATGTCTTTAAATGTATTTATATACTCAGTGTGAAACCTGGGCCTGTTTCGATGAACATAGAGTTATAGTTCACCCGCAAACAAAGAGCACTCTGAATTCCACCAATGATGAAATGGAATCAAATTTCCCACACAGAACTCCCATAACCAAGAGAAAATACTGTAAGAGTTTGGTGGGCATTGACCTTGAGTTTTGGAGTTGTAGTTCACCTATATCCAGAACAGACTGTGGACTGAAACAATGTTGGATGAGGACCAATCTTGGCATGAATACTCAATATGCCGAAATGTGAACACAGATGGAGTTTGGGGAAAATAGGCCTTGACATTTGGGAGTTACAGTTCATGGGATTTATAGTTAACACACAATCAAAGAGCATCCTGAACTCTTGCAACAATGGAATTGAACCAATCTTGGCATATCGAACTCTCATTACCAACAGAAAGTACTGAAAGGGTTTGCTTGGGAATTGACCTTGAGTTTGGAAGTTGTAGTTCACCTACACCCAGAGAGCACTGTGGACTCAAACAATGTTATGATGTTATTTGTTTTCTATCCAGAATCACAATGTTGGAAGGAGGCTCACCACTTTAAGGTCCCTCAAACAGGCATGGGAAAACTTCGGCCCTCTGGGTGCTTTGGACTTCAACTCCCACCATTCCTAACAGCCTGAGTCCCTTTCCTGCTTAAGTAGCTGAGGGAGGAAAAGGAAAAGGGCCTGAGGCTGCTAGGAATGGTGGGAGTTGGAGTCCAAAACAAGGAAAGTCCAAGTTTGCCCATGCCAGCTTTTGACAGAGTCCTCTTCCTCCCCCTTCCCCTTTGCGCCCTTTCTTCCCCCTCCTGCCCAACACTTACTTTTTCTTCTCCACTGCCGCTTCTGCCGTCATTTTGATCCGAGGGGGCAGCGTGAGCGTGTTCAGGAGGGGAGGGGGGAGGGAGGAAGACGTAACTGTGCAGGCGCTACTGCGTAGACTCGCCCCAGAGCGAAGGGAGGCAAAGCGAGTAGAGCGAGGCTGGGAAGAAGGGAGCCCGAGTGGAGAGGAAAAAGTGTTCGGCAGGAGGGGGAAGAAAGGGGATTGGAGGTTCCAATTTCCCACGGCACACCTGATGATCGCTCACTGCACACTAGTGTGCCGCGGAACACTGGTTGGGAAACACGGATGTAGTGGATGCCTACACCTATTTGCCTATAAACAGCCTTACAATCTCAAACAGATATTTACTCTTAGGATGGCATACATTAGGCATGAGAAAAAAGTTATGAAAATGAAATGATTCGTAAGAAATTCGTAAGAAATGCTACTTTTGAGTATTTCCGCACCTGGAACGCCAACCAGGAAGTGGACTTTCTTTTTCGAACCGGGGCCAGGATTTTCTTAAGTGTCGTTATTAGGTCGTGGGGGGCACCCTCCTTCTCTCTCACCACCCTCCGCCTCCCTTGCCAATAAGTATTATGGCAAGGCAAGCCTTAAACTCTCTCCTTCTTTCGGTGGAAGCCGGAAAAAATGTAAACAGAGAGGATTACTCAGTAAATCTGCAAAGGAGGGCACTTTGGATGAAGTGCCCTCCTTTGTGGATTTACTTCTGAGTAAACCTCTCTGTTTACATTTTTTCCAGGCTTCCCTGCCTCTCCTGCCTGCCAGGATCTAAAGCATCATAGAGTATTGGGGTGAGAAACCAACCTAATGTATAATAGAATGAATGCTACTGTAAGTGCCTAATATTATAAGTAATCCAACTGGTCATACCTACATTCCATGCACATGCAATAATACAGCAGTAATAACAATGGGTATAAGAAGAGGTAAAATTCAAACCGAAGTATTCTGACTGGTCCCTGCCTCATGCGGTGCAAGCGAGATCTTATCTATTAGCCCGGGAAAAGCCAGCGTTTTCTGCTTGGGTGCACACACATACATATTCTTGGGGGTTTGCTGCAGAATCCCGGGCTCATAGAAAGATTCTGCAGCAAATCCCCCAAAGAATATGTATGTGTGCACCCAAGCAGAAAACGCTGGCTTTTCCGGGCTCACAGAGAAGAGCCCGTTTGCACCATGAGGAGGGACCAGTCAGAATGCCGGTTTGAATTTTACCTCTTCTTATACCCATTGTTATTACTGCTGTATTGTGCATGTGCATGGATTGTAGGTATATGACCAGCCTGGGCAAACTTGGGCCCCTCGCTCCTCGGGATCGGGGTGAGAGAGAGGCAGCGAGGAGCCAGGGGGGGGGGCTCCTCCTCCTTTTCTTTTGCTGCTTCCAAGAATAGAATACCCCCTCCCTCCCTCCCTCCTTTGCTCCCTCCTTCCTATTTGGAGAGTCCCATTTAGAATTCAGTGTGATTTATTCAAGTTTTGGTCTACAACTCCCAGAAATCCCAGCCAATTTACCAGCTGTTAGGATTTCTGGGAGTTGTAAAAAACTCATCTGGAATGCGCATGCGCTGGCATACGAACTACTAACAAATTTCGTTAGTAATTAAGTTACATTTTAGACATTTTTGGAAAATTTTTGTAAGTCTTTCTTTACTAATCAACCCCCAATTTGATTTTAGAATCGCCATTTTTGGGTTCGAAACCATGCCTAGCATACACCAGAGATGAATAAATACGTACAAAATGGGCCATATGATCAAATGCCAGCTACTTACTTGAAAATGTCGTTATATCACTCACAATGTTAGAGGTACTTTCACTAGCTCTTCCTCAATTATATGTCAACAATGTTATTCAGCACTCTACATACAAACAGGCCAGTCTCTAAACTAGAAGATAAAAGGACGTAAATCAAACACTAGGAACAGAAATGCATAAGAAAAACGGTTACAAAATATTTCAGTCTTCCTGGGATATTCCACCATGGGCAGTTTTTAAACAATAAAATGACCCCAAAAAATGAAAAGAGAAACAGCATGTTGGAATATATCCACATACGAGTTCAGTCCATCAATAGTGTATTGAACAGAGACATGACAATGAGATCCAACACTTGATTGATATGAAAAGGAAAGCCTTCCAAGTATGGCAAAGAGACGTCAGATCTGCTGCTAAGAAAAGGATCTACTCTAGTGCAAAATCAGAGAACATATGGTGGGCAAAAAACACTCAAGAAATGCAACACTTTGCAGATCTCCATGGCAGACAGGGATTCTGTAAAGCCACAAATGATTATTATTATTATTATTATTATTATTATTATCGTCATCATCATCATCAGTAGTAGTAGTAGTAGTAGTAGTAGTAGCTTTGCCACTCTGCTGCTGAGTACGCATGCCCAGTGCAGAACACATCTCACCACGCTAAAACAGTGGATGTGGCTCTTAATGAGGCATGCTGCATTATCATAGGATGATTACACCCTACACTGCTGGAAAAAATGACACTGTTTAGCCTGTATTGCACCACCTGACATCCGATGGGAAGTAGCAGCCAATAATGAAAGGACTAACGAATTGACGTCTCTGGCCCATCCTCTGTTCAGATATTAGCCAGCACACCAACGCCTTAAATCAAGAAATCTCGGCATTACTTTGCGAACGAAGATTCTTAGGAAGGACTCATCCCACGCTTCTAGAAGCGTTGATGACTAAAAGGCCAATCTGAGATAGGCAAGTTCAGCTGCAGAGCACAGCAGAAAGTCTCCTTGGGTGATGTTGTTTCCAAGCTGTGGTTCTTCTATGCTGTCAAGCTTCTCTTCAAGACGTTGTCAAGCTTCTCTTCTGATGAACTTCACTAAGAGCTTTGTTCCTTTATCTCGACTGGGTATCGAAGATGCCCTCGCTGGCCGCAGCTAGCCAACCGGGTAGATGAGATGAGCTGCTAGGGCCACCTTTCTAGGCCCTCTCCATGGAGCAAGAAGTGCTCTCCTTAAAAAAAGGCTGCTTTTGGTTGTTCAGATGCTGCCGAGCAAGACTGTCATCTCCGGGTCAGTCTCAAGCTTACCAAAGTCCTGAACCACGATGCAGGGTTGGGCTCCAGGTTTGTGCATCTTACACCTGCCGTTTCATCCTCACCTATTGCTACAGGGCTTTTTCGGGAAGTTGCATGTCCCTTTCTGAGCCTGTGCAATGAATTTTCCTGGTGGAGCGCAGCATGCACAACTGGTCTCACCCCTTTAAACCAAAGGTTCATCTGCCGGGGCCTAGCAAGCTTGGACGGTGGCAAGGTCCTCAGGTCAGTGTTTGGTTTGAGTTTCCTCTCTAGATGGTTGACCTACAGGGTTAGATGAGCAACTATCTGCCCGGGTTTGAAATTAGAGTTTTTCCTTCTTAGATGGTTGGCAAAGGCTAGAGAAGCCCATCCTGCCCTTGACGCCTTTGTCAGACTTTTCGGTTGTGACCCGTCTGGCATGGGAGGCCCTACCCCCCCCCCCCCCCCCCCCCCCCCCCCCCCCCCCCCCCCCCCCCCCCCCCAAAAAGGGGGCCCAATGGAAAGAAATAAAGGGTAGTTTTCTAATATCTACAGAGATACTTACTTGCAGAACACTTCAGAAAGCGAGTCCAAAAGTGGCAGGAAAAAACCCCAAAACCCTCAAGCCATGGATAATACCAAATGAAAGATTCCCCAGGGAACACAGAAGACTGAGTGATTTGGGAAGGTGCTGAACAGACGCGCCTGGCACCCAAGATGAAACCAACCAAAAAAATGGGGAAAAGTGGGGTCCAAAATGCAGTACAGGGAGAGCAAACCACAGACCACTTACTATAATGCAGTTCCCTGCACATGACAATGGAGGACCTTTCACAGTGACCCCAAGGGCCCAGTTCTGGTAAAAGGACATTTATTTATTTATTTATTATTTAAACTTGTTAGCCCCCCCCCCATCGGGCGACAAAAAGGCCCGTTCACTGGGCAGACCAGTAAGAACATACAACAACAACAATACACAAAGAAAAAAATCATTAATAAATACTAACAACGATTAGATGTTGGGGCTGTTTTTTCTTTGGGCCTCGTTTTTTGTCTCTAAAACTAGACAAGTCAGATCTAGTCCACACCCCAACTTACACCCCAGAAATTTTGGGGGAAATTCCTGGCTTCCTCTTCCTTTGGGGACGTGTTTCTTCCGTGAGATCACGATTTTGTAAAAGGGGGGGTTTTATGGCTTTGTTACTGTCTCTTTTCCCAGGAGGAGCTCGAGGATTTCCCGGTGTCTTGCAGGGGTGGGGGTCGAGCATGGAACTTGGCCCGACTTCCTGTTCCACTTCCACCTCCTGCGCTTGCTCCCACGTGTCCATTCTTTCCGCTTGGCCTCAAGGGGGATGAAGACATCCGGTCTTCTTCGGCGTTCCTAAGGCCACTGACCATCTTGGTCACTACACCAAGTGCACCACCCCAATGGGGGCGCGGCCATGGCTACTGCTCTCCAGGGAGGGCCAGGACTCAGGAGTTCTCCAAAACCCCATTCCAGCCAGGAACGCCACCCCAGGGGGGGCGGGGGAGGTCGCCAGAGTCTCTCCCCATCGGAGAGTCTCTCCCATGCTCATCACTCCAATCGGTAGTAGGCAGGTGCATCGAAAAGACAACCCCCCTCAAAAAGCGAACCATCAGGAGGGAGGGGAGGGGCCAACTGTCAGCAAGCTGCCCCTCCGGCCTCCATGTTCATCCCCTGCCTGCAGCGCTCCCGCGCTGGCCCGCGGCAACCTCTCCACAGTCTCCACGGGGGTCTCCTCTGCACCATCCGGCTCCGTCACCGGGGCCTTCTGTCAGGAGGTCCCAAGAGTGATCCCAGGTTAGATCAGGGGTCTTTGATAAGTCGGGGGGAATATGGTTCCCGGGCCCTGTTGGGCGGGGTTGGCGCTGGGGTGGTTTGGGGGATCAGTTCCTCAAAATTTGAAAACCGCACCTCACCAGGTGCTCGTATTCTATGTATGTCCAAAGTGAGCTGACGATCCCTCTCTCTCGGAGTATCCGTCGGGTATCTCAAGCTTCTAGTCTCAGTCTTCGGTTATCTCGGGAAGTTCCAGATGTGGACGATCTCGCCTAATTCACCTGGCTAAGTGTAATCTGATTCGCCTCTCATCTGGGACCTTAGATCCTGGCTTCGTTGAGGCAGCTTCACGGTCAGAGCACGTGAGCTGTCAGCGCAGTATTTCAACGGTTCCATAGTCGCTCTAAGGTCAGACTCAGGCTGCAACCCGGTTCTGGGGCCATGGGTTAGGATTTCTGGGAGTTGTGGCTCAAACTCATCTGAATGCATGCGCTGGCATACGAACTACTAACAAATTCCGTTAGTAATTACGTTACATTTTAGAAATTTTTTGGAAAATTTTTTGTAAGTCTTTCTATTACTAATCAACCCCCCAATTTGATTTTAGAATCGCCATTTTTGGGTTCGAAACCATGCCTAGCATACACCAGAGATGCATAAATACGTACAAAATGGGCCAGCTGATCAAATGCCAGCTACGTGCGAAATGTCGTTATATCACTCACAATGTTAGAGGTACTTTCACTAGCTCTTCCTCAATTATATGTCAACAATGTTATTCAGCACTCTACATACAAACAGGCCAGTCTCTAAACTAGAAGATAAAAGGACGTAAATCAAACACTAGGAACAGAAATGCATAAGAAAAACGGTTACAAAATATTTCAGTCTTCCTGGGATATTCCACCATGGGCAGTTTTTAAACAATAAAATGACCCCAAAAAATGAAAAGAGAAACAGCATGTTGGAATATATCCACATACGAGTTCAGTCCATCAATAGTGTATTGAACAGAGACATGACAATGAGATCCAACACTTGATTGATATGAAAAGGAAAGCCATCCAAGTATGGCAAAGAGACGTCAGATCTGCTGCTAAGAAAAGGATCTACTCTAGTGCAAAATCAGAGAACATATGGTGGGCAAAAAACACTCAAGAAATGCAACACTTTGCAGATCTCCATGGCAGACAGGGATTCTGTAAAGCCACAAATGATTATTATTATTATTATTATTATTATTATCGTCATCATCATCATCAGTAGTAGTAGTAGTAGTAGTAGTAGCTTTGCCACTCTGCTGCTGAGTACGCATGCCCAGTGCAGAACACATCTCACCACGCTAAAACAGTGGATGTGGCTCTTAATGAGGCATGCTGCATTATCATAGGATGATTACACCCTACACTGCTGGAAAAATGACACTGTTTAGCCTGTATTGCACCACCTGACATCCGATGGGAAGTAGCAGCCAATAATGAAAGGACTAACGAATTGACGTCTCTGGCCCATCCTCTGTTCAGATATTAGCCAGCACACCAACGCCTTAAATCAAGAAATCTCGGCATTACTTTGAGAACGAAGATTCTTAGGAAGGACTCATCCCACGCTTCTTAGAAGCGCGTTGATGACTAAAAAGGCCAATCTGAGATAGGCAAGTTCAGTTGCAGAAAGCACAGCAGAAAGTCTCCTTGGGTGATGTTGTTTCCAAGTTGTGGTTCTTTCTGCGTTGTCGTTTCTCTTCAAGACGTTGTCGTTTCTCTTCTCTGGAGATGAACTTCACTAAGAGCTTTGTCTTTATTCGACTGCATCGGAAGATGCCCGTTGGCCGCAGCTAGCCAACCGGGTAGATGGAGATGAGCTTTCGTTAGGCCACCTTTTCTAGGCCCTCTCCATATGGAGCAAGAAGTGCTCTCCTTAAAAAAGGCTGCTTGGTTGTTCAGGATGCTGCCGAGCAAGACTGTCATCTCCCGGGTCAGTCTCAAGCGACCAAAGTCCTGAACCGCCTGCATGCAGGGTTGGGTCTGCGGCTTCCAGTGCATCTTTACACCTGCCGTTTCATCCCTCACCTATTGCTACAGGGCTTTTTCGGAAGTTGCATGTGTCCTTCGAGCCTGTGCAATGAATTTTCCTGGTGGAGCGCAGCATGCACAGAACTGGTCTCACCCTTTAAACCAAAGGTTCATCTGCCGGGGCCTAGCAAGCTTGGACGGTGGCAGCAAGGTCCTCAGGTCATAGGTTTGGTTTGAGTTTCCTTCTCTTAGATGGTTGACCTTACAGGGTTAGATGAGCACCATCTGCCCGGGTTTGAAATTAGAGTTTTCCTTCTCTTAGGATGGTTGGCAAAAGGCTAGAGAGCCCATCCTGCCCTTTGACGCTCTTTGTCAGACTTTTCGGTTGTGACCCGTCTGGCATGGGAGGCCCTACCGGTGGCTATTATGCCACCGCCAGCATAGCTCACAACTTCATTAGGGTACGCAAGCCTCTCCCCCACAACAAGGGGGCGCCAATGGAGAAGAAATCAAGAAGTAGTTTTCTAATATCTACAGAGATACTTACTTGCAGAAACACTTCAGCAAGCGAGAGTCCAAAAGTGGCAGGCTAAAACCCGAAACCTCAAGCCATGGATAATACCAAATGAAAGATTCCCCCATGGGAACACAGAAGACTGAGTGACTTGGAAGGTGCTGAACAGACTGCGCTCTGGCACCACAAGATGAAGAGCCAACCTTAAAAAATGGGGCCACAAAGTGGGGTCCATGACATGCGAGTACAGAGGAGAGCAAACCACAGACCACTTACTATAATGCAGTCTGAGCCCTGCTACATGCACAATGGAGGACCTTCTCACAGTGACTCCAAGTGGCCAGTTTCTGGTCAAAGGACATTTATTTATTTATTTATTATTTAAACTTGTTAGTCGCCACTCCCATACGGCTCGGGGCGACTTACAGAGTTCACGTTCACTGGGCAGACCAGTAAGAACAATACAACAACAACAATACACAAAAGAAAGAAAACAATACATTAATAAATACTAACAACGATTAGATGTTACAGGGCTGTCTTTTCTGGGGCCTTAGGCTCCTCGTTTCGTTTGTCTCTAAAACTAGACAAGTCAGATCTAGTCCACATCCCGAAGCTTACACCCCAGAAAGTTTGCGTGTGAAATCTCCTGTGCTTCCTCTTCCTTTGGCAGGGATCGCTGTTTCTTCCGTAGAGATCACGATTGTTGTCAACAGTAGGGGCGGTTTTATGGCTTTGTGGGTCATCTGTCTCTGTTCCGAGGAGGAGCTCGGAGGACTTCCGGGTGCTCTCGCAGGGGGTGGGGGGTCGAGCATGGAACGTGGCCCGACTTCCTGTTCCACTTCCACCTCCTGCGGCGCTTGCTCCCACGTGTCCATTCTTTCCGCTTGGCCTCAAAGGGGGATGAAGACATCCGGTCTTCTTCGGCGTTCCTAAGGCCACTGACCATCTTGGTCACTACACCAAGTGCACCCACCCCAATGGGGGGCTGCGGCGCCATGGCTACTGCTCTCCAGGGCGGGCCAGGACTCAGGAGTTCTCCAGCAAATCCCATTCCAGCCAGGAACGCTCACCCTCCAGCGGGGGCTGGGGGAGGTCGCCAGAGTCTCTCCCCATCGGAGAGTCTCTCCCCATGCTCATCACTCCAATCGGTAGTAGGCAGGTGCATCGAAAAGACAACCACCCTCAGGAAAGCGAACCATCAGGAGTGGAGGGCGAGGGCCAACTGTCAGCAAGCTGACCCTCACGGCCTCCATGTTCATCCCCTGCTCTGCAGCGGCTCCCGTCGCTGGTCCGTCGGCAACTCTCTCCACAGTCTCCACAGGGGTCTCCTCTGCACCATCCGGCTCCGTCACCGGGGGCCTTTCTGTCAGGAGGTCCTAAGAGTGATCCCAGGTTAGATCAGGGGGTCTTTGATAAGTCGGGGGCGGAATATGGTTCTCCGGGCCCTGTTCGGGCTGGTGGCGCTGGGGGTGGTTTCGGCGAGGGATCAGTTCCCTCAGCAATTTGCCGAAATTCTCGCAGCATCTCACCAGGTGCTCGTATTCTCTATGTAGTATGTCCAAAGTGAGCTGATCGATCCCTTTCCGGAGTATCTCAGGCCGGGGTATCTCAAGCTCTAGTCTCAGTCTCGGTTGGTCTCGAGTTCCAGATGTGGACGATCTCGTCGAATTCACCTGGCTAAGTGTAATCTGATTCGTCTCTCTCATCTTGGACCTTAGGATCCTGGCCGTTGAGGCAGTCACGGGCCGTAAGACGCAGCGGTCGCTTGGTGTATTTCTCAACGGTTCCATAGTCGCTCTAAGGTCAGACTCAGGCTGTAACCTCGGTGTCTCTCGGGGCCATGGGTTTAGCTGCAGTGTCATCTCAAATTGTAGTCGACCGGGTTGCCGGGGATCAACATCAACCACCTCCCGCGGTTGGAGATCACACCCTGCATCCTTCCGGCTGACTTTGGTCTCAGGCAGGGTCCCGGGGGCAAGAACAGGCAGCATTGGACAGAGCGGACTTACAAGTTGCTCTTGTCCTTGTGCCATCTTGCTAGGTTCTGGACTGCATTTAGTCTAATGCCAATTTTTTTAAGTCTGTGGGTTTTGTTTTTTTTATTTAAAAAAAATTACAATTGTACCCTCAGTTTGCTTCTGATACAATGAAATAAATAAATATTATTTTTATATTTATTTATGCCCCACTTTATCTCCCCAAAGGGGACTCACAGCGGCTTGACACAAGTATCCAATTTAAAATATACAAATATACAAACATTAAAACAGAATTAAACACAAACCGTATTTTAAAAATTCAGTTAAAATCTCTCATCATTTGTGAATCCACTGCCAAGACTCTATACTTGGATGACAATCATACTCGGTCATGACTACCGTGTTTCCCCGAAAGTAAGACAGCGTCTTACTTTCTTTCCCCCAAAAAAAGTCCCCCTACGTCTTACTTTCGGGGTATGTCTTATATAAACTGAGACGTACCCCATCGCCACGCACGCCCACGCCGCCGCCGCCGCCACGCCGCCACACCTCCCGCGGCGCAGCTTTCTGGACAAAGGAAGGGAGGGGAAGAAAGCCAGAAGCATGGCAAGCGCCGCTGCGTCAGAGTGACGCGTCGTCGCTCTGCCCCGCCCCCGGCTCTCTTCTCCCTCCCTTTCTTGGAGAAAGGAAAGGAGGGGGAAGAGAGCCGGGGACGAGGTAAGCGACGACGCGTCAGAGTGACGCGTAGTCGCTCTGCCCGCCCCGCCCCCCTTCCCTCCCTCCCTTTCTTGGAGAAGGAAAGGAGGGGGGAAGAGAGCCGGGGGCGGGGCAAAGCGACGACGCGTCAGAGTGACGCGTCGTCGCTCTGCCCCGCCCCCGGCTCCCTTCTCCCTCCCTTTCTTGGAGAAAGGAAAGGAGGGGGAAGAGCCGGGGGCGGGGCCCGGCTCTCTTCTCCCTCCCTTTCTTGGAGAAAGGAAAGGAGGGGGAAGAGAGCTGGGGGCGGGGCAAAGCGACGACGCGTCACTCTGACGCAGCGCACGCTTTGCCATGCTTCTGGCTCTCTTCCCCCTCCCTTGGAGGCCTGGCAGAAAGGAGGTGTGCCGCGGAGGTGTGCCGCGGCCGATGGGCCGGTTGCGGCGGCAGCGTGGGCGTGGCGACGAGGTACGGCTTACATTCGGGGTACGGCTTACATTAGCCGACCCCCCTGACACCCCCGATACGTCTTACAATCGGGGGTGTCATACTTTCGGGGAAACACGGTAATGATGATGATGATAGGCTAAAAATCATGGAGTGGGCATGTAGCAAAATGTCAAGCAATACAATGCAAAATACATTGTTGTATTTGCGGTGGCCATAACTTTATTGTTTACAACCACTGCAGCTAGCCAATGAATGTATAAACCTAATATGTTTGCTGGAGGAACCCCATGGTGGCAGTAAATAGGATCCACATGAATGTTCCCTAGTGTGTTTATCATTGGGGAACAAGAGGACAATCCATCCAAATTGTAACAAAGAAGCACTGAAAACAGAGTAACAGAGTTGCCGAGTATCAAATATAGCTCATTTTCAGCCATCTGCTAAAGTTAGAAAAGAAAGAAAATGGCATAAAACAATGTCTGCAATAGTGCCCAATAGCACAGCTTGGCTTTGCGCGCGCACACATGCATATAGAGTATACTCCCAGGCCTCCCTAGGGATATTAGATCCACCCCCTCCCTCCTAACAGACGCAGTGTAACAGACTAATTGAGATCCACGGAACGATTGGACGATGCAACGGAAAAATGATTTTAGTGATGACACGCTGAGGACTTGTGTTTTATGGATTTTATTGTTTTCTTGCTTTTATATGGTTTATATTATCTATCTCTCTTCTATCTATCTATCTGTCTATGTATATAATAAAAGTTGGTGTTTGCGGCGGTGCGGAGGGCGGGAGGTGCGGAAGAATATGTGCCAGCATTTCCTTTTCCCTCTGAGTCACCTTAGAATGTTGGAATGTGGATGGCCAATTGGAGTCCTTTATGCAAATACCATTTCAATGGCAACCAATCCCCTCTGTCTGAGGCTGTAGAATGTTGGAGTTCTGAGGCTGGCCAATCAGAGTCCTTTATGTAAATAATCCCATAGTGGCAACCTCAATGACAGCTCAATGAAGATGTCAACCCAGTGCGCAGCAGCAGCGAAAAAAGCAAATTCTATGCTTGGCATGATCAGGAAGGGAATCGAAAATAGGTCGGCAAATGTTTTATTGCCTCTCTACAAATCTATGGTGAGGCCACATTTGGAGTACTGTGTACAATTCTGGTCACCGCACCTCAAGAAGGATATAACGGAACTGGAAAAGGTACAGAAAAGGGCAACAAGAATGATCCAAGGGATGGAGCAGCTCCCTTACGAAATCAGGTTGCAACGCCTTGGTCTTTTCAGCCTTGAAAGACGCCGTTTAAGAGGTGACTTGATCGAAGTGTATAAAATCATGCATGGGATAGAAAAGGTGAATAAAGAAAAAATATTTTCTCTGTCACCCAACACTAGGACTAGGGGCACTCCTGAAGCTCCAAGGTAGGAAAGTTAGGACTAATAAAGGGAAATATTTCTTCACCCAGAGGGTCATTGGGTTATGGAACTCACTTCCAGAGGAGGTTGTGACAGCTGTCAGCCTGGACAGCTTCAAGGCAGGATTAGACAGATTCATGGATACCAAGGGAATCAGTAGTTACTGAAATGGACATCCAAGTGCCACCTCTGTGTTGATGGAGGCAGGCAGGATTTTCCCGGGTACTGGTTGTGGGGGGTCGGGAGCAGGTGAGGGTTTTGCCCTCCTTTCTGCTAGAGATCCCCGTGTACAACTGGTGGGCCACTGTGTGACACAGAATGCTGGACTAGATGGGCTGAGGCCCAATTCAGCATGGCTCTTCTTATGTTCTTATGTTCTTATGTTAACCTATCGAAACGCTGTCACATATTCCTTGGCACCTCCGCACCTCCCAGGAAATGAACATTCCATCTCCAACGGAAAAACTCAAGCATTCAGTTGCATTCTGTTTTGCTGGCCAGAGTTTATGCAAATAGTTCCTCAGTGGCAACCAATGCCCTCTGTCTGGTGCCTTAGATTGTTGGAGTTATGAGGCCGGCCAATCTGAGTCCTTTATGCAAATAATCTGGTGCCTTAGAGTGTCGGAGTTCTGAGGCTGGCCAATCAGTGTCCTTTATGCAAATAATCCCACAGTGGCAGCCAATCGAAATGCTGGCACATATTCCTCCGCACCTCCCGTCCTCTGCACCGCCCCAAACACTGACTTTTATTATATGCATAGATTTTTGGAAGCATGTGCTTACGTTTTGTAGCATGCGTATCAGAGCATCCAGAAAAGATGCCCAGCCCCTTCAATAGGCCCATGTGTCCCAATGCAAGGACTTATACTACTTCATGCAACAATGTAAACTGAAGACACCGAATTTGTTATTAAAATAGAATGCCTCTTAAAATAATAACCAGCGCATCACATCTTGTCACATCACTTGTGAAATGCCACCCCTACTAATAACTGTCCTTATTTCATGTAATTGATGCCTTTTGCTACCTGCTTGTTCACTAGATTTTTTAAAAAAAAAACACTAATGGTGGAACAGCATAAATGCAGTAATTGGACAATCAAGCATTTCATCTGTAAGATGAATATAGAAGGAAGCATATAAAGCACTTCCATTCAATAAAAGCTAGGGAAAAAACACCTCACTTAATGTTTTGTCCTCACTTTCTCACTCAGAAGTGTTCCACTCAAGGTAGCTCATCATATAAAGCATTGTGCGCTTTTCCTTTCTATATGAGTGGTATTTCCCTGTGCTACTCCTACAGCAAATACTCAAGAGATACTGGGAGGTGTTTCTAGAGAAATTTGGGATGTTTTAATATAATGGATATACTGTGTGTGTGTGTGTATATATATATATATATATATATATATATATATATATATATATATAAATGAAAACATGACCTTTAGCGGCGTCAGAACAAAAATAATCTTTAACCAATAAACCCGAGTATGTCCTATTTCTCTATTCATCTGTTCCAATCAAACACGAAGTACTCGGGATTGTCGCAGAAGAATGTCAATGGAAACGACTTTGTCGAATCTATTTAAACTCAAAACGCTACAGTAAATGAAAAAAATGTTTTAAATGCATCTTTGGGATTTCTTTCTACACAATTCCAAAGCATTACAAAATATTCTATTGCGATGTGGCTTCACATTGACTCCAATTTACAGTTAACCTATGTTATGGCAATCTTTACAGATTCGTTTAAAGAAGGGCAAGACATTCAGCTGTGAATGTCTTGTCCCAAGCCACCCAAATGGGTTTCTGTGCTGAGTAGCAATTCAAGCAGTGGTATGCCAGAGTCCTAGTTCAGCACTCAAACTGGTGCACCAGGCTGCATCTCTGGGAAAGTCTCTGTTTTCCATCTAAAACCAAGTTTTATCATGGTCAGTTAAAATATGGTGTAATGATGATGGTGATTATTATTATTATTATTATTTCCAACATTTCTACCCCGCTCTTCTCAACCCCTGAGGGGGGACTCAGAGCGGCACAATTCGATGCCCACACAGTAAAATACAATATAAAAACATTCAGCATTAAAATACATTAAAATACAATTAACATTAACACATCACACACATTCACTTAAGTTAAAAACAGTGTTCCATCCATAACAGGGGCATTGAGCCATCTCCAACAACTTGCCCTTACAAATCCAGTCCAAAGTGCTGCATTGTGCTAATGCGCAAACGCCTGGTCCCACAGCCAGGACTTCACTCCTTTCCTGAATGCCAGGAGGGATGTGGTCGATCGTATGTCGCTTGGGAGCGTATTCCACAGACGGGGAGCGACCACCGAGAAGGCCCTCTCTCTCATCCTCACCAACCGCGTTTGAGAAGTTGGCGGGAGCGAGAGCAGGGCCTCCCTGGACGATCTTAAATTACGAGATGGGACATAGGGGCTGATGCATTCGGACAAGTAAGCTGGGCCAGAACCGTATAGAGCTTTAAAGGTCAAAACCAGCACTTTGAATTGAGCTTGGAAGTGGACAGGCAGCCAGTGGAGTTGACACAACAGGGGGGTGTATGCAGCTCCAGTTAGTAATCTGGATTACTAACTGGAGCTGCTCCCTGTATGCAGCTCCAGTTAGTAATCTGGCTGCCGCCCGTTGGACTAGTTGCAATTTCCGAACTGTCTTCAAAGGCGGCCCCACGTAGAGTGCATTGCAGTAGTCTATTCGGGATGTGACCAGAGCGTGGATGACCGTAGCCAGATCAGACTTCCCAAGGTACGGGCGCAGCTGGCGCACGAGTCTTAACTGTGCAAAAGCTCCCCCGGCCACCGCTGAGACCTGGAGTTCCAAGCTCAGCGATGAGTCCAGGATCACTCCCAAGCTGCGAACCTGCGTCTTCAGGGGGAGGGTGACCCCATCCAACACAGGCTGTAACCCTATGCCCTGTTCGGCCTTTCGACTGACCAGGAGGACCTCTGTCTTGTCTGGATTAAGTTTCAATTTGCTAGCCCTCATCCAGTCCGACACAGCAGCCAAGCACCGGTTCAAAGTCTGGACAGCCTCCTTAGCGACAGGTGGGAAGGAGTGACAGATCTGGACGTCATCTGCGTACAGATAACACCTTACTCCGAATGATCTCTCCCAGTGGTTTCATGTAGATGTTAAATAACATCGGGGACAGTACTGAACCCTGAGGGACTCCACAAGACAAAGGTTGTGGAGCCGAACAGTAACACCTTCTGGGTACGACCCTCCAGGAAGGATTGGAACCACTGCAGAGCAGAACCCCCAAGCCCCATATCTGCAAGGCGACCCAGAAGGACACCGTGGTCAATGGTATCAAAAGCCGCTGAGAGGTCCAGCAGAACCAACAGGGACACACTCCCCTAGCAATGTTTCCCTATTGCTATATCAGAAATCTAACATTGTAACCACTGCACCATAGGTTTCCTGTTCAGGAGCAAAGTTCAGTTGCGTATTTCTGTATCTCATGATTTGTTTGAACTTTGATTATTATGGATGTGTTTGTGATCTTGTTGTTGTTCTTAATGGGCCACAATCAAAATAAGTTTGGGGCATGCTGGTAGGGAATGACGACACATGTCGGTCATACTTACTTGTGATGCCACTGATGATGATATGAAGATGTATATATACATACCCTGTTCATTTAAGAAGCCACAGATGTTACTGTGAAACCACCCGCCCTGACGAAGGACCCTCGAGGTCCGAAACGGGTCGGATCCGTGACTGGAATCCCGTAGGCATGGGCTTCCTTTCACTACCTAGGTTCGCCCCTTCAACAGCAGCCTCATTTAAGGACTTCATTGGGATATTTGCTGACTGTTTTCCTTCTCTCAGCGTTCTACCATACCGCTATGTGGCTACTCATATTTTGTGATTACTATTGGTAGAAGTTCGCCTACTACGATTCTAGCTTTGTGGCTTGCTTTCCGTGTGCACTTGCAAGGAGAGCCACAGGAGCTTTTTGCGGCTTGAGTTATCTTACTTCTATGGAAGAACTATAATTTATTGAGTATTTCACTCTTGATGTTTCATTCATTACCAATTTGGATTATTACCCATTGGAGACCTTTGGAATACTATATCTCACCCAACATACGGGAGACGCACTGCCGTCAGCAACTGCTTCGCCCAAGCTCCGTGGACGATAGAGAGTGGATACTGTGCGGCTCAGTAAGTTGCTACGAACTTTATACTGTGCTATTCCTGAGTCTTTGGACACCTTTATGAGACTTCTTAGGTCTACCATTTGACTCTGGACATGGACTTTGTTTACATTGTTTGATAACTAATTGTGAGTTTATGCTGTCATTGGATGAACCCTGCATATGTTTGTATTGTTGTGACTATAATAGTGTTTGTTTATATTAAGTACTTGACGCACATTTTGTGATATTATAGGTCAGGGCTGTCCAACTGGCGGCCCGGGGGCTGTATACGGCCCCCCAGCCCCTTCCCTACGCCCCCCTAAGCTTTTTAATAAAAAATAAAAATTGAAAAATAAAATAAATAATAATAAAAATACCTACTTCCGGGTTCGAAGCAAGTATCGCGAGAATACGCAATCCACGTGGGATTTCGCTGTCAACGCGAGATCACGCCGGCGTTGACAGCGAAATCTCGTGTGGATTGCGTATTCTCGCGATACTCTTTGGCTACTCTAGTACTGGATCGCTGAGGCCCACAGACGCGATTAGGACCTTCTTCGACTCAGTCGGTCATCGCCTCTCGTCGTCCGGGTACTCCTGGATCCTGCGCGTTTGGAAAAGGTAGGCCAAAGCAGGGGGCTTCTCAGGGGGCCCATTCCCTCCCCCCATCTCCCCTCATGTATTAAATATAATATTAAATCTATTTAAAGATGAAATATATTTAATATTAAATAAAAATAAGGAGATGGGAGGATGGAATTAAATATATTTAATATTAAATAAAAATAAGGGAGATGGGAGGATGGAATTAAATATATTTAATATTAAATAAAAATAAGGGGAGAGGGGAGGATGGAATTAAATATATTTAATATTAAATAAAAAAATAAAAATAAGGGGAGATGGGAGGATGGAATTAAATATATTTAATATTAAATAAAAATAAGGGGAGAGGGGAGGATGGAATTAAATATATTTAATATTAAATATTAAATAAAAATAAGGGGAGAGGGGAGGATGGAATTAAATATATTTAATATTAAATAAAAAATAAGGGGGGGAGGATGGAATTAAATATATTTAATACTAAATAAAAATAAGGATGGGGAGAGGAGGATGGAATTAAATATATTTAATATTAAATAAAAATAAGGGAGAGGGAGGATGGAATTAAATATATTTAATATTAAATAAAAATAAGGGAAGAGGGGAGGATGGAATTAAATATATTTACTTTTAAATAAAAATAAGGGAGAGGAGGATGGAATTAAATATATTTAATATTAAATTAAAATAAGGGGGAGGGGAGGATGGAATTAAATATATTTAATATTAAATTAAAATAAGGGGGAGGGGAGGATGGAATTAAATATATTTAATATTAAATAAAAATAAGGCAAGAGGAGGATGGAATTAAATATATTTAATATTCAATAAAAATAAGGGGAGAGGGGAGGATGGAATTAAATATATTTAATATTAAATAAAAATAAGGGGAGAGGGGAGGATGGAATTAAATATATTTCATATTAAATTAAAATAAGGGGAGAGGGGAGGATGGAATTAAATATATTTAATATTAAATAAAAATAAGGGGGAGGGGAGGATGGAATTAAATATATTTAATATTAAATAAAAATAAGGGAGAGGGGAGGATGGAATTAAATATATTTAATATTAAATTAAAATAAGGGGAGAGGGGAGGATGGAATTAAATATATTTAATATTAAATTAAAATAAGGGGAGAGGGGAGGATGGAATTAAATATATTTAATATTAAATAAAAATAAGGAAGAGGGGAGGATGGAATTAAATATATTTAATATTAAATTAAAATAAGGGGAGATGGGAGGATGGAATTAAATATATTTAATATTAAATAAAAATAAGGGGAGAGGGGAGGATGGAATTAAATATATTTAATATTAAATAAAATTAAGGGGTGTTGGGAGGATGGAATTAAATATATTTCATATTAAATTAAAATAAGGGGAGATGGGAGGATGGAATTAAATATATTTAATATTAAATAAAAATAAGGGGAGAGGGGAGGATGGAATTAAATATATTTAATATTAAATTAAAATAAGGGGAGAGGGAGGATGTAATTAAATATATTTAATATTAAATAAAAATAAGGGGAGAGGGGAGGATGGAATTAAATATATTTAATATTAAATTAAAATAAGGGGGAGGGGAGGATGGAATTAAATATATTTAATATTAAATAAAAATAAGGGGAGATGGGAGGATGGAATTAAATATATTTAATATTAAATAAAAATAAGGGAGATGGGAGGATGGAATTAAATATATTTAATATTAAATAAAAATAAGGGAGAGGGGAGGATGGAATTAAATATATTTAATATTAAATAAAAATAAGGGAGATGGGAGGATGGAATTAAATATATTTAATATTAAATAAAAATAAGGGAGAGGGGAGGATGGAATTAAATATATTTAATATTAAATTAAAATAAGGGGGGAGGAGGATGGAATTAAATATATTTAATATTAAATTAAAATAAGGGGAGAGGGGAGGATGGAATTAAATATATTTAATATTAAATTAAAATAAGGCAAGAGGGGAGGATGGAATTAAATATATTTAATATTAAATAAGAATAAGGGGAGAGGGGAGGATGGAATTAAATATATTTAATATTAAATAAAAATAAGGGGAGGGGAGGATGGAATTAAATATATTTAATATTAAATTAAAATAAGGAGAGGGGAGGATGGAATTAAATATATTTAATATTAAATAAAAATAAGGGAGAGGGGAGGATGGAATTAAATATATTTAATATTAAATTAAAATAAGGGGAGAGGGGAGGATGGAATTAAATATATTTAATATTAAATAAAAATAAGGGAGAGGGAGGATGGAATTAAATATATTTAATATTAAATAAAAATAAAGGGGAGAGGGGAGGATGGAATTAAATAGATTTAATATTAAATAAAAATAAGGGGAGAGGGGAGGATGGAATTAAATATATTTAGAGAGGAGGATGGAATTAAATATATTTAATATTAAATTAAAATAAACGGAGAGGGGAGGATGGAATTAAATATCTTTAATATTAAATTAACATAAGGGGAGAGAGGAGGATGGAATTAAATATATTTAATATTAAATTAAAATAAGGGGAGAGGGGAGAGGGTGCTGGGGGCGAGGGCGGAGGTGGGGAGGGGGCGGGGGCAGAGCCGGGGGGTGGGGCAGACCCTACGGCCCCCCAGGTCATCAGTGACCGGAATTCAGGCCCCTGGGCCGGTAGAAGTTGGACAGCCCTGTTATAGGTGACTATAATCTTCTAATTCTCTGCGTGTTTTTTAGTGACACATCTCAAGGACATCCTATTGAGAAAGGCAGCCGCAAGGTGCTAATGCCAGCCTCAGAAGATCTGCTTCTTCATCCCTCCTGGCATCTGAAAGTTTGTACAACCCATAGTTGAATTGTAGAGTGTGCTATGGGCCAGATGGCATTACCCTAATCATAAAAGGTATTTCCTATCAGTAGCCAAAATAGTTCATTAACACATCTTGTAGTGCAATGTGTCAAGAGGGGGACTCAACTGCTAAAAGCAGCTCCAGCTGTCATTTGTTTCTAATTATGATGCTTTTAAAAAGTCTTTTTTGCACATATACCAGCCATCTTCTGTTTTCTTGGATACATTCATTTTTGAATAAAACATATATTAGGGTTTTTGATTGTCACTCCCGTAAATTAGAATCACATTTTTCTCGATGAATGTCACTTAAGTAAAATAGTATGAACAATTCTTTTGCATGAAAAAAAAAGTCACAGTGAGGCTGTACTGTTAAATAAATACTACGCCCTAGATCAGCATTTCCCATTTAAATGGTAATTTTAAAGATTGAGCCCAATATTTTAACACCAGGGCCTTTGGAAACATTTGGGGACTGTCTGTAGTATGTAAGCATTTTATTTTTGGCATTTCATATAATATATAGGACAGGTAATTGGACTTCGAGTAACACTGATGAGTATCAGTGTCTTCAGCAGTTTCACATACTACTATTTTTATCGCAAAAATCACACTGGCTCACCTAGAAGATTTATGCCACCTTAAAAACTAGGCCACTTCCAGGCAGCACTAAATCATGGGTTTTACACAGGGGGGAAAATCCTGGGACTTCAGAAGAGGTCCACATGCTGACCTGTAGGTCCTGGGATTTCTGCCTCCATTGTCCAGACTTGGTGCTTTGCTGCGAGATTTAAAGGTGCCCAATATGGCCGCCGCGCAGGGCTGTAGGCAGGGGCGGTTTAAGGTAATTTTAAATGGTAGGCGAACATAATTTTGGTGCCCCCCCCCAAAAAACATTATTTTGCCCCCCCCATGTAAAACAAATATACAATTATAATATAACAAAACCATTACTAGTATTATATTGTATCAATGTACTGTATATACAATATATTATACCATACTCATACTATATTATATCATAATTATATTATACTACATTACAATATAATTATATTATAATATATTGACATTATAATACAATATAACATTCTATTATATTATTATTATAATCTAATAAATAAAATTATTAATTTAAATGAAATTATCCTCTACTAAATATTTTCATTACTCCTATAAAACTCAAATAACCCAAAATAAAGTAAAATAAAACATTGTATATATTACTATTTTGTACAATACCACTATACTGCAATATTGTTTGTAATATTACATGTAATATAAAATATATCATTATTCTATTGTTATATTGTATTTGTATTATATTGTATGACAATATTAAGCAGAACTGTATAATAAGCAACAAGAAATGCAATGTAAATGCATCAAAATCAGAATATATTACCTATCACCCGACTCATAATTCATAGGAGTCTCCCATAAGTCCAAAATTAGGATCCCAATGTAAATGTAAATAGAAAAACAGCCAAAATGCTCAAATGAGGTTGAATACAGGCAGCACGGCCTGGGCAAACTTGGGTCCTCCCTCCCTCCCTCTAGGTGTTTCGGCCTCCAACTCCCACAACTCCTCATAGCCTCAGGCCCCTCAAGTCTAGACAGAAATAGAGCCGAAGAAAGTAAGGAGGGAGAGAAGAGGTCTGAGGAGGAGGAGGAGGAAAGCCCTTCATTCATTCCTTCACTTACACTTCCTTCACTGATTCTTTTCTCCTTCCCGCAAAGTCGTGCGCGCGGAGACAAAAGGAGAGGGGAAGCACTCCCTGCCCGCCCGATAGGGGGAGTGCTTTGCTTACAGGCTTCTGCGCAAGGGAGGCTACTGGGCATGCGTGGAGGTTTGCGGATGTGCAGTTGCTCCTGCGCTCAACTTCAGCTCTGGAGCAACTGCGCCTGCGCGAAAACCTCCGCGCATGCCCAGAAGCGCCTAGCACACAAGGCCGGGCCCAAAAGCAGGCAGCTGCGGCGCTGCCTGAGGAACATCGGCAGGGCCAGGATGGTGCCCCATGCAGCCAGGATGGCGCCCCTTCCCAGATGGCGCCCTAGGCGACCACCTTGGCCTACTTTGTAGGACCGCCCCTGGCTGTAGGCAGGATTTTTTTCAGGGGGCCTGCATTTGATTGGGGGGGGGTGAGTCTGAGGGAGGGAGGGTCTACCCTAGGAAACCTTTTGTATCATTATCCCAATACCTCCATGCATATGAGATATACTGAGCATGGTGATCAGATCAGGATATGAATAAACATCTCTCTCGGCATTACTTCGCGAACGAAGATTCTTAGGAAGGACTCATCCCACGCTTTCTACAAGCACGTTGATGACTAAAAAGGCCAATCTGAGATAGGCAAGTTTGGTTGCAGAAAGCACAGCAGAAAGTCTCCTTGGGTGATGTTGTTTCCAAGTTGCGGTTTCCTTCTGCGTTGTCGTTTCTCTTCGAGACTCAATTGGCGTGTCTTCTCAAAAGAGGCTGCAGCATTGTGGATAGTGCGTCTCCATGCCTCCCGATGTGAGGCCAGGGTGGACCATTGTCAGTGATCAATCTGGCTGAGCCTGAGAAGTTGTTTCAGGGAGTCCTTATATCTCTTCTTTGGGACGCCTCTCTTTCGCTGAGCCGTGGTGAGTTCACCATAGAGTAGTATCTTTGGGAGGCGGTGGTTCTCCATCCTAGAGACGTGCCCTGCCCATCGCAGCTGTGTTCTCAACAGCATGGCCTCAACACTGGTGATCCCTGCTTGCTCAAGGACAGCAACATTCATCACATAGTCGGTCCAGTGTATATTTAGGATTGTGCGGAGACAGCGCTGATGAAAGCGTTTGAGGAGTCGTAGGTGTTGGCGATAGGTAAGCCATGTTTCAGACCCATAGAAGAGAATAGACAGTACGATAGCTCTGTACATACTGATTTTGGTGCTTTGCCTCAGGTGCTTGTTGCTCCAGACTCTTTTGTGAAGCCTTCTGAATGCACTATATGTCTTTGCTAATCTGTGATCTATCTCTTTGTCAATCTTGGCCTCTGAAGAGATGATGCTTCCCAGGTAGGTGAACTGCTGAGCGGACGTAAGCACAGATTTAAACATAACAGTTTAAATACTGTACCAGTAAGGCCTTCTCGCAGACCACCCTGAGAATTTCAGGCGGGGACTGAAGCCCTTCAAGCCCCCCCCCCCCCGCGGGACTCCCACCAGAAACCTCAGGAGGGTGTTTAAAAAGCCCTGAGATACGGATGTGCAGATACGTGGAGGTCTGGATCTGTGTATCCTTGCAAAAATTTCCATTCTTTGTCTTGGCCAGAAAGACTGTGCCCTCCACATATTTCAAGAAGTTTCTGGCACACAAACAAAGTTTTTGCCTTCTTTTTAGTAACCTACCAATCAGCAATAAACATCTAAAACCTGGGAACAAATCTAGATAAAAAATATTGTGATTTTCGATTGCAGGGACATACAGACATTCGAAGATATTTGGCTCAAAACTGAGATGTTCCCGCAACTGGAAATCTCGTGTTTTTTTGCCTTTTGTAGCGATTGCTTCCATGTTTGCAAGGGACAGCGTCTGGCCACCCTCCTGTTTGCTGCGGAAGCTCCTGGAATAAAGGTACTGTCTGGATGGGCCCCTAGTTTAATCTGAAATAATAATACTATCAAAAACACTGTTTTGAGAAATAACTTGCAGGGCACCATTATTTATTCCCATTCCATGTCTTTGTTGGAAGTACATAAAGAGCAGCACATTAAAGGGGGGTGTAAATAAATAAAAATAACACATTAGCGGTTCATCATTAATATGTTGATGTTTAAATAATGAGTAAAGAGTAACACAACTTTATGTCCCATCCTGAAATTTACGATCTTCCGGGAAGGCCCTGCTCTCAATCCCACCTTTGTCGCAAATACGTTTGGTGGGGACGAGGGACATGGCCTTCTTGGTGGTGGGCCCTCACCTGTGGAACTCGCTCCCCAGGTGTGGGTGAAATGTCAGGTGAGAATGCTTCTGGAACAAGGCCAGACAGCCCGGAAAACTCACAGCAACCCAGTAGCTTGTTTATTTTACTCTTAAGATAAAAAAGTGAGACAATAAGGAAAAGAAAGACATTAAATGAGGCATTCCAAAACTGAACTTCAACATCATATTTAGTAAGGTGGCAGCAAAGGAAGTGCTAAAAGCCATCTTTTCGGGTCAGTTCAAATTCAGGACTGGTAGAAACTGTTGTAGTTGAAAAGTTATTTCCTGTAGTTCTACAGTTTATAGTAACTCCAGGAGGATTCTGTGTTTGAACATGTCACTGGAAGAGGGAGGTGGGCAGAATGACTGCAGCTAGGGAAAAAGGGCTGCAAGTGCTGAGAGTTTGGAAGAGGCAGAGCACAGGAGAAGAGATCCGATGGGAGCCTAATAGTGGATACTTTTGAGGGGTTTGACGGAGTTACCTTCAGAAGAGAGTGACTTCCTTTACGGTCCTGGACTCAGCACTGGTGCAAGATGTCAGGGATGTGATAAATGCTGATTCTTAATTAATTAATTTTGTACTTTTACTGACTTCTGCCTGGGCTAGTGGGGATGTGGAATCGGACTGGGGTCAGCTTTTCTTTTTCTCAGCAAGGTGGGAAGATGGAGGAACACACCTGCTAGGGCTGCAGCTGCATTCTGGGGCAGAGTTGGGTGTCCTCCACGATGACTCTGATTTGTAAGGGTATTAAAGTAAGGCCTGGGGATTTGGGACTCTGCGGTCGGCCAAGGTGTTGCTGGTGGGTTGCTGGTTCTTGTATTTGGTGCTCTGCATCTCTTTCTTTGAACCATCAGCCAAATTACAGGACATGGTATAGTAACTAGGGGTGGTTGATCCATTAAAAAATTGTTTCTAAACTCATGGGGGGGATTTCCGTTGATGGGTCAAAATAGAAATTATTCCGAATTTTTTTACAAAAGGTTTGTAATTGAAACGTAATTAATAACGAATTTCGTTATTATTACATTATTTGTTCCACGCATGCGCTGGCCAGAGGAGAGTGGGAGGTGCTGCCTGCACTCCCCTCTGGCCAGCTGACACCCAAACGCGGGTTAAAGATAACCCCCGTTTGGGTCTCAGCTGGTGAGAGGAGGGTGCCAAGCTGCACCCTCCACCTCCTGTCGCCATCTGACACACAAAAGGGGTTATCTTTAACCCCCGTTTGGGTGTCTGAAGGGAGCCTTAGGTCCAATGCGGAGGGAAGCCAATCCGGTGCAAAGTGAGTGTTTTGACTCACTTTGCAGCGGATTGCCTTCCCCTGCGTTGGAGTGGATGGCAAGTTCTTAGCAGGGAAAAGAGCATCCACACCTCTTTCCCTGCTAAGAAAGTAGGAATCCAACCCGGGTTAAAGGGAACACAGGTTGGATTGTGATCTTGCAGGGGTGAAGGGAGGCATCGATGCCACCCTTTGCCCCTGCGAGCTCAGAATCCAACCCGGATTAAAGGGAACACAGGTTGGATTCTGAGCTCGCAGGGGCGAAGGGGGGCAATGCCTCCCTTCCCCTCTGCCAGCCCAGAAACCAAGGTGCGTTCCCTCGCATGTCAGATGGTGACAGGAGGGTGGAGGGTGCAGCCTGGCACCCTCCTCTCGCCACCCGAGACCCAAACGGGGGTTATTTTAAAGCCGTGTTTAGGTGTCATCTGGCGAGAGGAGATTATGCCTTCCACTCCCCTCTCGCCAGCTGACAACCAAAGGTGGAAATGACCTAATAACGCGTCCTTTAAGTAAATGACTAGCCCGGTTTCGATTTAGAAAGGTCACTTCCGGGTTGGCGGCGAGGGTCAATATAGGGTCGAAATAATTTCGATTACAAAAAATTAACGAAAACCAAAGTATCGTGGCCGGAGATATCCACTAGGCATGAGAAAAAAGTTATGAAAATGAAAAGAAATCGGAAGGGATTCGTATGTAATGGGACTTTCTAGTTTTTACGGATCGCAAGGCCAATCCCGGAAGTGGACTTTCATTTCCGCACTCTCTGGGCCCAAAATTTCGTTAGATTATTAAATATTTCGGATGCCTACCCAACAGGAAAATGTCCCCCTCCAAAATAGCTTTGCAGACATAACTCACAGTCAAATCAGGGCCTTTCCATGCTTGAAGTCTAATTAGAGTGAAAGGCCTCTTCCAGGAAGTGATACAGGAGCCGGAACGATAGAGAGATCCAGATCGGCACTCCTAGAGGGGCTGGAGGACTGACAAAACAGCGATTTAAACACCCAGGAAGGGGGTTTAGATAGAAGGACAGAGTAGAAGGACATTAGAACTGTTGAGAGAAGGGCAGCAGGAGTGAAAAGAGCACGGAGAGGAGAAGGAAGAGTTCAGAATCAAGAAAAGCCATAGAGTTCAAGCGGGGTCCTAGACTGCTATGGTAAAACTGAATGGTGTGAGGAGAACTTTACAGAGAGATTAGCAAGGCCTGCACCAGAGGTATTTAATAATATTAATAATAATAAAAAATTAATACATTATATCTCCCTGCAAGGAAACCAAGGGAAATGTTGCCCCTTGATTTGCCTGTGCTTAAAACAGTGTCAGTCCTGTTTCCCTGCTTTGCCTACTTTAGAACTACTAACGAATTTCGTTAGTAATTGCATTACATTTTAGAAATTTTGGGAATTTTTTTGTAAGTCTTTCTTTTACTAATCAACCCCCCCCCCCCATTAGATTTTCGATTCTCTATTTTTGGGTTCGAAACCATGCCTAATATCCACCCCTAATAGTAACATTAAAAAGTATAATGTATTAAGGTGTTCCAAAAACCAGCTTCATGAAAACTCAATAAACATACTTTAAAAAAAAAAACACCAGCTATCCAGATACAGTTCCATATTAAAAGATGAAAGCAGTATGCACGAAATATACTGTAAACACAGTATAAACCTAACTTTCAGCTACGGAAATGTGCTCTCTTCAAAGTTTGTCATGCTTGAACTTAAAAGGCAAAAAATAATAATACTCAGGAATCTATATAGGAAGTGTGATTTTAAAATGATGTAAACAATAATTTCCTAAAGACTGTGGACCTGGGCAACAATTAGCCAAGGTTAAGAGGCTTAGAGAGGAAGCTTGTTGATCAGCATAACAGAGATTGAGCAGATAAATTGTCACATTAAAAAGGAGCTGTAGGTTTCAGAATTAAGCATTGGTTGAACTGTTCTCATTAAAAGACAAGCATTAATGAATATTCATTCTATAAATCATGAGTGTTTGGCTTAGAGTTTGTCAGCTGTTTGCACATCCTACACAATTACTTTAAGAGTTTTATGGATTCAGTTCCATCTGGTGCAAAAATTTCACTTGTGTCTCATATTCTGAATTCGGAAGAGTACATTGTGATCAGCTTCCCAGCATTTTAGCATAATATTTATCTTTCAAACAGCACAGTTTATCTTTTTTTTTTTACAAATGATGTTCACAGGAAAAGTTTTCATACGTGACATATCTTTTTAACCTACTGTAGCCTGCTGTTCTGCCTTTTGATAAAGCTTAAACTATGTATTAGTCTCAGTCTCTAGTACAGTGTTTCCCAACCAGTGTGCCATGGCACACTAGTGTGCCGTGAGCGATCATCAGGTGTGCCATGGGAAATGGGAACCTCCAATACCCTTTCTTCCCCCTCCTTCCGAACACCTTTTCTTCTCCACACGGGCTCCCTTCTTCCCAGCCTCGCTCTGCTCGCTTTGCCTCGCTTTGCTCACGGTGCCGCCATTTTGATCCGAGGGGGCAACGTGAGAGTGTTCAGGAGGGAAGGGGGGAGGGAGGAAGATGTGGGGTGGGTCTGCGGAGTAGCGCCCACACGGGTCACGTCTTCCTCCCTCCCCCCTCCCCTCCTGAAGGAGGGACCCGGAGCGGAGAAGAAAAAGTGTTCGGCAGGAGGGAGGAAGAAAGGGCGCGAAGGGGGAGGAAGAGGTCTCTGTCGAAATCTGGCATGGGCAAACTTGGACCTTCCAGGTGTTTTGGACTCCAACTCCCACCATTCCTAGCAGCCTCAGGCCCTTTTCCTTTCCCCCCCTCAGCCACTTAATCAGGAAAGGGCCTCAGGCTGTTAGGAATGGTGGGAGTTGAAGTCCAAAGCACCCAGAGGGCCAAAGTTTGCCCATGCCTGTTTTAGGGACCTTAAAGTGGTGAGCCTCCTTCCAACATTGTGATTCTAGATAGAAAACAAACAACAACATAACATAACATTGTTTGAGTCCACAGTGCTCTCTGGGTGTAGGTGAACTACAACTTCCAAACTCAAGGTCAATTCCCAAGCAAACCCTTTCAGTACTTTCTGTTGGTAATGAGAGTTCGATATGCCAAGTTTGGTTCAATTCCATTGTTGCAAGAGTTCAGGATGCTCTTTGACTGTGTGTTAACTATAAGTCCCAGAAACTGTAACTCCCAAATGTCAAGGTCTATTTTCCCCAAACTCCATCTGTGTTCACATTTGGGCATATTGAGTATTCATGCCAAGTTTGGTCCTGATCCAACATTGTTTCAGTCCACACTGCTCTCTGGATATAGGTGAACTACAACTCCAAAACCGAAGGTCAAAGCCCACCAAACTCTTATCGTATTTTATCTTGGTGATGGGAGTTCTGTGTGGGAAGTTTGTGTCTTTCTGCCATTCCTGCCAGGATATCTATGTTGCGTTCATTGAAACAGGCCCAGGTTTCACACTGAGTGTATAAATACATTTAAAAATATATTAACTATATGTATTACTGTGTTAGAGTGTCATTTGGTGTCATTTTGGTTGGTGGTGTGCCCCAGGATTTTGTAAATGTAAAAAATGTGTCGCGGCTCAAAAAAGGTTGGAAAACACTGCTTCGTGACTGTGAGGGCAATATTTCTTTATGAAGCCAACAATCCAGCCTTGTGCATGTTTACTCATCGGACACAATGAATTCAATAAAATGTCCTACTAAAATATAGAAAGTTGAGACTTTAAGGATGCAGTAATTCTGTAAAATTATTTGGGGGCCAGAAAAATGAAGAAAAATGATGTAAGGAAAGTTTTTACAGCAACTTTAGTGTCAAATAAGTATTGCTTATGTGGCGAGAAAGAGTGCTTGAATCTTAAAATATCTGTCTTGCAATTAATATAGATGACAATATGCCAAAATTGGTAGTAAAACAGACTTGACTACAAAGCACGACAAATAATAGAACAAACTCATTTCAAACTTCAAACCTGCTCATTACAAGGGTTGAATGTAGTGTACGAAAGTTAAAATTGCAAGCTTTAACAAAAATTAAATCATTTTAGCAATATATCCAGCCCTCTACTATTATCCTTAAAACGAGATGCTCACTGGTTTTGTCTGCCACCCAACGTGTCACCATAAACAAGACTTGTTATAGTTGCTCCCAGATATAAACATAAACATGCTATTTTAATAAAACTAAGTGATGATAACAAGGACGTATAATTCGCAGGAAGAATAATGTCAGTGCTAAAACCTAAGGGTATTTCATTTTCTCACCTTTCACTTGTAAAAGAGATTAGAGATTCAAGGTGGCTGTCAAAATCAAATTAAAAACTGTAAAGTACGTGCGGTCTCCAAGTTACAAACGAGATACCGTATTTTCTGGTGTATAAGGCTACTTTTTAACTTTAAAAATCTTCGCAAAAGTCAGGGGTCATCTTATACGCGGGAGTTGACATACACCAGGAGTCGTCTTATACGCCGGGAGGCATCTTATAGAGCGGGTGCTGAAACTTCCAATCTGGATTGGAGAATTTGTGGTTATTATTATTATTATTATTATCAGAGGCTGAATGGCCATCTGCGAGGAATGCTTTGATTGTGTTTTTCCCTTATGGCAGAAGGAGGTTGGTCTGGATGGCCCTTGGAGGTCTCCTCCTACTCTAGGAACCTGTTGTTATTATTATTATTATTAGCAGAGGCTGAATGAATATTATCATTATTATCATGAATAAATTCAGGGGCTTATTATACTTATTATAAGCTATTCAAAGATGCTTATGAGCGTGCTGTCAAGGCGGCCAAAAATGTGTACTTCTCCGCCTCGATAGCGTCTGCTAGCTCACGCCCGGCCCAATTGTTCAAGGTAATTCGGTCTTTGACGACGGTCCCTACTGTCCCAAAAAATAGTGATCAGGCCCTCACTGCCGGTGCTTTCCAGAGCTTCTTCACAGACAAGATACTAAGCCTCCGCCGGGACCTTCCAGCCACGGTTGACACAGTAAGAGAACTTGAGACCCCGTGGCCCTCCGCCGGGCCCACCCTCGACCGGTTTCGGCCACTGGACGCAGATGCTGTTGATAAGATAGTGGCTGCAACTCGGCCTACCACCTGCTCCCTCGATCCGTGCCCCTCCTGGCTTGTTAGATCGTGCCTGGAGGGGTTACGTGGGCCTCTGTTGAACATCGTAAACAGCTCCCTTGAGCAAAGAGTCTTTCAGAGTGCTTAAAAGAGGCGGTGGTAGCTCCATTACTGAAGAAACCGTCACTAGACCCGGCGGTTCCCTCCAACTACCGACCAGTGTCGAACCTTTCGTACCTGGGGAAGGTAGTTGAGAGGGCAGTAACGGAGCAGTTGCAGTCCTTCTTAGATGATGCAACTTGGCTAGACCCCTTCCAGTCCGGCTTCCGTTCAGGGCACGGGACGGAGACGGTTCTGGTCTCCATCACAGACCAACTCCGCTGCCAGCTCGACCAAGGCGGGTCTGCGCTGCTCGTGTTATTGGACCTCACGGCAGCGTTTGACACGGTCGACCACAATCTATTGATCTACCGCCTGGGCGTGGCTGGAGTGAGGGGGACAGCCCTTAAATGGCTGATCTCCTTCCTCCACCAGCGGTCTCAGCGTGTGAGGAGGGGCGAGGTGGTCTCCGAGGGCTCCCCACTACTCTGTGGGGTCCCCCAGGGGGCCATTCTCTCCCCTCTGTTATTTAACATCTACATGCAGCCGCTTGCACAGCTGGTGCGGAGTTATGGGCTGGAGTGTCACCAGTATGCTGACGACACCCAGCTCATTCTGAGGATGGAGGGCAGGCCGGGTTCTGTCCCCGATAATTTCCAACACTGCCTCGAAGCCGTTACTGGATGGCTGCGAGCCAGTAGGTTGAGGTGAATCCGCGAAGACGGAGATCTTGTGGCTGGGTCGCCCGGGTGATGTTAATGTCCAGCTTCCGAGCCTGGACGGTGCGGTGTTATGCTCATCAACTTCCGTAAAGAGCCTGGGGGTCCATTTGGACTCCCAGCTGACCATGGAGGCCCAGGTCTCTGCGGTCAGCAAGATCGCTTTTTCATCTGCGACAGGCAAGGAGGCTGGCCCCTATCTCTCCCGAACGATCTGGCCACGGTGATCCAAGCCACAGTCATCTCAAGGCTGGATTACTGCAACGCGCTCGTTGGCCTTCCTCTGTCGGTGACCCGAAGCTCAGGCTAGTGCAGAACACTGCCGCCCGGCTCCTGTCTGGCACGCCAGCTGGCGCCACATAACACCTGTTTTGCAGGATCTGCACTGGCTGCCAATTGAGCACCGGATCACCTTCAAAGTGTTGGTCCTCACCTTTAAGGCCTTACACGGCCTGGGGCCAGCGTATTTGAGGGACCGTCTCACCCCATATTGCCCTCCGAGATCACTTCGGTCTGAGGACTCCAATCTCCTGGAGATACCTTCAGCTAAACTCGCAAGGCTGACTGCTACCCGCCGGAGGGCGTTCTCTGTCATAGCACCTACGCTGTGGAACGCCCTCCTGGCCGGAACTCGGCTATGAAGGACTTGCTCCCGTTTAGACGGGCCTGTAAAACATACCTGTTTAAGCAGGCCTTTGGTGAGTAAGTCCTGCCCATGCCCCGCCATCTATTCGTTCTTCTGAGGATGATGTGCTGTTCATTGTGTTAACTGTGTTATTAATTACTATACTGCTGTTGTTTTTAATTGTTTTTAACTGCTTATTGCCTGTATTTTACTGTGCCCTTCGGCTCCTGTAAGCCGCCGCGAGCCTCAGGGAGTCGGCGGCATAGAAGCCCGAATAATAAATAAATAAATAAATAAATACTCACATTTAGTTGAATTGAGTCTTAAAATATATTATATGGCTCTCACTGAAATACATTTTCAAATATTTTGCTTTTATGGCTCTCTGAGTAGTGGGTAGGGAGATCATATTTATTTATTTATTTCGATTTTTTCGTCGCCACTCCCGTCTGGCTCGGGGTGACTTACACAAGGTAAAAACACAGTAAAATACAAACACAATAAAAACAGTTAAAACATCAGAATTTACACCAAAGTTAAAACATACAATGGGACATAGCACCTAGTGGGTGCTCCCGGGCCTATGTCTGGAATTGTCAGCCGAATGCCTGTCCAAATAGGAAAGTTTTGCAGGCCTTCCTGAAGACTAGTAGGTTGGTGAGTGCGCGGACCTCGGGAGGAAGAGCATTCCAAAGAGTTGGAGCTATGGCACTAATGGCTCTCCTCCAGCTGGAGGTCAGATGGAGGGTTTTGACGCTTGGAACCACAAGAAGGTTAAGGGACTCTGAACACAGTGGTCTAGCGGGACAATAGAGAGAGAGACGGTCCCTTAAGTACACTCGCCCCAGACCATTCAAGGCCTTAAGGGTTAAAACCAGCACCTTGAAGGTGATCTGGTGCTCAATCAGAAGCCAGTGCAGTTTGCGCAGAACAGGCGTCACGTGGCAAGAAGATGGTGGACCTACCAGTAGCCGAGCTGCAGCGTTCTGCACCAGCTTCAGCTTCTGCATCACAGACAAGGGAAGGCCAATGTAGAGACCATTACAGTAGTCCAATCTTGAGATGACCGTGGCTTGGACCACTTTGACTTGGTTGTTTTATAAGTAGCTCGCATGCCGAAAAAGTGTGAGCACCCCTGCCGTATATGGTGGTGGGGGGCCTAAAAAAATGGCAGTGGCCGCATCCCTGCCATATGTAGCGACTGTATGAAAGCATTAAGGGCGACGCTGTACAAGTACGGTAGAAGAAAATCCATTCATCAGGATTCGTGGACTTAATGTGGTCCCAATGGTGAGGTGAAGGCAGGGGCGGTGTAAGGTAATTTTAAATGGTAAGCGAACATTATTTTGGCGCTCCCCCCAAACATTAATTTGACGCCCCCCCAAACGCATTAATTTGAGGCGCAGAAGCCTGTAAACACAGCCCCCTTCCGCCCCGCATGCCCAGAAGCTCTTGTGCGCAGGCGCAGAAGCCTGTAAACACAGCACTCCCTATTTGGCATGCCCAGGCTCCTGAGGCTTGCACAGCACTCCCTATTTGGCATGCAGGGAGGCGTCGGAGCGCACAACATCGGCCGGACGCTGTCTGGCGGGCGGGGGAATGCGTCCTTTACCCAGATGGCGCCCCACGCAGCGCCGTCCTTTGCCTACCGGTAGGACCGCCCCTGGGTGAAGGGGTGCCTCACCAGGAAGGTGTAAGTGAAGGGCGGAACAAGCTGCAGGTGCCCGGGGCGCCCGGGGTATGGAAAAAAAGAGATACAGTGGCTGTGGGCCCACAAAAACACACCTCTTTCACCTGTCTGGCCCGCTCGTGTATCCTATGACTGTACCTCCTCCTCTGCCTCTCAGATCTCGCTCCTGAAGAGGGCAGTGAAGCGGCGCAGGTGCGCATGTGCGAGATCTGAGAGGCAGAGAAGGAGGTACAGTCATAGGAAAATTACCATATTGAAAAGAAATCTGATGCTTTTCAAATTTTTATTTGGGGTGCACTGGAAAAGGGATAGTCTTATATGGCGAGTATATCCCAAACTCTATATTTTAACTGGAAAGGTTGGGGGTCGTCTTACACACTGGAAAATACTGTAGGTTCTGTAGGTTTGTTTTTAAGTAGAATGCCTTTGTAAGTTGAAACAGATACATTTTAAGTGTAACTGAAGCAAAACACACACACACACAGCGTTTTGCTCATCTGACCTTCGTTTATCCGATATTTTGTCTTATCTGACACACACCCTTTCCTCCTTTTTATTGTAGTTGTCTTATCCAAGGCTCTTATCCAAATACACCCCCCTTTTATTGTAGTTGTCTTTTTTCTTTACTTCTGAATACAAAGTACAGTAGAGACTTGCTTATCCGACCTTCGCTTATCTGACATTCTGTCTTATCCAACACTCTCATCCAACACCCCCTTTATCCTCCAGCATTTCCCCTTCAATTAAAGGCGTGCTCCCCAACTTTCTCTCCATTCCCGATAAGTTAAAAAGGCAAGACAAGGAGGAGGAGGAGGGAGGAAAGGGGGAAAAGAGGCAGGACGGAAGCGGAAGCGTCCTCCCTCCTTCCCTCTGTGATTTGCACACTCCTCTTCCACATCCGGGCACTTCCTGTTGGACCGCTTTATCCTCAAGGCATTGCCTTGGCTTAACCCTTTGAGTCCCTGTTGCTAATATTCTAGGTGTCTAGTGCCATGTCGGATGGGTAACAGTAGGAGAGCCCCTATTATCTGACATTTTTGTTTATCCAACGTTCTGCCGGCCTGTTTATGGCGGATAAGCGAGACTCTACTGCATATGTGTGTGTGTATAGAGAAAGGGAGGAACTTTGAATAGCATAGGGAAGGGTTAACACCACTGTGGTGTTTATTTTGCAACAGCTGCAGAGCTGTTTGGGCTGGAAGTCAGCCTGAAGAAAATGGAAGTCCTCTACCAGCCCGCACCACAGGAAGAACACCATAATCCCCAGGTCAGCAAAGGCAAATCTGTGCTCAAGTCCGTTCAGCAGTTCACCTACCTGTGAAGCATCATCCCTTCAGACGCCAAGATTGATAAAGAGATAGATCACAGATTAACAAAGGCATAGAGTGCATTCGGAAGGCTTCACAAAAGAGTCTGGAGCAACAAGCACCTGAGGCAAAGCACTAAAATCAGTGTGTACAGAGCTATCATATTGTCTATTCTCCTATATGGGTCTGAAACATGGGTCACCTATCGCCAACACCTACGACTCCTCGAACGCTTTCATCAGCTGTCTTTGCACAATCCTAAATATACATTGGACCGACTATGTGACTAATGTTGTTGTCCTTGAGCAAGCAGGGATCACCAGCATTGAGGCCATGCTATTGAGAGCACAGCTGTGCTGGGCAGGGCACATCTCTAGGATGGAGGACCACCGCCTCCCAAAGATACTACTCTACGGTGAACTCACCACGGGTCAGCGCAAGAGAGACGCCCCCAAAAAGAGAGATAAGGACTCCCTGAAACAACATCTCAGGCTCGGCCAGATTGATCACCAACAATGGCCCACCCTGGCCTCACATCGGGAGGCATGGATACGCACTATCCACAATGCTGCAGACTCTTTCGAGAAGACACGGTGAACAGGTCTCGAAGAGAAACGACAACGCAGAAAGAACCGCAACTTGGAAAGAACATCACCCAAGGAGACTTTCTGCTGTGCTTTCTGTTACCGGACTCTACCTGTTTCTTTCCTCCCTTTCTTTGCTCTTTGGTTCTGTTCTTCCTTCTCTCTGACAGTTGTTGAGCAAGACCTTCGTGTGTGTCATTTGGGCATATTGAGTATTCCTGCCAAGTTTGGTCCTGATCCAACATTGTTTCAGTCCAAAGTGCTCTCTGGATATAGGTGAACTACAACTCCAAAACTCAAGGTCAATGCCCACCAAACTCTTAATAGTATTTTCTCTTGGTTATGGGAGTTCTGTGTGGGAAGTTTGTGTCTTTCTGCCATTCCTGCCAGGATATCTATGTTGTGTTCATCGACACAGGCCCAGGTTTCACACTGAGTGTATAAATACATTTTAAAACATATTAATGGGCGTGGCTGACTTACCAGCCACGACGGGTTGCGGAGCAGCATTGCCCTCCCGCCATCTTGTTGCCCGGGGGAGCTTCTTGCTCCCAGAAGCCCCCCGAATGGTGGGAAGGTCTCCCGCCATACAGGCCAGCCGGCCAATGAGGGGGCTGGCTTCGCCCTGCCCCCTCCCTGTTCCGGCTGGCTCAGATTTCCGCCCGGGCAGGTATCTTGTGCTGCCCGGGACTGCCTGGCCTCATTCGGAGGCAGGCTGTTTTTGGTGGCGTGTGGCTTGGCCCCTGGATCAGGTTGGCTTATCACCCCTTGGTTGTTAGGGGGGATAACGCCCAGGCCCACTGGGGTGCTGAGTTTCCGTGGACAGGCATTGGCCGCTCGCACCCCTGGCTTGCTATCACCTCAAGGCATTTGTGGGGGCCGTCTACCATGATCCAGGACCCAAGCATGGCCGCCAACCCCTTCGTTCCTGCTTTCAATAAATGAGTTGTGGCCAATATTATCCAACCACTTATCCAACCAATGTGTCTGCATGTTTCTTGGCGCGAGGTGTGTCACGCTTGCACACGCAATGGGCGTGGCTGACTTACCAGCCACGACGGGTTGCGGAGCAGCATTGCCCTCCCACCATCTTGTTGTTTGGGGGAGCTTCTTGCTCCCAGAAGCCCCCCGGATGGCGGGAAGGTCTCCCGCCATACAGGCCAGCCGGCCAATGAGGGGGCTGGCTTCGCCCTGCCCCCTCCCTGTTCCGGCTGGCTCAGATTTCTGCCCGGGCAGGTATCTTGTGCTGCCCGGGACTGCCTGGCCTCATTCGGAGGCAGGCTGTTTTTGCCGCCCACCCTCCCTACTCATTGCATTGTTGGTTTTGCTCTGTTTGTGTATCTGTTCTTTTTTGTACCATGTTTAGGGCATTATATTGTGTTATGTTATTGTCGCAGCTCCGTGTCCGGCGTGTGGCTTGGCCCCTGGATCAGGTTGGCTTATCACCCCTTGGTTGTTAGGGGGGATACCGCCCAGGCCCACTGGGGTGCTTAGTTTCCGTGGACAGGCATTGGCCGCTCGCACCCCTGGCTTGCTATCACCTCAAGGCATTTGTGGGGGCCGTCTACCATGATCCAGGACCCAAGCATGGCCGCCAACCCCTTCGTTCCTGCTTTCAATAAATGAGTTGTGGCCAATATTATCCAACCACTTATCCAACCAATGTGTCTGCATGTTTCTTGGCGTGAGGTGTGTCACGCTTGCACACGCAACTGTATGCATTACTGTGTTAGAGTGTCATTTTGGTTGGTGGTGTGCCCCAGGATTTTGTAAATGTAAAAAATGTGCCGCGGCTCAAAAAAGGTTGGGAAACACTGGTATGTGTAATTGTGAGCAACATATAAACTTATACAGGGTTGTTCATATTTCCGTCCCTTCAGAACACGGTTTAATAGTATTAACAGTTCAGTCAACAGAATATTAAATCACTCGCTCTGAGCATTTTTCAAAGTCCATTAGTTCAAAGATAATCAAACTGAAAGAAGCCAAGCTGGAGGAAGCCTAAGGAACAGCTGCCTTTTATATACTTTCAATTATAACAGACACACAAAAATGCAAAGATTAACAAATAAAGGCCCATATAAAAACAATAAAGAGAAATATTTGTTCAGTGGTGTTCTGTCGCTTTCTGTGAAATACAAACAAGGTATTAATACCGATTTGCTTCCAGTAAGTACTTCCAACAAGGCTGTAATAAATAAGAACATAAGAACATAAGAACATAAGAAGAGCCATGCTGAATCGGGCCTCAGCCCATCTAGTCCAGCATTCTGTGTCACACAGTGGCCCACTAGTTGTACACGGGGATCTCTAGCAGAAAGGAGGGCAAAACCCTCACCTGCTCCCGACCCCCACAACCAGTACCCGGGGAAAATCCTGCCTGCCTCCATCAACACAGAGGTGGCACTTGGATGTCCATTTCAGTAGCTACTGATTCCCTTGGTCTCCATGAATCTGTCTAATCCTGCCTTGAAGCTGTCCAGGCTGACAGCTGTCACAACCTCCTCTGGAAGTGAGTTCCATAACCCAATGACCCTCTGGGTGAAGAAATATTTCCCTTTATTAGTCCTAACTTTCCTACCTTGGAGCTTTAGGGAGTGCCCCCTAGTCCTAGTGTTGTGTGACAGAGAAAATATTTTTTCTTTGTTCACCTTTTCTATCCCATGCATGATTTTATACACTTCGATCAAGTCACCTCTTAAACGCCGTCTTTCAAGGCTGAAAAGACCAAGGCGTTGCAACCTGATTTCATAAGGGAGCTGCTCCATCCCTTGGATCATATTTGTTGCCCTTCTTTGTACCTTTTCCAGTTCCGTTATATCCTTTTTGAGGTGCGGTGACCAGAATTGTACACAGTACTCAGATGTGGCCTCACCATAGATTTGTAGAGAGGCAATACAACATTTGCCGACCTATTTTCGATTCCCTTCCTGATCATGCCAAGCATAGAATTTGCTTTTTCACTGCTGCAGCGCACTGGGTTGACATCTTCATTGAGCTGTCCACCAAAACCCCAAGATCCCTTTCCTGGTTTGTCTCAGAAAGCTTTGATCCCATCAGTTGATAAGTGTATTTGGGGTTCTTTGCCCGATGTGCATGACTTTACACTTGTTTAGGTTAAAATGCATTTGCCACTTTGTTGCCCATTCACTCAATTTCGAGAGATCTTTCTGGAGCTCTTTACAGTCAGTTTCATTTTTAACTACCTGAACAGTTTAGTGTCATCTGCAAACTTTGCTACCTCACAATTTACGTCTACATCCAGATCGTTTATGAATAAATTACAAAGTAACGGTCCTAAAACTGAACCTTTGGGTACGCCACTTCTCACCTCTTTCCACCCAGAGAAGTGTCCATTTATTACCACCCTTTGTTTCCTACAGTTTAGCCAGGTTCCAATCCAGGACAAGACCTGTCCCCTGATTCCATGGCTAAAGAGCTTATTTAGGAGCCTTTGGTGAGGGACTTTGTCAAAAGCCTTTTGAAAGTCAAGGTAAACAATATCGACTGGGTCCCCTTTATCTATGTGTTTATTTACACCCTCAAAGAATTCTATCAAGTTAGTAAGACATGATTTGCCTTTGCAGAAACCATGTTGATTTTCCTTCAGCAATGCCTGTTCTTCTATGTGCTTAGTAATTTTTTTCTTTAATAATGGTTTCCATCACTTTGCCTGGAACTGAGGTTAGACTAACTGGCCTATAATTTCCTGGATCACCCCTGGATCCTTTCTTGAAGATCGGAGTTACATTTGCCTCCCTCCAGTCCTCGGGTACAGTGCCTGATCTTAGAGAAAGGTTATATATTTTGGCTAGAATTTCAGCAATTTCACACTTGAGTTCCTTAAGAACTCTGGGGTGGATGCCATCTGGCCCTGGTGATTTGTTGACATTTAGTTTAGTAAGGCATGTGAGAACATCTTCCTTGTTTATCTCTATCTGGTTTAATTCATTTAATTCCCCCCCCCTGAAAAAACTGACTCAGCTGCAGGCATATGTTGTCTGTCCTCCTGTGTGAAAACGGAGGCAAAGAAGTCGTCCCTTTCTTACCGTCCCTTTCTTATTTTCGTCAAGTGGCCCAACTGCTTTTCTAGTTGGGTTCCTGCTTCTGATGTACTTAAAGAAGTTTTTGCTATTTTTTTAATGTTCTTAGCTATATGTGCCTCAAAATCTCTCTTGGCTTTCCTGACGGTTGCTTTGCATTTAGTTTGCCAGAGCTTGTGTTCCTTTCTGTTCTCCTCAGTAGGAAGAGCCTTCCATTTCTTAAATGAGTTTTTCTTCTTTCCAATCACATCTTTTACTTCATTTGTAAGCCATACAGATGTCCTCTTGGACTTTCCCGGCCTCTTTCTTATTTTAGGAATGCATTTTAGTTCGGCTTGTTTTATAGTATTTTTAAACAGTTTCCAAGCATTTTGGAGGGATTTGATTTTTTTACTGTTCCTTTTAGTTTGTTCTTTACTATTTTTTCTCATTTTGGTGAAATTCCCTTTGTGAAAATTTAAGGTCTCTGTGTTAGTTTTCACTGACAGTTTGCTATCCAAACTTAAGTTGAAGGTTATTGTGTTGTGGTCACTGGTACCTATGGGCTCAGTTACAAGGACATCTTGAACGAGATCTTGTTCATTTGTTAGCACCAAGTCCAGGATCCCCTTTCCCTGGTTGGTTCCATGACCATCTGCTCAAGGGAATAATCAGCTAGCATGTCGAGGAACCTTGTCTCTCTTTCATGCGTAGAACAAGAATTTAGCCAATCTATTCGGGGATAGTTGAAGTCCCCCATTATGACTAATTTATTGCTTTTTGAGGCCTGTTTAATTTCATTTTCCAGATAGCAGTCTGCCTCTGGAGTTTGGTTGGGAGGGCGATAGCAGATCCCTAATGCTAGATTAGTTTTTTGTCCTGGGATTTTTACCCACAATGTTTCTGTAGGTGAGTTTGAATTTTCTTGAAATTCTAATTCATGAGATTCTAGCTCTTCATTTATGTACAAGGCCACACCGCCACCGTTTTTCCCTCTCCTGTCTTTCCTGTACAGTTTATAACCTGGAATTTTTGTGTCCCAATTGTTTTCCTCTGTCCACCAGGTTTCTGTTATGCCAATAATATCAATATTTTTTTCTTTTGCCAAACATTCCAACTCCCCTATTTTTGTTCGAAGGCTTCTAGCGTTTGTGTACAGACATTTATATTTATTGCTCTGATGCCCTTTCAACTTTGGCTGTTTATGAGAATTTGTAGAAGGCCTACCATGTCCTACCTCTTGACTACTTTCTATCTTTTCTGTTGACTCAGCCATTTGTGCGTAAATTTCATCCTCCATACTTGGCGTTTCACCCTCTCGAACCGGAAGCTGCTCAGCTCCTGTCGACTTCAATAATTTTTGAAGTTTCCTTGATATGCGCCTTAAAGGATTTCTTCCTGACATCAGTACATTTTCAGACACATTGAAGCAGATTCAGCGTTGCCAATATCCAACTAAGAGCTTAAGGCAAAGTAAGTCCAAAGTATAAAAAGATACAGAACCAGAGATAGCTAATTTGGAAGTTTGGAAATTCAAACGACTGCTCCAGAATGAATGCATTCATATGAATGACTACAAATCAGTCAGTGATTAAATATTTTCTTCATTAAAAATGATTAAAGACCAAAAAAAATGGCGTCCTTCTGTGGATCAGTTCCTTTTACTTCTACACCACAACACACCAGAGACCAAACAGCAGTCAAAACAGTGGGTTTCTCGGGGTGAATCGGCGCCAAAGAAGGCCAAGGTGGGTTTGTCAGCCAATAAAGTCATGGTGACCCCACAATGGACCTCACCACTAGAGGCATTCCAGATTATAAAATTTAAAAAGGAAAAATGGCCAACATATAAGGATCTCTTAAAGAAAGATCAAAATATATTCCTTCTGAAGAATCAAGAGGAACTAAGGGAACTTAATTTAAGCTGGTTCCAATACATCCAATTAGGGAAAAAATATAATCTAGATAAAAAGATTGGATGGGAAGAAAACTATACACCCTTTGAGAGAATCTTATTACAAGCAGGAGGGAAAAGAGTGAGCAGGCTATACAAATTGATACTGATGAGAAGACATGAAAAACAACCAATAAAGGAAATTATAGGTAAATGGAGGGACAACATAGGATACAATATACCTCAAGAAAGCTGGGAGAGGCTCTGGAAATGTACATGGAAACAAAATTATGCATACACCCTGAAGGAAAACCAGATGAAAATGGTATATAGATGGTACATAACACCGGCCCAACTCGCCAAATGCTATAAGAATAACAGAGATCTGTGCTGGAAGTGCCAGAAGGATAAGGGAACCTTCTTTCATCAGTGGTGGTCATGTGGGGTGATGGTTAAATACTGGAAGAAAGTCCAAAAGTTGATTCTTGAGATACTACAGGTAAAGCTAGATTTAAAGCCAGAAATATTTCTTTTGGATATTACAGACCCAAAGCAGATGAAAAAGACCCGGAGAAGCTCGTGGTACATAAATGTGGCAGCCAGAATTGTAGCAGCCAGATATTGGAAGAGAGGAGACATGCCTGAGGAAAAGGAAATCTTATACAAAATATTAGAAATTGCAGAAATGGATCGTTTAACACAAATATTGAGAGGAAATTCATTAGCTCACTTCTCGAAAATATGGAAACCTTTGTTGAATACATTAATAAGAAAGAAAATATTAATTTAAAGGGATTTTGGATATGAAGAAGCTAAAATATAGAATAAGACTCCAAGCTAAAATATTAAGCGGATATTTCTATGGGTGAAGTCAACCTGTTTGTATGGTTTGTTTTTAAACTGTTATGTGTTACCCTATACGCCTAACCCCCCTTCCCCACAACCCCACCCCGCACCTCCACTACCCACTACCCTACCTACACACTGTCACTTATATGTATGTATACTTGTCTTTTTTTAACTTAATAAACTTTTTTTTAAAAGTCATGGTGACTGTTTTTTGGGATGCACGCGGTATAATCCACATTGACTATCTTACAAAGGGTAAAACAATCAATGGCGAATATTATGCCAACTTATTGGGTCGATTTAATGAGGATTTGAAGGGGGGAAAAGACCGCATTTGGCCAAGAAAAAAGTTCTTTTACACCAGGGTGCACACCTGTGCAGCTGCCATGGCAACAATCCATGAATTGGGATATGAATTGCTCCCTCATCCACCCTATTCTCTGGATTTAGCCCCCGAGTGACTCTTTCTTTTTTCCAAACCTGAAGAAATGGCTCGGCGGAAAGAAATTTGACTCCAACAATGAAATCATCTCACAAACAAAAACCTATTTCGATGACCTCGACAAATCTTATTTTTGGGAAGGGATAAAAAAAATGGGAGAAACGTTGGACAAAGTGTATAGAGCTCAAGGGAGACGACGTTGAAAAATAAAATGACCTTTTATCCAAAAACCTGTGTTTCATTCAAAAAGTCACAGACTTATTGACCCGCCCTCGTATCTATGGAGAAGTTTCTTTGCCAAGTTGAAGGGAGACAGGAGCAAGACAAGGAAGTAGATGAAAATCTGTTGGTCCCGTTGAGTCCATGAATCAGTCAGCAACTTTGCTCCACCAACTATCCTCAACCAGCACTGAATCCCCCCCTCTCTCTCCCACTCCCTCCCTCCACACTTCTTACCAACTTTGCCGCCACCATAATCAATTGTTCATAGAGTTCTAGTCGTGTATCCTTGAGATTTTGAGAGAAAACATTTTAATCAAATTTGCACATAATCAAATCCCCAGAAATCAAACCTGCAAATGGGGAGGGCCAACGGTATTACTGCTACTAAGGAGGCTGTTCAAGTCCTGAACCGGTGCTTGGCCGCTGTAACGGACTGGATGAGGGTGAACAAATTGAAACTTAATCCAGACAAGACAGAGGTACTCCTGGTCAGTCGCAAGGCCAAACAGGGCATAGGGTTACAGACTGTGTTGGATGGGGTTACACTCCCCCTGAAGGCGCAGGTTCGCAGTCTGGGAGTGATCCTGGACTCATCGCTGAGCCTGGAGCCCCAGGTCTCGGCGGTGGCCGGGAGAGCTTTTGCACAGTTATAGCTTGTGCGCCAGCTGCGCCCATACCTTGGGAAGTCTGATTTGGCCACGGCAGTCCATGCTCTGGTTACATTCCGAATAGACTACTGCAACGCTCTCTACGTGGGGTTGCCTCTGAAGACTGCTCGGAAACTGCAATTGGTTCAACGCTCGGCAGCCAGGCGCAGGGTACAGGGAGCATACAACTCCCTTGCTGCGCCAGCTCCACTGGCTGCCAATTAGTTTCCGAGCACAATTCAAAGTGGTGGTTTTAACCTACAGAACCCTATACGGTTCTGGCCCAGTTTGCTTGTCCGAACGAATTCTCCCCTATGAACCATCAAGGACATTAAGATCCTCCAGAGAGGCCGTCCTCTCGATCCCGCCATCTTCGCAAGCGTGTCTGGGGAGGACGAGAGACAGGGCCTTCTCTGTGGTCGCCCCTCAGCTGTGGAACTCCCTCCCAAGCGATGTTAGATCTGCCCCCTCCCTGTTGTCCTTAAGGAGGCGGGTGAAGACTTGGATGTGGAACGAGGCCTTCTCAGAATAAGCTGAGATTGATTTCAATCGGAAATGGGTGATCACTTTTATAGACCGAGTTGAATGGGGTTTTAATGGCAATGCGGTTTTTATGTATTTCTGTTTTTATGAATTTTAATATGCTGTTTTAAGATGTTTTAAATTTGTATGGCATTGAATTTTGCTGTAAGCCGGTCTGAGTCCCTCCTTGGAGGCAGGGACAGATCTTAGTGGAGGCAAATTAAGCGGCTGCCTCAGGGCGCCACGTGGCCAAGGGTTGGGCGCCACGCCCCCAGGGATGCCGGCAGGGTGGGAGGAAGGCTCGCGTAGGGCGAGAGAGGAGGCAGAGGCACGCGCCTTTGCCTTCTCCCTACCTTGCCCTGCGCCCTCCGCGCCTCTCATCTTTCACCCTGCGCATGCCTTCCCCGCCGCCCCCACCAAGGATGCCTTGGGGAGGGCGAGAGAGAAGGGGGGAGAGGCACCTGCTCTTCCCGCCTCCCTTCCCCCCTCCCCCTGTGCGTCTCCTCCCTCTGTTGTATATCCACAAGCTATGCAGAACGCCAGCAACACCACACAGCAACAACTCCCCAGGACTTCAACATCCCACCCACCAGAACAACCCACAACGACACAGCCATGGCCCCAACAACACCATAACTAACAACAATTCCAACCCTTACATACTCAGACTTTCTCGCATCTCCTAAATAGGGCACAGCAACGCGTGCCGGGTACAGTTAGTATATATATATACATACACACGAAAAGAGAATAGGAAGAGGGGAGGGAAAAGAGTGAGAAGGGAGGAAGGGGAAGGCAAGAAGGGGAAAGAGAATAGGAAGGGGCAAGGAAAAGGGGGAGGAGGAAGGAAGGATGGGGAATGCACAGACCCACACAAAGAACAGGAAGAGGGGAGGGAACACAACCAATGGTGAAAAATTAAAACTGAAAGAGAAAAGAAAGTCAAAGAAGCGCAAGGTTATAAGTAATTAGCAAGGAGCTGCAGAGCTTGAAATATGCTTTTAGCAAAATGTAAACCAGTAAAAAATGCGGAGGTGAAGGCTTAAAGGAATATTAGTGATAAAGATCTGATACTGTAGTCACAGTCTTTCATGGCATCAGTGCAACATAATAGGTTTCTCTGTTGATGGGATGCCTCAGACGTACAGATTCCCTCTTCCCCGGCAGTATTTACAAGAAGACCAGTTTATGCACCTACTATTGATTCTCTGGTTTTATTATTTTTTTTTGCTGTAAATGGTGAAATTGATTTCTAGCTTTATTGTTTTTCGTGTTCTATAAATCTTATGTGCCACCTTAAGAGAAAACAGAATGAGACGTTTTAAAAATAAACCAATAGATACGGTGAATTTCATTATATTGAAAAATAATCCAAAACATTGTATACATACTTTAGTTTTTTGTAAGCCGTCTCTTCATTATGTCATGTTGGTCTGATAAGCATTCAACTTAAGTCGTTTGCACTTCAATCCATAACCAATGTTTAGATTAGAAACCCATTTCAGTGGTTCCCTTAAGTGTGAATGAGATAGTCCAGTGTTTCCCAACCTTTTTTGAGCCGCGGCACATTTTTTACATTTGCAAAATCCTGGGGCACACCACCAACCAAAATGACACAAAATGACACTCTAACACAGTCCTACATATAGTTAATATGTTTTTAAATGTATTTATACACTCAGTGTGAAACCTGGGCCTGTTTCGATGAACACAACAAAGATATCCTGGCAGGAATGGCAGAAAGACACAAACTTCCCACACAGAACTCCCATCACCAAGACAATATGCTATAAGAGTTTTGTGGGCATTGACCTTGAGTTTTGGAGTTGTAGTTCACCTATATCCAGAGAGCACTGTGGACTCAAACAATGTTGGATCAGGACCAAACTTGGCATGAATACTCAATATGCCCAAATATGAACGCAGATGGAGTTCAGGGGAAATAGACCTTGACATTTGGGAGTTGTAGTTGCTGGGATTTATAGTTCTCCTACAATCAAAGAGCATTCTGAACCACACCAATGATAGAACTGGGCCAAACGTCACACACAGAACCCCCCAGGAGGCAAGAGGAGGTCTCTACTTGGGGAAAGGGAGGCGGGCCTTCCCAATGCACGGAGAGGGAGAGACCAAGTAGACAACGGGTGGGGAGGGGGGTGGTGTTTGTAATTTTGTGCCTTTATCGAGGTAGATTTCTTAGGGTTTTTATACTTCAACACATTAGACTCTCCCCCCCCCCCTGGAGTTTCCAATTTCCCACGACACACCTGATGATCGCTCACGGCACACTAGTGTGCCCTGGCACATGGGTTGAGAAACACTGAGATAGTCCACAGCTTGGGTGTCCTCCTAGATCAGGAGTGGGAATTATTTTTTCGAAGGGGCCACATGAGAGCCAAAAAAATTATGGAGGGCCGCACCTAAAGGCTGAACTACATTCTACATAATATCAAATGAATTTCTTTAATAATAATAAGGCACTAAATTGCGTTTTTGATATATTAATAAGACTGACCATCACTCAAAAATTGATTTTGTCATTTGGGAGATGTAGTTGCTGGGAGTTATAGTTCACCCGCAATCAAAGAGCATCCTGAAATCCAGCAACAATGGAATTGAACCAAACCTGGTGGAGGAGCCTGCCAGAACAGCTGGCGAGTGTCAGGGTTTTGCCCGTGTGCACTCACGCCAGGCACACACTCCTCCTCGCCCCTTCCCTTCCCCCCTCCCTCTCCATTGCTGCCGCCGCCCCAGTGCATTGTGGTGCGATTGGTGGAGATGAGGGGGAGGGCCTTCTCTATGGTGGCCCCCTGACTCTGGAACTCATTCCCCAAGGATATCAGACAAGCCCCCACTTTGATAGTCTTTAGGAGGAGCCTGAAAACGTGGCTGTGTCCGTGTGCCTTCCCTGCATAAAGGAAACAATGCCCTGCTCTGACCAATTCCCTGCAAAATGTCCTCAGAAGCAATTTAACTACCCGTTGGGTTGACCTCCTTTAAAACCCTCCTGCTTAGATACATCTTACATCTTAGATACATCCTACCTCTGTTCGCGCCCAGTGTTTATTTTAAAATGTTAATATATTACATCTGGCCCAGCCATAAGGTTTTAAATTTTTGTGTATTATTGCTTATACGTGAGTTATATTAATTGTACTGTTTTATTTGCTTGCTGCTTTGTTGTTTTACTCAGTGTTTCCCAACCTTTTTTGAGCCACGGCACACTTTTTACATTTACAAAATCCTGGGGCACACCACCAACCAAAATGACACAAAATGACACTCTAACACAGTAATACATATAGTTAATATGTTTTTAAATGTATTTATACACTCAGTTTTAATCCTGGGCCTGTTTCGATGAACACAACATAGATATGACTTCCTCTCACATACTTATACATGGCTATCATGTCTTCTCTCAGCCTTATCTTCTTCAGGGTAAACATAGCCTGCTCTTCAAGCCACTCCTCATAGGACTTGTTCTCCAGACCCTTGTGAAATTTCACCCTGAGTGAAACTTGCTTCCAGATAACTATGGATGTCATGAAGCTCTTATAGACAGTTCCGGGGGGGGGGGGTAACTCTAAAAAAATCCGGTAAAATAGTAAAAAATAAATAAACATTTCAAAGCGGAGAGGCTCAATTTGTTTCTTGGAAACCTGTGAATGCTTCAGCCTCCCGATGCTCTCAGGTTCGCTCACTGCCCAATTCACCAATGTGGAGCTTACGGCACTCGGGGGAGCCCTTCCTTTGCCTCGGGGAGGATCTTTGGGGAGGGAAAGAGGGAGAAAGAGCTGCTAGGAGGGGGAAGAGTGCCAATTTTCCATGGCACACCTGCTGATCGCTCACGGCACACTAGTGTGCCACGGCACACTGGTTGGGAAACACTGGTTTTACTGATGTGTTGTTGGGCTTGGCCTCATGTAAGCCACCCTGAGTCCCCTTGGGGAGATGGTGGCAGGGTATAGATAAAGTTTTATTATTACATTATTATTAGTGATAAAGCACGTGATCTACTTGCATGTGGTCAATTCCAAACATCTGGATGTACATCTACAAAAAAATGGCCTAAAATTGAAAAGTTGCTTTTTGGGTTGGTTTCCCCCCCAATATTGTGGTTCAACATAAGGCAGAATCCTTTTTGCTATTTTTGAAAACTACAAATATATTGCAATTGGCCACCTTGATTAGCATTTAATGGCCTTGCAGCTTCAAAGCCTGGCTGCTTCCAGGCATCATTCATGCCTGCCTCAAGAGTTCTTTCTCCAATCCCGGACATTCCAGAGATATATAAATCCCATTTTCCTAGTTTCCAACAGACCTCACAACCTCTGAGAATGCCTGTCATCGATGTGGTCGAAACGTCAGAAGAGAATGCTTCTGAAACACGGCCATACAGCAATCCAGTGATTCCAGCCATAATAGCTTTCGACAATACAAATATAATGTTGCTACGTCACTCAGAGGTTCTGCAGAAATAACAGTAGCTCTGGCAGAATGACTTAAAGACTTAAACGCCATTAAAGAAAACTGTAAATCTTTATCACAACCAATTTGTTGTATGTCACACCCAGGTGTCCCATAAAAGCTTCTGACTCTGCAAATTAAACTGATAATACTTACTTTAAATGTATCTAAGCATCAACAGTGCTCTGTAGTCATTAACCTTTTAGGACCAACAGTGTATATATATACCGTAATTAACTAGAGGAAAATCATTTTTCTTAACACAGTTTTGTAACAGTTGGGAGGAAATCATATTTTTATGGTTCCTGATACAGTAAATATTTTACTAAATGTATAGGTAGACATTAGGCATGGTTTCGAACCCAAAATGGCGATTCTAAAATCAAATGGGGGGGGAGGGTTTGATTAGTAAAAGAAAGACTTACAAAAAATTTTCCAAAAATTTCTAAAATGTAACTTAATTACTAACAAAATTCGTTAGTAGTTCGTATGCCAGCGCATGCGCATTCCATATGGTTTTGGCCTACAACTCCCAGAAATCCTAACAGCTGGTAAATTGTCTGGGATTTCTGGGAGTTGTAGGGCAAAACTTGAATAAATCACACTGAATTCTAGATGGGACTCTCCAAATAGGAAGGAGGGAGGGAAGGAGGGAGGGGTATTCTATTCTTGGAAGCAGCAAAAGAAAAGGAGGAGGAGCCCCCCCCCCTCGCTCCTCGCTGCCTCTCTCTCACCCCGATCCCGAGGGAGCGAGGCCCAAGTTTGCCCAGGCTGGTCATATACCTACATTCCATGCACATGCAATAATACAGCAGTAATAACAATGGGTATAAGAAGAGGTAAAATTCAAACCTGGTATTCTGACTGGTCCCTCTCATGCGGTGCAAACGGGCTCTTCTCTGTGAGCCCGGGAAAGCCAGCGTTTTCTGCTTGGTGCACACACATACATATTCTTTGGGGGGGATTTGCTGCAGAATCTTCTGAATGAGCCCGGGGTTCTGCAGCAAACTCCCCAAGAATATGTATGTGTGTGCACCCAAGCAGAAAACGTGCTTTTCCCGGGCTAATAGAAGAAGAGCCCCACCGCATGAGGCAGGGACCAGTCAGAATACTTCGGTTTGAATTTTACCTCTTGTTATTATTATTACTGCTGTATTATTGCATGTGCATGGAATGGTATATGACCAGTTGGATTACTTATAATATTAGGCACTTACAGTAGCATTCATTCTATTATACATTAGGTTGGTTTCTCACCCCAATACTCTTTGATGCTTTAGATCCTGGCAGGCAGGAGAGGCAGGAAGCCTGGAAAAATGTGAAGAGAGATTACTCAGTAAATCACAAGGAGGGCACTTCATCCAAAAGTGCCCTCAGCAGAGATTACTTCTGAGTAATCCTCTCTGTTTACATTTTTCCCTCAAGCCAAAAAAGAAGGAGCGAGTTTAGGCTTGCCTTGCCATAATACTTATTGGCAAGGGAGGCGGGAGGGTGGTGAGAGAGAGGAGGTACCCCCCCACAACCTAATAAACGACACTAAGAAAATCCTGGCCCCGAAGTTCTATAAAGAAAGTCCACTTCCTGGTTGGCGTTCCAGGTGCGGAAATACTCAAAAGTAGCATTTCTTAATTTTCTTACGAATCATTTCATTTTCATAACTTTTTCTCATGCCTAGTAGACATCTTTCATTTTAGTCCATTAATTTAACAATAATAGTATGTTTTTTAAAAAAATACAAGCCTTTTATTTTTTTATTATGTAGCAGAAGCTTTATTCTGTCTATTCTCCTCTATGGGTCTGAAACATGGGTCACCTATCGCCAACACCTACGACTCCTCGAACGCTTTCATCAGCGCTGTCTTTGCACAATCCTAAATATACACTGGACCAACTATGTGGCGAATGTTGCTGTCCTTGAGCAAGCAGGGATCACCAGCGTTGAGGCCATGCTATTGAAAACACAACTGCGCTGGGCAGGGCACGTCTCTAGGATGGAGGACCACGGCCTCCCAAAGATACTACTCTATGGTATTTCTTTATTTATTTATTATTGAGGCTTCTATGCCGCCGACTCCCGGGGCTCATAAGCGGCTCACAAGAGCCAGAGGCATAAAACAGAATTAAAAACAAAGCAATTGAACAATTAAAACAATGGCAGAATAGGCAGTAAAACAAACGAAGCAGCAACAGGTGCCACAGCACAGTACCCAGAGCACGCGGGCCTACTCTCCAAAGGCCTGCCTGTACAGATGGGTTTTGCAGGCCCGCCTAAATGGGAGTAAATCCCTCAGGGCCCTGGTTTCGGCCGGGAGGGCGTTCCACAGCGTAGGGGCTATGACGGAGAACGCCCTCCGGCGGGTGGATGTCAGGTGTGCTGACTTTGCTGATGGTATTTCCAGGAAGTTGGCATCCTCAGACCGTAGTGATCTCGCTGGGCAATAAGGAGTGGGGCGGTCCCTCAGATACGCTGGCCCCAGGCCGTACAAGGCCTTGAAGGTAAGAACCAACACTTTGAAGGCGATCCGGTGCTCAATAGGTAGCCAGTGCAGATCCTGCAAGACAGGTGTTATCTGCGCAACCTGCTGGCATGCCAGACAGGAGCCGGGCGGCAGTGTTCTGCACCAGCTTGAGCTTCCGGGTCGCCGACAGAGGAAGGCCAACGTAGAGCGCGTTACAGTAGTCTAGCCTTGAGATGACCGTGGCTTGGATCACCGTGGCTAGGTGATCCATGGTGAAGCTGGAGAAGTGGGAAAAGCCGCTCCTCGGCCCCAGGACACCCAGGGTGGCCGAAGGAGAGAGAGAGAAGCAGGACTCAGTCAAGCTCGGGCTCCGTTAAGCCTGAAGCCCTAGATATGGACAAAGATGCAGCTATGGGAAATGGTAGGCTCTCATAGGCCTCAGTGGCCACCGCCAGAGGAAATTTAAGTCCAGAACTTTTTGGGGTGTAGGTTTCGGTAGCTGGAGAAGATCTGCAGCAGCAGCCCCCTCCCAAAAACTGGAGTATGGTCTCCCGGGTGGTCCCTCCTTTGTGAACGGGGAGGAGAGAAGGCCCTCCCAAGCTGTCAGGGACTGGGACTCAAATGCTCGACCTAGGGTCGTAAGGGAGAGAGCGTCACCCCAGTTCACCCTTATAAGTGACTCAAACTCTGCGAAGGTGGAGAAAAGGGTGCCCTCCCAAGTTACTGGTGATAGGAACTCTCCTAAAGACTCTACCAGAGACTCTATTTTTGGGCCTGTCAGGCCGTCACTACGCTGGGTGAGCCAGCTTTTACACCGACCCCGCACCATCCAGTTGGCCCTGTCGATGACCACACTCCATCAGGTTTTATTCTGCCCCTCTCTCTAGGGACCGGGTGAACCCTGGTATCTAGTAGATGACTCCTATAGTTTGTTTTGTTATTGTTTGTGATATGCAGAGTTGTTTACTGCTAACTGTATTATTCTGTTGTAAACCGCTCCGAGCCTTCGGGGAGTGGTGGTATATAAACTCGAATAATAAATAAACTCGCCACGGGTCAGCGCAAGAGAGGAGCCCCCAAAAAGAGATATAAGGACTCCCTGAAACAACACCTCAGGCTCGGCCAGATTGATCACCAACAATGGTCCACCCTGGCCTCACATCGGGAGGCATGGAGACGCACTATCCACAATGCTGCGGCCTCTTTCGAGAAGACACGCCGAATGGGTCTTGAAGAGAAACGACAATGCAGAAAGAACCGCAACATGGAAACAACATCACCCAAGGAGACTTTCTGCTGTGCTTTCTGCAACCGAACTTGCCTATCTCGGATTGGCCTTTTTAGTCATCAACGCGCTTGTAAAAAGCGTGGGATGAGTCCTTCCTAAGAATCTTCGTTCGCGAAGTAATGCCGAGAGAGATGTGGCAGAATCAGAAAAATGACACAACTTCTTAAAAATAACTTGATCCAGAGAGATAAGCAAGGAACAAATAAATATAATATAAATAATTAAATATAAAAGCAATATTTCTTGATGACTGTTTTTTAAGTACAAAGGAAAAGGATTAAAACAATATCTATTAACTTGAAATAATTCTTTGAGTAAAAAAATACCGGAGAGAGAAACCACAATTCTGTATCTTGCATAAATCAAATGGGGTTAACGCACTCTGATTAGTGATCTGATTCAAATTCTCTGATGCTAATGCAAACCTGACAAAATCAACATCAAGTAATTTTTAAACCCACACTAAATAGTTACAAAACTAAAAATGCCATGAAATATACTGGGAAGTATTAAAATTTACTATGCATAGACGACAATAACCTGACTGATAAATTTCATTTGAATTTATATGGCCATGTGGAAGATTTAATTTATACAGCTCCTGAAGCTGCTACATCAATATTGGTGAGTATTAAGGTTTGCTTTGCTTTCATGGTTCTTTGAAATTTCGCAGTACCTGATCTCTGTTAAGTCTGATAAACAAAATAATTCGCAATGGCATGCTGTCCTTTCTTTCTCAAAATGTCTTTATATTCAAAGCTTTAAAAAAAACCTGAATTTTAATTAGAAATTTTAAGAAACCTACACATAATGGAAAAGGACGTATATAAACTTTTATAAATATTTCTATTAATCATCAAACACAGCAAACCAATCGTCATGCGAGCCAGTAGGTTGAGGGTGAATCCGGCGAAGACGGAGATCTTGTGGCTGGGTCGCCCGGGTGATGTTAATGTCCAGCTTCCGAGCCTGGACCGTGCGGTGTTATGCCCATCGCCTTCCGTAAAGAGCCTGGGGGTCCATTTGGACTCCCAGCTGACCATGGAGGCCCAGGTCTCTGTGGTCAGCAAGATCACTTTTTTTCATCTGCGACAGGCAAGGAGGCTGGCCCCTATCTCTCCCAACGATCTGGCCACGGTGATCCAAGCGACGGTCATCTCAAGGCTGGAGTCGTGCACCGCGCGCTTTGTTGGCCTTCCTCTGTCGGTGACCCGGAAGCTCAGGCTAGTGCAGAACACTGCCGCCCGGCTCCTGTCTGGCACGCCAGCTGGCGCACATAACACCTGTTTTGCAGGATCTGCACTGGCTGCCAATTGAGCACCGGATCACCTTCAAAGTGTTGGTCCTCACCTTTAAGGCCTTACACGGCCTGGGGCCAGCGTATTTGAGGGACCGCCTCACCCCATATTGCCCTCCGAGATCACTTGGTCTGAGGACTCCAATCTCCTGGAGATACCTTCAGCTAAACTGTGACTGCTACCCGCCGGAGGGCGTTCTCTGTCATAGCACCTACGCTGTGGAACGCCCTCTCCCGGGACGGAACCACTGTGTTATTAATTACTGTACTGCTGTTGTTTTTAATTGTTTTTAACTGCTTATTGCCTGTATTTTACTGTGCCCTTCGGCTCCTGTAAGCCGCCGCGAGCCTCAGGGAGTCGGCGGCATAGAAGCCCGAATAATAAATAAATAAATAAATAAATAAAATAATGTGTGCGTAGAACCTAAATTTAATGAGGAGGAAACCTATTTCCAGGGGCAGTCTAAGGTAATTTTAAATGGTAAGCGAACATTATTTTGGTGCCCCCCCCAAAAAAACATTATTTTGGCAGCGCCCCCACTTCGCGCATGCCCAGAAGCTCCTGTGCACAGGCGCAGAAGCCTGTAAACACAGCACTCCATATTCGGCACACGGGGCCCCCTCCGCGCATGCCCAGAAGATCCTGTGCGCGGGCGCAGAAGCCTGGAAACACAGCACTCCCTATTCGGCACGCAGGAAGGTTTGCTACGGCACGGCGTCGGAGCGCACAAGGCCCAAAAGCACAACATCGGCTGGACGCTGGCCGGGTGGGGAAATGTGCCCTTTACCCAGATGGCGCCCCATGCAGCGGCGTCCTTTGCCTACCGGTAGGACCACCCCTGCCTGTTTCCACTTTAAACATAAACCAATCTAAATAATGCAAGCCCATGGGGTCTCTCCTAGGGCCCATCTACACGAGCCAAATAATGTACGGTACACATGAATGGACTCCATGGCATCCACATGATGCACAGCGTCAATTTCCACTATTGTCCACCAAGGCCAATTTATACAGACTCGTCTCACATTAGAAAAAAGTTGGGGTTGAGCTGCAGCTTCCCAAAGATCCAGAGCTTGCCTACCCTTTGTGGCAGACAGTGTAAACTGTTGAACCAGAACTGGCCATGGCAGTTTACACAGCCATCTAGGGTTGCCAGACAAGACAGAGGCACTCCTGGTCAGTCAAAAGGCCGAACAGGGCATAGGGTTACAGCCTGTGTTGGTAGGGGTTACACTCCCCCTGAAGACGCAGGTTCGCAGCTTGGGAGTGATCCTGGACTCATCGCTGAGCCTGGAACCCCAGGTGTTGGCGGTAGCCAGGGGAGCTTTTGCACAATTAAAACTTGTGCGTCAGCTGCACCCGTACCTTGGGAAGTCTGACTTGGCCACGGTAGTCCATGCTCTGGTTACATCCCGAATAGATTACTGCAACGCTCTCTACGTGGGGCTGCCTTTGAAGACTGCTCGGAAGCTTCAATTGGTCCAACTGACAGCAGCCAAGTTGATAACAGGAGCGGCACTCAGTGAGCGTACAACTCCCCTGTTGTGCCAGCTCCACTGGCTACCAGTTTGCTACCGGGCACAATTCAAAGTGCTGGTTTTGGCCTTTAAAGCTCTAAATAGTTCTGGTCCAACTTACCTGTCCGAATGCATCTCTCCCTATGAACCATAAAGATGCTTAAGATCATCCGTAGAGGCCCTGCTCTCGGTCCCGCCTGCTTTGCAGGCACGCCTGGCAGGGACGAGAGACAGGGCCTCCTCAGTTGTTGCTCTTCGGCTTTGGAACTCCCTTCCTAGTGACATCAAATCGGCCCCCTTCCTCCTGACATTTCGTAAGAAAGTCAAGACTTGGCTTTTCGAGCAAGCATTCGCAGACGAACTTTAATCAAGATCAAGGATTACTATGACGACGAAACGGAAACCGATTTTAAGATTGTGGAGCTGAGATTTGTATTTTGTAGTTCTTCACTGTTAATTTTCTATGTTTTTATATGACTGTTTTTATCTTGTGATGTATTATATATGGGCGCTTGTTGCCGCTTGTTCACCGCCTCGAGTCGCCTTCGGGCTGAGAGAGGAGGTGTAGAACCATGGCAAATAAATAATAAATAAATATAAGAAATAAGGGACATTTACCTAAAAATATGGGATTTTTCACAAAAATAAGGGACACTTCATAAAACATAACTGAGGTTATGTTTCACATGGCCTCCTTTTTCCCCCGCTCCCAGGGAAATCTCCCACTGCCACCTTCGCGGACCCGGCACCTCATCCCCTCCCGCGCGGCCACCCCCTCCTCCTCTTTCACTGCCGCCATGACTGTTACGCAAGGCCCAGAATCCCCAGCAGGCCCGAGACGCAAGCAGCCATGTGCGCAAACCTCACTCTGGCTCCTTCTCTCCGCGAGCACCTCCTGCTGCCGCCCCGCCCCTTCCGCCCTCCCTCCCTTCCTTCCAGGAAGGCCCATCTCTTCCGGTCCGTCACTCCCCCTTCTGCTCCCCTTCTGCGCTCGCCTCTCTTTATGCTCAAGAGGGAGGGCTAGAGTGGCCAGGGAAGGTGACAAGATGACGGCACTGTCGGCTCGGGTGAGTAAGCTGGACCAGGCACAGTGTTTGTGCGGGGAGAGCGGCAGCCACCAGGCATTCACGTAGAGTCCTTCCTTCCTTCTTTCCTTCCTTCCTTCCTTCCTTCCTTCCTTCCTTCCTTCCCCCTCCCTCCCTCCTTCCTTCCTTCCTTCCACCTTCCTTCCTGCTGGCTGTCCTGTCAACCTATGGGAATATGGGACAGGAGCTGACAATACGGGACACGAAATTCAGAGCAAAAATATGTGACGTCCCGTATAACACGGGGCAGGTGGCAACCCTACAGCCATCCTACTTTCACCAGGCTTAAACAGCCCAAAGACGATGATGTGAGTTCCTGTCCTCGACTTAGTGGAAAACATTGAGCATGAAATTGCTGGTCGCCATTGGCCATCATATCAACTGAGATTGGATAAAGCCAAGTGTTGACTTGATGGCATAAAGCAACACACATTACAGTGTTCCCTCGCTTATCGCGGGTGTTCTCTTCCAGGACCTCCCGCAATAAGTGAAAACCTGCAAAACAGGGATGCTCTGCCCACTCAAGTGTCTCTGCTTCACAGCGGCCTCCTCCTCGCCATTTTGGCTACTCCCTGCCTCAGAGCCCCCTTCCTCGCCAGGCTGGTGAGGAAGATGCACCCAGCCTGGTAGGAAGCCTGGTGAGGAAGATGTGGGGAGCAGCAGAAGGACAAGGAAGAGGACACTGCCACGGAGGTCCTCCTCGGCAGCAGCTTCCTTCTCCTCGCTGCCTCCGCTGCTCCCCGCCTCGGAGGCCCCTTCCTCACCAGGCTGGGCACCCTTGGGTCCCCAGCCTGATAAGGAAGGAACAGAAAGCAGCTATACAGTGTTCCCTCACTGCTCCGCAAAGTAGCAAGGGAACACTGTATATGAAACTGCATTATATGGCAGTGTAGATCCAGTCCCAGGGCTCAACTCCCTTGCAGAAGTGGTTGCTGTCCAAAAGACAACTGCATTTCTGTATCCTTGCCTCGCTGCCACCACTCCTCTTGAAATGATTAGCAAACAGAACAGAAAAATATAAGCAAAATATTTTGGCTCCCACTTTCTTCAGTTGTTCGAATGAAACTGAGCTGCATCCAAGATGGCCATTTAGAGCACTCTGTGCCCTGTGTTCTACACCAGTGTTTCTCAACCAGTGTGCCGGGGCACACTAGTGTGCCGTGAGCGATCATCAGGTGTGCCGTGGGAAATTGGAATCTCCAGGAAGGGGGTAGGGAGAGTCTAGTGTGTTGAAGTATAAAAACCCTAAGAAGCCTACCTCGATAAAGGCACACAATTACAACCCCCCCCCCCCAATGTCAACGTGGTCTCTCCCCCTCCAGGCCATGGGAAGGCCCGCCCCCTTTCCCCAAGTAGAGACCTCCTCTTGTCTCCTGGGGTTCTGTGTGGGAAGTTTGGATCAATTCCCTCGTTGGTTGAGTTCAGAATGCTCTTTGGTTGTAGGTGAACTATACATCCCAGCAACTACATCTCCCAGATGTCAAGGTCTATTTCCCTGAATTCCATCTGCGTTCATATTTGGGCATATTGAGTATTCATGCCAAGTTTGGTCCTGATCCAACATTGTTTGAGTCCACAGTGCTCTCTGGATATAGGTGAACTACAACTCCAAAACCCAAGGTCAATGCCCACCAAACTCTTATATCATTTTCTCTTGGTTATGGGACTTCTGTGTAAGAAGTTTGTCTTTCTGCCATTCCTGCCAGGATATCTATGTTGTGTTCATCAAAACAGGCCCAGGTTTCACATTGAGTGTATAAATACATTTAAAAGCATATTAACTATATGTATTACTGTGTTAGAGTGTCATTTTGTGTCATTTTGGTTGGTGGTGTGTCCCAGGATTTGGTAAATGTAAAAAGTGTGCCGCGGCTCAAAAAAGGTTGGGAAACACTGTTCTACACTGCAGATTAACTGTATTGAATTGGATTATATGGCAGTGTAAACTCACATAATTCAGTTCAATGCAGCTGATTGTATTCCGAAACTGCATTATATAGCGGTGTAGATCCAGTTTGAGACATATCAGAGGGAGGGGTAGAAGAAAAAGCAGGAAAAGATTGAAAGAAGGTGCATTTTATTGAAACACGTGAAAGACCAAAAGGACAGAGAGAGAAAAAAAATTATAAATAGCCAACATAAAAAGATCACCACTGTGGTCCTTTTCTACATGTAATCATCCTTTGGCTTTAGAAGGCTTATTTTTGTGATTTGCACCCACATTGTCTTCCCCAAGAGCTGGTCTGAAGCTGTAACAGTTGGAATATTTATTTGATTGTTTATTAGTGTGTCTGTTTTTCTGGGCCATTGGGCCTCGTTTTATTTAATTGCTTTAAATTTGTACAGCTTTCAAATCACCTACCAATGGGGTTTTTCAGAAAATAATAGAAACAAAACCTCCAAACTGCTTGAAGCTTTGCCAATGTATTTTCATTTAATACTGCTCTATCCAGCGAAAGATGCTGGCTAATTCCCTCCTGGACCAGGTTAACAGAAGATGCTCATTTTCACTTTCAATAAACTGTGAAATTTATTTTAACATGTTTTAATTATAAATGGTATTCACAAGGCCTGTATTTGTAGGCAGGCTATTCTCCTCAAAATAATGTGATTTGAAATGCAAGCACTGTGGAATATACCCAGTAAAATAGCTTCCAACTTGGTTTCTAATGATGGTTTAAGAGCCCGAAGGGGGGGGGGGGGGGGAATCATTGCGTGTCTTAATAGAAAGTTTGTTTAATTTACATTTGCGTTTGAAATATTATTATTTAATTGGTTAAACATTCAGTTTGAAATTTTATCTTCTTGTTTTCATTTGCCATAAACTTGGCATCAACTTAGCACTGAAGTTTTAAACAAGGGCAAAAAAAATCCCAGGACTTCAGAAGAGGTCCACATACAGACCTGTTGGTCCTGGGATTTCTGCCTCCGTTGTCCAGACTTGATGATTTGTTGTGAGATTTAGAGGCTCCCAACGTGGCCGTTGTGGGACTTCTATACAAGACGTCAGGGATAGAAACACAGTGTAAAGAAGAGTTCAACACAAATTCATTCAAAATATATATCTCTATTAGTCATTAAGTAATTGATCTGTATAAGCAGGGACGGCCCCAGCGATTCCGCGACCTACGCGGTCGCGTAGAGCGTCATCAGCTGGGAGGGGCACCACCGGCTGGGAGGGGCGCCGGCGTGCCGACTCCGCGCCCCCACTGCCGCCGCACTGCCCTGCGCCGCTGTCCGCGCGTGCGCAGAAGCACCTACAGGCGCTATAGCGCCTGTAGACGTTTCTGCGCACGCGTGAACGTTTGAGCACACACATTCCCTCCCAAGCGCACCTGCCGCTTTGGAGCCAGCGCGCATGCGCAAAACCTGCACTGCACGCATGCGCGCTGGCTCCAAAGCGACAGGCGCTTGGGAGCGAGTGCGCGTGCTCGTACATTCGCGCGTGCGCAGAAACATCTACAGCTGCTATAGCGCCTGTAGGTGCTTCTGCGCATGTGCGGCCGGCAGAAAGGTGCACCGCGGAGGTGTGCCACGGCCGATGAGGCCGGCGGTGGCGGCGGTGTGGGTGTGGCGGCGGGGGCGTGGCGGCGGTGAGTGACGCGGCGGCGGCGGGGGACAAAAATTCTTCGCGTACCCCCCAAAATTAGGTCGGGCCGCCCCTGTGTATAAGTATACAAAATAGCATTAAACAGCATATTCCACTCTACCGTATCCGGGGCGCAGCCAGGAAGACGCAAGCTCCATAACATGTAATTCTCTAATGAAGGTCTGTGTCCCGAAAATGATAATATATCCAAGTTCAAATAAATGTTCCACAAGTAGAAGGAAATGAGTAAGCCAAGGTAATCCAATACCAAAGAACAAAAGGAACCAGAGCCGCAAATCCAGGCTCCTAGTAAGAAGTCCCATAGAAAGCAAGCCGACGGTTACCTCGCCGGATCGAGACGAGGTTATGCTAGGAATCTCCACTATGGACATGAACCTTAATATGGACATCTAGCCTTGAAAAAGATTACGAAACGGAAATACAGCGGCCCCGATGTGTTTTTGGATAACCTTCCGTCGGCTTGCTTTCTATGGAACTTCTTACTAGGAGCCTGTTCCTATAGCGAAACATCCAGAGAGTTTGGGGTTACGCTTATAGTTTAGAGCCAGTAGGGCTGACTTGGAATAGTCAGACAAAACACCTTGCAGTCTCTGGGTTAGAGAGGTAGGTGGGCTTTGAGACTGGGAGGTAGCAGTAGTTAGCTAACTCCGTCAGACAAGACTCAGGGGACTTTTAGTGTAGAAAAGTTCCTGGTTGGAAACACCTTTTTACATCTAGTTTTAGTATTAGGGTGACAGTAAGATTCTTAGTCAAGTTTTAGCACTGACTGGAATTGTTGAAGATCTAAGCTTTAGTAAAACCTCTGTAACCATACGCTCCAGGACATTTTGTTATCCAGAAAACCATCACGCAGTTCAACATTCTTTATCTGTAACCATACGCTCGTTGCCTCAATGGGAGAAAACCATCAAAATCTGTGCCTTATTGTAAAGCCTGCTAAATTTAATAAATTCTTTCCTGTTCACTTTGAAGAAAGTCTCCATCGTACTTCTTCCTCTTAGAAACCTCTCAGTCAGGGATATTTATTAGGAGCCTAGCTGGTGATCATTTTTGATTTTAAAATCCTAATAGCATTAGGTTGGTGGCGGCATTTTTGTTAACTAGGGTGGACCAAGTTATTATAATTGGACCTAGGTCGTTATAATTGGTGGCAAGCGGTGGGATTTTACCAAAGCCCTGCCCTGCCACAGTGACCCGACGTCTCCTGGGTCATCCCAACCTCCTTCGGTCCCGGGATCGACCAGTCGATCGCGATTGACTTCCTGGACAGCCCTGCCCTACAGCAATGACTTCCGTAATAACGTGCCAAATGAAGTAATCGTTCCTTTTGTTTTACTCAGTCTGCCATTTTTTTTAATTCTGAGAAGAAGGATTGGCAAGAAAAGCACTGAGAGGATGATTCTAAGATTTGAGCCTCTTCTAACTCTGGGATCTAAGTCAAATATTTGCATTTTTTAACAGAAGACAAAAGTCTTGAACAGTATTGTGCAAACACAATTAAAGTTTCACATACTTCACTATCTGAAATAAAGAGAATAGTAAGCATTTCTGATTCCACAAGAAGACTGCATGTGTACAGGAGGCTCAGGATCAGGCTGTAAATATTCTAGGACAGCTTTAAAAATGAGATTATTACAGAATTAAATTTAGTATGCAACAGGCAACTTCATCAGATACATGAAGCCGAGAAGGTCATTTGAAGACTGAGGTGCTCTGGGGAATAAATAAAATTGAAAGCTAATTATTACAGATACAGCAACACATGTACATTCTTGAGAAGCCAAGTAGGTTATGAGCAAATATGAATATGAGACAGTTTACTTTTTGCAGAGTAGGGACCGTGTATATACTTTTTAGACTTTGAAGATACAACTGGCATAATAATGAGTTCAACCTTTGCAGCCTCTCCCGCCATCGCTCCTTGAAGCTCTCTTTAAGTATATTGTATTTTGTGATGGCATTGTGAGCGCCACCTACATAAAAAATCTTGAGTTTGCAAAGGTTTGCTTTGTTAAAATGTGTTTTTGCAGTCTGCACAGTTGGCTAAAGGTTTAGTTGCATTGATTGGTCCCTACACCTGCCAATCATTGTTTGCAGAGCCCAGTTGAGTTTGCTCCACCCATTTTTCCAGGGATCTGGGGAGTATGCCATTTTACACTCAACTGACCACCAGGACTTCTCCTGAAAGGACGTGTTTGAAGGTTTGCCAGACCAGGCCTTGGTCAGGCCATCTTCCAATACCAGACTGAATTTCCTTGAGACCAGGCCCGGATTAACAGCTTTTTGCGCCCTAGGCCACACTATGGAATTACGCCCCCTCTTTAAGCAACCTCTACCGCGCCCCCCCCCCCCCGCCTTGTGCCGCTGCATCCTTCCCGTCATGTGCCAATGCGGCTGAGGGGAAAGGTGACCATGCGCTGTCACTGAGGAGAAGGGAACGGGCCCCTTAATCACACACACAGAGACGGACTGAAGGCTAACTACTTTATTGAATGTAGAAACAGTTCAAAAGGAATATTGTCCATAAAAATAGCAAAAGCAATCCAAAGGCTGTAAGCAATCAATTGTCCAAAAGCAGCTGATGGAATAATCCAAAAGGCTTAGCAAAGCTCCGCACAGCAATGCGGATTCAGGAACAAACAAGGTACGAAATACAAGGCAAGACTTGGTGGCCAGTAGCCAGCTTAGCTCCGTATACCCACTTCGCTACACGTCTACTCAGAAGAGACGTGGCCGAAGCACTGGGGATTCGTTCCCATGGAACCTATACTTAATCTTTCGGCCGAGGTCCCCGACACTCTAGGCTTCGTCGTCTCCAATCTCTGCTGACGGACCTCGGCCTGTCTAGGCTGCGGTACCATCCCCTTCTGCTGGACTCAATGCTACTTCTCCTATCAAAGGTTCGGCCTTGTCTCCCAGCACCTGGGCCTCTATCTTCATGAGAGCTCTCCTCCCTAGAATTTTCCCAGCCGCTTTCTTCCATGTTTTCACTCACAAGCTCCTGTGAGCCTCTCCCACCCGGGTGTTCATAACTTTCGCTATCACTGCTTTCCATTTGCACCTGGTTATCATCTATGTCTGCATAAGGGTCAAACCAACCTTCATCCCAAGCCAAGCTTTCAGTGGGAGAAAGAGGCCCAGTGATGGGAAATGCTCCTTCAGGTAACCCTTCCATATCCTCTTCAGAATCTATCTCTGCAGGTGCTGGCCCTAATGCTAAAGGAACCCCCGGTCCTGTTCCCTGGCCCCCTGGCACAAACGAGAACTGCTGTGCTACAGCCCCTTTGTGTAGCGGGGAGCGAGTTCGTTACCCCTCAGGAAGGAGGCAGAGGAGGGCGAACAAGTGCTGCAGAGCCAAGGCCCAAAGGGATGGGGAAAGCCAGGCTGGGTCCAGAACATGCTCTTCATCTGGGGCAGCAGCTTCAGAGGCGACCCCACGTGCGGCTCATGGCCCAGCGGCTGCAGAAAATCAGGGCCTTCCTCCGCCTCAGGCTCCCCTCCGGGCCTCCACACCGCACGACGCTCTTCTTCCCCATGGCCTCCTCTTCCCGCAGCAGCCTGCGAAGGAAGCCACTCCGAGCCAGGCCAGGCCAGGCCAGGCGCCCCCTCCCCTCAGGCGCAGAAGCACTGGCTGAGAAGCAGCGGCGTAGATGGATGGGCTGAAGCTGACGCGGCAAGCACGAGTGCTGCCTCCGCAGAGCCCAGCCTTGGCTCCGCCTCCTTTTGGGTACCAGGCAGCAGGAGTTAAAATTATTTTATAACAATTTTTTTAGTCCATGATCTGCGCCCCCCTCGGCTTGCGCCCCTAGGCCATGGCTTGGGTTGGCCCTATGGGTAATCCAGGCCTGCTTGAGACTCAAACAGAATGTTCAGCATATCGGAAGGCTGAGCGACCCTGAGGAGTCTCAAGCGCCTTCATACCAGTCATTTGGCATCCAGAGGAAGGCTTTGTGCCTTCAATTTTGGACACCTGACTGCGAGTGTCTACACCTCAACGCCATTGAGAGAGAAAGAACCATCCGGCTATAGCTTCTTGGATCGAGCTGCAAAAGAACGGTAAAGTAAGATCTTTCCTGCATCATTTTGGGGAACCAAGCAGAGTGCCTGAGTGATAAAAGCTCATGTAATGAACAATAAAACCTTTGAGTTAATCTAAGAGTCCAGTTTGGTCCTTGGGAGCCCCGAGTCTTTAGAGGAAGGCAAGAAGCAATCCGCCGGTATAGAGAGACCACATCCTGGCCCTTTACTGGGCATTTATAGCCTGGGAGCGACGGAACATATTTACTTGAGTCTAATGCTCACCTCTTTTTTTGGCTAAATTAATTGCTAAAATTGAGGTGCACATTAGATGACATGTTAGAATCATGCACCTAAACCCATCTGTGCTGTTGAGCAAGAGATCCCAGCTGGGGACAAAGAGATGAAAGGGCGCAGTGGCCATGAAAAGGCTGTTGGGAAAGCCAGGCGGAGGGGCACAGCTTCCCACCAGTCTTTTGGCAGTCACTACCATCTTGCATTACATTCAGACATCAGATTTGGCCGGTTCAAAGTAAAAATAAAAAAACTCATAACCACAGAAGAACAGACAAAGAAAATGGTTAAAATCAATGAAATTTATTTATTTATTTAGACCAGGGCTCATGCCAAAAATTGTGTAGGGACAATGTACCTGCCACTGCATATACACATATACTAAAAAAAATGTTTAAAGGATAAGTGTTGTACACCCTGTCATTGCATACATATCTATTCAAAGGTAAGTTCTAAAATGTTGAATGAAACTTTCTCTCTCTCTCTCTCTCAAAAAAAACCCCCAGTAACATGCTGAAATCGTATACATTACACCATGGCCCCCATACCCACTGGACCAGTAACCTCCGTTTTACTTACTCACATCTGACAAAATATATCTTCTCTAGGAATTTTCTAAGTTCTCTGGATGATTATATGGTATACTTCTCCCAAAGTATGCCACGCACACCCTGGGGGACCTAGAAAATTTCTAGCGACCTTCCACTTTAGGGTGGAAAGACCCTCGGCCCTGGCGGTGAACCCTTCCCCAATCATGCCTGACCCTGGTTGGGGTACAGAGACAGAAACTTGTTGTCCCTGTGCTGCAGGGCTGTCGGTCGAGAGACCAGACATGCCTGGATGTTACTGGCACTCTGGCTTGGGCACCGGGGCCCCATCTCCAACGTCGTGACTGTCTGGTGCCAAATCGGGAGCATGAGGGACGGATGAAGATGGTGGATGGCCTTGACGCTGCTGAGGGGAGGAGATCCTCCTTCTCTCCCCCCCCCCCCCGCCCCAGGCCAGAAGAGGCGACTGCGCAGGCGCAGGAGAAGACGCCGGAAGAGGAAGCCAAGGAGACTTCCGGTCCGCCAATGGACCATCCAGAGACAATGGTCCCCCAGGAGGTAGGCGTTCCCAGGGCAATGGACTTCTCTTCAACAAATAAAGACAATACGAAGGCTCGCCGAGATCATCGAGCCACCCCTATAAACTCCGGGGTGACCATTGGCGACCGGGACAGCTTTGGAACAAGTCCGGACATTACTCTGGGGAAGAGTAAGAACAAGAAATATAGATCCAGAACTTTTTGGGGACTGGGGTTTGGGAGCTGGGTCAGATCCAGCTCCCATAGTCCTAAGGCTGGGGCTAAGAAGACCCAGGCCGCCAAGGTTCCCCTTGTCTATGATCGATCCTTCCTTGAGCCCTGCAGCTGAGGTCCATCTAGGATTAGCTAGGAATGACATAGTTTGTTGTAGTTAATAGTGTATTTCATTAACTGTTATATCTGTTTGTTCATGTCATACTTCTATTTTGCTGTAAACCGCTCCGAGCCCTCGGGGAGTGGCGGTCTAGAAATTTGAAGTAACAAATAAATGAATAAATAAATAAGATGTAAGCAACCCACGTTAAAGATGACTGACACTACTCCGCCCTACAGGATCTTCCACTCAGGAAATGCTTGATCTATAATGCCAATTTAATTATTAACTAGGATAATGAATTGTTTTCTATCAGTTGGTAGACAGATCGACTAAAACTTGAATACCTATCTAGGCTAGACAGATCCTCTTCCGCTTTAACAAACAATTTGTTTAAGGTGTGGCCTTTCCATTCCAGAATGGTAGTTGAATTAATTCTTTGTCTAGCACAGGGCTGTCCAACTTCTATGGGCCCAAGGGCCGGAATTCCGGTCACCGATCACCTGGGGGGCGGAAGGGTCTGCCTCCGCCCCGGCTCTGCCCCCTCCCCCGGCTCCGCCCCGCCCCTCCCCCCACTCCGCCCCTTCCCCGGCTCCAATTTACTTACAATTGACCTTGAGTTGTGGAGTTGTAGTTCACCTCCATTCAGAGAGCACTGTGGACTCAAATAATGATGGATCTGGACCAAACTTGGCATGAATACTCAATATACCCAAATGGGAACACTGGTGGATTTGGGGGAACGTTTCCTAATACCTTTGAGTTATTTCAGTCCACACTCAAATTGGGACACACCAAAAAAAAACAAACACCTCAATGCCGTCGCAGGGCTTGATGGGGCCTCCTTTCCCAGAGGCGGGTGGAGGAGGCCCAAAGAGCTCCCTCCCTCCCTGAAGGGAAAACAAGCCGCGGGGGCAGGTGCAAAGGAAGCCATGTTGCGCCCTGCACGTGGGGGAAGGCAGCACAACAAGAGGGAGGGGGCGCGGAGGAGGGGAAGGAAGCATCGCCAAGGATACCGCCGCTGAGGGACCCCTCCCCCCCTCCCCCAATGTCCCACTGTTTTTAGATTGATTGATTCGAGCCAGGCCCTTCCTTACCCATACTGTGGGAGCCCCGCCACAGGGCCGAAGCGCCAACGCCGCCACCGTCCCCGAAGAGCCCCGCTGGAGCCGAGGCCAAGCTCAGGCCGGGCATGGCAGCTCTCCCATCCACGGGGCGGGAAGCGAGGGCCCTCCACAGGAAGAGGACGGAGCCAAGAGGGGTTTTCCCTGCCTCACTCCCCTCCCCCCTCTCACTGAGGGAATGGGGGCTGGCCTGGAAGGCAGCTATCGCGAGACTCCGTCGAAATCCCATCTGTGGCTGGCGTAGTCTCCCATCTGTGGCTGGCGCCTAAACCCGGAAACCCGGAAGTAGGTTTTGTTTTTTTATTTATTTTTAATTTGTATTAAGTTAGGGGGCCGGAGGGAAGGAGCTCGGGGGCCGTGTACGGCCCCAGGGCCGCCTGTTGGACAGCCCTGGTCTAGCAAAACCATGCTTCTAGCAGCTCGATCTGCAATTTGAGTCCTAAACCAACCTCTCTCTTCCCTTCATAAACAAAAACATTGAGTCCAAAGTGTTAAGAAACTGTTTTATTCCTATGGTGCAGAGTGCAAAGCAGTAGCAGATTGCCACTAGCTCTTCTTTGTTTTTTACATAAATTATTGTAAACTTAATTTTAGACTAAAGAAAGGAACGGCAATTATGGGCGGGAGAAATTCAATCTCAAACCAGTACAGGATTGTGTCCTCCTTCTCTTTACTGCATTCTGAGTTTAAAATAATCATTCCAGACTTTTGCCACTATCCTTGGAAGACTATCTTATAGGATGAAATACTTCACTATTGATTCTTCACATTTTAATATCCACTTTTCTTGGAATGCTTTTCATTTCAAAGAAGACCGCACAATAACTTTGTCTTCCCCTTTACTTAAATACTTTTACGAATATTTGAAAATGTTTTACAGATCACCAGAACCTTTCCTCTATCATGCTTTATTGTTTAGTATTGTTACATGATAGATACTCGAATACAAAAGCCCCATTTTGGTTAGTGTGCTGATTCCTAATCTGGAAAGGCATCTCAGGCTGATTCCAAGTACTATGTTTTGTAGTCAGAAAAAGAGTGCATAATCAGAATAATAAAATGTCATTCCTAAAACTAACACGTTAGAATGAATATTATCTCAAAAAAAAATACAGGTTGAGTGTAAAGAAAAATCTCTACTTTAAATAAGTGGGAAAGGAAAGCCCATGAAAATACTTGTGGTGTAATAAACTGACTTCCCTCTTGGATCCAAACAACACAATTACTGAGGTACAAGCAGCATTTAGAAATAATTATTCAATGATTGACCATTGTGTAGTGCTCTCTCATCTTGTTGAAAAGTATGATAGGTTGTTACAGGGTAAACTGGAACAACCAGTGGTGCAATGGGTTAAAACAGTGTTTCCCAACCAGTGTGTGCCGTGAGCGATCATCAGGTGTGCCGTGGGAAATTGGGACCTCCAATACCCTTTCTTCCTCCTTCTGCCGAACACTTTTTCTTCTCCACTCGGGCTCCCTTCTTCCCAGCCTCGCTCTGCTCGCTTTGCTCTGGGGGGAGTCTGCGCAGTAGCGCCCGCATGAGTCACGTCTTCCTCCCTCCCCCCTCCCCCCTCCCCTCCTGAACACGCTCACGCTGCCCCCTCGGATCAAAATGGCGACAGAAGCAGCAGTGTAGAAGAAAAAGTAAGTGTTGGGCAGGAGGGGGAAGAAAGGGCGGGAAGGGGAAGGGGGAGGAAGAGGTCTCTGTCGAAAGCTGGCATGGCCACACTTGGACCTTCCAGGTGTTTTGGACTCCAACTCCCACCATTCCTAGCAGCCTCAGGCCCATTTCCTCTTTCCCCCTCAGCCACTTAAGCAGGAAAGGGCCTCAGGCTGTTAGGAATGGTGGGAGTTGGAGTCCAAAGCACCCAGAGGGCCGAAGTTTTCCCATGCCTGTTTGAGGGACCTTAAAGTGGTGAGCCTCCTTCCAACATTGTGATTCTGGGCAGAAAACAAACAACAACATAACATGACATAGTTTGAGTCCACAGTGCTCTCTGGGTGTAGGTGAACTACAAATTCCCAACTCAAGGTCAATTCCCAAGCAAACCCTTTCAGTCCTTTCTGTTGGTAATGAGAGTTCAATATGCCAAGTTTGGTTCAATTCCATTGTTGCAAGAGTTCAGGATGCTCTTTGATTGTGGGTGAACTATAAATCCCAGAAACTGTAACTCCCAAATGTCAAGGTCTATTTCCCCCAAACTCCATCTGCGTTCACATTTGGGCATATTGCGTATTCATGCCAAGTTTGGTCCTGATCCAACATTGTTTGAGTCCACAGTGCTCTCTGGATATAGGTGAACTACAACTCCAAAACCCAAGGTCAATGCCCACCAAACTCTTATAGTATTTTCTCTTCGTTATGGGAGCTCTGTGTGGGAAGTTTGTGTCTTTCTGCCATTCCTGCCAGAATATCTATGTTGTGTTCAACGAAACAGGCCCAGGTTTCACACTGAGTGTATAAATACATTTAAAAACATATTAACTACATGTATTACTGTGTTAGAGTGTCACTTTGTGTCATTTTGATTGGTGGTGTGCCCCAGGATTTTGTCAATGTAAAAAATGTGCCGCGGCTCAAGAAAGGTTGAAAAACACTGGGTTAAAACCCTTGTTATGACAGAAGCCCTGTAAACGCCAAGCCAGGAGAAGAATCAAACAAAGAGTTTATTGTCCACAGCAAACTTAAACTAAAAAGGCTTAACTTCAGCCTTGCTGGTCAGTGACCGTAATAAAGTTTTGTTGTTGTTGTAACTTCAGCACAACTATAACAAAAGATGCTTAAGTCAGCAAAAAACAAACAAACCCAAAACAAACAACTTCCGCCAAACGCAGATTTTCCTGGCGTTTGAAGCGTGTTAGCACTCCAAACGCCTCAGTAGATGTTGAGTAGTGCACCGAAGAAGCTGGAATCCAAAGACGTCGTCATGGGCCTGTCCAGAAGTCATACATGAGGGCTGAACACACAGGCGAGCTCAGGAGGCGGTTCCGAAGGTCGAGACGAAGAGGCAATCACAGCAACGCATCCGAAAGGAAGGAGGCAGGCAGAGAAACGTGAAGACAGTCCAAGCGTCCCAAAACCGGAGAGGAGCTTGTAGAATTCCAAACCATGCCACAAGGAAAAGTCAGGCAGCCGCAAGTATATCAGGATCCAGGAACACAGGATACAAGAATCAAAAAGTCCCAAGAACCCAAGGCAACACCTTGCTAGCTGCAAGGAAAAGTCCTCAGCTTCACCCGAATCAGATGACTCCCCATTTGCATCAGCTGCAGCCCTTGACCCACCTGCAGCCTCTTGCCCAGCCCTCCAACTTTTCCACCTTGTATCAATACTTAGATCACCCCAATCCTCTGGATACCCTGAAGGCCAGTCGTTGTCATCCGAGAAGCCCATAAAAGTGTCACTGCTTGTAGGCTCATTACAGATATCCTGAATTTCCCGCATTTGAGTCCAATCCATGTCAGTATCACTTTCCTCTGATGTGCTTCCCATATCTTGGCTTCCCTCTTCCCCAGGGGAGCCTTCAAAGGACTCATCCTCTGTGGGCTCCCTGAGTATTTGCCAGATTCGTTTGCATTGCAAAAGATCTTCCTCACTGCGCTCACGAGGAAGCCTTTTCTCCCTTCTTTGAGCTACAGAATCAGCATCAGCTGTCCCAGCCTCTTCCAAGCCAGCGCCAGACGCTGGAGAAGCAGCCCCACCTTGTTCTCTACTACCAGTAGTAGCTGAAACTCCAGATCCAAACCTAACAACATTCAAATCCATAAACTCCTGTCCGTCGAGCTCTAGCTTCTCATGTGGGGACATGAGAGAAGCCTCTCATAGGATGATAAAACATCAATCATCTGGGCATACTCTAAGCAGTGTCCTTGCAGACGGCCAATTCTCTCACACCAGAAATGACTTGCAGTTTTCAAGTCGCTTCTGACATGAAAAAAACAGGGTAAGCTGTTTGTGGCCTTCATGGACTTCAAATCGGCATTTGACTCCATCTCTAGAAATAAATTATGGGGAGAAATTGACAAAGTTTTTTTAAAATAAAAAATTCCTAGGCTTCTGGATCATGACATTATCAATGCCCTGTATAGTGACATCAAGCTACAGATCAGATGTGGCAACTTCGATCAACTTTCCAGAGAAATACATATGTCCAGAGAAAAAACTCTATTGGAGTTCAAGATCAGATCAAGGAAAATTCTATTACTGCTCTATGCTGATGATGCCACTATAATCTCATGCTCCAGAGCAGGTTTAAAGTATTTACTAGATGCAGGTTCGCAGTTTGGGTGTGATTCTGGACTCATCGCTGAGCCTGGGACCCCAGGTTTCGGCGGTGACCAGGGGAGCATTTGCACAGTTAAAACTTGTGCGCCAGCTGCGCCCGTACCTTGGGAAGTCTGACTTGGCCACGGTGGTCCACGCTCTGGTTACATCCTGTATAGATTACTGCAACGCTCTCTACATGGGGTTGACTTTGAAGACTGTTCGGAAGCTGCAACTAATCCAACGGACAGCAGCCAGGTTGATAACAGGAGCGGCATTCAGTTGTGCCAACTCCACTGGCTGCCAGTTTGCTACCGGGCACAATTCAGAGTGCTGGCTTTGGCCTTTAAAGCCCTAAACGGTTCGGGTCCAACTTACCTGTCTGAACACATCTCTCCCTATGAACCATTGAGATGTTTAAGATCATCTGGAGAGGCCGTACTCTCGGTCCCGCCTTCTTTGCAGGCGCGACTGGCAGGGACGATTGACAGGGCCTTTTCAGTGGTGGCTCCTCGGCTTTGGAACGCCCTCCCTAGAGACATCAGATCGGCCCCCTCCCTCCTGACATTTCACCAGAAAGTCAAGACCTGGCTGTTTGAGCAAGCATTTGCTGATGAAATATAAAGGTTTAATTAAATATATGGAATGACGACGATGTGACGGAAACTGATTTCAACATGACGCTGAGACTGCAATTGTATGTTTTTAATTGTTAATTTGTTGTTATATGGTTGGGTTTTTTTTGTTTGCTTGTTTGCTTGTGTTGTATTGAGGGCAGAGACCGCCTTGTGTAAACCGTCCCGAGTCGCCTTCGGGCTGAGAGGGGCGGTATAGAAATGTGACAAATAAATAAATAAATACTAAGGAAGTTCCCAAATTATTGCACACAGAATGACTGAAAAATTAACTATGGAAAATCTAAAATTCGGGGGGGGGGGATCCCCATGGGTATACTTTAAAACAGGTTGGAAGCTTCCAATGAAATAAAGAATGGGAAGAAATCATCAAATACATGTTAGCAGCAACCCAAGCAATGGTAGCCTTAGGATGGAAAGGAAATGGGAACTTAAAAAATGGTATGAATATTTATCAGATTATATGCTTCAAGATTACATCACAGAAAGGAGAATTAAATATACGAATGGACATCCTAAGGTGATCTGGCAGTCAAAACGGAAAGGGCTTATAGCCAGAGTGAAAGGGAAATTTAAGGAATTGAATCAGACAATCTTCATGATCAAACAAATAGAATAATACAAAGGGAAGAAGAACAACTGTTCCCAGAAAAAAGGGGGGAAGAGAAGGAAGAGAAAACATGAGGATACGGTTTTATTGGTCATTAAGGTTTTATACTGTTTAATTAATGTCTTATGTATTTTATGCATTTTAATGGTTATGTTTAATGGTTATTGTATTAATTGTTCATGTAACGGCATCAAATTGCTGCCTATGTAAGCCGTCCTGAGTCCCCCTTTCGGGGTAGAGAAGAGATGGGATTTAAATACCGGAAATAATAATAATAACATTGGATATGTGTAAGTAGTAGATAAGTATAAAAATGTAAACAATAGAAAAATAGGATCATGAGAATGTTATGTGCATATATGGGAAAAATTGTAAAGGTGACTGTGACAATGTTATAATCTATTATATAAAGGAGGTCCCGTCATCGAATGGCTGACAGAGACAGAGAAACCATCCAAGGCAGAGACACCAAACTTGCCAACAGAAATAGGCCTCAGGCAAGGAAGGTTTATAGCAAAAAAACTTTCCCCCCAAAAAACCTTGAAGGCCCCCAAAACAACAATTAAAAAACTACATTTCCCAACATCCTCTGCGGCAGCGAGCAAAACCCATTGGCCAAAATCGGCCCACACAAAATGCAGGGAGGCTGAGTAACCATAGTAACGCTGGGCAGAGCCAGCCAAGGCTAGGATAGAATGCCGAGTGATTTGAGTTCAGTCAGTTGGTGCAAGATCTAGGAGGGTGCAGGTTACCACACTCGAGAAACACAATCCAAAAGACCAAGCCAGCAAAAAATATCACACAACGCCAATATGCAGAAGATACACAACTATGTGCACAGAGCACATACATACCACTCACAGGACAAAAGACACCCACAACAAAAGACACCCACTTTACAAACACCACACCCACAACATGACAGCAACACAACTCGCGATGCCTACCTCTACAGATCCACTACACAACTCACACACAACACACACACCACTGCTAAACAGAAACCTGCACAGTACAACCAACTAACACACCCCACATACACACCGTACATCCACACCACACTACCACTGCACACTCACAACAACAAACTACACACTCAACACCACACACTCTTCTCCACAGGACTTCAACATCCCACCCACCAGAACAACCCACAACGACACAGCCATGACCCCACCAATGCCGTAAGTAACATCATTTCCAACCCTTACATACTCAGACTATCTCGCATCTCCTAAATAGGGCACAGCAACGCGTGCCGGGTACAGCTAGTTTACTTATATAACCATTAAAAAAGCTTCCAATACTTGGGGCTGATATTCCATCACATAATATCCTTGAACACTCACATATCTGCTATTTCCCAGAAAGCACAAGTAAACCGATCAGCTTTTTTGAACTTCAGTCTTATCAAAGGGGATCAGCATATACCTTCAGCTATTTGAATGCCAAAGCCTCCCAGCTGCTGTATGCTTCTAGTATTTTGATTGGTGGCTTAATATCTCACTTGGATACACAGCAAGCAATGTTCTTGAAGGCCTTCTTTCAGTTTCCCAGATGTGTCCCAACCTGCATCTTGCTGCTAGAATCTGGAGAAATCCCCATCGACAACAACCTGGTGGTTGGATCTTAAATATTGGCTAAGGCAGTGTTTTTCAACCTTTTCTGAGCAGTGGCACATTTTTTTACATTTACAAAATCCTGGGGCACACCACCAACCAAAATGACACAAAATGACACTCTAACACAGTAATACATACAGTTAATATGTTTTTTAAAATGTATTTATATACTCAGTGTGAAACCTGGGCCTATTTCGATGAACACAACATAGAGTTATAGTTCACCCGCAATCAAAAAGCACTCTGAACTCCACCAATGATGGAATGGAATCAAACTTCCCACACAGAACTCCCATAACCAAGAGAAAATACTATAAGAGTTTGGTGGGCATTGACCTTGAGTTTTGGAGTTGTAGTTCACCTATATCCAGAGAGCACTGTGGACTCAAACAATGTTGGATCAGAACCAAACTTGGCATGAAGACTCAATATGCCCAAATGCTGGGGCTGCTTCTTCGCCGATCCTGATTGCCCTGAACCAAGGAAGGGAAAGGTAAGCCCGACAGCAGCGCCGCAGTAGCAGCAGCTCCTGCTGCTTCCTCCTGGCACCTGCAGCTCCAAGGAGGAGAAGCAGAGGAGGAAGCAGGTGCCAGGAGGTGGCAGCGGGAGCTGCTGCGGCGGTGCTGCTGTCGGGTGGACTTTTCTCTTCCTCGGTTCAGGGCGATCGGCGAAGAAGCAGCCCCAGCCTCCGGTCTGAGCGGCCCTCAGGCAGCATGAACTGGGTCCAGCAGGGAAGAGGCAGAGGAAGCCGCAGCCTCGGCCCCATGGAAGTCAAGAGCAAGGTGTATTTCGCCTCCCTCTTGCTCCGATTGGGCGGCTTCGGTGGCTAAAGCGGGATTCGCGTCCACACTAGGGCATTGGAGATTCCAATTTCCCACGGCACACCTGATGATCGCTCAGGGTACACTAGTGTGCTGCAGCACAGCAGTTGGAAAACACTGGGCTAAGGTCAGTGTTTTTAATTTGGATTCAGGTCTAACTTCCCATTTATCCCAGGATGGGTATTCAAGTCTAGGCTCACTTCAGGAAAAGCCTCTCTATTGGCCTCTCCGCATCTCTTTTAACTCACCTGGGCTTTGACTTGGCGCTTAAATCTATTAAAATGAAAACTGTGGAACATTGCCTTCTGTGAGCTGCGCTCTCGCTCTTATGTTTTTTATTCCCCAAGTGCACTGTGTATATACTATGCCGGGCCGCTCCATGGAGCCAATTATCTCAAAAATTTAACCGTTGCCAAACACTGTGCCTTTTTTCCAAGACAAGATGTAATACGTTCCCCTCGGAAATTCTTCAAGGCAGATTTGTAGGTGTTCCATATAAAGACAGACTTTGCCTATGCAGTAACTAGGAAGTGGGATGTATGAAACACATATTGTCCTGCGCATGCATGCATGCATGCATGCATATATATATATATATATATATATATATACACACACACACACACACACACACACACACACACACAGTATATATATATATATATATATATATATATATATATATATATATACATACAGTATATATATGCATATCAACAACACATTATTAACCCACTACTGAGCAACCTACCTGGCAGATCAGCTCAATTCTATGTTACATTAGAAAATAAACTTTCCCCATCTGACTCTGGCAATTGCCACGTTATTCTCAGAGGTTGCCAAGATAAGACATCTAACTGCATTATTTATTTATTTATTTATTTATTTATTTATTTATTTATTTATTTATTTAAAACATTCATATTCCGCCCTTCTCACCCCGAAAGGGACTCAGGGCAGAGCACAGCATATATACGGCAAACATTCAATGCTGGGACAAGAATTAGAGATTCTGGCTGAATTTAGCCTGTGTATTAATATTGTATCTGTCAGCAGACAGACGCCAGTTCAGGTGACAGGATACAAGATGCAAGAGTCCTAGGATCCAAAGGCAACTCCTTGCTAGCTACAGAGGTTAGTCCCAAAATGCCCACCTTTTAAACTCACTACAAGTTAGATCCGCTTGATGAGGTCGATGCCCTATCATGATCCTCAGGTGTTACTCTCCCAGCAGCTGCTGCCCTTTGACTGACCCTCCAAGATTTCCACCTGTGGTTAAGACTTAGAACATCCCCCCCCCCCATAGTCTGGGGCAGGGGTGCTCACACTTTTTCAGCATGGGAGCTACTGATTAAAAAACCAAGTCCCAAAGATCACCTACCCAGAAATGTAAAACGTATAACTATTTTCTTATTTATTTATTTATATTTATTATTCATTTTTATGTACCGCTCCTTCCAGCAGGCTCGGGGCAGTTGACATAAAATGAAGTTATAAAACATCAACATTTCAATTTAATAACAACAATATAAAACAGAGCATAAAAATACATCCAACCACCCCATTTCTCCCACACTGCCATATTACCACACATATTATCAGCCAGAAAGTAAGAAGAGAGGCTTTTGAACTGCAAGGCCATTTAATACTCAGCAAGGTAAACAAAGGGGCATGCATAAATACATCCAACCACCCCATTTCTCCCACATTTCCATATTCCCCAACATATATTTCTCAAGGAACAAAGCATGCAGAGAGGCTTTGGAGCTAAAAGGCCATTTTTAAACATTAAAAATAAACAAAGAGACATGCCACAGAACAATCAAGCACCCACCCCAAAGTAAAAAGACCGACCTTTGAGATGCATAAGGAAATGACCCCAAAATGTCCTTCTTCTCCTCCGTCATTGCTCCTATTTCCACGCTGCCAGCATGTGTGCTGCCTTCAAGAGCTCATGAGAAGTCCGAGAGGCAAAATGGGCACTTCTGCGCATGCGCGCGGGGCCAGCCATGCATCGCGTCATCCAGGCCTGCCCCCTTTGGTCTCCTACGACTCTGAGTGGCTGGAGAAGGACGGAGGGAGGAGGAGGAATCCAAAAGAGGGGGCCCTTTCTGCCTCTTGGACTCTGCAGCTTTTGGAGGTGGCGTGCGAGCAGGGAGGAGCAATGACGGAGGATTTCTTTGCAGCGTGCAGGGGCGCGTGAAGAGGACAAACTGCAAAAAATCTGGTCAGGGGCTTGAAGATCACCAGGATGAAGCCCAAAGATCACCCTGGTGATCCCGATCACCATTCTGAACACCCCTGGTCTGGGGACTCTGAGGGCCAATCCTGATCACCAGTGAATCCTACCCAAGTGTCTGAACTTGTGGGCTCCTCACAAGCCCTCTGAATTTCTCTTACTTGAGTCCAATCCATTTCAGTAGAAATGTGCTCTGTACTCTGACTCCCACCATTCCCAGAGAATCCCTCAAATGTCTCAGAGTCTGTAGGTGCTGTAATTACTTGCTTGACTCTCTTGAGTTGCAAGTGATCCTCTTCACTTGACTCACTTGACTCATGAGTAAGCCTCTTTCTGCAAACACCAGTACTCCTGCTACAAACAGCCCCACCCAGTTCCATACTCTCCCCAGATGCTGAGCCATCAGAGTCTTCTGAATCACTACTATCAGTAGCAGCTGGAGGCTCAATCACAACAGTATGTATTGTGATTAGCATGTCTTCCTATGTTCTTAACAGTCTATTAATCTGTACACACATGAGTATCTTTGACAGTTTAACTTGCCAGGTGCTTTATGGTGATCATAGTCCCAAAAGCAGGAGGGATATAAAAATCTTGCTTACGAGTAATATGGCTGTGTTGTTTTAATATATACTTAATCCATATAATTGATGGTTTTGTACTCTGTATCTGTTTTGACATATTTTATTACCCCATTGCTCTCCATGTTTTAAATTATATCCTTTGTTCCATCCCACCATGGCTTGTTTATTTTTTCCTAATATAGTGTGTGCACACCTCTTTTAAGATGTACTGTATATAACTATTGCATTGCCTTATGGTTTGTTGACTGTAATAAAGGCATACTGGCTGACTGAAAATATTTGGTAAACAGTAACAAAACAACAAATCTGACTCCTGAACTTCTTTCAAGTTAATGAGGACCCTTCTACAAAGCCCTACATCCCAGAATACCAAGGCAGAAAAATCCAAATGATCTGAGTGTGGACTCAGGCCCTTTCCACCCAGCTGAATCAGGCCCGGATTAAGCCCTTTTGGCGCCCTAGACCACACATAGGAATTACGCCCCCAAACCAACCTCTACCGCACCCCACCCCCCAATTCCTTCTTTCCGCCTGCCTCTCTTCTCTCACCAAGGGGCGGGATGCCTCCCAGTTGGCGCACGCGGGCCCGGCTCCCGCCTTCGGTGCAGCAGTTGCCGGCCAGGACCCTCAGCAGTGGCGCCAGCCCCCCGCGCTCCCGGAAACGGGCGATGCCGCTAGCCTCCTTGATGTGCTGTGTGCGGAGGGCCAAAAAGGCCTTGCCCAGACCCGGCTTGGCGTCCTTGTGCAGCTGGGCCAGGCAGGAGCCCAGGAGCCGCTCCCAGGCCCTTTCCCGGCCCATGGGCCTTTCGGAGCCGGCACCCAGGAACACTGGGGAAGGAGGCAGAGGCGCTCACGCCCCCCTGCCACGCACGCATGCCCGGCAGTGGCCCCGGGGGCAGGGCTTCCCTTCCTTCCTCCTCCTCGCGCTGTCCTTCCTTGAAAAGGGGGCAGGGGCGATGGCAAGGGGGGCGCCATTCCCTCCTGCCCCGCCCCCTCGCAGCGCTCTCCCCCGCCCTCCCCCGAGAGAGAGAGAGAGTCATCAGACCACGCGTTGCAGTTTTGTTTCAATTTTTTTTGGTCCGTGAATTGCGCCCCCCTCGGCTTGCGCCCCTAGGCCATGGCCTAGGGTGGCCTTATGGGTAATCCGGGCCTGAGCTGAATAAAATCCCACATTATCTACTTTGAACTGGAATATATGGCAGTGTGGTCTCAGATAACCCAGTTCAAAGCAGATATTGTGGGATTTTCTGCCTTGATACTCTGGGTAATATGGCTGTGTGGAAAGGCCCTAAGACTTGTGTTCGTCTATCTAGTTTATATGAAATCTCTCACTAAGTATTAATCTAACTTATCAATATCTGAAAGCTTTGCAAAGCAAATCAAGGAGTTGTGAACAATGTGACTCCTAAAATTTTATTTCCTCTCAACTGCTGTCAAGTTGACTTCCACTTGTGGCTAACTTATGAGACCTGCAAATTAGTGATCACCCTATTATTAGCAACCTTGTTCAGGTCTTCAGACCCAGGGCCATAGCTTCCTTGATTAAGTCTATCTATTGGTAATGAGGCCCTCCTGTTTTCCTATTTTGTTTTCTAGTGAGTCATTATTTTCTTATAATATACCCAAAATGTGACAGTATCTTGCCTTCTAGAGAGAGTTCAAGTTTGATTTCCTCTAGGGCCCATTTATTTGTATTTTAGCAGCCCACCGTATCAATTTTATTAAATTCAACATTTAATTTAGTATTATTTATTTATTGATTGATTTCCTTACTATTCCTTAGGGTGGCAATGGAAAAAAATGCAATTTTCATAAAAACTAGAAAATCAAGTTATTGTTTATTGCCTTTCCCCCTTCACAGGGACTCAGGGTAGCTTACAACAATTAAAAGAGATGTAGATAAAATTATCAATAAAATATTAAAAGCTAACATATAAAAAAGCAATCAACATAATTAAAGTAATCCTATACATGTCTATTCAGAAATAAGACCAACTAGGTTAAATGGAACGTACTTCCAGCTAATTCTAGAAGTCATAACTTACAGGGCATAGGGTTACAGCCTATATTGGATGGGGTTACACTCCCCCTGAAGATGCAGGTTCGCAGCCTGGGAGTGATCCTGGACTCATCGCTGAGCCTGGAACCACAGGTCTTGGTGGTGGCCAGGGGAGCTTTTGCACAGTTAAGACTCGTGCGCCAGCTGCGCCCGTACCTTGGGAAGTCTGATCTGGCTACGGTGGTCCACACTCTGGTCACATCCCGAATAGATTACTGCAACACACTCTACATGGGGTTGTCTTTGAAGACAGTTCGGAAATTGCAGCCAGTCCAACGGGCGGCTGCCAGATTATTAACCGGAGCTACATATAGGGAGCATACCACCCCCCTGTTGTGTCAGCTCCACTGGCTGCCTGTCCACTTCCAAGCTCAATTCAAAGAGCTGGTTTTGACCTTTAAAGCTCTATACTGTTCTGGCCCAGCTTACTTGCCCGAACGCATCTGCCGCTACGTCCCACCTCGTAATTTAAGATCAGCCGGGGAGGCCCTGCTCTCGTTCCCACCAACTTCTCAAATGTGGTTGGTGGGGACAAGAGAGAGGGCCTTCTCAGTGGTGGCTCTCCGTCTGTGGAATGCGCTTCCAAGCAACATACAATCAACCCCATCCCTCCTGGCATTCAGGACAAAATTTGTAGCTCTGGGACCAGGCTTTTGCACATTAGCACAATGCAGCACTTTGGATTGGAATTGTAATTGGTTAGTTGATGGTTATGGCTCAATGCTTATGTGGTGGACGGAACTCTGTTTTTAACTTAAGTGTATGTGTATTATCTGTTAATGCTAATTGTATTTTAATCCTGAATGTCTATGCTTTTATATTGTACTAGCTGACCTGGCCACGCGTTGCTGTGGGATTTTTTTTAACTTGGGGACTGTGTATGTAGTTATGTATATGTGTATGCGTGTACTAATGTATATGTGTGTTTGTATATGTATGTGCGTGTATATGTGTAGATGTGTGTAAGTACAGGTGTGTTTATGTATGTGTGTATGTGTATATTTGTATATTTCTGTGCATGTATATGTGTGTGTGTATATGTGTTTCTGTGTTCCTTTCTTCTCCCTTCTTTCTTTCCTTCCTTCACTCCATCCTTCTATCCTTTCCTTCTTTCCTTTCCCCTCCCCTCCTTCCTGCTATCCTTCCTTTTTCCTTCCTTTCTTCTCCCCTCCTTCCTTCCATCCATTCTTCCTTCTATCCTTCCTTTACTTTTTTTCTCCCCTCCTCCCTTCCCTCCCTTCCTTCTTTCCTTTCCCTCCTTCCTGCCATTCCTCCCCTTTCTGTATCCGTCCTTGCTCCCCTTGTCTCAGTCCCTCCATTCCTTTCTCTACCTTTCCCTACCACCACCAACATTCCGACTCTCTGAACTGCCAGGGGGGTGGGGGGCTCCCAGCCCACATTCTAACCGAGGGAGTATTTGCATAATCCATCTAATTGGTCAGCTCCACTAACATTCCGAAGCTGTAAACTGTCAGATGGAGGTGGTGTGAGGGATCATGGGAGTTGTAGTCCATAATATTTTTTTGGATTTGTGGCCGTTGGCTCTTTTTTGGGTGGGGGTGGGGGTTGGTAAGCATACCTTGTAGGGTTTTCTGGGTATGTGGGCTGTTTTTGTGTTTCTGCCTTGTATGGTTTCTTTGTTTTTGAGTCAGGAAACATGACAGCTCTCTTTTTATATATATAGATTTATATTGTGTATTGGCTTCAAATTGTTGCCTTTTGTTAGGCCGCTCTGAGTCCCCCCTCAGGGGTTGAGAAGAGCGGGGTAGAAATGATGTAAATAAATAAATAATAAATAACTTTTAATAAACTCTGAGACTTGGACTGCTTCCTTACAGAGGTATTTTTAGGTCGCATTTCTCCTGTTTTGGAACTGAATTCAGACTCCCTCTACTGGACTGCAACAGAATATTCTTTTACACACCATTAGGCATCTGCAGCATAAAGCTGGGTGTATGGATTTTTGCCCAGCAGATGACAAGTCAAATCTAAATTATTATTTTATTATTACAGTTTTTATGTGTTTTCTCCTGCAAATCCTCCTTTAGAGATAAACTGTTAGAATATATGTATTATAATATCTACTGATCACCGTTTGGAATGTCAGTTCTCAAAAGGAAGTAATTACCATGGTCATCCAATGAGTAATGACTTTACCACAATCCAGAAAGTGATTCACCAAGTTAATTGTTACTAATATGATAGCATTGCTACTGATATCATTGCTGGTGTAATATCAGTGCTGCTAGGGCATGAGAAAAATACAAGAAAATCCTCTCCCATTTCCTCCCATGTCCAAAAATCATAATTCTGAACGCCTTTCCTGGACAATGCTATTCTCCTACACGGGCACACCATGGTCTGACCAAGTCACTGCAAAATGAATTGTACATGGATACATTGGAAAGGTACATCGAAGCTGCCATTCAATCAATTCCATCTCCCTCTCATCAGCACAATTGTTCCCAGGCATGACTCTTGCTCTTTTCTCACCCATTACTCAGTAGAGTCAGTGCACACCCGGTAATAAATAACAGGAAGGGACATTATTACAGAGAAGACTACCAAATTACAAGCAAAACAACAACACTAGTTCAAGTAATTACTACAAAAAAAATTAAGTGCCAAACTGTATGTATATGTGCATTCTAGGTGTCTGTCAACTTGATGGCAAGGAATATTCAGAGGTGGTTTTCCTCTGAAATAATTCCTTTAGTACCCTGTACTATACTCTGTACTGTAGGACAGTGGTCTTTTCAGCCTTGAAAGACGGCGTCTAAGAGGTGACTTGATCGAAGTGTATAAAATCATGCATGGGATAGAAAAGGTGAATAAAGAAAAATTATTTTCTTTGTCACAAAACACTAGGACTAGAGGGCACTCCCTGAAGCTCCAAGGTAGGAAAGTTAGGACTAATAAAGGGAAATATTTCTTCACCCAGAGGGTCATTGGGTTATGGAACTCACTTCCAGAAGAGGTTGTGACAGCTGTCAGTCTGAACAACTTCAAGGCAGGATTAGACAGATTCATGGATACCAAGTGTATTGGTAGTTACTGAAAAGGACATTCAAGTGCCACCTCGGAGTTGGTTGAGGTAGGCAGGATTTCCCTGGGTACTGGTTGTGGGAGGTCGGGAGCAGGTTAGGGTTTTGCCCTCCCTTCTGCTCGAGATCCCCGTGTACAACTAAGGGCCACTGTGTGATACAGAATGCTGGACTAGATGGGCTGAGGTCCGATTCAGCATGGCTCTTCTTATGTTCTTATGACAGTGTTTTTCAACCTTTTTTGAGCCGTGGCACATTTTTTACGTTTACAGAATCCTGGGGCACACCACCAACCAAAATGACACTCTAACCCAGTAATACATATAGTTAATATGTTTTTAAATGTATTTATACACTCAGAGTGAAACCTGGGCCTATTTGGATGAACACAACATATATATATGACTTCCTCTCACATATTTATACATGGCTATCATGTCTTCTCTCAGCCATCTCTTGTTCAGGCTAAACATGAAGCCATCTCTTCTTCAAACTTAACCTTCAACTTAAGTTTGGATAGCAAACTGTCAGTGAAAACTAACACAGAGACCTTAAATTTTCACAAAGGGAATTTCACCAAAATGAGAAAAATAGTAAAGAACAAACTAAAAGGAACAGTAAAAAAAATCAAATCCCTCCAAAATGCTTGGAAACTGTTTAAAAATACTTTAAAACAAGCCGAACTAAAATGCATTCCTAAAATAAGAAAGAGGCTGGGAAAGTCCAAGAGGACATTGGTATGGCTTACAAATGAAGTAAAAGATGTGATTGGAAAGAAGAAAAACTCATTTAAGAAATGGAAGGCTCTTCCTACCGAGGAGAACAGAAAGGAACACAAGCTCTGGCAAACTAAATGCAAAGCAACCGTCAGGAAAGCCAAGAGAGATTTTGAGGCACATATAGCTAAGAACATTTAAAAAATAGCAAAAACTTCTTTAAGTACATCAGAAGCAGAAACCCAATTAGAAAAGCAGTTGGGCCACTTGACGAAAATGGTAAGAAAGGGACAATAAGTGAAGACAAGGAGATTGCTGAGCGGCTAAATGACTTCTTTGCTCCGTTTTCACACAGGAGGACAGACAACATATGCCTGCAGCTGAGTCAGTTTTTCAGGAGTGAATTAAATTAATTAAACCAGATAGAGATAAACAAGGAAGATGTTCTCACATGCCTTACTAAACTAAATGTCAACAAATCACCAGGGCCAGATGGCATCCACCCCAGAGTTCTTAAGGAACTCAAGTGTGAAATTGCTGAAATTCTAGCCAAAATATATAACCTTTCTCTAAGATCAGGCACTGTACCCGAGGACTGGAGGGAGGCAAATGTAACTCCGATCTTCAAGAAAGGATCCAGGGGTGATCCAGGAAATTATAGGCCAGTTAGTCTAACCTCAGTTCCACGCAAAGTGATGGAAACCACTATTAAAGAAAAAATTACTAAGCACATAGAAGAACAGGCATTGCTGAAGGAAAATCAACATGGTTTCTGCAAAGGCAAATCATGTCTTACTAACTTGTTAGAATTCTTTGAGGGTGTAAATAAACACATAGATAAAGGGGACCCAGTCGATATTGTTTACCTTGACTTTCAAAAGGCTTTTGACAAAGTCCCTCACCAAAGGCTCCTAAATAAGCTCTTCAGCCATGGAATCAGGGGACAGGTCTTGTCCTGGATCGGAACCTGGCTAAACTGTAGGAAACAAAGAGCGGTAATAAATGGACACTTCTCTGGATGGAAAGAGGTGAGAAGTGGCGTACCCCAAGGTTCAGTTTTGGGTCCGTTACTTTTTAATTTATTCATTAATGACCTGGATGTAGAAGTAAATTGTGAGGTAGCAAAGTTTGCAGATGACACTAAACTGTTCAGGGTAGTTAAAAATGAAACTGACTGTAAAGAGCTCCAGAAAGATCTCTCGAAATTGAGTGAATGGGCAACAAAGTGGCAAATGCATTTTAACCTAAACAAGTGTAAAGTCATGCACATCGGGGCAAAGAACCCCAACTACACCTACAAATTGATGGGGTCAAAGCTTTCCGAGACAAACCAGGAAAGGGATCTTGGGGTTTTGGTGGACAGCTCAATGAAGATGTCAACCCAGTGCGCTGCAGCAGTGAAAAAGCAAATTCTATGCTTGGCATGATCAGGAAGGAATCGAAAATAGGTCGGCAAATGTTGCATTGCCTCTCTACAAATCTATGGTGAGGCCACATCTGGAGTACTGTGTACAATTCTGGTCACCGCACCTCAAGAAGGATATAACGGAACTGGAAAAGGTACAGAAAAGGGCAACAAGAATGATCCAAGGGATGGAGCGGCTCCCTTACGAAATCAGGTTGCAACGCCTTGGTCTTTTCAGCCTTGAAAGACGGCGTTTAAGAGGTGACTTGATCGAAGTGTATAAAATCATGCATGGGATAGAAAAGGTGAATAAAGAAAAAATATTTTCTCTGTCACACAACACTAGGACTAGTGTTGTGTCCTTAAAGCTCCAAGGTAGGAAAGTTAGGACTAATAAAGGGAAATATTTCTTCACCCAGAGGGTCATTGGGTTGTGGAACTCACTTCCAGAGGAGGTTGTGACAGCTGTCAGCCTGGACAGCTTCAAGGCAGGATTAGACAGATTCATGGATACCAAGGGAATCAGTAGTTACTGAAATGGACATCCAAGTGCCACCTCTGTGTTGATGGAGGCAGGCAGGATTTTCCCCAGGTACTGGTTGTGGGGGGGTCGGAAGCAGGTGAGGGTTTTGCCCTCCTTTCTGCTAGAGATCCCTGTGTACAACTGGTGGGCCACTGTGTGACACAGAATGCTGGACTAGATGGGCTGAGGCCCGATTCAGCATGGCTCTTCTTATGCCCAGCTCTTCAAGCCGCTCCTCATAGAGCTTGTTCTCCAGACCTTTGTGAAATTTCACCCTGAGTGAAACTTGCTTCCAGTTAACTATGGATGTCATGAAGCTGTTATAAACAGTTCCTGGGGCAACTCTCAAAAATCCAGTAAAATAGTAAAAAGAAAACATTTCCAAGTGGAGAAGCTCAATTTGTTTCTTGGAAACCTGTGAGGGGTTGTTAGGAGGGGGGAGACTGCCAATTTCCCACGGCACACCTGATGATCGCTCACGGCACACTAGTGTGCCACGGCACACTGGTTGGGAAACACTGCTGTAGGATATATTTCAGAAGATACAGCCTACAGCAGCATCCAAGTACCAATTTAGAATGACTGTGCTTAGCTTCCAAGACCAGGTGTCTTTAGGGTATTGCGGATATAACGCTGCTCTCCTATTGACAAGTGAAACATAGTTACAGATAATCCCCAAATTACCAAAAAGATTCTGTAGGCTTCTTCATAAGATGAATTTGTATGTAAATCAGAACAAGTACATTATTTAAGTGTAACTCAAGCCATAGATAGATAGATAGATAGATAGATAGATAGAGAACTTTAGATAGCATAGGGAAGGGTTAACACCCAGTGGTGTTTGTTTTGCTGTCTGTGCCCCTGTTCATAAGATTTCACCTCACTTTCTGTCCCTGAGATAATTGGATTTTGTCAAATTTGACTTGTTGTGGAAGCAAGGACTGGAGATAAAGCTTCAGTTGGGACATCTTTTCCCCCTGATAACTCTTTCATGAGTAAATTTCCCTTCCTAGGGGTAGATTTCTCTCACTTTCTGTGGTTTCATCCCTGTCCTTAACTGTGATTCATTTGTAAATTTGGATGTTTTTATCTCAGGGACTGCCTGCATACTGATCTAGTTTCTTGTTGCACATAGCAAATGTTTATAGACACATTCACAGCTTCTCCTAGTACTTGTGGTATAGATGTTATTTTTATGCACCGGAGCAACTATTACATATAATACAATTTGGGGGGGGGGGGGATACAGTGAAATGGGCTCGGAAAGATCTTGAATAAGTAATCTCTCCATCCATGAAATTCCTGCTCAAATCTTCCATTTATTTACTTATTTATATTAGGATAAAAATCACATGGCTCTCCAGACGTTGAGAAATACACAAGCTTATCTATACTAGCATATGCTATGGGATCTCATCAACATGTAAAATAACCTGGAACAGAAGATTCCACACAGATATGGAACAGGATTACCAGGAAGGTTCAGAATCCAGGTTGTCTAAAGCAGTGTTTCCCAACCTTTTTTGAGCCGCGGCACATTTTTTACATTTACAAAATCCTGGGGCACACCACCAACCAAAATAACACAAAATGACACTCTAACACAGTAATACATATAGTTGATATGAAACCTGGGACTGTTTCGATGAACACAACATAGATGTCCTGGCAGGAATGGCAGAAAGACACAAACTTCCCACACAGAACTCCCATAACCAAGAGAAAATGCTATAAGAGTTTGGTGGGCATTGACCTTGAGTTTTGGAGTTGTAGTTCACCTATAACCAGAGAGCACTGTGGACTCAAACAATGTTGGATCAGGACCAAACTTGGCATGAATACTCAATATGCCCAAATGTGAACACAGTTTGGAGGAAAAAAGACCTTGGCGTTTGGGAGTTACAGTTTCTGGGACTTATAGTTAACACACAATCAAAGAGCATCCTGAACTCTTGCAACAATGGAATTGAACCAAACTTGGCATATTGAACTCTCATTACCAACAGAAAGTACTGAAAGGGTTTGCTTGGGAATTGACCCTGAGTTTGGAAGTTGTAGTTCACCTACATCCAGAGAGCACTGTGGACTCAAACAACGTTATGTTATGTTGTTGTTTGTTTTCTATTCAGAATCACAATGTTGGAAGGAGGCTCACCATTTTAAGGTCCCTAAAACAGGCACGGGAAAACTTTGGCCCTCTGGGTGCTTTGGACTTCAACTCCCACCATTCCTAACAGCCTGAAGCCCTTTCCTGCTTAAGTGGCTGAGGGGGGGAAAGGAAAAGGGCCTGAGGCTGCTAGGAATGGTGGGAGTTGGAGTCCAAAACTCCTGGAAGGGCCAAGTTTGCCCATGCCAGCTTTCGACAGAGACCTCTTCCTCCCCCTTCCCCTTCGTGCCCTTTCTTCCCCCTCCTGCCGAACACTTACTTTTTCTTCTACACTGCCGCTTCTGCCGCCATTTTAATCCGAGGGGGCAGCGTGAGCATGGTCAGGAGAAGAGGGGGGGGAGGAAGACGTGACCCATGCGGGCGCTACTGCGCAAACTCGCCCCAGAGCAAAGCCAGGCAAAGCGAGCTGGGAAGAAGAGAGCCCGAGTGGAGAAGAAAAAGTGTTCAGCAGGAGGGGGAATAGAGGGGATTAGAGGTTCCAATTTCTCACAGCACACCTGATGATCGCTCACGGCACACTGGTTGGGAAACACTGGTCTAAAGAAGCAAACAGTAGTCTGCTCTGCCATATGAGCTTTGTTGGAACATGTAAAATCCTTTGTTGAGTGTGTTAACTGAAAAATGCAAAGCACAAAGCTGGTTGGTTGAGCTACCCCCGGGATGCTAGCTGATCCTGGGAGTTTGAGCAACAGTTACACGTTTAGGTTTTCTGTGCAGGTGCTTCCCAAGACAAGTTAGTATGCTTTCTGCTTCTGAGCTATTGGAAGAAAATTCTTCACATGGACACTCAAGGAACATATGAATCTCTCTCAAAGCGCATTGTGTGAGTCAATGCAGCTGTTTATAAGACTGTATATATGTTGCTCTGCATAACAAAAATGCCTTATTCTTTACTGAACATCTTGTGTGGCCCATTCAGAAGCAGCCCTGCAGCGCCTAACATCCTGCTTTGCAGCAGCTGCAGAGCTGTTTGGTCTGGAAGTCAGCCTGAAGAAAACGGAAGTTCTCTACCAGCCCGCACCACAGGAAGAAAACCATCATCCTCACGTCAGCATAGGTACATCTGTGCTTAAGTCTGTTCAGCAGTTCACCTACCTGGGAAGCATCATATCTTCAGACGCCAAGATTGACAAAGAGATAGGTCACAGATTAGCAAAGGCATATGGTGCATTTGGAAGCCTTCACAAAAGAGTCTGGAGCAACAAGCACCTGAGGCAAAACAGCAAAATCAGTGTGTACAGAGCTATCGTACTGTCTAGTCTCCTCTATGGGTCTGAAACATGGTCACCTATCGCCAACACTTATGACTCCTCGAATGTTTTCATCAGTGCTCTCTTCACACAATCTTAAATATACACTGGACCGACTATGTGATGAATGTTGCTGTCCTTGAGCAAGAAGGGATCACCAGCATTGAGGCCATGCTATTGAGAACACAGCTGCGCTGGGCAGGGCACGTCTCTAGGATGGAGGACCACCACCTCCCAAAGGTACTAATCTATGGTGAACTCGCCACGGGTCAGCGCAATAGAGGCACCCCCAAAAAGAGATATAAGGACTCCCTGAAACAACATCTCAGGCTCGGCCAGATTGATCACCAACAATGGTCCACCCTGGCCTCACATCGGGAGGCATGGAGACGCACTATCCACAATGCTGCGGCCTCTTTCGAGAAGACACGCCGAACGGGTCTCGAAGAGAAACGACAACGCAGAAAGAACCGCAACATGGAAACAACTTCACCCAAGGAGACTTTCTGCTGTACTTTCTGCAACTGAACTTGCCTATCTCAGATTGGACTTTTTAGTCATCAACGCGCTTGTAAAAAGCGTGGGATGAGTCCTTCCTAAGAATCTTCGCTCGCGAAGTAATGCCGAGGGAGATATATGTTGCTCTGGATAACAAAGAGTAAATGCCTTATTCTTTACTGAACATCTGGCGTGGCATATCTTTTCTGTAGCAAGACAGTGTGTGGATTGGTAAAGACTTGAACTACACATGATTTTCATTCTGCCACAGGTTTTAATGGGTTCAGCTACACATCGACTTCATTATATCATGTTATGCAGCAATAAATTGCTTTATCTTAATCTGTCATCAATATCAAAATGTCTTGCAAGGAAATTCGATGCTACTAAAAAGATACATATATTGCATTTTGTTGAACTACTGGCAGCTAGCTTGATGCATAAAAGTAACCACACTAACCCTGGATCTTTAAAATATTCATAGCCAGAAATTTTGTGATGCGGGGTCATAAGGACATACTGCGAGTCAAAATGGAATGGCATAAAGTTAACTTGAACGACTCTAATATGTTTTAAATCATTATATTTGAATAAAAAGTGATAAATGCCAAGTGACTGACATTCATCCCAATGAATCAATTCAGATATAATGGGGAAAAAATATAACTTCCTATCATGAACAAAAGCTTGTGGAACCGTCAGGTTCACATCTCTTTACTTCCACATCTATCTATCTATCTATCTATCTATCTATCTCTCTCTATCCATAGATATAATAAAAGTCAGTGTTTGCGGAGGAATATGTGCCAGCGTTTCAATTGGCTCCCAATGCAGGATCATTTGCATAACGGTCTGATTGGCCAGCCACCCAACATTCTGAGACTCTAAACTGCCGGGGAGGGGTGGTGGCTCCCAGCCTCCATGAACATTCCAACACTTTCAAATAGCAGAGGGGGTAAGGAAAATGTCTGAGGCACTCAAGCATGGTGCGGGTTTAACTCCAACACACTTTGCGGACCCCAACAGTGACAAAACAAGACCAAACTTGGCACACAGAACCCCCAAGACCCACTCTATATCCTGGTGCAGTTTGAGGGAGAATGGACCATGGATGATGGGATTTGCAGTACTTAAACTTACTTCCTTACAGCACTGTGGCCCACACCAATGACGGACCAGAACCTAACTTGGCACACAAATCCCCCATGATGCACTTTACATCCTGGTGCAGTTTAGGGCAGGATGGGCCACAAATGATGGGATTTGCAGTACCTTTACCCAATTCACTTCCCACAGACCACTGCAGCCCCTACAAATCACAGACTAGGCCCAAACTTGCCACACAGAGTACTCATGACCCACTCTACATCCTGCTGCAGTTCTAAGGGGGATGGACCACAGATGATGGGACTTGCAGTACCTTCACTCACTTCCTGAAACCACTGCAACCCTCATCCAATGACCAGTGCAGACCAAACTTGGCACACAGAGCTCCCATGACCCACTCTACATCCTGGTGCAGTTTGGATGACGGTGGACCATGGATGATGGGACTTGAAGTACCTTTACTCATTTCCCGAGACTGCTGCGACCCTCATCCAATGACTGATCAAGACCAAATTTGGCACACAGGACCCTCGTGACCCACTCTACATCCTGGTGCAATTTGGAGTAGGATGGACCATGGATTATGGGACTTGCAGTACCTTCACTCACTTCCTGAGACCACTACAAGCCAAATAAACAACTGATACGGACCAACCTATTTTATGTGCTGTGATCCGCCCCGAGCCTGCAGGGAGGAGCGGAATACAAGACTGAACAAATAAATAAATAAACAAACCTTGGCACACAATGCCTTTCTCAAATAACCCGGGCAGGGCCGGGTCCCCAAGCTAGTTATCCATAAGGAAAGGAAGGCAATTTAAATCTTTCATTTTGCCATATCATATGAATGTGGCAAGCACTAAGGATTATACAAAAGATCATTCCAGTTGTTCTTGGCAGGACAAACACACAAAATGGTGCTGTGAGATTGTAGTGCTCAGTTTTATATCTGATGCTATATAACATCTACATGAAAACCCTAGGAGTCCTTCTGTGTTAAACCAATGTTTAGAAATGTCACTAAAGCAGTGTTTCCCAACCTTTTTTGAGCCGTGGCACACTTTTTACATTTGCAAAATCCTGGGGCACACCACCAACCAAAATGACACAAAATGACACTCTAACACAGTAATACATATAGTTAATATGTTTTTAAATGTATTTATACACTCACTTAGTGTGAAACCTGGGCCTGTTTCGATGAACACAAAATAGATATCTTGGCATTTTCCCTTCTCAAAAACTTCTCCATCTTTGTCACTCGCTTGTCTTGCTGTGATCCCAAATTGCCACTGTCACTTGATGCGCAGCTGTAGAACGAACTCTAACTTTGTTTACTTAGCCGCATCTGAGCGAATCCAAGATGGCGTGAGTGCTATGGTTCCATTTCTTAAAGGGACAGATGCGCCTTGTTTATATATGAATGAAGTTCAAAAATAATTTCCCACGGCACATCTGATGATCTCTCACTGCACACTAGTGTTCCGCGGCACACTGGTTGAAAATCACTGGTGTACAGCAGGGGTTCTCAAAACTTTTTCAGGTGCAAAGCCCCTTTTAAAGCAAAAGTTTCTCGTGGAGCCCCAACAAAAGGTTAATATATTACATTTTACATTATATATATATAGAGGGAGGGAGGGATCCTATATTGCCACTGTCACTTGACGCGCAGCTGTAGCACTAACTCTAACTTTTGTTTACTTAGCCGCATCTGAGCGAATCTAAGATGGCGCGACCATAGCACTCTCGCGTCACTTCTTAGGTGATGCGAGAGTGCTATGGTTCCATTTCTTAAAGGGACAGATGTGCCTTATAGTTTATATATGAATGAAGTTCGAAAATAATTTCCCACGGCACACCTGATGATATCTGACGGCACACTAGTGTTCCGCGGCACACTGGTTGAAAATCACTGCATTAAAGGACTGGATGAGGCAAACAAGATTGAGGTGCTCCTGGGAAATTTTAAAAAAACTGATCAGGGCATAGCTGGACTTACATTATCCATGCAATATCAGATTTGCAGCTTGGGCAAATTTGGACTCATATTTGAGCCTGGATAAACATACAAAAAGTCTCTCTGTCATTATTTCAAACATGGGAACAATACTTTCCTTCAAAAGACAACATCAATGTAATTAAGGATTCACTTAATAGAAAGCAAATATTGAAGGCTGGGCACACACAGCTGCTTTGCACACATCTTCCAAGAGTATGTCACTCAGGACAGCAGAAGATACAACCACTGCCCTGGAAGAGTGTTCACAAACATAGGTTAGTGGGTTCTTTCTGGCCAGTCCACAAGTGAGGAAGGTTGTGGAAACTACCCACTTGAAAAATGATTGCACCAAAGCCATCAGCCCTAATTCTCATGAAAAATAGTAAACTAAATGTTTCTGGTTCCACATTAAAAAAATATATAGCAGAAAAACAGATTGATGATGAGAAAACAGCTCTGTGGAATGTTCAGGGTGGATATATATATATATATATATATATATATACATACATATATATATATATATATATATATATATATATATATATTCCAGATATATAAACCCAAATTTCCTAGTTTCCAACAGACCTCACAAACTCTGAGAATGCTTGCCATAGATGCAGGTGAAACGTCAGGAGAGAATGCTTCTAGAACATGGCCATACAGCCCAAAAAAACTTCGACAATAGCTCTTGGATACTACTGACATACCAAATGAAAAGGGACTGGGTTTTTAGGTGGGATACACCTAAAAACTCACATCACCACCCTCCCCAAAAGTTTATGAATAACTAGAAGACTCCAATCAAGAAATATAATTTTTTTCCCCACCACAGAGATCCCCTCCTCCTGCCATTGATGTCAGAGAAACCTCCAGCCAATCCCTGAGTGGATCCTGGCCACCTGGTTTCTCAGCCAATCAGAAGGTGGTGTGGAAAGTCTGAATAGCTGTCAGAACTGAATAAAATGTCTTGTATTTTCCTGTGGAGATATGCTTGTGCATTTTGAGCATTAGCTGGTACATGTGTCCCTTTTGGCCAAACTGTAATATACCTCTGTATTTTGCCTTCAACCCAAAGTGCTTGTTCTCTGTCCTGGCTGATCTAGTTTAGCGGAAGATCACTAGGCACAAACCACCCTATCCATGGTCCTTGCTGAAATCTCATCAATATGGAGCCTAGAGCAGTGTTTCCCAACCAGTGTGCCGAGGCACACTAGTGTGCCGTGAGTGATCATCAGGTGTGCCGTGGGAAATTGGAACCTCCAATACCCTTTCTTCCCTCTCCTGCCCACAGTGCTCTCTGGGTGTAGGTGAACTACAACTTCCAAACTCAAGGTCAATTCCCAAGCAAACCCTTTCAGTACTTTCTGTTGGTAATGAGAGTTCAATATACCAAGTTTGGTTCAATTCAATTGTTGCAAGAGTTCAGGATGCTCTTTGATTGTGTGTTAACTATAAATCCCAGAAACTGTAACTCCCAAATGTCAAGGTCTATTTTCCCCAAACTCCATCTATGTTCACATTTGGGCATATTGAGTATTCATGCCAAGTTTGGTCCTGATACAACATTGTTTCAGTCCATAGTGATCTCTGGATATAGGTGAACTACAACTCCAAAACTCAAGGTCAATGCCCACCAAACTCTTATAGCATTTTATCTTGGTTATGGGAGTTGTGTGTGGGAAGTTTGTGTTTTTCTGCCATTCCTGCCAGGATATCTATGTTGTGTTCATCGAAACAGGCCCAAGTTTCACACTAAGTGTATAAATACATTTAAAAACATATTAACTATATGTATTACTGTGTTAGAGTGTCATTTTGTGTCATTTTGGTTGGTGGTGTGCCCCAGGATTTTGTAAATGTAAAAAATGTGCCACGGCTCAAAAAAGGTTGAAAAACACTGGCCTAGAGGATGGATGAAGTTACCACAAAAAGCTTATGTAAACAGCTCTATATGATGGGACTCAGCACAGTTGTAGATAAGCCATTTGTGTGAGTCACAGAGACTACAAAGAACACGTAATTCCTGATAGCTTCCTTAACTAGTGGTTTTTTCTAAACCATGTTCTAGGTTGTCAGGTAACTTGATGGCTTATGTAGCTCCCGAAGCCAAAATCAATTCCTCACATCACAAGATCTGGAAACCTTTGCTCAAGACAGACCTGCTAAGATATGCTCAGTTGTTCACAACGGGTGGAGTCTTAAAATGTTAAGAGATTCATAATCAGTACAGATTCTCAGTTTGTCTAATGGACATTTTACTCTTTGATTGTAGGGGAACTATAAATCCCAGCAACTACAACTCCCAAATGTAATACTTGGTCAAGGTCTATTTGTAACTGTCTACTATACTGTCGTTGCATTATTTGCAACTTTTATTTCTTGTTGTTTTTATGATGTACCACTGCTTTACAGTGGATTTTAATATGTATGTGAACCGCCCCGAGCCGGCCGGGAAGGGCAGAATATAAGACTGAACATATAAATAAATAAATAAATATTTCCCCTGAAGTCCATCTGGGTTCACATTTGGGCATATTGAGTATTCATGCCAAGTTTGGTCCTGATCCAACATTGTTTCAGTCCACAGTGCTCTCTGGATATAGGTGAACTACAACTCCAAAACCCAAGGTCAATGCCCACCAAACTCTTATAGCATTTTCTCTTCGTTATGGGAGTTCTGTGTGGGAAGTTTGTGTCTTTCTGCCATTCCTGCCAGGATATCTATGTTGTGTTCATCGAAACAGGCCCAGGTTTCACACTGAGTGTATAAATACATTTAAAAACATCTTAACTATGCGTACTACTGTGTTAGAGTGTCATTTTGTGTCATTTTGGTTGGTAGTGTGCCCCAGGATTTTGCAAACGTAAAAAGTGTGCCGCGGCTCAAAAAGGGTTGGGAAACACTGCTCTAACACAGTAATACATATAGTTAATATGTTTTTAAATGTATTTATACACTCAGTGTAAAACCTGGGCCTGTTTCGATGAACACAACATAGATATCCTGGCAGGAATGGCAGAAAGACACACACGAAGATCTTGCTCAACAGCTGTCAGTCTCTCTCTGTGTTTAGAAAAAATGTGTCCACATAGCTTCCAAGCAGTCCACTAGTACTGTTCTTATGCATCAATACTCCTCATGGAACAATAATGAGGCTTCCACCTTCAATATAACTGTATATGCTCCTGTATCATTCCAGGTGGGCATTAGACGAGTCCCTCATGTATAACTGGTGAACAGGAGAGTTGTTACACAGTCACTAGAAAGGCTATCACGTCCAGCCAATGCCAAATATAGTAATAGTTGGTACACATAAACACAAAAACGGCCGAAGGAGGCGGCGCCCCAGCCCCTGCTTCGCCGCTGCTGCCGCCACACCCAGCCCTTCCTCCCCCGCAAGCAGCAGCAGCAGGAGTTCGGCAGGAGGGGGAAGAAAGGGGGGAAGAGAGGTTTTCCCACGGCACAGCAGGTGATTGCTCACGGCACACTAGTGTGCCACGGCACAGAGGTTGGGAAACACTGACATAGAATACAACATAACACTGAATTTTATTTAAAAACCTTCTATAATTCAAGTTGAATCTTGGTAGTTTTGGTATTGCAAAGTCAAACATAGATGACAAGTTCTACGAAGTGAATCCATTGGTTGCTATGGCATCCTTCAGACGTTAACAGTAAATTAACATTTCTTCTTGAAATGGTAGTAAGAAAAACAGAAGCAATATGTAATCCAATTGTTCTTTTTAAAGAATTTGCCGATAAACATACACGTGAAACAGAAAACATTAAACTTTGTCCAAAGGACAGCTTGTTCTTTTCTTTAAAAAATATTCATCACTTAAAGACAGCAGCAGATGAAATATAATAATTTCATTTTTAGAATTACCTAAGTAGCTTTTTGGTTGCTTATTCTTTCTGTTCTTTTCTTCTGTTGCTTTTACCCAATAAAATTTGATCATGCCGAACTGAATCTAACTGTTATGTCGGAAATTTTATTGATCCTTGCAGCTGCAAGAAGTCACTAATGATTATTTTTTCAATGGGAATTTGTCATTACCACACATACAAAACATATGGTTAAAGCCAGGATTCCATGTAAACAAATGTATACGATATATATTCGCTTGAAAAAGTAAGCAGGATAAACATTGAATATTTTACGATGATCTGAATCCTGGGAGATATAAAAATATGAATTTATTGTTTGTATGTGCAGTTTGTAAGAGTAACTATAGGAAAGATTAATATAGGAAACTATAGGCATAGAATTAAACTATAGTTCATCAAAATCAGAAATAAAGGCGTATTGCATTATGCCAGTAGAGTCTCACTTATCTATCTATATATATATAAGGAAGAGTAGTCATGGAAAGACCGTCCCAAACAGAGAAACCTTACAACGCAGAAACACCAAACTTGCCAACAGAAATAGGCCTCAAGCAAGGTATGTTTGTAGCAAAGAAACTTTCCCACCCAAAACCTAAAAGGCCCACCCAAAACCTAAAAGTAAAAAAAACCCCACATTTCCCAGCATCCTCTGGGGCTGCCAACGACTCTCCCAGTCTCTACATTCTGACAACATGATTGGCTGCCAATAAGGCAAAGGGCTGAGGCACAAACACAAACACCCAAATCACTTCCCACAGAAAATTTACACCCCTACAAATCACAGACCACGCCCAAAATTGACAGTAAGGCTTCATTAACTTAATTTCCCTGACTAGGCCTCACTTAATGGAATGCTGTTTACGCTCTGAATTGACAGTAAGGCTTCATTAACTTGATTCTCCTGACTACGCCTCAGCTCATTGCACATTGTGTATGGCCTGAATTGACAGTAAGGCTTCATTAACTTGCTGTCCCTGACTAGGCCTCAGCTCATGGGACATTGTGTATGGCCTGAATTTACAGTAACCAACCTTGCCACACAGAGCCCCTATGACCCACGCTACATTCTACTACAGTTTGGAGGAGGGTGGACCATGGATTATGGGACTTGAAGTACCTCCATGGATAATGGGATTTGTACTACTTCACAACCCATCATTCCCCACAGACCACTGTGGCCCAGAACCAAGACCGATAAAGACCCAACTTGGCACACAATGCCCCCCATGACCCACACTCCATCCGACTGCAGTTCAGAGGAGGACACACCATGGATAATGGGATTTCAAGTACCTCCACTCACTTCCAACCACACAATCATCAACCTCTACATCAACACAGCAGACTGAAAGACAAAAAACATTGTATATCCACAAGCTATGCAGAACGCCAGCAACACCACACACCAACAACTCCCCAGGACTTCAACATCCCACCCACCAGAACAACCCACAACGACAGAGCCATGGCCCCAACAACACCATAACTAACAACAATTCCAACCCTTACATACTCAGACTTTCTCGCATCTCCTAAATAGGGCACAGCAACGCGTGCCGGGTACAGCTAGTGCATATAATAAAAGTCAGTGTTTACGGCGGGAGGGGCGGGAGGTGCAGAGGAATATGTGGCAGCTTTTCGATTGGTCGCCCCTGTGGGATTATTTGCATAAATGACTCCGATTGGCCAGCCACCCAACATTCCAAAACTCCTAGGCAGCACAGAGAGGAAAGGAAAGGGCTTGAGGCAGACATAAATAGCTGGAGTTGAAGTTATCCAGTTGACAGTTTTTACCGTTGGAAATGGAATGCTCCGTACCTTCACCCAAAACACTTCACAAAAAACACTGCAACCCCTACAAATCACAAACTTGGCCCACAATTGACAGTAAGGTTTCATTAAGTTGAATTTCCTGACTAGGCCTCACCTAATGGGATACTGTTTAAGGCAGTGTTTCCCAACATTTTTTGAGCCGCGGCACACTTTTAACATTAAAAAAATCCGGGGGCACACCACCAACCAAAATGACACAAGATGACACTGTAACACAGTAAAGAATGGCTGGGGATGGCGAGCTGCTAGGAGCAGCTACTGGGAGTGCCGAAGCCAGGGGAGGAGCCAGGCCACACCATGCCCCGCCCCCTCCCCCTGGCTTCAGTTCTCCCACAGCTTTGCCAGCCTTGAGGGGGCAGTGCCAAGCCAGCATTGTGCTGGCTCTGCCACCGCTGGCTTGACACTGCCCCTCAAGGCTGGTGAAGCTGTGGGAGCGCTGAAGCTGGGGAGGGGGCGGAGCCAAGCCATGCCCCGCCCCGCCCCCTCCCACAGCTACAGATCACCCATAGCTTTGAGGGGGCAAGCCAGCATTGTGCTGGCTCTGCCATCGCTGGCTTGGCACTGCCCCCTCAAGGCTGGCGAAGCTCTGGGAGTGCTGAAGCCGGGGGGAGGGGGCGGAGCCAGGCTGCATCATGCCCCCCCCCCTTCCACCCGGCTTCAGCTCTCTCACAGAGGAGGAGCATGAGCGGTGGACGGGCTTCAGTAGGCGGGGCTCCTCCGCGCGGCTTCAACAAGCAAGGGGCGGGAGTTATGGCAGATTGGAGGCTGGTTGGGGAAACGGCCGAAGGAGGTGGTGCCCCGGTCTCTTCTTTTTTTTTCGCCGCCGCCCGTCCCTTCCTCCTCTTCCAAACAGCAGGAGTTCGGCAAGAGGAGGGGGGAAGGAAGGGGGGCAGAGAGCTTTTCTCGTGGCACACCTGATGATCACTCACGGCACACTAGTGTGCCACGGCACACTGGTTGAGAAACACTGGTTTAAGGCATGAATTGACAGTAAGGCTTCATTAACTTGATTTTCCCAACTAGGCCTCAGCTCATGGGACATTGTGTATGGCCTGAATTGACAGTAAACAAATTTGGCACACAGAACCCACATGATCCAATCTACATCCTGGTGCAGTTTGGAAGAGGATGGACGATGGGACTCCCAGCACCTTCCCTCACTTCCCAAGACCACTACAAGCCACATAAGCAACAGATAAAGACCAACCTTGGCACAAAAGGCCTTTCTCAAATAACCCGGGCAGCGCCGGGTCCCCAAGCTAGTACAACATAAACAGGCCAGCAGAACGTTGGATAAGTGAAAATGTTGGGTAATAAGGAAGGATTAAGGAAAAGCCTATTAAACGTCAAATTACATCATGATTTTACATATTAAGCTCCAAATCAACATGTTTTACAACAAATCGACAGAAAAAGCAGTTCAGTACATGGCAATGTTTTGTAGTAATTACTGTATTTTCAAATTCAGCACCAAAACATTGCAATGTATTGAAACAGCTGTGGATCCGGGCAGGAGGCAGATTGTGTTGGATAATACAGAATGTTGGATGAGCGAAGGTTGGATAAGCAAGACTCTACTGTATCCAGGGTATGAGAGGAAAAGGAGATCATGAATCTCAGAGAATGGGATAATATATTTAACACAAAAAAATCTATGGTTTATCATTACATCTGAAAATATTTCACAGATAAAAGGAAATTTAAAAACTTCTTTATTGGTTTCTTAATAAACTTTGATTAACTATTATGTCTGAATTCAAATTTATTTTTCAATGAGGTCTATATAAACCCCCCGAGATCACTATGCTCGGAAGATCAGGATCTGTTAGAGATTCCCAGCTGCAAGGCTTTTCGTCTGACGGCAACTAGACGCAGGGCAACTAGACGCAGGGCTTTCTCGATTATTGCTCCATCGTTGTGGAATGACCTCCCCCCAGAGGCCCGAGCAATGTCGGATTTGTTGTCCTTCCGCAGGGCCTGCAAAACTCATCTGTTTAAACAAGCCTTTGAGTTGTGTTAAATCGTATTTTAATGCTGTTTTAATTGTTGCATTGGTTGTGAACCGCCCCGAGCCTTTGGGAGTGGCGGAATAGAAGCCGAATAAATAAATAAATAAAATAAAATAAAATAAAATATATCCAACAGTTTTGTGTTTAAAAAAAACAGAATCACACTTTAGAGTTATAAGTTTAATGTGGTGGAATAACTTCTGGTTGCCATTTGTTTTGGATTAATGGCATGTTATATTTACTTCAGAATTACTGCAGCATGAAACAAAAATGCATTACTGCTTTGGTAAATTTTAATGTACTTAAGCCTTTATTTACCATCTGTCATCTGATACTGGCATTGGGCACATTTAGGCATCCAGCTGTCAGTCACATTTGAATATTGAATTGTTGGTGCCAACAGAAGATTAATATATAAAACTTCGGGTTTTTTCTCACCTGTTAATGTTCAAATACACAGATCAGCACTTAGAATGCAACAGTAAAATAGTATTCCATTATTAGCAGAATAATACAGTATATAATACTTTACAGCATTATAAAAATTAGTCCCAAACTAAATTTATGTTTAGTGGAAAAATATAGCTGTAGGAAACCCCGGGTTTGAATCTCCATTCAATCATTGAAATTCACTGGATGGCACTGGATAGATCATACACTCCGAATAAATAAATATTGCCATTTAAATCCAATGATAGTCTAAGTCAGTGTTTCTCAACCTTTTTTGAGCCGCCGCACATTTTTTACATTTACAAAATCCTGGGGCACACCACCAACCAAAATGACACAAAATGACACTCTAACACATTAATACATATGGTTAATATGTTTTTTAATGTATTTATACACTCAGTGTGAAATCTGGGCCTGTTTCATTGAACACAACATAGATATCCTGGCAGGAATGGCAGAAAGACACAAACTTCCCACATAGAACTCCCATAACCAAGAGAAAATACTATAAGAGTTTGGTGGGCATTGACCTTGAGTTTTGGAGTTGTAGTTCACCTATATCCAGAGAGCACTGTGGACTCAAACAATGTTGGATCAGGACCAAACTTGGCATGAATACTCAATATGCCCAAACGCAGATGGATTTCAGGGGAAATAGGCCTTGACATTTGGGAGTCGTAGTTGCTGGGATTTATAGTTCCCCTACAATCAAAGAGCATTCTGAACCCCACCAATGATAGAACTGGGCCAAACTTCCCACACAGAACCCCCAGGAGGCAAGAGGAGGTCTCTACTTGGGGAAAGGGAGGCGGGTCTTCCCAATGCATGGAGAGGGAGAGACCAAGTAGAAAACGGGTGGGGAGAGGGGGGTGTTTGTAATTTTGTGCCTTTATAGAGGTAGGTTTCTTAGGGTTTTTATACTTCAACACATTAGACTCTCCCCCTTCCCCTCCTGGAGGTTCCAATTTCCCACGGCACACCTGATGCTCGCTCATGGCACACTAGTGTGCCCCAGCACACTGGTTGGGAAACACTGGTCTAAGTTGAAAAGAAGGTGCATAATAAGAACAACAGAAAAAGCACACACAAATTATTCCATAGGTAGTCAAATTTATTTTAACGACTTTTCAAGATGACATGCATTCTGGAAAGAAGTCTGAAGCATCTAAACCAGAGAGTTTTGAGAAAGCAAGGAGACATGATTGGAAAGATTTTGTTACTTGGGTCTGGTTAAATAACTTTATTTCTCTTTTAGGATGTTTTCTTGTATGCATATGCAAAAAAGATGGCCTTCAGGGTGCAGTGTGGGTTGAAAAACACCATTCCAGAGGCAATAATTTGTATTTCTTCTTCACAATCACTTTCACTTGATATAAGTAATACCAAGAGAAGTAGCAGGACAACTGTCAGAAATAGCTTAGAGCAGGAATGAAAAATATACCCAGTATGTTAAGATTCTGAAAATGACATCTGCAAACATCATGAAGTGTGCACTGTATGTTGGTAGGAAAGACTTTATAGCAAAAATGTCAGTTTTCATAGTATTTACTTTGACAACATTCTCTTTCTTCTGCTTATCTCCATTTTGTTCACTGTTTCAAGAATAGCCTAAATCAAGACATAGCAAGTAACAGTTTTAAACTTACAGGCACTGTCATGGGAAATTATTGTCACTGCTTGAAAGATAACTTCTACAGAGCCTTTGGCTATGAAGGTCAGATCTTATGAGCCACTGTGCTTGAAGTATCACCTCATGGGATTTAGCATGAATACTCTACTGCCATCATGAGGAGTCCATCTGACTTGGCAGAATGGCTCTAGACTAGACATCTCATCTTTGCCCAGCCCAACAGCCTTGCAAAATACCGGCTATGTTTTTGAAATAAAATAAGAAGATAGACTTCCTGTTTAAATCTCTCCTGCACAATGATGTGTGGCATTGCAGTCCAGGATGAATAGAAATGCACACAATCCGATGATGTGGAGAGTTTACCTACACAACCACTGGAAGCACCCAACACTCTAGGCCAAATGCTGAGAATGAACCATTGGCGCTGATACTGGATTCTTCTTGGTGGTCTCTGCGACTCACACTAATGAGTTACCTGTGCTGTAAAACACTGGGAACCTTCGAGAGCTATTATTTACACACTTTGGCATTTGCCCCACACATTCCCCACAGGGCCGGACTAAGGTAATTCAAAATGGTAAGCGAACATTATTTTGGCGCCCCCTCGCTCTCTGGCTTCGCGGAGGGTGTGCATGTGTGCTGGGTGCGAATGCACACCCTCCACAAGGCCAGAAATTGAGGAGGGTTTGGCGGCTGGAGGCGGAGGCTCCGTGCATGCGGTCTCTGGTCTCGTGGAGCCGCTACAGGCGGCTCTGGCCTGCTCACGCCGCATTTGGTGCGGCGCGGGCGGGCCGCCTTCTACGGGGTGAAGCCTCTCACAGGATAGTAAAACATCTGGGCATCCCCTGGGTAACATCCTTGCAGGCCAATTCTCTCACACTAGAAGCAACTTGCACTTTCTCAAGTCACTCGTGACATGCTCCAACTCCCCTCTCCCCGCTCTGCTTTGGGTCGCCACAACCAGCGCTTAACGAGCCATGTGCAGAGGATGAAAGCTGCTCAGTCTCAGGCATCACCACCTCACCTTCTTTCTCTCCAGCCCAACCCTGCCATGTATAGAGATCTTTCATTAGCAACTCCATTGAGATCCTACTACTGTCTTGTCGCATTGGGAAACCTGCTTCCTTCCTTTCCTCATCTCTCTTTGCCTCACAAAGTCAAAGGGAATTTTGCCCCCTTCTTCTTCTCCTTCCTCTGCTACTTGGTCGGATGCGCCCTTGGCCACGTGGCGCCCTGAGGCGGCCGCTTACTTTGCCTCCACTAAGATCCGCCCCTGTTCCCCACATACTATATTGGTGTACATTCCACATGTAAAAAACTTTAAAGGTACTTTTGGTTAGATCCAAGAAATCACTGCAAACAGCCCCTCACTAAGTGCGCAATAACAAGATGACATCAACTACAAACTCTAAGATATTTTGCAAGGAATAGTTTTTCTTTAGTCCCAGAACCATTAAACTTCGAAAGGCCTGGACAAAGAACATGTTGCTCCATGCCCCTGCACCATCTCTAACACTGCCAAGTCTTTACACCTTGGAAAACATCAACCAGTTGGAAATTGAGGCTAAATCAGGATCAGTGAAAATGAACCATTTATTTCTAAATGATATATTTCTAAGTAGAGAACGATTATCTCTCAACAACAAAAAGAAATGAAATTGTCAGGTCTCTTCTTGAATAAGTCTTGTTAGTAAGAGTCAATTTAAGATCTTTAACACTTTGGAAACATATTACAGTCATAAAAGTAAAAACTCCAAAACTATGATAGCCAATGTATACAGGCGATTTATAGAAAACTAGCTGTACCCGGCACGCGTTGCTGTGCCCTATTTAGGAGATGCGAGAAAGTCTGAGTATGTAAGGTTTGGAATTGTTGTTAGTTATGGTGTTGTCGGGGCCCTGGCTGTGTCGTTGTGGGTTGTTCTGGTGGGTGGGATGTTGAAGTCCTGGGGAGTTGTTGGTGTGTGGTGTTGCTGGCGTTCTGCATAGCTTGTGGATATACAATGTTTTTTGTCTTTCCGTCTGCTGTGTTGATGTAGAGGTTGATGCTTGGAAGTTAACTTTGGAAGTGAGTGGAGGTACTTGAAATCCCATTATCCATGGTGTGTCCTCCTCTGAACTGCAGTCGGATGGAGTGTGGGTCATGGGGGGCATTGTGTGCCAAGTTAGGTCTTTATCGGTCTTGGTTCTGGGCCACAGTGGTCTGTGGGGAATGATGGGTTTTATTTATTTATTTATTTATTCTTCGATTTTATATTCCGCTCCTCCCTACAGGCTCGGGGCGGGTGACAATAAAATACACCTGGGCAGGCCAAGTCTCGGCATGCTGCCCTACAATTAAAACAAAAAGACAGTTAAAAACACGAGTTCAACGTATCGCGAGGTACAGGAGATATACAACAGTGTACAAGGGTATACAACATGTCATCCAATCAGGCTTAGGTAAATGCTAGCTCAAAAAGAGCGGTCTTACATGCCTTTCTAAACGGGATTAATTCCGAGATGGTTCGGACTCTATCAGGCAGAGAGTTCCACAGCGCTGGAGCTGCCGCTGAGAAAGCTCTCTGTCGGGTTGCGGATAGGTGGCAGGAGCGGACTGATGGTATGGTCAACAAATTCTGTTCGTCTGACCGCAGTGATCTCGGGGCAAGTACGGGTAAGGCGGTCCCTCAGGTACGCAGGCCCTAGGCCGTGAAGTGCCTTGAAGGTCAATACCAATACCTTGAAGACAATTCGGTACTCGATAGGAAGCCAGTGCAGTTGCCGGAGAATAGGCGTGATGTGGTCCCTCACTGACGAACCCGTCAGCAGGCGTGCGCGGCATTCTGCACTAGCTTGAGTTTCGGAGTGTCGACAAGGGAAGGCCAACGTGAGGGCGTTACAGTAGTCCAGTCTCGAGATGACCGTCGCTTGGATTACCGTCGCCAGGTCGTTCCCGGACAGGTAGGGTGCCAGTCGCCTAGCCTGACGCAGGTGATAGAAGGACCCCCTGCAGACCGCGGAGACCTGGGCCTCCATGGTCAGCAGGGAGTCCAGCTGAACACCCAAGCTCTTAACCGATGATGACGGGCTAAGCTGCTCGCCATCCAGGGTAGGCAACCGGCACCCACCCAGCCCAGGGCGACCAGGCCACAGGATCTCCGTCTTCGACGGGTTCACCTTCAGCCGGCTGGCACGCAGCCAACCAGTCACGGCTTCCAGGCATCGGTGGAAACAATCGGGTACGGTATCCGGCCTGCCGTCCATTCTCAGCAGAAGCTGGGTGTCATCCGCGTACTGATAACACTCCAGACCAAAGTCGCGGGCCAGCTGGGCCAGGGGGCGCATATAGACGTTGAATAACAAGGGGGAGAGGATAGCCCCCTGGGGGACCCCACAATTAAGTGGGGCCCTCCCGGAGACCCCCCCGCCCCCACACGTTGTCCCCGGCCCCGGAGGAAGGAGGCCACCTATTGAAGTGCGGTCCCCCCGACTCCCAGATGTTTTGAAGTAGTACAAATCCTATTATCCATAGAGGTACTTCAAGTCCCATAATTCATGGTCCACCCTCCTCCAAACTGTAATAGAATGTAGTGTGGGTCGTAGGGGCTCTGTGTGCCAAGGTAGGTTACTGTAAATTCAGGCCATACACAATGTCCCATGAGCTGAGGCCTAGTCAGGGACAGCAAGTTAATGAAGCCTTACTGTCAATTCAGGCCATACACAATGTCCAATGAGCTGAGGCGTAGTCGGGAGAATCAAGTTAAGGAAGCCTTACTGTCAATTCAGAGCGTAAACAGCATTCCATTAAGTGAGGCCTAGTCAGGGATATTAAGTTAATGAAGCCTTACTGTCAATTTTGGGTGTGGTCTGTGATTTTCTGTGGGTAGTGAATTGGGTGTTTGTGCCTCAGCCCTTTGCCTTATCCTCCTCTGACAGTTTATTATGGGTTGGAATGTTCATGTTGGCTGGCCAGTACAGGAGTTATGCAAATTCGCCCTTATTGGCAGCCAATCATGTTGTCAGAATGTAGAGGCTGGGAGAGTCGTTGGCAGCCCCGGAGGATGCTGGGAAATGTAGTTTTTTTACTCGTTGTTTTGGGGGCCTTTTAGGTTTTGGGGGAGAAAGTTTCTTTGCTACAAACATACCTTGCTTGAGGCCTATTTCTGTTGGCAAGTTTGGTGTTTCTGCGTTGTAAGGTTTCTCTGTTTGGGACTGTCATTCCATGTTGGGAACCCCTTTATATAATAGATCAGTATAGTACAGGTATACCTCAGTTAAGTACACGTGCTCCTGAGCTTAACTTTTTTAACAGAAATGTTGGTAACAGAGATAAAAATTATGGAAAAATTACAAATAAGTTTCTACACCACAAAAAAAAGAGCAGTTCAAACACATTTCAGAAAACTTTTTATTCAAAACTAACATTATGCAAATATGAAATGAAACAACCAGATCAGGTAAGCCTTCCATAAGCAAACAAAAACATTCTTAATTTTCCTAGAGACTACTTGACCGCATATTCAAAAACATATCTCTAGATTATTCATTTTCTTTCAACAACTTGAATTCTTCTTATGATTTCCTATTTGGTAGCAAAGTTCACAGATCTACGTTTTGTCAATATTCTAGGCAGCTGTTAAGGCAGGCTAATCTGCTTTCCTTTTTGGTCTTTAAACGTACTCATAAGTATTCTGGGCGCAACTGTTTACTTTGCCTGTTGTATAGAAGCACAAATAACAACAATAGGATCACATAGAGTAGAATTCCATTCTTCCCCAGGTCAAGCTTCATTGTATTGTTTATTACTGCTGCCACTCAACATTCAAAGACTCTAGCTCTCCTTCCCCATTCTCCCTCGGTTATGCCAGTGCTGGGGAGAGGAGTAGCCTACTCCCAGTTAGACTGAAGCAGGAAGGGAGAGGACTGAATTGCCTTCCCATCAAAGATTTTATAAAAACAAGCTTCTTTATCATGTGCTTTGTACTTGCATGTATGTACTTGTACTGGTTCAAGGTTTAGGGAGAAGATTTTGAATTAGAAATCACAGGTGATGAATAAATGACAATGATTTTTAAAAAGCCTTTACTCTCAAACCAATACAAGTTTCAACAAAGAAAAACGCACTTTAATACACTAGACAGATGATATCATACCGCCGTTATAGTTAACTAGCTGTGCCCGGCACGCGTTGCTGTGCCCTATTTAGGAGATGCGAGAAAGTCTGAGTATGTAAGGGTTGGAATTGATGTTACTTATGGTCTTGGTGGGGCCATGGCTGTGTCGTTGTGGGTTGTTCTGGAGGGTGGGATGTTGAAGTCCTGTGGAGTTGTTGGTGTGTGGTGTTGCTGGCGTTCTGCATAGCTTGTGGATATACAATGTTTTTTGTCTTTCCGTCTGCTGTGTTGATGTAGAGGCTGATGCTTGTGTGGGTGGGGTACTTTGGAAGTGAGTGGAGGTACTTGAAATCCCGTCATCCATGGTGTGCCCTCCTCTAAACTGCAGTTGGATGGAGTGTGGGTCATGGGGGCACTGTGTGCCAAGTTTGGTCTTTATCGGTCTTGGTTCTGGGCCACAGTGGTCTGTGGGGAATGAAGGATTTGAAAGTACTACAAATCCCATAATCCATGGAGGTGCATCAAATCCCATCATCCATGGTCCACCCTCCTCCAAACTGCAGTAGAATGTAGCATGGGTCATAGGGGCTATGTGTGCCAAGGTAGGTTACTGTAAATTCAGGCCATACACAATGTCCCATGAGCTGAGGCCTAGTCAGGAAAATCAAGTTAATGAAGCCTTACTGTCAATTCTGGCCATACACAATGTCCCATGAGCTGAGGCCTAGTCGGGAAAATCAAGTTAATGAAGCCTTACTGTCAATTCAGAGCGTAAACAGCATCCCATTAAGTGAGGCCTAGTCAGGAAAATCAAGTTAATGAAGCCTTACTGTCAATTCTGGCCATACACAATGTCCCATGAGCTGAGGCCTAGTCGGGAAAATCAAGTTAATGAAGCCTGACTGTCAATTCAGAGCGTAAACAGCATCCCATTAAGTGAGGCCTAGTCAGGAAAATCAAGTTAATGAAGCCTTACTGTCAATTTTGGGCGTGGTCTGTGATTTGTAGGGGTTTAAATTTTCTGTGGGAAGTGAATTGGGTGTTCGTGTTGGCGACTGCCTCAGGCCTTTGCCTTATCCTCCTCTGCCAGTTCATGTTGGCTGGCCAATAGAGGCGTTATGTAAATACTCCCTCACTGGCAACCAATCATGTTGTCAGACTGGAGAGGCCGGGGGATTCGCTGGCGGCCGCGGAGGACTCTGGGAAATGCAGGTTTTTTTGTATCGTTGTTTTGGGGCCTTCTAGGTTTGGGGGGGTGGGTTCTTTGCTAAAAACCTACCTTGCCTGAGGCCTATTTTTGTTGCCAAGTTTGGTGTGTCTGCCTTGTAAGGTTTCTCTGTCTATGGCAGTCGTTCCATGATGGGACCTCCTTTATATAATAGAAAAAAAAATAATATAGTTTTTTGCCATTTGTTTGCGTGGGCAAGGGTGCTACACCTTGCGCCCTGAACCAATAATACAAACACAAGTGGTTGGATGAAAAATGGCCACAACTCATTTATTGAAAACAGAAACAAGGATTGGCGGCCACGCATGGGTCCTGGATCAGGGGTCGGACAGCCCACACTTGTCCGAAGGCGCTTGCAAGCCTGGGTGCCAACAGCCCAATACCTGTCCACGGAAACCCCAGGGGGCCAGGGCATTATCCGCCCTTACAACCAAGGGGCGATAAGCCAGCCATGCCTCGCGCCAAACACACAGTTGCGACAGTGAGCATAAAAACCACATAACCATAACAAGTGCAATGAAGAATAAATATGCAAACAACATGTAATAACAAACATACAATGAAGTAGGGTGGGTGGGAGGAAAAGACCGGGTCCCTCCACATGTGTGGTGCGGAAGTCCCAGGCAGCTTAAATGAGCTGCCTAGGTGGAAGTGAAGGCCAGCCGGCTGATGACAAAGGGCGGGGCCAGCCATTTCATTGGCCGGCCGGCGTTGGTGGCAGGAAGCCTGCATGCCACCCAGGAGCTTCTGGGAGGAAGAAGCCTCCCTCCAACCCCACAAGATGGTGGCGAGGACAACCTCCGCCCCGCAACCTGCTCGGCCGGTAAGTCGGCCAAGCCAATTGTTGTAGGTTTTTCGGGCTATATGATCATGTTCTAGCAGCATTCTTTCCTGACGTTTCGCCCACATTTATGGCAGGCATCCTCAGAGGACTGCAACAACCCAGTTTTGTCAACACGTTGGAGGAATTGTAGTGAGCAAAAAACGTATCTGCATTTTTGTTTTAAATATCCAAAGGTGATGGAATTAACCCAATTTATCAACTGTTGAGTGATAAATCAAACCTTTTTCTTCAATAGGGCAGGGGTGCTCATTAGGTAGATCGTGATCTACTGGTAGATCGCGTAGGGCATCCTGGTAGATCGCAGGCAGGGTGGGAGGACGCCACCCAGGTGAAGAAGGAGGTTAGACTGGATGGCCCTTGGAGGTCTCCTCCTATTCTAGGAACCCATTGTTGTTGTTATTATTATTATTATTATTTTCAGAGGCTGAATGGCCATCTGTGAGGAATGCTTTGATTGTGTTTTTCCCTTATGGCAGAAGGACGTTGGACTGGATGGCCCTTGGAGGTCTCATTCTACTCTAGGAACCTATGGTTGTTGTTGTTACTATTAGTAGTAGTAGTAGTAGTAGTAGCAACAGAGGCTGAATGAATATTATCATTATTATTATTATGAATAAATTCAGGAGCTTATTATAGTCACATTTATTTGAATTCAGTCTTAAAATATATTATATGGCTCTCACCGAAATACATTTCCAAATATTTTGCTTTTATGGCTCTCTGAGTAGTGGGTAGGGAGATCATTTTGACTAGGTTGTTTTATAAGTGGCTTGCACGCTGAAAAAGTGTGAGCACGGCACCACTGCAATAGGATTACTGTAGCTGAAATTAACTATTGAATTGAGGCCTAGTAATCTAAACATTACAAATAATTTATAATTTATTGTGTATATTGTAATCCATACATAATAAGGAACTTTCAGAATAGAGGTATTTTCAATTGCAGGCTTGTCTAGAGTTAAGGGGGACATATTTATTCTACACTGTAAGAAAGTTTGACTGGTGTTTGAGACAAAAGGGACATACAAGTGTTTTAAATCCAATTACACCACCAACCAATTTCACACTGTAATTTTATACTTTGTCTTACTTTGTTATTTTATTGTTACTGAATTTCAACATGCTTCATGTGCAAGATGATTTGAAAACATGTTCAAATATAGGATGTCAGTAAGCTTTGTGATTGCACCGGGAATGTGGCGCAGCTAGCAGGGAGTCAGCTGCATGAGTTCTCCACTGACCAGAAGGTCATGACTTCGAGGCCTGCCCGGGTCGGGGTGAGCTCTCGACCAATTGTGTAGCTTGTTTTCTGTCTATATATGTTGTTTGTCTATGGCAGTGTTTTTCAACCTTTTTTGAGCCGCGGCACATTTTTTACATTTACAAAATCCTGGGGCACATCACCAACCAAAATGACACAAAATGACACTCTAACACAGTGGTTCTCAACCTGTGGGTCCCCAGGTGTTTTGGCCTACAACTCCCAGAAATCCCAGCTAGTTTACCAGCTGTTAGGATTTCTAGGAGTTGAAGGCCAAAACATCTGGGGACCCACAGGTTGAGAACCACTGCTCTAACACAGTAATACATATAGTTAATATGTTTTTAAATGTATTTATACACTCAGTGTGAAACCTGGGCCTGTTTTGATGAATACAACATAGATATCCTGGCAGGAATGGCAGAAAGACACACACGAAGGTCTTGCTCAACAGCTGGGAGTTATAGTTCACCCGCAATCAAAGAGCATTCTGAACTCCACCAATGATGGAATGGGATCAAACTTCCCACACAGAACTACCATAACCAAGAGAAAATACTATAAGAGTTTGGTGGGCATTGACCTTGAGTTTTGGAATTGTAGTTCAGCTATATCCACAGAGCACTGTGGAAGGGAGGGAGGAAGACGTGGGGTGAGTCTGCACAGTAGCACTCGCACGGGTCACGTCTTCCTCCCTCCCCCCTCCCGCAGAAGCGGCAGCGTGAGCAAAGCGAGGCAAAGCAAGCAGAGCGAGGCTGGGAAGAAGGGAGCCCGAGTGGAGAAGAAAAAATGTTCGGCAGGAGGGGGAAGAAAGGGTATTGGAGGTTCCAATTTCCCACGGCACACCTGATGATCACTCACACAGCACACTAGTGTGCCACGGCACACTGGTTGGGAAACACTGGTCTATGGCATTGAATGTCTGCTTGTATATGTGCATTGTGATCCACCCTGAGTCCCTGCGGGGTGAGAAGGGCGGAATACAAATGATGTAAATCAATCAATCAATAAATAAATAAATTGGTGCCAGTTAAAGGGTAGAAGCAAAGCTGGGTGTTGCCTGTATAATTCATATTGAAATAATTTTATTAAGCATGTACACTAGCAATAGAAGTGCTATATAGAGAAAGAACTGGATTTCCCCCCTATTCTTCATTACAAAATGAGATGTTCTTGCACTAGAAGGACATCATAAAGAGAAGAAGACCGAACAATAATGAACACAAGCCCTGATTTGATTGGCCTTAAGGCAGTGTTTCTCAACCTGGGGGTCGGGACCCCTATGGGGGTCGCGAGGGGGTGTCAGAGGGGTCGCCAAAGACCATCAGAAAATACATTATTTTCTATTGGCCATGGGGGTTCTGTATGGGAAGAGTGCTTCGATTCTATTGGTGGAGTAAGTTCAGAAAGCTCTTTGGTTGTATGTGAACTATTAATCCCAGCAACTACAATTCCCAAATATCAAGATCTATTTTTCCAAACTCAACCTGTATTCACATTTGGATATATTGAGTTTTTGCGCCAAGTTTGATCCAGATCTATCATTATTTGAGTCCTCTGGATGTAGGTGAACTACAACACCTAAACTCAAGGTCAATGTCCACCAAAACCTATCCAGTATTTTCTGTTGGTCATGGGAATTCTGTGTGCCGAGTTTGGTTCAACTCCATCGTTGGTAGAGTTCAGAATGCTCTTTGATTGTAGGTGAACTATACATCCCAGAAACTACACCGCAACCCCACCAGTATTCAAATTTGGGTGTATCGGGTATTTGTGCAAAATGTGGTCCGATGAATGAAAATACATTTTACATGATGATTCATAACAGTAGTAAAATGACAGTTATGAAGTAGCAACGAAAATAATTTTATGGTTGGGGGTCGCCACAACATGAGGAACTGTATTAAGGGGTCGTGGCATTGGGAAGGTTGAGAAACACTGCCTTAAGGCAATGATTTGGAAAAGGCTAAACTGACTCAGTGTAAAATGCTGCCTTAAGTATAAAATATTGAGACAAACATTTATCCTGCTGATTTAGAAGAGATACATTGCATTCAGTGAAAGGAAACAAAAGTTTAAATATTTGCTTAACAAGTAACTTGGAAACAATAACATTTTTATAACAATCAGCTACATATTTTAGTTTATATTGTTTTACTCAGAAGATAAATAATTGACTGAACTATTTTAGGAACAGGAAACCATTGTTGTGATTAGACTTTAAATGGAAGTTTACAATATGTCGTTAAGGCAAGGATTTTTAAAAGTTTCCACTCCAGTTCAATACTCCGTGTTTTATAGAAGAGCAAACTACTATATATAAAAGAAGAACTTCTGCAGGGAAGTCACTATGAGAAGGGGGGGGGGGATGAAAATACGATAGGAACTGAAATATAACAGTCTAAAATTCCCAGCACCGAGCAATAAACAGTCGACTTGCAATTATTCAGAGCAAACAGGCAAAAAGATATTGTAGCCTCTACAGTGACAACAGGAACTGATCATCTGAAAAGTAAAACTACATTCACCATACTATAAATGTAATCTTCAAAAGTGTTGATAGGATAAATGGCAATAGATGGTGGCATTTTTGTCAAGTGATGAAGGACCTAATCCCATACAAGTTTCCACCCTGGTTTCTTTCCATTTTCGCACACTGGCAAAACAGAGTACCATGGAGACCATCCCATGATGGACAGCCACTTCTGGTGGCCACCCATTGTTAATCCACCTTGCCAGCATGCAAAAATGTAGAGAAGACTCTGTAACACCAAGAAGAAAAGAGAAGGAAAGCAGAGGCAAGTGGGAAGAAGACAGGGAAGGACATGTGATAGCTGGCCATCCCCAAAGACCTTGCCAGGGTAAGACAAGTCCGCACTCTTCCAAGTGCTTTCCCCTGCTATTCTCCCGTCTGTGGGATAACGTCCAATTATTACTGTGCAAAAAAATGCAGTGAAGAGCATTTTGTACTAATTTTATTATTTATTTATTTATTTATTTGTTCAACTTCTTAGCCGGCACTCCCGGATGGCTCGGGGCGGCTTACAATCCAGGAGAAGTAAACAACAGTAAGCGTTAAGCACTAAAAACACAATAGCGATAAACATTAAAATACTACATTAAAAAACAGCAGTATTAACTAAACTAACATATGTGGCTAGTAGGCATGGTTTAGAATCCAAAAATGGCGATTCTTAAATCAAATTGGGGGGGATTTTTATTAGTAAAAGAAAGACTTACAAAAAATTTCCCAAAAATTTCTGAAATGTAACTTAAGTACTAACGAAATTCGTTAGTAATTGTATGCCAGAGCATGCGCATTCAGATGAGTTTTGTTTACAACTCCCAGATATACTAACAGCTGGTAAATTGGCTGGGATTTCTGGGAGTTGTAGGCCAAAACTTGAATAAACCACACTGAATTCTAGATGGGACTCTCCAAATAGGAAGGAGGGAGGGTAGGAGGAAGGGAGGGAGGGGGTATTCTATTCTTGGAAGCAGCAAGAGAAAAGGAGGCGGAGCCCCCCCCCCCCTCGCTCCTCGCTGCCTCTCTCTCACCCCGATCCTGAGGGAGCGAGGGCCCAAGTTTGCCCAGGCTGAGAGGAAAAGGAAGAGGCCTGAGGCTGTGAGGAATGGTGGGAGTTGAAGTCCAAAACATGTACCTGGAGGGCTGAAGCTGGCCCCTGCGATGGGGCATGGCAGAGCAATGGGGAAGAGATGCATCTGAGAGAGCGCAGGGAGAGAGAGGAGGAGAAGCGCGTGTGTGTGTGTGTGAAGCTGGCCCCTGCGATGGGGCATGGCAGCAGAGCAACGGGGAAGAGAAGGAGGGGGGGGGGAAACCCCGGAGGACTACACTTTCCAGAATGCATTGCCTACCTAGCAGCAGCGTCACTTCCAGTTCCCCATAGAAATGCGGGAAAAAGAAGAAGCTGAATGAAGGCGGGAAGGAAATGAGGGGGAGAAGACAGGGAAAAGTGAGTATGTAGTACAATAATTAATTAATTAAGAATTAAGAATTTCTTACGATCATAACGCAAATTGTTGGCCTCAAGGACCGTAAAAGGAAGTCTACTTCCGATCGCGCAGCGATACGTAAAACCTCAAAAGTCCCATTACATACGAATCTCTTACGACTCCTTTTAATTTCCGTTTCATTTTTCTCATGCCTAGTGGCTAGACTGACTCAACATTAAAGGCTTGCCGAAATAGCCAGGATTTACATGCTTTCCGGAAGGTCAGAAGTTCGCGGAGTGATCTGACCTCCGGTGGCAAGGAATTCCAGAGCGTAGGGGCAATGATGGAGAAAGCCCTTCTTCTCGTCGACATAAGACGATAGGCTTTGGCGCTCGGGATGAGGAGAAGATCTTGATCCTCGGATCTCAGTGATCTCGTGGGACAGTATGGGGTAAGGCGGTCCCACAGGTACACTGGCCCCAGACCATACAAGGCCTTGAAGGTTACAACCAACACTTTGAAGGTGATCCGGAATTCAATAGGCAGCCAGTGCAGTTCCTGCAATACAGGTGTAATACGGTAGCCCACAGGGGTGCCTGTGAGCACACGGGCTGCAGCGTTCTGCACTAGCTTAAGTTTCCGGGTCACCGACAAAGGTAGGCCAATGTAGAGAGCGTTACAGTAGTCTAATCTTGAGATGACCGTTGCTTGGATCACCGTGGCCAGGTCGCGTCGGGACAGGTAGGGGGCCAGCCTCCGAGCCTGGCGAAGATGGAAGAACGCAGCTCGGCTAACCATGGAGACCTGAGTCTCCATGGAGAGCCGGGTGTCCAGGTGGACTCCGAGGCTTTTTACTGAAGGCGACGGGCAAAAGTGTGAATGATTACAGGGAGTAAAAATAATGACTTTAAAAGAAAAGAATACTGTGTCATGCTTACATCACCAGATTTCTTGCTACGCTAACAAGTATGCGAAATGGCGTCAAAATTCACATCTATTTATTCACTTCACCAACTGACTGCTGTTTACTTATATGTACATGACACTCTTCTATCCCAAACCAGGCAAAAACCTGAAAGCCTGTTTAAATAAGTAATATCTATATGCTGGCAAAAAGGAAAGAAGAAAATCAGGAAGGAATATAGATTATTCAAAGAGGAAACCAACCGAGCCTTCATACTCTAGGACAGTGTCTTTCAACCTTTTTTGAGCCGCGGCACATTTTTTACATTTACCAAATCCCGGGGCACACCACCAACCAAAATGACACTCTAACACAGTAATAGATATAGTTAATATGTTTTTTAATGTATTTATACATGAGGTGTGAAACCTGGGCCTGTTTCGATAAACGGAAGGGTGTTTCGTTTGGAGATGGCGTTTAAGCTTGCTTGGCACCATGGCGCTATTGGACAGCTTCTCACCACACACCAAGCACAACTTAGTCGGTGCCGTCGCATCCCCGGTGAAAGTGAATCCAAATGAAGGTAGCTTTCGCTGTATAGCCTCGAGCTCACCGTCTTTTTTCCTCTTCTGTCCACCACTCATATTAGGGCCTTCATCTGTGTCATAATTTTGTCCAGGGCCCTGTTCAGCATTTGCCTTTTTCCTTCTCAAAAACTTCTCCATCACTGTCACTCGCTTGTCTTGCTGTGATCCCAAATTGCCACTGCCACTTGACGCACAGCTGCAGCACTAACTCTAACTTTGTTTACTTAGCTGCGGTTGAGCGAATCTAAGATGGCGCGACCATAGCACTATTGCGTCACTTCTTAGGTGACACGAGAGTGCTATGGTTCCATTTCTTAAAGGGACAGTTGCGCCTTATAGTTTATATATGAATGAAGTTTGAAAATAATTTCCCACGGCACACCTGATGATCTCTCACGGCACACTAGTGTTCCACGGCACACTGGTTGAAAATCACTGCTCTAGGAACAACCACTAAGGCAGGATCTATACTGTCATATAATTCAGTTTCATAATGCATAGTAACAACTTTGAAGTTGATTATGTCAGTTTACACAGCCTTGTAATCCAGTTCAATGCAGTTAATCTTCATTCAGAAACTAGATTATATAGCAGTGTAGACAGGGCCTAAGAAGGTTCTCTCCCATGTCCTCACCAGACAAGCTTGTGAAGTGGAGGGATAGAATGAAAACTCTCACATAAAAAGTGTAATGCCTGGGAAGGCTCATATAGGGAAATGTAGTATTTCGGATAGTGTGAGCTTGAGCTAGGCTATATGAGGGCATAACTAGAACATTGAATTGTGCCCAGAAAGACAGCCTCATTGCATCTTACAGAAGTGTTTTTCAACCATTTTTGAGCCGCGGCACATTTTTTACATTTACCAAATCCTGGGGCACACCACCAACCAAAATGACACAAAATGACACAGTAATACATACTGTATAGCTCAGGGCTGTCCAACTGGCGGCCCCGGGGCGGCCCCGTAGCCTGTTGGACACGGCCCCACCTATGCCCTCGGCCGCCATTTTTAATTTTGAAAAAAACTGCGAATTTTTTTTAAATGGGCGGCGGGGGGGGTGGGGGTGGCGGGGCAGGGAGAAGGAAGAGAGCTAGCTCCTCCTCCTTTTCGGCGCCCCCTCCCGCCCTCCCTCCTAGGGCGGGGGGGGGCGCCGGAGGAGTAGGCGGCGCCAAGAGCAGAGCGTCACAGGCCTGGCGTGACGCGCTGCTGGCGCCGCCACCCTCCTTTTCGGCGCCTCCGCCCCAGGAGGAAGGGGGGGCTGAAAGGAGGAGTAGGCGGTGCCAAGGGGCAGCGCGTCACGACAGGCCTGTGACGCGCTGCTCTTGGCGCCGCCTTCTGCCCTTTGTCGGCCGTTTAGAGGGGCGTGGCCTGGGCCTGGGGGCGGGGCCTGGGCCTGGGGCGGGCCGAGCAGCCCCTAGGTCATCAGTGACCTTTATCCGGCCCTGGACCCCGTAGAAGTTGGACAGCACTGGTATAGCTAATATGTTTTTAAATGTATTTATACACTCAGTGTGAAACCTGGGCCTGTTTCGATGAACACAACATATATATGACTTCCTCTCACATACTGATACATGGCTATCATGTCTTCTCTCAGCCTTCTCTTCTTCAGGCTAAACATGCCCAGCTCTTCAAGCCGGTCCCCCTAGGGCTTGTTCTCCAGACCCTTGTAAAATTTCACCCTGAGTGAAACTTGCTTCCAGTTAAATATGGATGTCATGAAGCTGTTATAAACAGTTCCTTTGGGGGGGGGGGGGAGGCAACTCTCGAAAAATCCAGTAAAATAGTTTAAAAACCAAAAACATTTCCAAGCGGAGAGACTCAATTTGTTTCTTGGAAACCTGTGAATGCTTCAGCCTCCCGATGCTCCCAGGTTTGCTCACTGCCCAATTCACCAACGTGGAACTTCCGGCTTTGGCTGTTCTCGCGAGAAATCCAAGCCAACACAAAAACGCCAACTCAACCACTTCCACCCAATGCTCTGCTTTTGCAGAGGGAAGAGGGAGGCAGCGAAAGAGCCCACACAGATCTATGAAACGTATAGAGTATGGACCCATGCAGAGTCGAGGCTCCTGAAAGCTTCCTCAAGGCGGGCCTGGCCCTGGCATTTGGCGGAGCTCTTCCTTTGCCTCGGGGGGGGGGATCTTTGGAGAGGGAAAGAGGGAGAAAGAGCTGCTAGGAGGGGGAAGAGTGCCAATTTCCCACGGCACACCTGATGATCACTCATGGCACACTAGTGTGCCCCGGCACACTGGTTGGGAAACACTGCCTTACAGTAATCAAAAAAATGATATAAATGCTACATTGGTCAGATCTCAAAGCATAGCCGACATACAATTTTTAATTATTAAAACACACTCCTGGCATGGCCAGAGTCAATTTTAAAGGTGGGAAAGACTTCTAGATGAGCTAACATGATTTTTAGTGGACATGGGGGTTTTTTTTTAAGAGGGAGAAAACCCTTTTTTCCAAATTTCTTTAAAAGTAAACATGTTCCTATGTGTGATAATATAGTGTATGAAATGCTAAAAAGTAAGTGTGGAAAAAAGAGAATTAATTGCATGGCTTGACTACGCTGATGACCAGGACAACAACAGAAAATGGCAAGATCCAGGCAAGCAACTGTATAATCTATATCATAGACAGAGACTATAGAAGATGTTGAAGTGCTAGAATCACAAGTGGATAGGCTCAGAAGAGAGAATAAAAGAACAGAGAGCCATAACCATCCATCACAATTCCTATAAGGGATAAAAGCAGCAGGTAGAGATAAAGGCATATAGTGCCAATTCTTCTTATCCTGTTTTTCTTCATTTTGAACTCATTTCATCTTTAGTCATTTTATTGGGAGCAGTCCACAGAGCCAGGGGACATGGACCTGGCTGCATATACTAAAATAAATGTTCATTTATGTCTATTCTGTTAACAGGTGGATTGGCAACTCATGTAGAGTATTAAAATGGTTTATGTCAATGCCACAACTTTCTGAATGAGCATGATGAAAAACAATCTGTTATATTTTAGTAAAATGAACCAAACTCTTCAATTTTGCTCAAAACAATTTTAACATAGGCCTAATCATTCCAATACCAGTTGTCTTTCTAAATGCAATAACTATACCCTTCAAGGTCTAGCACCAAAATTATTCCTCACAAGGCTAATAATGCTATTTCCACACAGAAATAGCATTATTAGCCTTGTAGGTTATGCTGTATTCCACAAATGTGGGTTATGAAAGATATACAGCTGTCAAAAACAGACTGTCTTAAGTATCATACTGTTTCCACAGAATACTCAAACATAGAACAGAGCAGCCTTTTAGAAATAAGTCAAGATGACTTATTTCTTCCAAAGCAATTTCTTTACTGTGTGCATTTAAACATAAAATCAATCTTGTATGTTTTGATTACATGTAATGGCCAGTTTGCTTTATACTGTACTAGCTGTACCCGGCACGCGTTGCTGTGCCCTATTTAGGAGATGCGAGAAAGTCTGAGTATGTAAGGGGTAGGAATTGCTGGAGAATTGCTCTCTCCTAGAGTTTGGTTTTGACAGTTTAACTCACAAACACCAACTGACTAAACTCAATTCACTCAGCATTCTAACCTAGCCTTGGCTGTCTCTGCCCACCGTTACTATGGTAACTCAGCCTCCCTGCATTTTGTGTGGGCCGATGTTGGCCAATGGGATTCACTGGCGGCCGCAGAGGACGCTGGGAAATGTTGTTTTTTTAATCGTTGTTTTGGGGGCCTTCTAGGTTTTGGGGGGAAAGTTTCTTTGCTAAAAACCTTCCTTGCCTGAAGCCTATTTTTGTTGCCAAATTTGGTGTCTCTGCCTTGTAAGGCTTCTCTGCCTAGGACGGTCGTTCGAAGACGAGTCTTCCTTTATATATATAGATTGTATTTCTTGGGCTTGATCTGGATAATTTGTTTTTCTCTCGTATAGCTTTATATTTTGTTATTTGGTTCCGGGAATGTGGCGTAAGATCTCTTTGCCCAGTAGGTCATGAGTTTGAGGCCTGCCCGGGTCGAGGTGGGTGCTCGACCTTTAAGTGTAGCCTGCTGTCGACCTTTGCAACCTGAAAAACAGTTGCATCTGTCAAGTAGGAGATAAAGGTACCACATTAAGTGGGGAGGCAAATTTTGACTGAATTATGAGGCCATTGAAGAACTCCAGGAACGCCGAAGAGTGAGGAAGGAACAACAAGGGACACTGGGAATGATGAGAGATGTGGAGTGCATCAGCTCCCTCTGGTGGCCAGAGTGTGCCTCTGTTTGTCTATATGTGTGTATGTGGAAAGGGCAGGGGTTGTCTGCTAAGTATGTGTACTGTAATCCGCTCTGAGTCCCCTTCGGAGTGAGAAGAATATAAAAAGTAAATAAATAAATTGGTTCCCTCTGTTTATATGTGAGCACAAATATTTTAGAGTACACCTTTGACAGACCACACTGTTTTTCACTACTTTACTTGTAAAGGACATATACATCGATGGTGATGGTGACAACGATGATGATTATGACGATGCATAGATTATTAGTGTAATAAATCACATAACACTGTCACATTTTTGTTCAGTTGTCAGACAAAACTGACCCTTATCTGACCTACTAGTAGTTATATTATGTGTATTTCAGAGTCCATTTTTATTACTTGTATACAAACTAAGATTAAGATCACAGAGCTATTGTGCAGATATGATGGAGCATAAAGAGAGAGAAACAGGGTGCCTCTCTAGATATTATAAGAGGCAAGCAGTGCAGAGAATGCATGTGGCAGAACAGACTGGCAGTAGCTCCAAGAATACACAACCTGAACACTGGAGGATAACAATCACATAGTCCGTTAGTTAAAAATAAGGCATGTTATGTAACAGTATAATTAATCCATTTTTAATAATCACAGCCAAAACATTATTATCATGTGCTTAATTCTGGATCTTATTATGTTTTGAGGGCAAATGATGTTTTCTTTTGCAATCCAAAGAAAGCCTATAACAGAAAATAAATAAAGTATCTCTTAGTAGAAAACAAATCTCAACAAATCTCAACAAATCTGGAATAGGAATGGCTAAATGATTGACGGGAATATGGATAACTGTTTAATAACATAGATTTATGGAGGAACACTGTTTTTAATTTACTTGAGTGTTGAATATTTGCTTGTTTTAATTGTTACTTTAATGATATATGTTTTAAGGATTTATATTGTATGTTTAGGCATTGAATGGCTGCCTTGTTGGCCGCCCTGAGTCCCGTCCCCCCCAAGGGGTGAGAAGGGCAGGGTAGAAGCATTGCAAACAAATTAATTAATTAATTAACATGAAAAAGCAACTGGTGCTTGGTACAAAAGTTACTATCAAGGCCACAACATCCTGACCTCTCTTCTTCCACAGAGTGTTAATCCCTGCTACCGAGAACAGTGTTTCCCAACCTTTTTTGAGCACACTTTTTACATTTGCAAAATCCTGGGGCACACCACCAACCAAAATGACACTCTAACACATATAGTTACATATATGTAATACATATAGTTAATATGTTTTTAAATGTATTTATACACTCAGTGTGAAACCTGGACCTGTTTGGATGAACACAACATAGATATCCTGGCAGGAATGGCAGAAAGACACAAACTTCCCACACAGAACTCCCATAACCAAGAGAAAATACTTTAAGAGTTTGGTGGCCATTGACCTTGGGTTTTGGAGTTGTAGTTCACTTATATCCAGAGAGCACTGTGGACTGAAACAATGTTGGATCAGGACCAAACTTGGCATGAATACTCAATATGCCCAAATGTGAACACAGATGGAGTTTGGGGAAAATAGACCTTGACATTTGGGAGTTACAGTTTCTGGGATTTATAGTTAACACGCAATCAAAGAGCATCCTGAACTCTTGCAACAATGGAATTGAACCAAACTTGGCATATTGAACTCTCATTACCAACAGAAAGTACTGAAAGGGTTTGCTTTGGAATTGACCTTGAGTTTGGAAGTTGTAGTTCACCTACACCCAGAGAGGACAGTGGACTCAAACAATGTTATGTTATGTTGTTGTTTGTTTTCTATCCAGAATCACAATGTTGGAAGGAGGCTCACCACTTTAAGGTCCCTAAAACAGGCATGGGAAAACTTCGCCCTCTGGGGTGCGTTCGACTACAACTCCCACCATTTCTAACAGCCTGAGGCCCTTTCCTGCTTAAGTGGCTGAGGGGGGAAAGGAAAAGGGCCTGAGGCTGCTAGGAATGGTGGGAGTTGGAGTCCAAAACACCTGGAAGGTCCAAGTTTGCCCATGCCAGCTTTTGACAGAGACCTCTTCCCCCCCCCTTCCCCTTCATGCCCTTTCTTCCCCCTCCTGCCGAACACTCACTTTTTTTCTACATTGCCGCTTCTGCCGCCATTTTGATCTGAGGGAGCAGTGTGAGCATGTTCAGGAGGGGAGGGGGGAAGGAGGAAGACATGACTCGTGCGGGCGCTACTGTGCAGACTCGCCCCAGAGCAGAGCGAGGCAAAGCGAGCAGAGCGAGGCTGGGAAGAAGGGAGCCCGAGTGGAGAAGAAAAAGTGTTCGGCAGGAGGGGGAAGAAAGGGGATTGGAGGTTCCCATTTCCCACGACACACCTGATGATCGCTCACGGCACACTAGTTGGGAAACACTGACCTAGAAGATAATAGAAAGGTGTTTGGTAGAGACTCAAGGCCCATCCAGACAGATCTTTAAACATGGGAGTTTTGGTTTTTGAAAGGGGAGTGGCTATACAACATCAGTGCTAAATGCGTACTGAATTGCTGCAAAGAAGGGAAAGGGTGAGATAAAAAGGTCCTCTGTCGCTGGCCAAAAGATGTGCACCTTCATATGTCTGTGTGACCCCGCATTCCAAAAAAACATGTGTTTTCCTTCCCTCCCCCGTGTGGAGACTACTCCAGCTGATGTCTCTTTTTAAAAGCCCAAAACAGCTGTCAAATGAATGCACAGCTGATTTAAACAAAGCATGAACAGAGCGCCACTAGAACTCTCACAAACTCTTTTATTTTACACGGTATCATATTAAACAGAGCTTTAATAAATAATTAGGGAAGGAAGATATTCAGCATAAGTTTTTTTATTCACTCTATTATGTGCTGAATCTCATATGCACACATGCAAATAGACTTGTATTTATTATATGCAAACATGCACATATAGGAATCAGTGCATAGCTATATATATTTATACTTCTGGCAGATGTCCCCCATCCACCCTCCATTTTATCTTGAAGGGAGGGAGGCCAGTGAGGATGGTTGTGGTGTCCCAGCCTAGTTTGGTGTTCCAGCCTAGTGGTCAGAGACAGGCACCGGGGGTCCCAGCTTCTCCGGATGAGAATGGGGATAATGGGTGGCCAGATGGATATGGGTCTGCAAATGAAGAATTAGCATGGGACGATGGATGGTTACATGGATATGGGCCTGAAGATGAGGATAGCGATGAGTTCATGGAAGTCAGTTAGTGAGAGGCCAAGCGACCTTGATTCTGACGAGAGCTTCTCTACTCCCTTGCCAGATGAGCAAGCCGGGGAATGGGAGGATTCGGTTTCTCAGGATGATAGCACAGCACCTGGGGCCGCTAATGAGATGAAATTTGACAGGAGGGCCAGCATCTGAGCTTCTAGGAGAAATTGGGGCCTGAGAAAGGGGGTGGGTACATAGGAAATAGTTTCCTTTGTTTTACTTCTATTTTACTGTTCTATGACTTACAGTGTGAGTCGCCCTGAGCCCTCGGGAAAGGGCGACTAATAAGTCGAATAAATAAATAAATAAATAAATAAATCAGATTGTGCCCAGGTGATTCTCATCAGACCTGAAGCTACGTTTGGTTCGGAAAGGACTATCGTTCATGTCTCCAAGTTCACGGAACCGCCAGAGCGGTTTGTCACAAGTTTCACGTTGACTGCGAGAAGCGGTTTGCCTTGTTCACGGACTATCGCCTCCGTTGGGATTTCAGCCAATTGAGTTTGCAGCTCGAGAACTTTATTGGACTATTTTTGGACTTGCTTTGATTGCTTTATTCTTTCATCTTTGGACTATTCTTTATCCTTATTCTAAATAAAGGTACATTTATTGCATCTGCCTGGTGTGTGTGATCTAGGGGGAACTGCCAGCATTCTGAGGTGCAACAACGGTGGGGGAAACCCAGGAACTGGCAGGTCTGTGGGGGGACCTCCTCTGAGGTCCTGGTTTGTTTTGTTTTTTGTCCCTCTTTTTAATCCTGGATTTTGATGCTGCCTGGAAGTGCCCTCAGTTCCAGTAGCACTGGGCAATCTGGGACTAAGAGATATGGTAATTTTAAATTGCCCATCTGAAAACAAGGGAAGGGAATAAGAGAGGAGATGCTAGTGAAATCTGGGGAGATGGCTTCCTCAGACAACCAATAATATGTTAACTATGCAGAACCCCATGTTGCTTTGTACCTTGCATGTAGCATATTCAAAATATGTGAGCTGTTCTCTAATTGGAGCTCAAATATGTACAAGGCTTTCTTATTGGCGCAGCTGTACATTTTGAGTGCATTTGTGCCTATAGATCCACCTGTACAAACATGTGTGAGCCCTATTCAGATGTTCACAGTAGAAAGGGGGCATGGAATCAAAGACTCAAAGAATCCTAATGACTGCAAAACCATCTAGTAGCCCAACCCCACTGCATACAAGATTGTAAGTGAAGTTCAGCTCCCAGTGTGCATCATTTTACAGATACTTCCACAGAATTACTTTTGATGTTTTAAAAGTCCATGTCTTCCTGATTTCAGTGTTATTTCTATCACAAACTCCAAGCTAAAGCTTTTTCACCTTACCTGAAAACCTTTTTTTTTTCATCATTTCACCCTTTTGTTTTCTGTGTTCATACCTAGCTTGAAGAAATTTAATCTACTGCACAGCTTTGTCACGTCTTTGTGATTTTTTTTTTGACTGGGCTTAATACATCCATTGTCCTATTTTTGTATTAAATAAAAATAGATCTGTATGTCCTGACATTCACCCTACTGGGACCTAAGCATGAAGTTTCCTTTTCCAATTACTTTCACACTTTAAGAATCTTGGCAAGGGCCAGGCTTCGGCCTCTTTGTATACTTTTGATTCCAAGAGCATATTACCTGACTAGCTTTTCTGTGAAGCTTCTAGCGCTATCTACAAGTTCTTTTTGAAACCAGGTGCTAATATGGCTGAATAGCCTTTGACAGGCTTGCTTTAGTGTTATGATGCTCAAGTTCTAGTTATGGCATTAACTAGCAGAAAGACCTTTGAGAGAATCAAGAATTTACATAGATTAGTTAGTGAGTATGCAGTTCTATTTTGTAAAGTGCTTAGGAGTTATGTGCCTTATTGTACACAGTAGAAAACCTCTGCAGGGAGCCATAATTAGCCCATGTTAAAGCGTTATTGTATATCTGCTTTTGCTGTAGCACATGAAATAACCTTCACTTTCTGAATGACGTGGAAAGAAGCTTCCAGGAAGGAAAACTCAGGAAGAGTTACGTGTTTGTTCCTGCTATAGTACTCTGTGATTTTAGGAGGCAGCTATAAATGTCAGGCCCGGATTAACACCCTTTTGCGCCCTAGGCTACACTTTGGAATTGCGCCCCATTTAAGCCAACCTCTACCGCACCCCCGCACCCCCAACATCCTTTCATCTGCAACATCCTTAGGGCCCCGCATCCAGCTCTCCCGGTGTGGTCCCACTACGTCCGCCACAGGAGTTTCCAACTCAGCAGGCACTATGGATTCGGGCATGGGGGGAGGCGCCTCCTCCCCGATGCCGGGGCTTGAGGCACTTGGCTCCTACTCAGTATCAGGGATTGTGCATGCGTTGTAGTCAGCAGCTGTACCAATGCCGCACTTCTCCCCGGTACCGGGGCTTGTCGCGTTGGGCTTCTCTCCTGTACTGGGGTTTGCGCATGTGCCGCAGCCAGCAGTTGCGCTTCTCTCTCCAGTAAGGAGGAGTCTTCTTCTTGTGTTGGAGGAGGAATACCAGATTTCATGGTGTTAGGGCATGCGCAGACTGCACAATAGAGTTTCCTGTACTTGCACTGAAGGAGCCAGCAAGTAGATGCTGTTGGCATCGAGAGAGTTAATTGTTACTCCTGTCAACGTCGACACCAGTGTCGAGAGCCCCTGTGCATATGCCGTTTGCGCAACAATAGCAGAGGCAGGAGCTGGTATTCAGGAAGGGGCAGGGGCGCCGCTGAAAAGGAGGACCTCCGGTATCCTTCCTTCCTCATCTCCATGTGCGTTGCATTTTTATTTGTTTCAACATATTTTTTTGGTCTGTGATCTGCGCCCCTCCCCCTTGGCTTGCACCCCTAGGCCTTGGCCTAGGTTGGCCTTATGGGTAATCCTGGCCTGATAAATGTTCTAGCCTTGCTCTAACTGTCCATCCAGACAGAGAGACCTGTGATTACAGTAGCAGGATGATATATACATGTATGATCTTTGGCCATTTGCCAGTGAAACAAGGTATGGTGTCTGGATACAGGTGGTAGAATAAATTGAGAAGCAGAGTCCTAAGTATTGAAATTTCAAAATATTACAGAAACAACACCCTATGGGATAATCAAATTCATCCTCATTAGGAGAAAAAGCATATGGTACAAGAGAATAGAATAACGGAATCATAATGACTGCAAAAACCATCTGGTTCAACCCCCTACCATACACGTTTATAAGTAAAGTTAAACCCCAGTGTGTATTACTTTACAGTAATTACTTTTGATATTTTAAAAGTCCCTTATCCTGGGGAATTTTATAATATATCAATGATTTGTTTGTTTGTTTGTTTGTTTGCCACACTTGTACCCCACCCTTCTCACCCCGAAGGGGACTCAGAGCGGCCTTAACAAGGTAGAGATTCGATGCCACACATATACATTACATACATACTGGTAAATAAACAACACATTAAAAACCAAACAATTAAAAACAACAATATGACAATCCAAGTCATATTCCAGGGCTGTTCCATTCATCATTGTATTATTTCATAGTTCCTTACTGCTCTGTTCAAATTTCCTGACCGAAGGCTTGGTCCCAAAGCCACATTTTTAACTTTTTCCTGAAGGTCAAGAGGGAGGGGGCTGACCTGATTTCATATTGGAGGGAGTTTCACAGACGAGGGACCACCACTGAGAAAGCCCTGTCTCTCGTTCCCACCAATCTCATCTGAGAAGGAGGTGGGATTGAGAGCAAGGCCTCCCCTGATGACCTTAGCCTCTGAGGAGGGTCATAGAAGGAGATCAGTTTGGACAGGTAGGCTGGGCAGGAACTGTTTAGGGCTTTATAGGCTAAAGCCAGTACTTTGAATTGTGCTCGGCTGGCATGGAGCTGACTTAACAGGAAGGTTCGGGTCCAACTTGCCTGTCCGAACGCATCTCTCCCTATGAACCATCGAGGTGTTTAAGATCATCTGAAGAGGCCCTGCTCTCGGTCCCGCCTTCTTCGCAGGCGCGACTGGCGGGGACGAGAGACAGGGCCTTTTCAGTGGTGGCTCCTCAGCTTTAGAACGCCCTCCCTAGAGACATCAGATTGGCCCCCTCCCTCCTGACATTTCGCCAGAAAGTCAAGACCTGGCTGTTTGAGCAAGCATTTGCTGATGAAATATAAAGGTTTAATTAAATATATGGAATGACGACAATGTGACGGAAACTGATTTCAACATGACGCTGAGACTGCAATTGTATGTTTTTAATTGTTAATTTGTTGTTATATGGTTATTTGTTTGTTTGTTTGTTTGTTTGTGTTGTATTGAGGGCAGAGACTGCCTTGTGTAAACCGTCCCGAGTCGCCTTCGGGCTGAGAGGGGCGGTATAGAAACGTGATAAATAAATAAATAAATAAAGGTTGTATGCTCCAGTGAGCAATCTGGCTGTGCCCATTGGACCATTTGAAGCTTCTGAACAGTCTTGAAAGGCAACCCCATTAGACATTAATGTGCAAACCTTTTATATACAGTCCAAATATATGTTTAAATGAAATAAACTGCTTTCCCCCATTGATTTCAAAGCTCTTTGGGGATAGTAAATAAGAGGAAATTAGCATAAATCCCAAATTAACTCCATTAAAAAGCACAAAAAGCATGGATTACCAGACACGATATGTCAGATTATGGTTTTTTTATATATATAAAAAATACCCCAAACCTTAGGCTAGTTTCTGTGTGGTACACCATAGATATATATCTAAAAAGAAATCTTACTAGTCCTATTGGCTATGATACAAATCCTGGAAGATCCCAGCCAATAACTATAAATTAGCAGCATAAGCAAACACACTGCAGGGCATAGAACATCTCCACTCTAAATATGCATAATCATCCAATCACCCTGCAGTGCTCTCTTTTGAAATAATATTAAAACATACTGGAACACCACCGTGTGGTGATAAACACCTTAATATTAATGACAGAATGTGACTCTGCATTTTGTAGCATTCGATATGCTACTGAACTGCAAATCCTGGCAACTCTCACCAGCATAAATATTGGCAAAAATGTTGGGAGCTATAGGGCGACAAGTTTTGCAGGACTACACAATTCCCATATCTTAATTCTAGTATTTATAACTTCTCTTGCTGATCATTATTAACCTGTTCATAAATGTCAAGTAACACAATATGTAATCAAAAAATGCTTTATCAGTTGGAAAAGTAAGAAAGTCTCTTTTCTAAATGTTTCCAAAATGCTTGAAAAGTTTGGATGATTGCAAAGTGTTCATGATATTCTATCTCACTGTCTATAAAATGACTGAACAATAATGTACAGCTTAATTTGGGGAAAAATTTCATTGATTTGAGGATGAAATTTTGTTTGAACCACAACTGTTTACTGGGAAATTAATTAATAGCATATTTGCTATATGGCTGCTTCTTAATGGATTCTAGCAGTTCCTGACTTTACGTTTTTTAAATTTTGTGATGGATAATTTTTATAAGAATTTAAGAGGTATTTGATCCCATCTGATCCTGGAAGCTAAGCAGAATCAGCTGTGTTTAGTATCTGGATGGAAGGCCACCAATGAATATCAGGTGCTGCAGGCTGTATTTCAGAAAAACCGGCAAAACCATGCTAAGCATTCCTTGACTTAGAAAACCCGGTGGAATTCATGAGGTAGCCATAACTTGACAGGCAAGCTGAAGGTATATCTTATACACATTAGTAAGAATGCACAGTTTTTATTTAAGCTGAGCTAATTAAAAAGTCATATAATACTCCTGTGTTTTAGGCCAGTTCATCAAAACATATGAGTAATCAATAGACGTGCCAGATATTGTTCTTTCAAAATGAACCTCCATCAAAATATAGTACTCATAAATATTAATTTACAAGAAAACCACAATAGGATGCAAAGTATACCGAAGACAACAAAATGTAACCAATTTAAATTTTAAGTTCATTGTGACGTAGCATGCGGTCCTCTAGAACAGTGTTTCCCAACCAGTGTGCCATGGCACACTAGTGTGCCGTGAGCGATCATCAGGTGTGCCGTGGGAAATTGGCACTCTCCCCACTCCTAGCAGCCCCCTCACAGGTTTCCAAGAAACAAATTGAGCCTCTCTGCGTGGAAATGTTGTGGGTTTTTAAAAACTATTTTACTGGATTTTTGCCCCCCCTCGAACTGTTTATAACAGCTTCATGACATCCATAGTTAACTGAAAGCAAGTTTCACTCAGAGTGAAATTTCACAAACGACTGGAGAACAAGCTCTATGAAGAGCGGCTTGAAGAGCTGGGCATGTTTAGCCTGAAGAAGAGAAGGCTGAGAGAAGACATGATAGCCATGTATAAATATGTGAGAGGAAGTCATATATATGTTGTGTTCATCGAAACAGGCCCAGGTTTCACACTGAGTGTATAAATACATTTTAAAACATATTAACTATATGTATCACTGTGTTAGAGTGTCATTTTGTGTCATTTTGGTTGGTGGTGTGCCCCAGGATTTGGTAAATGTAAAAAATGTGTCGCGGCTCAAAAAAGGTTGAAAAACACTGCTCTAGAAATTGTATACTCTTAAAAGGTTACAAAATGCTACTTTCTAAAAAAAGAGGTACGTGATTTCATTTTCCTTCTTGAAGTAAAATCTTGATACTCCACTGAATGCATTGAACATCAATGTAAACATTAGAACACAGCTGAAACTTTGTTACATTCACATCCCTTTTGTTCTACTAGGTTCAAGGTACAAGCTTGTTAACAGTTACTGAGAACGAACATCACTGGACACCATGGGGTTTACTTGTGAGAAGGCAAAACTATTGAACTCCCGCAAACATGGACATTGATTTTTCAACACTGAACATTTCTAATAATTAAATCATGCCTAAACTTCTCTTAAAGCAGGGGCAGGAAACATGTGACCCTTCGGGTGCTGAACTGCAACTTCCATCAGTCATAGCACATTGAGGCAGTGGGAAGGGAAAACAGGAATTCTTTTCGAAGTGCCACATATTTGTGATTCCTGTTCTATTATAACAATAGAGGCCATGCGATTGAGAACACTGCTGCACTGGGCAGGGCACGTCTCTAGGATGGAGGACTACCACCTTCCAAAGATACTACTCTATGGTGAACTCGCCCCGGGTCAGTGCAAGAGAGGGGCCCCAAAAAGAGATATAAGGACTCCCTGAAACAACATCTCAGGCTCGGCCAGATTGATCACCAACAATGGTCCACCCTGGCCTCACATCGGGAGGCATGGAGACGCACTATCCACAATGCTGCGGCCTCTTTTGAGAACGGGTCTCAAAGAGAAACGGCAACGCAGAAAGAACCGCAACTTGGAAACAACATCACCCAAGGAGACTTTCTGCTGTGCTTTCTGCAACTGAACTTGCCTTTCTCAGATTGGCCTTTTTAGTCATCAACGCGCTTGTAAAAAGCGTGGGATGAGTCCTTCCTAAGAATCTTCGTTCGCGAAGTAATGCCAAGACACTAAATAGTAGAAAACTACACAGCCCTAGATATGTATTATTAGCTTCCAAGAGATATACATTTTAAGGCCAGCGATCTTAATATGTGTACATTTGATAACCTGTATTGTGTTTTATATGTGACTTTTATCTGTATTGTATTTTTCTGTATCTGCCTAAGGTTTGTTAACTGAAATAAAGGCAATTGATTGATTGATTCCTGTTCTAAACATCTTAAGACAAGTGTCCCCAAATAAAGGCCCCCGGTCCAGATGTGGCCCTCCAAGGTCATTTACCCAGCCTCAGTCCTAATCCTTAGGTGTGGGTTTGCACTAACTCAGAAACTGCTTAAAGGCACACAAGAACAACGATCCTAATTAATTGGGATTGTGGAGGATAAAAAACTGCATGTTAAAATGGGCACAAAATTTTGGCCATGAGGTTCCTTTAACTCTTTGGGAAAGACTGTGGAACGTTCATTGGAGGTATACCTACTTCTACGATCTCAAGGAAAATAACATAAAAATATTTCACAGATGGTACCTTACGCCTTAAAAAAATTCCAAATATAATAAAACCTATAATCATAGGTGCTGGAAGTCTAAAACAGAGATCGGAAACTTTTTCCACATGTGGTGGAATTGTAAAAAAGTTCATAAATTCTGGGGGGAAATACATAAGGAAATGCAAAATATATTAAATGTAAAATTTCAACTGAAGCCAGAATATTTATTCCTGGGCCTGTTAGACTTTGACTTAGATAAGAATACTGGGAAAAAAAGTCTACTGCATCACAACAGCCAGGATGACCCTGGCAAAGAAATGGAAAGATGAGAACCTGCCGAATCCAGAGGATTGGACATTCAAACTCTTCAAAATTATGAAAATGGACACCTTAACCCATGCGGTGACTCAAGAAACTAACATCAAGAATACAGACTGGACTAGGGTGAGAGTATACTTAAAACAAAACAAGTTTGATTGGTGGATTGATATAGAACTTTAAGACTTATCTATATGTTAAGATATAGTAAGGGTGATATAATCATAGTAGATCGGTTATAAGGTGACAAATGTATTGGAGTCACTAGTGTCAATACATTAAATAGAGCAGTGTTTCACAACCAGTGTGCCGGGGCACATTAGTGTGCCGTGAGCGATCATCAGGTGTGCCGTGGGAAATTGGAACCTCCAGGAAGGGGGGGGGGAGTCTAGTGTGTTGAAGTATAAAAACCCTAAGAAACCTACCTCGATAAAGGCACTCCATGTGTGTTCATAGTTGAGCATATTGAGTTCATGCCAAGTATGGTCCAGATCCATCATTATTTGAATCCACAGTGCTCCCTGGATGTAGGTGAACTACAACTTCCAAACTCAAGATCAATTCCCAAGCAAACCCTTTCAGTACTTTCTCTTGATAATGAGAGTTCAATACGCCAAGTTTGGTTCAATTCCATTGCTGCAAGAGTTCAGGATGCTCATTGTTTGTGTGTTAACTATAAATCCCAGAAACTGTAACTCCCAAATGTCAAGGTCTATTTTCCCCAAACTCCATCTGTGTTCACATTTGGGCATATTGAGTATTCATGCCAAGTTTGGTCCTGATCCAACATTGTTTGAGTCCACAGTGCTCTCTGGATATAGGTGAACTACAACTCCAAAACTCAAGGTCAATGCCCATCAAACTCTTATAGCATTTTCTCTTGGTTATGGGAGTTCTGTGTGGGAAGTTTGGGTCTTTCTGCCATTCCTGCCAGGATATCTATGTTATGTTCATCGAAACAGGCCCAGGTTTCACACTGAGTGTATAAATACATTTTAAAACATATTAACTAAATGTATTACTGTGTTAGTGTCATTTTGTGTCATTTTGGTTGGTGGTGTGCCCCAAGATTTTGCAAATGTAAAAAGTGTGCCGCGGCTCAAAAAAGGTTGGGAAACACTGAAATAGAGGATATATGGGGCAATCTGCAAAGTTGGGTGTACTCGTGTCATGTTTGTCTCGTAAGGGTGTTTGTTTATTTATGTTGTCTAATTTTGTATTGTTTCTGCGTTTTGTTCGGGTGTCTATTGATGTTTTTAATTTTTGGAAATTCAATAAACATTATTCTTAAAACAATCCTAATTAATTGGACTATTTCATCAGCCAAAAGCAGACCCACACTTCCCTCTCAAACACTGATAAGTTTGTTGGTTAAATGCTAATCAAGGTGGCCAGTAGCAACACTGACACTTGCCTCAAGCCAACGGCAACATTCACACCTGCCTCCAGAAGACAAGAGTTCTTTCTCCCACCCTGGACATTATTCCACAGGTTTATAAACCCCACTTGCTTAGATTCTAACAGACCTCACAACCCCTGAGGATGCCTGCCATCAATGTGGGCAAAACATCAGGAGAGAATGCTTCTGGAACATGCCCATATAGCCCAGAAAACTCACAGCAACCCATTAGTTAAAATTGGTCTAAATACTATATTGTCCTTTTATGGATTTCTTGCACTACAAATCAAGGATATGCAGTGTGCATAAGAATTTGCTCATGTTTTTTCGAACTATAGTTCACACCCTCAATAGTCCAAGGCCCTCTGCTTTAAAAGTCTGAGGACCCTTGCCTTAAGAGATGCATAAATCTTCTAAGATCACTATCACCTGATGTAAAAGTAATTTGAATCGTATTCAATGGTGGTTATTCTTCCGACACCAAACTCTTTTAATAATAATAATAATTTATTTGTAGCGTGCCCTATCTTTCCTAGGGGAATTATAATAATCAAATAATAATCAATTATTATGTATGTATTTCTCTGAGCAAATGTACCCCAACACAAGATGAGGTTTTTTTCCACTATTTGTCCATAAAAAGCCATTTCGAAAGGTCATTTTAATTTATTCAGGCATCTGCCTCAGAAACTGGTTTCATTACAGACTTCAAGAAATCCATTTTAAATAGCTGCTCAAATATTTGTCTTGCGAAAGGTCAGAATGGTATTTAGCCTAGTAGTCATTGCAGCTGTATACAAAGTAGAGGGGATCGTGCATTTTTGATTTGCAATAAAATAATTTGGGGTAAACAAAGCCATATTCCGCCAAGATCTGTAGACCTCGATTCTCTAAATGTTCTCAGAAAGATGGGGAATTGCAAGAAGATGAGAAACAAGGGAAAGATCTCATTGATGGGGCTTGGGGCAATTACAAATAAGACTCTTCTCATCCTTTTAGACCAGGGGTGCTCATTAGGTAGATCGCGATCTACTGGTAGATCACGTAGAGCGTCCTGGTAGATCGCATGCAGGGCGGGAGGAAGGCTCAGTCCCGCCCTGCAGGCTCCTGACGCCGCCCAGGTGCAGAAGGAGGTTGGACTGGATGGCCCTTGGAAGTCTCCTCCTATTCTAGGAACCCACTGTTATTATTATTATTATTATTATTATTATTATTATTATCAGAGGCTGAATGGCCATCTGAGAGGAATGCTTTGATTGTGTTTTTCTCTTATGGCAGAAGGAGGTTGGACTGGATGGCCCTTGGAGGTCTCCTTCTACTCTAGGAACCTGTTGTTGTTGTTACTATTAGTAGTAGTAGCAGAGGCTGAATGAATATTATTGTCATAATTATTATGAATAAATTCAGGGGTTTATTATACTCACACTTAGTTGAATTCAGTCTCAAAATATATTATATGGCTCTCACTGAAATAAATTTCCAAATATTTTGCTTTTATGGCTCTCTGAGTAGTGGGTAGGTAGATCATTTTGATTTGGTTGTTTTATAAGCAGCTCGCAAGCTGAAAAAGTGTGAGCACCCCTGTTTTAGACCATGCATGGGCTTCAACTCCCACCTTTCCTAACATCCTCAGACCCCTTCCTTTTCCCCCTCAGCTGCTTCCGATGGGACTCCATGTGCCGTAGAAACATAGCCCTAAAACCAACTCCAAGTGGCAGAAAGCAGTGGAAAGAGGGACCTTGCTGTGGAATGGACATGAGATGGCTGGTCGTCCTAGAAGATGGGGAAAGATGAGAGGGAACAGGGTAAGACTGTTCCCCCCACTTTCCCACCACTCATGGGATAAGGTCCTATGAAAGAATTCCCCAGCAGCTATAGGCATGAGATGCTTATGTTTTGTAGGTCCAGGCTGAGTATTTTGTTGCACTGTCTGAAGGCTAATGTGAGTGTTTTGTTTGTTTCGGAACAATAGTCCAATCACATTTCAAGAGGGGGTGGGATAAATCGAGGCCCAGTGATGGATGAACCAGCTCTTTCTCTGCTTACTCTTTTGCTTGTCTATCATATTCAGACCCCACTTCAAGTGCCACCTCGGAGTTGGTTGAGGTAGGCAGGATTTCCCTGGGTACTGGTTGTGGGGGGTCGGGAGCAGGTCAGGGTTTTGCCCTCCCTTCTGCTCGAGATCCCCGTGCACAACTGGTGGGCCACTGTGTGATACAGAATGCTGGACTAGATGGGCTGAGGTCCGATTCAGCATGGCTCTTCTTATGTTCTTATGTAGTTAAAAGGAGTTTCAAGGCTGTTAGGAATGTTGGGAGTTGAAGTCCAAAACACCCAGAGGGCCGAAGGTGGCCCATGCCAGGTCTAAAAACGATGGAGAAACTTCAGCACACAAAAATAAATGCTGACTAGGCAGGGCCAAAGCCGACTTTAACATAGCCCCTCCTTCCCCACTCCAACTATCCAATGACTAGCATAGGGCTCTTCCCGAGGAAATTCTACACTTTCAAATAAAGGAGAAGGACATGGGAAGGGAAGGGGATCAAGACGCAAGAGGTGATGGGCAGAAACATTCATATTTCCTGTGATCCACAGTGATCAATCAGCATCCAAAGGCTGGAAGACAAACTCTAAGGATAGTGTGTGCTTTTGAATGCAATGGAAATGCCTAGGCATGGGAAGTCATGCTTCCCACCAGTGAGAGTGACAATCCCAGTGTGACAATACCCTGGCAAATAACTCACCTCCTTTCCCCCCTCAACACACAACTGAAAGCAGCTCTTATTCATCAGGTTGTGATCATAGAGCTCACACTTTAGCGTCTGCATTTGCCGCTATGTCAAAGTGGCTGCTGAGAATGGGTATAGAACTAGCCACAGAAAAGGGGGAGAGATGTTATTGGATGCACACACTGTGCCTGGCGTTGGTTATGGGAAGTCTCCGATTCTTCCTGAACCCTCATTTAACAATCAAGGTCCTTGATGGGGAAAACTAGGCAGAGGCGCGGAATCAATCGCACAGCTTGTCTGGGTTCAATCCATGTTGCTGGCAACCTGAATGAGCAGGGCGCGAACCACAGCCGAAATGTACAATGGTCCTCATTTTCTCCCCCCCTCGCTCCCTTTTTACATGGCTGATTTAGCCCTAGCTGGCAGATTTATGGGCCATTTCTTTTGACAGCTTAACTCCATCCCTGTGTGTGTGTGAAAAAGAGAGTGTGTGTGTGTCTGTCTATATACACATACACAGAGGCATCCAGAAGTTAACTCTCCCTTGCCTGGTAGAACTGAACTGCAGATTCATCCCCAGGCAGTGAAAGGTGAAAATTAGTCCAGAGGCTGGGATAGGATTACACAGCATGGGAGGGAAGGAGGGAGGGAGAGACTGCAGGGGACAGGATGCCAAGGGCTGGCTATCCTGCGACTGAGAGGCAGCTCTTCTTAATACAAAGCCCATTGTGTCGTCCAAGGCTGTCATGGCCGGAATCACTGAGTCGCTGACAATTTTCCAGACTGTCTGGCTTGGTTCCAGAAGCATTCTCTCCTGACGTTTCGCCCAAATCTATGGCAGGCACCCTCCGAGGTTGTGAGGTCTGTTGGAAACTAGGCAAGAGGAGTTCATATATCTGTGGAATAATGTTCAAGGTGTGAGAAGGACTCTTGTTGCAATTGGCCACCTTGAATACCACTGAATGGCTTTGCAGCTTCAAAGCTTCGCTGCTTCCTGCTTGGGAGAGCCTTTGTTGGGAAGTGTACGCAGTCCTGATTGTTTCCTGCCTGGGGTTCTTCTGTTTTCTCCTGGAGGCAACCAGGCTTTGAAGCTGCAAGCCTATTCAATGCTAATCAAGGTGGCCAATAGCGACATTCACACTTGCCTCAAGCAGACAAGAGTCCTTTCTCCCACCCTGGACATTATCCCACAGATATATAAAATCATAGAGTTGGAAGTGACCTCGTGGGCCACCCAGTCCAACTCCCTGCCAAGAAGCAGGAAAGCTGCATTCAAAGCACCCCTGACAGATGGCCATTCAGCCATGTAAACCCCACTTGCCTAGTTTCCAACAGAGCTCACAAGGTGACCAATGGCAACATTCACACTTGCCTCAAGCAGACAAGAGTTCTTTCTCTCATCCTGGACATTATTCCACAGATATATAACATAATACACAATACTTTGTGTATCTTAGTAATAGATATCTGTGTTCTATATGTTGCTTCCTGCTTAGACGCATCCTTCCAGAGAAGAAACAATCAGGGCTAGCTAACACCTCCCACCAAAGAATACCCCCAGGCAGAAAGCAGCCAGGCTCTGAAGCTGCAAGGCCAATCAGTGCTAATCTAGGTGGCCAACTGCAACATTCACACTTGCCTCAAACAGACAAGAGTTCTTTCTCCCACCCTGGACATTATTCCACAGATATATAACATAATACATACTACTTTGTGTATCTTAAAAATAGATATCTGTGTTCTATACTATATGTTGCTTCCTGCTAAGACGCATCCTTCCAGAGAAGAAACAATCAGGGCTAGCTAACACCTCCCACTAAAGGAGAAAGCAGCCAGGCTCTGAAGCTGCAAAGCCAATCAGTGCTAATCTAGGTGGCCAACTGCAATATTCACAGACAAGAGTTCTTTCTCCCACCCTGGATATCCTTCCACAGATATATAAACCCCACTTGCCTCCTTTCCAACAGACCTCACAACCTCTGAGGATGCCTGCCAGAGATGTGGCTGAAACGTCAGGAGAGAATGCTTCTGGAACAGGGCCAGACAGGCCAGGAAAAAGCACAGCAACCCAGTGACTCCGGCCATGAAAGCCTTCAACCACACATTAAGTTGAATATGTTTGTAAGTCGGGACAGGTTCAAACAAGGGTAACCCCATATGTGTGTGGATGGTGAAATCAGGACAGGAAATAAAGAAGAGCACTCAGAAAGCAGGGGAACTCCAGACAGGAAACAAGCGGGGCCAGCTAACACCCTGATATATAAATCCCACTTGCCTAGTTTCCAACAAACCTCACAACCTCAAGAGCAGACCTGGGCAAACTTCGGCCCTCCGGGTGTTTTGGACTCCAACTCCCACAATTCCTAACAGCCCTCAGAAAGCAGGGGAATTCCAGACAGGAAACAAGCAGGGCCGGCTAACACCCTGAGTTTATAAACTCCGCTTGCCTAGTTTCCAACAAACCTCACAACCTCAAGAGCAGACCTGGGCAAACTTTCGGCCCTCCAGGTGTTTTGGACTCCAACTCCCACAATTCCTAACAGCCCTCAGAAAGCAGGGGAATTCCAGACAGGAAACAAGCAGGGCCGGCTAACACCCTGAGTTTATAAACTCCGTGCCTAGTTTCCAACAAACCTCACAACCTCAAGAGCAGACCTGGGCAAACTTTCCCCTCCGGGTGTTTTGGACTCCAACTCCCACAATTCCTAACAGCCCTCAGAAAGCAGGGGAATTCCAGACAGGAAACAAGCAGGGCCGGCTAACACCCTGAGTTTATAAACTCCGCTTGCCTAGTTTCCAACAAACCTCACAACCTCAAGAGCAGACCTGGGCAAACTTCGGCCCTCCAGGTGTTTTTGGACTCAACTCCCACCATTCATAACAGCCAGCAGGCTGTTAGGAATTGTGGGAGTTGGAGTCCAAAACACCTGGAGGGCCGAAGTTTGCCCAGGTCTGCTCAAGAGGATGCCTGCCATAGATGTGGCTGAAAGGTCAGGAGAGTTGGCTTCTGGAACAGGGCCAGACAGCCCGGAAAACTCACAGCAACACAAAGCCCATTGTGAAGGAGGGAGGGAAGAAGAGAGAGAGAGAGAGAGGGGGAGGAAGAGAGAGGGGGAGGGAGAGAGGAGAGAGAGGGAGAGGGGGGAGGGAGAGAGAGAGAGAGAGGGGGAGAGAGAGAGAGAGAGAGGCTGCAGTGATAGGTCTGTCTCTCTGCTGTAAAGCCAGGGCTGTGCCTGTCTCACTCTTCCCTTGGCGAGACCGCAGACAAAACACCTCTGTAAAAGCCCCCCCTCCAACTCCAAACCCACCCAATGAAATCCAATTGAAGTCCCCAAGCAGCAGGCCTACCTTGTGCCAGAGCTTGCAACATGTGGAGCTGAAGCAAGAGAAACGCCCCCCATCCCCGCCAGAAGCAGCCGCCGCCGAAGTTTAACTTTATTCTCGCCCGGTTTGGCAAGCGATTCCCATTCCTCCTCCTATTATTCTTCCTCGTCCTCCTTCTCCTCCTCCTCGGCATGGCTTCTTCGTTCCCTCTTTCCTCCCCACCGAAACCCTCCTCGGTGGTCCCAAGCTTCCCAACTTCTCCGGGGCTTCTTCCTCGGCGCATGGCTGCCTTGCAGGGAAGGGTTGCACCAAAACAAGCAGGCAGGAATGAGAAACACATGTTTTCCTCTGGACTTCCCAACAGAGAGAGGAGGAAAATGAGTATTTGGGGGGTGGGGGGTAGGTGGTGATGATCGTGGGGCTCCGCGCCTGTTTGTGTCAAGTTTCCCGGCGTCAGTCTTTCAACCGATTGGAGTTCTTCATCATCATCATAAGGAGGAAGAAAACACACACACACACACACAAATCCGTGCGTGGACTTAAAAGACCGCCGAGGAGGAAGCAGCAGCGAGCAGGGCCATCTCGGCAAGGCAGTGGCACTCAATCACATACCGCAAAGATGACGGAAACTGGTCCCCTTGGGGAGGAAGGAAGCAAGCAGAGGGAAGGCTCCTGGCTCCATCATCATCACCATCATCATCACCACCTTCCTCCTCCAAGCACAAGTTCTCAATCCGCCGGCTCGAGCCAAAGCAGAAAGCGAGTGACTCGATCCGGAGTCCAGATTGGGGGGTTTAAACCCGATTTCCCTTCTTCTCCTTCGGCTCCTTCCGCCCTGAAGGGATGGCATCAACGGCGGGGAAGATCCATAGCCAGCAGGTAAAGAGGGAACCGGCTCCTTGCCCGCTGCTCTCTCTCTGCCTGCTTGCCGGCTCGCTTTGCAGTTGCAACCAGTTGAAGGAAGGGATGGGTCTCTCTCTCTCGCTCTCTCTCCCCAACTCTGTCTCTCTCCAATGAAGGTGGGGGAGAGAAACCTGATCAGATCTCCCTCCCCAGAGGAAGGCGATGGGAAGCAGCAGAGGGAGGGAAGCCGGAGCTCCCCTCCGCCAGCAGCGTGTCCCCAGCAGCTCCACGCAGGCAGGCAGGGTTTCTGGGTCAACGGCGCAGACCCGGGGACCCAAGCAGGAGGAAAGTACTGGAGGCAAAGCAAGGCGGGAGGGAGGGACTGGGAGGGGGTTGGCGCCGGAGACGCAGCAGCAGAGGCAGCAGCAGCAGCAACAAGGTGAAAGCGTCTCTTTCTCAAGCTGGGCTCCTGGTTGCAAAAGCCTCAAGGGTTTCTGACACGAGGAAGCTGTCAACAGGAGGAAAGGCAGGAGTAGTAGGGAAGCAATGTAACCAGCGGCAGAAACAATGTATAGATTATAATCCCTTTCCCAGCATCGCCAATCCAACTCTCACCGAGCCCAATGAGGAGGGTTTTCCCTCTGTCCTGGTTTGAAATGGGATCTGCCAACCTTCATAGTAGTGAGGGATGCATTTTTGAAACTCTTTGTGCCAACCTGGCCCCTGGGGGACTTGCCTGAGGCCCCTTCCTCACAGCTGTATACCATCCCATATTATGTGCCTTGAACTGGGTGGACTCAGGGCCCTTCCACACAGCCATATAATAATAATAGAGGGATACATTTTTGAAACTCTTTCCAGCTTTTGGGCCAACCTGGCCCCTGGGGGACTTGCCTGAGGCCCCTTCCTCACAGCTGTATACCATCCCATATTATGTGCTTTGAACTGGGTGGACTCAGGGCCCTTCCACACGCCCATATAATAATAATAATAATAATAATAGAGGGATACATTTTTGAAACTCTTTCCAGCTTTTGGGCCAACCTGGCCCCTGGGGGACCTGCCTGAGGCCCCTTCCTCACAGCTGTATAACATTCCATATTATGTGCCTTGAACTGGGTGGACTCAGGGCCCTTCCACACGCCCATATAATAATAATAATAATAATAATAGAGGGATACATTTTTGAAACTCTTTCCAGCTTTTGGGCCAACCTGGCCCCTGGGGGACTTGCCTGAGGCCCCTTCCTCACAGCTGTATACCATCCCATATTATGTGCCTTGAACTGGGTGGACTCAGGGCCCTTCCACACAGCCATATAATAATAATAGAGGGATACATTTTTGAAACTCTTTCCAGCTTTTGGGCCAACCTGGCCCCTGGGGGACTTGCCTGAGGCCCCTTCCTCAGAGCTGTATAACATCCCATATTATGTGCCTTGAACTGGGTGGACTCAGGGCCCTTCCACACAGCCAAATAATAATAATAATAATAATAATTATCTATATTTATTTGTCACGTTTCTATACCGCCCCTCTCAGCCCGAAGGCGACTCGGGACGGTTTACACAGGCAGTCTCTGCCCTCAATACAACACAGCAACAAGTCACCCCCCCCCCCCAGGCTCAATAATAACAATTTAACAATTAAAAACATACGATTGCAGCCTCAGCGTCATGTTGAAATCAGTTTCCATCACATCGTCGTCATTCCTTATATCCAATTAAGCCTTATATTTCATCAACAAATGCCTGCTCAAATAACCAGGTCTTGACTTTCTTGCGAAACGTCAGGAGGGAGGGGGCCGATCTGATGTCTTTAGGGAGGGTGTTCCAAAGCCGAGGAGTCACCACTGAAAAGGCCCTGTCTCTCGTCCCCGCCAGTCACGCCTGCAAAGAAGGCGGGAACGAGAGCAGGGCCTCTCCAGATGATCTTAAACATCTCGATGGTTCATAGGGAGAGATGCGTTCGGACAGGTAAGTTGGACCCGAACCGTTTAGGGCTTTAAAGGCTAAACCCAGCACTTTGAATGGTGCCCGGTAGCAAACTGGCAGCCAGTGGAGCTGGCACAACAGAGGAGTTGTACGCTCTCTGAATGGCGCTCCTGTTATCAACCTGGCTGCTGTCCGTTGGACTAGTTGCAGCTTCCAAACAGTCTTCAAAGGCAACCCCATGTAGAGAGCATTGCAGTAATCTATACGGGATGTAACCAGAGCATGGACCACCGTGGCCAAGTCACTTCTCAAGGTACGGGCGCAGCTGGCGCACAAGTTTTAACTGTGCAAATGCTGCCCTGGTCACCGCCGAAACCTGGGGTTCCAGGCTCAGCTATATCTATCTATACACATAATAAAAGTGATAAATGTGTATGTATGTATGTGGCGGAGTCCCAATGACCAGGTTTAGGGGGAACTGACATTGATTTATGGGAGTTGTAGTTCACCTGCATCCAAAGAGCACTGAACCCAGCCAACGTTGGATCTGGACCAAACTTGGCACACAGACTCAACATGACCAATTATAGTGTTCGGGGGTGACTGCCCTTGGCATATGGGAGTTGTAGTTCACTCTTATACAGAAAGTACTAACCCCAGCCAACATCAGATCTGGACCAACTTGGCACACAGACTCAACATGGCCAGCTGTGTATACAGGCCTGGTCTAGGGAGGATTGACCCACGGTTCTGGGAACTGAGGTTCATCCACATTGTTGCGTATTTTCTAATGGGAGCACTAATAAAAACTCAATCAAAGACTGAGACCCCTTCCCACACAGCTGTGTAAAAGCCGTATTTGATTAAAGGGCAGTATGGACTCAGATAATCCAGTTCAAAGCAGATATTGTGGATTATCTGCCTTGATATTCTGGGGTTTATGGCTGTGTGGAAGGGCCCTCATATAATTCAGTCTGAAGCAGATAATGTGGTTTATCTGCTTTGATAGTCTGGATTATAGGGCAGTATAGAAGGAGCCCAAGTGAATAGACACAGGGCCCTTCCACACAGCCATATCACCCGGAATATCAAGGCAGATAATCCACAATATCTGCTTTGAACTGGGTTATCTGAGTCCACACTGCCATGTAATCCTGTTCAATGTGGATTTTATACAGCTTGTGTGGAAGGGGCCACACTCTGGCCCCTTCCACACAGCTGAAGAAAATCCCACATTATCTGCTTTGAACTGGAATATATGGCAGTGTGGACTCAGATAACCCAATTCGAAGCAAATATTGTGGAATTTTCTGTCTTGATATTCTGGGATATAGGGCTGTGTGGAAAGGCCCCCAGTTCAAAGCAGGTGTGGGATTTTATACAGCTGTGAGGAAGGGGCTCAAGGTGGAAATTTGTTTCACCTTATTTCTGGTTTTGGCTCTTTCCACACAGCTGTATAAAATCCACATTGAAACGGATATGGCAGTGTGGACTCAGATAATCAATCTGGTTCAAAGCAAGTATTGTGGATTATTGATATTCTGGGTTATATGGCTGCATGGAAGGGCTTCATGAGCAAGCATGCTGTTTATTTATTTACAGCATTTTTACCCCACCCTTCTCAGACTCAGAGCGGCTAACAAAGGCAATCCAATGCCACAATCAATACAATGTAAAACCGTAAATACAAATTTAAACAACAGCAGTGAGATTAAAACAATAATCAACAGCCAATTGAATTAGAACAATACTCCATCCACAATTCCGAATTGATAAGAACAAAGCCATATCCTCAAATCTGTTGCCATTACTAATCCATTCCAGTCAGGTGTTGTTTCAGCTATTGTGCAAAGGTCTGGTCCCAAAGCCAAGACTTCAGCTTCCTTCTGAACGCCAGGAGGGATGGGGCTGAGCGTATTTCGCTTGGGAGCGCGTTCCACAGGCAGGGGGCCACAGCCGAGAAGGCCCTGTCCCCCGTCCCCGCCGGCCGCATTTGAGATGCGGGTGGGAGTGAGAGCAGGGCCTCCCCGGATGATCTTAAATTACAGGGTAGGACGTAGGGGCAGATGTGCTTGGACAAGTAAGCTGGACCAGAACCGTATAGAGCTTTGTAGGTCAAAACCAGCACTTTGAATATTTATTTATTTATTATTTTGATTTATATACCACCTGTCCCAAAGAGGCTCAGTGTAGTTGAGCCGCAGCGTTTTGCACCAGCTTAAGTTTCTGGATTACCGACAGAGGAAGGCCAATGTTAAGGGCGTTACAGTAGCCCAGTCTATAGATGACCGTGGCCTGGATTACCGCGGCTAGGTTGCCACCGGAAAGGTAGGGCGCCAGCTGCCTTGCCTGGCGCAGATGGAAAAACGCCGCTCTGCTCACGGTGGAGACCTGAGCCTCCATCATCACCAGAGGGTCCAGTTGGACCCCCAGGCTTTTAACCAGGGCCGACGGGCTAACCACCTCGCCATCCATTATTGGTAGCTGGAAGTGGACAGGCAACCAGTGGAGCTGATACAGCAGGGGGGGGGGGTGCTCCCTGTATGTAGCTCCTGTTAGTAATCTAGCTGCCGCCCCCCGTTGGATTAATTGCAGTTTCTGAACCATCTTCAAAGGCAGCCCCACGTAGAGTGCATTGCAGTAATCTATACGGGATGTGACCAGAGCATGGATGACTGTAGCCAGATCAGACTTTCCAGCAGGGGGGTGGTGTGCTCCCTTTATGTAGCTCCTGTTAGTAACCTAGCTGCCGCCCGTTGGACTAATTGCAGTTTCCGAACCATCTTCAAAGGCAGCCCCACGTAGAGTGCATTGCAGTAATCTATATGGGATGTGACCAGAGCATGTATGACTGTAGCCAGATCAGACTTTCCAGCAGGGGGGTGGTGTGCTCCCTTTATGTAGCTCCTGTTAGTAACCTAGCTGCCGCCCGTTGGACTAATTGCAGTTTCCGAACCATCTTCAAAGGCAGCCCCACGTAGAGTGTGTTGCAGTAGTCTATACGGTATGTGACCAGAGCATGGATGACCATAGCCAGATCAGACTTCCCACGGTACAGGCGCAGGAGTCTTAACTATGCAAAAGCTCCCCTGGCCACCGCCGAAACCTGTGCGTCGCAACCCTAAAGTTTGAGGAGGCTCCGCTGCTTTTCAGGGTTGTGTACAAGAGAGAACATTAGGTGTTGCGTTGCCAAGATGTGTCACAAACAAACTCACATGTGGACTGCACAGGAGGCCTCTTCAGCTTCCCAACTGCGTCCCTCCAGCTGTTTGGGCCTCCAACTCCCAAAAGCCCTAACGACCTTCTCCAATTGTCAGGAATTTTGGGAGTTGAAGGCCCAAGCAGCTGGAGGGCTGCCTGGTCTAAACTTTTCCTCCTTTGGCCCAGTTTCCCTCAGCCTTTCCCATTTCACTAATTTTATATTTCCTCCCAAATGTATATTTCTCCCACCTTCCAAGTTAGCCTCATTTTGACTTGAGTTGGTTCTTATTTGCCTCCTCCCCTCCTTCCCCCTCCCTTATCCCCCCCCCCCCCACTCCGCGGCGGCGCGAGCGCCTCTCCCGCTCGCTGATTGGACGAGGAAGGAAGGCGCGCGCTTTTCCTTGCCCTAACGGTCGTTCCGGGGCGCGTGCGTGGCCCTCAACTGCGCAGGCGCGCTCCTTATTGGTTGCCTTCCTTGCTTGCTTGCTCGATCGATCGGTTTGCTGCTGCTGCTCGCTCTCTCTCTTCAAAAAGCCTGTTTCCCTTTGAAGTCGCCGGCGGCGGCGCGTGGGCAGAGCCCCCTGCAGGCTTAGAGAGGAATAGCAGCGTTTCCAAAATAATAATAATAATAATAATAAATATTATTATTATTTAGAAAAATCTAATACAGGAATGGGAATAATTTCCTTAACCAAGATATTAAGGAAATTACATGCAACAACAACAATAATAACACTAACAACAGCAACAAATATAACCATGTATACTATGTTATATATACTACAAGTTATACATGTATGTTATATATACTACAACTTATGATATAGTACCATATATATATAAGTTTATATATAGTACCATATATATAATTTTATATATAGTACCATATATAAATATTTTTATATAGTACCTTATATATATATATATATACACACACACATATATATAATTTTATTTTAATATATTATATATAATACTAATAGTATAATATACCGGTAGTGTATTATTTATGTTCTAGTATACTCATTTAGTATATTATATTGTATATTGTATATTATATATTACATGTAATATTTACTAATAATATTGCAGTATAGCGGTATAGAACAATATAGATATATATCATACTAATATTATGCTATGCTAATAATTATAATATATGGTTTGTACATATAATATTGATCATATTATTGTAATACAATATAATATAATAATTATTTATATTACATGTAATAATAGTAATAATATTGCAGTATAGTGGTATAGTACAATATAGTTATATATCATACTAATATTATGCTATTATGCTATTATAATATTTAATATTTATAATATTAAAATACTAATATTATTTATTTATTTATTATTTCGACTTCTAACCCGCCACTCCCCGGAGGCTCGGGGCGGTTCACAAGAAGCATAAAAGCGAAAAGTACAATACACAAAGGGACACACAATACACTAAACAATAACCCAAGGAGGGGGGGGGGAGAAAGGGATACAGGGCCGATCATAATAATGATAATAAGTTGTATGTACATATAATATTGATCATAATACTGTAATACAATATGATATAAAATTATATATATTACATGTAATAATAAATATTGCAGTATAGTGGTATAGTACAATATAGTTATATATCATACTAATATTATGCTAGGCTAATAATTATAATAAGTTGTATGTACATATAATATTGATCATAGTTTTGTAGTACAATATAATAATAATACTATAATTATATATTACATGTAATATTACTAATATTTTAGTATAGTGGTATAGTACAATATAGTTCTATACAATAGTAATATTGTGCTATGCTAATAATTATATGGTATGTACATATAATATTGATCATAATATTGTAATACAACATAATAATATAATAATTATATATAATACATGTAATAGTGCTAATAATACTGCAGTATAGTACAATATAGTTATATATAATACTAATGTGCTATGCTAATAATTATAATATATGGTATGGACATATAATATTGATCATAATATTGTAATACAATATAATACTAAAATAATACAATATAATAAAATAATAATTATTTATATTACATGTAATATTACTAATAATATTGCAGTATAGTGGTATAGTACAATATAGTTATATATAACAGTAATATTGTGCTATCATAATAAGTATAATAAATTGTATGTACATATAATATTTTTCATTATATTGTAATTCTCTCTCTCTCTATATATAGATATATATCATACACACATCATGTATTATTACAACTCATATTGCAGCATAGTGGTATAGTACAATATAGTAATATATAATACTGATATTGTACTATGCTAATAATATAATATGTTGAATGTACATATAACTTGTAAGCCACTCTGAGTGCCCTTTGGGGTGAGAAGGGCAGGATATAAATGCCCTATATAAATAACTAAATAAATAGTGCAAGATAATAATATACTGTACAATAGCAGAATAATTGTATATTAGATATTACAGGTAATATTACTAATCATATTTCAGTATAGTGGTATCATCTATATATATAAAGGAACAGTCGTCATGTGAAGACTACCTCAAACAGAGAAACCTTACAACGCAGAAACACAAAACTTGCCAACAGAAATAGGCCTCAAGCAAGGTACGTTTGTAGCAAAGAAACTCCCCCCTCCAAACCTAAAAGGCCCCCAAAACAACGAGTAAAAAACCTACATTTCCCAGCATCCTCCGGGGCTGCCAAAGACTCCCCCAGCCTCTACATCCTGACAACATGATTGGCTGCCAATAAGGGCGGATTTGCATAACTGCTGTACTGGCCAGCCAACATGAACATTCCGACCCATAACAAACTGTCAGCCAGAGCCTCCTCCAACACTTTCAAATCAGAAGACCATGATGGAGATCAACACCATTCAAGGGGAGCTCTTCTTCCTTTCCCAAAAGATCTCCAGTGGCTTGGAATTCCACATTAATAAGAGGACCATCCAGCAACAATGGGGTTTGCCAAGGAGGGTGCTCCAGCCCCTCTATATGCTGGCTCCAAGGGATGGAGGTCATCACCAAGTACCTTCTGATGCCCAGCGCTGGAAGAGCTCCCTCAGATGGTCTGTCCATGAGGAAAGCCTCATCAAACATTGACCAATGGGTGCAAAAGACACAGAGCAGGACATCTTGAAAAAGAGAGGAGCAGAAAGTAAGCTAGACATGAAGATCTTGTAATACAAGTCTCTTTGTGGAGAGATATAAATATATCTATATAAATTATCTCTCGGCATTACTTCACAAATGAAGATTCTTAGGAAGGATTCATCCCATGCTTTTTACAAGCACGTTGACTAAAAAGGCCAATCTGAGATAGGCAAGTTCGGTTGCAGAAAGCACAGCAGAAATTCTCCTTGGGTGCTGTTGTTTCCAAGTTGCAGTTCTTTCTGCATTGTCGTTTCGCTTCGAGACCCGTTCAGTGTGTCTTCTCGAAAGAGGCCGCAGCATTGTGGATAGTGCATCTCCATGCCTCCCGATGTGAGGCCAGGGTGGACCATTGTTGGTGATCAATCTGGCCGAGCCTGAGATGTTATTTCAGAGATTCCTTATATCTCTTTTTGGGGGTGCCTCTCTTGCGCTGACCCGTGTTGAGTTCACTATAGAGTAGTATCTTTGGGAGGCGGTGGTCCTCCATCCTAGAGATGTGCCCTGCCCAGCGCAGATGTGTACTCAATAGCATGGCCTCAATGCTGGTGATCCCTGCTTGCTCAAGGACAGCAACATTTGTCATGTAGTTGGTCCAGTGTATATTTAGGATTGTGCGAAGACAGCACTGATGAAAGCGTTCGAGGAGTCGTAGGTGTTGGCGATAGGTGACCCATGTTTCAGACCCATAGAGGAGAATAGACAGTACGATAGCTCTGTACACACTGATTTTGGTGCTTTGCCTCAGGTGCTTGTTGCTCCAGACTCTTTTGTGAAGCCTTCCAAATGCACTATATGCCTTTGCTAATCTGTGATCTATCTCTTTGTCAATCTTGACATCTGAAGAGATTATGCTTCCCAGGTAGGTGAACTGTTGAATGGACTTAAGCACAGATTTGCCTATGCTGACGTGGGGATGATGGTGTTCTTCCTGTGGTGCAGGCTGGTAGAGGACTTCTGTTTTCTTCAGGCTGACTTCCAGCCCAAACAGCTCTGCAGCTGTTGCAAAGCAGGATGTCAGGCACTGCAGGGCTGGGCGAAAAGGGCAGCATCGTCAGCAAAAAGCAGCTCATGGACTAGATAGTTTAGAGTCTTAGTGCGAGCCTTCAGACGGCTTAAGTTTATTTATTTATTTATTTATTTATTATTTAAACTTGTGAGTCGCCACTCCCGGGTGGCTCGGGGCGACTTACACAAAATGCAAAATTAAACAGAATAAAACAGCATAAAAACACAATAAAAACACTCAGCGCAATAAGCACACAGTACTATGAACACAATAGTACATCAATATGAGATGCAGAAGTTGAACAAGCTACCATCAGTACGATAGCGTGTATATATATGCCGTCTTCTTCGAGGTCTGCCGTAGCCCTTTGTAGCATCATGCTGAAGAAGATTGTAAAGAGGGTTGGTGCAAGAACACAGCCTTGTTTCACTCCATTAGTTATGAGAAAGGGCTCTGAGAGAGCATCTCCGTATCTGACTTGACCGCGCTGGCCCTCATGTGACAGGATAATCATTTTGAGGAATTTGGGGGGGACATCCTAGTTGCTCCAGGATTTGCCACAGACCTTTTCTGCTCACTCATAATAATAAATAAAATTATTGAATCTGCAAAGTGGACTGAAGTAAGTAAGAAGTATAAATCTGTGACAAGTTGAAGTTATGTGTTAAGTTAGGCAAAGGTCATTGGTTGAAAAAGAAAATGTTGTATACAAAATACAAAATAGTTGACTTAACGTCTTTATTTACCTATTTCCCTTGTTGCTTTGCATGGCTCCTGTGGCAACAAACAAATAAAAACAGTTAAAACAGTGCAAAGATGGAAACACATTAAAACACTCTTTAAAAGCCGTTTAAAACAATTCTTAAAGAGAGCAATTTGAAACATTAAAAGCGATGGGGAACAGATACAACATACCCACGTCAGGTACATATACCGGTTAGTAACAAAATATGTATGCAAAATATAAACAAAATATATTTTGTGTAAGTACTTTGTTTACATTTAGTGTAAATACTTTTTTTACAATTAGTATAAGTATCTATTTGGATATTTTGTACTTGTTCCTCCAAGTTTTTAATGTTTGAAACTACTCTGCTTACAAATATGATATATGTTTCTGGGTTTGATATTTTATTTTATAACTAAATTGTGTGTTTATTTATATTGTGTATTCCAGTAATAGTAAAAGGTCTCGTCCCCCCCAACTCTGGATTTTAGTCCAAATTTTAAAGGGTTTTATCTCAAACTAGCTGCACCTGCCATGCGTTGCTGTGGCCAACCTTTCCTCTCTCTCTTTCTCTCCTTTTCTTTCTTTCACTCCTTCCTTCCTTCCCTCCCTCTTTCCTTCCTTCCCCCTTTTCTTTCCCTTCCTCTTTCCCTTCTCCTTTCTCTCCTTTCTTCCTTCTCTACCTCCTTCCGTCCTTTGCTCTTTGGTTCCTTCCTTCCCTCCTTCCCTCTTTCTCCCCTTCTTTCCTTCTCTCCTTCCTTCCCTCTATTTCCTTCCCTCTTTTTTTTCTTTCCTTCCCTCCTTCTCTACCTCTTTCCTACGTACCCCCATATTTCTTTCCCTCCCTCATTCTCTCCTTCCTCATTCTTTCTCAACCTCTTTCTTTCCTTCCTTCCTTCTCTGCTTTTTCTCTTCATTCCCTCTTTTCTTCCCTCCTTCCTTCTTTTCCTCCATCATTCTCTCCTTTCTTCATTCTCTACCTCTTTCCTTCCTTCTCTGCTTTTTCCTTCATTCCCTCTTTCCTTCCCTCCTTCCTTCTTTCCCTCCCTCCTTCTCTCCTTCCTTCCTTCTCTACCCCTTCCTTCTCTTTTTTCCTTCATTCCCTCTTTCCCCTCCCTTCTTTCCCTCTCTCATTCTCTTTTTCTTCCTTCTCTACCCCTTTCCTTCCTTCCTTCCTTCTCTGCTTGTTTCCTTCATTCCCTCTTTCCTTCCCTCCTTCCTTGTTTCCCTCCCTCATTCTCTCCTTCCTTCCTTCTCTACCCCCTTCCTTCCTTCTCTGCTTTTATCCTTCATTCCTTCATTCCCTCCTTCCTTCTTTCCCTCCCTCATGCTCTCCTTCCTTCTCTACCTCTTTCTTTCATTCCTTGCTTCTTTTCTTTTTTCCCTTTGTTCCCTCTTTCCTTCTCTCTCTCCCTCATTCTCTTTTCTTCCTTCTCTACCCCTTTCCTTCCTTCCTTCCTTCCTTCCTTCCTTCCTTCCTTCCTTCCTTCCTTCCTTCTCTGCTTGTTTCCTTCATTCCCTCTTTCCTTCCCTCCTTCCTTCTTTCCCTCCCTCATTCTCGCCTTCCTTCCTTCTCTACCTCTTTCTTTCTTTCCTTCCTTGCTTCTCTTCTTTTTTCCTTCATTCCCTCTTTCCCTTTTGGGGAGAAGTTTCAGGGCCTTGGATATCTCATTTAAAGTTTGGACTAAAACCCAGAGTGGCTCCATTCTGGACTGGTGCTGGGTCACAAACCATAAGCTTCTCATCCTTGGAAGAGTTTTCAGGAAATGCACTTTTTGAGCCCTTGGAAACAAATATGGCATTGGTACATGGGACACTGGTTCCTCACATCAGATACCACTAGATAAGGTAAAGGTTTCCCCTGACATTAAGTCTAGTCGTGTCTGGCTCCGCAAGGTGGTGCTCATCTCCATTTCTAAGCCAAAGAGCCGGCGTTGTCCGTAGACTCCTCCAAGGTCATGTGGCCGGCATGACTGCATGGAGCGATGTTACCTTCCTGCAGAAGTAGTACCTATGGATCTACTCACATTTGCATGTTTTTGAACTGCTAGGTTGGCAGAAGCTGGGGCCAACAGTGGGAATTCACCATATTCAAAGCATCAACCTTTCGGTCAGCAAGTTCAGCAACTCAGCGGTTTAACCTGCTGCACCACTAGGCAGCATTTCTCAACCTGAGCGTCAGGACCCCTTGGGAGGGGGGTCACGAGGGAGTTTCAGAGGGGTCACCAAAGACATCAGAAAACATATTTCTGATGGATTTAGGAACCCCTTCGGCAGACAAACCAGAAGATCTCTCCACCTGTCCTTCTCTTCCTTTTTGGAAACAGATGGTAAATCCTCCCACCAAAAGCCGTCCTCCACTGTGATTGGCTGGTCTCTCAGCTGGCCTCTCAGCATGGGGAGGGCTGTTTCTGAGACTCCAGACAGGGAGGAGAGAGCAGGAGTGCTCGGCGCATGGCAGCATGGTGCACATCTGTGGCCAAGGGAGAGCGTGCCAGGCTGGAGGGAGGTTTGCGCCATTGGGGAAAATAGACCTTGACTAGACGAAAGGGCGTGAAGGGGAAGTGGGAGGAAGAGGTCTCTGTCAAAAACTGGCATGGGCAAACTTGGACCTTCCGGGTGTTTTGGACTCCAACTCCCACCATTCCTAGCAGCCTCAGGCCCTTTTCCTCCCCCCCTCAGCCATTTAAGCAGGAAATGGCCTCAGGCTGTTAGGAATGGTGGGAGTTGAAGTCCAAAGCACCCAGAGGGCCGAGGTTTTCCCATGCCTGTTTTAGGGACCTTAAAGTGGTGAGCCTCCTTCCAACATTGTGATTCTGGATAGAAAACAAACAACATAACATAACATAACATTGAGTCCACAGTGCTCTCTGGGTGTAGGTGAACTACAACTTCCAAACTCAAGGCCAATTCCCAAGCAAACCCTTTCAGTACTTTCTGTTGATAATGAGAGTTCAATATGCCAAGTTTGGTTCAATTCCATTGTTGCAAGAGTTCAGGATGCTCTTTGATTGTGTGTTAACTATAAATCCCAGAAACTGTAACTCCCAAATGTCAAGGTCTATTTTCCCCAAACTCCATCTGTGTTCACATTTGGGCATATTGAGTATTCATGCCAAGTTTGATCCTGATTCAACATTGTTTGAATCTACAGTGCGCTCTGGATATAGGTGAACTACAACTCCAAAACTCAAGGTCAATGCCCACCAAACTCTTATAGTATTTTCTCTTAGTTATGGGAGTTCTGTGTGGGAAGTTTGTGTTTTTCTGCCATTCCTGCCAGGATATCTATGTTATGTTCATCAAAACAGGTCCAGGTTTCACACTGAGTGTATAAATACATTTAAAAACATATTAACTATATGTATTACTGTGTTAGAGTGTCATTTTGTGTCATTGTTTGAGTCCAGACTGCTCTCTGGATGTAGGTGAACTACAACTTCCAAATTCAAAGGTCAATTCCCAAGCAAACCCTTTCAGTTGGTAATGAGAGTTCAGTATGCCAAGTTTGGTTCAATTCCATTGTTGCAAGAGTTCAAGATGCTCTTTGGTTGTGTGTTAACTATAAATTGAGCAAGACCTTCGTGTGTGTCTTTCTGCCATTCCTGCCAGAATATCTATGTTTCAGGCCCAGGTTTCACACTGAGTGTATAAATACATTTAAAAACATATTAACTATATGTATTACTGTGCTAGAGTGTCATTTTGTGTCATTTTGGTTGGTGGTGTGCCCCAGAATTTTGTAAATGTAAAAAATGTGCCGCGGCTCAAAAAAGGTTGAAAAACACTGTACTAGAGGATTCTAGAGATCCCCTGAGTTGTGTTCTATCATTTATTTATTATTTATTTATTTACTTTATTTATATTCCGCTCTTCTCACCCCGAAAAGGACTCAGAGCGGATTACAGGTACACATACTTAGCAGACAATCCCTGCCGTTTCCACATACACAGTACACACATATAGATGAGCAGAGGCAAACTCTGGCCACCAGGGGGAGCTGACACACTCCTCATCTCTCAGCATTCCCAGCGTCCCTTGTTGTTTCTTCCGCATTTCTCAGCATTCCTGGAGTTCTTTAATGGCCTCATAATTCGGCCAAAATTTGCCTCCCCACTTAATGATGTACCTTTATCTCCTACTTGACAGATGCAACTGTCTTTCGGGCTGCAAAGGTCGACAGCAGGCTAAACTTAAAGGTCGAGCACCCACCTCGACCCGGGCAGGCCTCAAACTCATGAGATCTTATGCAGCTGACACTTAGCCAGCTGTGCCACATTACCGTGGCAGGGGTCCTGGGCCCCTAACACCAGCAAATATGGAAGGCTGACCATGTGCCAGTTTGAAAAACAGATGTGCAGCTATTGTAGAATACGAAGTTCTGCACTGTACCCTTATCCCTAGCAATCTGTTTTGCCTAAGCCACAGAATGATGTAGAGCACCGATCCCAAGAGAGAGAGCCTGTATTTACAACTTTTTGCTGCAATCACCAATAGTTAATTCACAGCAGCAAGGAGGAGTTACATACCTTTATCGGAGGGTTTTGGAGGTGCAGCCGAGATTTAATTTACCTTAGCTGAAAATGAAAAGCACCCTTAATTGGGTTTTTAATTACTACCGACAAAGAGTAAGGAACAAGGAAAGCAAAATCTTCGAGATAACTAGTTTTTTAAGTTTTCAAGGTCAATGGAGACTGTAGTCGAGGCAAACCAGATGTTTTCTCCCACTCCTAACATATGCCAGAGCCAAGTTCCAACAAACTCTTGTTGAAACCGAAACAAACTTAGAATTAAATATTTCTCCCCAGGAATGTGTTATGACTTCTAGACGTCAGCCCAGTTCACCTCTTCCTACCTAAGGACAGGGCTGGCCTTTTTACCTGATTTATTATCCGTAGCCTCCGTTTCGGAGTTGCTGGAGAAACGTCAGTCTTTTTGGCATTTTCTCCACAGCATGCTTTTCCCTTAATGGGAGTAAGTCGGTGCAGATGTTACATTTCCTCATGTAGTTTCTTCATCCTGGCAGAGCCTCTCCTCTTCGACTCACTGATGGCCGGGACCCAAATAACGTTGTCATTATTTCTGCCTGTGCGAAAGGAATTTGGACTCCGCTTTGAGGAGCAGAGTTTTCCATTCCATGGGGTCAACCGTTTTTGGAAACCTATATATATATATATATATATATATATATATATATATATCAGGTTGTAATTTAGCAGTGATGCTTGCGGTTTGAGAAAAAAAATGTAAACAATCATCTTCCAAGTTGACAATAAATCTTTGGCCTCTCTCAAAATAGCGCCTCGATTCTAAAGTAAAGGTTGCCAAAATAATGTGTTCACTTACTTTTCCCCCCAAGGTAATTGACCCAATGGAAGAAATCCTATCCATATTTGTCAGAAAATACTTTACTTACTCGGGAGATCCCCTCATTGTCCGAGTATGATAGCCTTCCAAGTGTATTGTCTTGGTGGTGGATACGTAGGTGACTGTGGAGCGCTATTCTTGACCTGCATGTTCAGGCCCGGATCAACAACTTTTTGTGTCCTAGGCCACACTTTGGAATTATGCCCCCAGCCAACCTCTATTTCCCCCCCACACACACACACACACACCACTCAGACCCACACTTGGCTGGCTTTCGCCATGGTGCTTCCGGAGCAGAAGAGAAAGGTGAGTAGGCACTATCCCGCCATGTCTAAGGTCCCAATTCCCACCAGCTGCAAAGCTCTGCTGTGCTCTGAAGGTCTCCTTGGGAGGCTTGGGGCTTGAGGAGGCGCTGGTTCAAACTCGCTCCAAAGGCTCGCACGAGAGAGAGAGACAGAGAGAGAGAGAGAGAGAGAGAGCAAGAGAGAGAGCACACGAGAGAGAGAAAGAGCATGAGAGAGAGAGAGCTAGAGAGAGTGAGCGAGAGAGAAAGAGAGGGAGAGCATGAGAGAGCATGCGCGTGAGAGAGAGCGCACACAAGAGCAAGAAATTGAGTGAGTGAGTGAGAGAGAGAGAGAGATGTCTGCTTGGCGTGCACTCCCGGAGGGGATGGAGCAGAGACTTTGCCGGGAGAAGGAGCGAGGAGGGGCGCGGATCAGTTTTGGGGTTTTTTTGGTCCGTGATCTGCACCCCCCTTGGCTTGCGCCCCTAGGTCATGGCCTCGTTGGCCTTATGGGTAATCCGGGCATGTGCATCTTCTTCCACAGTGAGGGCACCGGTCTTCAGGTGGAAGGCAGTCCTGGTCAGGGTTGGCTTGATGTGCTTTCTTCCTCTTGGCATGTTTCTCCCTTTTGCCCTCCATCCATGCCTCTTTGGATTCCGCAACACTGCTGGTCACAGCTGACCTCCAGTTAGAGCACTCAAGGGCCAGGGCTTCCCAGTTCTCTGTGTCTATGTCACAGTTTTTATGGTTGGCTTTAAGCCTATCTTTAAATATATTTTCCTGCTCCACCAACATTACATTTCCCATTCTTAAGTTGGGAGTATAATAACTGCTTTGGGAGATAGTGATCATGTTGTGAACCAGACCACCTTAAGAAGCCAGGCACAATAAAGTAAACTGAGTTTTGTTAGCAACAGCCCCAAAGGTTCAATTCTGTCCCCAGCTTGGGTGTCCTCCTAGACTCATTGCTAATGTTTGAAACTCAGGTGTCAGCGGTGACCGGGAGGGCCTTTGCACAATTAAAACTTGTGCACCACCTGTGACCGTACCTCTTGAAGTCTGAACTGGCCACAGTGGTCCACACCTTAGTCACCTCCAGATTGGATTACTGTAATGCACTCTACGTGGGGCTGCCCTTGAAGACGGCCCGGAAGTTTCAGTTGGTCCAACGGGTGGCAGCCAGATTACTAACTGAAGTGTCTTACAGGAAGCAGTCAAACCCCCTGTTTAAGGAGCGCTATTGGTTACCGTTCATTTTCCGGTCGCAATTCAAGGTGCAGGTTCTTACCTATAAAGCCCTGAATGGTTTGGGATCCGCCTACCTGCGTGACCGCATTTCTGTTTACAAACCCAGGCGATCTCTCTGATCATCTGGAGAGTCCCTACTGTTGCTCCTGCTGCCTTTGCAGGCGCGATTGGTGAGGATGGGGGATGAGGGAGAGGTCCTTCTCTGTGGTGGCTTCCCGACTCAGGAACTCGCTCCCCAAGGTTATGAGACAAGCCCCCAAATTGGCAGTTTTTAGGAGGAGCCTGAAAACATGGCTATTCCAGTGTGCCTTCCCTGAATAAAGTAAACAATGCCCTGCTGTGATCAATTCTTTGCGAAATGTCCTCAGAAGCACTTTAATTACCTGTTGGGTGGTCTGCCCCGCATTATCCTTTAAAACCTTCCTGCTACATACATTCTACCTCTGTTCACATCCAGTGTTTATTTATTTTACAATTTTAATATTTCACTTTTGGCCCGGCCAGAATGGTTTTAAATTGTCTGTTATTGCTAATGTGTAAGTTATATTGATTATATTGTTTTATTATTTGCTGTTGTGTTGTTTATTATGTGTCATTGGGCTTGGCGTCATGTAAGCCGCACCGAGACCCTTTGGGGAGATGGTGGTGGGGTATAAATAAAGTATTATTATTATCACGTTTGCAATGGCGGTGGAATCGAGAGCAGCGCCTCTCCAGATGATCTTAGACTTCATGATGGTTCGTAACAGGAGATATTGAAGATGAGCCCCAGGAAGAGCCCATCTACATCCTAATTGGTTTGACCTGCAGCAGGGAGATCCTGCACATGTGGTCTGGCATCTCTAGCACCAAAGGCTGGGATTTGGCATCAGAAGACCTCCAGCCATCTCTACCTCTCTGTTTTCTTGCCTCACTTGACCTGAAGCCATGGACTCTTTGTGCACGGAGTTGCATGCAGACAGGCCAACAGGGGCAAGCCCTGAGCGGTTTTGGAGACATAGTTTTCCAAGGATTTTCATGTATTTGGACTCTCCTCTGGTTATTAGCAAAAAGGACTTTTCTCTTATAGTTTTCCCAAGGACACAGATGGACTTTCCCCAAAGCATATGATTTGATGCTTTTTGAGATCATATGTACTTTTTCCCCCTCTCCTTGCATATGAAATAATTAGGAGATATTGGTAGTGGTATTTCCCTGCAACCCACTGTCACAATGCTGGGACTTGGCCGGCCCCTTAATCACACACACACAGACGGTATTCAGCTAACTACTTTATTGAAGAATAAAAACAGTAGAAAAGGTAATTGTCCAAAATGCAAAAGCAATCAAAGTAATCGGTATTGTCCAAAAGCAACTTGGCATGAAAGTTTCCAAGACTTGGCAAGGCTCCGCTTAGCAAAAGCAAATCAGGAACAAAACAAGGTACAAGATCCAAGGCTCCCTTGGCAGGCCACTAGCCCAAACTTAGCTCCGTGGTCCAGCCTCGCTAACACGTCTGCATAGGATAGACGTGGCCGAGGTACTGAGGATTCGTTCCCACGGATCCTCTACTTAATCTTCGTGGCGAGGACCCCGACACTCTAGGCTTCTCCTTCTCCAATCTGTGGTGCGGGACCTCGGTTTGTCTAGGCTATGAAACCAACCCCTCCTGCTAGACTCGATGTTCCGTCTCCTATCAAAGGTTCGGCCTTGCCTCCCAGCACCTGGGTCTCTATCTCCGTGAGAGTCAAACTCCCCTATCTGCTTCCCCCGCTATCCTCCTCCAGGTCTTCATGCATTCTTTCTTGCGATCCTCGCCCCCGGCCGTTCATACTCTTCACTATCACTGCTTTCAGTTTGCACCTGGCTTTCAATATCCTCGTAAGGATCAGGCCAGCCTTCATCCCAGGCTAGGCTTTCTGTGGGAGAGGAAGGCCCAGCTATGGCAAAATCTCCTTCTTCCAGCCCCTCTAAATCCTCTTCAGAATCTATCTCAGCTGCTGCTGGCTCTAATGCAAGTGGGACCCCTGGCGCTGTCCCATGCCCCCCAGGCACGAACGAGAACTGGGGTGCTACACCCTCCCCTTCTATGTAACCATTTCCCTGCATGTTTTTTCCTTTCCCATATGTTTTAAAAAATATGAGGAAGGCTACGTGACTCAGCTGCTGTTTTTCAAGATCAGGGTGACCACATTCCTGGTTGCACCCTTTAATCCAATCATTGAAACAATTTGCATGACAGAGGATTCTTTCTGGTTTGGAGAGGTTTCCTTTCTTTCCCCTCTCCCCATTTTGAAAGAACCCTTTTCGTTTCATAAGCCTCAAACCCTCGGAGTTTAGTCTCGTTTTTGGCTTATAGAATTTATGGCATAACTATATTTCATATTTCACAATCGGCTGTCACTGCTGGCCTTGGAAACCAGCACATGGCTACAGTTATTTCATTTATTTACCATCCAGAAGGCTGAAACTTCTCATGGATGGAATCTGCATATGTCCCTTTGTCAACAAAGGAAGGGTCATTAAGGACAATTCCTGTTTCTCACCAAGAACAAAATAATTCCTTTGGCTCAAACGGTCAGGGGCTCGGATCTTCATTTACATATGGTTATGATCTAATCAAGAAAACTCCAGCTTCTCTTTGTTTTGAATACATTCCTGTCCCTCGTTTCCCATTTGCCAGGACAAAAGCGGCGCTGTTTCACGATTGGTTCCCGCTACAGCTGGCTTCCAAGGTTCCAACCAATCATCATGAAGCCTACAGCATGCAGGGGCGGGAAAGTTTGAATTTGACAGTTCTGTGAAGTGTATAAAAATGGCATATGTTTCAATGTAACTTTATGACTGCTTTGCGACAAGGAATCTGCAGTGGTCATCCTTCTCAGCTGACAAGAATAAAAACTTCAGTGGCATCTTCTTCCGGACTTCTTTGGTGAGATCATTTGGGAAAGGGATTTTTAGGTTGCTTTTTAATACTCACCTAAGGTTTTTGCTGAAATCCTCGCTTTAGGGGTACTTCTGGGCCTCTGCCCCTATGGGCCAGGCTGTTCTAAATATTTCAGTAACAATATGTTCAAACAGGTATCTCCGAACGTATCTCCTGTTAGGGGAAATCTTTAATGAATGCCTCTTGTACCCAGACCTGGATCAGTCCCTTCTGTCGCCCAAGGCCAAAGGGTCTGTCTCCGCCTGTCCCCTGGATCTGCCCCTCCCCCCTCCCACAGCTCCGCCCCTCCCTGCCCTGGCTCCACCCCTCCCCGCCCCCGCCTCCTCGCTGGATTGAAGGAAGGAGGGCGGGGTGAGGAGGAAAAAAAGGCGCCCTCCTGCCGCGTGTCCTGCGCGCCGCCCACCCCTTTTCGGCGGGGCTGGCGCGATGCAAGGGAGGAGGGGCGGCGTCGTGGCTTCTCCCTGCCTGACGACGCCAACCCATGGAGGAGGCAGAGAGGAGTCCCGCCGCCGCCCCTCCTTCCTTGCATGGCATGATGACGCAAGGGAGGAGGGGCAGCGGCACGGCTTCTCACCGCCTCCCTGGCTTGGCGTCGCCAGGCAAGGAGAAGCCGTGCCGCCGCCCCTCCTCCCTGGCATCTTCACGCCATGCAAAGGAGGAGAGGCGGCGCGGCTTCTCTCCGCCTCCCTGGCTTGGTGTCGCCAGGCAGGGTGAAGGAAGCGGAGAGAATTCGCGCCGGCGGCCCTCCTCCCTTGCGTCGTCACGCCCTTTTCAGGCTGGCTTTAGGAGGGAGGGTGGATCGGCTCCGCGCCAGTGATGAGGGGCGGAGTCAGGGGCGGAGCCGATCCTCCCTCCCTCCTAAAGCAGAGCCGAGGGGAGCAGAGCAAAGGGAGGGGGCGGCCGCGCACGCACCCTTTAAAAAAGAAAATTCGATTTAAAAAAAAATACTTGGGTTTTTTTTTTTAATTTGGGGGGGGGGGTCTGGATCTGCTGCCACCCCAAAAGTGCCGCCCGAGGCCATGGCCTAGGGTGGCCTTATGGGTAATCCGGCCCTTCTTGTACCTTGATATATACCCTTTCAGAAGTTTAAATATTTCTGCTGCACTCTGCATTGCCATATCAGCATAGGTTTATTCTCCCGTACTTATATTCGCTTGTCCACAAGAAAGTCCCATTGTTTTCTGTGGGGCTTGCTCCCCATTAAATGTGTTTTAAGATTTCAGTCTAAATCACTCACCTGAGTCTTGGCTGGACGTCATTCCATTCTTTAGTATATATATATATTTGAAATAAATAGAATCATGTATTTGTCACAAATGACTAATTAGTACTGACTCATGCCATTATTGTGTATAATGGGGCCATAGTTATAACTCCCCCGGTCCTCTCTTAGCTAATCAGACTCCTGTGGCGAGGGCTATTGTGAAGTGGGCTGATTGGAAAGGCTTTGCCTTTATAACAAATGTATCCCTTCGTATTCTCGTCAAACTCTCCCACTTGCCGAAACGAATTGCAAGGTTGTCAACTGTACCTGGAACTAGTTTTCCAAGCAGGAAAGCATTTTGCTTCAGTTGCTTATTTTAGCCATATAATTAGAACTGAGTCATTTGTCTTCTGTCCATTCTCTGGCTAATTTTACGACTGCAGGTGGTATTATTTCCCACTATCAATCTGTTCCCTTGGATTATATATATATATTTTTGAGAGCATTCGGAGGAGCCGGGTTCTGAACAACTATTAGGCATAAGGATGCTGCGCACTATAAGGATGCTGCACACTGAAAGGCAAAAAAATAATCATGCAATGATAAAATATCTCTGTGTTGTTGTTGGTTTTTTTTTACCTGCAAAGTATACATTTCTCTGATGCTCAAAATAAAATTAACTACGTGTCTATGCCCATTTTCTTTGGTCTTTCTCTTAATTCTCTTGCCTTCAAAATGAGACAGATGACAAATTGGGGCATGGAAAAGGTTGTGGTTTCCAAAGTCTTGGAAACACTGCATTTTTGAGCACTCCACCTCCTAGGTGGCCTCGCAACTCCAGGCGTTCTTGGAGGAAACGGTTTATCTGGATCTGCCGTAGTCTGGGTTTAGGGCAGGAAATGGAACTAAAACAGCCTTAAGTCTCCTTAGTGCAGGGGTCGGGAAAATTTTTGACTCAGAGAGCCATGTAATATCTATCTATCATCTATCTAATTCTATCTATCTATCTAATAAAAGTCAGTGTTTGTGGCGGTGTGGAGGGCAGGAGGTGCGGAGGAATATGTGCCAGCATTTCAATTGGTTGCCACTGTGGGATTATTTGCATAAAGGACACTGATTGGCCAGCCTCAGAACTCCGACAATCTAAGGCAGTGTTTCTCAACCTTTTTTTAGGCCGAGGCACACTTTTGACATTTAAAAATCCCAAGGCACACCACCAACCAAAATGAAACAAAATGACACTCTAACACAGTAATACATATATTTAACTGACCTTGAGTTTTGGAGTTGTAGTTCACCTACATCCAGAAAGCACTCTGGACTCAAACAATGTTGGATCAGGACCAAACTTGGCATGAATACTCAATATGCCCAAATGTGAACACAGATGGAGTTCAGGGGAAATAGACCTTGACGTTTGGGAGTTGTAGTTCACCTACATCCAGAAAGCACTCTGGACTCAAACAATGTTGGATCAGGACCAAACTTGGCATGAATACCCAATATGCCCAAATGTGAACACAGATGGAGTTTGGGGAAAATTGACAGGGAGCCTGAGGGAACCGCAGCGAAGAGGAGGGGGAGGAGGGAGGGGCGAAGGGCAAACGGAGAAGCCACCTCTGGGGCCTTGCCTTCTCCCAAACCGGTTTGGGAGACGGCAAGGCCCCAGTGGTGGCTTCTCCGTTTGCCTGAGCCGTTCTCGCATGCGGGGGAGGGCAGCTCGGGCAAATGGAGAAGCCACCTCTGGGGCCTTGCCGTCTCCCAAACAGCGGTTTGGGAAAAGGCAAGCCCTGAAATTGACTCCGTTTGCCCGAGCCTCTCTCGCATGCGGAGGGAGGCTCGGCAACGGAGCAGGCGCCTCTGGGGCCCTGCCTTCTCCCAAACCGCGGTTTGGGAGAAGGCAAGCCCCGAGATTGGCTCCATTTCCCCAGTTCTCCCTCACAAGCAGAGCGAGAGCCTGGGGAACAGGCCCTGCCTGGGAGCCGGGTTTGGGCAGCTCGCCTCTTCCGCCAGGAAGACGCGAGCCGAGCCGGACAAACTCGGCTCCCAGGCAGGTCCTGGGCCCTGCGGGGAGCCATTTTCCCGCTTTGCGCCAGCTTCCCGCCTCCTCCTCCTCCTCCTGTGGGCTCACTTCTGGAGGAGGAGGAGAGCCTGGCCTGGCCCCTCCCCTCCTGAGCCTCCCCTGCCTCTCCCCTGCCTCTCCAGGTCCTAGAGAGGTCGTGGGGAAAACCTCGGAGGGGGAAGAAAGGCGGGGGGGGGGGGGGAGAGGTTTTCTTGCGGCACACCAGCTGATTGCTCACGGCACACTAGTGTGCCGAGGCACAGCGGTTGACAATGACTGATCTAAGGCACCAGACAGAGGGCATTAGTTGCCACTGAGGAACTATTTGTATAAAGGACTCTGATTGGCCAGCAAAACAGAATGCAACTGAATGCTTGAGTTAGCCAAATGACAGGGGGTTTTTTCCATTGGAAATGGAATGTTCATTTTCTGGGAGGTGCGGAGGTGCCAAGGAATATGTGACAGCGTTTCGATAGGTTGCCACTATGGGATTATTTGCATAAAGGACTCTGATTGGCCAGCCCCAGAACTCCAACATTCTACTGCCCCAGGCAGAGGGGATTGGTTGCTACTGAAATGGTATTTGCATAAAGGACTCTGATTGGCCATCCACATTCCAACATTCTAAGGTGACTCAGAGGGAAAAGGAAAGGCCTCAGGCAGTCAGACACTGTGGCCCACAGCAGTGACTGATCAGGACCAAACTTGGCACACAGGGGCCCAATGGCCCACTTCACAATGCCACCCTCACCCAATGACCAATACAGACCAAAATTAGCACACCGAGCCCCCTTGGCCCACTCAACGCCCTGTTTCAAGGAAGATAGACCACAGATGATGGGACTTGAAATACCTTCACTCACCTTCCGAGACCGCTGCAACCCTCATCCAAAGAATGATCAAGACCAAATGTGACACACAGCGCCCCCATGACCCACTCTACATCCTGGTGCTGTTTGGAGGGGGATGGACCACGGCCAATGGGTTCCTGAGACCACTGCAAGCCACATAAACATCTAATAGGAACCAACCTTGGCACACAATGCCTTCCTCAAATAACCCGGGCACCGCCGGGTCCCCAAGCTAGTATATAATATATATTAAGACTGAATTCAACTCAATGTGAGTATATACGTACATACTATGAGAAAAGGATTCCCCCGGCAGAATGACATGACACTTCAGACCTGGCTCTGCAAAAGGCACGCTCAGGACTGTGGGAAGGAAGAGAAGACAGAAGGAAGGAAGGGGGAAAGAAAGAAAGAAGGAAAGAGGAAATAAAAGAGGGAGGGGGAGAGGAAGAAAGAAAAGAATGAACTATGGAAAAGGAAGAACAGAAAAGCAGGAGAGAGACAAGGAGGGTGAAAGAAAGAAGGAAATGGGAAGGGAGGAAAGGAAAGGGAGTGATGAAATAGTAAAATAATGAAGGGAAAAGAAGAAAAGAAAGAAGGGGAGAGAGAGGTAAGGGAAAAGAAAGGAAGGAGAAGGAAAGGAAGACTTGGGGGGGGAATAGAAGAGGAAGGAAGGAAGGAAGGAAGGAAGAGGGAGGGAGAATGGAGGAAAGAAGGAAGGGGAGAGGGAGGGAATAGGAAGGAGAGAAGGAAAGGGTGAAGGGGAGAAAGGAAGGAAGGAAGAGGAAGGAAGGAAGAGAGGGAGAATGGAGGAAAGAAGGAAGGGGAGGGAGGATAAAGGAAGGAGAGAAGGAGAAGGAAAGGGTGAAGGGGGAGAAAGGAAGGAAGAGGAAGGAAGGAAGAGGGAGAATAGAGGAAAGAAGGAAGGGGAGAGAGGGAGGGAAAAGGAGGAGAGAAGGGGAAGGAAAGGATGAAGGGGGGAAAGGAAGGAAGAGGAAGGAAGGAGAATGGAGAATGCGTCACTCCTCCCCGCTGCCTACTGGGAAACTGAGGCCCAGGCTGCTCAGGAGAGCCAGATGCAATCATGAAAAGAGCCACATCTGGCTCCCGAGCCATAGGTTCCTGACCCCTGCTTTAGTGGATGATCTACGCAGGGAAGTTGACAGGGGGAGTGTGACCATGTTGGTTCTCTCAACCTCTCAGTGGCCTTCGATGCTATAGACTATGGCCGTCATTCCCAAAGTGGGCGTTATCACCCTCGGGGGGCGCTGTCGCGATCAGGGGGCAGTGATGGCCACATTGGTTGACCCCGCCCCCTCCAAAATGGCTCCAGTGGTTTTCAACCTGGGGGTCGCGGCGCCACCTCCTTAGGCCCCTCCTGCAGAGCGCCAAAAAGGCCCCGAGAGGTCTAGGCCTTCTCCCGGAATTGGAATTGGAGACCGGCAGAGGGAGGAGAGCCACTGCAAGCACGAGGAGGAAGAGCCAGGGTGCTCCCTGTCTCGAGGGGCAGCCTGGGGGCTCTGGAGTTTGTCCCTGCATTTCTCCAGGGGCCGGCAAGGAGGCCTCTCCCAGCAGCTGTGCTTCCAAGCAGAAGAGACCCCAGTGGTTTTGATGTCAAAGCAGAAGCAATTGAAGGTACTGCAAATCCCATAATCTATTTAACATCCTCCCCCAAACCCTTCCAGTATTGTCTGTTGATTATGGGAGTCCTGTCTGCCAAGTTTGGTTCAAATCAATTGTTGGTGGAGCTCAAAATGCTCTTTGATGCCTGGTGAACTATAAATCCACACAACGATAATTCCCAAATGTCAGGGTTTATTTTCCCCAAACTCCACCAGTGTTCAAATTTGGGTATATTGACTTTTTTGTGCCAATTTTGGTCCAGATCCATAGTTGTTTGGGTTCACAGTGCTCTCCGGATGTAGTTGAACTACATTACCCATAAATTACTGTGGCGCACCTGACTGGGAGTCAGCTGCATAAGATCTCAACTTATGAGTTTGAATCCTGCCCAGGTTGGGGTGAGCTCTCGACCAATTAGAGTAGCTTGTTGTCTACCTTTGTAACCCGAAGGACAGTTACATCTGTCAAGTAGGAAATTTAGGTACCACCTATGTGTGGGGAGGCTAATTTAACTGATTTATGAGGCCATAAAAATCTCCATATATATACACACACATACACACACACATGCAGGGGAGGTCCTACAGGTAGTCCAAGGAAGCGGCCGCATGGGGCGCCATCTGGGAAGGGACAAATTCCCCTGCCGGGTGCCGGCACCGGACAGCATCCTGGCCTGCCGATGTTCCTCAGGCAGCGCCGCGGCTGCCTGCTTTTGGGCCCTGGACTTGTGTGCTCCAACGCCGCTTCTGGACATGCGCAGAGGTTTTGCGCAGAAGTTGAGGGCAGGAGCAACTGCGCATGCGCGAAAACCTCCGCACATACCCAGTAGCTCTTGTGCTCAAAAGCCTGTAAGCAAAGCACTCCCTATCGGGCAGGCAGGGAGTGCTTCCCCTCTCCCTTTGTCTCCGCCCTGCTGCAGAATACGGTGACCCAATTGGGCAGGCAGGGGGCAGAGACAAAGGGAGAGGGGAGTGGAGCCAAAGGGGTATTGGCGACGTATTGCCTTCTGACAGCCGCCACCGGAAGTTGCCGCCGCGCGCTGAGGTGAACTCCCTCGCCAGGCCCAATCACGTGTGAACCCTACCACATCCGCCCACCTCCCCGTGCACACGCACTCGCCGGCCAGGAGCATCAAGGAGAGACAGGCGCAACTGCGCAGGCAAATAGTAATATATAATATTTTATTTTACTTTATTTTGGGTTATTTGAGTTTTATAGGAGTAATGAAAATATTTAGTAGAGGATAATGTTATTTAAATAAATAATTTTATTTATTATTTTATTATTATAATAATAATATAATAAAATGTTATATTATGTTATAATGTCAATATTGTAATGTAGTATAATATAATTATGATATAATATAGTATGAGTATGTATATATTGTATATACATTGATACAATATAATACTACTAATGGTATTGTGATATTATAATTGTATATTTGTTTTACATGGGGGGGGCGCCAAAATAATGTTTGTGGGGGGCGCCAAAATAATGTTCTCTTACCATATAAAATTACCTTAGACCGCCCCTGTATACGCGCCGTCTTCTTCTTTGAGATCTTCCAAGTTCTATTCTTTCCAGGAATATTTTCTAGGCATTTGATATCTTTTTCAATCCTAAAAATCTTTTGTCTCGAGGTTTAATTCCTCAAAAGCATGGCTGTTGTACTGTTGCAACATTACTGAATAGTTGCAAAATTATATGACTCACTATATAGGCTTTTAAGACATTTCAGTGATGATTTGAAAAGCCAGAAATATCTCAGCCACGAAAACAAGGAGACTCATAACTATTGGAGGCTGCAGGGCGGAGTAGGCAAGGCATGAAATAATAACAACGGAGAAGGTGAAGGCTGAGAATTGGGGAAGGCGGGAGGCGAGGGAACAGCAGTACATTTTCTACTGTGTGTCAAGTTTGAAGACTCTTGGAGTCAGTTCCTGGATATCGCATTCATGTCAGCTTTGTAATACTGGAAGCCAATATCTTGGCACTTCTCTTATGAAACACCCTGTCCAGAGAGCTCTGCCAAGAAACATGTTTGATTATTTTCTGGTGACAGGTAAGAGCTCACCTTTCTTACAAGTTTCCCTCATTGCTGATTGATTTTAGTTTATGATGGTGGTGCAGCTCTTCCGGTTCTCTTCCTTGCTTGTTTTTGCTGGATGATTTCCCAAAGCCAAAATAGGAGCTTCACCCTTCCAAGGAAGTTTTGGGTCTGTATCTCTGAAAAGAAAGGCCACACTAACTTTAAAAAGTGGAGTAATGGGGTGGTCCCAAAGTAGTTTTCAGAGACAAGTGATTACCCCCCACCCAATTCTGTTTGTGCATGCCTGTGCTCCAATACAGGCCTGGATTAACACCTTTTTGCGCCCTAGGCCACACTTTGGAATTACGCCCCCTTTAAGCCAACCTCTACCACAACCCCCCTCCCCCACATCCTTTCATCCGCTCGTCCCCCTTAGGGCCCCGCATCCAGCTCTCCCAGTGTGGCCCCATTAGGTCCGCCACAGGAGTTTCCCTCTTGGCAGGCACTGTGGATGCAGGCATGGGGGGAGGAGCCTCCTCCCCGATGCCACGGCTTGAGGCACTTGGCTCCTACCCGGTATCGGCGATTGTAGTCAGCAGCTGTACCGATGCCGCACTTTTCCCCGATACCGGGACTTGTCGCGTTGGGCTTCTCTTCTGTACTGGGGTTTGCGCATGTGCCATACCCGGCAGTTGCGTTTCTCTCTCCAGTAAGGAGGAGTCTCCTCCTTGTGTTGGAGGAGGAATACCAGCTTTCATGGTGTTAGGGCATGCACAGACTGCGCAATGAAGTTTCCTGTACTTGTACTGAAGGAGCCAGCAAGTGGATGCTGTCGGCATCGAGGGGAGTTAATTGTTCCTCCTGTCGACGTCGACGCCAGTGTCGAGAGCTCCTGTGTATACGCTGTTTGCGCAACAATAGCAGAGGTAGGAACTGGTATTCAGGAAGGGGCAGGGCCGCCGCCGAAAAGGAGGACCTCTGGTATCCTTCCTTCCTCATCTCCATGCGCGTTGCGTTTTTATTTATTTCAACATTATTATTATTATTATTATTTTGGTCCGTGATCTGCAACCCCCCTCGGCTTGCACCCCTAGGCCATGGCCTAGGTTGGCCTTATGGGTAATCCTGGCCTGCTCCAATGAGAACAAGAATGTGCAAGAACAAGCTTCTGAAAATCTCTTTTAAGAAGAGGAATAAAAATGAGCGCTCTTTCAAAATTTAGCAGGGAAGCAAAAGTGACACATCCGGATATCCAGCCCAAGGACAAATGGTAGCATCTTTGCAGGTTTAGGTCTTCAACAAATCTATTTAGTAGGCATGGTTGATCCATAGTTCTAAATCACTGATTCTCAAAGTGGGCGGTACCACCCCCTAGTGGGCGGTGAGGTGATCCAAAGGGGCGATTGGAGGCTCAGGGGAATTTGGGGAGCGGCAGGCCCGGATTACCCATAGGGACGAGGCCGTGACCTAGGGGTGCGACCCAAGGAGGGCGTCAGATCACGGCCCAAAATAAAAATAAAAAATAAAAATGTTATAAAATAATTTTAAAAATCGGCCCTGACCCCCCTCCCTCTCTTTCTCCCTGTGCGGGGCCTCAGCTTGCAGCATAGCCTCCAGCTTCTTCCTCTCCACTTGGAACCGCTCCTCGCCCCACTCGGGGCTGGCGGCGTGGGTGCGGGCTGAGCCGCCGTCGGGGAGCAGGGAGTCGGCGCTGCACTCGCTGTTGCAGCCCAGGTCCGAGAGCGCCGGGGCCGCCATCCCAAACAGCACTGAGGAAGAGCTCCACTTGGAGGCGGAGGAGACCCCGCCCCGTCGCTTTCAGGCAATGCCGCCAACGCCGCCTCCCTGCAGCAGCAACAGCAGCAGGCGCTGTTTAGGTCTTTGCCTCTGCGCCTCCCTCCTGTGGTGGCTCCTCCGCGGGAAGCTATCTGTCCCCACACCCCTCTCCCTCCTCCTCCGCCGCCGCCTTCATCCCAGCCATAAAAGCAGGCTGCCCGGACACCCACCCAGCGAGCCTCCCAAACTGAAACTGAAGCCCCGACGATGGCACCACTGCCCAGGGCCTCCCGCCTCCTCTTCTCTTTCTTCGCCCTCTTCTTTGGAAGCGGGGCAAGCCTCCCCCACTGAAGTCCTCGAGATGCCCAGGAAGGTGTGTGTGTGTGTGTGTGTGTTCTGCCTGCCTCCTGAGGGGTCTTTGGAGGGTCTTAATGCGGCGGCGCGAGGCGGGGGGCGTAATTCCAAACCGTGGCCTAGGGCGCCAAAAGTTGTTGATTGGCCATTTAGGAGGGGTCACGTGGCCCTCTTCTTTGGTCCTGCCCCTTCGCTTTGACCCCTACACACAGTGCAATGTGAAGGCTGCAGTGCAAAGGCCTCCGCATCCGCAGAGCCTCCCCGCCACCGCAGAAGAAAGCGCGGCCTTTCCCGGTGGAGGCAACTCATTCCAAACCCTTCCAGTATTTTCTGTTGGCCATGGGGGTTCTGTGTGCCAATTTTGGCTCAATTCCATTGTTGGTGGAATTTAAAATGCTCTTTGATTGTAGGTAAGCCATAATTCCCAGTAACTACAACTCCCAAATGAGAAGGGCTATTTTCTCAAAACAAGTAAAAACTAGCAGGGCTATGAAACTAGCAGAAAACACGAAAGTGCAACAAACAACAATATCAATATCAAAAAGTGTATGTATTCATACAAAACATAAAGCGCAGTGAGTGCACTGTGTGGGCACAGCCCAAAGTCCTACCACACAAGGTCCCAAGCAGATCGTGGGTAAGGTGGATAGTTCTTCCAATATTTGTAATCCAAAGGTATAAGCCAAATAGGCAAGAGTATGTGTAATCCAGGGATCAAATGATCCGGGTGCGGAGTTTCTCCAAACGCTTGGAAAGGAGAAGGGCGTGCCTGTAGGTTGCTCCCAGTGAGAGCTGCTGGATGCAGAGGGAAGCTATATGTTCCTCCGTGTGGATCTGGTTGTGAAAAGACGCCGATGGTCAACTAGTGCTAGAAATCCCAGGCCATTGGGTCCGTTTCATCCGCAAGGGGTTTTTTCAAGGCGTGCATCGATGATCCTGCGTTCCAGACTCTACAGTGCAATATAATACAGAACAATGTGGTATAAGCAATATCACAGCACAAAACAGTCCCAAAGTTACAATCACATGGGTAAATACATACCAAACTGTGTTGGATCTTGAGCATAACCCCATGCCAGATAGCAGGGGTGACCAAAAGGTAAAGGTAAACGGAAGTAGTAACAAACTTATAATGGAGTTAATTAGCAATCTCAGATTATTCAGATTAGCATCGCATTGATGCTGATTGGGTCGTTTAACCCTCTGGGCCACTCACAGTCCAGCTTTAAAATCCATTTGCATTCTGTTCTTCTGAGTAGTGTAGAGCTATCAAGATGAATATTGGGAGTAATGCGCTCTAACACTCTAATCCTTAAAGACGCAGCACTATGTCTTTCTTTAAGGCAGTGTCTATAAAAAGTCGAGTCAGTGGCTTGGTTCGAGATTTTGGAACGATGTTCTGTGAATCTCGTCCGAATTTCACGACGAGTCTGGCCCCTTTAGACAATCGCAGGTGATGGCATACACGGAAAAATCCAAATTACAGATGGTGAAGTCCAAGACGTTGAATGTTCTGTTTTTGGATGGACTGAAGATCTCCCTGTTGATGTCTATGTTCGGACAAATTGAACATTTCCCACATTTGCGTGTCCCTGGGGTCTACGTGGGCCAGACCCGTCGTGAAATTCGGACGAGATTCACGGAACATCGTTCCAAAATCTCGAACCAAGCCACTGACTCGGTTTTTTATAGACACTGCCATAAAGAAAGACATAGTGCTGCGTCTTTAAGGATTAGAGTGTTAGAGCGCATTACTCCCAATAATTACTACTTCCGTTTACCTTTACCTTTTGGTCACCCCTGCTATCTGGCATGGGGTTATGCTCAAGACTCCTAACTCTTGGAAAATCCGGGATAACAGGAAGCCGACGGTGTGATCCATTCACGTGTTTACTGGCCACTGAAATCCATTTCACTCACCATAGAGCTATATCAAGGCTTCAATAAGGTAAATATAGTGTCCTATTTGAAGAAAATCAAACAATAGTCATAACAACAGTACTAGCGAACACATTCAAAAAAACCCTTTCACTATATTACGAATTAAGTATAGATACATACCATGCCTGGATCCAACAGATACATAACCTTACCAATGGGGATAAGGTGACCTAAAAGGTGATTGGTCATGTTTTGGAGCTTATTATATACCTGGATCAATTAAGTATATCAGCTGTTTAGACTAACAATGAATGAAGGCTGATAGGTTCATTTAACCCATTTGGGAACTCCATATCAAGAAGGAGAATCCATTTATTCTCTGTATTGCGCAACACCTGATTGTAATTGATTTGTGGTCGGAGATCATTAGATTCCGGCATTAGATTCCGGCCCCTCTCAAGGTGCTTTCCCCTCAATGGCTTTTTAACCTGGTTTGGAGGCGGATGTCCTTCCCTCTGCATCAGAACTGGGATGACAGCCACATCCAAACTGGGTTAAATACGGCTGTCGCTCCAGTTCTGACGCGGAGGGAAGACATCCCCATCCAAACTGAGTTAAACACCCAGTTTGAAGGTGGATGTCTTTCCCTCCAGGTCAGAACTGGGGCAACAGCTGCATCCAAAGTGGGGTAAACATGGCTGTTGCCCCAGTTCTGATGTGGAGGGAAGACATCCCCATCTAAACTGGGTTAAACATATGTGTCTGCCATTAATGAAGCCATTCCAAAATTTTGGAATTAATTTGGGAAATTCATGACCCCCTATTTTTTGGCCATAATTTCAGACAGGCCTCATTCGACAATTTGGGGGCGAGCCTCATCCACCAACCTGAAGAAGGCCGCAGAGACCACCAACCTGAGGTTTGGGGCGGATGTCACTGAGAAAGCTTCCTCCCTAGCAACCCAAAATCGGTCACTCCCGATGTAACCTGACGTCACTGGTTGCAGAGCTGGGAGGTGGTTGCAGAGGAGGGGGCGCCAGTCTCTGAGCGCCACATCCGGCAATGACCAGAGAGTTATGCAGGGGAAGGAGGACAGAGCGGCAGCCCCAGCAGCCCAGAATTGTAAGCGGGCTGGTTCACGGGCGCTGGAAGTTGAATCTGGGGAGCATCTGAGACACAGAGACTACCGACGCAAACTCCAGCATCGGCAGTTTGGCCCTAGAGTTTTCTGGGGTCTGATGGTCGGAAGCTGGAGCCGGTCTGGAACTTTAAACCCTCCTAAACGAGCCCAGCAGGGAGTGACGAGGGCCTCCCAAATTGCCATGGTTGAGACCCCTCCTTGCCATCCGCTGAGGTTACGGTATGGACCCTTAAAACCTGACTACAAGGCTGCTCGGTCCCTAACCTTACCTACGGCCCCTAAATTGACTATTGATCCCACCTGATATGCTACCCTCAGTTCACCCCACTTTTTTGTATTAATGTATTTAATGTTAGGTAATGTGTTGTTTTATATGTGTATTCTGTACTGCAGTGTTTCCCAACCAGTGTGCCGTGGCACACTAGTGTGCCGTGAGCGATCCTCAGGTGTGCCGTGGGAAATTGGAACCTCCAATAGCCTTTCCTCCCCCTCCTGCCGAACAGTTTTTCTTCTCCACTCGGGCTCCCTTCTTCCCAGCCTCGCTCTGCTCGCTTTGCCTCGCTTTGCTCTGGGGCGAGTCTGCACAGTAGCACCCGCACGGGTCACGTCTTTTCCCCCCCCTCCCCTCCTGAACACGCTCACGCTGCCCCCTCGGATCAAAATGGCGGCAGAAGCGGCAGAGTAGAAGAAAAAGTAAGTGTTCGGCAGGAGGGGGAAGAAAGGGCGCGAAGGGGAAGGGGGAGGAAGAGGTCTCTGTCAAAAGCTGGCATGGGAAAACTTCGGCCCTCTGGGTGCTTTGGACTTCAACTCCCACCATTCCTAACAGCCTGAGGCCCTTTTCCTCCCCCCCCCCCCCTCAGCCACTTAAGCAGGAAAGGGCCTCAGGCTGTTAGGAATGGTGGGCGTTGAAGTCCAAAGCACCCAGAGCGCCGAAGTTTTCCTATGCCCGTTTTAGGGACCTTGAAGTGGTGAGCCTCCTTCGAACATTGTGATTCTGGATAGAAAACAAACAACAACATAACATAACATTGTTTGAGTTCATAGTGCTCTCTGGGTGTAGGTGAACGACAACTTCCAAACTCAAGGTCAATTCCCAAGCAAACCCTTTCAGTACTTTCTGTTGGTAGTGAGAGTTCAATATGCCAAGTTTGGTTCAATTCCATTGTTGCAAGAGTTCAGGATGCTCTTTGATTGTGTGTTAACTATAAATCCCTGAAACTGTAATTCCCAAATGTCAAGGTCTATTTTCCCCCAAACTCCATCTGTGTTCACATTTGGGCATATTGAGTATTCATGTTTTGTCCTGATCCAACAATGTTTCAGTCCACAGTGCTCTCTGGATATAGGTGAACTACAACTCCAAAACTCAAGGTCAATGCCCACCAAACTCTTATAGCATTTTCTCTTGGTTATGGGAGTTCTGTGTGGGAAGTTTGTGTCTTTCTGCCATTCCTGCCAGGATATCTATGTTGAGTTCATCGAAACAGGCCCAGGTTTCACACTGAGTGTATAAATACATTTAAAAACATATTAACTATACAGTATGTATTACTGTATTAGAGTGTCGTTTTGTGTCGTTTTGGTTGGTGGTGTGCCCCAGGATTTTGTAAATGTATAAAGTGTGCCGCGGCTCATAAAAGGTTGGGAAACACTGTCCTAAGGCAGTGTTTCTCAACCAGTGTGCCGTGGCACACTAGTGTGCCGTGAGCGATCATCAGGTGTGCTGCGAGAAAAGCTCTCTGCCCCCCTTCCTTCCCCCCTCCTCCTGCCGAACTCCTGCTGCTTGGGAGAGGAGGAGGAAGGGCCAAGCGGCGACGAAGAAAAAGAAGAAGGGGCCAGGGCGCCGCCTCCTTCAGCCATTTCCCCTGCCAGCCTCCAATCCGCCATGACTCTCGCCACGACTCTCACCCCTCGCTCCCTGAAGCCGCACGGAGGAGCCCCGCCTACTGAAGCCCGTCCACCGCTCAAGGCTTCTCCTCTGTGGAAGAACTGAAGCCGGGAGGAGGGGGCGGGGCATGGCGCGGCCTGGCTCCGCCCCCTCCCCCAGCTTCAGCGCTCCCACAGCTTCGCCAGCCTTGAGGGGGCAGTGCCAAGCCAGCATTGTGCTCGCTGTGCCACCGCTGGCTTGGCACTGCCCCCTCAAGGCTGGCAAAGCTGTGGGAGAACAGAAACCGCATGGAGGGGGCGGGGCATGGCGTGGCCTGGCTCCTCCCTCCCGGCTTCGGCACTCCCAGCAGCTGCTCCCAGCAGGTCACCATCCCCCAGCCATTCTTTACTGTGTTAGAGTGTCATTTTGGTTGGTGGTGTGCCCCCAGATTTTTTTAATGTTAAAAGTGTGCCGCGGCTCAAAACAGGTTGGGAAACACTGTCCTAAGGAATGCATAGAAGCGTACAAACTTAAGTACTGTAGGTCTCCACAAAAGTAAATCCATTTGAGCATAGTAAAAGTGCATACACTTCAACTTATAATGAGGAGTTTCGTCATGTTAATGTGCTTTTGATGTTGTTGCAACTTGCGTGGTGTATAAGCTTCCTGTATAACGGCATAACTGTGATGATGATGATTCCTGAATTAATTAACATGAGCGTTGCTTCCGCTACATCCAGAGCCTTAGTTCTGCTTCTTGAGTTCTTAAATTGAATCTTTACAGTTTATCCCTCGAGTTAGCTTTCACTTAAGGCAGCGGTGGAAATACGCATCCAGGACAAACAACAGCATACCTTGAATCACATGCTTGTCCCAGAAGAGTGTATGGCTGCCTTTAACACACACTTCTTCCCTCTCCCTGGAGACGGAGTTGTAGGAAAAACAACGGCAATGTGAGTAAGAAGTTTTGTGCGTTTTCAGAAAAGAGGATTGTTCTCTGGCTCTCCAAACCACCCCGAGTGCTTTTAGTAATCTGGAGGCGCTCGGATGCTTTTTCAGAAGAGGGACGCTCCCAAGAGTCAAAGGCCAGATGGTACGCTTTTATAGTGCTCTACACCACTTGTAGAGAAATGGAAAAGAATGACCAAAAAAAAGGGGATAAAGATATTCCATTACATCGCTTGAAATCTTGCAAGAAGAATTAAAACAATGACCTCACCATATATATATTTTTTTGAAGGCTCTCCCCATGCATCTGCTAGGAACAACCCCGCAGAAGAAATCTAAGACGTTGGCGGGCTTAAAGCACTCCAATATGGTATCCATTAACTAGAATATTGACTTTTTTGGGGCTCTTTCTGTTTTATTAAGGGGAAAAAACATATTAAAGAGAGGCAATAAGCTGAAGTCCTGGGGGAGAGTGGAATACGATACTTTGATTGAAAGGTATTCAGGATTTGTAAGAGTCCCAGTTTACAGTTAAATATGGACAACGTTGTAAAAAAAAGGGAAATCTGAGCACAACGAAGGCACAGTGCTCGGATTGAAGGCAAAGAGGTGTGACTGAACTATCTGCTCCACGTCTTTTATGGGTCTAAGACCTAGACTTGTACAGCTTTTGACAAAGTTGTGTTTAACCCGTCGAAGATGGAGATCCTATGGCTGGGTCGCCCTGGATTGAGTGGTTGCCGGCTACTAGGCCTGTTAAATCATGCTTCTAAATGTTTCTAAAGTACTTAGAAAACTAAAATACTGGGGGTGAACACTAGATGGTGCTAGTGCTTTGCTTCTACAGTGTTGCTAAAGTTCTGGTGGCGAGCATTTCACCACCAGAACATTAGCAACACTGTAGACACAAAGTACCAGCGCCACCTAGTGTTCACCCTCAGAATTTTAGTTTTCTAAGTACTTTAGAAACATTTAGAAGCATGATTTAACAGGCCTACCGGCTACCAACCCTGGATGGTGAGGCTCTAAGTCCGTCGTCCTCCGTAAAGAGCCTGGGGGTCCATTTGGATTCGTTGCTATCGACGGAGACGCAAATCTCCACGGTATGCAAGACCGCATTCTACCCCCTGAGACAGGCTAGGCGGCTGGCTCCCTACTTATCCAGAGGCGACCTAGCTACGGTGATCCAGGCGATGGTCATCTCGAGGTTGGTCTACTGTAACGCCCTCTACATAGGCCTTCCCTTGGCAACTATCCGGAAACTTAAGTTGGTGCAGAATGCTGCTGCTCGACTACCGAGAGCAACTGCACTGGCTACCAATAGAGTACTGGATTGTTTTCAGGGTGCTGGTATTGACCTTCAAGGCCTTGTATGGTCTAGGGCAGGGGTGCTCATTACAGTGATCGGGAGCACCTAGGTGATCTTCGGCCATCTTCCAGGTGATCTTTGGGCCTCACCAGCTGGATGGCGTGTTCCTGCCATGCGCGCGCACATGCGCTCCCGCCGCCACCTTCACGGGGCTTCTTTTGCCAAAATGAAGCTTTAGTGGGTGGGCCCTAGCGCTCGTCGGTGTGGTGACATGACCACCCATTGGTTGCTGCTGGGGCAGGAACAAGGCGAAGGCACGCGCATGGATAGGATGCGAGGCTGTGGGAGGGATGGAGGGAATGTATGTGTGTGTGAGAGAGAGCGAAAGCACGCAGCAGGAAGGAGGAAGGCAACGAAGACATTAAGAGAGAGCGCGCGCGCAGGCAAGGAGGATCCCCTTCCTGGGTGCGCGCGGCGGCGAGTTCATGGGCAGGCAAGAAAGAAGCCCCGCACGGACGGAAGGCTGCAGTAGGAGCGTGCACACGCACACTCACATGCACAACAGGTGATCTTTTCAACTTGATTGTTCATATAGTACCTCGCATGATAAAAAAGTGTGGGCACCCCTGGTCTAGGGCCAGTGTACCTGAGGGACCGTCTCACCCCATATGTTCCCCCGAGATCACTACGTTCAGAAAAACAGAACCTCCTGTTAGTCCCGTCGATCCACTCTTGTCGGCTATCGTCAACGAGATCGAGAGCCTTCTATGTGGCTGCATAATCCCTTTGGAATTCCATGCCGGATGAGGTCCGCGCCATTAATGAATTACTCCGTTCCGGAGAGCTTGTAAGACATCATTGTTCAAACAAGCTTTCAACCTCACCGGCCCTTGATGATAGATATTAAGCTTAGAATACTAACTGCTGACCGTAGATGCTTGCTTTATTAGATGCTTGTTTTATTAGATGCTTGTTTTTATGTGTAGTTGTGTATTTTATGCTTTTATGTTTTAGTTGCTGTATTAAATCAATTGTGATATTTTATCTGAATTATGTAAACCGCCCCGAGCCTGCTGGAAGGAGCGGTATACAAGAATGAATAATAAATAAATAAATAAATAAATAAATGATGCTCCAAAGGGCTAAGGCAGACCTCGAAGAAGACAGCATATATATACGCTATCGTACTGATGGCAGCTTGTTCAACTTAAGCCGTCTGAGGGCTTGCACAAAGACTCTAAACTATCTAGTCCGTGAGCTGCTTTTTGCTGACGATGCTGCCCTTGTCGCCCACACAGAAGCAGCTCTGCAGCACCTCACATCCTGCTTTGCAACAGCTGCAGAGCTCTTTGGGCTGGAAGTCAGCCTGAAGAAAATGGAAGTCCTCTACCAGCCCGCACCACAGGAAGAACACCACCATCCCCACGTCAGCATAGGCAAATCTATGCTTAAGTCTGTTCAGCAGTTCAGCTACCTGGGAGGCATCATCTCTTCAGACGCCAAGATTGATAAAGAGATAGATCACAGATTAGCAAAGGCATAGAGTGTATTCGGAAGGCTTCACAAAAGAGTCTGAAGCAACAAGCACCTGAGGCAAAGCACCGAAATCAGTGTGTACAGAGCTATCGTACTGTCTCTATGGGTCTGAAACATGGGTCACCTATCGCCAATACCTACGACTCCTCGAACGCTTTCATTAGCACTGTCTTCGCACAATCCTAAATATACACTGGACCGACTATGTGATGAATGTTGCTGTCCTTCAGCAAGCAGGGATCACCAGCATTGAGGCCACGCTATTGAGAACACAGCTGCGCTGGGCAGGGCATGTCTCTAGGATGGAAGACCACCGCCTCCCAAAGATACTACTCTATGGTGAACTCACAAGAGAGGTGCCCCCAAAGAGAGATATCAGGACTCCTTGAAACAACATCTCAGGCTTGGCCAGATTGGTCCACCTTGGCCTCACATCGGGAGGCATGGAGACGCACTATACACAATGCTGTGGCCTCTTTCGAGAAGACACGCCAAACGGGTCTCGAAGAGAAACGACAACACAGAAAGAACCGCAACTTGGAAACAACATCACCCAAGGAGACTTTCTGCTGTGCTTTCTGCAGCCGAACTTGCCTATCTCAGGTTGGCCTTTTTAGTCATCAACGCACTTGTAAAAAGCATGGGATGGGCCTTTCCTAAGAATCTTCGTTCGCGAAGTAATGCCGAGGTGTAATATAACACTGACGTTAGATGAGTAGACCTGGATAGAGTCTGCCAGCTTCCCAAGACATGACAAGTGAACTCTTTCCATTGTCACGTCTGTATTATCCCAGTGTTAGTACGTGCCCATCCCATTCCACTTTCAAGTGTAAATCTTCAATGACCTGGCCATAATGTCCTCCTGTGATTTAAGGAGTGAAGAGTAAGAGGGACTAACACAAAGGATCAAGACAACAGGTTCTGCCGTTTTTTGAAATGTTTGACATTTGAAAATATTGTTAGCGGCTGCAGGTAGAAGATTCTACTCCGGATATATATTTAGATAGTGAGTGAGGAAGTTCTGGCACTTTCAAAGACCAATATGTCTTGACATCAAGCAACAGGACCACATTGCTAGCTTTTCATGGTTCAGAAGCTTCTCCATTTACGGGTGACCTGACGGTGTTGCAGAATGGCAGATCTCATTTGTAGGGAGGAGAGATAAAGCTTATAGGCCAGCTACCTTCATCTCCTATTTCTTCTACCACAATAATCAAACCCTTTGACTGTGGGACTTTGCGCCTACATTGATCTCTGATCTCGGGAACATCTCTTCCTGATACTTCCAAGGTGTAGTCGAGGCCAAAGTCAACCACTTTTAAGCCCAAACATACCCATAGGAGAGACTTACATGTATATATGACTATCTTATCAAAATTGTTGAGTTAATGTAATGTAATATATCTATTATTTAACATCTATATGCGCCCACTTGCCCAACTGGTGCATAGTTTCGGTCTGGAGTGTCATCAGTACGCTGGTGCTGAGGATGGAAGGCCGGCCGGACTCTGTACCCGATTATTTCCATCAGTGCCTGGAAGCCGTGGCTGGGTGGCTACGGGCCAGCAGGTTGAAGGTGAACCCGTCGAAGACGGAGGTCCTGTGGCTGGGTCGTCCCGGGGGGGGGGAGCTCCGGCTGCCAATAATGGACGGTGAGGTGGTTAGTCCGTCGCCACTGGTTAAAAGCCTGGGGGTCCAACTGGACCCTCTGCTGACGATGGAGGCTCAGGTCTCCACCGTGAGCAGAGAGCAGCATTTTTCCATCTGCGCCAGGTGAGGCGGTTGGCGCCCTACCTTTCCGGTGGCGACCTAGCCGCGGTAATCCAGGCCATGGTCATCTCGAGACTGGACTACTGTAATGCCCTTTACATTGGCCTTCCTTTGTCGGTAATCCGGAAACGGAAGATGGTGCAAAACGCTGTGGCTCGACTGCTGGCTGGAGTGACACTATCATGAACCCATGCTGAATCACACCCATCTAGTCCAGCCTCACAGTGGCCCACCAGTTCGCATCTCGAGCAGAAGGGAGGGCAAAACCCTGGCTTATCCCTGCCTACCTCAACCAACTCCGTGGCACTTGAATGTCCTTTTCAGGATTGCCTTCAAAAGTGCTGGTGTTAACATTAAAGGCCTTGCATGGTCTGGGGCCAGTGTATCTGAAGGACCGCCTCTCCCTGCACATTCCCCAGAGACCACTACAGTCCATGGACCAAAACCTATTGGAGGTTCCATCACTCAAGATTTGCCGATTGCCATCGACTCGGCAGCACACCTTTTCCATAGTAGCGCCTACCTGTGGAAGGTCCTCCCGGCAGAGGCACGAGCAATAACAGAGTGACAGGCCTTCCTCAGGGCCTGTAAGACCACCCTGTTCCGCCAGGCATTTAATCTCTAAGGTTGTGCTTTCCATTCTGGTCCTAATATGTTTTTATTCTGTTTTTAACTACGTTGTGTTGTGTATTCATTGTTGTGAACCACCCTGAGCCTTTTTGGGAAGGCTGGTATATACATCAAAATAATTAAATAAATAAATAAATAAATAATGTGAGTAGATCACAACAACTGCTGACTCACCCATGCTGTTGTCAAAGTGCATCATAATAATCAACAACAATCTATTATATAAATGGGTTCACGTCATGTGATGTATACCTCAAACAAAGAAACCATACAACGCAGAAAAACAAAACTTGCCAACAGAAATAGGCCTCAAGCAAGGTATGTTTGTAGCAAAGAAACTTCCCCCCCAAAACCTAAAAGGCCCCCAAAACAACGAGAAAAAATAAAACTACATTTACCAGCATACCAGCCAAAGACTCACCCAGTCTCTACATTCTGAACAACATGATTGGCTGCCAATAAGGGCGGATTTGCATAACTGCTGCACTGCCCAGCCAACATGAACATTCCGATCCATAATAAACTGCCAAAACAGAATAAGGAAAAGGCCTGAGCCAATCCCCAACACAAACACCCAAATCACTTCCAACCGAAAAATTTACACCCCAAAAATCACAGACCACGCCCAAAATTGACAGTAAGGCTTCATTAACTTGATTTCCCAAACTAGCCCTCACTTACTGGGAAGCTGTTTACGCTCAGAATTGACAGTAAGGCTTCATTAACTTGATTCTCCCGACTAGGCCTCAGCTCATTGGACATTGCGTATGGCCTGAATTGACAGTAAGGCTTCATTAACTTGCTGTTCCTAACTAGGCCTCAGCTCATGATGGGACATTGTGTATGGCCTGAATTTACAGTAACCTACCTTGGCACACAGAGCCCCGACCATGCATGATGGGACTTGAAGTACCACCATGGAAAATGGGATTTGTAGTACGTCAAAACCTATCATTCCCCACAGACCACTGTGGCCCAGAACCAAGACCAATAAAGACCCAACTTGGCACACCATGCCCCCCATGACCCACACTCCATCCAACTGCAGTTTAGAGGAGGGCACACCGTGGATGATTGGACTTTCTCGCATCTCTAAAAAGGGCACAGCAACGCGTGCCGGGTACAGCTAGTAATAATATAAATAAAATACTTTATTTATATTCCACTTTCAGGGCGGATCACAGGACACATACATGGCAAAGATTCAATGCCATTTTTGAATAGACAGGACAGAGACAGACAGAACAGAAAGTGTGTCGACGTCCAGCTTTTTTTGGCACCTTGGAGGTTGTGCTCAAATCCAGCCACAAGGGGGTGCTGTTGCTCCATCATTTCTGACCAAGAGCCATCAGGACTTTCTCCTTCCTTTTAGTCACCTGGCATTTATTGATCTTTTTAATGGTGTCGTAAAATGCCTCCCTCGCTTGTTTAAGCGGTACCTAATTTCTCTACTTACAGCTCAAGCTGTTTTCAAACTGCTTAGGTAAACAATAAGTTGGGCTGACAGTTGGGTGCTCATGCTGACCTGGGGCTTTGAACTGGCAACCTTTCAGTTGGTAGATCTTATCGTTGCTGTTGATTTACAGCTGTGCTAAAGCCCAGCCCATAAGGACATTTCTGTGTTGGGATGTAGAGATCTTTAGCACTGGGACTTGGCTCAGTCTAGAACAGACCTGGGCAACCTATGGCCCGCGGGCTGGATGCAGCCCGGCAGCCAATTCTGTGCAGCCCGGGGAGAAGGGCGTTGGGGCAGGGCCAAGAGGAAGGGGTGCCGCTGCCGCCATCCTATCGCGGGCTGTGGGGTCTGCGTTGGCAGACAGCCCGCCACTCCGGAAAAGAATCGGACGAGCGGGGGCTTTGGAGTGGATCGCCTCCCGGGATGGCAGGCACTCCATGGCAGGGCGATCAGCTGGGGAACGGCTGGGGCCGAGAATGGGCGGAGGCCTGCAGCCTCCGATCGTCTGCTGCTCTCCTCTGCTGCGGTGGCGGCTGCCATGGAGTGCCTGCCATCCCGGCTTTGGAGTGCCTGCCATCCTGGGAGGAGATCTTGGCCTGCAGCGGTAGAAGTCGGTGACCTGCAGCGGCCGATCACCCTGGCCCCGGAAGACTTGATCGTCTTCCGGGTCGCCAGGGCAATCAGCCGTCTCAGGTCACTGACTGCTCCCACTGCAGGCCCGGATCTCCTCCCAGGATGGCAGGCACTCCAAAGCCGGGATAGCAGGCACTCCATGGCAGGGCGATCAGCTGGGGAATGGCTGGGGGCGAGAGCGGGCGGAGGCTGCTGCTCTGCTCTGCTCTACTGTGGTGGTGTCTGGGTCCACTTTGTTATCCTCTGGGCTGGGGCCATTGGGCCATTCCATCTTGGGATCCTTCCTCTCTTGAGGATGTCAGCCTTCATCTTGGTTCGCACCTTGTCTTCTTGAATTTCATTTCATTTTATTTTAGTGGTTTTTATTATTATTTTATAATAATAAGTTTATAATAATAATATAATAATATAATAAATAATATAATGTTATATTATATTATAATTTCAATCTATATATATAAAGGAAGAGTCGTCATGGAAAGACCATCCCAAACAGAGAAACCTTACAACGCAGAGACACCAAACTTGCCAACAGAAATAGGCCTCAGACAAGGTACGTTTGTAGCAAAGAAACTTTCCCCCAAAACCTAAAAGGCCCCCAAAACAACGAGTAAAAAACCTACATTTCCCAGCATCCTCCGGGGCTGCCAACGACTCTCCCAGCCTCTACATTCTGGCAACATGATTGGCTGCCAATAAGGGCGGATTTGCATAACTCCTGTACTGGCCAGCCAACATGAACATTCCGACCCATAATAAACTGTCAGAGGAGGATAAGGCAAAGGGCTGAGGCACACAAACACCCAATTCACTTCCCACAGAAAATTTACACCCCTACAAATCACAGACCACGCCCAAAATTGACAGTAAGGCTTCATTAACTTAATTTTCCTGACTAGACCTCACTTAATGGAATGCTGTTTACGCTCTGAATTGACAGTAAGGCTTCATTAACTTGATTCTCCCGACTAGCCCTCAGCTCATTGGACATTGTGTATGGCCTGAATTGACAGTAAGGCTTCATTAACTTGCTGTTCCTGACTAGGCCCCCAGCTCATGGGACATTGTGTATGGCCTGAATTTACAGTAACCTACCTTGGCACACAGAGCCCCTATGACCCACGCTACATTCTACTACAGTTTGGAGGAGGTGGACCATGGATTATGGGACTTGAAGTACCTCCATGGATAATGGGATTTGTAGTACTTCAAAACCCATCATTCCCCCACAGACCACTGTGTCCACGAACCAAGAGCGATAAAGACCAAACTTGCCAAACAATGCACCCCATGACCCACACTCCATCCGACTGCAGATTAGAGGAGGACACACCATGGATAATGGGATTTCAAGTACCTCCACTCACTGCCAAAGTACCCCACCCACACACGCATCAACCTCTACATCAACACAGCAGACAGAAAGACAAAAAACATTGTATATCCACAAGCTATGCAGAACGCCAGCAACACCACACAACAACAACTCCACAGGACTCCAACATCCCACCCACCAAAACAACCCACAACAACACAGCCATGACCCCAACAACACCATAACTAACAACAACTCCAACCCTTACATACTCAGACTTCCTCGCATCTCCAAAATAGGGCACAGCAACGCGTGCCGGGTACAGCTAGTATATTATAATGTCTATATATATCTATTATATAAAGGAGGTCCCGTCGTTGAACGACTGACAGAGACAGAGAAACCTTCCAAGGCAGAAACACCAAACTTGCCAACACAAATAGGCCTCAGGCAAGGAAGGTTTTTAGCAAAGAAACTTTCCCCCCCAAAACCTAGAAGGCCCCCAAACCAACGATACACAAAAACTACATTTCCCAGCATCCTCTGTGGCAGCCAGCGAAACCCATTGGCCAACATCGGCCCACACAAAATGCAGGGAGGCAGAGTAACCATAGTAATGCTGGGCACAGCCAACCAAGGCTAGGATAGAATGCTGAGTGATTTCAGTTCTGTCAGTTGGAGTTTGAGGGTTAAACTGACAAAACCAAACTCTATGAGGGAGCAATTCTCCAGCAATTCCTACCCACACAACACAACACAACTTCCTATCACAACCCATCCCCCCCAACTTTACAGGACCCCGCGCACACAACACCTACCACCACCACAAACAAAAACCAACTCAACCTATACTCCAACCACAACACAACACAACACTGCACTGATACTCTACAAACACACACAAACACCCAAAACACCCCACCCACACAAGCATTCCACAACATACTACCACCCACAATTCCACCACACACCCACTAACTCACCAAAAAAAAGTAATACCTACACACAACACAATACGCACATAACACAACCTTGTGCCTACTGCTCAACCCATTTGTATGCCATTCCTTCCTTCCACACAGGCAGAAACTGACCCAAACGAGATGCCTTCTAAAAAGAACAGCATTGGACGACACACTCGCAACGCTACATACATCAAACAAAAAGGGCAGAACAAACGCCAGAACAGAAACACAGTTTCTTTTTTTCAAATCCAGAGTTGGGAAACCACAGAACCTCTTCTACAACACATCAGACAGGAAGACAAAAAACTTCAGCAGACAGGAAGACTTTATCGATCTCCAAAATAGGGCACAGCAACGCGTGCCGGCTACAGCTAGTATATAATATACTATAATATAATAATTATGATATTAATACTAATAATATATGAATATTTCTTGATATATTAATATGTTAATATTAATTATGTATAATATATAGTAAATAGAGTAAACAAACAAACAAACAAATAAATAATGTAGATTGGAATGCAGTTCAACCTCTAGGTGCGGCCCTCCGTAATATTTTTTGGCTCTCGTGTGGCCCCTTGGAAAAAATAATTGCCCACCCCTGGTCTAGAAGGCTATTAGACCACTCCTAGCAGGACCTGGTATGAAGCCCTAGAGCAGTGTTTCTCAACCTGGGGGTCGGGACCTAATGGGGTCACGAGGGGTGTCAGAGGGGTCGCCACAGACCATCAGAAAATGCATTATTTTCTATCGGCCATGGGGGTTCCGTATGGGAAGTTTGGCCCAATTCTATCGTCAGTGGGGGTTCAGAATGCTCCTTGATTGTAGGTGAACTATAAATCCCAGCAACTACAACTCCCAAATGTCAAGGTCTATTTTCCCCAAACTCCATCAGTGTTCACCTTTGGGCATCTTGACTAGTCGTGCCAAGTTTGGTCCAGATCCACCATTATTTGAGTCCGCAATGCTCTCTGGATGTAGGTGAACTACAACTCAAAACTCAAGGTCAATGCCCACCAAACTCCCGCTCCGAGCCCTCGAGGAGTGACGGCATACAAGACTGAATAATAAATAAATAAAAATATAGTTTTTTCTGTTGGTCATGGGAGTTCTGTGTGCCAAGTTTGGTTCAATTCCATTGTTGGTGGAGTTCAGAAAGCTCTTTGATTGTAGGTGAACTATAAATCCCAGCAACTACAATTCCCAAATATCAAGGTCTATTTTCCCCAAACTCCAGCTGTGTTCACATTTGGATATATTGAGTATTTGTGCCAAGTTTTATCCATATCCATCATTGTTTGAGTCCACGGTGCTCTCTGGATGTAGGTGAACTGCAACTCCCAAACTCAAGGTCAATGTCCACCAAAGCCTTTTAGTATTTTCTGTTGGTCATGGGAGTTCTGTGTGCCTAGTTTGGTTCAACTCCATCGTTGGTGGAGTTCAGAATGCTCTTTGATTGTAGGTGAACTATACATCCCAAAAACTACACCTCCCACATGACAACCCCCCCACACAACGCCACCAGAATTCAAACTTGGGTGTATCGGGTATTTGTGCCAAATGTGGTCCAGTGAATGAAAATACATTTTACATGACGATTCATAACAGTAGCAAAATGACAGTTATGAAGTAGCAACTAAAATGATTTTATGGTTGGGGGTCACCACATCATGAGGAACTGCAGTAAGGGGTCACGGCATTGGGAAGGTTGAGAAACACTGCCCTAGAGAGTTGTTCTTAGTATCCGTTCTGTCATTTCCACCTCTTTCTGACCTCACGGACCAGCCCACACCAGACCTCCCTGTCAGCCGTGGCCACCTCCAGCATCTTCAAGGTCAAGTCAGTCACTTCAAGGATACCATCCATACATCTTGCACTTGGTCGGCAACAAATAAATAATAACAAATAAAACAAAACAAATAACAAATAAAATATATATATAATTAATTTGTAGTTCATATGCGCCTTGTGCAAATAACAATATTGTAATAATTGTGTGCATTAAATAATTTTTGTGTACACTGAGCCATCAGAAAGCAAAGCTGTCACAACTTAAGATTCCGAATTATTTTGGAATTCCAGATAAGAGATGTTCAACCTGTTTTGTGATTTAAAAATGAGAGTAAAGCTTAGAGGAGTTTTTTTCCCCCATAGACTATATTCCTACTTATTTTTTTAATGACCATTGTCTAAAATACCCAAATTGAACATATTTTGGAGCAGGCGTTTTGAATCCATTTGAGGTGCTTCAATTAATTTAGGTGACAAATGCCCTGGAAAAAGAAACCATCGATTCCATTATTACCTAACGGCCTTCCACTGAATTGCTTGATGTGTTTATAATAGAATAACTCTTCTTTTCTTTTCTTTTTTTTATAAAAAAAACATGTTCAGCTCAAGGTGATAAAGAAATAAGATAGAGGCGGGCGAAAACAATTACTACAAGGACTCAAACAATCACATTTTACTGAGGGAAGATAAAAACCAAGGGCCCCAGACCGATTATGACTCTAATTGTCTAAGAGTTTGCCCACTCTTGTAAAATAAACAGATCATAAAATGAGAGAATAAGTTTCAAGCACACATAGAAGGTGGTTAGAGCAATTACAATATAGCCTGCCTGATTTACCAGAACTACAGAGTATTATTATTTTCTACCAAGAGTCTGAGAAAAGGTATTAATTAACCTCGATTTAGGGAGAGATGCAAATCCACTGGAAATTTTGGAAGAGAGCTTTATTACATCAACTAGCTTGGGGACCCGGCGATGCCCGGGTTATTTGAGAAAGGCATTGTGTGCCAAGGTTGGTCTTTGGTACTTCAAGTCCCATCATCCATGGTCCACCCTCCTCCAAACTGCAGTAGAAGATAGAGTGGGTCATGTGGCAACCAATTCTCTCTGTCTGGTGCCTTAGAATGTTGGAGTTCTGAGGCTGGCCAATCAGAGTCCTTTATGCAAATAATCCCGCAGTGGCAACCAATCGAAACGCTGCCACATATTCCTCTGCACCTCTGCACCTCCCGCCCTCCGCACCTCCTGCCGCAAAAACTGACTTTTATTATATACATAGAATAGATAGATGATAGTCCATTGGATTACTAATATTTTGTGCATGTGCAGACTTGCTTTCCAAAACATTATCCAGATCTACTGACAGTTCATGCTTAAGCATGAAGACGAGATCCCATTAAGTCCAGATGGAGGGAAGAAAATAAATCCAGAAACACTATGCCTGGGCAAGAAGCAAAGACAGAGGATGCCCACAGAGGAGTTGATGTGATAATCACTGTTTTTTTAAACAAGTCTTGAGGTTTCTGCTTTTTTACAATTTTTAATGTTTTCTGTCCACTTTTGCTCCCTGGACATTTGGCACAGCAAGGAGGCACCAAGAGGTGGCTCTTCTTCTCTAAATAACAGGGATAATATATAGCTACTCCCCACTACGTATTACAAACACAAAAACAAGGGACATAAATTTGTTGATTATTATCTCTATTAAAATATATCCCAAATGGGTATGTCTCAGTGTATATAATGCAAAATTAAATCACTTTGCAGTAAATATACATAAAAGGTGGACACTTTCTATTATACAATGCTAACACCGTAATGGCTGCTACTCATGCAACAATGTAACCAGCCCTGTGTTTAAAGTAGAGTTCAATGGAGTGAAATAATTGAAAAGCGTGATCCAAGTCAAAAGCTCCACGTTCTCTGGCAAATAAATTCCAAAGTACTTGTAATCCAAAAAAGACTGGGAAAACACGATCCACAAGTAATTGTAATCCACAAGGAACTGGTGTCCCATTCCAATGTCGGGCTGCATTGAGAGCGAAAATAATCCAACGAAAATTCGGATATAGAGAGGTCCACACTGTATATACTCCGCAACTGGTAGTGTCCCATCTACGGGAGAATGTATATGGATCCAACCCGTTTCGTAATCTTCCTCAGGGCGGTCACGGTCAGAGGGAATCCAGGGTTGAGTAAACCTAGGATGTAAACAATATAATAGTATCCCAATACAAAAAGAGGGGGTAGACATGAGGGTAGGAGATTGGCAATTCACTCACCAGCACATCATAGATCATAAACACCTAAATGGTATAGACCAGGGGTGCTCATTAGGTAGCTCGGGAGCTACTAGTAGATCTTTGGCCCTCTTTCAGGTGATCTCACCAGCCGGATGGGGCGCTCCTGCCATGCGCACGTGCGCTCCTGCCGCTGGCTTTCGCTCTTGCGGTTCTTATTTCGCCTGTGGGGCATTGCAGGAAAAAGGAAGCACGAGGCGGAGCCTCTGGAGGGAGCGCCCTGCCTCTCTCTCATCCAGAAGCAGCTGTGCAGCCTTCGTTGCCGGCGAGACAGGCAGGGCAGAGCGCTCCCTCTGGATGCCCCGCCTCGTGCTTTCTCCTTCCTGCAATGCCCTGGAGGCGGAAGAAGCGCTGCGCGGGCAGAAAACAACAGGAGTATGTGCGGCGGCAGGAGCGCAATGCGGCGGGAGCGCATGGAGGCAGGGGCAGGTAGATCTTTTGGACTTGGTTGCTTTAAGAGTAGCTCGCATGCTGAAAAAGTGTGAGCACCCCTAGTATAGACCGTCAATACAGTGAGGCAATGGGATTGCTTATATATTGTAGTTAATTAACGGGATGTAACTACCAGTTGCGGAGTATATACAGTGTGGACATCTCTATATTGGAATTTTTGTTGGATTATTTTCAGACTTTCATTTTAGGATGGGGGAAAAGTGCGACATAGGGGAACACTATAGATGAAGCAACACAACTGGAGGGGACGTGGTTGTTGTCTATCTGGCTGATCTGGTTTAGTGGAAGCTCACCGGGCACAGACCTCCTTATCCACGGTCCTAGCTGAAATCACTACATTGCTACAGAGGAAATAAAACAAATCATTTTGTTCCACCCCATTGTAATTATTTTGTAACTTGCAGCTAGGATTAAACACTTTACAGTAAAATAATTACCCTTGATTCTTGTATTAACAAGTTTTATAAAATACTAGCAATGTATGTACAGTATGTGTGAATGAGATGGAGTAGAGTCAATCTTATAGAATACTTGATCATGAGCTGTTGCTGAACTTCCACCATGCATTTCTTGGGTTCTGAAACAACCGTTTTTCACAAATGGATTGCAGAATTGTGGAATTTTTTAAAAGGCCTTTATCCCTGTGCTGAGAGATGTTTCTGTCTCTTAAAGATCTTCCGGAATTCGTAGGGTCTAACCAAATTGCTTCTCCCACACCCTCCAAAAGAAGAAATATGTATGAAGCTGACAATCCAGAGATGATTCATCGCTGAGCCTGGAACCCCAGGTTTCAGCGGTGACTAGGGGAGCATTTGCACAATTAAAACTTGTGCGCCAGCTGCGCCCGAACCTTGGGAAGTCTGACTTGGCCACGGTAGTCCATGCGCTGGTTATATCCTGTATAGATTACTGCAACGCTCTCTACGTGGGGCTGCCTTTGAAGACTGTTCGGAAGCTTCTATTGGTCCAACGGAGAGCAGCCAGGTTGATAACAGGAGCGGCACTCAGGGAACGTACAACTCCCCTGTTGTGCCATTCCCACTGGCTACCAGTTTGCTACCGGGCACAATTCAAAGGGCTGGTTTTGGCCTTTAAAGCTTAAAACGGTTCAGGTCCAACTTACTTGCCCAAACGCATCTCTCCCTATGAACCATCAAGATGCTTAAGATCATCCGGAGAGGCCCTGCTCTCGATCCCACCTGCTTCGCAGGCGCGCCTGGCGGGGACGAGAGACAAGGCCTTCTCAGTGGTGGCTCCTCGGCTTTGGAACTGCCTTCCTAGTGACATCAGATTGGCCCCCTCCCTCCTGATATTTCGTAAGAAAGTCAAGACTTGGCTGTTCGAGCAAGCATTCGCAGACGAACTTTAATTAATCAAGATCAAAGGATTAATATGACAACGAAACGGAAACCGATTTTAAGATTGTGGAGCTGAGATTTGTATTTTGTAGTTTTAACTGTTAATTTATATGGTTTTTATATGACTGTTTTAATCTTATTACGTTGTATTGTATGTGGGCACTTGCTGCCGCTTGTTCACCGCCTTGAATCGCCTTCGGGCTGAGAAAGGCGGTATAGAAGCATAGCAAATAAATAAATAAATAAATAAATAAGTCTTTCCAAGTCACAACTTCCTTATTTTAAAATTGCTTTTTCCTTTTCATATACAGTATTTTGGAATATTCCCCTCATAATTATAGTATTGTGGTGATTGCAAGGTGATATCCATAAGGATACAGTATAACCGAATGAGCATGGCAGGGTGGCTTATGTACTCAGCCAAGTTAAGCTGCATTATATGAATCTACATTGACTATGGGGCCTGGGAGACCAGGGCTCAACTTGGGTAGGAAGCTGTCCATGAATACCAAGTGATATTTAAAAGAAAAGGACTGGCAAACCCATTCCCGAATATTCCTTGTCTCAGAAAACTCTATAAAATTAATGGGATAGCCATAGGTCAACAGAAGGCTCCTTCTTTGGTGGCTTTTAAGCAGAGGCTGGATGGCCATCTGCCAGGGGTGCTTTGAATGCGATTTTCCTACTTCTTGGCAGAATGGGGTTGGACTGGATGGCCCACGAGGTCCCTTCCAACTCTATGATTCTATGTTTCTATGATTCGAAGGTATATGTATTTATTTATTTATTACATAAATATACCGCCCTTCTCAGCCCAGAGGCAACTCGGGCTGAGAGGGGCCGTTCACAAGTGGCACAATTGGCAACAATTTGATGCCTCAACAATTATAACAATTATAACAAATAAAAGAATCATAAAACACTGTTAAAAACATTACCAAACAATATAAGAATATAAAAACCATATAAACATCATCATGAGCATCTCCATGTCAAGTCATTATTCAATTGTTTTTATCATTACTATTTTAATCTGTACATGCGGCCCGTTCATGGTTCTGTTTTACGAATGATTTTAATGTAATTTAATGTAATTGTATTGCGTTGCTGGGCTTGACCTCATGCAAGCCGCCCCGAGTCCCCATTGGGGAGATGGTGGCAGAGTACAAATAAAGGTTATTATTATTATTATTATTAATTGCATAGTCAAGTGGTTCCATAATTAGCCCCCGAGCAGGCTGGCGAACTGCCAGTGCACCCAAAAACCCTAGCGACGAGTTCACCACGCAAGTGCAGTCAGCGCAGACGCCGCGCATGCGCCAAAGGACACCCAAAGCGGCAAAGAATCCTTGAGGAGGAGCACAGCGAGTCACCGGATATCTCCGAGCTCCAGAGTGGGAGGAGCCATCACTTAAAGGGCACTTACGGGGATTTACAAGCCTCAGATTTTGCCCCCTTGGACATGGTAGAAGGCCAGATGCTGCAGGAGGACAGCCTCAACCAACCTGGCAATGGTGTTTCAGGAAACATAAAAGATACCGCACTAAGACTTTCCCTGGTGAGTCCCTGTGATGATTTCGGATGCACCCAATATTCAAATCACTGCCACCAACCTAATTAGCTTAATTAGGATTTTAAAAATTTACTAAGATGTTCAGTTAGGCTCCTAATTAAATAAACAGCTATGAGGTAATGGCGAGGAAATGCGATGGAGACTGGGGTAAAAGTTAAAATGAAGGTATTTATTAACTTTTACAAACAAACAAGGCACAGAGCTTGATGGTTAACTACTAACGAGGCAACAAGCGTACGGTTATTCACTTTGAGGTAACGAGCGTATGGTTAAACAATTAATGGCAAAAGCGTATGGTTTCCAAAAGATCTAAGTGTGCTGGAGCATATGGTTACAACCAGAGGTTTCTTTATCTTAGATCTTAAAACCAGCAAATCCAGTAAGTGCTGAGTCGTGACTGGAAAAGCCCTGTTCCACTAAATGCAACTAGTGCGAACAGATTGTTTCAACCAGGAACTTCCTACACGACAGTTCCCTGAGTCTTGCTTCTGAATGGGGCTAACAGACTCGTGCTAGCTTCCCCAGTCTAAGAGCCCACCTTTCTCTGTAACAAGAGACTCCAAGGTGTATACCGGCTCTACTGTTCTAAGTGGCCCCCCTGAATCCTATGCTGTCCCTGGACTAGCCTTTAACTAGGCACATTGGTCTAAGAAATGTGCCTGTATGTCATCCTACACCTTGTGATGTGATGTAATGTGTTTTAATGTGTTTTTATGCTTTTATTGTAGGGCTGCATGTCTGTGACATGCTGCCCATTTATATTGTTGTCATCCGCCCCGAGCCTGCAGGGAGGAGCAGAATACAAAATTAAACAATAAATAAATAAATAAAGAGACTCATTACCAAGTCACTGGGACCAGAGGGTCAAGATGGATCCCCTCCCCCTGGCTTGGAGACTCTCCATGATTTTCTGGGAGTACCTCAGCTCCCCTCTTTCGATGGTGTGACGGACATCAATGTTAGACGACCCTCTTTAGCAGCACGTCAGCCTGCGCGGGACCTGAGTTTTACCCCAGACCCTCGTTTTGCTCCTGATCCCTCTAAGTGTCGTATACCCTCCTTACTCCCCCTCCCTCTGTTTATGTAACTGTCTTATTCTATCTTGCTGTTCTTTGTTATGTGTCAAACTCTGTAAACCGCTCCGAGCCCTCGGGGAGTGACGGTATATAAGTTTGAAGCATAAATAAATAAATAAATAATATCGTATAACTATGTTGTATTTGGGAAGGCCTACTCGAAAAGCCAGGTTTCCACCTTTCTTCTAAAAGTCAGGTGGGAGGGGGCCAATCTTATAGCTCTAGGCAGGGTGTTCCACAATGGAGGGGCCACCACACAGAAGGCCCTGTCTCTCGTCCCCACCAAACACATCTGTGAGGAAGATGGAACCGAGAGCAGGGACTCCCCAGACGATCTTAGCATCCTAGATTTTTCATAAGGAGAGATACATTCAGATAGGTAAGTTGGAACAAAACCATTTAGGGCTTTATAAGCTAAAGCCAGCACTTTGAATTGTGCCTGGAAGCAGACAGAGCAGTTGTGTGCTCTCTGAGCGCCGCTCCCGTTAGCAACCTGGCTGCCTCACATTGGACCATTTGAAGCTTCCGAACAGTCTTTGAAGGCAACCAGGCCCGGATTAACATCTTTTTGTGCCCTAGGCCACACTTTGGAATTACGCCCCCTCTACTACCGGCACTGAAAGTTGTTGTTTGGGATCCGAGAAGGGAGGGTGGGGCCCAAGCCACGCCTGCCTTTCCTTCCTTCCTTCCTTCCTTGCCTGGGGGCCTGGGGGCCATGGCGGGGTGGCCATCTGCCGGGGCTGATTAAGATCCCCGCGCCCCAGGGAGGGGGAGTAGTGGGGAGAGGCCTGGGGGGGCCTTCCTTCCTTCGGGGGGGGGGGGCTCCCTGGAGATAGAGAGACACCCACCCATCTCCGTCTTCTTCAGAGCCGCTGCTCCTCTTCCTCCTCGGTTGCAAGGAGGCCGCACATAACCACGCCCACTTGGCCGGCACGAGTGGCCACTGTTACCATGGCAACCACCGCGCGCCGCCAAGACAGGCCGTTGGAATGCCCGCAAAGTGAAGGATGACCTGTCCGGTTATTTTCCATGATGCGGCCGAAATGGACGCTGTCAGGGTGAAACCCATCCGTGTCCTTTCGGGGGAGGTGGGGCAAAACATACGGTGAAGCGCGGGACATACACGGGGTGGTTTGGGTGCAAAAGGCTACTCGAGCCAGGCTTCGCGTTCCTCCCGGGCCGTGCCACTCACTTCCGGTTCTCTGTGGCGGCCAATTCCTTTCCTCTTGGTGGGCGGGAGCGGCTGGTCCCAGGGAGGGAGGGAGGGAGTAACATCACCCTGGGAGGCGACGGAGCAAACAAGGAAGGTGGGCCTGGCGGAGGAGGAGGGAGGGAGTGATGTCACCCTGGGTGAGTAGTGGGGAGGAGGGAGGGGGGAAGGGAGGGAAGCCGCTGCTACTGCTGCTCCTCACCCACGGTGTCCTGCCTTGAAACCAGGCTCAGCCCTCCCTCCCTCCGGGACCTTTGTGCTTCAACTCCCGCCATTCCCAAGGGCTGGTCACGGAGGTTGGTTTTTGTTTTTTAAAAACTTTTTTTGGTCCATGATCTGCGCCCCCCTTGGCTTGCGCCCCTAGGCCATGGCCTAGGTTGGCCCTATGGGTAATCCGGGCCTGAAGGCAATCCCATGTACAGCGTGTTGCAGTAGTCTATATGGGATGTAACCAGAGCGTGGACTACCGTGGCCAAGTCGGACTTCCACAGAGCTTGCAAAAACCCTAAAAATGACAGGAAGACAGCAGGCTGTGGATATATTCCATAGCTGCATAGGAAGAGAGCCTTTTTGCAAATGTAGCTGTCACTTGACGTGTGTCTCTCTCTCCTCACGATTGTGAAAGGTACAGGAAGGGGCACCAGCCTTGGCTGCTTTAGTTCATCCTCAAAAGCAACCGTGACACCATTAAAAATACTGAGCATTTTAAAGCCCAGTAATAGCACTTCTGGACTATTGTGCCATTAGCAAAGGTTGAGCAAGCGCCGCACGCAGTATTTAGAATAAGGAAAGAGTTAGAATTCAAGGTCAGCTGGTGGAGTAGCACATTCTGCCTTGTTCCTGTTTCTGTGGTTAATATGCAACTCCTGCTTGGATTCACCAATTATTCGTATATATTCTTCCTGTAATAAAAAAAGTATTATAAGCAAGCTCTCCAACTTCTCGCAGTGCTTGTGGAATCACCGGGGTCATCAAAGTTATGCAATATTTAAGACACGATTGATACATCCAATATTAAGTTTGCAATACTTTTTGGAGGAAGCCAACAACCGCACGGCCTATAAAAATCCCATCAAGGTGAACGGGAGGAATTCAAGAGAAGCTCCTTTTCCGGGGAAGTCAAGTGAAGCAATGATATTCTTTCTAGGCTTCATTGACTGCTGATGGCTGGTTACTACTTTCTGCAGGGAATATTTACAGGTAACTGTTATTTGTGTGTTTGTTTTGTCTATAGAGCATTTGTACTCTACCCTTCAGCAAACAATATCGTGGATTAGTTTCCAACTGATGGCAAAGGTGACCTGTCGTGGCATTTTCTTAGCAGATTTTGTTCGGAGAAGGTTTGCCATTGCTTTCCTTTGAGGTTCAGAGAATCTACTTTGCCCAAAGGCACTAAAGGTGCACCTATAATAACAATATAATAAAATAACAAAATAAATAATATAATAATATAATAAAATAATAATATAATAAAATAATAATATAATAAAATAATAAAATAATAATATAATATAATAATATAATAATATAATATAATAATAATATAATAATATAATAAAATAATAATATAATAATATAATAATATAATATTAATATAATAATATAATAATATAATAATAATATAATAATATCTCGGCATTACTTCGCGAACGAAGATTCTTAGGAAGGACTCATCCCACACTTTTTACAAGTGCGTTGATGACTAAAAAGGCCAATCTGAGATAGGCAAGTTCGGTTGCAGAAAGCACAGCAGAAAGTCTCCTTGGGTGATGTTGTTTCCAAGTTGCGGTTCTTTCTGCATTGTCGAGACCCGTTCGGGGTGTCTTCTCGAAAGAGGCCGCAGCATTGTGAATAGTGCGTCTCCATGAATCCCGATGCGAGGCCAGGGTGGACCATTGTTGGTGATCAATCTGGCCGAGCCTGAGACGTTGTTTCAGGGAGTCCTTATATCTCTTTTTGGGGGTGCCTCTCTTGCACTGACCCGTGGCGTAGTATCTTTGACCCGTGGAGTAGTATCTTTGGGAGGCGGTGGTCCTCCATCCTAGAGACGTGCCCTGCCAGCGCAGCTGTGTTCTCAATAGCATGGCCTCAACGCTGGTGATCCCTGCTTGCTCAAGGACAGCAACATTCATCACATAGTCGGTCCAGTATATATTTAGGATTGTGCAAAGACAGTGCTGATGAAAGCGTTCGAGGAGTCGTAGGTGTTGGCGATAGGTGACCCATGTTTCAGACCCATATAGGAGAATAGACAGTACGATAGCTCTGTACACACTGATTTTGGTGCTTTGCCTCAGGTGCATGTTGCTCCAGACTCTTTTGTGAACCTTTCCAAATGCACTCTATGCCTTTGCTAATCTGTGATCTATCTCTTTATCAATCTTGGCGTCTGAAGAGAGGTAGGTGAACTGCTGAACGGACTTAAGCACAGACTTGCCTATGCTGACGTGGGGATGATGGTGTTCTTCCTGTGGTGCGGGCTGGTAGAGGACTTCCATTTTCTTCAGGCTAACTTCCAGCCCAAACAGCTCTGCAGCTGTTGCAAAGCAGGATGTGAGGTGCTGCAGGGCTGCTTCTGAATGGGTGACAAGGGCAGCATCGTCAGCAAAAAAGCAGCAAGCCTCTCCCCCACTGCAAGGGGGCGCCAATGGAGAGGTATAATAATATAATAATATTATATAATAGGAGCCTTCGGGTGCGCAGTGGTTTAAACCCCTGTGCTGGCAGGACTAAAGACTCACAGGTCGCAGGTTCGAATCCGGGGAGAGCGCGGATGAGCTCCCTCTAAGCTCCAGCTCCCCATGCAGGGACATGAGAGAAGCCTCCCACAAGGATGATAAATCTGGGCAATGTCCCCCGGGCAACGTCCTTGCAGACAGCCAATTCTCTCACCCCAGAAGCGACTTGCAGTTTCTCAATTTGCTCCTAACACGACCACCCCCCCCCCAATATAAAATTAATTCAGTGTGACTCCTATTTAATTGACATGATTCGATGCTGCGGGTTCCTGGGATTTGTAATTGGGGGAGGCATCTGCACTTTTTGGCAGAGAATGCTAAAGACCTTGTCAAACGACAACTCCCATGACTCCATGGCATTGAGCAATGACAAAGTGAGGTCAAACTACATTGATTCTACAGTGCAGATACACCCCAGTGCACTTCCATGGGCAAGTAATCCTAATTTCCAGTGTCATAACCCATTGCTCAAGCCACGGCAACATGCCGGCTCATCCAAAGCAGGGTACTCTTTCATTAGTAGGATGGAGGCCACTAGAGAGAGAAGGATAGTCCATTTTATGGGGGTGGAAAGTAGATTGACCAGCCCATGCCAGAGCTCCCTATCAGCCGTCGCCACCCCCAGCTTCTTCAAGGTCACACAATATTTATTACGGTCTTCTGATCTCGGCGCTGAGGCCCCGCCCAGCCTTGCAGTGGCGTCAATGGTGCTCAAGGGGCTTCCGAGGAAGAAGCTGGGAGCAGTGGAGGCGGCGAGGAGGAGGAAGCCACCACCAAAGAGGGCCCTGCTGATGCCCAGCCCAGAGGCAAGCCCCAGGGGTGGCAACCTACGGCCCGCGGGCCAGATGCGGCCCGACAGGCGATTCTGTCCGGTTCAGAGAGAAGGGCGTCGGGGGCGAGGCCACGAGGAAGGGGTGCCGCTGCCGCTATCCCATCGCGGACTCTGTGGGGCCTGTCTTGGCAGACAGGCCGGAGGAGTGGTGGCTTTGGAGTGCCTGCCATCCCTGGAGGCGATCCGGGCCTGCAGCGGGTGCACTTGGCGACCTACGGCGGCTGATCACCCTGGCGACCCGGAAAACTTGATCGTCTTCCGGGTTGCCAGGGCGATCAGCCGCCTCAGATGGCCAACTGCTCCCCCTGTAGGCCCGGATCGCCTTCAAGGATGGCAGGCACTCCATAGCAGGGCGATCAGCTGGGGAACGGCTAGGGGCGAGAGCGGGCGGAGGCCTGCAGCCTACAATCAGCTGCTGCTCTGCTCTGCTGCGATGGCGGCTGGGTCCGCTTTGCCATCCTCTGGGCTGGGTCCATTGGGCCATTCCAGCTTGGTTCGCATCTTGTCTTCTTGAATTTAATTTTATTTTTTGTGGTTTTTATTATTATTTTATAACTAGCTGAAGACCCGGCGGTGCCCGGGTTATTTTAGGAAGGCATTGTATGCCAAGGTTGGTTCCTATTAGATGTTTATGTGGCTTGCAGTGGTCTCAAAAACTTAATGAAGGTACTGCGAGTCCCAGGGGCCTAGTCGGGAAAATCAAGTTGAGGGAGCCTAACAATATCCCATGTGCTGAGGCCGAGTCAGGAAAATCAAGTTAAGGATGCCTTGTTGTCAATTTTGGGCCTGGTCTGTGATGTATAGGGGCTACAGTGTTGTTTTGGAAGTGAATGAGGTGAAGGTATTTAATATCCCATTATTCATGGGACATCCTGCCTTAAACCACACCAGGTTGTGAAGTGGGCTATTGGGCCCCTGTTTGCCCATTTTTGTCCTGATCCGTCACTGCTGTGGGCCGCAGTGTATGACTGACTGAGGCTTTTCCTTTTTTCCTCTGAGTCACCTTAGACTGTTGGAATGTGGATGGCCATTCGGAGTCTGTTATGCAAATACGATTTCAGTGGCAGCCAATCCCCTCTGTCTGGGGCCGTTTGGGCGTGGTATGTGATTTTTAGGGGCTACAGTGTTGTTTTGGAAGTGTATGAGGTGAATGTACTGCAAATCCCATCATTTGTGGCCCATCCTGCCCTAAACCACACCAGGTTGTGAAGTGGGCCATTGTTCCCCTGTTTGCCAAGTTTGATCCTGATCCGTCATTGCTGCGGGCCGCAGTTGGTGACTGCCTGAGGCATTTCCTTTTCCCTTTGAGTCACCTTGGAATGGTGGAATGTGGTTGGCCTATCGGAGTACGTTATGTAAATATCATTTCAGTGGCAACCAATCCCCTCTGTCTGGGGCCGTAAAATGTTGGAGTTCTGAGGCTGGCCAATCATAGCCCGTTATGCAAATAATCCCACAGTGGCAGCCAATCGAAACGCTTGCACATATTCCTCCCTCCGCTCGGCCGCTCGGCCGCACCACCGCCTGCAAACACTGACTTTTATTATATGTAATAGATTATTTTATAATAATAATATAATAAATAATATAATATAATGTTATATTATAATTTCAATATATTATGTCTATATATATATATATATATACTATAATATAATAATTATGATATTAATACTAATAATATATGAATATTTCTTGATATATTAATATGTTAATATTCATGATTTACTAATATATAGTAAATATAGTAAATAAATAAATAAATAATGTAGATTAGAATGTAGTTCAGCCTTTTAGGTGCGGCCCTCCATCATATTTTTTTTGGCTCTCGTGTGGCCCCTTGGAAAAAATAATTGCCCACCCCTGGGTGAAAGTGAACACAGGGCATGCCCTGTCCCCCAAAGGACTCTCATTTTCCACTACCAAGTAGCTATTTCCTAGTCACAGTGAGCCATTTACTAGGCATGAGAAAAAATTTATGAAAATGATTCGTTTCGTAAGAAATTCGTAAGAAATGCTACTTTCGAGAATTTCCGCACCTGTAACGCCAACCAGGAAGTGGACTTTCTTTTTCGAACTTCGGGGGCCAGGATTTTCTTAAGTGTCGTTATTAGGTCGTAAGGGGGCACCTCCTTCTCTCTCACCACCCTCCCGCCTCCCTTGCCAATAAGTATTATGGCAAGGCAAGCCTAAACTCGCTCCTTCTTTCGGCTGGAAGCCCGGAAATGTAAACAGAGAGGTTTACTCAGAAGTAAATCTGCAAAGGAGGGCACTTTGGATGAAGTGCCCTCCTTTGTGGATTTACTTCTGAGTAAACCTCTCTGTTTACATTTTTCCAGGCTTCCCTGCCTCTCCTGCCCTGCCAGGATCTAAAGCATCAAAGAGTATTGGGGTGAGAAACCAACCTAATGTGTAATAGAATGAATGCTACTGTAAGTGCCTAATATTATAAGTAATCCAACTGGTCATACCTACATTCTATGCACATGCAATAATACAGCAGTAATAACAATTACAAGAGGTAAAATTCAACCCAAGTATTCTGACTGGTCTCTCCTCATGCGGTGCAAACGGGCTCTTCTCTTATTAGCCCGGGAAATTAGCCCGGGGGGAAAGCCAGCGTTTGCTGCTTGGGAGCACACACATACATATTCTTGGGGGGGGGGCGGAGATTTGCTGCAGAATCCCGGGCTCATAGAGAAGATTCTGCAGCAAATCCCCCCCAAAGAATATGTATGTGTGTGCACCCAAACAGAAAACGCTGGCTTTTCCCGGGTTAATTTCCCGGGCTAATAAGAGAAGAGCCCGTTTGCACCGCATGAGGCAGGGACCAGTCAGAATACTTCGGTTTGAATTTTACCTCTTCTTATACCCATTGTTATTACTGCTGTATTATTGCATGTGCATGGAATGTAGGTATATGACCAGATTGGGCAAACTTGGGCCCTCGCTCCTGCGGGATCGGGTGAGAGAGAGGCAGTGAGGAGTGAGGGGGCTCCTCCTCCTTTTCTTTGCTGCTTCCAAGAATAGAATACCCGCTCCCTCCCTCCCTCCTTCCCCTCCCTCCTTCCTATTTGGAGAGTCCCATCTAGAATTCAGTGTGATTTATTCAAGTTTTGTTTACAACCCCAGAAATCCCAGCCAATTTACCAGCTGTTAGGATTTCTGGGAGTTGTAGGCCAAAACCATCTGGAATGCGCATGCGCTGGCATACGAACTACTAACGAATTTCGTTAGTAATTAAGTTACATTTTAGAAGTTTTTGGAAATTTTTTTGTAAGTCTTTCTTTTACTAATCAAAAAAAATCCCCCCCCCCCCATTTGATTTTAGAATCGCCATTTTTGGGTTCGAAACCATGCCTACCATTTGCCTATTATTTCCCTAACCAAAGAGGTACTTGTCTGGCTATTAAGGTAATTTCCTATTGGTTCCATCAGCCCCCTCCAATCCAAACTCCAACCTGACTGCTTCATGCTTAGCAATCCACAGATATTAGGAACACAGTTTCCATTTCCTCCCTCGAAAACTGACCCGTAAAAAACTGTCCCTTTGGAATTGATTCCATTCAGCCCCGGAAAGGGATAAGTGCAAAGGAGAACATTGGGAATCGGTGCAGAATCACATTTTCAATATGTCGGCAACGGCATCTCAATACCGTTCGGTGCGCATATTATTTGGAAGCAGCGGAATATCATTTTATCTCCTTTTATGATAATAGCAAAATCTATAGGCAGAGGGTTTAAAATGAAATGGCCCGTTTATGAGTTTCCTTGATTTCTGCTCCTCCCTTCACCATCAGATAATATTCCAGCTGGAAACAGAATTTATACCTTCTGAGAAACTCCTTTGGGAATAATTATTAATCACTGTGATTTTCTAATGTGCCATTTATATCTATCTGCAATTTGTCCTTGGAGTTATCCAACAGAGCATGTTCCAGGCACGGAGCAGATTTCCTCGAATCCAGGGAATTATAAAATAAACAAAGGAAGATATATTCGTGCCAAAGGCTTATAGCAAAATGCAGGAGGAATCCATACATATTTATGCTTCCTTTTTATTTTACACACACACAAACATAGGCACCAAATTATGAGGATACATGGGTGTGCTTGTGGAGCCAATAAAGTCTGAAAGAAGGCATTTCAATAGAAACCTTATGAGAAATGATCTAGGCCAGTGTTTCCCAACCAGTGTGCCGTGGCACACTAGTGTGCTGTGAGCAAACATCACGTGTGCCGTGGGAAATTGGGACCTCCAATGCCCTTTCTTCCCCCTCCTGCCAAACACTTTTTCTTCTCCACTCGGGCTCCCTTCTTCCCAGCCTCGCTCTGCTCGCTTTGCCTCGCTTTGCTCTGCGGCGAGTCTGCGCAGTAGTGCCCGCAGGGGTCACGTCTTCCCTCCCCTCCTGAACACACTCACGCTGCCCCCTCGGATCAAAAGTGGCAGTGTTCGGCAGGAGGGGAAAGAAAGGGCGTAAATGGGGAGGAAGAGGTTGTCAGATTATTGCATTTTGAATAGCAATTCATGAGTCAGCACAAGATATATTTTCGCAGTTTGAGATGACCTGCAGTGTGACATGTTTGACACCAGATGGTGCTGTCTCAAGACTGCTAAATGGAACCTTGAGGAATGTCAGTTACAAAGTGACAGTTGGGATTTGTCAGTTGGGATTTAATATCTGTGAGGAAAGGATGTTTAGAAAGGTAGCTGTGATGGCTGTTGTTTTTCGATGTTTTGCCAGTTATTGTTAAATACAATTCAATACAAAGTTATATATTTACCTTTTGAATTGTATGAGAGTTTCATTCTTCACACAAACAGAGACTGGAGTTTTTGGGCCGATGGGGAATTAAACTTCTATATTTCTGTTGCCTATCCGCTGTGACATAAATACTCAACGCCGAAAAGAGGTCTCTGTCGAAAGCTGGCATGGGCAAACTTGGACCTTCCAGGTGTTTTGGACTCCAACTCCCACCATTCCTAGCAGCCTCAGGCCCTCCCCCAGCCACTTAAGCAGGAAAGGGCCTCAGGCTGTTAGGAATGGTGGGAGTTGAAGTCCAAAGCACCCAGAGGGCCGACGTTTTCCCATGCCTGTTTTAGGGACCTTAAAGTGGTGAGCCTCCTTCCAACATTGTGACTCTAGATAGAAAACAAACAACATAACATAACATTGTTTGAGTCCACAGTGCTCTCTGGGTGTAGGTGAACTACAACTTCCAAACTCAAGGTCAATTCCCAAGCAAACCCTTTCAGTACTTTCTGTTGGTAATGAGAGTTCAATATGCCAAGTTTGGTTCAATTCCATTGTTGCGAGAGTTCACGATGCTCTTTGATTGTGTGTTAACTATAAATCCCAGAAACTGTAACTCCCAAATGTCAAGGTCTATTTTCCCCAAACTCCATCTGTGTTCACATTTGGGCATATTGAGTATTCATGCCAAGTTTGGTCCTGATCCAACATTGTTTGAGTCCACAGTGCTCTCTGGATATAGGTGAACTACAACTCCAAAACTCAAGGTCAATGTCCACCAAACTCTTATAGCATTTTCTCTTGGTTATGGGAGTTCTGTGTGGGAAGTTTGTGTCTTTCTGCCATTCCTGCCAGGATATCTATGTTGTGTTCATTGAAACAGGCCTAGGTTTCACACTAAGTGTATGAATACATTTGAAAACATATTAACTATATGTATGACTGTGTTAGAGTGTCGTTTTCTGTCATTTTGGTTGGTGGTGTGCCCCAGGATTTTGTAAATGTGAAAAGTGCGCCACGGCTCAAAAAAGGTTGGGAAACACTGAACTAGAGCAGCATTTCTCAACCTGGGAGTCAAGACCCCGAGGAAGGTCACAGAGGGGTCGCCAAAGACCATTGGAAAACATATATTTCTGGTGGTCTTAGGAACCCCTTAGGCAGAGAAGGCTGAAGATCTCTCCACTTGTCCTTTTCTTCCTTTTTGTCACAATGTATTTTTTAATTTATTTCTGGTATTTGTACCCCGTCATTTCTCTACCCCCGAAGAGGGACTCAGGATGGCTTACATTCGCAATGGTACAAGGCCACTACACCACAATACAAGAATATAATCAAAATACAACAATATAATCAAATTCACATACATAAGCATTAAAAACAAATGCATACTCATTAAATCCAATATATAGAGCATCAGTTAAAACCATAAAACAAAGCACAGTGTTATCTGCCGCAATGCCATTCCAGTCAATGTCCAATGAAGTGCAAATTACATCTGCTGCCCAAAGGCCTGGTCCCAGAACCACGATTTTAATTTTTTTTCTGAAAGCCAGGAGGGATGGAGTTGATCTTATCTCATTTGGGAGTGCGTTCCATAGACGGAGGGCCACCGCCAAGAAGGCCCTGTCTCTCGTCCCCACCAGATGCTGGTGGTAGCGAGAGCAGGGCCTCCCCAGACGATCTTAGGCTGCAAGATGGGACGTAGCGGCAGATGCGTTTGGACAAGTAAGCTGGGACAGAACCGTATAGAGCTTTATAGGTCAATACCAGCACTTTGAATTGGGCTCGGAGATGGACCGGTAGCCAGTGGAGCTGACACAACAGGGGGTGGTATGCTCCCTGTATGTAGCTCCAGTTAGTAATCTGGCTGCCACCCGTTGGACTAGCTGAAGTTTCCGAACCATCTTCAAAGGCAGCCTCACGTAGAGCGCGTTGCAGTAATCTATTTTGGATGTAATTCGAGTGTGGACCAGGCCTGTAGCCAGGATTTTGTTGGGGGGGGGGTGAGTTTGATTTGGGGAGGGGGGCTGTGTCTGAGTGAGAGAGGATCTACCCTAGCAAACCTTTTGTATCATTATAGGGTTCAGAATACTCTTTGATTTTAGGTGAACTATCATTACCAGCAACCACAACTCCCAAATGTCAAGGTCTATTCCCCCCCAAACTGCACCACTGTTCACATTTGGGCATATTTAGTATTTGTGCCAAGTTTGGTCCCGATCCATCATTGTTTGAGTCCATAGTGCTCTCTGGATGTAGGTGAACTACAACTCCAAAATTCAAGGTCAATGCCCACCAAACCCTTCCACTATTTTCTGTTGGTCATGGGAGTTCTGTGTGGGAAATTTGGCCCAATTCTATACTGGTGGGGTTCAGAATGCTATTTAATAGTAGGTGAACTATAAATCCCAGCAACCACAACTCCCAAATGTCAAGGTCTATTTTCCCCCAAACTCCACCAGCGTTCACATTTAGGCATATTGAGTATTTGTGCCAAGTTTGGTCCCGATCCATCATTGTTTGAATCCATAGTGCTCTCTGGAGGTAGGTGAACTACAACTACAAAATTCAAGGTCAATTCCCAACAAACCCTTCTAGTATTTTCTGTTGGTCATGGGAGTTCTGTGTGCCAAGTTTGATTCAATTGCATCATTGGTGGAGTTCAGAATGCTCTTTGATTGTAGGCTAACTATAAATCCCAGCAATTACAATTCCTAAATGATACAACCCGCCCACACACACACATACCACCAGGCCCGGATTAACCCCTTTTGGTGCCCTGGGCCACACTTTGAAATTATGCCCCCAAACCAACCTCTACCGCAACCCCCCCCCCCCCCCATTCCTTCTTTCCACTGCCGGCACTTTGCCCCCAAAAAGGAAAAAGGAGGCTGTTAGGAATTGTGGGAGTTGAAGTCCAAAACACCTGGAAGGTCCAAGCAGGCCTAGTCCTGCTCTAGGGGTCCTGAGAGTGCATTCCCACCCCTCCCCAGGCCTTCCAGACTAGGCCTCAAGGCAGCCTCCAGCAGCGCGGCCTGCCTGCCTCTCCTCTCTCACCGAGGGGCGGGATGCCTCCCAGCTGGTGCATGCAGGCCCGGCTTCTGCCTTCGGTGCAGCAGTTGCCCAGGATGCTGAGGGTGAGGTCGTGGGTGCGGCGGGGCCTGGGGACACCGACCAGGACCCTCTGCAGGGGCGCCAGCCCCCCGCGCTCCCCAAAGCGGGCGATGCCGGCGGCCTCCTTGATATGCTGCGTGTGGAAGGCTCAGCACCCTTGTGCAGCTGGGCCAGGCAGAAACCCAGGGAGCCGCTCCCAGGCCCCTTCCCGGCCCCTGGGCCGTTTGGAGCCTGAGCCGCCATCTTGGCACGTGCCTGTTGGTCGCTGTAGTGTCCACCCCTTTCCGCCAAGAGGAGGCTCCCTTGTGGCTCGTCTTCGCACATTCGCGAGCCGGGCGCCCGCCCCTCCTTTTCTCTGCTGCCTTCCTCCTCCATTCCTCCTCCTCAGGCCAGGCTGCGGCACTGAGAATGGAGGTGGGGAAGGAAGCCAGTCCGTCCCTCTTGCCTCAGCATTGGGTGGCTTCCTTCCCCGCCTCCATTCTTAGTGGGACGGGCGCCCGGCCCGCACATGTGTGAAGACGAGCCACGAGGGAGCTTCCTTCCACATCGGGTACTTCTGTAGCCTTCTCCCTTCCCAGCCTCCTCTTGGCAGAAAGGTGTGGAAACTACAGCACGTTGGGAGCTGCGTGTGCCCAAAAAGGGGGGGGAGGGTTGAGCATGCGCCGCTCAGAAAGGGAAGGTGGATGGCGTGTGACATGTTTGACACCAGATGGCGAATGCTAAATGGAACTTGTGTCAGCAGGCATTGCGTTTATATTTGTTTCAACTTTGGCCCATGATTATTGTGCCTTCCTGGCCTTGCGACCCTAGGCCACGGCCTAGTCTGGCCTTATGGTTAATCCGGGCCTGCATACCACCAGTATTCAAATTTGGACGTATCAGGTATTTGTGCCAAATTTGGTCCAGTGAATGAAAATATATCCTGCATATCAGATATTTAAATTATGATTCATAACAGTAGCAAGATTATACTTGTGTAGTAGCAACGAAAATAATGTTATGATTGTGGGTCACCACAACATGAGGAACTGTATTAAGGGGTCCTTGCATCAGGAAAGTTGAGAAACACCGAACTAGATTATAACAAACTAGCTTGGGGACCCGGCGGTGCCCGGGTTATTTGAGGAAGGCATTGTGTGCCATAGTTGGTCATTGGTGTGGGCCACAGTGCTCTAAGGAAGTGAATTAAAGTACTGCAAGTCCCATCATCTGTGGTCCATCCTTCCTCAAACTGCACCAGGATGTAGGATGCATCTTGGGGGGGGGTCTGTGTGCCAAGTTTGGTCTTGTTCTGTCATTGTTGGGGGCCTAGTCAAGAAAATCAAGTTGAGGAAGCCTAACAATATCCCATGAGCTGAGGCCTAGTCAGGAAAATCAAGTTAAGGAAGCCTTGTTGTCAATTTTGGGCCTGGTCTGTGATGTATAGGGGCTGCAGTGTTGTTTGGGAAGTGAATGAGGTGAAGGTACTGCAAATCCCATCATTCGTGGCCCATCCTGCCCTAAACCACACCAGGTTGTGAAGTGGGCCATTGGTCCCTTGTTTGCCATGTTTGGTCCTGATCCGTCATTGCTGTGGGATGCAGTGGCTGACTGCCTGAGGCCTTTTGCTTTCCCTCTGAGTCACCTTAGAAGTGTATTGGGTGAAGGTACTGAGCATTCCATTTCCAACAGAAAAAAACTGTCAACCGGCTAACTTCAACTCCAGCCATTGATGCCTGCCTCAGGCCCTTCCCTTTCCTCTCTGTGCTGTGTTGGAATGTTGGGAGGCTGGCCAGTCACAGCCATTTATGCAAATAATCCCACAGTTGCAGCAAATCGAAACACTGGCACATATTCGCTCGGTCGCACCACCCACCCACCGCCCGCAAACACTGACTTTTATTATATACATAGATAGATGAGACGGCAATGTCCAGTCTTCCCTTCAGCTCAAGCAAATGGCAATGGCAGCTGAACGTTTCTTCCTTGCTGTCTTTCAAGATCAGTGACACACGGCTGCATAATATTTTATTTTTGAATTTCAAGAGGCCCCGTATTTCATTTCTCTGGAGGAAAGAGGCTTACAGAATGCCTTGGACATCTTACAAGCTGATATCAATAAAAAAAATAAATGGCACCTGAATGGTGGTGAAATTCAAAACCATATGTTCAGGGATTTACCCTGTTCGCTCATAATTAATTTTTTACAAATTGGTTGCCTATTCCTTTAAAAAAAAATCTCCTGTGCATTTGTGGTGTTTTTTTAATTTCTTCAGCCCAAGTAAATAGCTTCAATAACGTTGGCATTTTGAGGTATAATATGTAAAATTATACCTTCCCCCTTTTTTGTGGGAAGGTATACTTTTACGTATCATACCTCAATCTTCATAGAATCAGAGACTTGGAAGGGTTCCCAAGTGCCACCCAAATCTAACCTAATTCCGCCATGCAGGAAGACAGCATGAAAACTGTCCCGACAGATGGCCATCTGATTAAAAAAAACCTCCCATCTTTAATTGGCCTGTTTTGAACATATGTTTATGCATCTGTGTATTGTGTGGGAAAGTGGGGGAGAGAGAAAAGGAGAGAGAGCGAGAGAAAGTCCCCAAAGCATTTTGTATCAGGTTATTTATTTATTTATTTATTTATTTATTTTCAGTATTTATATACTGTCTTTCTCACCCCTAGAGGGACTCAAAGCAGTTTACACCGGGAATGTGGCGCACCGGGAATGTGGCGCAGCTGGCTGGGAGTCAGCTGCATTAAGATCACTACTGTCCGAAAGGTCATGAGTTCGAAGCCAGCCCAGGTCGGAGTGAGCTCCTGACCAAAATTGTGTAGCTTGTTGTCGACCTTTGCAACCCGAAAGACATTTGCATCTGTCAAGTAGAAAATTTAGGTACCACTTTGTGGGGAGGCTAATTTAACTGATTTACGAGGCCATAAAAATCACCAGGAAGTATGCAAAGAATGAGGAAGCGACAGCTCCCCTGGTGGCCAGAAGCTGGAATGTTAAGTAGCCTCTGAGTGTCTGTCTAATATAAGTTGTGTGTCTATGGCATTGAATGTTTGCCATGTGTATGTACATTGTAATCCGCCCTGAGTCCCCTGCAGGGTGAGACGGCCGGAATATGAATACTGTAAATCAGTGTTTTGAAAACCACTGGAGCCATTTTGGAGGGGGCGGGGTCAACCAATGTGGCCCTCACTGCCCCCTGATCGCAGCAGCGCCCCCCCCAGGGGTGATAACACCCACTTTGGGAATGACAGCCGTATTCTATAGCAGTGTTTCCCAACCTTTTTTGAGCCGTGGCACATTTTTTACATTTACAAAATCCTGGGGCACACCACCAACCAAAATGACACAAAATGACACTAACACAGTAATACATATAGTTAATATGTTTTTAAATGTATTTATACACTCAGTGTGAAATCTGGGCCTGTTTCGATGAACACAACATAGATATCCTGGCAGGAATGGCAGAAACACACACACAAAAGTCTTGCTCAATTTATAGTTAACACACAATCAAAGAGCATCCTGAACTCTTGCAACAATGGAATTGAACCAAACTTGATATATTGAACTCTCATTACCAACAGAAAGTACTGAAAAGCTTTGCTTGGGAATTGACCTTGAGGTTGGAAGTTGTAGTGGACTCAAACAACGTTGTGTTATGTTGTTGTTTGTTGTTGGAAAACACTGCTGTAAATAAATAAATAAATATTATTGAAAATGGCCCACCGAAAACTACAAATCTTTTCGTTAACAGTGATTCAGGTCCAAGCCTTACAAGGAACTGCAAGTAGTTGGAAGAAATGGTGGCTTCTGGGATCTGTCCAAGGTACTGAAAGACCAAACACTGAAAGCCCTGGTTTTCTGGAATTTCAAGCTAGCAGGCCAATTCAATTTAGAGATTTCCTTTCTCAAAACTATAGTATACATTGAGTTCACACCTCTTCTGTAGACTCAGCCTTACAGTGACATGACAATAACGAGATGAGATTTGGAGCAGGAATTTCATGAACTTTGCCGTAACCTTTTAACCACGATGCTTTTTTGTCAACCTCACCAAAGCCTTCGGCACTGTGAGTAGAAAAGGTCTGTGGCAGATCCTGGAACGACTAGGATGTCCCCTCAAATTCCTCAAAATGATTATCCTGCTCCATGAGGGCCAGCGTGGTCAAGTCAGATATGGCGATGCTCTCTCTCTCGGAGCCCTTTCTCATAACTAATGGAGTGAAACAAGGTTGTGTTCTTGCACCAACCCTATGTACAATCTTCTTCAGCATGATGCTCCAAAGGGCTACGGCAGACCTCGAAGAACAAGACGGCATATAAAAACGCTATCGTACTGATGGTAGCTTGTTCAACTTAAGCCGTCTGAGGGCTCGCACTAAGACTCTAAACTATCTAGTCCGTGAGCTGCTTTTTGCAGACGATGCTGCCCTTGTTGCCCACACAGAAGCAGCCCTGCAGCGCCTCACATCCTGCTTTGCAACAGCTGCAGAGCTGTTTGGGCTGGAAGTCAGCCTGAAGAAAATGGAAGTCCTCTACTAGCCTGCACTACAGGAAGAACACCATCATCCCCACATCAGCATAGGCAAATCTGTGCTTAAGTCCGTTCAGCAGTTCACCTACCTGGGAAACATGATCTCTTCAGATGCCAAGATTGACAAAGAGATAGATCACAGATTAGCAAAGGCATAGAGTGCATTTGGAAGGCTTCACAAAAGACTCTGGAGCAACAAGCACCTGAGGCAAAGCACCAAAATCAGTGTGTACAGAGCTATCGTACTGTCTATTCTCCTCTATGGGTCTGAAACATGGGTCACTTATCTCCAACACCTACAACTCCTCGAACGCTTTCATCAGAGCTGTCTTCGCACAATTCTAAATATACACTGGACCGACTATGTGACTAATGTTGCTGTCCTTGAGCAGGAAGCAACGCGAGCGGGCTGGTTAACCCGCTGTGTTGTATTTGCCTGTACTACGAGGAGACGCTGATTTCGGTCTCTCCGTTGGCGTCCTGGGGATTTCCCCACAGGAGCATCTGCACTCCTTCTCCAGGTTTCCGTGTTGTGTTTGTGATCATACCCCTCCCGTTCGAGAACCTCACACCCATCCCGCGGACTTTTCCCATGAGTTTGATCACTGACATTCAGTAGCGAACAGTGTGACACCATTTATTTGAACCCAGGAACTGTTTGCGGACTTTCTATGGGACTAAATAGCGATATATATAGCACTGTCTTCATTGGATATAGATCGGATTTTCTCAAACGCTACGGACTATGAAAGTATAAAATATAATTTGGATATCTACTAACCGTATGTATGATCTTTATTTTGTATTATACACAACCACTTAGAGATATACATTGTGTAGTTCCACCGTTGTTTCTACTGAGCTGTCCTTGAGCAAGCAGGGGTCACCAGCGTTGAGGCCATGCTATAGAGAACACAGCTGCGCTGGGCAGGGCACGTCTCTAGGATGGAGGACCACCGCCTCCCAAAGATAATACTCTATGGTGAACTCGCCATGGGTCAGTGCAAGAGAGGTGCCTCAAAGAAGAGATATAAGGACTCCCATAAACAACATATCAGGCTCGGCCAGATTGATCACCAACCCTGGCCTCACATCGGGAGGCGTGGAGACACACTATCCACAATGCTGCGACCTCTTTCGAGAAGATACGCTGAACGGGTCTCAAAGAGAAATGACAACGCAGAAAGAACCGCAACTTGGAAACAACACCACCCAAGGAGACTTTCTGCTGTGCTTTCTGCAACCGCACTTGCCTATCTCAGATTGGCCTTTTTAGTCATCAACGTGCTTTTAAAAAGCGTGGGATGAGTCCTTCCTAAAGAATCTTCGTTCGCGAAGTAATGCCGAGAGAGAGAAGCTAGCTCTGCCTAGACGAGTGGCAAATGTAGTCTGAGGTCCATAATATATTTAATCAGTCGACTTGTGGGAGGAAAACATACTTGTGCACATGTTTGCAGACCTATAAAAGACAAGCATTTTATAGGTCTGCAAACATGTGTGCAAATGCTTTGCCCTTGGTTGGCGTTGTTTGATTAATACGGGCCTGCCATAAACATGCTTTACAATTAAAGTGGCTTTGTCGTTAAAGGGACTTTGCAGATCTGACCAATTTCATCTCTAAAGAATGACAGGGGGATAAACAGCATATTAAGTAATTTGAAAATAATTTGGCAAAGACGTTCCCCGGGACATAATTACAGCATTTGAAATTACACGACTCACTCGCGCGGCTGTTTGCGGAAGGAGGAGAGCCGGGAGCCCAACCTCGCCGAAAGCATCGCACATTCACCAATAGAAAGTATTGACCCATTCGTGTAAAGTTTAATCCAAGGCATGCAATTTGTCTCCAGGCTTTTGATAAGAGAGCAATCCTTTAAAACCATGCTGTTCCCCAATAAGTAATACTCAGTGAGCAATTTGATCCATTGATGGCTTCTTCCTAATACGTTCCCCCGAGGAACCGTTTCCCTAAATCTATTAGACGTTTACAGTCTTTCTGGATGGGCTGCCCGAGAAAGTCTATCACACTGTATTAACTTGACAAAGTAATGTGCTTCTCTCTTATATTTTCGTAGCAAGAAGTGTGGTTTGACCTTGAAAAGACTAACAACACTTTATTATCCCTGATCTAAATGAAGGGTAGTCATGCGGCGTTGCAACGATATGGCATTGATGAACTTCAGAGGTTCCCCACCAGAACACACTGCCGTACTAGATGCTGTGATATCGTGACACCCAATCCCACAAACCAGTGCAGGATATGTGGGTTCACAGTTCGAAAGAGGACCCGTGCAAGATGCCCTCAGTGGGGGAGGGAGGGGGGCAAGAGGAGGAGGAGGAAAAGGGGGCGGGGGCGATAGCGGGAGGAAACGGGGGGAGGAAAAAAAGACACACTGTCAAAGCGGCCGGTGGTGCCACCTTCCCCGCCCACGGCTCCTCCTCTCTTTCTCTCTCTGCGTCAGCGCTGCCGGGGCTAGGAAGCTAGCCCACTCACTCACCCGCCCGTTTTGGGGCAGAAAAAAAAGGCTATTTCTGGCTCCGTAATGAAAGGGGGAGAGAGGTGGAGGCATGAGGAAGTGCGCACGAGGGAGCGGGGCGTGCGCACGGGTCTCGCTCACTCGCTCGCTCGGAAGGCAGGCTCCCCATCTGCTCCTGCGGATGGGAAGGACCACGAGGAGGGAGGGAAACAGGCGCACACAGAGCGGCTGGGGGCGTCCCTGGGGGGCGCGTGCCGCTGAGTTGGGAGAGACCCTAGGTTCCGGCGTTTTTATTTGTTTCAACATTTACTTATTTTTTGGTCTGTGATTCTGTGCCCCCCTCGGCTTGTGCCCCTAGGCCATGGCCTAGGTTGGCCTTATGGGTAATCCGGGCCTGCGCAGAGGGATGGGGGGTGAGAGAAGGAGCGCCAGCCAGCCACGCCCCTCTCCTTTCCGCCAAGAGTAGGGAAAATGGCACGCGTGATGTCACGCCGCTGCCGTGATGTCACATGCGCCCATTTTCCCTACCTTTTGGCGGGAACGAGAGGGGTGTGGCTGGCTGGCGTTCCTTCTCTCCTTCCCTCTGCCCTCCTACTTCTCCTCTCACCTGCTTCCATTGCTTGCAGGCGAGGGGATTGGGCCTGGGAGGCAAGCGGCTTTGCGAGATGCAAGGCAGGGAAGGGAGGCTGCGAAGCCCCTGCCTGGGCGAGGAGTGCTTCCTGGCCACCCTCCTCACTGCCAGCTGGCACGGCGTGGCTCCACAAGGTAAGTGAACTATACATCCCAGCAACTCCAACTCCCAAATGTCTCGGTCTATTTTCCCCAAATTTCCCCAGTGTTCACATTTGGGCATATTGAGGATTCGAGCCAAGTTTGGTCCAGATCCATCATTATTTGAGTCCACAGTGCTCTCTGCATGTAGGAAAGTACAACTCCCAAACTCAAGGTCAATGCCCAGCAAACCCTTTCAGTACTTTCTGTGGGTCTCATGAGAGTTCAGTGTGCCAAGTTTGGTTAACTTCCATCATTGGTGGAGTTCAGGATGCTCTTTGATTGTGGGTTAACTGGAAATCCCAGCAACTACAACAACCAAATGACAAAATCAATTGCTTCAAACTACAAGAAAGGAGATTCCCCCTGAACATGAGGAAAAAACTTCCTAACTGTGAGAGCTGTTCAGCAGTGGAACTCTCTGCCTCAGAGTGTGGTGGAGGCTTCTTCTTTAGAGGCTTTTAAACAGAGGCTGGGTGGCCATCTGTCTGAGGTGCTTTGATTGTGATTTTTCTGCGTGAAGGCAGAAGGTCCTTGGATTAGAGATGGTTGTTGTTGTTGTTGTTGTTGTTGTTGTTATGGCTGGATGGCCATATATACAAAGAATCCTTAATAAATTTGAAAATTGTTATATGTTTCACATTTTTGTAGTGGTTAGGGAGATCATTTGACTTGGTTGTTTTATAAGTAACTCGCACGCTGAAAAAGTGTGAGCACCCCTGGTTTACAGTCAACAATGAACAACAGCAAACTCAAAGGGCTTGGTGTATCCTGGGCAACCGACCTCGGCAGATGCAGAATGCAGTTGCCTCCAGGTGCCGGCCTTGAGTTTCCAAACATCCTGCATTTCTGTTGCATGATGCTGTGAGGTTTCTTAGAACCTCATCACATTAGTCACTGGATCCACCATGGATTGTGGTGAATCTGGTGGGAATAATTATTAATCACTGTGATTTTCTAATGTGCCATTTATATCTCTCTGTAATTTGTCCTTGGAGTTATCCAACAGAGCATGTTTCAGGAATGGAGCAGATTTCCTTGAATCCAGGGGATTATAGCACCGGGAATGTGGCTCAGCTGGCTAAGTGTCAGCTGCATAAGATCTCTCTGACCAGTAGGTCATGCGTTCGAGGCCTGCCCGAGTCGAGGTGGGTGCTCGACCTTTTAAGTGTAACCTGCTGTCGACCTTTGCAGCCCGAAAGACAGTTGCATCTGTCAAGTAGGAGACCACATTAAGTGGGGACCAAATTTTGACTGGGGAGGCCAAAGAACTCCAGGAAAGCTGAGGAATGCGGAAGGAACAACAAAGGACGCTGGGAATGCTGTATTACCTTCCTTGCCCTTGCCCCATCCCAGCAGCATCTGCTGTTCAGCTTCCCCCCCCCCCGTTGTTTCTTATGCAACATGGGAAGCCTCCCATGTTGCTGCCGTGGCCACTTACCATGCTTTCACTCCAGTTGATGCATTGAGCCCTGGCAGAAGTTCATCTACATTGTGTAATGGAAGCTCATGGGTTCTGTGCCTCAAATGAAGTGGAAGTGTCCTATGGCAGTCAATTTTGCCCATCTGATGAGACCGTTGAATCATTTCCGACTCTTCCAACTCTTTGTAACAGGGTTACAGCCTGTGTTGGATGGGGTTACACTCCCCCTGAAGACGCAGGTTCGCAGCTTGGAGTGATCCTGGATTCATCGCTGAGCCTGGAACCCCAGGTCTCAGCGGTGGCCGGGGGACGTTTTGCACAGTTAAGACTCGTGCGCCAGCTGCGCCCGTACCTTGGGAAGTCTGATCTGGCTACAGTTGTCCACGCTCTGGTCACATCCCGAATAGATTACTACAACACACTCTACGTGGGGCTGCCTTTGAAGACAGTTCGGAAATTGCAATTAGTCCAGCGGGCAGCAGCCAGATTGCTAACGGGAGCTACATACAGGGAGCATACCACCCCTGTTGTGTCAGCTCCACTGGCTGCCTGTCCAATTCGGGCTCAATTCAAAGTGCTGGTTTTGACCTTTAAAGCTCTATACGGTTCTGGCCCAGCTGACTTGTCCGAACGCATCAGCCGCTAGGTCCCACCTCGTAATCTACGAGCATCCGGGGAGGCCCTGCTCTCGCTCCCGCCTACATCTCAGATGAGGCTGGTGGGGACGAGGGATAGGGCCTTCTCGGTGGTGGCTCCCCACCTCTGGAATGCGCTTCCTATTGATGTACGATCCACCACATCCCTCCTGGCCTTCAGGAAAAAAGTGAAATCCTGGCTGTGGGACCAGGCATTCGTACACCAGCACAAGGCAGCATTTTAGATTGGTTTTTAATGGAAGTGGGTGATTATGGCCAATGTTTTTATGGACTGAACATTGTTTTAATCCAGAGTGAATGTGTATGGTGCTAATGTAGTTGTATTTTAATGTATTTTTAATGTATTTTAATTGTTGAAGTGTTTTGGGGTTTATATTGTTATTATGTGGGCATCGAATTGTGCCGTACTGAGTCCCCCCTTGGGGGTTGAGAAGAGCGGGGTAAAATCCCGAAATAAATAAAATAAAAAATTGTAAGAGAAATGGCAGAAAAAGCCTTGAAATGGCAAGAATACTTCCGGGCTTTCAAATCGCTTCAAAATTGCTTCAAAAAGGAATTTATTCCAAATGAAGAAGATTCTAAACAAACGTACCTAGGCCTACTAAATGGTGTAAATGAGGCCACAAAAATGGAGAATTGTAGTTTAGCTTGTAAACAGTACTCATATTACTTTGCTGGCATGCACGCATGCATTTCCACCAGGCCTCCAAATTCATTTTGTTTTGAAGCACGAGACAAGATCATTTTTACAAGCTCAATATCCGTCCTGCAGCACTTCAAACCGATGCTTCCAGAGAAAGGCCAGATAAGCCAATAAACAAAACAGTCCACGTTCTAATCAGTCAGTTACACTGTGTGGTTTTGCAGTGGAGGGTGGGAGGATCCTGCCTTTTGTCTCTGGATGCATGACGTCTCATATCGCAGTCATATCACCATGGCATCTCTGCCCCAGCTCCAGTGGTGGTCACTTCCTAGGTTGAGTCAGCTTTTCTATTGGCAATCACAATGGCAAATGTTGCTAGCTGTAAAATTTTGCCTTCCAAGATTCCATCCTTGCTTTTTTTGCCGCATTTTTGGGAAATGTCGCTTCATATTTATTTATTATTATTTATTTAAAACTTTTCTACCCCGGCCTTCTCACCTCCGAAGAGGGATTCAGACCGGCAAACAGCAAGTATTCTATGCTAACATTTAAAATCTAAAAGCATCATAAATCTATATATATAAAGGAAGAGTCGTCATGGAAAGACCGTCCCAAACAGAGAAACCTTACAACGCAGAAACACCAAAGTTGCCAACAGAAACAGGCCTCAAGCAAGGTACGTTTGTAGCAAAAAAAACTTTCCCCCCCCAAAACCTAAAAGGCCCCCAAAACAACAAGTAAAAAAAACTACATTTCCCAGCATCCTCCGGGGCTGCCAACGACTCTCCCAGCCTCTACATTCTGACAACATGATTGGCTGCCAATAAGGGCGGATTTGCATAACTCCTGTACTGGCCAGCCAACATGAACATTCCGACCCATAATAAACTGTCAGAGGAGGATAAGGCAAAGGGCTGAGGCACAAACACAAACACCCAATTCACTTCCCACAGACTTTCTCGCATCTCCTAAGTAGGGCACAGCAACACGTGCCGGGTACAGCTAGTTTACAATAAAATACAATACAATAAATACATTTAAAAAGCCTTTCGCCAAAGTAAAATTAAGTCCAACTTAACCCGTATATTCTGTCCGTATCAAGTGGTTAGCGACTTTAGTCGCTTCGCGGTCTCCTCCTTCATTCTGCGAAGGCCTCATTGCACAGCCACGTTTTCCCTGTTTCCTAAAAGTCAGGAGGGAGGGGCAGATCTAATTTCATTTGGGAGGGAATTCCACAGCCGGGGGGCCACTACAGAAAAGGCCCCATCCCTCGCCCCCACCAGACGCGCCTGCGAAGGTGGTGGGACCGAGAGCAGGGCCTCTCCGGACGACCTTAGCACTCTTGACGGTTCATAGGGGAGAATACGTTTGGACAGGTAAACTGGGCCGGAACCATTTAGGGTTTTGTAGGTCAACACCAGCACCAGAGCGTGGACCACCGTGGCCAAGTCTGACTTCCCAAGATATGGGCACAGCTGGCGCACAAGCCTGAGCTGTGCAAAAGCTCCCCTGGCCACCGCCGAGATCTGGGGCTCCAGGTTCAGCGATGAGTCCAGGATCACTCCCAGACTGCGAACCTGCGTCTTCAGGGGGAGTGTAACCCCGTCAAGCACAGGCTGTAACCCTATGCCCTGTTCGGCCTTTCGACTGACCAGGAGGATCTCTGTCTTGTCTGGATTTAGTTTCAATCAGTTAGCCCTCATCCAGTCCGTTACAGCGGCCAAGCACCGGTTCAGGACTTAGTAGCAGGTGGGAAGGAGTGACAGAGTTGGACATCATCTGCATACAGATGACACCGCAGCCCGAAACTCCGGATGACCTCCCCCAACGGCTTCATGGATATGTTGAACAACATTGGGGACAGTACTGAACCTTGCGGGACCGTACAGTACAATGGCCGTGGGGCCAAGCAGGAGTCACCTAGCAACACCTTCTGGGACCGACCCTCGATGAAGGACTGGAGCCACTGCAAAGCAGTACCCCCAAGGCCCATTCCTGCGAGGCGTCTCAGAAGGATACCGTGGTCAACGGTATCGAAGGCCGATGAGAGGTCCAGCAGAACCAACAGGGACACACTCCCTGCAATGTGTGTAAAGATCTCAAACGTGTTATCCCAGCAATGTGTGCAAAGATCTCAAAAGCATAAGGAAGCACTGTAAATTCACTTTTACGTTATCCTGCGAGTGCAGGCCTCATAGTAATAATCGAGGAGTAGAAGTCATTTGTATATTTGCTCTTATAAACCCTTCAGTACAAATGCATTAAACATACTTAACAATGCAGAAAAGGAATGAGCTTGAATGTGTATTTAAAAAAAAGGAAAGCGATGAAATTTCAAATATTCTTCTACAGGCAGATGCTTGCATGCAAACGAAACATACGTAATCTCTGCCCGCCCAATATTTGTCCACTTCTCTGCTGAACAGGCCCGAATTAAAACGTTTTTGCACCCTGGGCCAGTGTTGCCCAACCAGTGTGCCGGGTCACACTAGTGTACCGTGAGTGATTATCAGGTGTGCCGTGGGAAATTGGAACCTCCAGGAGGTAGGGGGGGGGAGAGTCTAGTGTGTTGAAGTATAAAAACCCTAAGAAACCTACAGTACCTCGATAAAGGCACAAAATTACAAACACACCCCCCCTTCCCCACCCGTTGTCTGCTTAGTCTCTCCCTCTCTATGCATTGGGAAGGCCCACCTCCCTTTCCCCAAGTAGAGACCTCCTCTTGCCTCCTGGGGGTTCTGTGTGGGAAGTTTGGCCCAGTTCTATCATTGGTGGGGTTCAGAATGCTCTTTGATTGTAGGGGAACTATAAATCCCAGCAACTACAACTCCCAAATGTCAAGGTCTATTTCCCCTGAACTCCATTTGTGTTCATATTTGGGCATATTGAGTATTCATGCCAAGTTTGGTCCTGATCCAACATTGTTTGAGTCCACAGTGCTCTCTGGATATAGGTGAACTACAACTCCAAAACTCAAGGTCAATGCCCACCAAACTCTTATAGCAATTTTTCTTGGTTATGGGAGTTCTGTGTGGGAAGTTTGTGTCTTTCTACCATTCCTGCCAGGATATCTATGTTGTGTTCATCAAAACAGGCCCAGGTTTCAGACTGAGTGTACAAATACATTTAAAAACATATTAACTATATGTATTACTGTGTTAGAGTGTCATTTTGTGTCATTTTGGTCAGTGGTGTGCCCCAGGATTTTGCAAAAGTAAAAAGTGTGCCGCGGCTCAAAAAAAGTTGAGAAACACTGCCCTAGGCCACACTTTGGAATTATGCCCCCCCCCTTACCACTCAGACCCACACTTGGCTGGCTTTCGCCATGGTGACTCCAGAGCAGAAGAGAAAGGCGAGTAGGCACCATCCCGCCACCTCCAAGGTCCCCATTCCCACCGGCTGGAAAGCTCCGCTGTGCTCTGAAGGTCTCCTCGGGAGTCGGGAGGTTTGGGGAGAGCGCAGCGGATGCAAACTCGCTCCAAAGGCACACACAAGAGAGAGAGAGAACGTGCACAAGAGAGAGAGAGAGAGCACGTGCGAGAGAGAGCACGCGCATGAGAGAGAGAGAGAGAGAGAAAGAGCAACAGAGAGAGAGAGAGCGTGCGCGCGCACGGTAGAGAGCGCGCGCGAGACGGAGCAGAGACTTTGCCGGGAGAAGGGGCGAGGAGGGACATAAGAGAGGGGGAAAGAGGGGCGCGGAGAAGTTTTTTTTGGTCTGTGATCTGCGCCCCCCCCCCGGCTTGCGCCCCTAGGCCATGGCCTCGTTGGCCTTATGGGTAATCCGGGCATGCTGCTGAATGCTATCTTTCTCGTAGGAAAATGTGTTACTACTATCCATAACAAACTGTGCATGGATATCATGTATTAGCAGTGAGAGACGTCGGCAGGACTGAAGACGGATAGGTCAGAGGTTCGAATGTGGGGAGAGCACGGATGAGCTCCCTCTGTCAGCTCCAGCTCCCCATGAGGGAACATGAGGAAAGCCTCCCACAAGTATGGTAAAACATCAAAACATTCAGGTGTCCACTGGGCAACATCCTTGCAGACGACCAATTATCTCACACCAGAAGTGACTTGCAGTTTCTTAAGTTGCCCCTGACACAAAAAAACCCCAAAACCTCAGCATGTTTCCAAGGCCAAGTGAGGATTCCAGCCCTGGCCTCCCAGTGTCTTGAATCCCTCACTGAAACCATTTCCCCTCATTCAAACCATTTAAGATCATGTGAGGAGGTCCTGCTCTCGGTCCCAACTTTTTCACAGGCGTGACTGGTGTGGATGAGATACAGGGCCTTCTCAGTGGTGGAAACACTTTTTTTACACTTACATGGTATCTGTTAGGGCAGGTTGCTACTTTTTGATATAAGAAATAAGGGACATTTACCTAAAAATATGGAATTTTTCACAAAAATAAGGGACACTTCCGTCCGCGTGGCTGCTTGGGTGAGAAAAGCAAAGGCCGGAAGGAAGGGGGGGGGACGGGGCGGGGGGGGGGCGGCTTGAGAGCAGGTGATGGGAGCCCACCCGGCCTTACCTGTTGCCCACTTCAAAGATGAGCAGGTGGGGTGGATCCCCGGGTGGGTGGGCAGAGGGGGGCTGCCGTGGAGAACAAACTCTTGGTGGTGTGAGTGTGGGCTGGGGAAGAAGAAGCCATGTTATGCTCCATAATGGGGGGTGGGGGTGGCAGGACAACCAAGCCAGGCCCTTCTCCCTTTCTCTCTCTTCCGCCACCATTTCTCTGGATGTGGGGAAACTACAACTCCCAAAAATCAAGGTCAGTTCCCTCCCAAACCCCTCCAGCGTGCTCAGTAGGTCATGAGGGTTTTTTGTGCCAAGTCTAAGTCCAGTCCGTTGTCACGGGGGGGGGGGGGGACTCACAGTTTCTCTGGGTGCGGGTGAACTGCAACTCCCAAAATGAATGGCAATTCCCACCAAATCCACCCAGTATATTCCATTGATCATCAGGGGTTTATTTATTTATTTATTTACTCCATTTATATACCGCTACTGGCGGTGTGGTGGCGCTCATGGCTGGCCCAGCCTCGCCTCCTGCAGCCACCTGTCCTGTCCTGTCCTGTCAATACAGGACAGTAGCTGAAAATACGGGGCATGAAATTCAGAGCAAAAATACAAGACGTCCCGTATAATACGGGACCGGTGGCAACCCTAGCAGGCATGGAAAAACTTGGGCCTTCCAGGTTTTGGACTTCACCTCCAACAGTTCCTAACCTTCTCAGGCCCCTTCCTCCCCTCCCCCCTCAGTTGCTTAAGCCAGTGTTTCCCAACCAGTGTGCCGTGAGGGATCTTCAGGTGTGCCGTGGGAAATTGGAACATCCAACCCCCTTTCTTCCCCCTCATTCCAAACACTTTTTCTTCTCCACTCGGGCTCCCTTCTTCCCAGCCTTGTTCTGCTCGCTTTGCTCACGCTGCCGCTTCTGCCGCCATTTTCATCCGAGGGGGCAGCATGAGCGTGTTCAGGAGGGGAAGGGGGGAGGGAGGAAGACGTGGGGCGAATCTGCACCCAGAACGAGAGGCCAGTGGAACTGCTCCTATGGTATCCCATGCCTGTCTGTAGACGCGCCCATCTAGCTATGCCTCCTCGAAAGTAAATCTCACTCAAGTCCTCCCAGGGAGTAGGCATGGGCTCAGAGTGGATTGGAACATCACTCATTCCCCTCCCCAGGGTGGGAGGGGAGGGGGGAGACTTCAAAAGATCCTGGAGCTCGAGCCCAGTGCCAGTGCGCGCACGCTTGTTTGTTCGAAGGCTGAGAATGGGAGCTGCAAGTGAAGAATGGCAGCGCGAGAGGGGGACCCAGGCATGCACAAGCAGCAGGGAAACAGAGTGCACTGATTGGCCCGAGCGTCAGCCAGACGGAGCACGAGCCCAGGGAAATGGGTTCCCCGCACAAAGAGAGAGGAGCAAAGGAGGAGCCCAGTCGCAGTGGAGGCCTGACCTCACAATCCCCCCTCTTCCTCCTCCTTTTCCTTTGGGCTACAGTCCGGGCCTGGTGCTGCTCAGGGCGCCCGGCGGTGGAGGTGGGTGGGTGGGAAGCCATGCGATAGAGCTCCCCATCGCCCCTCCCGGCCGCGTGAAGGAGGAAGACGATGCGGGACCTGCCCGCTGCCTCGCTGCAAAAGGCTTGCTGCCTTCCTGGTGCTCTTCTGCCTGCTCCAGCTCCTCGCTGTGCTCTTCTACTGCAGTGTTTTTCAACCTTTTTTGAGCAGCGGCACATTTTTTACATTTACAAAATCCTGGGGCACACCACCATCCAAAATGGCCCTCTAACACAGTAATACATATAGTTAATATGTTTTTAAATGTATTTATACACTCAGTGTGAAACCTGGGCCTGTTTCGATGAACACAACATAGATATCCTGGCAGGAATGGCAGAAAGACACACACGAAAGTATTGCTCAACAGCTGTCAGTCTCTCTCTGTGTTTAGTTTTTGTCGCAGTCAAGCTAGAGAAGCTCATCTCACACAGATATGAGGTTGAAAACTGGAGCAATGTCAAAATAGCTTTGTTGGCCAGAATGGGGAACTCCCTGGCAACAGATAACTAAAAACTGTCCAAAGGAAGATCCGCAAATTTTAGCTTTAAACTACAATCTTGTTTCAGTTCAATTTATAGTTAACACACAATCAAAGAGCATCCTGAACTCTTGCAACAATGGAATTGAACCAAACTTGGCATATTGAACTCTCCTTACCAACAGAAAGTACTGAAAGGGTTTGCTTGGGAATTGACCTTGAGTTTGGAAGTTGTAGTTCACCTACACCCAGAGAGCACTGTGGACTCAAACAATGTTATGTTGTTGTTTGTTTTCTATCCAGAATCACAATGTTGGAAGGAAGCTCACCACTTGAAGGTCCCTAAAAACAGGCATGGGAAAACTTCGGCCCTCTGGGTGCTTTGGACTCCAACTCCCACCATTCCTAACAGCCTGAGGCCCTTTCCTGCTTAAGTGGCTGAGGGGAGGGGGAGGATAAAGGGCCTGAGGCTGCTAGGAATGGTGGGAGTTAGAGTCCAAAACACCTGGAAGGTCCAAGTTTGCCCATACCAGCTTTTGACAGAGACCTCTTCCTCCCCCTTCCCCTTCCCCTTCGCGCCCTTTCTTCCCCCTCCCGCCAAACACTTACTTTTTCTTTTCCACTCAGGCTCCCTTCTTCCCAGCCTCGCTCTGCTCGCTTTGTCGTGCTTTGCTCACGTTGCCCCTTCTGCCGCCATTTTGATCTGAAGGGGCAGTGTGAGCGTGTTCAGGAGGGGAGGGGGAGGGAGGAAGACGTGGGGCGAGTCTGTGCAGTAGCGCCCACACGGGTCACATCTTCCTCCCTCCCCCCTCCCCTCCTGAGCAAAGCGAGGTGGCAGTGTGAGCAAAGCGAACAGAGCGAGGCTGGGAAGAAGGGAGCCCAAGTAGAGAAGAAAAAGTGTTCGGCAGGAGGGGAAAGAAAGGGTATTGGAGGTTCCAATTTCCCACGGCACACCTGAAGATCGCTCACGGCACACTAGTGTGCCCCGGCACACTGGTTGGGAAACACTGTTCTACTGTGTTAGAGAGTCATTTTGTGTCTTTTTGTTTTGTGGTGTGCCCCAGGACTTTGTACATGTAAAAAAATGTACCGCAGCTCAAAAAAGGTTGAAAAACACTGGCTTAAGCTTCCCAAGCATGGCTTCTTCAGAACTGGTCCCCTCCCAATTGTTGATACTAGATATGCAAAAGCCAATTAAGAGCTTAGTAGAATCGATGTATTTGGTCTTTCATTATTTAGTATTTCAGCCTTAGCCTCACACCTACAAGGTGAAAGTAATAAAAAGAGAGCCACTTAACTTTTTACATAAATGTAGCCATCGCAGGCCTTAACTGCTTTTGAAATTTGTTGTTGTTCGGTTTCGTCTTTATGCATGCCTCAGCTAAAAGGGTATTGTGTATATTGTGTACTCGACTTCGTTAACCCCAAGCCATTCAAAATCTTCAACAACTCCAATGAACAACTTCAGGGGGGGAAAGGCAGCGAGTGGAAAGGAAGCTTAATGCTGAAAAGATGGGTGAAGGCATTAGATAAACAAACAGGGCATTGCGCACTGTTGCCGTGTGTGTAAGGTGTGAACCGCGATCTACGGATCTCATTTGTCAGTAAATGGTTTCTGTATCAAATAAGCTGTTCCTTCTTATCTTTTGCAGGATGCTCATTTGCAAGATGTCTAGACAATTCCAGTACGAAGCAGACCTCTATAAGACATGCCAGCTTGATATTCGTTTTTGACCAGAAGATTGCAGAGACGCATCTCACAAATCAGGCTGCCGTGCCACAAGGCCAATTCGTCATCACCAGAAGAAGCGCAGTGAATAGAAGCAGTCTTGCACTGAATCAGCGCATTGATTTATCTGCTCCAGCGCTGTCCACTTTCAATGGCTGCAATTACCTTGTTCCTTTAAACTAAGAATTGATATTGATGATGATGATGGTGATGGTGATGGTGATGAAGCAGCAGCAGCGGGGGGAAATTCAGTGTATATCTTTCAACACAGATGCTCAGGCTTGCTACTTATCTACACAAAGACATGTCATAAGAATCATATGTTGTAACTCAGATGCCAATTAGAGCCAAGCCCAGATGTAAAAGGGGGTAACGAAAGGTTTATTTCACAAGGAATGGGAATGGGACTGTGACGAATTGCCTATATTATAGGCCAGAAGAAGCCCAGGAGGAAAAGCCCTTTTTGGTGGGTTGGCCACTTAATGGTCTGTTTTGGATGAACGGCCATTTTAAGGTTGGGTTCCCAGTTTAGGCTGAGTTGGAGACAGCCTAGGAAAAGGGGCATGGAACCTTAGGAAGCCAGAGGGCTGAGCTTGGGCCAGGCACCAGGAGGAATGTCGGTTGGAATTTTGAAAACTGACAGTTGGTGAGCAATTAGGAAGTTAGGGAGGCCACGGAACTCTGGAGGGGGTTGATGGTTGGTCTCTGACAGAGTAGGTCAGAGTTGATGGTTGGTCTCTGACAGAGTACGTCAGAGTGAGTTTGGCTCTTGAGAGAGTTAGCAGCTTTGTGCTGGGTTTTTTCAGGACTCTGTGAGGTATCAGAGTCAGGTAGTTGTAGGCAGCAGATAATACCTTAGCACAGTATTATCTGGAGTGCTACGTTGTTTGTAACTTGTTTCAAGCTTTGTGTAAGTTTTTAAGTAACCACATGCTCCAACGCTTCATTGTAACCATTACGCAAAAGTGCCTGTGAATCTCTCACAAGTTGTTAAAAATAAACTCTGTTTTGTGTTCATCCAGTCCTGCCTCCCGGGGTTTCAAACCTCCCTGAGTGAATGGTGGCAGCGTGTTTTAAAATTTAAAAGTTCCCTGACACTTTGCCCAGCCTTGAGGCTAAGGCGAGCCCTCACCACAGTCCTTGGTGGTAGCCCGGTATTAAAAACAGACTTTCCCCACAACAGGGACTAACAAAAACCTAGCCAAACTGGCAAAAAAAACCCACAAAACCCAAGGGAAGCTCAAAAAAAGCACAACAGGAGAAAGCAAGGCAAACTCAGGAACGTCTTCTGCAAAGTCCTTTGTGGGAAGATCAAAGACGCGTAGTCTGTAACCGGTCCAAAGTCAAGGGCAGGAAAAATGATGGAGAAAAAATGAGGAGACAATCCAAGGTCTAACAGGAGAGAAGATCCAGTAGAGACAAACCCCGCCACTAGGATACACGGCTGTAGGAGTAGTCAGGAACATGATACCAGAAATCAGGATGTCAAGGTAACAGGATGCCAAGATAAACAGGAACGCCAAGGCAACAGGACACCAGACAAAACTCCTTGCCTGCCGCAAGGGGCCTATTTCCCAGACCCACAATTTATACACTAAAGGTCAGATTCATCAGTGTCACACCCATCTTGATTAGGTGAAATAGCTGCCTGTCATTCAGCGTCTCTCCAAGCCTCCCAGCGTCTTTCAAAACTTAGTGTTTCCCAATTATTCCCAGAAGTATCAGTGGGCCAATCTTTATCACTGTCAAACCCCATAAATGTGTCACTGCTGGAGTCAGCATTACATATATCCTGAACTTCTTTTACTAACGTTGAATCAAGCTCGGAATCACTTTCTCCTGACTCCAGTTCCACATGTCCAGGAACATCCCCACCTGACTCCGAATCTGCAGAAGCTGTAAGTTTCTGCCGAATCCTTTTCCTCTGCTCTAACCCTTCAGAGCTGGAATTGCTGGAATTTCCTCTGCTCTAACCCTTCAGAGCTGGAATTTCGTTTCCTTCTCACTCCAGTGACTGAAAGCTCTCCCAACTGCATTCCATTCTCAGCTGGAGATAACTCAGCGTCTGCTACAGCTCTGCTATCAAGCGACGCCGAGGCCTGACTTACAACATCATACTTTACAAATATCAATAACCACACATTAAAAATATAAAATACCGTATACACGGTTTTAAATGTTCTGTAATATTTTAAATTTTAATTTTATACTGTATATCAGTGGTTCCCAAACTTTTTTGGCCTACCGCCCCTCTTTCCAGAAAAAAAATTACTCAGCGCCCCCCTAGAAGTTAATTTTTAATTTTTTTAATACCAATTAAACAGAAAGATATATGTATTAACGTTTCTACCTTTTTTCGTAAAATATAGTAAATAAAGGTGTAAATTACAAACATTGAATTCCAGAAATAATCACAAAAACAATATGTTTGGGGGAGTATGAGCAACGGATGATGGGATTTGCAGTACCTTCAGCCAATTCAGTTCGGACTTCCACAGACCCCATGAATGACAGATCTGGATCAAACAGCAATGCCTGCCCGGGGATCGCGCGCTTGTGATTGTGTCCCTGCGAGTTGGAATCCCCGGGCAGGCGTTGCCATGGAAACCGCAGTGCGTGCCTCCTTCCTCTCATCAACCCCGCCCATGGCGCAGTCCTGTGTATCGGTCTTTCTTCCAATGGGGACGACCTCGGAAGCACACGACCCTGCAAGAATGGCCCCTTGGGGAACTCCACAAATAAGTGGAGACCTCTCAAAAACCAGGTCTCCCCTCTCCACTCGCTGTCCTCGATCACGGAGGAAGGAGGACAGCCATTTCAGGACCGTCCCCCGAACTCCAGCCTCGCAGGTCCAGATTACCCATAAGGCCAGGCTAGGCCATGGCCTAGGGGTGCACGCTGAGGGGGGCGCAGATGACTGACCCCCCCCAAGTGTTGAAACAAAAACGCAACGGCGCATGGAGATGAGGAAGGAAGCCGCTGCTCCTGGGCTGCCTCCACCTCATGCCGCTCTCTCCCGCCGCCAGCTGGGTCTCTAACCTGTTCGTGGAGCCGCCGGCAGCCTGTAGCTTCCTTGCCTTGCCTCCTCCACGTAGCAGCGTTTGAGGGGCTCACCCGCGGGGAGGAGGAGGAGGAGGAGGAGAGGACGACAACGAGGAGGAGGAGCCGGAGCCCCACCGCCATACATGCCCCCAGGCACAGCCCCGGAGGGAGGGACAACGGGCGCAACGGGCTCTGGAGAACTCGCCTTCAGGAAGGCCCAGGAGGCGCTGGCAGAGGAGACGAGCGAGCTGCGCAGCTGAGGTGCCAGGGAGGGAGCGAGGGAGGGTGCCGTCGACACGTCTCGCGAGAATGCTCCCCTCAGGGAAGTGGTCTTCCATGGCTCGGATGCAGGCCACAGCACATGCGCAGAAGGAGGAAAGGTGGGAGGGAGGAGGAAAGGTGGCAGCGACCCCCCCCCCAGCGAGGAAATAGCAGCAGGCCAAGTGGGCGGGCCCGCCTTTGGAAGCAACGGCCCGGTCAGTGGGGCCTAGAGGGAGGGTCAAGCGGGACTCGGGCCTGTGCTCAGGGCGCGAGGCCAGCCTCCTTCCTTAAGGCGGTGTTTTGGAGCCCGCTCGCCGCAACAGGGGGGCCCAAGAGAGGGAGGGAGGGGCAGGAGGGAGCACAACACGCGGGGGCGTAATTCCAAAGTGTGGCCTAGGGCGCAAAAAGTTGTTAATCCAGGCCTGCAGCTACGGTGGGGTGGGGTGCCAATAGCTCGTAGTCGACCATGTCAAACGCTGCCATTAGATCTAATAATACAAGCAGCGCCCATCTGGATCAGATCGAGGGCCTTCAGAATCCATTCTTCTATTTCCGGAATGATCCTGATGGAAGCCATTACCCAAAATTTGAACAACAAAAAATATAAAACGGACTGGTCGTGCTTTAAAAGCTATATGCAAAAGGAAAAATTTAAATGTATAATAGATCTAAATGACCTTTAAGGATACGCTGGCAGAGTGTATAGTTTACAAATAGCATGCTTTATACCTCCTTGTATAATTTTGAGATTTTAGAACCAAGCACGCCTTGTGTTACGCTCGGGAAGTCATATATACCCCTCACGTCCCACCCGCACTACCCCGCCCCATCTCATATGTGGTCATGTACCACGAAAAACTCAATAAAAATCATATATATATAAAATAATACAAGCAGCGCCGATCCACCTCGGTCAAGCTGGCATCGGAGCTGATCTGATGGCCACCAGCACGGGTCTCGTCAAGGAAGCCGGACTGGAAGGGGTCAAGCCAGCCTGTGTCCTGTCTCATTAAAATAGTGTTAAACTGTATTAAATCTCTGGTGTAGATGCACCCTTGGAGAGAGCAGCAGTGACAGAGTGAATGACCCCAAATCTACTTATTTTCTTCTTCTATTTCTTCAATGCTGGAAGGAGTTTCTTAAGCCCTGTGAGGGTCTGAAAGTGTGCTGAAAATAGCAGTAAAGCAGCACTGAAGAACGATATTGAATGAATGCATTGGCATGGAGCGGAGTTATTATTTGGAAGGGGTGTCTCTGATGAGAAAGAATGGGCTTGATCGTGAAGGAAATTCACAGGTAGCAATTTTCAAGTAGGGATAAAATTAGCAGACGGATTCACGGGAAGCTTGCCATTAGTCGTGCCAGTGGTTTCTTTATTATTATTTTTAAGAATAAGGGGGGGAAACACACTTTTCCTCCTTTTTTCCCTTTTCATCACCATCACAGGCATCTTGCTAATACTAAACAGCAAGCATCGTTCTCCGAGTCCAGTTGGAACTCCTCCAAGCATTAAATTATTCTGTACCGCAAATGAATCAAGATTTTACTCACTCTCTTTCTCTCTCCACCCTTCCTTTACCCCTTTAAATCAGTAAATTATACGATTTGGGCATAGCCTACATGAGCTGATTAATGAGTGGAATATATTTTGTTATTTTTTTTAAATAAAAAAAAGAAGTGGAATATTTGAACTGAGCTGAATGAAGAATTACAATATTTCTCTACGATTGCTTAGATCAAAAATACATAAGGTGCCATAAAGATTTCTCCTTTTTTGCTTTGAAGCTTCCTCTGCATTCTTCTGCTTTAGTTTTCTCTTCAGTGCTGCTCCTTGAAAACATTTCTCATTTGTAACTCCTACCTGTTGGAAGCTGATAGGAGTGGTCAATTCAATTAGATCAGTGTTTCTCAACCTTCCTAATGCCTTGACCCCTTACTTTGCTTGCTTACTTAGGCGATCCCTCGTTGTCCGAGTAAGGCTGTCCTCCAAGTTCGGTGTTCTGGCGGTGGGTCCATAGGTGACTGTGGAGCCCTAGTCTCAGGCCCGGATTAACACCTTTTTGCGTCCTAGGCCACACTTTGGAATTATGCCCCCTTTAAGCCAACCTCTACCGCACGCCCCCCATTGGGAAGATATTGAAAACATGATGGAAACATTATGTAGGGATAGGAAAAATATTAAGCGCAGAACACGCATCTCAGCCCCATTCACACGTGCAGAAATAGACACGGGGCACACCACCAACCAAAATGACACAAAATTACACTCTTAACACAGTAATACATATAGTTAATATGTTTTTGAATGTATTTATACACTCAGTGTGAAACCTGGGCCTGTTTCGATGAACACAACATATATATGACTTCCTCTCACATTCTTATACATGGCTATCATGTCTTCACTCAGCCTTCTCTTCTTCAGACTAAACGTGCCCAGCTCTTCAAGCCGCTTCTCATAGGGCTTGTTCTCCAGACCCTTGTGAAATTTCACCCTGAGTGAAACTTGCTTCCAGTTAACTATGGATGTCATGAAGATGTTATAAACAGTTCCTGGGGGGGGCAACTCTAAAAAAATCCAATAAAATAGTTTTAAAAAAAACATTTCCAAGCGGAGAGGCTCAATTTGTTTCTTGGAAACCTGTGAATGTGTAGTCTATACGTTTCATAGATCTGTGTGGCCTCTTTTGCTGCCTCCCTCCTCCCCCCGCAAAAGCAGAGCACTGGCCGGAAGTGACTGAGTTGGTGTTTTCGCGTTGGCTTGGATTTCTCACGAGAACAGCCAAAGCCGGAAGCTCCACGTCAGTGAATTGGGCAGTGAGCGAACCTGGGAGCATCGGGAGGCTGAAGCAGCCCTGAGCGGGAGCTGGACCCATGGTGAGTCGAGGCTCCTGAAGGCTTCCTCAAGGCAGGCCTGGCCCTGGCATTTGTCAGAGCCCTTCCTTTGCCTCAGGGAGGATCTTTGGGGAGGGAAAGAGGGAGAAAGAGCTGCTAGGATGGGGAAGAAAGGGTATTAGAGGTTCCAATTTCCCACGGCACACCTAATGATCGCAACCGGCACACTAGTGCGCCATGGCACACTGGTTGGGAAACACTGCTTTAGAAGACAATTGAAGACCTGGCTCTGGAACCAGGCATTTGACTAGAGGGGAACGGCAATATGAAAGTAAAACTTATAAACACCTTGATATTGGACATTCGTCTTGGCTTGGTATGTTGGCACGCTAATTTAATGTAAATGAATTTATTGTTGAATTATTGTTGATAATGTTTTAAATGGATTTTATTGTTTTAACTGTATTTTATTGGTATATGTGGACTGCATCATTGGATGCTTATGTAAGGCCGCCCTGAGTCCCCTCGTGGGGATAGAAGTATCTATTATATAAAGGAGGTCCCGTCATGGAAAGACTGCCATAGACAGAGAAACCATCCAAGGCAGAAACACCAAATTTGGCAACAAAAATAGGCCTCAGGCAAGGAAGGTTTTTAGCAAAGAAACTCCCCCCCCCAAACCTAGAAGGCCCCCAAAACAATGATACAAAAAAACCTACATTTCCCAGCGTCCTCTGCAGCCGCCAGCGAATCCCATTGGCCAACAACGGTCCACACAAAATGCAGGGAGGCTGAGTTCCCATAGTAACAGTGGGCTGAGCCAGCCAAGGCTAGGTTAGAATGCTGAGTGATTTGAATTTAGTCAGTTGGTGTATGTGGGTTAAACTGTCAAGACCAAAAAATCTGCAACACAAAAACCCACCCCAACCAAAATTCACAACAAACACCACTGGCAAAAGCAACACCCCCTCCACATCACAACCAGCACACAGCCAGACACAAAATACACCCCACAAATACCTGACAAGTTCCCCAACACAAAACCCAGGACTGCACTCACTACTCACCACCACACACACCTCCAAATTCCTACCCACACAACACAACACAACTTCCTATCACAACCCATCCCCCTAACCTTACGGGACCCCACACACACAACACCTACCACCACCACAAACAAAAACCAACTCCACCTATACTCCAACCACAACACAACACAATACTGCACTGATACTCTACAAACACACACAAACACCCAAAACACCCAACCCACACAAGCATTCCACAACATACTACCACCCACAATGCCACCACACACTCACTAACTCACCAAAAAAGTAATACCTACACACAACACAATACCACACAGGCACAAAATACCACACAATGCCAATATGCAGAAGATACACAACTATGTGCACAGAGCACATACATACCACTCACAGGACAAAAGACACCCACAACAAAATGACAACCACTTAACAAACACCACACCCACAACATGATAGCCACACAACTCATGATGCCTACCTCTACAGACCCACAACACAACTCACACACAACACACACAATGCATACATACCACTGCTAAACAGAAACCTGCACAGTACAACCAACTAACACACCCCACATACACACCGTACATACACACCACACTACCACTGCACACTCACAACAACAAACTAAACACTCAACACCACAAACTCTTCTCCAACCACCATCCCAACCACACACCACCAACTTCACAGGACTTCAACATCCCACCCACCAGAACAACTCACAACGACACAGCCATGAGCCCACCAAGACCGTAAGTAACATCATTTCCAACCCTTACATACTCAGACTTTCTCGCATCTCCTAAATAGGGCACAGCAACGCATGCCGGGTACAACTAGTATGTAATAAATAAACTTTTTTCCTGTCTGTCAACATTCTGTTTTTGGTTCTTGAGTTCGGAGTAGAGCAACTGCCTTGATCCCTTAATGCAGTTCCTCATGTTGTGGTGACCCCAACCATAACATTATTTCCGTTGCTGCTTCTATAACTGTAATTTTGTTTCTGTTATGAATCATAATGTAAATATCTGATATGCAGGATGTATTTCCATTCACTGGACTAAATTAGGAACTAATACTGAATACTGGTGGAGTTGGGGAGGGGTTCATGTTGTCATTTAGCAGTTGTAGCTGCTGGGATTTATAATTCACCTACAATCAAAGAGCATTCTGAACCTCACCAACGATAGAATTGGGCTCAACTTCCCACACAAAACCCCCATGACCAACCAATGGTCTTTGGTGACCCCTTTGACACCCCATCGCCCCCCCCCCGGGGTCATGACCCCCAGGTTAAGAAACACTGCTCTAAGATGATCCATTGTATGATGAAACTTCCTGTTTCATTTCTGTCTCTGGTTTCCCCAATAAGAGGCACCCAACGAGTGCCATTTGGGTGGGCATCCAGTTTGTAATATGTCTGCTGAGTTCCAAATCATCATTGCTTGGCAAAACCCATAATTCCTTGGACAAAATCCAGCCACAGATCAGTGCTTCTGATAGCCAAATGAGATGTAGTGCTAATTGTATTATTGCAATTAACTGCCAGGTTTTAAAGATCGAAATTATAACAGAGGGTAGTGTGTGTGGTATGTAAGGGGAAAGTGTCAGGAAGTGCAGTTCAAGGCGAGTTTTCTGTTGCTCTAGAGCAGTGTTTTCCAACCTTTTTTGAGCCGCAGCACATTTTTTTCATTTACAAAATCCTGGGGCACACCACCAACCAAAATGACACAAAATGACACTCTAACACAGTAATACATATAGTTAATATGTTTTTAAATGTATTTATACACTCAGTGTGAAACCTGACCCTGTGTCGATAAACACAACATAGATATCCTGGCAGGACTGGCAGAAAGACACAAACTTCCCACACAGAACTCCCATAACCAAGAGAAAATGCTATAAGAGTTTGGTTGGCATTGACCTTGAGTTTTGGAGTTGTAGTTCACCTATATCCAGAGAGCACTGTGGACTCAAATCATGTTGGATCAGGACCAAACTTGGCATGAATACTCAATATGCCCAAATGTGAACACAGATGGAGTTTGGGGAAAATAGACCTTGACATTTGAGAGTTACAGTTTCTGGGATTTATAGTTAACACACAATCAAAGAGCATCCTGAACTCTTGCAACAATGGAATTGAACCAAACTTGGCATATTGAACTCTCATTACCAACAGAAAGTTGGGTTTGCTTGGGAATTGACCTTGAGTTTGGAAGTTGTAGTTCACCTACACCCAGAGAGCACTGTGAACTCAAACAATGTTATGTTATGTTGTTGTTTGTTTTCTATCCAGAATCACAATGTTGGAAGGAGGCTCACCACTTAAAGGTCCCTAAAACAGGCATGGGCAAACTTCGGCCCTCTGGGTGCTTTGGACTCCAACTCCCACCATTCCGAATAGCCTGAGGCCCTTTCCTGCTTAAGTGGCTGATGGGGAAAAGGAAAAGGGCCTGAGGCTGCTAGGAATGGTGGGAGTTGGAGTCCAAAACACCTGGAAGGTCCAAGTTTGCCCATGCCAGCTTTCGACAGAGACCTCTTCCTCCCCCTTCCCCTTCACACTCTTTCTTTCCCCTCCTGCCCAACACTTTTCCTTGCTGCTTCTGCCACCATTTTGATCCGAGGGGGCAGTGTGAGTATGTTCAGGAGGGGAGGGGGGAGGTAGGAAGATGTGGGGCAAGTCTGCGCAGTAGCGTGAGCAAAGCGAGCAGAGCGAGGCTGGGAAGAAGAGAGCCCGAGGGGAGAAGAAAAAGTGTTCGGCAGGAGGGGGAAGAAAGGGTATTGGAGGTTCCAATTTCCCACGGCACACCTGATGATCGCTCACGGCACACTAGCGTGCCACGGCACACTGGTTGGGAAACACTGATATAGATGATATGGTGAGGCTGGCATTCAGCCGTACTATCCAATAGGTGACAAGCCTCTTGCAATTATAAATAGCGGAGAGGAGGGTAATTCCAAGTGGATAATCCAGAATAGCGAGTGTACCTGGTGTTCCAAGCAGTAGCCATGATAAATATATCCACAATAAACAAGCGGTATATGGGATATCAAATTACATGTGTAGATAGCGGGGGCTTTTCTTAGCCACCTTCGCTTCTGCAGCCCGCTCCTCCAGCCTCGACACCATGAGAGTCGGCGTAGATGGTGTCGATTGCTCCTCCTGGCGGAGCTCAGATCCTGGGCATGCGGAAAGGCCATATTGGATCAAAGGACCCACCTCCCGCTTATTCAGCACAGCCCTGTGCCGGGCCCCGCCCCTGCGCTCACAGCGAGCAAAGGAGGCGCTTAGCGATGGAAGGGGCAGCCCCAAACCATGGCCCTCCGCCATGAGAGGCGCCCTTTACAGAGGCGTGCTCCCGGCATCGCATGGCCCCAATGGAGGGGCGTGGACCCAATCCGAGGGCCTCGATGTCGGAGGCGCCTCTCGGTATCGGTGCACATGTGCATTCTGCTAGTAGGTGTGCGTAGCCGGCATTGTCCGAAGAGGTCATGTGGCCACTGGCATAACTGCATGGAGCACTGTTACTTTCCTTCAGAAGCGGTACCTACTGATCTACTCACATTTGCATGTTTTCAAACTGCTAGGTTGGCAGAAGCTGGGGCTGCCAACCTTCCAGTCAGCAAGTTCTTCAGTTTAGAGGTTTAACTTCTGCACCATTGCATCATGTCTACACCTTGCAAAATTCTTCATCAGCCGAAACAATCACTAGGTACTTAGATTTTGGGGAATGGGAGCTCATCTGAAGCTATAGACCAGAGCCGGCCTTTGCGATTCCGCAATGTAAGCGGCCGCGTAGGGCGCGACTGGCTGGGTGGGGCGTCACTGGCTGGGAGGCGCCGCCCGCCACCCCCTGCCTCCACCGCCACCTCGCCTCCGCCTCTGCCGCCGCTGCACAGCCGGCCCCATGCGCCCGGCTGCGGCGCGCCTCCCAAAGCACGGACATTTCTGCGCATGCGCGAATTCCGCTGGGTCCCGAGTGCGCCTCCCAAAGCGGCGCGCTCGGGACCCAGCGGACATTCGCGCATGCGCAGAAATGTCCGTGCTTTGGGAGGCGTGCCGTAGCCGGCGCATAGGAGGCGGGACCGAGTGACGCGGCGGCCGGGGGGGCGCCAAAATTTTATTTGCCTACCCCCCTGGAAAAGGTCAGGCCGGCCCTGCTATAGACCCTCCTATAGCTTCTCTGTATCTGATTCCTCTGATTCTGCGTTCTGATGAAAATAGCCTGCCTCTCTTCAGAGATTTTCAGAGAGGGGAAACCTCCTCCATCCCACAGAGAATGCCTTCTCCATTTCGCTAAAAGCACACACCCTCCACGTGTCCTGGTTTGCCCCATTTTTGGACTGCTTTTAAAACTTTCCAGTTCTCTCTCCCACTTACCTCTTTTGTCCTCAGCCTTCTTCAGTTTCTGGAAACTAAGCCTGATTCGCACTCAAAAAGAAGAGGTCATTTCCCAGTACGCTCCAGCAAAAACCAGCTCTCGCAGCCCCTAATGTCACCTGCATTCTTTGGGCTTTGCAATTAAACAATCTATGAATAGTTTTGACTATCTATGCCAAACAAAAACAACTATTCTTCTGACAGATTACACTATGTAACGATTTTTGTTCCTGAGTTATCAATGTCATTTCCTAATTGGTTCTATTATAATGCTTTTGGGGGACATCCTGCGGCATATCTTGCTATAGTTTTTCAATGAATATCTCCTAGAACAGATATGGGCGAATCCGGATGTGGCCCCCTGGGCTCTTTTTTCACTATCCTATTATTCCTTCCTTCTCTCTTTCCTTCCTCCTTCCCTCCCTGCCTTCTTTCCTTACCTCCCTCTTTTTTCCTCCCTCCCAACTTCCCTTCGACCCTTCCTTCCCTCTTTCCTCCCTCCTTCCCCCTTCCTTCCTTCCTTCCTTCCTTCCTTCCTTCCTTCCTTCCTTCCTTCCTTCCTTCCTTCCTTCCTTCCTTCAGTTTTGTGTGCTTCCTTCCTTTTCCCTTGCCTCCATCCTTCCATTTCCTTCCACTCTTCCTTCCTTCCATCCATCCATCCATCCCTTCCTTCCCTTTTGTGCTTCCTTCCCTTCCCCTCCATCTAGGGTTGCCAACTGTCCCTTATTCTAAGGGACGTCCCTTATTTCGGCCCCAAATTTCGTGTCCCTTATTTTCAGCTCCTATACCTTATTTTCAGCTCCTGACGGGGCAGGTGGCAGCAGGAGGCGAGGCTGGGGCAGTACATATACACACATACTTCCATCTTCCTCCTTGTGATGAGGTGGTTATTTATATGTTAATCACGTGTTTGTTTATGTATTTAGAAGGGACATTCTTTAAAAGCTGCAGAGAGTGAGCCGTGGAATGTTCGCAGCAGCAAGCTGTAAGCAGAGGCTGTTGCCATGACAACAGAGGCCACTCTGGCTTTAGAATGTTCAGTTTGAATCTGACAGTTGGAGAATGTCAGTTGGCCAGCAGCTGTGACCAGAGTTGGTTGGGATTTAGCAGTTGCTGAAGCTGCAAGCTGTCTGTAGGAACAAGAAGACAATACATTGTTTGTCCACCACGTTCAGTTCTGTGTGTGGGTTTAAGGAAACCCAAGTGTGGGACAAGTTAGTCCTAGGGTTGAGAGTAACCCAGTATTAAGTAGTTACTTGTGTGTAACTGTATCAGGGGAAAACCCCAGTGTTATATTGTTTAAAATTGCAAGTTTGTACCTCTTCGGAGCCTATTTGAAACCACCTAAGCTTTGAGCCCATTTGAGTAAAATAAACTGTTAAACACTTTCAACACTACATCTGTGGAAGTCGTTTATTCACAAAGACCCTCACATCTAGTGGTCAAGTTTTGAAAAATGGTGGCAGCAAGTAATAAACAAGGAAAACATTGAGTATTGGTGGCAGTGGTCAGTCATCCACAGTGATTCCAGTACTAGGCTTGGAACATTCGTTACACTCCTCCTCCATCCTGCTACCCCTTTTGGCTCCTCCCGTTTCCTCTCACCTTCCTGTGCACGGCCGGGAATTGTAGTCCAAGGCTGCCTCCTCTTGATTGAGAGGCACTTACGACCCTTTTGGGTCGGATTCCATTTCCCAAGAGCCTTTGCTCCCACAAGGAGGAGGAGAAAAAGGAAGAGGGAGAAGGGGGCCTGCCGGTCTTCATGGTGCCGCCGGTGAGCGGTCTGAGGGAGCTGCAGGTCCGCATGGAACTGCTGATCATGGAGACCCAGAGCCAGGTCTGCCGCGCCCTTGCCCACCTCAACCATGGGGCTGCCTTCACCGTTGACCACTGGGAGAGGAAGGAAGGTGACTCCCTGCCAGGCACACAAATCACAGCTACACCGGGGCTGAGGGGCGGGTGGGGGTCTCTGGAGGGCTTTTGAGCCAGACGAGCATCTGTCGGGAGGGCTTGGGTTGTGCCTTCTTGCAGAATGGCCCAAGTAGATGATATTGCCCTGAATGCATGCGAAAGGAGGCTTCTGTTACACCCCAGTCTAAAGATCAGTCAACAGTGTGATGCCGCAGCTGAAAAAGCCAAGGCTGCATCAAAAGGAGTATGGTTAGGGTTGCCTAACGTTTGATTTTCAAGTTTTTATGAAGTGTCCCTTATTTTTGTGAAAAATTAGATAAATGTCCCTTATTTCTTATATCAAAAAGTGGCAACCCTTCCTCCATCCTTCCATTCCCTTCCACTTTTCCTTCCCTTCCTTATGTGCTTCCTTCCTTCTCACTTCCCTCCATCCTTCCATTCCTTCCACTCTTCATTCCATCCTTTCCTTCCTTCCATCCATCCATCTATCCTTAAAATATAGAGTTTGGGATATACTCACCATCTAAGACTACCCCTCTTCCAACGCACACCAAATAAAAATTTAAAAAGCACCAGATTTTATTTCAATATGGTAATTTTCCTATTACTGTACCTCCTTCTCTGCCTCTCAGATCTCGCACATGCGCACCTGCACCGTTTCACTGCCGTCTTCAGGAGCGAGAACTGAGAGGCAGAGGAGGAGGTACGGTCATAGGATACAAGGACGGGCCAGACAGGTCAAAGAGGTGTGTTTTTCTCGGTCCAGAGCCACTCTATCTCTTTTTTTCCATACCCAGGAGTCCCGGATGCCTGCAGCTTGCTCCGCCCTTCACTTACACCTTCCCGGTGAGACGCCCCTTCACCTTACCATCGGGACCGTATTAAGTCCATGAATCCTGATGAATGGTGTGATGAAGTCATGTTGTTTTGTTGCAAGATAAATGTATAGTTTGTTATTGCTTATTTGCCCATACGTTTGATGGTAAAACGTTTAACAAGCCACAGAGAGTTGGCAGGGAATGTTGGAGCAGCAGGCCCCTGTGAAGGCTGTTGCCGTGGAGACGGAAGTTAAGAGCTGCACCTGTTTTAGAACTTTCAGATTTTAAAAATAAGTCGGTTGGTTTTGTCGGTTGGTGGGAGGGAAGCTGTCTTTCGGAGCTTTTAGAAAGCAGTTCGGTTAGGGGTTTGAGAAACCCAGGTGAAAGACAGACTTTGGCCAAGTTAGAGTAGAAAACTAACTTAATAGATAGGGAAAGCCTATAGTTGGCTATTAGGCATGGTTTAGAATCCAAAAATGGCGATTCTTAAATCAAATGGGGGATTTTTGATTAGTAAAAGAAAGACTTACAAAAAATTTCCCAAAAATTTCTGAAATGTAACTTAAATACTAACGAAATTCGTTAGTAATTCATATGCCAGAGCATGCACATTCCAGGTGGTTTTGGCCTACAACTCCCAGAAATCCTAACAGCTGGTAAATTGGCTGGGATTTCTGGGAGTTGTAGGCCAAAACTTGAATAAACCACACTGAATTCTAGATGGGACTCTCCAAATAGGAAGGAGGGAGGGAAGGAGGAAGGGAGGCAGGGAGGGGGTTTTCTATTCTTGGAAGCAGCAAAGGAAAAGGAGGAGGAGCCCCCCCTCGCTCCTCGCTGCCTCTCTCTCACCCCGATCCTGAGGGAGCGAGGGCCCAAGTTTTCCCAGGCTGAGAGGAAAAGGAAGAGGCCTGAGGCTGTGAGGAATGGTGGGAGTTGAAGTCCAAAACACGTACCTGGAGGGCTGAAGCTGGCCCCTGCGATGGGGCATGGCAGAGCAACGGGGAAGAGAAGCATCTGAGAGAGCCGGGAGAGAGGAGGAGAAGCGCGCACGCGCGTGTGTGTGTGAAGCTGGCCCCTGGCATGGCAGCAGAGCAACGGGGAAGAGAAGGAGGGGGGGAAGCCTGGAGGACTACACTTTCCAGAATGCATTGCCTACCTAGCAGCAGCGTCACTTCCAGTTCCCCATAGAAATGCGGGAAAAAGAAGAAGCTGAATGAAGGCGGGAAGGAAATGAGGGGAGAAGACAGGGAGAAGTGAGTATGTAGTACAATAATTAATTAATTAATAATTAAGAATTTCTTACGATCATAACGCAAATTGTTGGCCTCAAGGACCGTAAAAGGAAGTCTACTTCCGGGATCGTGGCAGCGATACGTAAAACCTCAAAAGTCCCATTACATACGAATCTCTTACGAATCCTTTTAATTTCCGTTTCATTTTTCTCATGCCTATTGGCTATTTACCTGCTGGAGCAGTTAGTTATTAGGACTGCTTGGTTCTGTGTTAGGAAGTACAGTGGAAACTGTACCCTAGTGTTGAAACATTGTAACCGCAAGATTTGTACCTCTTAGGAGACTTGTTTGCAACCAACTAAGCTCTGAACTCTGTTATAAAATAAACTGTTGAACATCTTTATTACAACACCTCTCCCTCACATTGGTGGATGATCTGATACAATTGGTGGTAGCATTTATATTAACTGGTGGCAGTTTGAACATCTTTTGGTGGGGCTCAAAGGGAAAGTACACACCCTACCACAGTGGGAAGAAAGCCTTGCTGCCCAGAGTTATAAAAGGGTTCGTTCCTTACATGTTAGTGGCAGTGGTAAGATTTGCAAAGTAGACCTGCCCTGCCACGGTTAACATAAGGAGCCTGGAAGCCTTCTTTATATAGTTCATTACATTATTTGGTGGCAGCGTATTTACTGTAAGGGTCAAGGGGTCCGAGCCCCGACATATTTGGTGGCATGGTGGGATAGCCTGCCCTGCCACACCGAAAAAGGAACAGTTCAGTTGTGACTGACCAACGGGCCAACCCTGACCCCTTACAAATGGATTTTCTTCTACCGTACTTGTACAGCATCACCCTTAATGCTTTCATACAGTCGCTGCATATGGCAGGGACATGGCCACTGCCATTTTTTTAGCTCCCCCCCAATGTGTGGCAACCACAGATTCTCCAATCTAGATTGGAAGTTTCAGCACCTGCTCTATAAGACGACTCCTGGTGTATAAGTCTCTTCCTGTGTGTAAGATGAGTCTCACGTATAAGATGACCCCTGACTTTTGAGAAGATTTTCTTGGGTTAAAAAGTGGTCTTATACGCCAGAAAATACAGTATGTACATGGTGGTATCTCTTCTAAATGGGCATTTGCATTTAAAACATATGAGTAGGTAGAATGATTGTAATGCTCGAGGCAAGATGGTTCCCTCCCTGCCGAACAAATACTTGTCTCCATCTGTTCAAAAGTACAATGCTTCCTACCCACCCATCCCTCTCGCCCCCCCTCCAAAAAAATCCCTTTCCAGTCACAACACTCCAAGCATATTCTGTGCAGTTTTGCAAATCTGTTGGATTGTGTTCTTGAAGTGGTAAACACAGACAGCATGATAAACAGTCTGTTTTGATTCTAGCAATTACATTTGTTTGGTTTGGGGTTTTGTTTCACGATGTGTGGGTGCGCACACTCTCTGTCTCATATGAAGCATCCCAACATCAGCCCTAGGGCATAACCCTATCACAATCAAGCTGTCACATTTCGCGCACACACACATATATGCTAGCCAAGCAAGCGAGTGCAAGAGAAAACCCCCGCAGTAAATAAATGAAGGATTGCGATTACTTACAAACATGGCGATATATGATTCTTCACAGTCTGTGTTGCGGCTGTGATTTTTTTTTTTTAGTATCACTGCTGCTGAAACTTGCTTTAATACATTTGGAGGAGGTGATGTTCCTTACTGGAAGGATAAGAAAACCCATGTGCCCAACCCTTTTTCTCTGTGGCTTGGTGCGCCAGCTTATACTCATGCTCGAGAAACTCTGAAGTGTCCACTTCCAACAGCTACTGACTGTCATTTTCTCCTGAATGTTTGTCTTCTGCCTTGACCAAAAGATGCACTTCCATGTCTACCGGATCCATGCACCAATAACAGCCATGTTTTGCTCCTTCAATAACACTATGTAGCAAAATTTGAAAAATTTTATGCTCTTGGTATTATTGAAAGTATTATTTCCTGTTTAATTGTGCAATATTTAAGCAGCTCTGCAGTGCCTCACATCCTGCTTTGCAGCAGCTGCAGAGCTGTTTGGGCTGGAAATCAGCCTGAAGAAAACGGCAGTCCTCTACCAGCCCGCACCACAGGAAGAACACCATCATCCCCACGTCAGCATAGGCACATCTGTGCTTAAGTCCGTTCAGCAGCTCACCTACCTGGGAAGCATCATCTCTTCAGACGCCAAGATTGATAAAGATATAGATCACAGATTAGCAAAGGCATAGAGTGCATTTGGAAGGCTTCACAAAAGAGTCTGGAGCAACAAGCTCCTGAGGCAAAGCACCAAAATTTGTGTGTACAGAGCTATCTTACTGTCTTTTCTCCGATATGGGTCTGAAACACGGCTCACCTATCGACAACACTTACGACTCTTCAAACACGTCTCTGCACAACCCTAAATATACACTGGTCTATGTGATGAATGTTGCTGTCCTTGAGCAAGCATGGATCGCCAGCGTTGAGGCCATGCTATTGAGAACACGCCTCTAGGATGGAGGACCACCGCCTCCCAAAAATACTACTCTAGGGTGAACTCGCCACGGATCACGGCAAGAAAGGCGCCCCCAAAAAGAGATATAAGGACTCCCTGAAACAACATCTCAGGCTCGGCCAGATTGATCACCAATAATGGTCCACCCTGGACTCACTTTGGGAGGCATGGAGACGCACTATCCACAATGCTGCGGCCTCTTTCGAGAAGACACGCCGAACGGATCTCGAAGAGAAAAGACAACGCAGAAAGAACAGCAACTTGGAAACAACATCACCCAATGAGACTTTCTGCTGTACTTTCTGCAACCGGACTTGCCTATCTCAGATTGGCCTTCTTAGTCATCAACGCGCTTGTAGAAAGCATGGGATGAGTCCTTCCTGAATCTTCGTTTGTGAAGAAAAGCCACCGATTGCATGTACCGGTATATACCATCTTTCTCTCAGTGGGAAACTCAAGGTGACCAAGATTTGGAACAGCTATTGAGAAAAGTCACGGAAGCAAGTGAAAAAACAGGGTCACACTTGAACATTACGAAAAGAAAAATCATGACCACGGAGAGTTTGCATCATTGTAAAGTAAATGACGAAAGTATCAAATGAGTTAAAAGTTTTTTCTACATCTTGGTGCAGTCATAAATCAAAATGGAGGTGGCAGTCAGAAAATGATGACTTGAACAAGTAGCTAAGAAATAACTAGATATGGCCCTCAAGTGTAAAGATAAATAATTGAATATTGTCTATTGCATAATATTACTTTTTTTGGTGTATATGCTTGTGAGAGTGAAGAAAGCTATTAGGAAGAAAACCAGCCCATTGAAATATAGTAATGGAAAATAGTTTTCGGGATAGAATGGACTTAGAGCAGGGGTGCTCAGAATGGTGATCGCGATCACCATGGTGATCTTCGGGCCTCATCCTGGTGATCTTTAGGCCCCTGACCAGGTTTTTTGCTGTTGGTCCACTTCACGCGCCCCTGCATGCTGCAAAGAAGTCCTCCGTCGTTGCTCCTCCCCGCTCCCTGCTCGCGCGCCTCCTCCAAAAGCTCCAGAGTCCAAGAGGCAGAATGGGCCCCCTCTTTTGGATTCCTCCTCCTCCCTCCATCCTTCTCCAGCCACTCAGAGTCGTAGGAGACCAAAGGGGGCGGGCCTGGATGACAAGATGCATGACTGGCCCCATGCACATGTGCAGAAGTGCCCATTCTGCCTCTCGGACTTCTCGTGAGCTCTTGGAGGTGGCACGCATGCTGGTGGCGTGGAAATAGGAGCAACGACAGAGGAGAAGGACGCTTTGGGGTCATTTCCTTACCGCATCTCAAAGGTCGGTCTTTTTACTTTGGGGTGGGTGCTTGATTGTTCTGTGGCATGTCTCTTTGTTTATTTTTAATGTTTAAAAATGGCCTTTTAGGTCCAAAGCCTCTCTGCTTGCTTTGTCCCTTGAGAAATATATGTTGGGGAATATGGAAATGTGGGAGAAATGGGGTGGTTGGATGTATTTTTGCATGCCCCTTTGTTTACCTTGCTGAGTATTAAATGCCTTGCAGTTCAAAAGCCTCTTTCTTACTTTCTGGCTGATACGTGTGGTAATATGGCAGTGTGGGAGAAATGGGGTGGTTGGATGTATTTTTGCATGCCCCTTTGTTTACCTTGCTGAGTATTAAATGGCCTTGCAGTTCAAAAAGCTTCTTTTCTTACTTTCTGGCTGATAATATGTGTGGTAATATGGCAGTGTGGGAGAAATGGGGTGGTTGGATGTATTTTTGCATGCCCCTTTGTTTACCTTGCTGAGTATTAAATTGCCTTGCAGTTCAAAAGCCTCTCTTCTTACTTTCTGGCTGATAATATGTGTGGTAATATGGCAGTGTGAGAGAAATGGGGTGGTTGGATGTATTTTATGCTCTGTTTTATATTGTTGTTATTAAATTGAAATGTTGATGTTTTATAACTTCATTTTATGTAAACTGCCCTGAGCCTGCTGGAAGGAGCGGTACAGAAATATGAATAATAAATATAAATAAATAAATAAGAAAAAATAGTTATACGTTTTACATTTCTGGGTAGGTGATCTTTGGGACTTGGTTTTTTTAATCAGTAGCTCCCATGCTGAAAAAGTGTGAGCACCCCTGACTTAGAGCAAATCCAGCCTGAACTCTCCCTAGAAGCCAACATAACGAAACTGATTCTTGCATTTTGGGCATATTATGGGAATGCATGGCTCATTCGAAAAGGCTGGATGGTAAAGTGGAAGGCAGTAAGAAAAAAGGAAGACCGCATTACAGATGGATTGACTTAGGACCTCATCAGATGGGCAGGGGGAAAGCAGAGGCAGGTCCGGATTACCCATAAGGCCAGACTAGGCCATGGCCTAGGGGCGCAAGGCCAGGGGGGCGCAAAAATCACGGGCCGAAAAGAAAAAGTTGAAACCCTCCAATGCCTCTGGGACGTTTCCCTGCCTCCATTCTCAGTGCCACAGCGTGGCCTGAGCCTGAGGAGGAGGAAGGGGGGAGGAGGGCAGCAGAGGAAAGGAGGGGCAGGCGCCCGGCCCGCACATGCGCTTTTGGCACATGAAGATGAGCCACGAGGGAGCTTCCACTTCCGTAGCCTTCTCCCTTCCTAGCCTCCCTTCCCTGATAAGGTTTCTCTTCACTGGAAAAAGGCAAGATATTAAATATATAAATAAATATGTGCATAAACTAGCCTGGAGGAGATATCGTGAATTTGTATGTGCGTGTTGCAAGCATTGCGACCTGCCCACCATTCTGTCCTCTGTCCTTCTGATCAGAGTGTTGATGGGTAAAGAGAGAGTGAAGCAATGCCATATTGCCTGGTGGCCTTGGAGGAACGTACCAGTGGAAAGAATTCGCAATGACAGTTTTATTGATGACCTAAATGTCTACAGAAGTGAAAAGAGAAGGGTGGCTGTTCATCATGAGTCACGGGCAAAATACAGGCACCGCTTGCATGTGTGTTAACATGAACATCTGGTTGGAAAACTATTTGGTCTGAACATCAGGTGGCCCACTTTATTTAAGACCAGATGACTTCATAACTAGGAGGGTGTGAAATGTGGGGGAGGGATGGGAGGAGGAGGGCATGGGGAGGTGGTATTAAGTAAGCCTGGGACTTGCGGAGCACTTCTAAAGTCCTGCCAACTTGAGAAGTTCATCAAAGAGCCCGAGTGAGGTAACAGTGACAGTGCACCTTCCTCTTTTAGCTGACACGGGAATAATTAATTTGCTGGAAAATGACTTCTATCACAAGTTAATTTATTTTGGCTGACAGTCACATACATTAGCAGCCATGCTAATGCCGCAGTCAAGATGAGATTTATTTGGATGAGTTTATTTATATCTTTGTGTGATATCACTACAAAAGAGATAGATGGGGAAGTGCCAGATGAGCACTTCCTGTCTGCTCCAGGTACATATTTATTTAGGGGTGACGGTCTTTCTTTAATGGACCTTTAATGTGCCTTTCTCACAAAGTTTATATCTTGCAATAAATAGTTGAGCCAAAGGTGACCTTCTGCTCATGAAAGTTGTCTTAGGCTCAGAAAAGAGCTCTTGCTTATGGAAGGACAAACCCATGCGAGGGCATAGTCTGATAGAGCAGGGTTTAGTTAAAATCAGATCCAATCTCGTCATCCAGTCGTTCCATGTTCCAATATTTGTTACACTGTCTAATCCAGTGTTTCCCAACCTTTTTTGAGCCGCGGCACACTTTTTACATTTACAAAATCCTGGGGCACACCACCAACCAAAATGACACAAAATGACACTCTATATAACAGGTGGGGACCGTGTTTAAACAAAGCCTAAAGAACACAATAGAACTGAATGGAAATAATCACTGTACAGTTAATTATCACAAACGTGTAGACTTTATATATCAAGAGTAAATATCATAATGACATCAATGTGGGATGAAGCATACATACAAATAAACATAAGAGTCATGACACGGCCAACACACTCTCAGGAGGAGAGAAAGAATAGTCTCTGAAACCCTGAAGTTGAGATTCAGTCCCTGAAAAAGGACAAGTAAATAAGGGAACGTCCCCAAATGATAATGTCCACAGGGGCAGAAACAACTCAGTGGTAATGCTCACTGTAGGGTTGTAACTCACACGTGGAGGCCTCCGAGCAGTGAGAGTGGTTGGGGAGGCCGGAGCAGTCCAGTATGCCGTGCCTGTAGTAGTGAACAAACACGGAGCCGGCTGTTCGGGCAGAAAAGCCGCTGTAGAATCGCGCACTGTTCCTGGAAATCCAGGCAGGGAACAGTCGCGTATGTAAACAAACCACAAAATGCGGGCCGACGAGGGGGCATTTGCCTTGGCCACTTCTCGTTTCGACCTCTTGGTCTTTCTCAAGGCCACGTGGTAATATCAAATATCAGGTGTACAATACACATGCATGTGCGGCTGAAGAATAATATCTGGAAGATATAAAATATAATACAAAGCATGCAATTCTTAATACACGGATACAATCATAATATCAAATAAGAGATAAGGCATGAGGAACACAGTACCTGGATGTAGAAGTTCAATAGCTAAGGCGCAAAGTGTCTCATGGTCAGAGCCTGACCATTGGGCAGCCGTGTCATGACACTTATGTTTATTTGTATGTATGCTACATCCCACATTGATGTCATTATGATATTTACTCTTGATATATAAAGTCTACACGTTTGTGATTATTAACTGTACAGTGATTATTTCCATTCAGTTCTATTGTGTACAAAATGACACTCTAACACAGTAATACATATAGTTAATATGTTTTGAAATGTATTTATACACTCAGTGTGAAACCTGGGCCTGTTTCGATGAAAACAATGGCAGGAGTGGCAGAAAGACAGACGAATGGCCTTGCTCAATTTAAGGTTAACACACAATCAAAGAGCATCCTGAACTCTTGCAACAATGGAATTGAACCAAACTTGGCATATTGAACTCTCATTACCAACAGAAAGTACTGAAAGGGTTTGCTTGGGAATTGACCTTTGAATTTGGAAGTTGTAGTTCACCTACACCCAGAGAGCAGTCTGGACTCAAACAATGACACAAAATGACACTCTAACACAGTAATTCGTATAGTTAATATGTTTTAAAATGTATTTATACACTCAGTGTGAAACCTGGACCTGTTTCGATGAACACAACATAGACATCCTGGCAGGAATGGCAGAAAGACACAAACTTCCCACACAGAACTCCCATAACCAAGAGAAAATGCTATAAGAGTTTGGTGGGCATTGACCTTGGGTTTTGGAGTTGTAGTTCACCTATATCCAGAGAGCACTGTGGACTGAAACAATGTTGGATCAGGACCAAACTTGGCATGAATACTCAATATGCCCAAATGTGAACACACATGGAGTTTGGGGAAAATAGACCTTGACATTTGGGAGTTAGAGTTTCCACTTGAATGTCCCTAAAACAGACCATAGTTACCTGAAATTGTGGAAATGGAATAGGGTCTGGCTGGGAAATTGGAACCTTATTAAAGGAGCGCCGCTACGTCACAGTACAAAATGCACAATTAATCATACGCAAAACACACATTCAAAGTACCCAAACCTGCTGGAGAAAATCAAAAGTCTTACGTAAGGTAGTTCGGCGTGGTCGCCACAGAGAGCGGAGGAGTTGCGAACCAGGAAGTAGGGAGTTCACGGAGCGCTCCTCTACGGAAAACTCACGATATTTGATGAAATCACGGAAGTGAGTGCAAAAAACAAAGTGTATCCTCACGATGTTATCCAATGGTAGTTCCGGGATCCGCACAATAACACAGTCAGTTTGCGGACAATGTAAAGAAGCAGCACCATAATCATAGCGACATGGTAGAAAGCTGGCATGGGCAAACTTGGACCTTCCAGGTTTTTTGGACTCCAACTCCCACCATTCCTAGTAGCCTTAGGCCCTTTCCTGCTTCAGTTGCTGAGGGGGAAAAGAGGAAAGGTCTCCATCATCAATAGAATGTCGCCTTTCTTCTTCAACCCTTTTTTCTGCAGACATACCTATACCAAAAACCTGGTACAGAGGGTCTTGTGAGTGTATATGTGAATGATGTTGGTGAGCTGAAACCATTCCTCACTAGCACAAGGTAATGGCGATGAATATTGGGAGTTGTAGCCCAACAACACCATCACAGCAAAACCAATGTTCCAGACCAAGTTTCCAAATTCTCTATAAGGTCTAGCTAAGCCTGTTTGATTGAGGAAAAAATGGTTCGAAACTCGTTGCGGATGTAGGAGACTCTGGCGATTGAATCTGAAATGATTTCTGAAATTTTCCGGAAAAAAGTTTGAAATTGCTGAATTTTCGGAAATATTGGAATCGCTTCGTTAATGGCGGACACGCATGTTTAGCCCAGTTTGGATGGGGATGTCTTCCCTCCATGTCAGAACTGGGGCGAGAGCCGTGTTTAACCCAGTTTGGATGCAGCTGTTGCCCCAGTTCTGACGCGGAGGGAAGGACATCTGCATCCAAACTGGGTTAAACAGCTAATGAGGGGAAAGCACCTCAGGAGGGGCGGAAATATATTGATTTATTAATTTATTATTTCAAACTTCTATACCGCCACTCCCCGAAGGCTCGGAGCGGTTTACATAGTTTGATGAATAATAAACACAAAGAGTACAGAACAGTGCAATACCATAAAAGGAGTAAAGGTGGGAAAGGGGGAAAGGTGAGGATATATCTACAGTTAAAGACAGAGGGGGGAGAGAGCAATGGCTATATCCATTGTGAGTAAGCTGTCCGGGAGTCGAGCTAAAGGTGGTCTTAACTCGACCATCAAAAGGAGGAAGTTTTGGGGGATCCAGTAAGTCATAAAGAGTCCTTAGCTCAGGGGGAAGATGGTAGTCCCTAGCCTCTGGGTCCATAGACTCTGGCACAGGTCTCTTGGTCACCGGGATGTCCTTCCGGGGCTGGAAGCTCGTTAAGGACTGTTCTCGGCACCTATAGATGGAATTCCAAAAGGTCCTGGTATGGTATCTCTTAGGCGACCTGGGTTTGAAGGTCCTAGTGTTCTCCCAATCCGAAGGTCCGGTTGCAGACCCAGTGGTCCTTTGGGTTCTGAAAGTCCTGCAGGGTGCTCTATGAGTCGCCAGCCTGCTCCTAGATTGGCTAGGCTGAGAGGACCTCCGGTGCTCCTCAGTGGGGCCGGAAGTCAGCTCTTGGCAGCAGTTTTTACTCCGACATAGTCTCCGATGTCACCTCCGCCTCCTGGGGTGACCTGGAGCCTTCCGCTGAGGACTCCTCCCGGGCTTCCGGTCCTCCAGGGAAGACGGCATCCTGCCAACCTCGGCGTCTTCAAGGCCGCCCGCCATCTACGATTTCCCTCTGTCCATCCACCCCGCCCCCACCACCAGGCCACGGCGGCAGTGGGGGGCCCCCTGAGCGCGGGGCAGAACCTCCGCGATGTTCAGCAGCGGCACCGGACCGTAGGTGCAGGGACAGTCGAGGCCATCCACTGGCGGAAGGCTGGGCTTGTCTAGGATAGGTAGGTGTTCGGGGGGTGACTCACCGGTGGCGGGCCTCCGCTCAAAGTCAGCTCCCTCGGTTATTCCTCCAATGGTGCCATCGACAGTGGGCCGTCCAGGCTCCACTCCAGGCTCCAGGGACTCTATTGCAGGGGGGGGGGGGATGGCGTCGAATTGGCAAATTTACTTCTGGGTTGCTTACATCGCTTCAATACTGCTTCAAAAGTGGATTTATTCCGAATTCATTCCGATTTTATGAGCATTTCGATGAACCTACCCAGGCCTAAGTCTAGCTAAGCTCTGAATCTTCCCAGGTGTTTTGGATTGCATCTCCATTAGTCCATTAAGACAGCACACTCGTCCAAAGCACCTGGGTTGCCAACCCTTGTAAATGGACACATTGTTAGCAGGCAAACCCCAGGAGGTTTTTGCTTTGTTTTGTTTTTGAAGAAAAAAGGTTGGAAAGGCTGCATGTTATCTCTACTGGTAAACAAAGCATCTTTTCCCTCTATTGCGTAAATGGCTCAGGTTGATGTTTTCCAGAACTCTCTGCGAGTGCCCTGCGTGTCCTTTCGGAGCATTTCTTCCGTCTCCGACTCTGCAGAGAGCTTCTGTTTGCTTTCATTCGTGTGCCTCCAGAGATTTGGATTCAGTATAAGTGAATTATGAAGTCAACAGAAACAAGCAAAAGGAAAAGCGGGGGAGCATTTCCAACTTCTTCTAAAGGCGGATTTTATATCATTGGCGTGTTTTGTAAAGGGCATTCCCCCCGCCCCAAAACAAACAAAGCCAGTCCACAGGCCACTCTTTAACCTATGCTGGCTTATGAGAAGAGCTCGCCCCAGTCAAAGGAAATCAAGTCACTGCCACTGATCTAATCTAGTGTCTTCATGCGACGAAGGAGCCCTTCAACCGCCTGGCATCCTTCCCAGAGTCGGCAGCCTCGGGTCCTCTAATTAGGCCTGGATACATCACAGAAAGGGGAAACAACGACACGCTGGCATATAAGTGTGAGAGATATATATGTGTGTGGCATCTCATCCTTCACTTTCTCTTTACTGTCACTGGCATCCATCCTGACTTTGGGATGGATAATTATCCTGTGCTGTGGCATTCAAGTGCAAGGCAAGGATTGCTCACTTCTTCATCCATTTCCCAAACTTTTGACACCTGAAGCATTTCGTATCCTTGCTTGTCCTGGAATAAAATGAGAAGCAACACAAGGCAGAAGTCTTCCTCTCTTCCCCTCCTCTTCCTCCTCCTCCTCCTCCTTTTCTTCTTCCTCTCTACTTCCAGGGGAAAAGAAATGACTTCATGTGTGCCTATTAATTAGCAAGTTGTTTACTTAAGAGTTTTAAAATTTCTATCCATTATAATAAAACACAACAATGGAGTTAGTGGTGGGGTGTTTTCAGTTGCCAAAATACAAATATTCTGGGTTTTTTTAACCTTCCTTAAAAAGTAATCCAACCAATAATGAGAGAAAACCTGAGCTTGAGATGCCCAAAAATCGGAGTAGATGACACTGAATTAACAAGACACAGAAGGGCAAGGACAGGCCGAGTCTACCTTATCCAAAATTATTGGATCTGGCCTATCCTTTGGAAGATAATCAATAATCATGTTCCTAACTGCTGGATATACTTCCCCAGATCAATGCCCATGGAAGATGAATATACTCATTGCAGTCTGGCTTTAGACAGGGACTTGAAACTGAAACAGCCTTGGTCTCCTTGGTGGATGATCTGCATAGGAAGTTTGACAGGGGAATGTATCCATGTTGGTTCTCTTAGATCAGTGTTTCCCAACCGCTGTGACGCGGCACAGTAGTGTGCCGTGACGGACCTCCTGCTGTGCCGCGGGAAAAGCTTTCTGCCCCCCTTCCTTCCCCCCTCCTCCTGCCGAACTCCTGCTGCTTGGGGGAGGAGGAGGAAGGGCCGGGCGGCGGCAAAGAAAAAGGAGGGGCCGGGGCGCCGCCTCCTTCGGTCATTTCTCCAACCAGCCTCCAATCCGCCATGACCCCCACCATGACTCTCACCCCTCGCTCGCTGAAGCTACGCGGAAGAGGAGCCCCGCCCACTGAAGCCCGTCCACCGCTCATGCTCTGCGCGGCTTCAGCGAGCGAGGGGAGGGAGTCATGGTGGAGAGTGGCGCCGGGAACAGGGGCCATGACTCCCGACCCTTGCTCGCACTGCCCCTTCAAGGCTGGCAAAGCTGTGGGAGAGCTGAAGCCGGGGGAGGGGGCGGGGCATGGCTTCGGCACTCCCAGCAGCTGCTCCTAGAAGGCCACCACCCCCCAACCGTTCTTTAGTGTGTTAGAGTGTCATTTTGTGTCATTGTGGTTGGTGGTGTGTCCCCGGATTTTTTTAATGTTCAAATTGTGCTGCGGCTCAAAAAAGGTTGGGAAACACTGTCTTAGATTTCTCAGTGGCTTTCAGTCCTCAAACCGCGGCCCTCCAGCTCTTTTGGCCTTCAACTCCCAGAATTCCTGACAATTGAACAAGCTTGTTCAGGCTTCTGGGAGTTGGAGGCCCAAACAGCTGGAAGGCCGCAGTTTGAGGATGCCTGCCATAGACCATGGTATTCTTCTGAGATGCCTCATGGGAATAGGACTTGGGGGCACCATCTTGCAGTGGCTTCAGTCCTTCTTGGAGGACAATTCTCAGAAGATATTGTTGGAGGACACCTGCTCGACCTGCAACCATTGACTTGCGGGGTCCCGCAGGGTTCGATGTTGTCTCCCATGTTGTTTAACATCTACATGAAACTGCTGGGGGAGAGCATCTGGAGCTTTGGAGTTTGATGTCAACTGTATGCAGATGATGTCCAATTCTATCCTTTCCACCTACTACTAAGGAGACTGTTCAGGTCCTGAAACGGTGCTTGGTGCCAGTGATGGTCTGGATGAGGATGAACACATTGAAATTGAATCCAGACAAGTATTCCTGGTCAGTATTAAAGTCAGTCATAAGGCCAAACAGTGACCACTTTGACCAGGAACCACTCTCTTACATTAGTACCAAAAGGGTTACGAATCAGTTTTTGGTCAACTTTAGATTCGGTTTGGTTATTTGGGGTGGTGATTCAGAAAATTTCTTTGGATAGACCACATCTGCTCTAGTTTCATATACAGAACATACGCCATCCAGTACTCACCACCTGGAGCCCCTGGTGTCACAGTGGGTTAAAGCATTGAGCTGCTGAACTTGCTGACTGGGCCGGAACCGTATAGGGTTTTGTAGGTTAAAACCAGCAATTTGAATTATGACATCCATCTGAACAATTTTAGATGGTTCATTATTCTGCATACCTGACATACTCTGTTTTGATGTAAAACTTCTGCGGTCACTCTATCATGAAAGTCAAAGTTTCCTTAGCTGAAGAACGTGATGCATTACGTGGCCAAGCATACCTTTTCCAAAGGTTCCTTAACTGGAGTCGCCTCTTGATCGTGTTCAGATATGCTCCTTCCCCTTGTTTACACCTTGTATTTTGATTAGAGAGATTACAATGATATGGCTTTCCTCATTCCCTGCCGTTATGCCCATAATGTAAATCAGTGTTTCCCAACCAATGTGCCGGGGCACACTAGTGTGCCGTGAGCGATCATCAGGTGTGCCGTGGGAAATTGGCACCTCCAGGAGGGGAGGGGGAAGAGTCTAGTGTGTTGAAGTAAAAAAACCCTAAGAAACCTACCTCGATAAAGGCACTCCATGTGTGTTCATAGTTGGGCATATTGAGTATTCATGCCAAGTGTGGTCCAGATCCATCATTATTTGAATCCACAGTGCTCTCTGGGTGTAGATGAACTACAACTTCCAAACTCAAGGTCAATTCCCAAGCAAACCCTTTCAGTACTTTCTGTTGGTAATGAGAGTTCAATATGCCAAGTTTGGTTCAATTCCATTCTTGCAAAAGTTCAGGATGCTCTTTGATTGTGTGTTAACTATAAATCCCAGAAACGGTAACTCCCAAATGTCAAGGTCTATTTTCCCCAAACTCCATCTGTGTTCACATTTGGGCATATTGAGTATTCATGCCAAGTTTGGTCCTGATCCAACATTGTTTCAGTCCAGAGTGCTCTCTGGATATAGGTGAACTACAACTTCAAAACTCAAGGTCAATGCCCACCAAACTCTTACAGCATTTTCTCTTGGTTATGGGAGTTCTGTGTGGGAAGTTTGTGTCTTTCTGCCCTTCCTGCCAGGATATCTATGTTGTGTTCATCGAAACAGGCCCAGGTTTCACACTGAGTGTATAAATACATTTAAAAACATATTAAAACGTGTGCCACGGCTCAAAAAAGGTTGGGAAACACTGATGTAAACAAGTGCTTTATGAAGGCCAACGGAAAGAGGATCTTGACTCCCAAATATGGCAAAATAGGAAAGGTGTTGAAACCTCTCAAGAGCGACCCCTTGAGCCCTGAAGAGATCATATTATTTCTGAAGAGCTAAATAAGTCTAATGACCGTGGGATGCGTGAGCAACGGAGGGGACGAAAGAGGAATAAAGATGCTCCACTTTTCTCCGAAGCTCCATTTTGTAAAACACACATATATACATACACCACAACAACACCGTATTTCCCACAAGGGCTCTTCTAAATAGCAGCTGTCAGTGTCAAGGATGCTGTTTGTATCATGCAAATAGGAATAGTAATAATAACCATAATAAGGCTGGGGAATTTCCAGGCCGAGAGCTTCGGTGGGGAGCCTTCCGGACGGATCTAAATTAGCATCACGCGGGCTTATTGCTCTCTTCCAACGGAACAGCGAGTGATTTCTCAATGGCCTCCCCGAGATGGGTTTGGTTTATTGGCAGGAATACGCAAATTCCCTACGAGTCCCGGGAAATATATTGCCGCGTGTCAGGCAGGCCCTGGGCCTTTGTGTGCAGCAAGAGACCGAAAGGATTTTCCCCCAAGCCCAAAATGATTAGAGCTTTATTAGTGCTCACAATCCGGCACACAATCCACAGCCTTATCCTTATTGTCATTTATCTCCTCTAATTTTCAGTGTCTAGATTTCTTTTCCTTTCTTTCTTGGTTTTGGTTTTTTTTTAACCCTTGTTGACCTAATTCTTTTTCATTGGCTCTTTTAAAGCTTTTGCTAAGCTTGCAAGCTTATTTCCGTCGCTCCCCTTCCTCCCCTTCTTCGTTTTTGCCAACTCCGATTCTTTGAAAACAATGATACCTAAGTAAAATATATGCATGTATGTGTATGCGTGTGTTATTTATTTATCGTATCAGGAGCGAACCAAGGGTACAGTTGTAATGTTTATGTATTTATTTATTTGTCACGTTTCTATACCGCCCCTCTCAGCCCGAAGGCGACTCGGGACGGTTTGTCAGATTATTGCATTTTGAATAGCAATTCATGAGTCAGCACAAGATATATTTTCGCAGTTTGAGATGACCTGCAGTATGACATGTTTGACACCAGATGGCGCTGTCTCAAGACTGCTAAATGGAACCTTGAGGAATTTCCGTTACAAAGTGACAGTTGGGATTTGTCAGTTGGGATTTAATATCTGTGAGGAAAGGATGTTTAGAAAGGTAGCTGTGATGGCTGTTGTTTTTCGATGTTTTGCCAGTTATTGTTAAATACAATTCAATACAAAGATATATATTTACCTTGTGAATTGAATGAGAGTTTCATTATTCACTCGAACAGAGACTGGAGTTTTTGGGCCGATGGGGAATTAAATTTCTATATTTCTGTTGCCTATCCGCTGTGACATAAATACTCAACGCCGAAGACGGTTTACACAGGCAGTCTCTGCCCTCAATACAACACAGCAACAAGTCAACCCCCCCCCGAAAAAATATAATAACGATTTAACCATTAATAACATACAATTGCAGCCTCAGCATCATGTTGAAATCAGTTTCCATCACATCGTCGTCATTCCTTATATCCAATTTAGCCTTATATTTCATCAACAAATGCCTGCTCAAATAACCAGGTCTTGACTTTCTTGCGAAATGTCAGGAGGGAGGGGGCCGATCTGATGTCTTTGGGGAGGGTGTTCCAAAGCCGAGGAGCCACCACTGAAAAGGCCCTGTCTCTCGTCCCCGCCAGTCGTGCCTGCGAAGAAGGCGGGACCGAGAGCAGGGCCTCTCCAGATGATCTTAAACATCTCAATGGTTCATAGGGAGAGATGCGTTCGGACAGGTAAGTTGGACCCGAACCGTTTAGGGCTTTAAAGGCTAAAGCCAGCACTTTGAATTATGCCCGGTAGCAAACTGGCAGCCAGTGGAGCTGGCACAACAGGGGAGTTGTACGCTCTCTGAATGGCGCTCCTGTTATCAACCTGGCTGCTGTCCGTTGGACTAGTTGCAGCTTCCGAACAGTCTTCAAAGGCAACCCCACGTAGAGAGCATTGCAGTAACCTATACAGGATGTAACCAGAGCATGGACCACCGTGGCCAAGTCAGACTTCTCAAAATACGGGCGCAGCTGGCGCACAAGTTTTAACTGTGCAAATGCTCCCCTGGTCACCGCCTAAACCTGGGGTTCCAGGCTCAGCGATGAGTCCAGGATCACACCCAAACTGCGAACCTGCGTCTTCAGGGGGAGTGTAACCCCGTTTAACACAGGCTGTAACCCTATGCCCTGTTTGGCCTTTCTACTGACCAGGAGTGCCTCTGTCTTGTCTGGATTCAATTTCAATTTGTTAAAAAACCACAAAGTTTAGAAAATTAATAATAATAAAAAAACTTTATTTCTAACCCACATCCATCTCCGCAAAGGGGACTCAGAACGGCTTACATGGGGCCATGCCTGAACAACAAATCACAAAATATATATAACAAATCACAAAAACAGGGGGCTCGACCACTCCCTGTAGCCTGCCCCAGTTATTAATCTGGCAGCCGAGCCTTGGAGAAGTTGTCGTTTCCGGCCCGTCTTCAAGGGAAGCCCCACATAGAGTGCATTGCAGTAGTCCAATCTAGAGGTAACCAAGGCATGGACCACCATGGTCAAGTCAGACTTCACGAGGAATGGTCGCAGTTGGCGCACAAGTTTTAACTGTGCAAAGGCTCTCCCAGCCACCGTCAACACATCAGCATCAAGCGTCAGCGCTGAATCTGAGAGAACCCCCAAACTGCGGACCTGTGACTTCAGGGGGAGTGTAACCCTGTCCAGCACAGGCTGACACCCGATACCCTGATCAGACGGGCGACTGACCTGGAGGACCTCTGTCTTATCGGGATTGATCCTCAGCTTGTTCCTCCTCATCCAAACCGTCACAGCGGCCAGGCACTGGTCCAATATCCAAGGGGCTTCCTTGGAATCTAATGGAAAAGAGTAGTGGAGTTGGGTGTAATCTGCGTAGAGATGGCACCGTACTCCAAAACTCTGGTTGACCTCGCCCAGCGGTTTCATGTAGATGTTAAATAGCATGGGGGATAAAATAGATCCTTGCGGGACCCCACAGGTCAAAGGCCAGGGGTCCGAGCAGGAATCCCCCAGCTATACCGACTGGGAACCTTCCAGGAAGGATCGGAGCCACAGAAGGACCGTGCCCACGAGTCCCATCCCAGCAAGTCTCCCCAGAAGGATACCGTGATCGACGGTATCGAAAGCCGCTGAGATATCCAAGAGAACGAGCAGTCACACTCCCCCTGTCCAGCTCTCTGCGGAGGTCATCCACCAAGGCGACCAAAGCCGTCTCGGTACTGTGCCCAGGCCTGAAGCCAGACTGCGAGTGGTCCAGATAATCGGTGTCATCGAGGAATCCTTGGAGCTGCAAGGCAACCACCTGCTCCAAAACCTTGCCCAGAAAATTGGTATTATATTAAATGTCCTTTTGACCAGAAGCTGGCCACTTGGAGTGCCTCTGGTGTGGCTGTGAGAAGATCCTCCATTGTGCATGTGGCAGGGCTCAGGTTGCACTGTAGTCAGTGGTCTGTGGTTTGCTCTTCTCCACACTCGCATGTCGTGGACTCCACTTGGTGGCCCCATTTCTTAAGGTTGGCTCTGCATCTCATGATTCCAGAATGCAATCTGTTCAGTCACTTTCAAGTTACCCAGTCTTCTGTGTGTCCAGGAGAAAGTTCCTCATTTGCTATTTATTTATTTATTTATTTATTTATTTATTTACAGCAGGGGTCGATAACCTTTTTGACTCAGAGAGCCATGAAAGCAAAATATTTGGAAATTTATTTCAGTGAGAGCCATATTATATATATATATATATATATATATATATATATATATATATATAACTAGCTGTAACCGGCACGCATTGCTGTGCCCTAGTTAGGAGATGCGAGAAAGTCTGAGTATGTAAGGGTTGGAATTGATGTTACTTATGGTCTTGGAGGGTTCATGGTGGGGTCGTTGTGGGTTGTTCTGGTGGGTGGGATGTTGAAGTCCTGTGGAGTTGTTGGTGTGTGGTGTTCCTGGCGTTCTGCAGAGCTTGTGGATATACAATGTTTTTTGTCTTTCCGTCTGTTGTGTTGATGTAGAGGTTCTGTGGTTTCCCAACTCTGGAGCACGCTACGTAGAGTTGTCCGTGGGAGAAGCATTCTGTGTCAAGGTCTATGCCACAGATTTGTAGTGTTTGTCCTTGAGCCTTGTTTATGGTGATGGCAAAAGCTAGTGTAGTGCAGTGTCTTTCTGTTCTGGCGTTTGTGCTGCCCTTTTTTGTGTGATGTATGTAGCGTTGCGGGTGTGTCGTCCGATGCTGTTCTTTTTAGGAGGCATGGCTTGTCTTTTGGGTCAGCTTATGCCTGTGTGGAAGGAAGGAATGGCATACAAATGGGTTGAGCAGTAGACGCAAGGTTGTGTTATGTGCGTATTGTGTTGTGTGTAGGTATTACTTTTGTGTTATTCTGGGGGTATGTGTTTGTCAGTGGTGCCTGTGTCCCTGGTGCCCTATTTGTCTCCCTCCTAGATCTTGGCTTTGGCAGTTTAACCCTCAAACTCCAACTGACTAAACTGAATTCACTCAGCATTCTAATCTAGCCTTGGCTGGCTTTGGCCACCGTTACTATGGTAACTGATGTTGGCCAATGGGTTTCGCTGGCGGTCGCAGAGGATGCTGGGAAATGTAGTTTTTTGTATTGTTGTTTTGGGGGCCTTCTAGGTTTTGGGGGGAAAGTTTCTTTGCTTAAAACCTACCTTGCCTGAGGCCTATTTCTGTTGCCAAATTTGGTGTTTCTGCCTTGGATGGTTTCTCTGTCTCTGTCAGTCGACGGGACCTCCTTTATATAATAGATATATTTTAAGACTGAATTCAACTAAATGTGAGTATATACGTACATACTATGAGAAAAGGATTCCCCTGGCAGAATGACGGGACACTTCAGTCCTGGCTCTGCAAAAGGCATGCTCAGGACTCTGGGAAGGAAGAGAAGGCGGAAGGAAGGAAGGAAGGGGGAAAGAAAGAAAGAAAGACAGAGGAAATAAAGGAGGGAGGGGAAGAGGAAGAAAGAAAAGAAGAACGAACTATGGAAAAGAAAGAAAAGAATAGCAGGAAAGAGACAAGGAGGGGAAAATAAAGAAGGAAATGGGAAGGGAAAGGATGGGGAAAGAAAGGAATGGGAGTGAGGAAAAAGTAAAATAATGAAGGGAAAAGAAGAAAAGAAAGAAGGGGAGAGAGAGGGAAGTGAAAAGAAAGGAAGGAGAAGGAAAGGAAGATTTGGGGGAAAAAGAATAGAAGAGGAAGGAAGGAAGGAAGGAAGGGGAAGACAATGGAGGAAAGAAGGAAGGGGAGAGAGGGAAGGGAAAAGGAAGGGAAAAGGGAAGGAGAGAAGGAGAAGGAAAGGGTAAAGGGGAGAAAGGAAGGAAGGAAGTAAGGAAGAGGAAGGAAGGGGAGAGAGGGAGGGAAAAGGAAGGAGAGAAGGAAAGACTGGAAGTGGAAGGAAGGAACGAAGAGGGAGGGAGGAAAGAAGGAAGGGGAGAGAGGGAAGGAAAAGGAGAGAAAGAAAAAATGGAAGAGTTGTGGAATATTTTCATCACTCCTCTTTGCTGCATGCTGGGAAACCGAGGCCCAGGCTGCTCTGGAGAGCCAGATGCAATAATGAAAAGACCCAACTCTGGCTCCTGAGCCATAGGTTCCCTACAGCAGTGTTTCCCAACATTTTTTGAGCCGCGGCACACTTTTTACATTTGCAAAATCCTGGGGCACACCACCAACCAAAATGACACAAAATGACACTCTAACACAGTAATATATACAGTTAATATGTTTTTCAATGTATTTATACACTTCGTGTGAAACATGGGCCTGTTTCGATGAACACAACCTAGATATCCTGGCAGGAATGGCAGAAAGACACAAACTTCCCACACAGAACTCCCATAACCAAGAGAAAATGCTATAAGAGTTTGGTGGGCATTGACCTTGAGTTTTGGAGTTGTAGTTCACCTATATCCAGAGAGCACTGTGGACTCAAACAATGTTGGATCAGGACCAAACTTGGCATGAATACCAAATATGCCCAAATGTGAACACAGATGGAGTTCAGGGGAAATAGACCTTGACATTTGGGAGTAGTAGTTGCTGGGATTTATAGTTCCCCTACAATCAAAGAGCTTTCTGAACCCCACCAATGATAGAACTGGGCCAAACTTCCCCCACACAGAACCCCCAGGAGGCAAGAGGAGGTCTCTACTTGGGGAAAGGGAGGCGGGCCTTCCCAATGCATGGAAAGGGAGAGACCAAGTAGACAACAGGTGGGGAGGGGGCCCTCCCCCCGGAGGTCCCAATTTCCCACGGCACACCTGATGATCACTCACGCCACACTAGTGTGCCCCGGCACACTGGTTGAGAAACACTGCCCTACAGTATTTATAATTCCATTCCGTGTGTGTGTGTGTGTGAATGTGAATGAATAAGAGTGCGCACACAGCACACAAACACAAAATATACTTCCTCCAAGGAAGCTGGCTGATGTTTCTAGCAGCATGTAGTAGCAACTAAGCACTTCATTGAGAAGGCATTATATCTGCTAATAGAAACACGCACCTTGAATGAAAGGTGCCCTTTGATCTACCGCGTGCATTGTCTGCCTTCTATTATGGATTTTTCCCTTTTTGTGAAAGGCGGATCTACCTTTTACTTCCTCTCCCTAAAGATACCACAGACCTCTGTGAATAATGCCAGTAATTCCCACTAGAAAGGAAACATCTCCCTTTGGGTTAATGCATGTGTAGATACAGTTTGTCATCCTTTTGTATGTTTAGGATAATACCTGGCTTATATGGCTGAACACACATCTCTTAAAGGAAGGTGCGATGCTGATGTCATCTAAGCTGGAGCACTTCCTAAATTTCCACAACACACCGTGATTAATCTGCAGCCAGGGTATTATCTGGACACAATGACAATTAGACTGCTTAATTTGCAACAAATACACAATAGTGGGCAATGTCCAGAAACCAGTAGTAATTGACATTGTGGGTAGGAGGCCAAACATTAAGCCAAGGCCAAACATTAAGCCAAGGAAAATGCCAGGTGCATGCATGCTGAGTGCATGCAAATACATGTCTGAGACAGCAAAGTAATCTCAGTGGCATTGTGGTTGTAGCTGTGAAGCCTTTGACACTAATTGGCTGAACTGGAGAAGTGGCTCAGAATATGCAGTTGCTTAGGGAACAGAGTAAGTTGTAATCCAGTTCCTGAAAGGGAACTGGATTACAATCTGTGTTTCCAGTATCAACATAATGTTACCGAACAATTTAGGACAGCCTGGCCCATAGGGGGCAGAGGCCCAGAAGTACCCCTAAAGCGAGGATTTCAGCAGAACCTCTGGTGAAGTTTTAAAAGCAAATAAATATCCCTTTCCCAAATGATCTCACCAAAGAAGTCCAGAAGAAGATGCCACTGAAGTTTTTATTCTTGTCGCAAAGCAGTCATAAAGTTACATTGAAACATATGGCATTTTTATACACTTTACAGAACTCTCAAATTCAAATTTTCCCGCCCCTGCATGCTGTAGGCTTCATGATGATTGGATAGAATGCAGCTGAAGCGGGAGCCAATAGTGAAACAGCACCGCTTTTGTCCTGGTGAATGGGAAGCGAGGAATACACAAAAGCACAGGGCAGGGATGCTTGCACAATAGATACAAACAAATGAAGAAGGCAAACCGTAAGGTTTCAAATTGTCATGCAATACAAACATTCAATATGGTCTGAGTGAATGCACTCCTGGATATAGGCTATAGTAAACACAGAGAAGCATCACAGGTATATTCAAAGCATTTATCAAAAAACACATGTGTGAATACAGTCTAAATATTACACAGATACAAAGCTTAAAGCACATAGCATATCACATATATCAATGAAGGCATGGGGGGGAGGCATGCAGCACAACCAATATAACGCCTTATGAATGTTAAATAATGTACATACGTTGGAAAAGCGGTGTGACAATATATAAAGTCGTTCAACACACAAGTTAACACATGTATCTGGTAGGGCTACACGTGTGAGTACCCTGGAATGTGTTGGAGAAACGCACGAACCCAGGTGAGTACCTAGGAGTGCGGAGCGGTCAAGCCACGGCTTCTCTGGCGCTGAGTAGCAAAGGGGTCTGTTTTTCTTTCTACAGGAGGTGGGACGCGGACAATATGTTGCCGTGTCTTGGGTCTACACTTGGGGTTGGGAATCCAACAGTTCTGTGTAGTTACTCACTCAGAAGCAGGGGCGTCCGTGGTGGTGAGCCGCGGGGTCCCGGAAATCAATTGGCTCGTAGCCGTAAAGTAAAATAAGAGTCGCAAAGCTGCTGCGGACGAAAGTCTCGTCGCTTGAATGGCGCAATGGGATTCCCTTGTTGTAACAGGGAGCCTCTGCCAATATGGTGAAGCACACAGGGCAATGACGCTTCGCAAGTTCTTTGTTCTGGGTGAAAAACAGGAATTTGTCCTTAACGACCCTTCCTTGTTGACAAAGGGTCATATGTAGATTTCCCATGAGAGTTTTCAGTCTTCTGGTATCGCCCTCTGAGGCCTTGGCAACCTGACCCCCCTGGATAAACCACACAGCAGCTAGGATACAACGGGTTTTATTGAGAATAGGTAGGTATAGGAAAGAGGTTGGAGGCAATCTTTATAGTGTCTCCAACTAGCAGCCAATACAGGATTCAGCAGGGGTGAGAGTGCTCTGCAGCAAAAGGAGCACGAGCAGGAAAACGGGAACACAAGCCGGATGCAAAGAGTCTCTTAGGATCCCAGCCAGATCAGGTCAGGCAGGGACGAGCTGCTTGGAAGGCAAAGAGTTCAAAAGGTAAAAGAGTCTTTCAGGATCAATCACTGGGTCTCGACGACGAACAGGAACAAGGCAATACAGGAACAAGTCAGCCTGAAGCAGGCTGGCTGGCAAGGCTTGATGAAAGGCCCAACTGGCCTAACCCGCAAGATCTTCTCCCAAATGCGTTGTTGGTACAAGACACTGGCATGGGGGTTCACAGAGCAGTTATAGTGTTCCTTGGCTGCGTGGCACGTCAAAAGCTAAGATTGATGATCTCCTGTATGTTTTGTGAACTCAGTACTCTTGGAATGTGGTGCTCGTTAGCGAGTAACATCTGGTCCGAGGGGAGGCAAGCTCTCTGCCCCTCTGGCCCGCTTGCTCTATCAGGGAGGCGAGATGGTACAACCTTGAGAGGCCTTTGTTATGCTTTCATCCCCTGCCTTCTCATGGGAAAGGCAGGGAGGCCCTGGACAGGGCTTGAGAGCGAAGCAAGCTGGCTTGGAAAGTACTTTCTGATTCCCCTAACTGGAACGCCGTTCAAGCAAAAGTGATGCCTGAGGCCCTTGAGGTGTGACATCTGGATGGTAAATAAATGAAATAACTGTAGCTATGTGCTGGTTTCCGAGCCCAGTAGTGACAGCCGATTGTGAAATATGAAATATAGTTATGCCATAGGTTCTATAAGCCAAAAACGAGACTAAACTCCGAGGGTTTGAGGCTTATGAAACATAAAGGGGTCTTTCAAAATGGGGAGAGGGGAAAGGAAGGAAAACTCTCCAAAACTAGAAAGAGTCCTCTGTCATGCAAATTGCTCCAATGATTGGATTAAAGGGTGCAGCCAGGAATGTGGTTTCATCCTGATCTCAAAACAACAGCTGGGTCTTTCACAACCATGTAGCATTTCTTCATATTATTTTACACATGGGGAGGGAGAAAAACATGCAGGAAAATTACATAGGAGGGTTTCAGGGGAATATCACCAATATCTCATAATTACTTCATATGCAAGGGGTGGAAAGAAAGTCCATATAATCTTGAAAAGCATCAAATCCATATGCTTTGGGGAAAGTCCATCTGTTTCCCTGGGAAAACTATAAGAGAAAAGTCCTTTTTGCTAATAGCCAGAGGAGAGTCCTAACACACGGAAGTCCTTGGAAAACGGTGTCTCCCAAACCGCTCAGGGCTTGCCCCTGTTGGCCTATCTGCATGCAAATCCATGCACAAAGAGTCCATGGCTTCAGAACAAGTGAGGCAAGAAAACAGAGAGGTAGAGATGGCTGGAGGTCTTTTGATGTCAAATCCCAGCCTTTGGTGCCAGAGATGCCAGACCACATGTGCAGGAATGTTGGAACTCCCTGCTGCAGGTGAAACAATTAGGATGCAGATGGACTCTTTCTGGGGCTCGCCTTCAATTTCATAAAGGAAATCCAGGACACGTGTGACCAAGCGACATCAGAATAAGGTCAAGATGGCAAGGATTACTACCAAAGAAGAACACACAAGCAAAGATAAGGTCAAATTTAGACTAGGACTGTGGATATGAAGGGTCCGTGCCTGGCGAGCATTTACACTAAAGTCTGAACCGCCTGGTTGAAGAACACACTCACCAGGTGAAGACAGCCACAGAGATTTATTAGCAATCTGACCAGAAAGGATGCAAGTATGGCAGATGCCAAAAATGTATAAGCATAACAAGCATAACATGAGGTTGTATACAGTGGACGGCTATTCAAACTTCCTGCTCCACCCACTCTCCTTCCTGATTGGTCAGCAGACAGGCCAGCTGGAACTAGAGCTGGTACGTTGCCGCCTCCAGGCAGGGATTCCCTGAAATAGGGGAGGTTATGATGGAGGGGGTGGGTGGGTGGGTGGTGGCTTGAGGAGAGCCAATCAGCTGTTGGGGGGCGACCTTCCCATGAGGAGATGTACCCCAAAAAAAATCCATTGTCCATAACAGGAAATGTAAATGAGTGCTTGATTGGTTTTTATTGTTTCAGACCTTGCTGATGAGGAAGTGTCCTGGGAAAAATAGGGACAAGAGTGTCATCTGTACGCAGATGATGTCCAACTCTGTCACTCCTTCCCACCTGCTACTAAAGAGGCTGTTCAAGTCCTGAACCGGTGCTTGGCCGTTGTAACGGACTGGATGAGGGCTAACAGATTGAAACTAAATCCAGACAAGACAGAGGTCCTCCTGGTCAGTCGAAAGGCCGAACAGGGCAAAGGGTTACAGCCTGTGTTGGATGGGGTTACACTCCCCCTGAAGACGCAGGTTCGCAGCTTGGGAGTGATCCTGGACTCATCGCTGAGCCTGGAGCCCCAGGTCTCAACGGTGGCCAGGGGAGCTTTTGCACAGCTCAGGCTTGTGCGCCAGCTGCGCCTGTATCTTGTGAAGTAAGATGTGGCCACGGTGGTCCACACTCTGGTTACATCCCGTATAGACTACTACAATGCTCTCTACGTGGGGTTGCCTATGAAGACTGCCCGGAAGCTGCAATTAGTCCAGCGTGCAGCAGACAGACTACTAACGGGAGCGGGACACAGGGAGCGCACAACTCCCCTGTTGCGCCAGCTCCACTGGCTGCCAATTAGCTTCTGAGCACAATTCAAAGTGCTGGTGTTGACCTACAAAAATCCTATACGGTTCCGGCCTAGTTTACCTGTCCGAACGTATTTTCCCCTATGAACCCTCAAGAGTGCTAAGATAGTCTGGTGAGGCCCTGCTCTCTGTCCCACCATCTTCGCAGGCGCGTCTGATGGGGACGATGGACAGGGCCTTTTCTGTGGTGGCCCCCCGGCTGTGGAATTCCCTCCCAAATGAAATTAGATCCGCCCCCTCCCTCCTGACTTTTAGGAAGTGGGTGAAAACGTGGCTGTGCAATGAGGCCTTGGCAGAATGAAGGAGGAGATCGCCAAGTGAATAAAGTCGCCAACCACTTGATACGGACCGGATATATGGGTTAAGTTTGACTTGATTTTACTTTGGCGAAAGGCTTTTAAAATGTATTTATTGTATTGTATTTTATTGTAAATGTTATTGTAAATTTCTAATGCTTTTAGATTTTAAATGTTAGCATTGAATACTTGCTGTTTGCCGGTCTGAGTCCCTCCTCGGAGGTGAGAAGGCCGGGGTAGAAAAGTTAATAATAAATAAATAAATAAATTTCCAAACAAAAGGTGATGATCTTCTGTAATCAATACTTGGATGTCAAAAAAGGGGGGGTTTACAAAGTACACATATATTGAGTCATTTTTCCCCCAGGGTCTCACCCCAATTGATATAATCAACTGGACAAGTACCAGTCAGTGTTATCAGATCAGGAGCAGACACTGCCTGTCGATCCAGATGTGTGCACGATGGTTTTGATTGTCACTTTTGTCCAGAATGCTTGACCAGCCCAAATGTCCAGGAAATTCCTCAGCAGGTTCATCAAGGAGGTGATGACCCCTGTGTCTCATTTGGGCAAAAATCATATTATTTAATACAGTGTTTTTCAACCTTTTTTGAGCCGTGGCACATTTTTTACATTTACAAAATCCTGAGGCACACCACCAACCAAAATGACACAAAATGACACTCTAACACAGTCATACATATAGTTAATATGTTTTTAAATGTATTTATACACTCAGTGTGAAACCTTCGATGAACACAACAAAGATATCCTGGCAGGAAAGGCAGAAAGACACACACTTCCCACACAGAACTCCCATAACCAAGAGAAAATACTATAAGAGTTTGGTGGGCATTGACCTTGGGTTTTGGAGTTGTAGTTCACCTATATCCAGAGAGCACTCTGGACTGAAACAATGTTGGATCAGGACCAAACTTGGCATGAATACTCAATATGCCCAAATGTGAACACAGGTGGAGTTTGGGGGAAATAGACCTTGACATTTGGGAGTTACAGTTTCTGGGATTTATAGTTAACACACAATCAAAGAGCATCCTGAACTCTTGCAACAATGGAATTGAACCAAACTTGGCATATTGAACTCTCATTACCAACAGAAAGTACTGAAAGGATTTGCTTGGGAATTGACCTTGAGTTTGCAAGTTGTAGTTCACCTACACCCAGAGAGCACTGTGGACTCAATGTTATGTTATGTTGTTGTTTGTTTTCTATCCAGAATCACAATGTTGGAAGGAGGCTCACCACTTTAAGGTCCCTAAAACAGGCATGGGAAAACTTCAGCCCTCTAGGTGCTTTGGACTTCAACTCCCACCATTCCTAACAGCCTGATGCCCTTTGCTGCTTAAGTGGCTGAGGGGGGGGGGGGAGGGCCTGAGGCTGCCATGAATGGTGGGAGTTGGAGTCCAAAACACCTGGAAGGCCCTAGTTTGCCCATGCCAGCTTTCGACAGAGACCTCTTCCTCCCCTTCGCGCCCTTTCTTCCCCCTCCTGCCCAACACTTACTTTTCCTTCTACACTGCCGCTTCTGCCGCCATTTTGATCTGAGGGGACAGGGTGAGCGTGTTCAGAAGGGGAGGGGGAGGGAGGAAGACGTGACCCGTGTGGGCGCTACTGCGCAGACTCGCCCCAGAGCAAAGCGAGGCAAAGCGAGCAGAGCAAGGCTGGGAAGAAGGGAACCCGAGTGGAGAAGAAAAAGTGTTCGGCAGGAGGGGGGAGAAAGGGTATTGGAGGTTTCCATTTTCCATGGCACACCTGAGGGTCGCTCATGGCACACTAGTGTGCCACGGCACACTGGTTGGGAAACACTAGTCTAGAGGCAAAGAAGCTGAAGAAAGAGAGGAGACTTAAACAGGGCACTGAAGGATAATAATAATAATAATAATAATAATAATAATCTTTATTTATAACCTGCCACCATCTCCCCAAAGGGGACTCGGGGCAGCTAACTTGAGGTCAAGCCCAAAAGCAGTTCAACACAATAAAACACAAAACAGCAAGGAAAAAAACCATAACAAAATATATAAAATGATGAATAAATAAACAGTATAACATCAAATAGACAAATTTCTGAGGATTTGCTTGGGAAATGATCAGGAAAAAAAATCCTAATTGGCAATGTTGGCATGGGATTCTGGTATTTGTTCTCCAAAAATAAGTTTGCAGAGGTCTACTTTTAGGAACCGATTGGTAGGTCATGTATTGTGACACAGAAAGCCTGGCCATTGCTTTAACTGACTTGGTGAGCATTTGTCTCGCACTGAGCCATTGAGTTCAGCCTTGTTTACACTGAGCGACAACAGCTCTTCAGCACTTCAGACAAGTGATCTACCCAGGAACTATAGCCTTTCCCTTGTCAACAAACACCAGGGTCACATCAGGGTCAGGTATTTTAAACAGTGACCCATTTCTTTGGCCGCAAGCATCGAGCGATAACGTGAAACCCACAGATATGAAATTATTCAATGCTTCTTTTCAAGGGATGCGTAGGCGATTCTGGCATGGCTCAGGGAGGGCGCCAGAAGCTTCAGCAGTTGAACCGTATCACTTGCCATCTGATCGTTGCCTTTTATTGCAGCTGTGTGACAGGAGCAGCTTTGATCGATCGCTTGGGTCCCCGTCCCTCATTCATCTTGCAAGAGCCATCTTTCCAGGGAGGACAGCTTGGCCTGAAGCTAGATGGCACCAAATGCAATGATTTCTCTTGTGTAGACCACTTTCCTCTCATGCTTTTCTTGTCATTCTGGTCTTCTATTATTTCGGTTTATAATCTTTATCAGCATGATGCTCCAAAGGGCTACGGCAGATCTCGAAGAAGAAGACAGCATATATATATATATATATATATATATATATATATAAGCTACCAGCATTCTGTATCACACAGTGGCCCACCAGATGTACACGGGGATCTCGAGCAGAAGGGAGGGCAAAACCCTGACCTGCTCCCGACCCCCCACAACCAGTACCCAGGGAAATCCTGCCTACCTCAACCAACTCCGAGGTGGCACTTGAATGTCCTTTTCAGTAACTACTGATATACTTGGTATCCATGAATCTGTCTAATCCTGCCTTGAAGTTGTTCAGGCTGACAGCTGTCACAACCTCTTCTGGAAGTGAGTTCCATAACCCAAAGACCCTCTGGGTGAAGAAATATTTACCTTTATTAGTCCTAATTTTCCTACCTTGAAGCTTCAGGGAGTGCCCTCTAGTCCTAGTGTTTTGTGACAAAGAAAACAGTTTTTCTTTATTCACCTTTTCTATCCCATGCATGATTTTATACACTTCGATCAAGTCACCTCTTAAACGCCGTCTTTCAAGGCTGAAAAGACCAAGGCGTTGCAACCTGGTTTCATAAGGGAGCCGCTCCATCCCTTGGATCATTCTTGTTGCCCTTTTCTGTACCTTTTCCAGTTCCGTTATATCCTTCTTAAGGTGCGGAGACCAGAATTGTACACAGTACTCCAAATGTGGCCTTACCATCGATTTGTAAAGAGGTAATACAACATTTGACGACCTATTTTCGATTCCGTTTCTGATCATGCCTAGCATAGAATTTGCTTTTTTCACTGCTGCTGCGCACTGGGTTGACATCTTCATTGAGCTGTCCACCAAGACCCCAAGATCCCTTTCCTGGTTTGTCTCGGAAAGCTTTGACCCCATCAATTTGTAGGTGTAGTTGGGGTTCTTTGCCCTGATGTGCATGACTTTACACTTGTTTAGGTTAAAATGCATTTGCCACTTTGTTGCCCATTCACTCAATTTCGAGAGATCTTTCTGGAGCTCTTTACAATCAGTTTCATTTTTAACTACCTGAACAATTTAGTGTTGTCTGCAAACTTTGCTACCTCAGAATTCACTCCTACGTCCAGATCATTAATGAATAAATTAAAAAGTAACGGACCTAAAACTGAACCTTGGGGTATGCCACTTCTCACCTCTTTCCACCCAGAGAAATGTCCGTTTATTACCACCCTTTGTTTCCTACAGTTTAGCCAGGTTCCAATCCAGGACAAGACCTGTCCCCTGATTCCATGGCTGAAGAGCTTATTTAGGAGCCTTTGGTGAGGACTTTGTCAAAAGCCTTTTGAAAGTCAAGGTAAACAATATCAATTGGGTCCCCTTTATCTATGTGTTTATTTACACCCTCAAAGAATTCTAACAAGTTAGTAAGACATGATTTGCCTTTGCAGAAACCATGTTGATTTTCCTTCAGCAATGCCTGTTCTTCTATGTGCTTAGTAATTTTTTCTTTAATAATGGTTTCCATCACTTTGCCTGGAACTGAGGTTAGACTAACTGGCCTATAATTTCCTAGATCACCCCTGGATCCTTTCTTGAAGATCGGAGTTACATTTGCCTCCCTCCAGTCCTCGGGTACAGTGCCTGATCTTAGAGAAAGGTTATATATTTTGGCTAGAATTTCAGCAATTTCACACTTGAGTTCCTTAAGAACTCTGGGGTGGATGCCATCTGGCCCTGGTGATTTGTTGACATTTAGTTTAGTAAGGCATGTGAGAACATCTTCCTTGTTTATCTCTATCTGGTTTAATTCATTTAATTCCCTCCCTGAAAAAACTGACTCAGCTGCAGGCATATGTTGTCTGTCCTCCTGTGTGAAAACGGAGGCAAAGAAGTCATTTAGCCGCTCAGCAATCTCCTTGTCTTCGCTGATTTTCCCTTTCTGACCATTGTCGTCGAGTGGCCCAACTGCTTTTCTAGTTGGGTTCCTGCTTCTGATGTACTTAAAGAAGTTTTTTTTAAATATTCTTTGCTATGTGTGCCTCAAAATCTCTCTTGGCTTTCCTGACTGTTGCTTTGCATTTAGTTTGCCAGAGCTTGTGTTCCTTTCTGTTCTCCTCGGTAGGAAGAGCCTTCCATTTCTTAAATGAGTTTTCTTCTTACCAATCACATATGTTACTTCATTTGTAAGCCATACTGGTGTCCTTTTGGACTTTCCATGCCTCTTTCTTTTATTGGAATGCATTTTAGTTCGGCCTGTTTTAAGGTATTTTTAAACAGTTTCCAAGCATTTTGGAGGGATTTGATTTTTATTACTGCTCCTTTTAGTTTGTTCTTTACAATTTTTCTCATTTTGGTGAAATTCCCTTTGTGAAAGTTTAATGTCTCAGTGTTAGTTTTCACTGACAGTTTGCTATCAAACTTACGTTGAAGGTTATTGTGTTATGGTCACTGGTACCTATGGGCTCAGCTACAAGGACATCTTGAACGAGATCTTGTTCATTAGTTAGCACCAAGTCCAGGATCCCCTTTCCCCTGGTTGCTTCCATGACCATCTGCTCAAGGGAATAATCAGCTAGCATGTCGAGGAACCTTGTCTCTCTTTCATGCGTAGAACAAGAATTTGGCCAATCTATTTGGGGATAGTTGAAGTCCCCCATTATGACTAATGTATTTCTTTTTGAGGCCTGTTTAACTTCATTTTTCAGATAGCAGTCTGCCTCTGGAGTTTGGTTGGGAGGCGATAGCAGATCCCTAGTGCTAGATTAGTTTTTGTCCTGGGACTTTTACCCACAATGTTTCTGTAGGTGAGTTTGAAATTTCTTGAAGTTCTAATTCATGAGATTCTAGCTCTTCATTTATGTACAGGGCCACACCGCCACCATTTTCCCTCTCCTGTCTTTCCTGTACAGTTTATAACCTGGAATCTTTGTGTCCCATTTGTTTTCCTCCGTCTACCAGGTTTCTGTTATGCCAATAATATCAATATTTTTTCTTTTGCCAAATATTCCAACTCCCCTATTTTTGTTCGAAGGCTTCTAGCGTTTGCGTACAGACATTTATAATTATTTCTCTGGTGCACTTTCAACTTTGGCTGTTTGTGAGAATTTGTAGAAGGCCTACCATGTCCTACCTCTCGACTACTACTATCTATCTTTTCTGTTGACTCAGCCATTTGTGTATGGATTTCGTCCTCCATACTTGGCATTTCACCCTCTCGAACCGGAAGCTGCCCAGCTCCTGTCGACTTTCCCGTAGGAATCAGTTTAAAAGCTGCTCTGAAATCTTTTTAATAAAACATCCTGCTTTGCAACAGCTGCAGAGCTGTTTGGGCTGGAAGTCAGCCTGAAGAAAATGGAAGTTCTCTACCAGCCCGCACCACAGGAAGAACACCATCATCCCCAGGTAAGCATAGGCACATCTATGCTTAAGTTCATTCAGCAGTTCACCTACCTGGGAAGCATCACCTCTTCAGATGCCAAGATTGACAAAGAGATAGATCACAGATTAGCGAAGGCATAGAGTGCATTTGGAAGGCTTCACAAAAGAATCTGGAGCAACAAGAACCTGAGGCAAAGTACCAAAATCAGTGTGTCCAGAGCTATCGTACTGTCAATTCTCCTATATGGGTCTGAAACATGGGTCACCTATCGCCAACACCTACGACTCCTCCAATGCTTTCATCAGCGCTGTCTTCGCACAATCCTAAATATACACTGGACTGACTATGTGACGAATGTTCCTGTCCTTCACCAGCGTTGAGGCCATGCTATTGAGAACACAGCTGCGCTGGGCAGGGAACATCTTTAGGATGGAGGACCACTGCCTCCCAAAGATACTACTCTATGGTGAACTCGCCACGCGTCAGCGCAAGAGAGGTGCCCCCAAAAAGAGATATAAGGACTCTGTGAAACAACACCTCAGGCTCGGCCAGATTGATCACCAACAATGATCCACCCTGGCCTCACATCGGGAGGCATGGAGACACACTATCCACAATGCTGCGGCCTCTTTCGAGAAGACACGCCAAATGAGTCTCGAAGAGAAACGATAACGCAGAAAGAACCGCAACCTGGAAACAACATCATCCAAGGAGACTTTCTGCTGTGCTTTCTGCAACCGAACTTGCCTATCTCAGATTGGCCTTTTTAGTCATCAACACGCTTGTAGAAAGCGTGGGATGAGTCCTTCCTAAGAATCTTCGTTCGCGAAGTTATGCTGAGATATATATAGATATTTCACACACACACACATGTATATGACAGATATAGTATCATAGATTTGATACTAAAGACGGTCAATTTTAGGTTGCATGTGTGCCAAGGTAGGTTACTGTAAATTCAGGCCATACACAATGTCCCATGAGCTGAGGCCTAGTCAGGAACAGCAAGTTAATGAAGCCTTACTGTCAATTCAGGCCATACACAATGTCCAATGAGCTGAGGGCTAGTCAGGAGAATCAAGTTAATGAAGCCTTACTGTCAATTCAGAGCGTAAACAGCATTCCATTAAGATTAAAAGAGGCAATGGTAAGACCACTGCTGAAGAAGCCGAATTTAGATCTTTCGGCTCCCTCCAATTACAGGCCTGTTTCCAACTTGCCCTTTTTGGGCAAGGTAATTGAGAGGGCAGCAGCGGATCAGCTGCTGCGGTTCTTAGAAGACACAGCTGGACTTGATCCCTTCCAGTCCGGCTTCCGTATTGGGCATGGGACGGAGACCGTGCTTGTCGCCATTACAGACCAACTTCGCCGCCAGCTGGACGAGGGCGGGTCAGCCCTGCTTGTCTTGTTAGATCTGACAGCAGCATTTGACACTGTAGATCATACTCTGTTGACCCACCGTTTAGCCGGGTCTGGGGTCAGGGGACTGCCCTTAAATGGGTGGCCTCCTTCCTCCAGGACCCGGGGACAACGTGTGGAGAGGGGCGGGAGGTCTCCGGGAGACTACCACTTAACTGTGGGGTCCCCCAGGGGCCATCCTCTCCCCCTTATTATTCAACGTTTATATGCGCCCCCTGGCCCAGCTGGTTCGCGACCTTGGTCTGGAGTGTTATCAGTATGCGGATGACACCCAGCTTCTGCTGAGAATGGACGGCAGGCCGGATACCGTACCCGATTCTTTCCATCAATGCCTGGAGGCCGTGACTGGTTGGCTGCGTGCCAGCCGGCTGAAGGTGAACCCGTCGAAGACGGAGATCTTGTGGCCTGGTCGACCTGGGCTGGATGAGTGCCGGTTGCCTACCCTGGATGGCGAGCGTTTAAGCCCGTCATCCCTTGTTAAGAGCTTGGGTGTTCAGCTCGACGCCCTGCTGACCATGGAGACTCAGGTCTCCTCGGTCAGCAGGGTGGCATTCTTTCACCTACGACAGGCTAGGCGACTGGCTCCCTACCTGTCCAGGGACGACCTGGCCACGCTGATCCAAGCGACGGTCATCTCGAGGCTGGATTACTGTCACGCGCGGCCTAGGGCCTGCGTATCTGAGGGACCGCCTTGCCCCGTATATTCCCGAGACCACTCCGTTCAGAAGAACAAAATCTGCTTTTGATACCATCAGTCCGCTCCTGCCATCTGTCTACAACTAGGCAAAGAGCCTTTTCGGTGGTAGCCCCAGTGCTCTGGAATTCCCTCCCAGAGGAAACTCGAGCCATCTCAGAACTGATTCCCTTCCGCAGGGCTTGTAAAACTGCTTTATTTAGATCAGCCTTCGGCTAGGCCCCCTGACCGGCCGACGCTGACATAACTTCCTTGCTTACTGGGGTCCCAGACCCAAGGCACCTCCTGTGTTTTCCTCGTTACTGCGTTGTGACATGTAATTTTAAATGTTTTAAATGTTTTAGTGTAGGGCCTCATGTTTGTTCCATGCTGCCCGTTTTATATGTTGTAACCCGCCCCGAGCCTGCAGGGAGGGGCGGAATATAAAACCAAATAATAAATAAATAAATAAGTGAGGCCTAGTCAGGGAAATTAAGTTAATGAAGCCTTACTGTCAATTTTGGGCGTGGTCTGTGATTTGTAGGGGTGTAAATTCTCTGTGCGAAGTGAATTGGGTGTTTGTGTTTGTGCCTCAGCCCTTTGCCTTATCCTCCTTTGACAGTTTATTATGGGGCGGAATGTTCATGTTGGCTGGCCAGTACAGGAGTTATGCAAATCCAACCTTATTGGCAGCCAATCATGTTGTCAGAATGTAGAGGCTGGGAGAGTCGTTGGCAGCCCCGGAGGATGCTGGGAAATGTAGTTTTTACTCGTTGTTTTGGGGGCCTTTTAGGTTTTGGGGGGGAAGTTTCTTTGCTACAAACGTACCTTGTCTGAGGCCTATTTCTGTTGGCAAGTTTGGTGTCTCTGCGTTGTAAGGTTTCTCTGTTTGGGACGGTCTTTCCATGACAACTCTTCCTTTATATATATAGATTAGAAACAAAAACATTCTCATTACTTGATTTTCCAGATCACCAGACTAGGCCACAGAAACGCCTGGCAGGGGCTGGCTAGTTATTAATAATTGTGATCCCACTCTGATGTTGGAAGTCCCATTTTTCATCTATGATATGTTGGAAGGTATGTCATTAGCTTTTGATCAGATCCATCAAAACATTTCTTATATTCAGTTTCAAAGAAGACAGAGAAGAGATATAGAAGTAGCTCTTTGGGGGAAAAAATCTCTCTTTGCTCTGCTTTGTCTTTGCTCCAGAAAGATTGGGTTGCCTTATATACCATGTCGAAATGGATCACGTTAAAGCACGCTGCTCTCCTATGCTACATAATACCGCTTCACAGCTTCCTCCCCACACAGCCAGGAACAAATGTTAATGCATGTTGGATTGGGTCAACGTGAGAGAATAAATCCCGAGGCTACGAGGAATAGGCAGTCTGGCACGGTTTACAGGCGGCAAATGGTGACGGGTTGGTATCCCACCTCTGTCAACACTGGCAATGCTTCAGCATTATTCTTCCTTATAGCTGGGTTATTGTTGATAGCAGTATGACAGTTCTTGCAGAGAGAGAGAGAGAGAGAGAGAGAGAGAGAGAGAGAGAGAGAGAGAGAAGGAGAAGACGTAGACTTGATTTATTCTTATAAGAAATCGAAACAATCCTTCTGTAATATATTAGAAATGCACCGTATTATAAGACTGAGAGGGAAACAGAGAGAGAGAGAGAGAGAGAGAGAGAGAGAGAGAGAGAGAGAGAGCTCACACCAAGATAGACACACTGGATCTACAAAATCTCGCAAGGCTGAATCACGCTGCTTAATATTGTGAGCATTTACCACTCTGATAAAGGCCTTCTTTCCTGAAGAGCTGTACAAACATTCACTGATTAATTCTCATGAATTATGTATTGCCGGGAAAGGAACGAGGTAGGGTAAGGTAACCAAAATAGTTGCTTTGATGTCTTGTGACATCACCGAGATTCTTGTTTTCTTCTGGAGCTCTGGGGGAAAGACAAATATCCAGTATCCTTTTGAAATTGGTGGAAACTGGGATTCAAGTGATCTCCACCGAGAAGAGGCAAGATGGAGATGTTTCTAGATCTCAAGAAGATGGCAATGTTTAAAATTAACATCATGGGTGGCTGATTTTGTAGGCGAGCCCCAGAAAGAGCCCACCTGCAGCCTAATTGGTTTGACCTGCAGCAGGGAGTTTCAACATTCCTGCACATGTGGTCTGGCATCTCTAGCACCAAAGGCTGGGATTTGGCATCAAAAGACCTCCAGCCATTTCTACCTCTCTGTTTTCTTGCCTCACTTAACCTGAAGCCATGGACTCTTTGTGCACGAAGTTGCATGCGGACAGGCCAACAGGGGCAAGCCCTAAGCGGTTTGGAAGACATAGTTTTCCAAGGATTTTCGTGTATTTGGACTCTCCTCAGGCTATTAGCGAAAAGGACTCATCTCTTCTAGTTTTCCCAAAGACACAGATGCACTTTTCTTTTATATGGACTCTTCTATTATGGACTTCCCCAAAGCATATGGATTTGATGCTTTTCAAGATCATATGGACTTTCTTTCTACTCCTTGCATATGAAATAGTTATGAGACATTGGTAGTGTTATTTCCCTGAAACCCTCCCCTTCCATGTAACCATTTTCCTGCATGTTTTTTTCCTTTCTCATATGTTTTTAAAAATATGAAGGAATGCTACGTGACCCAGCTGTTTGTTTTGAGATCAGGGTGACCACATTCCTGGCTGCACCCTTTAATCCAATCATTGGAACAATTTGCATGACAGAGGACTCTTTCTGGTTTGGAGAGGTTTCCTTTCTTTCCCCTCTCTCCATTTTGAAAGACCCCTTTTTGTTTCATAAGCCTCAAACCCTCAGAGTTTAGTCTAGTTTTTGGCTTATAGAACCTATGGCATAACTATATTTCATATTTCATAACCGGCCATCACTGTTGGCCTTGGAAACCAGCACATGGCTACAGTTATTTCATTTATTTACCATTCAGAAGGCTGAAACTTCTCATGGATAGAATCTGCATATGGCCCTTTGTCAACAAAGGAAGGGTCGTTAAGGACAAATTCCTGTTTTTCACCAAGAACAAAAGAATTCCTTTGGCTCGAAAGGTCAGGGACTCAGATCTTCATTTACATAGGGACATGATCTAATCAAGAAAACTCCAGCTGCTCTTTGTTTTGAACACATTCCTGTCCCTCGCTTCCCATTCGCCAGGGCAAAAGCGGTGCTGTTTCACGATTGGGTCCCGCTACAGCTGGCTTCCAAGGTTCCAACCAATCATCATGAAGCCTACAGCATGCAGGGGCGGGAAAGTTTGAATTTGACAGTTCTGTAAGGTGTACAAAAATGGCATATGTTTCAATGTAACTTTATGACTGCTTTGCGACAATGAATCTGCAGTGGTCATCCTTCTCAGCTGACATGAATAAAAACTTCAGTGGCACCTTCTTCCAGACTTCTTTGGACAGATCATTTGGAAAAGGGATTTTTGGGTTGCTTTTGAAAACTCAACTGAGGTTGGGGTTTTTTTTTTGCTGAAATCCTCGCTTTAGGGGTACTTCTGGGCCTCTGCCCTCTATGGGTCAGGCTATCCTAAATTGTTCGGCAACAATTTCTCCCATGTGAATACATCTATGGTGGGTTCTAATCAAAACTATTAAAGACAGGAGTAATCCACAGAGCTGAATGCTACCTCTCTCTATTCCAAATTGGAGTAATGTGATTATGAATTATGAAGATGTGGTCTTCTGAGAGATCTTTAATCTAATGATGAGTCTTGAGACAGTCTGTTGTAGCTAGGCTTGGGACACCTTTTCACCCAGCATTGCACAGAGTTCAGCAGTTACTAACTACAACCGTTTATTTACAAAGCCTGTACAAAAGGTGGAAAAATGGCATCCCCCCCCCCCCAAGGTAGAAAAAAGTGCTATGGAATAGCAGTAGTCTATATATACAAAAGATCAATAGTCCAGAATAGCAAGGTACAGGAAATCCAGGAAGTCAAGAACATAGACATAAATCCATAAGCGTGAAAACATGAATTTACCAAGGCAAAACTCCTTCAGGAACATAGGCACACACAAGAGACTTGAATCATGAGCATGAGAGCTGAAACACGAACTTGAATCTATGACAATGTTGCCTGCTCTGTAAACACAAGTAAGTTTCACTTAATTTAAGCCCTGTGCAGTCACGCCGGGACCCTCTGAATGCTTTGGGAATGGACGTGTGGTCAATAGTGGTCCCAGGGAATACTGAGTGTCTTCCTTTAGAATAGTGTTACCCAACCAGTGTGCCTTGGCACACTAGTGTGCCGTGAGCCATCATCAGGTGTGCCATGGGAAATTGGAACCTCCAATACCCTTTCTTCCCCCTCCTGCCGAACACTTTTTCTTCTCTACTCGGACTCCCTTCTTCCCAGCCTCGCTCTGCTCGCTTTGCCTCACTTTGCTCTGGGGCGAGTCTACGCAGTAGCGCCCGCACAGTCACGTCTTCCTCCCTCCCCCCCTCCCCTCCTGAACACGCTCACGCTGCCCCCTTGGATCAAAAGTGGCAGTGTAGAAGAAAAAGTAAGTGTTCGGCAAGAGGGGGAAGAAAGGGCGCGAAGGGGAAGGGGGAGGAAGAGGTCTCTGTCGAAAGCTGGCATGGGCAAACTTGGACCTTCCAGGTGTTTTGGACTCCAACTCCCACCATTCCTAGCAGCCTCAGGCCCTTTTCCCCCCATCAGCCACTTAAGCAGGAAAGGGCCTCAGGCTGTTAGGAATGGCGGGAGTTGAAGTCCAAAGCACCCAGAGGGCCGAAGTTTTCCCATGCCTGTTTTAGGGACCTTAAAGTGGTGAGCCTCCTTCCAACATTGTGATTCTGGATAGAAAACAAACAATAACATAACATTGTTTGAGTCCACAGTGCTCTCTGGGTGTAGGTGAACTACAACTTCCAAACTCAAGGTCAATTCCCAAGCAAACCCTTTCAGTACTTTCTCTTGATAATGAGAGTTCAATATGCCAAGATTGGTTCAATTCCATTGTTGCAAGAGTTCAGGATGCTCTTTGATTGTGTGTTAACTATAAATCCCAGAAACTGTAACTCCCAAATGTCAAGGTTTATTTTCCCCAAACTCCATCTGTGTTTACATTTGGGCATATTGAGTATTCATGCCAAGTTTGGTCCTGATCCAACATTGTTTCAGTCCACAGTGCTCTCTGGATATAGGTGAACTACAACTCCAAAAACCAAGGTCAATGCTCACCAAACTCTAATAGTATTTTCTCTTGGTTATGGGAGTTCTGTGTGGGAAGTTTGTGTCTTTCTGCCAATCCTGCCAGGATATCTATGTTGTGTTCATATTTATGTTGTATTTTTACACTCAGGTTTCACACTCAGTGTAAAAATACATCTAAAAACATATTAACTATATGTATTACTATGATAGAGTGTCATTTCGTGTCATTTTGGTTGGTGGTGTGCCCCAAAATTTTGTAAATGTAAAAAATGTGCCGCGGCTCAAAAAAGGTTGAAAGACACTGCTTTAGAAAAAAGGGGCCCGAATAGGCTTGAAATAAGCTTAAAACTCAGGGTGGTAAAGTTCAAACAGATTTATCGCTAACAACCAGGAAACTGGTGGTAAATTTTTTTCTTTTGTTGAAAAAGGTTAACACAAAGCCCTTTAACAAGAAGTTACTTGTCTCAGGATGGTTCCAGATGCTATAGTCCTTTGAAGGTGCCAAAGGTCCCCTTTTTCTTCAATGTCTCTAGCAATTACAAAAATTACAAGGCCCCAGTCAATGAAACCTTTGAGTTGAAAAAAAAAGGGTTTCCTATATGGCTCATTAACTGGTCGAAGACGCCAAGGCCACATAAGTTCCACCAAACCTTCTGGTATGCTCAGTATGCTTGACGATTGGCCTCGGATGAGTTAGGTGACAAGGATGGCTGGCCCAAGCTGAAGCACAAACTTAGCCAACACGTCCTGTCCTTTAGTCTTTCTTAGGCTCTTCTGCTCAGGAGACACTTTTCCTGAGGCAAAACTTAAAAAGAGGCGGAGCTTAAGTCCGGCTTCCGTTCGGGGCGTGGGACGGAGACGGAGCTGGTCGCCATCACAGACAAGCTGCGTTGCCAACTTGATCGAGGCGGATCGGCGCTGCTCGTGTGTTATTGGACCTCACGGCAGCGTTTGATACTGTCGATTACGATCTTTTGACCCACCGCTTTCTCGGGGCTGGAGTGAGGGGGACAGTCCTGAACTGGTTGTCCTCCTTTCTCCGGAACCGGTCACAGGGAGTGAGAAGGGGTGAGGTTGTCTCAGGGGGCACCCCCTTCTTTGTGGGGTGCCTCAGGGGACAATCCTCTCCCCTTTATTGTTTAACACCTATGTCCAACCACTTGCTCAGTTGGTACGCAGCTTTGGGCTGGAGTGTCACCAATATGCGGATGACACCCAGCTCGTTCTGGGGACGGAAGGCCGGCCTGACTCCGTGCCCGATAATTTCCATCGTTGCCTTGAAGCCGTTACTGGATGGCTGCGGGCCAGTAGGTTGAGGGTGAATCCGGCTAAGACAGAGATCCTGTGGCTGGGTCGTCCGGGTACGGGAGAGATCCAGTTTCCAACCCTGGACGACGCGACGCTATGTCCGTCGCCAACTGTTAAGAGCCTGGGAGTCACCCTGGACTCTCAACTGTCGATGGAGAAGCATATGTCCATCGCCAGCGGATCAGCTTTCCACCATCTCTGGCAGACGAGGAAGCTGGCACCTTACCTATCCCGTCGTGACCTAGCCACAGTGGTCCAAGCCATGGTCATCTCAAGATTGGACTACTGTAATGCTCTCTACATTGGCCTTCCTTTGTCGGTGATCCGGAAGCTTAAGCTGGTGCAGAACGCTGCAGCTCGGCTGTTGGCAGGCTCACCATCTTGCTGCCACGTTACGCCCGTTCTGCGTGAACTGCACTGGCTTCCAATCGAGCACCGGATCACCTTCAAAGTGCTGATTTTAACCTTTAAGGCCTTGAATGGTCTGGGGTCAGTGTACCTAAGGGACCGCCTCTCCCTTTATTGTCCCGTAAGACCACTGCGATCAGAGTCCCTGAACCTTCTTGCGGTGCCAAGCTGTAAAACCCTTCACCTGACCTCAACGCGGAGGAGAGCCTTCAGTGTCATCGCTCCAGTACTTTGGAACGCTCTTCCTCCCGCAATTCGTGCGTTGCCTTCCGGAAGGCTTGCAAGACCTTTCTATTTGTACAGGCATTCGGTCAGTAAATAACCCCAGGCCTTTACTATGTAGCCGTAGGCTGTGGGAGTAATTTCTGGTGCCCGTGCACTATTGTATAATTTTAATTGTATAGTTTTAATCTTATGTTTTAATCTGTATTTTATGGTCTTTTTAACACTTGTAATTCACCCCGAGCCTGATGGGAGTGGCGGCGAATAAATTGAAATAAATAAATAAGTCCCTGGGAGCTATTTTGGCGCCAAAACTCAAGCTCCTCCCACACAAAGGCACACACATATTTACAACTGCAAAAACATCAGACAAAGGGTTGCAAGCATGCAACCCTTTTCCCTCAAACAAGACAGACAGGCCCTTCTGGGGCCGCAACAAGCCCAGCCTGACCAAGAAGCCATGAGGTCATCCCTTTGAGACCTGGGTCTCAAGGACTTCTCACAGAGTCTTTCTGAATGGCTAATTAAACTATCCTTGACTCCCTCCATGCAGAGGCCTAACCTGATATCAAGGGAAAACTCCCCCCTATCCTTTAAAACCTTCCTGCTATATACATTCTACCTCTGTTCACACCTAGTGTTTATTTATTTTAAAATTTTAATATTTCACATTTGGCCCGGCCAGAATGGTTTTAAATCAGGGGTCGGGAACGTTTTTGACTCAGAGAGCCATGAAAGCAAAGTATTTGGAAATTTATTTCAGTGAGAGCCATATAATATATTTTAAGACTGAATTCAACTAAATGTGAGTATATGCGTACATACTATGAGAAAAGGATTCCCCCGGCAGAATGACGGGTCACTTCGGACCTGGCTCTGCAAAATGCATGCTCAGGACTCTGGGAAGGAAGAGAAGGAGGAAGGAAGGAAGGAGGAAAGAAAGAAAGAAAGAAAGAGGAAATAAAAGAGGGAGGGGGAGAGGAAGAAAGAAAAGAAGAATGAACTATGGAAAAGGAAGAACAGAAAAGCAGGAGAGAGACAAGGAGGGGGAAAGAAAGAAGGAAATGGGAAGGGAGGAAAGAAAAGGAGTGAGGAAAAAGTAAAATAATGAAGGGAAAAGAAGAAAGAGAGAGAGAGAGGTAAGTCAAAAGAAAGGAAAGAGAAGGAAATGAAGACTTGGGGGGAAAGAATAGAAGAGGAAGGAAGGAAGGAAGGAAGGAAGGAAGGAAGGAAGGAAGGAAGGAAGGAAGGAAGAGGGAGGGAGAATGGAGGAAAGAAGGAAGGGGAGAGAGGGAGGGAAAATGAAGGAGAGAAGGAAAGGGTGAAGGGGGAAAAAAGAAGGAAGAGGAAGGAAGAGGGAGAATGGAGAATGCGTCACTCCTCCCTGCCGCATGCTGGGAAACCGAGGCCAGGGCTGCTCTGGAGAGCCAGATGCAATCATGAAAAGAGCCACATCTGGCTCCCGAGCCATAGGTTCCTGACCCCTGCTTTAAATTGTCTGTTAATGCCTATGTATAAGTTATATTGATTGCATTGTTTTATTATTTGCTGTTGTGTTGTTTATTATGTGTCATTGGGCTTGGCCTCATGTAAGCCGCCCCGAGTCCCCTTGGGGAGATGGTGGTGGGGTCAGGCCCGGATCAACGTTTTGTGGTGCTTTAGGCCACACTGTGTAAGTGTCGCCCCCAGGAGGCGGGGCCGCTTGCGGGGGGGCGGCATGAGGGAGAAGGAGCCGAGGGGAAGTCCTGCCCCTAGGGCATCTGATGCGTCTTCCCCCTGCCGCTTCCTCGCTCACGTGGGCGGCGGCCACTCCTTCCTTCAGTGAGTGAGCAAGGCGGCGGCGGGGAAAGCCACGTCATACGCCCTAGGGGCGGCGGGACTTCCCAACTGGCTCCTTCTCTGCTGCGCGGGTGGGCGCCAGTCGCTCCTTCCTTCAATGAAGGAAGGAGGGGCGGAGCCAGCATGAGGGAGAAGGAGCTGGGGGAAGTCCCGCCCCTAGGGCGTCTGACGTGGCTTCCCCCCGCCACCTCGCTCGCACGGGCGCCCCTCCTTCCTTCACTGAAGGAGCGGCGGGCCCACCCGCGCGACGAGCTGGCAGGAGGATGGAAGCCACGTCAGACACCCTATGGGCGGCGGGACTTCCCCCTGGCTCCTTCTCCCTCACGCGCGGGCGCCGCTTCAGTGAAGGAAGGAGAGGCGGATTTTTTAAATATATATATATATTTTCAATTTTGGGGGGTCCGGATCTGCTGCCCCCCCCCATGGCTGCCGCCCTAGGCCATGGCCTAGGGTGGCCTTATGGGTAATCCGGGCCTGGGTGGGGTATAAATAGTTTTTTATTATTACTAGCTGTACCCGGCACGCGTTGCTGTGCCCTATTTAGGAGTTGCGAGAAAGTCTGAGTATGTAAGGGTTGGAATTGTTGTTAGTGAATTGGGTGTTTTATGTTTGTGCCTCAGCTCTTTGCCTGCAGTCCTTCGGGTTTGACTTGTACCATGGCCAGGACGGATCAGCTTGGGGAGGGCTTGTCCTGTCAGGGGATCTCTATCTTCACAGGTGCGTCCAGTGTCTGTTGGGGGGACTGTTAAAAATCCTTTCCGTATCCTTTGTAGCCACCTTTCTCAAGATCTTCATGTCTAGCTTACTTTCTGCTCCTCTCTTTTCAAGATGTCCTGCTCTGTGTCTTTTGCACCCATTGGTCGATGTCCGATGAGGCTTTCCTCATGGACAGGCCATCTGAGGGAGCTCTTCCAGCGCTGGGCATCAGAAGGTACTTGGTGATGACCTCCATCCCTTGGAGCCAGCATATAGAGGGGCTGGAGCACCCTCCTTGGCAAACCCCATTGTTGCTGGATGGTCCTCTTATTAATGTGGAATTCCAAGCCACTGGAGATCTTTTGGGAAAGGAAGAAGAGCTCCCCTTGAATGGTGTTGATCTCCATCATGGTCTTCTGATTTGAAAGTGCAGGAGGAGGCTCTGGCTGTCATCTGACAGTTTGTTATGGGTCGGAATGTTCATGTTGGCTGGCCAGTACAGCAGTTATGCAAATCCGCCCTTATTGGCAGCCAATCATGTTGTCAGAATGTAGAGGCTGGGAGAGTCATTGGCAGCCCCGGAGGATGCTGGGAAATGTAGTTTTTTACTCGTTGTTTTGGGGGCCTTTTAGGTTTTGGGGTGGGGGAAGTTTCTTTGCTACAAACCTACCTTGTCTGATGCCTATTTCTGTTGGCAAGTTTGGTGTCTCTGCGTTGAAACTTTTCTCTGTTTGGGACGGTCTTTCCATGACAACTCTTCCTTTATATATATAGATTAGAAGCCAAAACATTCTCATTACTTGATTTTCCAGATCACCAGACTGGGCCACAGAAACGCCTGGCAGGGGACGGCTAGTTATTAATAATTGTGATCCCACTCTGATGTTGGAAGTCCCATTTTTCATCTATGATATGTTGGAAGGTATGTCATTAGCTTTTGATCAGATCCATCAAAACATTTCTTATATTCAGTTTCAAAGAAGACAGAGAAGAGATACAGAAGTAGCTCTTTGGGGAAAAAAATCTCTCTTTGCTCTGCTTTGTCTTTGCTCCAGAAAGATTGGGTTGCCTTATATACCATGTCGAAATGGATCACGTTAAAGCACGCTGCTCTCCTATGCTACATAATACCGCTTCACAGCTTCCTCCCCACTCAGCCAGGAACAAATGTTAATGCATGTTGGATTGGGTCAAACGTGAGAGAATAAATTGTTATGGGTCGGAATGTTCATGTTGGCTGGACAGTACAGCAGTTATGCAAATCCGCCCTTATTGGCAGCCAATCATGTTGTCAGAATGTAGAGGCTGGGAGAGTCGTTGGCAGCCCCGGAGGATGCTGGGAAATGTAGGGTTTTTTACTTGTTGTTTTGGGGGCCTTTTAGGTTTTGGGGGGGAAAGTTTCTTTGCTACAAACGTACCTTGCTTGAGGCCTATTTCTGTTGGCAAGTTTTGTGTTTCTGCGTTGTAAGGTTTCTCTGTTTGAGGTAGTCTTCACATGACGACTGTTCCTTTATATATATAGATTATCATTGGTGCTGGGTCACGCTGCTGTTAATAAGTTACTCTGCTGTACATTTATAGGGAGGATCTTTTGTTAATAAGCCCACCTGCTGCTGCCACCGCAGATGTAATTTCTCCTTATATCACTACAGCACAAGAAAAGGTGAAGTAGCTTAGGTAGAGTTGCCCTGACTTGCCCATCGCTTCCTCTGAACTTGTTTGGCTATGAACTCGAAGCTCTTTGGTTCAATTCCGAAGTACGAGCAAGAGTTGTGTTGCCGTTGTCCCTCTTTGCAGTCAGATAAACCAATAGTGAATGTTTACCGGCGGTAAAAGGAAGAGATGGACAGAGAAGATTTCTCTCTTTCTCCGGAGACCTTTAAGAGAGCCTGTCCTGCCGTCTGACCTTTCTTTGGGATCAAACAAAAGCTTAAACTCAGCCGAGCTGCTGATGGATTTCTGGTACTTTTGTCCAGCGTTCACCTTTGAGCTGGAAATCATATTGCTTTTTCCCTTTGCTCTCGCCCCGCTTCCCCTTTATCTACGGCCCCCAGATCTTTCGCCATGGGAGCATAACTCAACCGTTGCAAGGTTGGTTTCCTCCAAACTCCTTCCCCGAGCAGCAAGGGAAGGAAGATAAGTTTAGCACAGTGTTTTTCAACCTTCCTAATGCCGCGACCCCTTAATACAGTTCCTCATGTTGTGGTGACCCCCAACCGTAACATTATTTTTGTTGCTACTTCATAACTGTTATGAATTGTCATTTAATATCTGATATGCAGGATGTATTTTCATGCACTGGACCAATTTTGGCACAAATACCCAATGCACCGAAATCTGAATACTGATGGGATTGAGCGGGATTGATTTTGTCATTTCGGAGTTGCAGTTGCTGGGATTTATAGTTCACCTACAATCAAAGAGCATACAATCAAGGAGATTGCTGAGTGGCTAAACGACTTCTTTGCCTCCGTTTTCACACAGGAGGACAGACAACATATGCCTGTAGCTGAGTCAGTTTTTTCAGGGAGGGAATTAAATGAATTAAACCAGATAGAGATAAACAAGGAAGATGTTCTCACATGCCTTACTAAACTAAATGTCAATAAATCACCAGGGCCAGATGGCATCCACCCCAGAGTTCTTAAGGAACTCAAGTGTGAAATTGCTGAAATTCTGGCCAAAATATATAACCTTTCTCTAAGATCAGGCACTGTACCCGAGGACTGGAGGGAGGCAAATGTAACTCCGATCTTCAAGAAAGGATCCAGGGGTGATCCAGGAAATTATAGGCCAGTTAGTCTAACCTCAGTTCCAGGCAAAGTGATGGAAACCATTATTAAAGAAAAAAATTACGAAAGCACATAGAAGAACAGGCATTGCTGAAGGAAAATCAACATGGTTTCTGCAAAGGCAAATCATGTCTTACTAACTTGATAGAATTCTTTGAGGGTGTAAATAAACACATAGATAAAGGGGACCCAGTCGATATTGTTTACCTTGACTTTCAAAAGGCTTTTGACAAAGTCCCTCACCAAAGGCTCCTAAATAAGCTCTTCAGCCATGGAATCAGGGGACAGGTCTTGTCCTGGATTGGAACCTGGCTAAACTGTAGGAAACAAAGGGTGGTAATAAACGGACATTTCTCTGGGTGGAAAGAGGTGAGAAGTGGCGTACCCCAAGGTTCAGTTTTGGGTCCGTTACTTTTTAATTTATTCATTAATGACCTGGATGTAGGAGTGAATTCTGAGGTAGCAAAGTTTGCAGACGACACTAAATTGTTCAGGGTAGTTAAAAATGAATCTGATTGTAAAGAGCTCCAGAAAGATCTCTCGAAATTGAGTGAATGGGCAACAAAGTGGCAAATGCATTTTAACCTAAACAAGTGTAAAGTCATGCACATCGGGGCAAAGAACCCCAACTACACCTACCAATTGATGGGGTCAAAGCTTTCCGAGACAAACCAGGAAAGGGATCTTGGGGTTTTGGTGGACAGCTCAATGAAGATGTCAACCCAGTGCGCAGCAGCAGCGAAAAAAGCAAATTCTATGCTTGGCATGATCAGGAAGGGAATCGAAAATAGGTCGGCAAATGTTGTATTGCCTCTCTACAAATCTATGGTAAGGCCACATTTGGAGTACTGTGTACAATTCTGGTCTCCGCACCTTAAGAAGGATATAACGGAACTGGAAAAGGTACAAAGAAGGGCAACAAAAATGATCCAAGGGATGGAGCAGCTCCCTTATGAAATCAGGTTGCAACGCCTTGGTCTTTTCAGCCTTGAAAGACGGCGTTTAAGAGGTGACTTGATCGAAGTGTATAAAATCATGCATGGGATAGAAAAGGTAAATAAAGAAAAAATATTTTCTCTGTCACCCAACACTAGGACTAGGGGCACTCCCTGAAGCTCCAAGGTAGGAAAGTTAGGACTAATAAAGGGAAATATTTCTTCACCCAGAGGGTCATTGGGTTATGGAACTCACTTCCAGAGGAGGTTGTGACAGCTGTCAGCCTGGACAGCTTCAAGGCAGGATTAGACAGATTCATGGATACCAAGGGAATCAGTAGTTACTGAAATGGACATCCAAGTGCCACCTCTGTGTTGATGGAGGCAGGCAGGATTTTCCCCGGTACTGGTTGTGGGGGTCAGGAGCAGGTGAGGGTTTTGCCCTCCTTTCTGCTAGAGATCCCTGTGTACAACTAGTGGGCCACTGTGTGACACAGAATGCTGGACTAGATGGGCTGAGGCCCGATTCAGCATGGCTCTTCTTATGTTCTTATGTTCTTAACTCCACCAATGATGGAAATGAACCAAACTTGGCACACAGAACTCCCACGACCAACAGAAAATACTGGAAGGGTTTGGTGGGCACTGACCTTGAGTTTTGGAGTTGTAGTTCACCTACATCCAGAGAGTGCTGTGGACTCAAACAATGATGGATCTGGAGCAAACTTGGCACAAATACTCAATATGCCCAAATGTGAATTCTGGTGGAGTTTGGGGAAAATAGACGTTGACATTTGGGAGTTGTGGTTGCTGGGATTCATAGTTCACCTACCATCAAAGAGCATTCTCAACCTCACAAATGATGCAATTCGGCCAAACTTGCCACACAGAACTCCCATGACCACGATAAATTACTGGAAGGGTTTGGTGGGCACTGATCTTGAGTTTAGGAGTTGCAGTTCACCTACATCCAGAGAGCGCTGTGGACTCAAACAATGATGGATATGGACCAAACTTGACACGAATCCTCAATATGCCCAAATGTGAATTCTGGTGGAGTCTGGAGAAAATAGACTTTGACATTTGGGAGTTGTAGTTGCTGGGATTTATAGTTCACCTACAATCAAAGAGCATTCCGAACTCCACCAACAATGGAAATGAACCAAACTTGGTGCACAGAACTCCCATGACCAACATAAATTACTGGAAGGGTTTGGTAGGCACTGACCTTGAGTTTAGGAGTTGCAGTTCACCTACATCCAGAGAGCACTGTAGACTCAAACAATGATGGATCTGGACCAAACTTGGCACAAATACTCAGTATGCCCAAATGTGTATACTGGTGGAGTTTGTGGGAAATAGACCTTGACATTTGAGAGTTGTAGTTACTGGGATTTATAGTTCACCTACAATCAAATAGCATCCTGAACCTTACCAATGATGCAATTGGGCCAAACTTCCCACACAGAACCCGATGACCAACAGAAAATGCTGTTTTCCAATGGTCTTTGGCGACTCCCAGGACCGGACGAAGGTAAAAAATAGTAGTAAGCAAAACTTTTTTTGGCGCCCCCTGGATCTTTAGTCTGGCGATGATGGCACATGCGCGCACGCTGGAGCACACATGCGCGCAAACAGCTAGTTTCGCGCACGTGCTATTTGGACCAAGCGCTTCTCCTGGAGGGAGTAGCGAAACGCACTCCCAAGAGGATAAAAAGGACAGGGGAACATTTTGCAGCCGGGGCAGAGCCTCCCGCCTCCGCCTGCAAAATGTTCCCTTGTCCTTTTTGGCCTCTTGGGAGTGCTTTTAGCAACTCCGTCCACCAGAAGCGCTTCGACCCGATGGCGCATGTGCGAAAGTTTCGCGCATGCACTATTAAAACAGAGCGCTACTGGTGGACAGGATTGCTAAACGCAGTTCCAAGAGGCCGAAAAGGACAAGCCAGGGAACATTTTGCAGCCGGGGCAGAGCCTCCCGCCTGTGTGCCAGCCGCCTGCAGCAATGGCGCAGCATGATGCCTGAAACCTGGCATGCGCTAGATGCGCCCTTGGATTACGTCGCCTACACTAAGATCCACCCCTGGCGACTCCTCTAACACCTCCCCATGACCCCCCCCCAGGGGTCCCACCCCCAAGTTGAGTAATGCTGGTTTAGCGCCAAAGGAGTGCATACACTTGCTTGCGATCAACCCCACCCTCCTGACTGCACAACCTTCTATCCTTTTGCTTTCAGTCCAGCTGAGCCCCGGTTCCAAAGGTGACCTTGGCTGGGAGCAAAAGCAAATGCAGAAGAAGAAATAAGTAGTGGGTTCAAAGGTGGATTCAATTCACTTCATTTGTCTGCCTCTATTTGCTTTTAAGGCATCAGCCTCCCTCTTTTCGACTGGGGCGGATCAAAGTTTAAATAGATGGGTCTTCTAGGATGTCACCTAATTTGGCCTCAATTGTTGCCAAACTGCAAACAAGAGAGAGAGAGAGGCAAGATACTTCCCTGTAAGTTCCTGGTTAGGTTTGAACCAAGGGAGATGGAGTTCACCACTCATGAGCTCTTGTATCATGATGCACTGCACTAATGTTGCAAGATACAGGTGTCTTTTAGGCATGAGAAAAAAGTTATGAAAATGATTCGTTTCGTAAGAAATTCGTAAGAAATGCTACTTTCGAGCGTTTCCGCACCTGGAACGCCAACCAGGAAGTGGACTTTCTTTTTCGAACTTGGGTGGCCAGGATTTTCTTAAGTGTCGTTATTAGGTCGTAAGGGGGGGCACCCTCCTTCTCTCTCACCACCCTCCCGCCTCCCTTGCCAATATTATGGCAAGGCAAGCCCTAAACTCGCTCCTTCTTTCGGCTGGAAGGAAGCCTGGAAAAAATGTAAACAGAGAGGATTACTCAGAGTAAATCTGCAAAGGAGGGCACTTTGGATGAAGGGCCCTCCTTTGTGGATTTACTTCTGAGTAAACCTCTCTGTTTACATTTTTCCAGGCTTCCTGCCTCTCCTGCCTGCCAGCCAGGATCTAAGGCATCAAAGAGTATTGGGGTGAGAAACCAACCTAATGTATAATAGAATGAATGCTACTGTAAGTGCCACTGCCTAATATTATAAGTAATCCAACTGGTCATACCTACATTCCATGCACATGCAATAATGCAGCAGTAATAACAATGGGTATAAGAAGAGGTGAAATTCAAACCGAAGTATTCTGACTGGTCTCTCCTCATGCGGTGCAAACGGGCTCGGGAAATTAGCCCGGGGGGGGGGGGGAGCCAGCGTTTGCTGCTTGGGAGCACACACATACATATTCTTGGGAGGGGGGATTTGTTGCAGAATCCCGGCCTCATAGAAAAGATTCTGCAGCAACCCCCCCCCCCAAAGAATATGTATGTGTGTGCACCCAAGCAGAATACGCTGGCTTTTCCCAGGCTAATTTCCGGGCTCACAGAGAAGAGCCCGTTTGCACCGCATGAGGAGGGACCAGTCAGAATATTTCTCGGTTTGAATTTTACCTCTTCTTATACCCATTGTTATTACTGCTGTATTATTGCATGTGCATGGAATGTAGGTATATGACCAGCCTGGGCAAACTTGGGCCCTCGCTCCCTCGGGATCGGGGTGAGAGAGAGGCAGCGAGGAGTGAGGGGGGGGCTCCTCCTCCTTTTCTTTTGCTGCTTCCAAGAATAGAATACCCCCTCCCTCCCTCCTTCCCTCCCTCCTTCCTATTTGGAGAGTCCCATCTACAATTCAGTGTGGTTTATTCAAGTTTTGGCCTACAACTCCCAGAAATCCCAGCCAATTTACCAGCTGTTAGGAGTTCTGGGAGTTGTAGGCCAAAACCATCTGGAATGTGCATGCTCTGGCATACGAATTACTAATGAATTTCATTAGTAATTAAGTTACATTTTAGAAATTCTTGGAATTTTTTTGTAAGTCTTCCTATTACTAATCAAAAAAATCCCCCAATTAGATTTACGATTTGCTATTTTTGGGTTCTAAACCATGCCTAGTGTCTTTACCTGTTAGAAAAGATGGCTGACGTATAATTAAGCACAATAAGGGAATCACAGCAGCTGCTGTTATCAGCATGTGTTCTGGCTTTATTTAAATTCAGATGTCTCCACAGATGAGGATATCATCTTCCTGTCTTATTTCTTTTCCATGTGTCTTTCTAAAACAGTCGTTCTCAACTTTCCTAAAGTTGTGACCCCTTAAACCAGCGACCCGGAACCTTCCGAGTCCGATATTTTTTAGCCGTTTTAATGTTTTAATGTCTTAATACTCTAGTACTGCATTGCTAGCTGTGTAAGTCGCCCGGAGAACACTTGTGGAGGGCGACTCATAAATAATAAAGTTCAGTTCAGTTCAGTTAATACAGTTCCTCATGTTGTGGTGACCTCCAACCATAACATTATTTTCCTTGCTACTTCATAACTGTCATTTTGCTACTATTCTGAATCGTCATATAAATATCTGATATGGAGGGTGTATTTTCATTCACTGGACCAAATTCGGTACATACGCCCAAATTTGAATACTGGTGGGGTGTTGGGGGGGATTGAGTTTGTCATTTGGGAGTTGTAGTTGCTGGAATTTATAGTTCACCTACAATCAAAGAACATTCCACCAATGATGGAATTGAACCAAACTTGGCACACAGAATTACCATGACCAACAGAAAATACTGGAAGGGTTTAGTGGGCATTGACCTTGAGTTTTGGAGTTGTAGTTCGCCTACATCTAAAGAGCACTATGAACTCCAGCAATGAAGGATATGGACCAAACTTCGCATGAATACTCAATATTCCCAAATGTGAATACTGGTGAAGTTTGGGGGGAAATAGACCTTGACATTTTGTAGTTGCTGGGATTTATAGTTCACCTACAATCAAAGAACATTCTGAATTCCACCAATGGTGGAATTGAACCAAACTTGACACACAGAACTGCCATGACCAACAGAAAATACTGGAAGGTTTTGGTGGGCACTGACCTTGAGTTTAGGAGTTGTAGTTCACCTACATCCGGAGAGTGGTGTGGACTCCAGCAATGATGGATATGGACCAAACTTAACACGAAACCTTAATATGTCCAAATGTGAATTTTGGTGCAGTTTGGGGAAAATAGACCTTGACATTTGGGGGTTGTGGTTGCTGGGATTTATAGTTCATCTACAATGAAAGAGTATTCTGAATTCTGAACTATGGACTCCAGCAATGATGGAAATGGACCAAACTTGACACAAACCCCCCATGCCCAACAGAAAATACTGTGGTCTTTGGCGACCCTTTGGATACCCCCTCACAACCCACGACCCCCTCACAGGGGTCCCAACTACTAGGTTGAGAAACGCTGCTCTAAAATGACCACCACCCCAATTTTAAACAAGATAGGAATATCGGCTTAAGGGTTTTTACTGAGCCTGTAAATATCAATTAGCAAATTATAGCTGCCTCCCCTCCAAGGGAATGCCATTCACCCAACCTGCTGGTTGCGGCTTGTTCCCTCTTTCCAAAGGAAAGCTGAGCTGACAATTTGTCAAGAACTAGAGGTAGTTCATGCGAAATTATCGGGAGTGAAATTTTTTTTTAAAAAACCATGTGAATTAAATTAACATGCTGCCTGACAACCTAACATGATGATAATTTTATCCCGCTAGTAATTAAGTTATAATGAAGTGCATGGCATCCAACTGTGGTTGAGTAACTAGTGATAATGGGAAAGGCTATACCTTTGAAGGTAAAAAATGAGAACTGAAACACATAACCACATGTCTGCATTTGGGCCCCTTCTACACTGTCATATAATCCAGATTTTTTTTTTCCGTATCAGGAGTGACTTGAGAAACTGCAAGTCGCTTCTGGTGTGAGATAATTGGTCATCTGCAAGGACGTTGCCCAGGGGGACACCCAAATGTTTTGAGGTTTTTATTTGCCGAATTTTATTTATTTTTGCCATCCTTGTGGGAGGCTTCTCTCATGTCCCCGCATGGGAAGCTGGAGCTGACAGAGGGAGCTCATCCGCACTCTCCCTGGATTCAGCAGTATAATCCCTGCCAGCACAAGGGTTTAACCTATTGCACCACCAGGGGCTCCTAATCCAGATTATCTTCTTTGAACTAGAGTATATGAATCTATACTATAGACCAGTGTTTTTCAACCTTTCTTGAGCCGCGGCACATTTTTTACATTTACAAAATCCTGGGGCACACCACCAACCAAAACGACACAAAATGACACTCTAACACAGTCATACATATGGTTAATATGTTTTTAAATGTATTTATACACATTCAGTGTGAAACCTGGGCCTGTTTCGATGAACACAACATATATATGACTTCCTCTCACATACTTATACATGGCTATCAGGTCTTCTCTCAGCCTTCCCTTCTTCAGGCTAATCATGCCCAGCTCTTCAAGCCGCTCCTCATAGGGCTTGTTTTCCAGAGCCTTTGTGAAATTTCACCCTGAGTGAAACTTGCTTCCAGTTAACTATGGATGTCAGGAAGCTGTTATAAACAGTTCCTTGGGGGACTCTCGAAAAATCCAGTAAAACAGTAAAAAAAACATTTCCAAGCGGAGAGGCTCAACTTGTTTCTTGGAAACCTGTGAATGCTTCAGCCTCCCGATGCTCCCAGGTTCGCTCACTGCCCAATTCACCGACGTGGAGCTTCCGGCTTTGGCTATTTTCGCGAGAAATCCAAGCCAATGCGAAAACACCGACTCAATCACTTCCGCCCAGTGCTCTGCTTTTGCGGAGGGAGGAGGGAGGCAGCGAAAGAGGCCACAACTCTATACTCTATACGTTTCATAGATCTGTGTGGCCTCTCTCGCCCAGCCGTCTTATATGTCAGAAATACGGTAATTCCATGGCCAAAATTAGTTGGATAGGGACAATCTAGCAATGAGAATCAATGGTTTGATGATATCTTAGATGGGATTCCAATGGTGCATTCTACTTGGGAGCTACTCTGAAGAGAATATTATTATTGATCTTATTGTTGTTGTTGTTTTGTTGTTATTTGAAACACAACAAGATTAGTATTCAGCAAACAAGATCACTGGATCACACGTTGGACACTTCCTAAGTGTCTATGTGATGTATTGACGAATAATGTGTGCAGATCCCAGGAGGGTGGCCGTTTGCAGCTGAGAGATGATAATTTTGTCACTGCTGATTGTGCTCAAGTGCAGGCCAAGGCCTTTAGGCACTGCACCCAGTGTGCTGATCACGACTGGGACCACTGGCTTGCTATTATTATTAGCTTTGTTTATACCAGGGCTGCCCAACTGGCGGCCCGGGGGCCGTATATGGCCCCCCAGCCCCTTCCCTCCGGCCCCCTAAGCTTTTTAATAAAAAAATGAAAAATAAAATAAAATAATTAAAAAATACCTACTTCCGGGTTCGGAGCAAGTATCAGTGCGAGATCACGCCAGCGAAATCCCGTGTGGATTGCGTATTCTCGCGATACTCTTCGGCTACTCTACTACTGGATCGCTGAGGCCCACAGATGCAATTAGGATCTTCTTCGACTCAGTCGGTCGTCGCGTCTCTCGTCGGCCGGGTACTCCTGGATCCTGCGTGTTTGGAAAAGGTAGGCCGAAGCAGGGGGCTCCTCAGGGGGCTCCTCATTCCCTCCCCCCATCTCCCCTCATGTATTAAATATAAAATTAAATATATTTAAAGATGAAATAAGGGGAGATGGGATGCATTAAAAAGGGGGGGGGAGGGGAATTAAATTTATTAAATATTAAATTAAAATAAGGGGGAGGGGAGGATGGAATTAAATATATTTAATATTAAATAAAAATAAGGGGGAGGGGAGGATGGAATTAAATACATTTAATATTACATTAAAATAATTTAATATCTGATCCCTGCATTTTATCTCAGTAAAAGATTATATTTGACTGTATGCATGCAGGGGTGGGGGCGGGGCGGGGGCGGAGCCGGGGAGAGGGCGGAGCCAGGGAGGGGGCGGAGCCGGGGCCGGGGGCAGACCCTACGGCCCCCCAGGTCATCAGTGACCGGAATTCAGGCCCCTGGGCCCGTAGAAGTTGGACAGCCCTGATTTATACCATACTTTTTCTCTCTGCAGCTTTCACTTGGTAAATAGGATCTGGATTTTAGCTAGAACTGTAAAGGGGTTTTCGTAGATACTGAAATCTATCCTTCATACATTTTTTGGCACTGAATAGAATCTATTTACAGCTTGGACTGACCTATGGAGCAGATTCATCATGAAGTTTATGAGTGGTCATTGCCTTGGTTGTACACAAAGCATTCTCCGGGCTCTTTGCCTGAAACAATGGGATAAAATGCTTCAACGGAAAAGATCGTCAACTTTGAGTACCGTCAACCTGATAAAGGAAATGCTTAGAACACTGTGATCTGCTGAAGCTTCATACTGGATCCATCTATACTGTAGAATTAATGCAGTGTGACACCACATTAATCTCCATGGCTGCCAATGAGCACTAGGTGCTGTAGATCAGTGTTTTTCAACCTTTTTTTGAGCCATGGCACATTTTTTACATTTACAAAATCCTGGGGCACACCACCAGCAAAAATGACACAAAAAACACTCTAACACAGGAATACATATAGTTAATATGTTTTTAAATGTATTTATACACTCAGTGTGAAACCTGGGCCTGTTTTGATGAACACAACATATATATGACTTCCTCTCACATACTTCGGGTTTTGCTCAACAAAGGTCTTGCTCAACAGCTGGGAGTTATAGTTCACCCGCAATCAAAAAGCATTCTGAACTCCACCAATGATGGAATGGAATCAAACGTCCCACACAGAACTACCAAAGGTCTTGCTCAACAGAGAAGAAAAAGTGTTCGGCAGGAAGGGGACGAAAGGGTATTGGAGGCTCCAATTTCCCACAACACACCTGATGATCGCTCACGGCACACTAGTGTGCCACGGCACACCGGTTGGGAAACACTGCTGTAGATTATGTTTCAGAGTAAGAACTGGTAAAACCATCTCTAAGTCTTCCTTGCCTAAGAAACCCTTTGAAGTTCATGGTTGTTGATATAAGTCAACAGGCAACTTGAAGGCACACACAAACATCAAGTTGCATTAATTAAAGGCCATATAGCAGTGTTTCTCAACCTTGAGGTTGTGACCCCTGGGAAGTCATGAGGGAGTGTCAGAGGGATCGCCAAAGACCATCAGAAAACGCAGTATTTTCTGTTGGTCGTGGGGGTTCTGGGTGGGAACTTGGGCCCTATTCTATTGTTGGTGTGGTTCAGAATCCTCTTTGATTGTAGGTGAACTATAAATCCCAGCAACTACAACTCCCAAATGTCAAGGTCTATTTCCCCCCAAATTCCACCAGTGTTCACATTTGGGCATATTGAGTATTTGCCAAGTTTGGTCCAGATCCAGCGTTATTTGAGTCCACCATGCTCTCTGGATGTAGGTGAACTACAACTCCAAAACTCAAGTTCAATGCCCACCACACCCTGCCAGTATTTTCTTTTGATTGTGGGAGTTCTGTGTGCCAAGTGTGGTTCAATTATATTTTTGGTGGAGTTCAAAATGCTCTTTGATTGTTGGTGAACTGTAAATCCCAGCTACTACATCCCAGCCTGAAGAAAACGGAAATCCTCTACCAGCCCGCACCACAGGAAGAACACCATCATCCCCACGTCAGCATAGGCAAATCTGTGCTTAAGTCCGTTCACCAGTTCACCTCCCTGGGAAGCATCATCTCTTCAGACGCCAAGATTGACAAAGAGATAGATCACAGATTAGCAAAGGCATAAAGTGCATTTGGAAGGCTTCACAAAAGAGTCTGGAGCGACAAGCACCTGAGGCAAAGCACCAAAATGAATGTGTACAGAGCTATCGTACTGTCTATTCTTCTCTATGAATCTGAAACATGGGTCACGTATCGCCAACACCTACGACTCCTCAAACGCTTTCATCAGTGCTGTCTTCACACAATCCTAAATATACACTGGACCGACTATGTGACGAATGTTGCTGTCCTTGAGCAAGCAGGGATCACCAGCATTGAGGCCACGCTATTGAGAACACAGCTGCGCTGGGCAGGGCGCATCTCTAGGATGGGGGACCACCGCCTCCCAAAGATACTACTCTACGTCGGTGAACTCGCCATGGGTCAGCGCAAGAGAGGCACCCCCCAAAAAGAGATATAAGGGCTCCCTGAAACAACATCTCAGGCTTGACCAGATTGATCACCAAAAATGGTCCACCTTGGCCTCACATCGGGAGGCATGGAGACGCACTATTCACAATGCTGCGGCCTCTTTCGAGAAGTCACGCCAAACGGGAATCAAAGAAAAACAACAACGCAGAAAGAACCGCAACTTGGAAACAACATCACCCAAGGAGACTTTCTGCTGTGCTGTCTGCAACCGAACTTGCCTATCTCAGATTGGCCTTTTTAGTCATCAACGCGCTTGTAAAAAGCGTGGGATGAGTCCTTCCTAAGAATTTTCGTTCGTGAAGTAATGCCGAGAGAGAGAGAGAGAGAGAGAGAGAGAGAGAGAGAGAGAGAGAGAACTCCCAAATGACAAACTCAATCCCCCCAACACCCCACCAGTATTCAAATTTGGACGTATGGGGTATTTGTGCCAAATTTGGTCCAGTGAATGAAAATGCACCCTACATATCAGATATTTATATGATGACCAGCTGATCCCGGCACGCGTTGCTGTGCCCTATTTAGGAGATGGTAGAATCTCGGAGTATGTAAGGGTTTGTTCTGATGTTATTTATGGTCTTGGTGGGTATGTGTATGTGTATATATGTATGTGTGTGTGTATATGTGTGCTTGTATATATGTCTTTCTGTATGTATGTGTATATATGTATATGTGTGTATGTCTATATGTGTGTGAATGTGTGTATATATGTGTGCTTGTGTGTATGTGTGTATGTATTTGTATATATAGATAGATTGATGTGTGTATGTATATGTGTGTGTGCATGTGTTTGCATGTGTGTATGTTTGTGTATATGTGTTTATGTGTGTATGTCTTTATGTGTGTGGATGTGTGTATATGTATATTTGAATGTGTGTATGTCTATATGTGTGTGAATGTGTGTATATGTGTTTTTGAATGTGGATGTGTATATATATTGTTGTGGTGTAGTGTGGTGGACAGGCAAGGTAGGAAAGAGGGAAAGAAGGTATGGGAAGGACCCCAGGAAGGTCTAGGCCCCAGAGAGAAGCAAGGGCGAACCCAGAAAGAAATCTGGGAAAAGGGAGGATAGCTATTACCGTTCTGGTTCTGTGGGCGCCGCGGTGGTTCTCCTCCTCTCTCTCTGGAGGTGGGGGCAGTGTGAAGTAGCTGGGAGGGGCTGAGGAGCGGGCATTGGGGCCTGATCCTGGGCAAAGGGCTTGGAGATGGTGGAGAGTAGGGCCGGGCAGGGGACTACAGCTCCCAGAAGGCCCCGCTGCGAGGCCTATTTCCGGCCCTGTCTCCCGCCCTTCTTCCGAGTGAGCCGCGCGGAGGGGAGGTGTGAGGCGCCGCATGGAGCCGGGCGGGCGTCTCGCCCTCTCTCGCGTTCCTGTTTGGGACCCGGCGAGAGAGGGCGAGGACGCAGCGGGAAAGGCGGGACGTGGATGCGGCGGGTAAGGAGTAGGGGGCGCGGGTGGGGTGGGAGGGAGGAGGAGGAGGGGCGGGGCGTTGGAGGTGCCGCCGCGGTCGCCGCCGTGCGCTGTGTGCGCCTGCGTGGGAAGGTTGTCCCTTGGTCTCAGGAGTGTTCTGTAAGCGGCAGAGGAGGGGGGCATGGAGTCTGATGGTACGCATGCTTGGTATTGTGACGTGTTTATGGTGGCCATTTTGTGTGTCTGTGAACGTTGTGGTCTATGGCGGCAGTTTTGGGGGTCTAATTTTAGGGTCTTGCGAGGTACCTAGGTTTTTTTGTGTCCTCAATGTACCTTGTGGGTGGTGGTAATGTATTGGGTGGTTTTTGTGCCTCGGGGGCATATAGTTTTCCTGTCCATTTGCCCTTGCACGACCACTTCCTTTTTATATATATAGATTCAGAACAGTAGCAAAATGAGAGTTATGAAGTAGCAACGAAAATAATGTTATGGTTGGAGGTCACCACAATATTAGGAACTGTATTAAGGGGTCGCGGCATTAGGAAGGTAGAGAAGCACGGCCATATAGGAATATTTGGAGGACATTTTTAGTAATATTGCAGCATCTCTTGAATTTTCTCCCCAGGCACTTCTTAGACACACCTTTAGTCAACAAATTAAAATCTCCCCACTTAACAAGGCTTTTGAATGATTGCTGTTTTATTGTTTTAGTGGCTTTGATTAGATTGCTGCTGCTCTTCTGTTCCTATTTCATAATCCGAGCCTTTCGTTTTATTGACGTTTAAATTTTAATGACTGCGTATCAGATAAATGGACGAAATAGCAATTGCAAATGCGAGGAATAAAATAAATTAAAAGCGGGCCCGCCCAACTGCGGCCACTTTGTATCCGATTCCTCCGCCGCCATATGTTACCTTCAAAACAGCTTACACGCACTTATTACAAAAACGCGAGATCAAAAATGAAGATCAAAGCCACGAAGAGAAAGCCAGCAAATTAATGGAGCAGTTAAAATGAATAAAGGGATCTTAAATTCCATTAAGAGCATCAGAGACTGAGAAGGACTTTCACCGCAAGCGTAAAAGATAATAGATATGCCACCAGATTGATATGTCTTATAATTTGGGGTGCCGCAACAGGAAACATATGGAGAAGTGCCTTGTGACCCTCGTCCCACCCCAGCTTTCATCGCTGGTCTCATCAATCTCACGACTAAGCTATAATTGATTAAGAAGGATCTGGCGGAGTGGCTTCTCTTATTTCCTTCAACCACAGGCTACTCAGCTACAAAATAAAATGCAACAATCAAAGGACGGGTAGTTATGTGCTTTAAATAGGCCTGCTCAAAGATTGAGCTCTGTTGGAGGGGCCGTCCTTTGTGACCCTCCGTCAGAGACAATGTGGTGAAGGAGGACAATGAAGCACCTTCTCACCCAGTTATCAGAGGTGCACATGCCCGGATTACCCATAAGGCCAACGAGGCCATGGCCTAGGGGCGCAAGCCCGGGGGGGGGGGCGCAGATCACGGACCAAAAAAACCTGGTCTGCACCCTTCTTTCTCTCTTTCTCATACCCCTACTCGCTCCTTCTTCCGGCAAAGTCTCTGCTCCCTCCCCTCCGTCTCTCTCTCTCTCTCTCTCTCTCTCTCTCTGTTTCTCTCTCTCGCACGCACACGCTCTCTCTCGCTCTTTCTCACACGCTCTCTCTCTCTCGCACTCGCTCTCTCTCTCACTCCTTCTCACACACTCTCTCTCGCTCTCTTATGCTCTCTCGCGCTCTCTCTCTCTTGCTCTCTCTCTCATGTGCCCTCTCTCTCACGTGCTCTCTCTCTTGCATGCACTCTCTCTCTTGCGCGTGCTCTCTCTCTCATGCTCTCTCTCTCTCTGGCGCTCTCTCTCTCACACTCTTTCTCTCTCACGCGCGTGCGCTCTCTCTCTCACACACACACACTCTCTCACTCTCTCATGCTCTCTCGCGCTCCCTCGCTCTCTCTTGCACTCTCTCTCATGCGCCCCTCTCTCTCACACACTCTCTCTTGCATGCTCTCTCTCTCTTGCGTGCATTCTCTCTCGTGCTCTCTCTTGTGCGCACTCTCTCTCGTGCTCTCTCTCGCGCTCTCTCTCTCACACACTCTCTCTCTCACGCGCGCGTGCTCTCTCTCGCTCTTTCTCACACACTCTCTCTCTCACTCTCTCATGCTCTCTTGCGCTCTCTCTCATGCGCCCCTCTCTCTCACGCACTCTCTCTTGCATGCACTCTCTCTCTCTGCGTGCACTCTCTCTCATGCTCTCTTGTGCGCACTCTCTCTCTCGTGCTCTCTCTCGCACGCTCTCTCTCTCTCTCGCACGCTCTCTCTTGTGCTCTCTCTTGCGCGTGCTCTCTCTCTCTTGCTCTCTCTCTCGCATGCTCTCTCTCTCTCTCTCGTGCGTGCCTTTGGAGCGAGTTTGCACCTGCTGCGCTCTCCCAAAGCCTCCCGACTCCCGAGGAGACCTTCAGAGCGCAGCTGAGATTTCCAGCTGGTGGGAATGCATAGGGACCTTGGAGGTGGTGGGAGGTTGGCTTAAAGGGGGCGTAATTCCAAAGTGTGGCCTTGGGCACAAAAAGTGTTAATCCAGGCCTTGAGATGCATACAATGTCTTGTATTTTTCTGAGAATTTGTGCTTGTACATTTTGATGTGCTTTGCTGGTACTTGTAGTCCTTTTGACCAAACTGTAGTAAACCTTTGTCACAAAAAATATCATTGCAGATTTGATCAATGTGGATTGAATATGATGTCTGGGAAGGAATGGAAGAATGGAAGGATGTATGGATGGAGTTAGTAATTTTGGAGACACCCGTATCATATTAAGGCCTGCAATGACTTAACTACCTGCTTGCTGGACTGCAATTAAAAGTTGCTAATAAGGACTGAAAAGTAAACTCTGATAAGAACTGGGACAGTGGTAATAGAATTGTTTACAAAGTTAAGAAGGAAGTCAACATAGGATCAACACCAAACAAGAAGGATCAACCTCTGGCCAGGAAACTGAGATGGATCCAGGATGGTAGACGTTTATCATTAATTTACAGCTTTGGGACTACATCAACAGAAAATGCCTATAAAAGGCTCAATCTAATAATGCTCAATATGTGACAAACCTGAGGAGTCTGGCTCACCCGCCTCTCTGGTCCATGGGAAGGACAGAGATGGTGTATTCGGAGAGTGTCAGATGTGCTTATCTCATTTGTCTATTTTTCACTCCTTGCCTTCTCAGACCTAATCAAGTTTCCCCGGAAAACCCCATCGGCCCAAGGCCGTTTCCCAAGGGAACTGGAACTTTCACTTTCTGTTGCCTGGGAACAAGGACAGGAACCCAAAACATGGGTGCCAACTGCCTGCAATTCTCTCTGATCACTACCAGACTCCTCACTTTGAAACCCACCAATTCTCTCATCCTCTGAAACATCAGAAAAATCCTCTGCTGCTTGTTGAGCTACAACAGACCTTCTCCCATTGGATCCCAGCACAAAGTCAAGACACTGCACATAGTTAAAGCTTCTTGTACATGTGTTGTTAGGTGTTGTTGTGTGCATTCAAGCCGTTTCCAATGTCTGGTCATTTCAAACTCATGAAACTTTATGAGGCGGAGAGAGCGTGAGTTGCCCAAGATCATCCATTGGGTTTCCATATCCAAGTAAGGAATCAAAAACTACTACCTCACACTGGTTCTACACTACACTACACTGACTCTCCTTTTAAATGCTGCAATTCTTGATATTATTATTATTACCCGGATTTTGTGTCTTGATCCAGACCCGAAGCAGCTCATATTGTAGTTGAGCCTGAGGCTGAGAGAGAGGAGTCTGTAGTTAGAAATGCAAAACGGTCTACTCGTGAGCAAAAGTCAGATGAGGAGCAAGAAAGGAAGGGAATAAGGCAAATACTTAATGAGTCTTCTGGGGATGAAACATTTCTAGGTCTTTCTGAGGATGATGGGAATGGGGAGGAGGAACAGGCAATGGGAGGTTGGGATGAGGGGTCACAGAAAACTGAAGGTAACTCTAGTGATATGAGTTGGACTGATGTGCAACAGATACGGGATATCTGCTTGGAACCCACCAGCAGTGATTCGTTTGCAGGATTCACAGGAAATGGGGAATGGGGTAATGAAAATAGGACTCATGGGGACTGTTGGGGAGAGTTAATTCGCCGCAGGAGACGCATTGCCTGGTGCAATGCGTCTCGGGCTGAAGGGAAGGGGCGTTGGCGCAATCAAGCCCCAAGGAGGACTGAATAAAGGGGGCTTGCAATTAACCATTGTTTGCAGCTGGCAAGGCATTGTTCTTGCCATCCAGGCTGTTGCCTTCCTGTTCTGGGCCACTGCTGGACTATTCATGGACGTGGAATTCTGAACATTGGTATTGTATATCCTGGGTTTCCGCATCTTTGTTTCCTGTCTTCGGCTGCTCCACCTTAAATCCCTTGTGTGCTAGATTCCGGTGCTCCTTGGTTTTGGATTCTAGATTGACCTGACTTCACTGCTTCATTTGCATTGCTCCTGGCTGGAATAAAGGACCGATTCGACTCTTCTACTCCATCTATATTCCCCTGGCTTGACTAAAGGACCATTTGAAGCTTCTACTCCATTTGCTTTCTGCTTAGATGGTTGTGATCCTTTGTGCTCACTCTCTCAGCCCAATTTCTCTTGCTAAGAAGTCAGAACTGGGCGTTTACTTTGTGTTGAACTTTCCTTTTCATCTTGCTGTGCCTCTAGGCCAGGGCTGCGCAGGAAGTCGATCGCGAGACCAAAGGAAGTCGATCACCGGATGGGGCACTTCTGCCATGTGTGCACGCACCCTGCGCGCGGTACTCCTGCCACTGCCTGCATCCTCCTGCCGCCGCCTTCTGCCCACGCAGCATTTCTTACGCCCGCGGGACATTGCGGGAAGGAGGGAGCGTGAGGCGGGGCCTCCGGAGGGAGCGCGAGGCGGGGCGTCCGGGGGGAGCGCGAGGTGGGGCCTCCGGGGGGAGCATGAGGTGAGGCCTCCGGGGGGAGTGCCAGGCGGGGCCTCCAGAGGGAGCGTGAGGCGGGGCCTCCGGAGGGAGCGCGAGGCAGGGCCTCCGGGGGTAGCGTGAGGCGAGGCCTCCGGGGGGAGCACCAGGTGGGGCCTCCGGAGGCAGGGCAATGTCCCCCTCCTTCCCGCAATGCCCCATGGGCAGAAGAAGCATTGTGCGGGCAGAAGGCGGCAACGGGAGCATGCGTGCGGCGACGGAAACACACGCAGCGGAGGCAAGTAGATCTTTTCAACTTCATTGCTTTAAAAGTAGCTTGCATGCTGAAAAAATGTGGGCACCCTTGCTCTAGGCTCTTTTGAGTCACAGTAAGGACGTTTTGGACACTTATAAATAAACTCTAACTGCTAACTTTACTGTACCTGGCTTTTTATCGTGGTCTGGATCACGATACCTCACAATATGTTAAAAAATGCAATTTAAAATCTACAACATATACATAAAATTAAATTTAGAAGTCAGCAGAAATCACTTAAACACACAAAAAAAACATGTTAAAATAATTGAAACGCTCTCCAGCACTCTCTGGCTCATTCTTTAAAACTTCCTTTAAAGTCTGCCTGTATAAAAAGAGTTTAATATGTAATTGCTCGAATTGTTTAATCTGCTTGCCACCTGAGATCTCATTAGAAAAGCAACATACTTAAATTAATAAATACCATGATTTTGTGACAGCTTGCCAGAACTTGAAATTCTATTTTTAAAAAGTGAAAAAGAAAGTGCGCCGGGAAGGGGTGGGGGATGTGGGACAACAAGAGGGAAAAGAAAGAGCAACAAAGCAAACATTACAGAAGGGTTGCTCTTGAAAGATCCGCTTTAAACTGGAAAAAGGATTTGGTGTTGACGTGCGTGATGAATAGAACAATAAGGGTTTGATTTATTGCAATGCAGCCACTCTTGAAAGTATGAGACTTCCTGGTAAACACCTGGATCCATCCTGAAATCAGATTCTTTCTGTGAGGTGGGGATGCTCCAGTGCCCTGAAGGCAATGTTTCCAACTACTGTTGGCTGCAGACCATGCCATTGTAGCTACTAGGGGTGTGCAAAATTATTGCTACTCTTCGCGTTTTGTATCAAATTCGTGCATACGAATCAATATTAGAAACATGCAGGAAAGTTGGGTGGGATTTAAGAATCGAAACACTCACTAATCATTTTCACTAAGATTCTGTAACATTTGGATGCCTCCCAAGTTTAATTTTCAATGTAAGCATTAAGCAACTTTGGTAAAGCCAAGAGAACTTAAACTTAAAGTGTTTTAGAAACCAATCTTGGATATAATTTTTTTGGCCTGATCATGATCACCATAAGGAAGGCACTGGTGTTACCGAACAATTTAGGACAGCCTGGCCCATAGGGGGCAGAGGCCCAGAAGTACCCCTAAAGCGAGGATTTCAGCAGAACCTCTGGTGAAGTTTTAAAAGCAAATAAAAATCCCTTTCCCAAATGATCTCACCAAAGAAGTCCGGAAGAAGGTGCCACTGAGGTTTTTATTCTTGTCAGCTGAGAAGGATGACCACTGCAGTTTCCTTGTTGCAAAGCAGTCATAAAGTTACATTCAAACATATGCCATTTTTATACACTTTACAGAACTTGTCAAATTCAAACTTTCCCGCCCCTGCATGCTGTAGGCTTCATGATGATTGGTTGGAACCTTGGAAGCCAGCTGAGGTGGGAGCCAATAGCGCAACCGCGTCGCTTCCTCCTTGGCGAATGGGAAGCGAGGGGCAGGAATGTTGTTCAAAACATGCAGCTGGAGTTTCCTTGATTAAATTATGTCCATATGTTAATGAAGATCCGAGGCTTTGACCTTTCGGGCCAAAGGAATTCTTTTGTTCTTGGTGAGAAACAGGAATTTGTCCCTAACGATCCTCCTTGTTGACAAAGGGTCACATGCAGATTCTATCCATGAGAAGTTTCAGCCTTCTGGATGGCAAACAAATGAAATAACTGTAGGCATGTGCTGGTTTCCGAGGCCATTAGTGACAGCCGATTGTGAAATATGAAATATAGTTATGCCATACGTTCTATAAACGCGGGACGAGGTTAATCTCAGAGTGTCCAGCGTTTATGAAACAAAAAAGGAGTCTTTCAAAAATGTGGAGAAGAGAAAGAAAAACTTATCCAAATCAGAAAAAGTCCTCTGTTATGCAAATTGCTCCAATGATTGAATTAAAGGGTGCAGTCAGGAAATGTGGTCACCCTGATCTCAAAACAAACAGCTGGGTCTTTCACAAACATGTAGTATTTCTTCATATTATTTTACACATGGGGAGGGGGAAAACATGCAGGAAAATTACATAGGAGGGTTTCAGGGGAATATCACCAATATCTCATAATTATTTCATATGCAAGAGGTGGAAAGAAAGCCCATATGATCTTGAAAAGCATCAAATCCATATACTTTGGGGAAAGTCCATCTGTGTACTTGGGAAAACTATAAGAGAAAAGTCCTTTTTGCTAATAGCCAGAGGAGAGTCCAAACACATGGAAGTCCTTGGAAAACTATGTCTCCCATACCACTCAGGACTTGCCCCTGTTGGCCTGTCCACATGCAACTCCGTGCACAAAGAGTCCACGGTTTCAGGTTAAGTGAGGCAAAAAACAGAGAGGTAGAAATGTCTGGATGTCTTTTGATGCCAAATCCCAGCCTTTGGTTCTGGAGATGCCAGACCACATGTGCAGGATCGTTGGAACTCCCTGCTGCAGGTCAAACCAATTAGGATGCAGATGGGCTCTTTCTGGGGCTCGCCTTCACTGGGGTCAGGACTAGCAAACTTGGATAGGAAACTAAGAACACAGAATTCTTAGAAATGTAGTTTGGGAGGTGAGACCCTCTGTGGCCGTGAATGCAAAAGGCCCTGCCCTAAACTACATTTCCCAGAATGCAGTGCTCAGCATCAGTAAATCCCAATGGCACCAACCATTTAGTCAGTCTAATAATAATAAATAAAATTATTGAATCTTCAAAGAGGACTAAAGTAAGTAAGTAATAGTATAAACCTGTACTAAGTTGAAGTTATGTGGTTGTGTGTCATGTTGTTACTCTCATTATAATAACATTTTTTTCACTAACTAAGCCTTAGAAACAATTTAGAAATGAAATGTCAGTGCCTCCCAGTTTTTAAAATTATTTTGAACAATTTTTAATGGATCCCACATCTCTAGTAGCTACACTGAGTGCCATTTTGGGGATGTCACATCACATCACTCTTTGTCAACTTGAGAAGCTATTTTGGAGTCTGGTCCACCTCGCACCATCCCACCCCCAATTCATTGCGATGACATCAATATTTTCAAATCTCCCAGAATTATTTTTTCCCAAACTTGATGGGATCACATGTTTCTTTCCTACTGCGCATGTGTGTCTTGCCATTAATGAAGGCATTTTGAAATTTCCCAAAAAATTGTAAAATTTCCGCAATTTTTTGGAAAATTTTGGAAGCCATTTAGATTTGAACCACCAGCACCTCCTACATCCGCAACGAGTTTTTAACCATTTTTTTCCTTGATCTGATCAAATTTTCCGGGAAAATTTTGAAATTTACTCGGAAAAATTCCAAAATTTCAGAATGGCTTCATTAATAGCGTCCGCGTTGCGTAATGCGTGAAAATCTGCAAAAAACCTCAGTCTGATGCGGAAGGGAAGAAATCTGCTTCCAAGCCGGGTTAAACACGGCTCCTGTCCCAGGTCTCTCCCACGAGGACCTGAGGACAGGATCAGCCGATTCCTTTCCGAAAATGGTAGCGGTGGCTTCGAAATGGCAAATTCACATCCGGGTTGCTTTCTGTTGCACTTCAGACAGAAAGTATCCCTCTAGTTTACACACACATCAGACAGTCTTTGAAAAATAATCTTTTATTGAAGCAAAATATAGTTTCCAACAAAAGGTAAAAGAAGGTTAAAACAATAGATATATCCAAGGTAATGTCAGACCCCAGCCTGGTCCCATAGCCAAGCCAGACCAAAGCCATGTTGTTTCCAAGATCCCAGCTAGGCCGGAGAGCACATATCTGCAGAAGCCTCTGTGTCAACCGGCGGTCAAGGGCAAGCGCAGCCTTCCCTCTTCCCAGGCCGATAAGGAGAGCTGGTACGGCAAAGCCTGGTTGCCTCCCCAGAGGCCAGGTGCAGCCGTTAATGAGCAGACATATTTTCCTTCTTCAGAAGGCAAGAGAGGGCCAGGCCCACAGACTATCCATGGGAAGAAGTTACGACGCAGTGAGCGTCTTCAAGAGAGAAAACCTATTTAAGCTGCTTCCCGTTGGCATTCGGGATCTCATGCCAATGTTAAGCTTTCCTAGCCAAGTTCCACGTACCTAAGTTCCAGCCCGGGCCGTTGGGCCTTCAAGTCATCGTACTCAAGTATTTGCCAAGCCTTGTTGCTAAGGACTTATCCAGGATCTTGGCCCATTGGGGCATCAAGACTATTTCTTCATTTATTGAACCCTTTTTACTCTTTGGACTATTGCCTTGCAATACTGGATGCTGAGAGCATCAATGGACTATATTTTTATCTCCTTACTTCTTTTCATTTATTCTAAAACAGGGCTGTCCAACTGGCAGTCCTGGGGCCGTACACGCCCCCCCAGCCCCTTTCCTGCGGCCCCCTCATATTTTTAATAAAAAATAAAAATAGGAAAATAAATTAAATAATAAAAATTAAAAAAATTACCCACTTCCGGGTTCCGGAGGAAGTCTCGCGAGACTACGCCAGCCACGCGGGATCTCGCGTTGAGAGCGAAATCCCGTGTACCTGGCGTAGTCTCGCGATGGTTAATGCAGTTGCCGAAATCTTGGGATTCATCGGCTATGCCAGGGCGAGGCTGTACAAGGCCAAGGCGAGGCCTGCGAGGAGCTCCTCCTGGGCCTGCGAGGAGCTCCGCCAGGGCCTGCTCCAGCTCCTGGCCACCCTGCTCGGCGCCAGCGAGGGCCCGGCCCTGGTTCCCTTCCTGCCCGGGGCCTCCACCGCCTTCCGCGCCGGCCTCCGGGACCCCTTCCCGCCCGCACAGAGGCAGGCCTGCGACGCCATCACCGCCTCCGCCCGCGCCTCCCACAGCCTCAGGGGTTGGGAGGGTTCCCCCAGGCAGGAAGCATTGATGTATGTATATCCCCTCCCTCCATCCATATCCCTTTCTGATATTATTATATTGTATTAATGTATTTATATTCTCTCCCTGAAGCCGGGGGAGGGGGCGGAGCCGGGGGTGGAGGCAGACCCTTTGACCCCCCAGGTAATCAGTGACTGGAATTCTGGCCACAGGTCCGGTAGAAGTTGGACAGCCCTGTTCTAAATAAAGCATTTAATCACGGCTGGTCTCAAGTGGTTTACTGAGGGATCCTTCAGGTCCAGGGTGCAACAGGTAAGCACACAATTCAAAAACCCAAAATCCAATAGGTAAAGTCCAAAAGCTTGATACTAGATTCTAAGACAGTCCAATGAAACTATAGAATCAATCCATGAAAACAAAGCCAAGGCAAAAACATGATCCATAGACTAGAGACAAGGGAAGCTTGATCGTGATGTCTTTTCTCAACGAAGCCTGGAAACTGAGTCATGAGCCCTCCTTACAATCTTAAGTAAGGAGAAATTAGTTTCACTTTGTATCTTTTTGCTGACGTCTACAGCTACGCCGGACACCCTGGGAAACTTGCCGTCTCTCCAAGATGTTTGCCTTGTGATCAAAAGGCATTTCTACCTCCCTCGCCTCCCTTTGGTCATTAACATTTTCATCCATTCTTTCTTTCTTTCTTTCTCACTTGTTAATCGCCCTCCATTAAAATGCTCCAGGCGATTTACATAAAACAATTGCATTAAAAATACACAATACCGAATAGACTGCATTAGACATTAAAAGCTCTGCTAAAAAGTCAGGTCTTGAGTGCCTGAGCAAGTCACGCCTGGCCCTCAAGTGGGGAGGCAAGGAGTTCCACAAGACAGGGGCGGAGATGGAGAAGGCCCTGCATCTTGTGCTCTCGAGGCGTACTTCCCTGGGGCCTGGAACATACAGTAAGTTTAGTTGGAGGAGTTGTGGCGACCACTGGCGGCGAAGAGGGGAGAGGCGGTCTCTGAAATGTGCTGGTCCCTGACCATAAAGCGCCTTAAAGGTCAGAACCAACAACTTAAACAGGGCCCGAAATTCCCTTGGAACAGAGTTGGAGTTATGTGGCATCTCAAAGGTGTTTTTGCAAGTGGCCTGGCAGCCGCATTCTGAATAATGCGGATCCTCCGAGTAGTCGACAGGGGAAGGCCAACATACAAGGCGTTACAATAATCCAGTCTAGATGTAACTGTCGCATGGATGATTGGAGTCAAGGCTTCCTCTGAAAGGTAAGGTGCCAGCTGTCTCGCCTGCCGGAGATGGAAAAAGGCATGCTTACTAACTAGCGATCTGGGCCTCCATAGTCAACTGTGAATCCAGGATGACACACAAGCTCTTAACAGTGGAAGATGGATGCAGGGGGGCACCATCAGTTGGGCAGGGAGGGTGCCACTCCAGGCGGGCGGCCAGGCCACAAAATCTCAGTCTTAGTAGGATTCACCTTCAACCCACTGGCACGCAGCCATCTCGATACAGCCTCAAGACACAAGGTGAAATTGTCTGGTATTGAGGTGACTCCAGGCTCCAGCCGTAAAACAGCTGGGTATAATCCGCATATTGGTGGCACTCCAGACCAAAGCTCCGCACGAGGCTGGCACGAGGCTGGCAAGAGGTCTCACGTAGACGTTGAAGAAGAGGGGAGAGAGAATTGCTCCCTGAGGCACTCCACATGAGAGGGCAGATCTGTCAGAGGTTCGAGCTAGGTACTCGACACATTGAGACCGGCCTCGAAGAAATGTGTCAAACCAACTGAGGACCCGACCACGAACTCCCGCCATGGCGAGTCGATGGATCAGCAGGTCATGGTCGACAGTGTTGAATGCAGCTGTAAGATCAAGGAGTATAGGAGTGCCGACCCGTCCCCCCCTCTATCAAGCTGACAACGAAGTGCATCAGTAATAGCCACCAGAACTGTCTCTGTCCCATGGGCTGGATGAGTGCCGGTTGCCTACCCTGGACGGCGAGCGACTCAGCCCGTCACCTTTGGTTAAGAGCTTGGGTGTTCAACTGGACTCCTCGCTGACCATGGAGGCCCAGGTCTCCATGGTCAGCAGGACGTCATTTGTTCACCTACGACAGGCTAGGCGACTGGCACCCTACCTGTCCAGGAACAACCTGGCCACGGTAATCCAAGCGACGGTCATCTCGAGGCTGGACTACTGTAACGCCCTCTACGTTGGCCTACCCCTGTCGACAATCTGGAAACTCAAGCTAGTGCAGAACGCCGCTGCTCGCTTGCTGGCGGGAACGCCAGTGAGGGAGCACATCACGCCCATCCTCCGGCAACTGCACTGGCTTCCTATTGAATACCGAATTGCCTTTAAGGTGTTGGTCTTGACCTTTAAGGCCTTACACGGCCTAGGGCCTGCGTATCTGAGGGACCGCCTTGCCCCATACCTTCCCCCGAGATCACTGCGTTCAGATGAACAGAATCTGTTATTGGTGCCATCAATCCGCTCCTGCCACCTGTCCGCAACTAGGCAGAGGGCCTTCTCTGTGGCAGCTCCGGTGCTATGGAACTCCCTCCCAGATAGCACCCGAGCCATCTCGGAGCTTGCCCCCTTTTGAAGGGCTTGTAAGACCGCCCTCTTTGGACTAGCCTTTAATTAGGCACATTGACCCATGATATGCACCTGTATGTCATTCCATACCCGTGATGTAACGTGCTTTTAATGTGTTTTTATGTTTTATTGTAGGGCTGCATGACTGAGACATGCTCCCTACCCATATTATTCTTATCCGCCCCGAGCCTGCAGGGAGGAGCGGAATATAAGATTGAACAATAAATAAATAAATAAAAGCCGGACTGAAAAGGATCCAGGCCAGCGGTATCATCCAGAAACTGTTGCGGTTGTCTCAGCGCAGCTCGCTCGATCAGCTGCATCACTATCTCTATCAAGCCCTTCTGTTTCCTTAACGAAGGAATTTTCATCTAACAGAGCCCTGGGGATCAAACTGTTCTCAGGAGTGGGGGCCTCACCTGGAGCTTCACTTTGCACATCAGCATTCTCAATGGCAATCCCATCATCCCCATCATGCACATGAACACCAGGCTGAAACACCACACTTACATCGCTTCAAAAACCGCTTCAAAAGTGAATTTAATCCAAATTCATGCCGATTTTACTATGATTTATTTATTTATTGTTTCAATTTATATACCGCCCTTTCCAAATTGGCTCAGGGTGGTTTACAAAATGCACAAGGTAGCATAGCACTAAAACGCTAAGAACATTAAAAAAAAAGCGTAAAATACAATGTTTCGGTCAGCATACAGATTGACATGGCTTAAAGATTAAATACGTGCCGGAAGAGAGCTGTTTTACACGCCTTCTGGAAGGCTGTTAGTTCGTTTATCGCCCGAACTTCCGCCGGGAAGGCAATCCACAGGCTCGGTGCGACGATGGAAAAGGCTCTCTGCCTAGTTGATGACAAGTGAAAGGACCTAATGGAAGGGACGTGTAACAGGTTTTGGTCCTCTGACCGAACGGATCTCTGGGGAGCATATGGGAGTAGATGGTCCCTCAAGTACACCGGCCCCAGACCATATAGGGCAGGGGTGCCCACACTTTTTCATCATGCGAGCTACTATATGAACAATCAAAATAAAAAGATCACCTGTTGTGCATGTGAGCGTGTGCGTGCACGCGTGCGCTCCTACTGTAGCCTTCTGTCCGCGCGGGACTTCTTTCTTGCCTGCCCACGAACTCGCTGCTGTGCGCACCCAGGAAGGGGATCCTCCTTGCTTGCGCTCACGCTCTCTCTTAATGTCTTCATTGCCTTCCTCCTTCCTGCTGCGTGCTTTCGCGAAGCAGGAAGTCCCCATCCCATCCTGCTTCTTGCATGCACAGCAGGCCCCTCCTATGCATGCAGAAAAGGAAAAGGAAGGGTGTCCTCCAAGCAGCGTCAAAATAGAGTTCAAGCGGTTAGCTGCAACACTAAAAGTCTTCAAAGTATAAGTTTCCAATAGTATCTTTATTTATCTTGTATAGTTCTTTGGCATGGAAAGCATATATCTGTTCCCAAATGGGGATGTGGAATAGAGGAAAACCTCTCGTCAAACAATTCAAAAAATTCTCAGAGTCCTTACATCCGAATTAAATCATAAGTAATTATCATCAAATATATGTCGGATTAAGAGACTTCTGGGGGTCGACGGACTAAATATCAAAGGCCTTGCCGTTTCGCCGGGGGAACCCCAGCTTCATCGGGACCCAAAATCATAATATTGTTTTGTATTCCACTTTTGGTCCGTGCATCTAAAACATAGAAATATATACAATAATCTCATTAGGTACATATAATCATAAGCCCACCCATTGAACAGGACAACCCTTTTTGGAAGGCTAACACATATATATCACATATTATATATGGAAATGATAATATGGTATGTAATATGTGATATATATGTGTTAGCCTTCCAAAAAGGGTTGTCCTGTTCAATGGGTGGGCTTATGATTATATGTACCTAATGAGATTATTGTATATATTTCTATGTTTTAGATGCACGGACCAAAAGTGGAATACAAAACAATATTATGATTTTGGGTCCCGATGAAGCTGGGGTTCCCCCGGCGAAACGGCAAGGCCTTTGATATTTAGTCCGTCGTCGACCAGAAGTCTTTAATCCGACATATATTTGATGATAATTACTTATGATTTAATTCGGATGTAAGGACTCTGAGAATTTTTTGAATTGTTTGACGAGAGGTTTTCCTCTATTCCACATCCCCATTTGGGAACAGATATATGCTTTCCATGCCAAAGAACTATACAAGATAAATAAAGATACTATTGGAAACTTATACTTTGAAGACTTTTAGTGTTGCAGCTAACCGCTTGAACTCTATTTTGACGCTGCCCTCCTACGCATGCAGCAGGAGGGTATTTATAGGCACACCCACCAGCGCTCCGGCCAGATATGGCTTTGGCGGCGGCTCGGAAGGTGCAGGGCTGGGAGGAGGGGCCACCTGGCTGCTGCCTGGGCTGGGAAACTCAACCGAGAGAGGGACCCACGTGAGGCTGGAGCCTCCCCACGGCAGCCTCCCCCTCCCTCCTCCCTCGAGGCTTCCTTACCTGGGCAGGAGAAGGAAGAGTGGAAGAGGTGCTTCCCAAAGTGAAAGATGCAGCGGGGGCGCCCTTCCTTCCTTCCTTTCGAGGGTGTCACTCAGAAAGGACGCCCAAGTGGATGGCTGGCAGGAAGGAGGACTCCTCCCACTGGTGGAAGTCCATGCCCATGGGAGAGAGAGAGAGAGAGGTGGCTCTTCCTAGCCGGCTCTGAAGAGCCACCCTCTCTCTCTCTCTCTCTCTCTCTCTCTCTCTCTCTCTCGTGGGCCCTCGCTGCCTTTCTTCTTCGAGGGCGAGGGAGGGCGAGGTGGAGAAAGGCGGCAAGGGCACAAGCAGCAGCAGCAGCAAGTGGAGTCTCCAACCCCGCAGCCCCCTCCTCCTCGGGTTCAGTCTCAGGAACATGGCGGAGGCCTCCCTCCTCGCCCCCAACCAAGGAAAGAAAGCAGCCCCACACAGCTCGCTCGCCTAGGTCTCAGCTTGGAATGGGAGTCCCTAGGGCAGCAGCAGGGTTTGCGGCGGGGCTTGCTTGGCTTTGCCCCACTTTGCCCGGCCTCCTTCGCCTCTTTCTCTCTCTCTCTCTCCCTCTCTCCTTCCAGCGCCCGCCTGCCTGCCAGCCAAAAGGACCCAAAAAAGTTATCCGGATTTCTTTCTTCTCTCCTTGGCTCTCTCTCTCTCACACACACACACATTCCCTCCATCCCTCCCACAGCCTCGCATCTTATCAGTGCGCGTGACTTTGCCTTGCTCCCCCCCCCCCCAGCAGCAACCAATGGGCGGTCATGTCACCACACCGTGCGTGGCAAGACGAGTGCCAGGGCCCGCCCACTAAAGCCTCATTTTGGTAAAAGAAGCCCCACGAAGGCCATCTGGCTGGTGAGGCCCAAATATCACCTGGAAGAGGGCTGAAGATCACCTAGGTGCTCCCGATCACCGTAATGAGCACCCCTGATATAGGGCCTTAAAGGTCAAGACCAACACTTTGAAGGTGATCCGGTACTCGATTGGCAACCAGTGCAGTTGCTGCAGAGTTGGAGTGATATGGCTCCTGGTCGGTACTCCTGCCAGGAGTCTAGCTGCTGTATTCTGTGCCAGTTTGAGTTTCCGGATAACTGCCAAAGGTAGACCCATGTAGAGGGTGTTACAGTAGTCTAGCCTCGAGATGACCGTTGCCTGGATCACCGTAGCTAGATCACTCCCGGTAAGGTATGGTGCCAGCCGCCTAGCCTGTCGCGGGTGGAAAAAGGTGGACCCACTGGGCCTCCATCGTCAGCAGTGGGTCTAATTGGACCCCTAGACTCTTTACTAAGGGCAATGGGCGTAATGCCTCACCATCCAGAGTAGGCAGCCGGTGCTCACACACCCCCCCCCCCCCCGGGCGACCCAGCCATAGGATCTCCATTTTCGATGGGTTCACTCTCAACCAGCTGGCACGTAGCCAAAAAGTCACAGCTTCAAGGCACAGCTGGTAATTATCGATGGGTCCGGCCGGCCATCCATCCTCAGCACCAGCTGGCATCAGCTGACAGTGGAGACCTGGGCCTCCATCGTCAGCAGTGAGTCTAGTCACAGACTCTTTACTAAGGGCGAGGCAGAGAGCTCACCCCCACTCCCGGGTGACCCAGCCATAGGATCTCCGTTTTCAATGGGTTCACCTTCAACCGGCTGGCATGTAGTAACCAGTCACGGCTTCAAGGCACAACTGGAAATTATCGGGTACCGAGTCCGGCCGGCCATCCATCCTCAGCACCAGCCGGGTGTCATCAGTGTACTGATGACACTCCAGACCAAAACTCCGCACCAGTTTGACAAGTGGTCGCATATAGACGTTAAATAATAATGAACCTAACCAGGCCTAGTATAGACATCACCATCTTCTTCCAATCCACACCCTGCATGTTCAGTTAAGTCTCGTGTACTACATTTCCCTAACAGCAATTATTGCTTTTTCCTAAATGGAACCAAATACTTCTACATGCCATTTCCAAAAGACACGTTGCCAATAAAGCATTTGAACCGCGATTGTCAGCAATCCGGCTAAAACCTCCAGAGAGAAAATTCCCAGCTGCAATCTATTTAGAAAAGTAAACAAGGTTTACTCAATAGGCTATAACGCTTGCCTTTAGATGGGAGAGAAGTTTATTATTATCCATTATCTTTTCTTCCCTTGCTTTTAGTCCCTGCTTCACGTGCCCCCTCCCACAGCGAGTGGATTTTCCAGCTGGGTAGGTGGGGAGAGAGAGTGTAACTTTACACCAGGCCTTTGTTTTGCTCAAGTTCAGCTCCTGTTTCGCTTGGCGGGTGAACAAAGGCACAGGAGAGATCTGCTAATTGGACACTTTTTGAACCAAGCCTTGCTTTCCGTTTCTCCCCCTCCAGCTGCACGACAAATGGGGGCCTCCTCCGATCTGTACTCCACGCTGCTCTCTGCCCCTTTCCCTTGCAAGCACGCATTAATAGCTAATGAGGGCCTTTCACTTGTGGTCCTGGGAGGCTTCTTAGGGGCCATTTGAAAAACCTCCAGCCAGACAAACATTTGTAATATGAAGCTGGGGTTTTGCCTTTCGTAGCGGCTCTGCCGCAAAATAAGCTACTTAAAGTGCCGCCTCGAGGCATAAGACCCCATCTGTTCTTGGAAGGTAGCCAGGGTCAGTATTTGGATGGGAGACCACCAACAAATACCAAGTGCTGTAACTTTAACGTATTCCAGAGGAAGGAACTAGTGAAACCTGTTAGTGTGTTAACTGTAAAATGTAACGCAGGAAGCTGATTGGTTGGGAGCTAGCTGAGCCAGGGAGTTTTGGCAACAGTTACATTTTTAGGCTTGAGCTTTGCACAGCTCACAGAGACAGACTTCTTGCTTCATGAGCTGCTGGAAGGAGAATTTTTCACATACACATGCCCGGATTACCCATAAGGCCAACGAGGCCATGGCCTAGGGGCGCAAGCCGAGGGGGACGCAGATCACGGACCAAAAAAAACCCTGGTCCGTGCCCCTTTTTCCCCCCTTTCTCATGCCCCTCCTTGCTCCTTCTCCCGGCAAAGTCTCTGCTCCGTCCCCTCTGGGAGCACACGCCAAGCGGACATCTCTCTCTCTCTCTCTCTCTCATACACACACACACACTCTCTCTCTCTCTCTCTCTCCTGAAATGGTTGGGGTTGCAGAAAAAATGGGCAAACCCCTAAATCACCCCCCAAAAGGCCTTAAGCCTCACTGCGCTGCTCCCTGCTAAGTTCCAACACTTCGAATGGGATCTTCTCTTGGCTCTGGGCCTGGCTCTGGCTCTCTCTCTCTTGTTCTCTCGGTGTCGTCCTGCTCTCAGCTCAGCCTTGTGGTGTCTCTGCTGCTCTCGCCTCTCTCCCATATGCATGCTCCGTGGTGGCCTGCCCTCATTGGCTGACCTGAGTGGAGCCCGCCATAGGGCAGGGGGCAGGCCAGGAAGAAGGTGGGTGCTGGCCTGGAGGCACAGCAAGGCACTGCCTGTGGCTGGGCAGGCGTGCCACTGCTGGGGCTGCTCTGCTGCCTGTTGTGCCTGCGAGTGAGTGTGAGGCGAGCGAGCGCAAGACTGTGGAGAAGCTGCTGGCAGTGCAGTGGCACTCACTGCTGGCCCCGCCTCGCCTCCTGCTGCCACCTGTCCTGTCCTGTCAATACGGGACAGGAGCTGAAAATATGGGACACGAAATTCAGAGCAAAAATATGGGACGTCCTGTATAATCCGGGACAGGTGGCAACCCTACCCACCCTGGACACTCCACAGATATATAAACCCCACTTGCCTAGTTTCCAACAAACTTCGCAAGCCTGCCTGCCATAACACATGTATGGCCATGTTCCAGAAGTGTTCTCTCCAAAACACCTGGAGAGCCAAAGTCAGGGGCGGATCTTAGTGGAGGAAAATTAAGCGGCTGCCTCAGGGCGCCACGTGGCCAAAGGGCACATCCAGGGCCAGGTGCCACGCCCCCAGGGGTGCCGGCAAGGTGGGAGGAAGGCTTGCGCAGGGCGAGAGAGGAGGAGGCAGAGGTGCACGCCTTTCCCTTCTCCCTGCCTTGCCCTGCGTGCATCTCATCCCTCACACTGCGCACCCTTCCCCCCCACCCGCCCCTGCCGAGGATGCCTTGCGCAGGGCGAGAGAGAAGGGGGCAGAGGTGCCCGGCTTTCCCGTCTCCCTTGCCCCCCGCACGTCTCCTCCCTCTGTTGCCGCTGCTGCCGCCGGTGCACGAGGGCGAGGGAGGAGGCCACGTGGGTGACCTTACCTGCAGGCCGGGAGCAAGACTGAGCGGCCAGACGAGCCTGCCAGCCAGAGGGCACCTAGCCCAACCCCCGGGCCCTTGCTCCCAAAATTAGCCTAGACCTGATACACACACACATATATACATACACACAAAAAGAGAATAGGAAGAGGGGAGGGAAAAGGGTGAGAAGGGAGGAAGGGGAAGGTAAGAAGGGGAAAGAGAATAGGAATAGAGCAGGGAAAATGGTGGGAAGGAATATTCCCTGGAGGGCCCAAATTTGTCCTAGTCCTCATTGTGTACTATTTGCCACCGTGCCGTGTTCCTAGTCCTCATTGTGTACTATTTGCCACCTTGTCGTGGTTCTAGTCCTCATTGTGTACTATTTGCCACCTTGCCGTGTTCCTAGTCCTCATTGTGTACTATTTGCTACCTTGTCGTGTTCCTAGTCCTCATTGTGTACTATTTGCTACCTTGTCGTGGTTCTAGTCCTCATTGTGTACTATTTGCCACCTTGCCGTGTTCCTAGTCCTCATTGTGTACTATTTGCCACCTTGCCGTGTTCCTAGTCCTCATTGTGTACTATTTGCCACCTTGTCGTGGTTCTAGTCCTCATTGTGTACTATTTGCCACCTTGCCGTGTTCCTAGTCCTTATTGTGTACTATTTGCCACCTTGACGTGTTCCTAGTCCTCATTGTGTACTATTTGCTACCTTGTCGTGTTCCTAGTCCTCAATGTGTACTATTTGTCACCTTGCCGTGTTCCTAGTCCTCATTGTGTACTATTTGCTACCTTGTCGTGGTTCTAGTCCTCATTGTGTACTATTTGCCACCGTGCCGTGTTCCTAGTCCTCATTGTGTACTATTTGCCACCTTGTCGTGTTTCTAGTCCTCATTGTGTACTATTTGCTACCTTGTTGTGTTCCTAGTCCTCATTGTGTACTATTTGTCACCTTGCCGTGTTCCTAGTCCTCATTGTGTACTATTTGCCACCTTGCCGTGTTCCTAGTCCTCATTGTGTACTATTTGCCACCTTGCCGTGTTCCTAGTCCTCATTGTGTACTATTTGCCACCTTGCCGTGTTCCTAGTCCTCATTGTGTACTATTTGCCACCTTGCCGTGTTCCTAGTCCTCATTGTGTACTATTTGCCACCTTGCTGTGTTCCTAGTCCTCATTGTGTACTATTTGCCACCTTGCCGTGTTCCTAGTCCTCATTGTGTACTATTTGCCACCTTGCCGTGTTCCTAGTCCTCATTGTGTACTATTTGCCACCTTGCCGTGTTCCTAGTCCTCATTGTGTACTATTTGCCACCTTGCCGTGTTCCTAGTCCTCATTGTGTACTATTTGCCACCTTGCCGTGTTCCTAGTCCTCATTGTGTACTATTTGCCACCTTGCCGTGTTCCTAGTCCTCATTGTGTACTATTTGCCACCTTGCCGTGTTCCTAGTCCTCATTGTGTACTATTTGCCACCTTGCCGTGTTCCTAGTCCTCATTGTGTACTATTTGCCACCTTGTCGTGTTTCTAGTCCTCATTGTGTACTATTTGCCACCTTGCCGTGTTCCTAGTCCTCATTGTGTACTATTTGCCACCTTGCCGTGTTCCTAGTCCTCATTGTGTACTATTTGCCACCTTGCCAATACTCCGGCCCTTGCAAATACCCCTGCCAGAGGAGAGGAGGAGGGGTGTTAATTTTAACCCCGCATCTTCCTCTCCCCTGGCAGCGATGCGCGTTTTTTCATCCAGGGAAGCAGGAGCGGAGGAGCACCCTCCTCCTGCTTCCCTGGATGGGGAAAACCCGGTTTATTGGCAAAGGGAGGAGGGAGGAGGGGAAGGGAATTGCTTCCCTCCTCCCTCCTGCCCTTGCCAATACTCCGGTTTATTGGCAAGGGCCGGAGGGAGGAGGGCAAGCTTCCCCTTCCTCCCTCCTGCCTTTGCTAATAAACCGGAGTATTGGCAAGGGCAGGAGGAAGGAGGGAAGCAATTCCCTTCCCCTCCTCCCCCCTGCCCTTGCCAATGCAAACCACTCCCCCCCCCTTGGGGCTGATTGGCTAAAGGGAAGCAGGTGAGAACATGCGTCTCCTAAGGGCAAAGAAGCCATACGATCTAATTACAATAATTAACAAAATAGGCGGACCCCAGGTTCGGTAAGGAAATTATACTTCCGGCTTGGAGCTTGTGGTTCAAAAAACAAATTAACTTTTTATATGAATTTAATACGATTTCAAACAATTTTTAAACTGCAGAAATCAACCCATATATATATATACAGTATGTGTGTGTGTGTGTGTGTGTGTGTGTGTGTGTGTGTGTATATATATATGTTGATTGGTTGGGGGGCGCCAAAATACTGTTCGCTTACCATTTAAAATTACCTAGGTCCGGCCCTGGCCAAAGTTTACCCATGTCTGCTTTACACCATTAAATAACCATTCCTGCTAATTATCTAAAGTGTGAAGTGTAACTTTGCAACATGTCATTTTGCATTTCATTTTTAGACTTTACTGCTGCTCATGACATCCTATTTTCAAGGTTTAGCCCATTGTTTTCCAAGGTGTTGTAAAGAGCCATTTGATTGACAATCCATGGAGAGCTTCCAGGAAAGAATGGGCGAAATATAATCCCAGTCCTTGGGTTAAAAAAATGCAGGCACTCCATATCAAATATCTTAAGAAGCATTGACCTACTACAAAGAGAAAGGTTGAAAAAGTAGTATCTGCAATAGGTAGAGCATCCCTATGTGAAGGGTCATCCAAAAGTTTCCCCAAATGTATGTCTGACCATATTCCAGCAATGATCTGTTTCTCCTGCCAATCTGAGCAAGTGGGAATAGTGCCGCAGCTGATGAAAAACAGCCAACCATGGAATGAAGTCCAGGTTTTCAAGCTTTTGCGCAGCAGTAACAACGTTGGGCACCACTGGGTTTGTGGAGGCGAAAGGGTCAGGAATGCACTTCAGGCTGTCCGTTTCTGGCTGCGTAAGTAGATTTTCCAGGCAAAGTTCACACCAGGGAGCTTGGCGTCATCCAAATTGAATTAAGAGGCAGAGGAAAGAGTAATTCCAGTGCTTTCTGGGAGGAAATGAAAACCCTATAGATGAGGTCTGCCAAAAAGTGTTATCTTCCAGCTAGGACTTTGGGACGGAAGAACAACAACCATGGGTCCCAACCATAACAAAGGACAGAACCACATGTGGAAAGTAATTTATTTATTTATTTATTTACTCGGCTTTTATGCCGCCACTCCCAAATAGGCTCGGGGCGGCTTACAGCCAGAAAGCAGAACAACATACAGTAGACAATTACACTTTAAAATGCAATATAAAATACAAGATAAAAATACACAATAAAACATCGTTAAAACACAGTTGGAGTAGTTACAGTGGTCGGGCAGCATTGGCATGGCTTGGGGGTCCCAGTGGGCCTATACCTGGAAAGCCAGCCAGAAGAGGTGGGTCTTACATGCCCGCCTAAACGGGAGTAAGTCAGGGATAGCCCGTGTAACTGCCGGGAGGGCATTCCACAATATCGGCGCTATGACCGAGAAGGCCCTTCGGCGAGTGGCAGTTCTTTTAGCCACTTTAACGGAGGGGACGGCTAGAAGGTTGGAATCCTCCGAACGAAGTGATCTCGTAGGGTAATATGGGGTGAGACGGTCCCTCAGATACGCTGGCCCCAGGCCGTGTAAGGCCTTAAAGGTAAGAACCAACACTTTGAAGGTGATCCGGTGCTCAATAGGCAGCCAGTGCAGATCCTGCAAAATGGGTGTTATATGGCATCCTGCTGGGGAGCCAGACAGGAGCGGGGCGGCAGTGTTCTGCACCAGCTTGAGCTTCCGGGTCACTGACAGAGGAAGGCCAACGTAAAGAGCATTGCAGTAGTCTAGCCTCGAGATGACCGTGGCTTGGATCACCGTGGCCAGGTCAGACCGGGACAGGTAGGGGGCCAGCCTCCTCGCCTGTCGGAGATGAAAGAAGGTGATCTTGCTGACCACAGAGACCTGGGTCTCCATGGTCAGCTGGGAGTCCAGGTGGACCCCCAGGCTCTTCACGGAAGACGATGGGCATAACACCGCACCGTCCAAGCTGGACATCCCCACCGCCCGGACGACCCGGCCACAAGATCTCCGTCTTCGCCGGATTCACCCTCAACCTACTGGCTCGCAGCCATCCAGTAACGGCTTCGAGGCAGCGCTGGAAATGATCGGGGACGGGGCCAGACCTGTCCTCCACCCTCAGAATGAGCTGGGTGTCATCAGCGTACTGATGACACTCAAGCCCATAACTCCGCACCAGCTGTGCAAGCGGCTGCATGTAGATGTTAAATAACAGAGGGGAGAGAATGGCCCCTTGCGGAACTCCACAAACTAATGGGGAGCCCTCGGAGACCACTCCACCCCTCCTCACATGCTGAGACCGCTGGTGGAGAAAGGAGGTCAGCCATTTAAGAGCTGTCCCCTTCACTCCAGCCATGGCCAGGCGGTGGATCAAAAGATTGTGGTCGACCGTGTCAAACGCTGCCGTGAGGTCCAATAACACGAGCAGCGCAGACCCGCCTTGGTCAAGCTGGCAGCTGAGTTGGTCTGTGATGGAGACCAGGACTGTCTCCGTCCCATGCCCCGAACGGAAGCCGGACTGGAAGGGGTCTAGCCATCCAAGAGAAATTACACTCCATAGGACCACTCAAACGAAGTCAATTAATAAATATTATCATTTTAATACCTCCCTTAAGAGTAATAAATACTGAGGAACCTAAAAAAACAACCCTTCTCTGTCTGTCTAAAGCTGTGGCTCCCAATCTGTGGTCCGTGGACCACCAGTGGTCCACAAGAACTAAAATATGGTCTGCGGCCTCACCGTTACTACATTGTTGCAATGAGCACCGGGAATGTGGCACAGCTGGCTGGGTGTCAGCTGCATAAGATCTCTACTGACCAGAAGGTCGTGAGTTTGAGGCCTGCCCAGGTCGAGGTGAGCTCTCGACCTATTGTGTAGCCTGTTGTCAACCTTTGCAACCTGAAAGACAGTTGCATCTGTCAAGTAGGAAATTAAGGTACCACTTAGTGGGGAGGCTAAATTTAACTAATTTACAAGGCCATAAAAAGATCTCCAGAAAACACGCTGAGGAATGAAGGAGTGAGACAGCTCCCCCTGGTGGCCAGATGTTAAATTGCCTCTGTCTGTCTTGTGTGTTTGTGAGTCTAAATGCAATGTGTACACTGTAATCTGCCCTGAGTCCCCTTCAGGGTGAGAAGGGCGGAATAGAAATGAAGTAAATAAATAAATAAATAAGAACGACTGGTCTTGCGAAACACTCTTATAGTGCCGAGGTTTATTAAATAAGGGTTTCTGTGGGTGAGCAGATGGTGACTACTGGATGTGGTCTATCCAATGCAATTTCCTGAATCAGCACTCCAAATAACCAAACCAAATATAAATTGACCAAAGACTCATTTGTAACCCTTTTGGTACTAATGTTGGAAGTGGTCCCTGGTCAAGTGACCCCTGGCCAAGTGATCCCTAGTCAAAAAAAAGGTTGGGAACCACTGCTTTAAAGACCTCTCCCAACCTGTTCTCCTTCTCAAAGGTAAATATTTGTTTGTTTCCTTTGAACACACTCCCACTTCCTGGGACAAAATCAACAAGGCTTTGAAGAAGTTGGTTGGCTGTTACATTAGCAGGTCCGCTGGCTAGCTGTGTTATATTTACAGTATCCTCTAAAGCAGTGTTTCCCAACCTTTTTTTTAGCCGCAGTCACACTTTTTACATTTGCAAAATCCTGGGGCACACCACCAACCAAAATGACACAAAATGACACTCTAATACAGTAATACATATAGTTAATATGTTTTAGAATGTATTTATACACTCAGTGTGAAACCTGGGCCTGTTTCGATGAACACGACATAGATATCCTGGCAGGAACGGCAGAAAGACACAAACTTCCCACACAGAACTCCCATAACCAAGAGAAAATACGATAAGAGTTTGGTGGGCATTGACCTTGGGTTTTGGAGTTGTAGTTCACCTATGTCCAGAGAGCACTGTGGACTCAAACAATGTTGGATCAGGACCAAACTTGGCATGAATACTCAATATGCACAAATGTGAGCACAGATGGAGTTTGGGGAAAATAGACCTTGATATTTGGGAGTTACAGTTTCTGGGATTTATAGTTAGCACACAATCAAAGAGCATCCTGAACTCTTGCAACAATGGAATTGAACCAAACTTGGCATATTGAACTCTCATTACCAACAGAAAGTACTGGAAGGGTTTGCTTGAGAATTGACCTTGAGTTTGGAAGTTGTAGTTCAGCTACACCCAGAGAGCACTGTGGACTCAAACAATGTCATGTTATGTTGTTGTTTGTTTTCTATCCAGAATCACAATGTTGGAAGGAGGCTCACCACTTTAAGGTCTCTAAAACAGGCATGGGAAAATTTTGGCCCTCTGGGTGCTTTGGACTTCAACTCCCACCATTCCTAATAGCCTGAGGCCCTTTCCTGCTTAAGTGGCTGATGGGGGGGGAGGAAAAGGGCCTGAGGCTGCTAGGAATGGTGGGAGTTGGAGTCCAAAACACCTGGAAGGTCCAAGTTTGCCCATGCCAGCTTTCGACAGAGACCTCTTCCTCCCCCTCCCCCTTCGTGCCCCTTTCTTCCCCGTCCTGCCGAACACTTACTTTTTCTTGCCACTTCTGCTGCCATTTTGATCCGAGGGGGCAGTGTGAGCATGTTCAGGAGGGGAGGGGGGAGGAAGACGTGGGGCAAGTCTGCGCAGTAGCATGAGCAAAGTGAGGCAAAGCGAGCAGAGAGAGAGGCTGGGAAGAAGGGAGCCCGAGTGGAGAAGAAAAAGTGTTTGGCAGGTGGAGGAAGAAAGGGTATTGGAGGTTCCAATTTCCCACAGCACACCTGATGATCGCTCACGGCACACTAGTGTGCCACGGCACACTGGTTGGGAAACACTGCCCTAGACCATATTATGAGAACTACCACTAGAAAATTCAGGGGGTGAAATATATCAGTTTCCAGGTGAGGTGAAAAGAGTTTGCTCAGCTGCACATTTTCCAGCTCTCTACTCTGTTCCCCTTTCTGGGATTCCCGGAGAGTGTTGCCTTGTCCCATCTTGCTCAGCTACATGTTCTGCCCAATCTTTTGGTTCTTCTTATCTGTGGACCAAAGACAACACGGTAAGGCTGATTTGATTACGAAGACTTGGCATGTTGGTTCCTGTAATGATGTCGATTATTTGTGTGTAAATGTTGTATAACATATGTTAAATGCAGGGGCGGTCTTTGCCATTACGCGGCCTACGCGGCCGCGTAGAGCGCCATCTTGGACGCTGCGGGGGTGGGGCGCCATTGTGAGGCGCTGCCCTGCGGCGCCGCGGTGGCGCCCGCCTTGCTGCTGCGCTGCGCGGTTTCGCGCATGCGCAGTGCCTACGGACCGCAAGAGAAGTCCGTAGGCACTGCGCATGCGCCACAGAAATCTCCATGCACTGCGCAGTGCCTACGGAGCTCTCTTGAGGGGGTAGGCACTGCGCATGCGCTGTCGCTGTCCCTACGGAGCTCTCTTGAGCTCCGTAGGCTGCAGCTGCAGCGTCCCTCCGCGCGCATGCGCGCAGGCCTACGGACCTCAAGAGAGCTCCGTAGGCACAGCGCATCTTGCGCGTCGCCCTCCGCGCGCATGCGCTGTCCCTATGGAGCTCTCTTGAGGTCCGTAGGCACTGCGCATGCGCAGCGGAGGGCGACGCTCAGCAGCGCTGTGCCTACGGAGCTCTCTTGAGGTCCGTAGGCACTGCGCATGCGCGCGGCGGGCGCGCGTGCGCTGTGCCTACGGACCTCAAGAGAGCTCCGTGAGGGATAGCGCACGTCTCCCCCCTCCGCAAGCATGCGCTGTCCCTACGGAGCTCCGTTGGCACAGCGCATGCGCGCGGGCGGGCGACGCAGCAGCAGCACGGACGGGCGTCGGCCTCTGCGGCGCATGCGCTGTGCCAACGGAGCTTCAGAGGCACAGCGCATGCGCCGCGGAGATAAGGCCTCTCCCAGCGCTTCCTGGTGCCCGCTGCCGGCCCCACGCACGGGCGTTGCAGAGGGCGGGCGCATGGGAGGACGCAAGGTAAGGCCCGGGGCCCAAAAGTTATGTTGGGGGGGGGGGCGCTGAAATAATTTTCGCCTACCATGCGAAATTATCTCAGACCGCCCCTGGTTAAATGTATGTGGTTTTGTGTAGTTCAAAGGAATATTCTATGAATTGTTGCTGTGGGTGAGACAGAAGGGAGACTTGGCAGAAGCTCTGAAGAGCTGTCGCCATAGCAACCAGGGCCAGAGCCTTTTAGAATGTTCAAGGTATGAATTTTACAGTTGGTGAAGAGCGGTTGGAAGCCAGCTGCCATGAGAGGGGGGAGGAGTTTGTTTTTAGTTAGTTGGTCTTAAGGACTGTAAGAGAACAGTTCAGTCTTTAGTTGGTCTTAAGGACTGTAAGAGAACAGTTCAGTCTTTAGTTGGTCTTAAGGTCTGCAAGAGAGCAGTCCAGTTTTATGGGTGTAGAGACCCTAGTTAAAGACGGAAGAGTCCAGGGGTTTATAGAGGGTTAGTGGGAACCCTATAGTATATCCCCATTGTGTTTTGTGTAACAGAATAAGTTTGTGCCTCTGAGGAAGTATAAAACCAATCAAGATTTGTACCCATTTGTGTCATAATAAATTATTTACATCTTAAAAGAAAAACACCTCTGTTAGTTCTTTTATTGGTGGTGGCCCTCAAGGTCAGTGGTCAGACAGACAAATGGTGGCAGTGTGGTCAAGTGGTTACTGAGAAATTTAAAGTCTCTGCAATTCAATGGTTAGTGGGGGAGATAGTCTACCCTGCCATAAGACAGAAGTTGCTGAGGTAACTTCGAGGCCCCCTTGCATTTAGGGTTAGTAGTTTGGAATCCGAAAGATTGTCCAGTCTGAGGCCGGTCAACAAGGGGTTGTCACAGTTCCCTTGAATGTCTTCTTGCAATAATGCTGTTTTTTGTTGTTGTTTCGGTGACTGGACCTAGCCCGGAGCTCTTGGGAAGAGAGCCACCACTTTCTCCTTGACCCAGATGCCCATTTCCCTCTGTATTTGCAGGTATTTTGGAGTAAACTGTGTTTCCGCATGGCCCCCAGTCTTTGGAAGGAGCCCTAAATGTTGACAGGTCTTCTGAAATGCTGGAGGCTGCATTCCTGTTGTTTGTCTTAAGAGTAGGTTGACTTGCTCAGCCTTCAGATGAAAGGAAACAACGCCAGAGAAGAGCCGACAAGAAAGGGAAGGAAGGAGGTAGGGGACCTGGGTTGGCATTCTGATTGCCTCCGCTTAAAAGGCAATGGCATGTCGCTCCTTTGAAAGAGCACATCCGAGAGGTCATCTAAAGGACAAAGTGACCTTTTAAAAGGCCTTTTTCAACTCTTGGCTTATGAAATTTCTAAGGAATGAAGCAAAAATTTGTGTTTTCGTTTGGACAATTCCAAAGGTTGCACTGTATCATAGATAAGTGGATAAGGCATTCGGTGGGAGGGATTGTAATGATCTTCGCTTTATAGCCGCAGAGATGAGCCAAAATATTGCAATTTCAGATTTGGACATCGAACCAAAGGCTTAATTTTAAGGGCCTGCAAAGAGTAATTGCGCTGATTCGATCAATTAAAGGACCCATTTGTTGCAGATTGAAAATGGATTTTTAATTGGCCGTTAATGAGGGCTGTCCCTGGTGCAATAGATTAAGTGCCGATGGCACTGTCATAATCAGGGACGCTCCTGCACAGCTTCGCCCAAAGCCTCATTTGGGGGACTATTTTTGAGGTGTTTAGTCGCACTCTCTAATGCAGTGTTTCTCAACCTTCCTAATGCTGCGACCCCTTAATACAGTTCCTCATGTTGTGGTGACCCCTAACCATAACATTATTTTCATTGCTACTTCATAACTGTATTTTTGTGGGGGGGGGGGGGGGTGAAATTTTCATTTGGAAGTTGTAGCTGCTGGGATTTATAGTTCACCTACAATCAAAGAGCATTCCGAACTCACTAACAATGGAATTGAACCAAACTTGGAACACAAAACTCCCATGACCAACAGCAAATACTGGAAGGGTTTGGTGGGCATTGACCTTGAGTTTGGGAGTTGTAGTTCACCTACATTCAGGGAGCACTATAGACTCAACAATGATGGATCTGGACCACACTTGGCATGAATTCTCAATATACCCAAATGTGAACACTGGTGGAGTTTGGGGATAATAGATCTTGACATTTGGGAGTTGTAGTTGCTGGGATTTATAGTTCATCTACAATGAAAGAGCCCCTTGCACCCTACCAATGATAGAATTGGGTCGCACTTCCTACACAGAACCCTCATGCCTTGAAGGAACTAGCTGGCGTGAACCTCCATCCCACCTCACACACTCTCCCTCACCCACACATGCACATCATGCTGCCATGCGCCAAGCACGCCTGCTCTCCCCTCCCCGCTTGGAGTCTCAGAATCAGCCCTCCCCTTGGCTGGGAGGCTGCCAATCACAGCAGAGGAGAGCTTTAGGTGGGAGAATTCGCAGTCTGTTTCCAAAAAGAAAGAGAAGGAAAAGCAGAGAGGTCTTCAACCTTCTCTGCCAAATGGCTTCCTAAGACCATCAGAAATACATGTTTTCTGATGGTCTTTGGCGACCCCTCTGAAACCCTCTCACGACCCCCCTGGGGGTCCCGACCCCCAGGTTGAGAAACCCTGCTCTAATGGATAATTAATGCACTCCACACTTACCTGAGAGTTGAGCCTAACGCATGAATATCCTGAAGGCCCCAGATCCCACCTGACCTCAGAAGTCAAGCAAGATTGGGCTTGCTTAATACTTGGATGTGGGGCTGCCAAGGAATACCAGGTGCGCTAATATTCAGAGAAAAGAATTGGCAAAACCACCTCTTGCCTAAAAAAACATATGACAGCGTATCTGGGACACTGAGCTGCAAAACTATCTAAATGCAGCCTCTATTCTTCCAATCTTCAAAGACAATGGAAGGGCGCTGCTTCCTGCAGAGTACTTAGGCAACCTAATTATCCCAAAACATAGGAAGGTGTTCTCTTTGGATAAATTCAATGTACTCCCTTCTGCTGTACTAGAGGGAAGACATAACAAAGTACCGTACAATGAACGCCCATGTCCCTGTGAGGCGGAGGCAGTGGAAACCGTGGAGCACGTTTTGTTGTACTGCTCTTTTTACCAAGACTTTCGTAAACATCTTATAAATCCAATTTTTGAAAGTTTCCCAGGGAGATCTGTACGGTTTTATATTGATTATCTTTTATCTGACCAACACCTCAAAATCACTGCGCAGCAGCAATAGCTTGTCGGTGCAAGATGCTGTCACAGTCTTAGAAAGTCGTGACATTTATTTTCGTTTTACCATTGCCATTTTAGCATCTAAACATTTAATACCATTTTAACTATCTTATTCAATACTGGGTTTTAACTTTGCTTGTTGACATTGTTTCTTAATACCCAAATGTATATGTGCCTATCCTGACGTTCGTACGTTTTTTGATGCTGGCCATTGACCGTAATAAATCTTGAATGTATGTATGTATTTATTTATTTGTTCAGTCTTATATTCCGCCCTTCCCTGCCGACTCGGGGCGTTTCACATACATCAGGGCTGTCCAACTTCTACCAGCCCAGGGGCCTGAATTCCGGTCACTGATGACCTGGGGGGCCGTAGGGTCTGCCCCTGCCCCTGCCCCTAGCTCCGCCCCGCCCTCGGCTCCGCCCTCCCCCCCGGCGCCCTCTCCCCTTATTTTAATTTAATATTAAATATATTTAATTCCATCCTCCCCTCTCCCCTTATTTTTATTTAATATTACATATATTTAATTCCATCCTCCCACCTTATTTTAATGTATCCCATCTCCCCTTATTTCATCTTTAAATATATTTAATTTTATATTTAATACATGAGGGGAGATGGGGGGAGGGAATGAGGAGCCCCCTGAGGAGCCACCTGCTTCGGCCTACCTTTTCCAAACGCGCAGGATCCAGGAGTACCCGGACGACGAGAGAGGCGATGACCGACTGAGTCGAAGAAGGTCCTAATCGCGTCTGTGGGCCTCAGCGATCCAGTAGTAGAGTAGCCGAAGAGTATCGCGAGAATACGCAATCCACGCGGGATTTCGCTGTCAACGCCGGCGTGATCTCGCATTGGCAGTGAAATCCCGTGTGGATTGCGTATTCTCACGATACTTGCTCCAAATCCGGAAGTAGGCATTTTTTTAAAAAAAATATTATTTATTTTATTTTTCAATTTTTATTTTTTATTAAAAAGCTTAGGGGGCCGTAGGGAAGGGGCTGGGGGCCGTATATGGCCCCCGGGCCGCCAGTTGGGCAGCCCTGGCATACATATTAAAATGCACAATAAAACAGTAGTACATCATAAAAACAGCGAAAAGTAAAAGTTGCAATTAATGCAACAACAGTAGTAGTACACAGTTACAGTATCCAGGAGCTTCAATCAAAGGCAAGCCTGAACAAAACAGGTTTGTGGTGACAGAGCACAGCCTGTTTAGTGAGTTCCAGGTCATCCAGTTTTCTGTGTGCCCGGGAGGGAGTTTCTCATCCAGTCTCAGCCACTGATTGAGGTTCTGGGTTTCAGCCCGCCACTTTTAGATTCCCACTTGCTGAGGCGTTCCTACGAGTGTCTCTGTAGATCTTAAGACATTGGCATGTTGGCTGATATCTAGCTAGAGCAGGGGTCAGGAACCTTTTTGACTCAGAGAGCCATGAAAGCAAAATATTTGAAAAATTATTTCAGTGAGAGCCATAGAATATATATGATGTATGTTAAGACTGTATCCAACTAAATGGGATCTATACGTACATACTATGAGAAAAGGACACTTCACGGGACACTTCAGACCTGGCTCTGCAAAAGGCATGCTCGGGACCAGGGGCGGTCCGACGTATACGCGAAGTAAGCGGCCGCTTAGGGTGCCAACTTCTGGGAAAGGCACCATCTTCTGGGAAGGGCGCTGCCACGCTGGCTGCGCTGCCGTAGCAAACCTCCCTGCTGCTGCGTCGGCTTCAGTGCCTGGCCTGCAGGAGCTTCTGGGCATGTGCGGAGATTTTCGTGCATGCGCAGTGGCTCCAGAGCTGAAGTTGAGCTCCGGAGCCACTACGCATGCCCAGAAGCTCCTGCAGGCGCTGAAGCCGAAGCCTGTAAACACATCACATCAGCACTCCGTCCGTATTCGGCATGCAGGTTAACCTCTCCCTTTGCCGTATTCGGCATGCAGGTTAACCTCTCCCTTTGCCTCCGCTCCCTGCGTGCCGAATACGGACAGAGTGCTGACGTGACGTGTTTACAGGCTTCTGCTTCAGCGCCTGCAGGAGCTTCTGGGCATGCGCAGAAGCTCCTGCAGTCGCAGAAGCCTGTAAACAAGTCACTTGACGCAATTGGGCAGGCAGGGGGCGGAGGCAAAGGGAGGGGGTGGAGACAAAGGAAAAGGGGGCAGAGACAAGGGGGTGCCAAAGTAATGTTCGCTTACCATATAAAATAACCTTAGACCGCCCCTGCTCGGGATTCTGGGAAGGAAGAGAAGATGGAAAAAAAGAAAGAAAGAAAGAAAGAAGAAAGGAAGGAGGGAGAAAGGAAGAACGAACTATGAAAAAGGAAGAAAAGAAAAGCAGGAGAGAGACAAGGAGGGGAAAAGAAAAAAGGAAATGGGAAGGGAGGAAAGGAAAAGGTGAGGAAAGGAAAGGAAAGGAAAGGGGTGAGGAAAAAGTAAAATAATGAAGGGGAAAGAAAAGAAAGAAGGGGAGAGAGAGGGAAGTGAAAAGGAAGGAAAAAGAAAGGAAGACTTGGGGGAAAAGAATAGAAGAGGAAGGAAGAGGGAGGGAGGGAGAATGGAGGAAAGAAGGAAGGGGAGAGAGGGAGGAAAAAGAAAGGAGAGAAGGAAAGAATGGAAGAGGGAGGAAGGAACGAAGAGGGAGGGAGGAAAGAAGGTAGGGAGAGGGAGGAAAAAGAAGGAAAGAAAAAGAGGGAAAAAGAAAAGAAGGAAGGGGAAGGAGGGCGCTGGGCCAAGGCGGACCCTGGTGTCGATGTCGGCGAGGCAGTCCCTCTGGAAGGCGTCGAAGAGGCAGCGGCTCTTGAGCTGCCCGACAATGAAGGCAATGAGCTGGGTGTACTCCGGGGGCAGCGAGGCCGGGTCTGTGGCACCAGGGCCAGGCCCACCTCCGCTGCCTCCTCCGAGGCCCGTAGTGGAGGACGAAGAGGAAGACGAGGATGAGGCGGCGGCGCCAGGCTCTGCCATGCCCGGCAAAGAGAGTGCACAGTCCCGAGAGCAGCGGGGGATGAGGAAGAGGCAGCAATGGTGGTGCAGAAGTGGCAGTCGCGGTGCATTTGCATCACTCCTCCCTGCTGCATGCTGGGAAACCGAGGCCCAGGCTACTCTGGAGAGCCAGATGCAATCATGAAAAGAGCCACATCTGGCTCCCGAGCCATAGGTTCCCTACCCCTGAGCTAGAGGATGGGATGGAAATGTCACTGCCTTGGTCCTTTCATTGCTGGCTGCTACTTCCTGGCGGATGTCAAGTGGTGCAATACCAGCTAAACAGTGTAATTTTTCCAGTGGTGTGGGGTGTAGACATCGTGTGATAATGCGGCATGTCTCATTAAGAGCCACATCCAGTGTATTGTTGAAGGCTTTCATGGTTGGAACCACTGGGTTGTTGTGATTCCGGGCTATATGGCCATGTTCCAGAAGCATTCTCTCCTGACCTTTCGCCTGCATCTATGGCAGGCATCCTCAGAGGTTGTGAGGATGCCTGCCGTAGCTTCAGGCAAAACGTCAGGAGAGAATGCTTCTGGAACATGGCCACACAGCCTGGAAAACACACAACAACCAGCCACATCCACTGTTTTAATGTGGTGAGATGTTTTCCACATCTGGGCACCCCCTGGCCAACATCTTTGTAGGCCTTCTCTTACCAGAAGCAACTTGCAGCATGCAGTATTGATGATGAATGTTGATAATAAATATTCAATACTACATTTTTATATTTACTATATATATTTGATTACTACCTTTCCTTTCCCTCCAAACCAGAACTCAAGCTGGTTCACCAGGTACAGAGAAAAACACAAAAGGCTGTAAAATTTAAACATGAGTAAACAGATTATAATATTAAAAGACACACTAATTAAAACCAGGCAATGAATCATTTTATTTATACCTCGCCTTTCCCCCAAGACTAGGACTCAGAGTGGCTTAGCGGCAAGAATTTAAATGCCTATCAATGGAGAAAAGCACCATGGCCTTTCCTGGATTGCCAACCCACCGCCAAAAGCCAATTTGGAGCTCTTCTCTCAGAAGGCAATCAAATGCCAAAGCAGACCTGATGGAAAAGGCCGCTGCCCCTCACCTTGGAAAAGCAATGCCACATTATTCTAATTAACATGTTTGGAAATAAGATTTCAAAATACGCTACAGAGCTCCCCAAATTAATTACCGTATTTTCTGGAGTATAAGGCTACTTTTTAACCCCAAAAAATCTTCTCAAAAGTCAGGGGTCGTCTTATAGATGGGAGTCGATTTATAAACCAGGTGCAGGCCTGGATTACCCATAAGGCCACCCTAGACCATGGCCTAGGGGCGCAAGCGAAGGGGTGCGCAGTTCACACAGACCAAAAAAAAAGTTGAAACAAAACCGCAACGTGTGGCATGGAAATGGCTCTCTCTCGGGGTAGGGTGGGGGGAGAGCGCTGCAAGGGGGCGGGGGAGGAGGGAATGGCGCGCCCCCCTCGCCATTGCCCCCGCCCACTTGTCAAGGAAGAAGAGCACAAGGAGGAGGAGGGAAGCCCCTGGGGCCGCTGCCGGGCATGCGCGGCACCCAGGAACATGGCGGAGGAGGCAGAGGCGCTTGCGCCCTCCTGCTGCACATGCCCGGCAGTGGCCCCGGGGTGGGGCTTCCCTCTGCCTCCTCTTCCTTGACTCAAGGAAGGCGGGCGCGCGGCACCGCGAGAAGGAGGTCGGTAGAGGTTGGTTTGGGGGTGTAATTCCAAAGTGTGGCCTAGAGTGCCAAAAGGGGTTAATCCGGGCCTGAGCGGGTGCTGAAACTTCCAATCCGGATTGGAGAATCTGTGGTTGCTGCATATGGTGGAGGGAGCTCGAAAAGGGCAGTGGCCGCGTCCCTGCCATATGTAGCAACTGTATGAAAGCATTAAGGGCAACGCTGTACGAGTACGGTAGAAGAAAATCTATTCATCAGGATTCGTGGACTTAATGCAATCCCGATGGTGAGGTGAAGGGGCGCCTCACTGGGAAGGTGTAAGTGAATGGTAGAGCAAGCGGCAGGCGTCCGGGGCACCTGGGGTATGGAAAAAAGAGAGAGAGAGTCAAAGGCTTCTCCTTTCATTTCTAACTCTGGAGATGGTGCTCATCTCCATTTCCAAGTCTATAGACACCACTTGGTCATGTGGCAGGCATGAGTGCATGGAGCACCTTTTTGCCTTTCCCCACCAAGGTGGTACCTATTGACCTACCATATTTTCTGGCATATAAGACTACTTTTTGACCCAAGAAAATCTTCTCAAAAGTCAGGGGTCATCTTATACGCAGGGGTCGTCTTATATGCGAGCATCTACTTATACACCGGGAGTCGTCTTATACAGCGGGTGCAGAAAATTCCAATCCGGATTGGAGAATCTGTGGTTGCCGCATATGGTGGTGGTGGGCGGGGGGCGTCCCTGCCGTATGCAGCAACTGTATGAAAGCATTAAGGGCAGCGCTGTACAAGTACGGTAGAACATAAGAACATAAGAACATAAGAAGAGCCATGCTGAATCGGACCTCAGCCCATCTAGTCCAGCATTCTGTATCACACAGTGGCCCACCAGTTGTACACGGGGATCTCGAGCAGAAGGGAGGGCAAAACCCTGACCTGCTCCCGACCCCCCACAACCAGTACCCAGGGAAATCCTGCCTACCTCAACCAACTCCGAGTTGGCACTTGAATGTCCTTTTCAGTAACTACCGATACACTTGGTATCCATGAATCTGTCTAATCCTGCCTTGAAGTTGTTCAGGCTGACAGCTGTCACGACCTCTTCTGGAAGTGAGTTCCATAACCCAATGACCCTCTGGGTGAAGAAATATTTCCCTTTATTAGTTCTAATTTTCCTACCTTGGAGCTTCAGGGAGTGCCCTCTAGTCCTAGTGTTTTGTGACAAAGAAAATAATTTTTCTTTATTCACCTTTTCTATCCCATGCATGATTTTATACACTTCGATCAAGTCACCTCTTAAACGCCGTCTTTCAAGGCTGAAAAGACCAAGGCGTTGCAACCTGATTTCATAAGGGAGCCGCTCCATCCCTTGGATCATTCTTGTTGCCCTTTTCTGTACCTTTTCCAGTTCCGTTATATCCTTCTTAAGGTGCGGAGACCAGAATTGTACACAGTACTCCAAATGTGGCCTTACCATAGATTTGTAGAGAGGTAATACAACATTTGCCGACCTATTTTCGATTCCCTTTCTGATCATGCCTAGCATAGAATTTGCTTTTTTCACTGCTGCTGCGCACTGGGTTGACATCTTCATTGAGCTGTCCACCAAAACCCCAAGATCCCTTTCCTGGTTTGTCTCGGAAAGCTTTGACCCCATCAATTTGTAGGTGTAGTTGGGGTTCTTTGCCCCGATGTGCATGACTTTACACTTGTTTAGGTTAAAATGCATTTGCCACTTTGTTGCCCATTCACTCAATTTCGAGAGATCTTTCTGGAGCTCTTTACAATCAGTTTCATTTTTAACTACCCTGAACAATTTAGTGTCGTCTGCAAACTTTGCTACCTCAGAATTCACTCCTACATCCAGATCATTAATGAATAAATTAAAAAGTAACGGACCCAAAACTGAACCTTGGGGTACGCCACTTCCCACCTCTTTCCACCCAGAGAAGTGTCCATTTATTACCACCCTTTGTTTCCTACAGTTTAGCCAGGTTCCAATCCAGGACAAGACCTGTCCCCTGATTCCATGGCTGAAGAGCTTATTTAGGAGCCTTTGGTGAGGACTTTGTCAAAAGGCTTTTGAAAGTCAAGGTAAACAATATCAATTGGGTCCCCTTTATCTATGTGTTTATTTACACCCTCAAAGAATTCTAACAAGTTAGTAAGACATGATTTGCCTTTGCAGAAACCATGTTGATTTTCTTTCAGCAATGCCTGTTCTTCTATGTGCCTAGTAATTTATCTTAAATAATGGTTTCCATCATTTTGCCTGGAACTGAGGTTAAACTGACTGGTCTATAATTTCCTGGATCACCTCTGGATCCTTTCTTGAAGATCGGTGTTACATTTGCCTCCCTCCAGTCCTCGGGTACAGTGCCTGATCTTAGAGAAAGGTTATATATCTTAGCTAGAAGTTCAGCAATTTCACACTTGAGTTCCTTAAGAACTCTGGGGTGGATGCCGTCTGGACCTGGTGATTTGTTGACATTTAGTTTAGTAAGGCATATGAGAACATCCTCCTTGTTTATCTCTATCTGTTTTAATTCTTTTAATTCCCTCCCTGAAAAAACTGACTCAGCTGAAGGCATATGTTGTCTGTCCTCCTGTGTGAAAACGGAGGCAAAGAAGTCATTTAGCCGCTCAGCAATCTCTTTGTCTTCGCTGATTTTCCCTTTCTGACCATTGTCGTCGAGTGGCCCAACTGCTTTTCTAGTTGGGTTCCTGCTTCTGATGTACTTAAAGAAGTTTTTGTTGTTTTTTTTAATATTCTTTGCTATGTGTGCCTCAAAATCTCTCTTGGCTTTCCTTTTCATCAGGATTCGTGGACTTAATGTGGTCCCAATGCTGAGGTGAAGGGCGCCTCTCCGGAAAGGTGTAAGTGAAGGGCGGAGCAAGTGGCAGGCGTCCGGGGCACCTGGGGTCTGGAAAAAAGAGATAGAGTGGCTCTGGACCTCTTTGACCTGCCTGGCCCGCCCTTGTATCCTATGACTGTACCTCCTCCTCTGCCTCTCACATCTCGCTCCCGAAGACGGCAGTGAAGCGGTGCAGGTGCGCAGGTGCGAGATCTGAGAGACAGAGAAGGAGGTACAGTAATAGGAAAATTACCATATTGAAATCAAATCTGGTGTTTTTATTTGGTGTGCGTTGGAAGAATGGTAGTCATATACGGCGAGTATATCCCAAACTATATTTTAACTGGAAAAGTTGGAGGTCGTCTTATACGCCCAGTCGTCTTATTCACTGGAAAATACGGTAATTAAGAGAAAGGAGAATGTATCATACATTGATTTGATCAACTTTAGAACCCTTGATTTTGAAAGGGATTCTGGATCGAATGTATTTTCAGAGCAGATTCTGCAAAGCTTACCATTAAATCAACAGTCTTCGACTTCCACACAAAGCTGTCTGCACGCGTGCCTGCAAGGAAAGGACGTTTTGTCATAAATAGCGCACGTGCATCCTAACAGCTAGAGATCGTAAGCACACTGGTGTGCTTCTCATTATCTGAGAGTTTCATTGTCTCTGTCATTTTGGATGCCAAGTGCACTCGAGAGAGGAGAGGTGATAACAAATAACGTTGCTACAAAAAAAGGTTTGGGGGCCGGGGGAGGACACAACCCAATTTCTCAGGAAGCTGAAAGTTCAGAAAAGGGTTACGACTGTGTCTCATTCACTGCGCTGAATATTTCACACTGCCTATGGAATATCGGTTGAGAATAATGAAACAAACCTGGTGATTCTGTGCCAAGTCATTGAACATTAACCTGTGCCTTCTCGGTGTTTGCTCCTGAGTTTTGGAACGCCCTCCTGACGGTTAATTTGCCCCCTCTCTGCTGTGGTTTTGCCACGAGACAAAGACTTTCCTGTTTAAATAGGCATTATTATTAGTAGTAGTAGTAGTAGTAGTATTTGAAACACAACAAGATTAGTGCACAGCAAACAAGATCACTCTGCTGGTTGTTGTATTGGATCACACGGCGGACACTTCCCAATGGTCTAGGACAGTGTTTCCCAACCAGTGTGCCATGGCACACTAGTGTGCTGTGAGCGATCATCAGGTGTGCCGTGGGAAATTGAAAGTTGTAGGTGAACTACAACTTCTAAACCCAAGGTCAATTCCCAAGCAAACCCTTTCAGTACTTTCTGTTGGTAATGAGAGTTCAATATGCCAAGTTTGGTTCAATTCCATTCTTGCAAGAGTTCAGGATGCTCTTTGATTGTGTGTTAAGTATAAATCCCAGAAACTGTAACTCCCAAATGTCAAGGTCTATTTTCCCCAAACTCCATCTGTATTCACATTTGGGCATATTGAGTATTCATGCCAAGTTTGGTCCTGATCCAACATTGTTTGAGTCCACAGTGCTCTCTGGATATAGGTGAACTACAACTCCAAAACCCAAGGTCAATGCCCACCAAACTCTTATAGCATTTTCTCTTGGTTATGGGAGTTCTGTGTGGGAAGTTTGTGTCTTTCTGCCATTCCTGCCAGGATATCTAGGTTGTGTTCATGGAAACAGGCCCAGGTTTCACATTGAGTGTATAAATGCATTTAAAAACATATTAACTGTATGTATGACTGTGTTAGAGTGTCATTTTGTGTCATTTTGGTCGGTGGTGTGCCCCAGGATTTTGTAAATGTAAAAAATGTGCCACGGCTCAAAAAAGGTTGAAAAACACTGGTCTAGGACTATGTGATGTATCGGCAAATAACGTGTGCAGATCCCAGTAGGGTGACCTTTTGCAGCTGATTGGTTTTTATAGGGTCAGGAGTTCTATTTCTACCAATTGGATGTGAACCAGAAAATCTTTCAAGGACAGGAGTCTCGAGGATCCATGTCATTAAGGGAGTCACAATCCAACTAAAGGTATAGATCAGTGGTCCCCAAACATTTTTGGCCTACCGCCCCCTTTCCAGAAAAAAAATACTCACCGCCCCCCTAGAAATTATTTTTTAATTTTTTAATAGCAATTAAACAGAAAGATATATGTATTAATGTTTCTACCTTTTTTTGTAAAATATAGTAAACAAAGTTGTAAATTAGAAACATTCGGGTTTGAAATTATGAAACTGTTTATTGAACTTTGAATAGAAAGGTAATACCAATGTTGCATACTTCTGGAAAATGGGAAGGGGGAGATGAAGTGCCCATTGGGTTCTCCATTATTGCTCCTGGCTCAGAAGAAGTGAGCTTTGTGCAGGAGGAGGGACCCTTCACCCAGGGGTGGTCCTACAGGTAGGCCAAGAACGCGGCCGCGTGGGGTGCCATCTGGCTAAGGGCGCATTCCCCTGCTTGCCAGACAGCGTCTGGTCTCCCTCCCTCTCCCTTTCTCCCTCTCCCGGAGCATGCGCACAACCACCGCCCCCCTCGCTGTCCCTGGGCTGTGCGCGCGGACGGCCGTCTCCACCAGAGCAGCCCCTCAGGCGGGAAGCCATCAGCCGGGCAAAGGCGCGAAGCCACTCGCTCAGACTGCGAGGCCCACGGCATGAGGGCAGCAAAGGCGGCTCCTTGCTCCTAGTCATAATAATGCGAGTCGCGGACCTGAGAGGCCCCGAGTTGCTGCTGCCGCCGCCGCTGCTGCCACCGCCTCCGCCATGTCTCCCCTGGCCTCGGCGGCCATCCTGGCCAGCAGCAGCAGCAAGAGAGGCAGCAGCACCTCGGTGCCTCAAGAGGAGGAAGCGGAGGCGGCGGAGGGCGCCCGCGAGGAGGTGAGGCCAGGCGGGGCTTGCCTCCCTTCCCTTCCCTTGGCTTGCTTTCTTTCCCTTCCTTGGCTCCCTCCGGGACCCCCTTCTCTCTTGGAAGAGCAGCAGCAAAGGGATGGATGGATGGGGCAGTGTGGATGCGGATTTCCTTCTCTCCCGCGTCAGTCCTGGGCGAGAGTCGTGTTTAATCCAGTTTGGATGCGGATGTCCTTCCCTTTGCTTCCCTCCCCCTTCTGGAACAAAACAACTACTTTCAAAGTAAAGACCACTCAATGAAACAGGAAATAACGCTTTAAAATAATTAACGAAGGATTCCGAAGTCTTGGAAGTTTTGAAAAGTTTTGAACTTCTTTTCTGTGAAAATCAAAATTGACGTTAGGTCCGAACCACCAGTGCCCCCTACATCCGAAATGAGTTTTGAACCCTTTTTTTAATCAAGCAGGCCTATTGAATGCAGTGTCCAGATGAGGCTTGACCAGTATAGAAATATGTCTTGACTTTAGCAGGCTTTAAAAGTCCACACCCGAGTCTTGAATTGTACCTACAGTTCTTAAAATCTTCTATTTCTTCCCCATTGACTTTGCTTCTGTGAAAGTAAAGTGTGGGTTTGATCTATTCCATAGCAACCCAGGCACAAAATACAAAGCTATTTCATTTGAGCTCTGACACAACATGGATGAAGGATAAACAATTATTGCACAATTGCAGAAGGAACTGTGCCATTGTTGTTTGGGAGCATGACTTGCTGAGTGGAGTTTGGGGTTTGGGGTTTTTTTGTCTTGGGATATTTATATCCTTCTTTAGATGTATGCCGGTGACCTATGTCATGCGTCCCCTTAAGTTAAGCAGCCCAGGCTTAGAATGATAGACAGTCTTACAAGGCTCTTCGGTCTGTGGCAGGTCAGCATGACCAGAGATAATTTCCCCTACAGTGGCTGCCTTGAAAAGAATCCGTCTCTCTACGATGTCCCATATTTCCAGAGGTAGTTCAAAGGCAGTAAAGAAAGAGGAAGACTATATTGCAAGCGGATGAATTGAGTCATGGAAGCCACTGACATTAATGACAAAGTGTCTTGGAGATCTTTCCATAAGGTCAACAAAAGTCGAGTTGGAGGGAATAAGCAGCAGCCACAACAAAAACCCAAAAATATACTGGGACAGATACCCAGTTAGTCATACTGCATACGCTCCAACATTTCTCAAATGAAACATGGAATAAGAAGGACACACAATATAGCCATTTGCTTTTGTCTTGTTTGAGCCACTAGGGAAGGGCACGATTCTCCCTCTCCTCTCTTCCCAATGAGTTTGAATTTCTGCTAGCTCCATCAGAGAAAATATGTATAAGATGTTTGATAGATCTATTATATAAATGGGTTCACGTCATGTGATGTATACCTCAAACAAAGAAACCATACAACGCAGAAACACAATACTTGCCAACAGAAATAGGCCTCAAGCAAGGTACGTTTGTAGCAAAGAAACTCCCCCCAGCTGCCAATAAGGGCGGATTTGCATAACTGCTGCACTGGCCAGCCAACATGAAAATTCCGATCCATAATAAACTGCCAAAACAGAATAAGGAAAAGGCCTGAGCCAATCCCCAACACAAACACCCAAATCACTTCCAACCGAAAATTTACACCCCAAAAAAACACAGACCACGCCCAAAATTGACAGTAAGGCTTCATTAACTTGATTTCCCTAACTAGCCCTCACTTACTGGGAAGCTGTTTACGCTCTAAATTAACAGTAAGACATCATTAACTTGATTTCCCTAACTAGCCCTCACTTACTGGGAAGCTGTTTACGCTCTGAATTGACAGTAAGACTTCATTAACTTGATTCTCCCGACTAGGCCTCAGCTCATTGGACATTGTGTACGGCCTGAATTGACAGTAAGGCTTCATTAACTTGCTGTTCCTAACTAGGCCTCAGCTCATGGGACATTGTGTATGGCCTGAATTTACAGTAACCTAACTTGGCACACAGAGCCCCGACCATGCATGATGAGACTTGAAGTACCACCATGGAAAATGGGATTTGTAGTACTTCAAAACCCATCATTCCCCACAGACCACTGTGGCCCAGAACCAAGACCAATAAAGACCCAACTTGGCACACCATGCCCCCCATGACCCACACTCCATCCAACTGCAGTTTAGAGGAGGGCACACCGTGGATGATTGAACTTTCTCGCATCTCCTAAAAAGGGCACAGCAACGCGTGCCGGGTACAGCTAGTGTTATATAATGCCAGAGACAATAACCAAAATGGATTAAACACAGCTAGGGGAATGCTGGTGGTGAAAGATGCAGAAAGACACTTTATTCCATGTTTGGTGAACCTGTAAGAAGGTACAAGAATTTTGGGAAAAGATTAATAATGTTTACAAATAAAGTTTTGATACCACTTTGATGGCCGAAAGCGAGGAGGAGCTGAGGAGCCTTCTTTAGATGTATGGGGCTACTGTGTTGTTTGGGAAGTGTATTGGGTGAAGGTACTGCTAATCCCATCATTTGTGGCCCATCCTGCCCTAAACCGCACCAGGTCGTGAAGTGGGCCATTGGGCCTCTGTGTGCCAGGTTTGGACTTGTTCTGCCATTGTTGGGGGCCGCAAGGTGTTTTGGACTTCAACTCCCACCATTCCTGACAGCCTGAGGCCCTTTTATTTTCCCTCTCTACCATCCAAGAATGTTGGAATGTTGACAGTGGCCAATCAGCAACTATATGCAAATTATTTATTTCAGGATTTTACCCCGCTCTTCTCAACCCCCGAGGGGGGACTCAGAGCGGCTTACAGTACGGCACAATTCGATGCCCACATCACAACAGCATAAAACCCCAAAACCCCACAACTATTAAAATACATTAAGATACATTAAAATACAGTTTCAACAGCATCATACACAGTCATTCCAAGTTAAAACAATATTCAATCCATAAAAACATTGACCCTCTTCATCCATTCCATTAAAATCCCCATCTAACATGCTGCCTAGTGCTGGTGTGCAAACGCCTGGTCCCAAAGCCAGGATTTTACTTTTTTCCTGAATGCCAGGAGGGATGAGGTGGACCGTACCTCAATAGGGAGCACATTCCACAGACGGGGAGCCACCACCGAGAAGGCCCTGTCCCTTGTCCCCACCAGCCACATTTGAGAAGTCGGTGGGAGCGAGAGCAGGGCCTCCCCGGATGATCTTAGATTGCGAGGTGGGACGTAGCGACTGATGCGTTCGGACAAGTAAGCTGGGCCAGAAACGTATAGAGCCAAATTGTATCACAGTGGCAACCAATCCCCTCTTTGCCTCCTTGGAATGTTGATGCAGGCCAATCAGTGACCATATGCAGATTTGCACTCAGTGGCATCCAATGATTACGTTGGAATGTCGAGGCTGGGAGACAATCAGAAAGCCGGCACATATCTGCATACCTGCATACAAACATTCACTTTTATTATATACTAGCTTGGGGACCCAGCGGTGCCCGAGTTATTTGAGAAAGGCATTTTGTGCCAAGGTTGGTCTTTGGTACTTCAAGTCCACCATCCTCCAAACTGCATTAGAAGATAGAGTGGGTCATGGGGGCTCTGTGTGCCAAGTATGGCCTTTATTGGTCTTTGTTGGGGGCTGCAGCGGTCTTGGGCAATGAGTAGAGGTAGTTGAAGTCCCATCATCCATGGTGTGCCCTCCTCTAAACTGTAGAAGGATGGAGACTGGGTCATGGGGGCACAGGGTGCCAAGTGTAGTCTTTGTGTAGTCTTTGTTCAGGGCTGCAGTGATCTGTGGGAAAGGAAGGCTTTGAAAGTACTACAAATCCCATAATCCATGGAGGTACCTCAAGTCTCACTCTTCTCCAAACAGCAGTAGAATTTAGAGTGGGTCATAGGGGCACTGTGCGTCAAGTTTGGTCTTGCATTGGGCCTCTGTGTGGCAAGTGTGATCCTGATCCGTCATTGGTGTGGGCCACTGTGCTCTAAGCAAGTGAGTTAAAGTACTGCAATTCCCGTCATCCATGGTGCATCCTACCTCAAACTGCACCAAGATGTAGAGTGCATCTTGGGGGGGGGGGGGTCTGTGGGCCAAGTTTGGTCTTGTTCTGTCATTGTTGTGGACCTAGGCTGGAAGATAAAGTTGAGGAAGCCTTACTGTCAAATCAGGTTGTGGTCTGGTTAGGATAATCAAGTAGACGAAGCCTTACTGTCAAATCAGGTTGTGGCCTAGTCTGGGAAATCAAGTAGAGGAAGCCTTACTGCCAAATAAGGCTGAGGCCTAGTTTGTTAAATCAGCTGAAGGAAGCCTTTTTTAAAGTGCACTCTCTGGCACCTTTGAGATTTTGGATGTTGGAGTCCATTATGCAAATTCTCCCTCAGTGGCAACCAATCTCCTCTGTCTGGTGCCGTAGAGTGTCGGAGTTCTGAGGCTGGCCAATCAGAGTCCTTTATACAAATAATCTGGTGTCTTAGAGTGTCGGTGTTCTGAGGCTGGCCAATCAGTGCCCTTTATGCAAATAATCCCACAGTGGCAACCAATCGAAACGCTGGCACATATTCTTCCCTTTGCACCACCGCACCACTGCAAACACTGACTTTTATTATTTACATAGATAGATGATAGATAGATAGATAGAGATTGTTATTATGGGGATCTTTCAAGAGGGCTTTAGTTGACTATTCCTGAGGTTGGACTAGATGGCTCATATGGTCTCTTTTGACTATGATCCCTTGATTCTGTGCGGATACTTTGTGTTACACTGGAAATAGCACCAAGCGAATGGGAAAGCGGCTCTTGAAATGTTATCTGAATCCAAACTCTGTCAGCCGGAGTTCCTGGCCTGATAATTCTGATGTAATAAAAACTCCATCAGCATTTCCATTATAAACTCTATTTTAATCCAACTGTAAAAATGTGCTCAAGGCTGAGATTTGCAATAAAAAAAACCAAAGCTGGGGAGCAATTTCCCTTTTCCAAACAAATAGTAAAAAAACAAAAAAAACCCTGCACATTTCAAAAATAAAATTGGCCATGTTTCACTTAGCTAAGAGCAACGAAAGCCTCACGGAAGTTTCTCCATGACATGGCTGTACGTGTGAGAAAGAAGAGGCATGTTTGCATACACTAATGAGATAATAATCCCATCCAACAACATGTTCTGTGCACACTGTAACATTTCATACATTTCACTTGTTGGAAAACACAATTCCTCCCGCCTTTGTTTGAAACTGTGTGTCAGCCAAGGATTGTCTTCCATTCCATGTGAATGGGTTGTGATGTTGCCAAAATCCTGTTATTGCCAAAATCCTTATGTAATCAGCGCTTGCCAATCTGTCCATGAGAAATTATATCCTTGGGTCAGATTCCATTTTAGTCATACACATTTGCTAAGTCTCATTGATTCCAGTGGCAGACTCTGGAATTGGCATGGAGGATCCCAATGGATACTTTCTCACCTCCCTTTTTCAGCTGTTTCCCTCCTCCCCTCTCAGTTTTTCCCTTTGTCCTCCTATTACGTTTAAAAATTCAAACTTTTTAAAATTAAAATTTATTTTTATATAATTTTATTGAGTTTAATTAATGGGATACACAGTAAAAATGGAGCAGGGCAGCCCACGAAGTCGATCGTGATCGACCAGTCGATCGTGGGTCCAAAGGAGGTCAATCACAGCCGGAGGTCCTCCAGGTCAGTCGTTCGTCTGACCGGGGCATTGGTTGGCAACCTGTGCTGGACGGGGTTACACTCCCCCTGAAGTCACAGGTCAGCAGTTTGGGGGTTCTCTTAGACTCAGCGCTGACGCTTGATGCTCAGGTGTCGGCGGTGGCTGGGAGAGCCTTTGCTCAGTTAAAACTTGTGCGCCGACTGCGACCATACCTGACTTGACTATGGTGATCCACGCCTTGGTTACCTCTAGACTGGATTACTACAATGCGCTGTATGTGGGGCTTCCCTTGAAGACGGCCCGGAAACTTCAGCTTGTCCAACGCTCGGCTGCCAGATTAATAACCGGGGCTGGTTACAGGGAGCGTTTGACCCCCCTGTTTAAAGAGCTCCACTGGCTGCCGTTTATTTTCCGGGCCCAATTCAAGGTGCAGGTGATCTATTATATAAAGGAGGTCCTGTCATCGAACGACTGACAGAGACAGAGAAACCATCCAAGGCAGAAACACCAAATTTGGCAACAGAAATAGGCCTCAGGCAAGGTAGGTTTTAAGTAAAGAAACCTTCCCCCCCAAAACCTAGAAGGCCCCCAAAACAACGATACAAAAAAACTACATTTCCCAGCATCCTCTGCGGCCGCCAGCAAAACCCATTGGCCAACATCAGTTACTATAGTAACGGTGGCCAAAGCCAGCCAAGGCTAGATTAGAATGCTGAGTGAATTCAGTTTAGTCAGTTGGAGTTTGAGGGTTAAACTGCCAAAGCCAAGATCTAGGATAGAGACAAATAGGGCACCAGGGACACAGGCACCACTGACAAACACATACCCCCAGAATAACACAAAAGTAATACCTACACACAACACAATTCACACATAACACAACCTTGCGTCTACTGCTCAACCCATTTGTATGCCATTCCTTCCTTCCACACAGGCATAAGCTGACCCAAAAGACAAGCCATGCCTCCTAAAAAGAACAGCATCAGACGACACACTCGCAACGCTACATACATCACACAAAAAAGGGCAGAACAAATGCCAGAACAGAAAGACACTGCACTACACTAGCTTTTGCCATCACCATAAACAAGGCTCAAGGACAAACACTACAAATCTGTGGCATAGACCTTGACACAGAATGCTTCTCCCACGGACAAATCTACGTAGCGTGCTCCAGAGTTGGGAAACATTGTATATCCACAAGCTCTGCAGAACGCCAGCAACACCACACACCGACAACTCCACAGGACTTCAACATCCCACCCACCAGAACAACCCACAACGACACAGCCATGACCCCACCAAGACCATAAGTAACATCAATTCCAACCCTTACATACTCAGACTTTCTCGCATCTCCTAAACAGGGCACAGCAACGCGTGCCGGGTACAGCTAGTTACCTATAAAGCCCTAAACGGTTTGGGACCCACCTACCTTTGCGACCGGCTCTCCCCCCATGAACCAGCTTGAGCTCTTCACTCTGCGGGGAAGGCCCTTCTTTCGCCTCCACCAGTTTCACAGACTCGGTTTGTGAATACTAGGGAGAAAGCTTTCTCCTCCGTGGCCCCCCGACTTTGGAATTCCCTTCCGGGAAAGATCAGGAATGCCCCATCACTAGAAGCCTTTAAGGTACAACTGAAAACCTGGTTTTTCCGCCTAGCCTTTGGAGACTAGATCCTTCAACGCCCGTCTTTTTGGATTTCCTTCCCTTTTCCGACTCCTCACGTTTTGGCCCTACTCCATTTATCTCCCCCAGTTTTTTAACATTCTATATGTACATGTGGCCTGCCCTCTCGTCTTCCTTTTCCCTCTGTTTTGACGCATTTTTATTGTGTTTTTGTTAGACGTATTCATTTCATTGTGTTTATTGTTTTTATTGTGTTTATTGTTCTGATGTCTGATTTTTGTGATTTGTGGTTTGGGCATGGCCACATGTAAGCCGCTCCGAGTCTCCTTTGGGGAGAGGGAACCGACTTATAAATAAAGTTTATTATTATTATTCTGCCATGCATGCACGCGCATCTTCCGCATGGCAGACTGTCCACAGTTGCTTCCAGACGAGAGAGAAGCAGGATGCTCTGCCAGCAAGAGAGAGGCAGGGTGAAGCAACTGTGGACGGTGCGTCACGCGGATGATGCGCGCGCAGAAGGTAGATCTTTTTGACTTAGTTGTTTTAAAAGTAGCTCGCATGCTGAAAAAGTGTGGGCACCCCTGATCGAGAGATAGTCAGTAGGGCTGGTCGATCCACAAAAAAAAAAAGGTTCAAAACTCGCTTCGGCTGTAGAGGGCGCTGGTGACTCAATTTTGGACTGATTTCCGAAATTTTCTTTGAAAAAACTTCAAAATTAACAAAATTTAGTAAGTTTCGGAAGTCCTTCCTTAATGGCAGACACGTTTAACCCACTTTGCAAGCCGCTTTCATCCATCCCGCATCAGCCTGATGCGGGATGGATGAAAGCGGCATGCGAAGTGGGTAAAGACGCCTCTTCCCCCACCTCCTTCTCGCTTCCAAGCAGGATAACATCCCTGCCTAGCAGATCTGGGGAAACCTGAGTTTCCCCCAGATCTGCTGGGGAGAGATGTTTTTCTGCGTCCTATCTGGGTGGCTGTTTACAGATCTGCTGGGGAGGGATGTAGCCCGCGTTAGTTCCCAGATGGCGTGGAGGAGTGGAGGCGATGCCCTACATCCCTCCTTGCCACCTGGGAACTAATGCGCGTTAGCTGTAACCCACATTAGTTCCCAGCTGGCAAGAAGGAGGGGGGAGTATCCCCTCCACTTCTCCTCGCCAGCTGGGAACTAACGCGGGTTAAAGATAACCCGTGTTAGTTCCCAGCTGACGAAGAGGTGGGGGAGCAACCCCTCCACTCCTCCTCGCCACCTGGGAACTAACGCAAGTTAAAGATAACCCATCTTAGTTCCCAGCTGGCGAGGAGGAGGGGGGAGCATCCCCTCCTCTCCTCCTCGCCACCTGGGAACTAAGGCGCCTTAAAGCTAACGCGCGTCAGTTCCCAGGTGACGGGGAGTTGGGGGGAGCATCCCCTCCACTCTTCCTCGCCAGGTGGGAACCAACACGCATTATCTTTAATGCTTGGAATCCCATGCCTTACCCCCGGATCTGAACGGGGCCGTTCTCAGGCAGCGGAAGGGAAAGCCAGGGAAGGGAGAACCCTTTCCGAAAATGGCGATTTCTGTACAAAAAATGGCTTTGATTTTGGTGATTCACTTCCGGGTTGCTTACAGCTGTTCAAATACATATCGTAAGTATTTTAGAAACAAATTTCTAACGACTTTCATAGGGAAACAAAAAACCTAACCAGGCCTAATAGTCAAGTACATCTAATACAGGTATGTCGTTCTTCTAAACCAGTGGTTCTCAGCCTGTGGTCTGTGGACCACCAGTGGTCCGCAAGAACTTAAATATGGTCCACGGCCTCACCATTACTACACCGTTGCAATGAGAGAGACTGGACTTGCAAAACCCTCTTATAGTGATGAGGCTTATTAAATATGGTTTTCTATAGGTGAGCAGATGGCTCATTTAAGGTCGCCGCGCTCAGGAAACAGGGACCTTCTCCGCATCCCAGGTGTGAGTGAGGCCCGCCTCGACACCACGAGACGGAGAGCTTTTTCCATCGCGGCCCCTGTCCTTTGGAACTTGATGCCGGCGGATCAGAGAGCTATCCGGGACATGCCCCAGTTCCTGACCGCACTGAAGACCTGGCTCTTCCGAAAGGCTTATGGCTAAGGACACCTCCCAGACTTAGCCTGAGCTACTGGAACTATTTTAATTAATCTTTTTATTCTTTTAGCTTTTAACTATTGAATTCTTTTATGTGTTTTTGTGTGTAAGTCGCCCGGAGCACTGACGTGGAGGGCGACTCATAAATAATAAAATCAATCAATCAATCAATCAACTACTGGATGGCATATGTTCTGTATCAGAAACGAGAGCTGATGCGGTTTGTCCAATGCAATTTTATGAATCAGCACCCCAAATAACCAAACCAAACCTAAAGTTGACCAAAAAAACTCATTTGTAACCCTTTTGGTACTAATGTTGGAGAGTGGCCCCTGGTCAAAGTGGTCCCTGGCCAAAAAAAGTTGTGAACCACTGGTTTAAAAGTAATTTGTTTTTACTCATCACACCACAGAAGCTTTGCTTCTCCTAATTTGTTATATTTTTTTCTGTGTGCGTGTCCCCCTCCCTTTTAAAATGCTGTGAACCGGGAATAACGATGCTGTACAAAGGTATCCTCCTGTCAAATTCTTTTGAAAACGAAAGGACTGAAGACTTCGGAGTAGTTCTTACAGAGGTCTTCTCTCGTCATGTAGTTAGAGACAAATGACGACAGCTCCCTTCATGACAAATCCCAGGGTCTGCAGGGACCGCCTACAGACATGCCCCCAAAGGAGACGTCACAGCACAGGGAACTAAATGCTTAATATTTTTGACGAACACAGATAAAAGCAGCAATTTATATTTAAATTCACATTATGAAACCTGTGTCCCAATGCCGTTTCTGACAACTTTTGCACAGGGTTTCCAACGGGTTGACGATGACATTTGATGGGACCCGTCAAGATCCGAATGTAAACAATCTCAGAAAGACACTATTACTTAATGTGATTCTAGTCTACTCCATCAGATGGAAATTACTTCAAATACTTCATCTAGGAAAGCTCCAACTTCTTCCCCTCCGTAAGTTAAGCACTTTAGCACTTTGACTACAACGCCTGATTAATAAAGAAGGCTCACCGTTAATGCATGGAAATTAGTTTCTGAAATCTATATAACTAAAAATGTAATATTAGTTTGTGGGGTTAACATAACTCAAAAAACCACTGGATGAATTGTCGCCAAATTTGGACACAATACACATATTTGGCCAATGAGTGACCATCACTCATAAAAACACTGAAAAACATAGCAAAAGAGACTTTAAAAGCCCAAAAATAAAAATACATTACAATGCACACACAAAACCATGTATAAAACATGGAGAAGGGCGTTCTCCATCATCGCCCCAGTTCTCTGGAACGCATTACCTCCAGAGGTTAGGGCCTTGCTCAATCTGTTGGCTTTCGGAAGGCCTGCAAATCGGTCCTATTCCGGCAGGCCTTTGAGCTGTAATATGCTATCTTCTGAGACTGTGTTTTCTTTTAGGAATCATTTATTCCGTGGTTTTAATGCTACTGTACATTGTGACTTTATTGTGGTGTTGATGTAAGCCATCCCGAGCCACTGGGAGTGACGGCTAATATGTCATATATATATATATGCAAACACACATATATACACACAAAACACATATACACTAATTGGGCCAAAGCAACACATGGTATGGTTGATACATAGATAGATAAATAGATAGATAGACTAACCACACCGCAACACATGGTAGGGTATGGTTAGTCTCTCTCTCTCTCTCTCTCTCTCTCTCTCTCTCTCTATATATATATATATATATATATATAAATGCTGTCATCGTCGTGGGAACCTTAAAAATAAAAAAAATACTGGGCCAATACCCACCAAATTTGGCATCAAAATGTCTCACAACGCAAGGTGTGACCAACAATAAAAATCCCCCCAAAGAACCCCTCAAAATCTATTAAATTAAGAAAATACAGATCCTCCATTGTCCCGCTCTGGCCCCGCCCCGTCTCCCTCGCCACACTCCCCCCTCCTTTGGCAAGGGAGGAGGATGTGGAGAAGGGGCAATAAGAGGCCCTGCCCCAGCTCCGGACCCACCCCCTAATCCAGCCCCATCCCCCTTCCCCACTCTGGCCTTGTCCCCTCTCCCTTGCCACACTCCCCCCTTCTTCCCTCTAGCATTCCTTCCTTCTTTCCCTTTGGCAAGGGAAGTAAAAAGGAAAGGAAAAGGAAAGGAAAGAGGTAAGGAAGGAAGGAAGGAGAACAGACAGGAAGGAAGGAGATAAGAAAGGAGAGGGGGGAAAAGGGAAGGAATGAAAGAGGGAAAGGGGGGAGGAAGGAAAGAGAGAAGGAGGGAGGGAAAGAGGGAAGGAAGGAAGGAAGGAAAGAGGTACCGAAGGAAGAAAGAAGAGAAAGTAGAAAGGAAAGAAAAAAGAAAGGCAGGAAAGAGGTAAAGAAGGAAGGAAGGAGAACGGACAGGAAGGAAAGAGATAAGGAAGGAGGGAAAAGGGGAATGAATGAAAGAGGGAAAGGGGGAGGAAGGAAAGAGAGAAGGAGGGAGGGAAAGAAGGAAGGAAGGAGGGAAGGAGGGAAGAGGTACCAAAGGAAGGAAGAAGAGAAAGTAGAAAGGAAAGAAAAAGAAAAGGCAGGAAAGAGGAAAACCAGGAAGGAAGAAGAAAAGGAAATAAAAAGTAAAAGGAAGGAACGAAACAGGGTGGGAAGAAAGGAGACAAAGGAAGAAGTAGAGAAAGAGAAAGGGAAGGAAGGAAAGAAAGAAGGATGAAACCAAAGAGCGAAAGAAGGAATAGTAAAAGAAAGACTTACAAAAAAATTTCCTAAAATTTCTAAAATGTAACGTAATTACTAACGAAATTTGTTAGTAGTTCGTATGCCAGAGCATGCGCATTCCAGATGGTTTTGGCCTACAACTCCCAGAAATCCTAACAGCTGGTACATTGGCTGGGATTTCTGGGAGTTGTAGGCCAAAACTTGAATAAACCACACTGAATTCTAGATGGGACTCTCCAAATAGGAAGGAGGGAGGGAAGGAGGGAGGGAGGGGGTATTCTATTCTTGGAAGCAGCAAAAAAGGAGGAGCCCCCTCGCTCCTTGCTGCCTCTCTCTCACCCCGATCCTGAGGGAGCGAGGGCCCAAGTTTGCCCAGGCTGAGAGGAAAAGGAAGAGGCCTGAGGCTGTGAGGAATGGTGGGAGTTGACGTCCAAAACACCTACCTGGAGGGCTGAAGTTGGCCCTGTGATGGGGCAAGGCAGAGCAACGGGGAAGAGAAGGGAGGGGGGGAGAAGCCAGCAGGAAAGAGGAGGGGGCAGAGAAGCATCTGAGAGAGCGCAGGGAGAGAGAGGAGGAGAAGCACGCGCATGTGTGTGTGAGAAGTTGGCCCCTGCGATGGGGCAAGGCAGAGCAACGGGGAAGAGAAGGGAGGGGGGCAAGAAGCGTGGAGGACTACACTTTCCAGAATGCATTGCCTAGCAGCAGCGTCACTTCCAGTTCCCCATAGAAATGCGGGAAAAAGAAGAAGCTGAATGAAGGCGGGAAGGAAATGAGGGGGAGAAGACAGGGAGAAGTGAGTACGTAGTACAATAATTAAGAATTTATTACGATCATAACGCAAATTGTTGGGCTCAAGGACCGTAAAAGGAAGTCTACTTCCTGGTTAGCTGCCGTGATGCGTATAAACTAGAAAGTCCCATTACATACGAATCACTTACGATTTATTTTGATTTTCATAACTTTTTTCTCATGCCTAGTATGCACCTCTCTTTCATAATAGTCCAGATATCTACCTCTATTTTGAAAATTCTTACTATAGGCCACAGCAACGCATGGCAGGGCACAGCTAGTATTTCATAAATCTAGGTATGACATGTGAACAAAGGGAGGGGAGAAGAGGAAGAACACGAGAGAAAGGGGGTGGAGAAAAGCTCTAGATCAGGCATGGGCCAACTTTGGCCCACCAGGTGTTTTAGACTTCAGCTTAAGTGGCTGAGGGGGGAAAAGAAGGGGCCCGAGGCTGTTAGAAATGGTGGGAGTTGGAGTCCAATACTCCCAGAAGGCCAAAGTTTGGCCATGCCGGCTGTAGGGACACCAAGAACATAAGCAGGTTCTAGATACTTCAGATTTTGGGTGCAAACATAGAAATGGGCAACTAAAAGCAAAGAAGATAGCAATCTCTTAATCCTTCTGTTGCCGAACAATTTAGGACAGCCTGGCCCTTAGGGGGCAGAGTCCCAGAAGTAACCCTAAAGCGAGGATTTCAGCAGAACCCCTGGTGAAGTTTTAAAAGCAAATAAAAATCCCTTTCCCAAATGATCTCACCAAAGAAGTCCGGAAGAAGCTTTTATTCTTGTCAGCTGAGAAGGATGACCACGGCAGTTTCCTTGCCACAAAGCAGTCATAAATTTACATTGAAACATATGCCATTTTTATACACTATACAGAACTGTCAAATTCAAACTTTCCTGCCCCTGCATGCTGTAGGCTTCATGATGATTGGTTGGAACCTTGGAAGCCAGCTGTAGCGGGAACCAATCGTGAAACAGCGCCTCTTTTGCCCTGGCGAATGGGAAGCGAGGGATAGGAATGTGTTCAAAACAAAGAGCAGCTGGAGTTCATGTCCATATGTAAATGAAGATCCGAGCCCCTGACCTTTCGAGCCAAAGGAATTCTTTTGTTCTTGGTGAAAAACAGTAATTGTCCTTAATGACCCTCCCTTGTTGACAAAGGGCCATGTGCAGATTCTATCCATGAGAAGTTTCAGCCTTCTGGATGGTAAATAAATGAAATAATTGTAGCCATGTGCTGGTTTCCGAGGCCAGTAGTGACAGCCAATTGTGAAATATGAAATATAGTTATGCCATGCGTTCTATAAATGCAGGATGAGACTAAACTCAGAGGGACCAGCGTTTATGGAACAAAAGGAGTCTTTCAAAAATGGGAAGAAGGGAAAGAAGAATTCTCCAAAACCAGAAAGAGTCCTCTGTCATGCAAATTGTTCCAATGATTGGATTAAGGGTGCAGCCAGGAATGTGGTCACCCTGATAATGTCGGTCTTCATGCATCCCCTGTGCACAAAGGGCCCACGGCTTCAGGCCTCCATTAGAAGGCCGCTTCGTTGATGGCGGGAACAAAGGCTTTTCAAGAACCAGCGGGTTTTGGCAATCAGCTGGTCCGTGGAAGAAATATTCTTTAAAGTTTAAAGAGTTGCATAGAGGCGAAGGGGTTCAGAGGAAGGAAACCAAGATAGTAGAAAGTTTTAGTATAAATTAGAGAAAAATATGAAATTGGAATGAAATCAAAATGGGACACTTTGTATCTTTGTGGAAAGGAAAAATGTTGCAATGTGGAGTGCTCCTAATCTAAGCTGCGCTACAAAGTTTCAGGTTAAGTGAGGCATGAAAACAGAGAGGTAGAAATAGCTGGAGGTCTCTGGATGCTAAATCCCAGCCCTTTATCTTTAAAGATGCCAGACCACATGTGCAGGAACGTTGGAACTCCCTGCTGCGGGTAAAACCAATTAAGATACAGATGGGCTCTTTCTGGGGCTCGCCTTCACTTCCAGAGAATTTATTTGTTCTGGGTGAGCTCTAGCAGAGCACTGCCCGATGACAAGCAGAGTTCCTACAAGACAATTTTTTTTCCTTGTACACGCTGGTGTCGGTGCTCCTTACTTATAATAGTCGTTGTATGCATGCTGCCTTTGCGATTCATTTTCACCTGCAACTCCACTGCCATCCCACCCTCCCTCCTCCTTCAGGAATACCTTGTTGATGCGACACATGCAGTGATAATAAGACACTGATGTGTTTATCATGCTGTAGCAAACAACTGCCCAGATATAACCCCAACCCCTTGCTTTAATTTTGAGCGACGTACAGCCATAGGTCTGACAGAAGCAGATCATTGACAAATGCAATTTTTATAATGATTTTGTGTGTGTGTGTTATTGAAGAATTTCATGGCCAGGAACAATGGGTTGCCTTGAGTTTTCCAGGCTGTCTGGCCATGTTCCAAAAGCATTCTCGCCTGGCATTTCGCCCACATCAATGGCAGCCATCCTCAGAGGTTGTGAGGTCTGTTGGAAACTAGGCAAGTGAGGTTTATATATCTGTGGAATGTGCAGAGTGGGAGAGAGAACTCTTATCTGCCTGAGGCCATGAGACCCACAAAGAAAATCCAGTGAATGCTGCGTTCGCAGCAGCCTTGCCCAGGCACGAGTCAAGGAAAAGGAAAGGCACTGCGGACTAACTCAACCAGAGAAGTCAGCCATAGCAGAGCACCTGATGAACCAACCTGGGCATGGCATATTATTGGAGAACACAGAAATGCTGGGCCTCTCTGACAACCGCTATGTCAGGCTACACTGGCAAACCATTGAAATCCACAAGCATGTGGATAATTTCAACAGAAAGAAGGAAACCATGAACATGAACAAAATCTGGCTACCAGTATTTTAAAAAACTCTAAAATCAGAACTGTAAATAAAGGTAAAAGGTAAAGGTTTTCCCCTGACATTAAGTCCGACTCTGGGAGTTGGTGCTCATCTCCAGTACTAAAACCAAAAACTAGCACAAAGCTCAATATATGAAAATATACTATACTAGCTGTACCCGGCACGCGTTGCTGTGCCCTATTTAGGAGATGTGAGAAAGTCTGAGTATGTAAGGATTGGAATTGATGTTAGTTATGGTCTTGGTGGGGTCATGGCTGTGTCGTTGTGGGTTGTTCTGGTGGGTGGGATGTTGAAGTCCTGTGGAGTTGTCGGTGTGTGGTGTTGCTGGCGTTCTGCATAGCTTGTGGATATACAATGTTTTTTGTCTTTCCGTCTGCTGTGTTGATGTAGAGGTTGATGCTTGTGTGGGTGGGGTACTTTGGAAGTGAGTGGAGGTACTTGAAATCCCATCATCCATGGTGTGCTCTCCTCTAAACTGCATTTTGATGGAGTGTGGGTCATGGGGGCACTGTGTGCCAAGTTAGGTCTTTATCGGTCTTGGTTCTGGGCCACAGTGGTCTGTGGGGAATGAAGGGTTTGAAAGTACTACAAATCCCATAATCCATGGAGCTACATCAAATCCCATCATCCATGGTCCACCCTCCTCCAAACTGTAGTAGAATGTAGCGTGGGTCATAGGGGCTCTGTGTGCCAAGGTAGGTTACTGTAAATTCAGGCCATATACAATGTCCCATGAGCTGAGGGCTAGTCGGGAAAATCAAGTTAATGAAGCCTTACTGTCAATTCAGAGCTTAAACAGCATCCCATTAAGTGAGGCCTAGTCAGGAAAATCAAGTTAATGAAGCCTTACTGTCAATTCAGGCCATACACAATGTCCCATGAGCTGAGGCCTAGTCGGGAAAATCAAGTTAATGAAGCCTTACTGTCAATTCAGAGCTTAAACAGCATCCCATTAAGTGAGGCCTAGTCAGGGAAATCAAGTTAATGAAGCCTTACTGTCAATTTTGGGCATGGTTTGTGATTTGTAGGGGTTTAAATTTTCTGTGGGAAGTGAATTTGGTGTTTGTGTTGGTGACTGCCTCAGGCCTTTGCCTTATCCTCCTCTGACAGTTTATTATGGGTCGGAATGTTCATGTTGGCTGGCCAATAGAGGCGTTATGCAAATACTCCCTCACTGGCAACCAATCATGTTGTCAGAATGTAGAGGCCGGGAGATTCGTTGGCGGCCGCGGAGGATGCTGGGAAATGTAGGTTTTTTGGTATTGTTTTGGGGGCCTTCTAGGTTTTGGGGGGAAAGTTTCTTTGCTAAAAACCTACCTTGCCTGAGGCCTATTTATGTTGCCAAGTTTGGTGTTGCCTTGTAAGGTTTCTCTGCCTAGGACGGTCGTTCCATGACGGGACCTCCTTTATATAATAGATATTATATATTGTGCATATAAACACCCTCTCCCCCAGATGCAGATCCTACATAGGCATAGTTTGCAAATACTGGCCTTTGGTCTCACATATTAGAGGTCTTGAGAATCCCCCCATGATCGCGTTCAAAAGCACTAAAAATCTTGGAGACATATTGACTCATTGCAATCATTTGATTCCACCTAGGAGTAATCTCTCCTCTGGCACAAGAAGTTGTGGAAATTGTTCCATATGTTCTAATATCTTGAGTGGGAACACGGTAAGGAGCCATTCCCTACAGAGGGACTTAACGTAAAATCCTTCGCCACTTGTTCTTCAGATTCCGTCGTGTACACTATCCATTACTCCTGCCCTCTGACCTAAATAGGTATGACGACGAGACAGGTGAAAACCAGATTTATTGAACACAAATGTAGGATTAATTCTGGAAGTGAAGATATTCCGTTTTACCAGCATTGTAAATGGTTAAATCATTCCGCAGTCTCTTTAAGACTTCAAGTACTAGAGAAGATCCGTATTACTCCCCACTCAAATATTAATCAGGTGCTACGCCGATTAGAATGTAAATGGATCTCAACCCTTGAAACTGAATGACCGAGAGGGTTAATTGAAGTAATGGGATTAAGTTCCTTATTAACTTAACTCCACCTGTTGCTTCATATATATGTGGGTTCTGTTTGTATGAACACTTACCTTTGGGTCACCTTTGGTATGTTATGCCATATATGTATTGGATTCTCTGTTTATAGGGGGTGTTTGTCACGTTGCTCCTACTTTTTATTATTTACTTACAGATGAGGATGTGATTATTACCGCTTAAGCCTTGAAAAAGTGCACCATTTCATTGTCTGGCGAAACGGATTATATTGGCCAATGGGAATCGTGTTATACTCACGCTGTTCCGTCGGCTTGTGGTTTCCTTTGGGATTTCTACCCATGTATTGAATTTACGCCTATGCCTCATCTGTCTTACTTCACAGACTTTGTATAGTTGATCTATCCTTTTGGAGTACTACACTTTACCTTCCCTCCTTGGAACCTCCCTAACCGATTCCGGTTTATTTGGATTACAAATTGGACGTTACTTTGCATCTGATCCTTTTCGAAAGACTGGACATTCCAGGTTTTGGACTTTAAGTTGATCGCTGTGGATCTTTATGAACTATTATTTCAACATCCATTTAATATTCCAACAAAACTGAATTATACTTCGGATTATATGACTCAAATTGTAACACCAAGGAGGTTTCCGTATGTCTGGTATTGTACTCCACATGTTTATATGCACGATATATAATATATAGTATATTTTCATATATTGAGCTTTGTGCTGGTTTTTGGTTGTTGTACCACCCTCGCTTGTTTACTTTGAGCATCTTCAGTACTAAGCCGGTGTTGTCCGTAGACACCTCCAAGATCATGTGGCTGGCATGACTGCATGGAGTGCCGTTATCTTCCTGCTGGAGCAGTACCTATCTCCCCCCACAAACCTTCATTCTTCGGGGGAGGCCCTCCTTTCGCCCCCTCCATTATCACAGACCCGACTTGTGAGGACGAGGGAGAGAGCCTTCTCCTCTGTGGCCCCCTGACTTTGGAACGCATTGCCTAGCAAGATTAGGTTACCCCCCACCCTGGAAACTTTCAAGATGAACCTCAAGACGTGGCTTTTCCGTTGCGCTTTTGGAGAATGATCTCACATGTCCCTTGTCTTTCTCCCCAAAAATGGGTGTCCTGACATTGCATTGTCTTAGAACCTCCCCTATAAATATATATGTTTTAATCTTATCTCATCCTTAGTTTTTTATCACTGTATTTTGCACATGTGGCCCGCTCCTTTTATTTTATCTGATTGTTTATTTTAATTGAAATGTTGTTTTATGTTTTTATGTTATTGGATCACTTTCAAGGTGATGGTGTTAACTTTCAAGGCCTTGCATGGTCTGGGGCCGTTGTATCTGAGGGACCGTCTCATCCCCTACCAACCCCAGAAGTCACTCCGTTCTGAACAACTGAATCTCCTTGAAGTGCCCAGCTTCAAATCCTTCCGTTTAACATCTACACGGCGCAGAGCCTTTTCTGTGGTAGCACCTTCGACCTGGAATACTCTTCCAAACGAAGTGCGAGCCTTACAAGACTTACCATCTTTTCGAAAGGACTGCAAGACCCACCTTTTCCGGTTAGCATTCGATTGTTGAGTATGCTATTACCCCTGCTGATTAATTTTAATGGTTTTGTTTTGTTCTCTGTTATGTTTTTATACGACTGTGAGCCGCTCCGAGCCCTCGGGGAGTGGCGGCGTACAAGTTAGAATAATAAAAAGAACTCCAGGAATCGCTGAGGAATGCGGAAGAACAACAAAGGGACGCTGGAAAACACTGAGAGATGAGGAGTGCATCAGCTCCCCCTGGTGGCCAGAAAGTTTGCCTCTGTTCGTCTATATATGTCTATATATGTCTATATATATATATGTTGCCTATATATGTTGAACTGCAGGGATTGTCTGCAAGTATGTGTACTGTAATCCGTTCTGAGTCCCCTTCGGGGTGAGATGAGCGGAATATAAATAAAGTAAATAAATAATAAATAAATTACAGTTTTAGGTAAATATTCAAAAACATTTAACCTGATGCCTCAATTACTGTAATATTATTGGTATCTATTTTTATTTTGAAATTTACCATTTGCTGCTACATTTCCCATCCTCGGGTTATATATGAGTCAATATGTTTCCCCAGTTTTTGTAGTAAAATTAGGTGCCTCAGCTTATATCAAGGTCGGCTTATACTCGAATATATACAGTACTTAGTTTCCAATATATCTCTCAAGCTGTGGGGATGCCTGCCATAGATGTGGACGAAATGTCTTATTACGAGTCAAGGCGTTTTCCCAGTTTTTGTAGTAAAATTAGGTGCCTTGGCTTATACTCAGATCGGCTTATGCTTGAGCATATACGGTAGTTAGTTTCCAATATTCCTCTCAAGCTGTGAGGATGCCTGCCATAGATGTGGACAAAATGTCTTATATACGAGTCAATACGTTTTCCTAGTTTTTGTAGTAAAATTAGGTGCCTTGGCTTATATTCAGATCGGCTTATACTTGAGTATATATGGTACTTAGTTTACAATATTCCTCTCAAACTGTGAGGATGCCTGTCATAGATGTGGGCGAAATGGCTTGTACTGTATACGAGTCAATACGTTTTCCAAGTTTTTGTAGTAAAATTAGGTGCCTCGGCTTATATTCAGATCGGCTTATACTCGAGTATATACGGTACTTAGTCTCCAATATACCTCTCAAGCTGTGAGGATGCCTGCCATAGATGTGGACGAAATGTCTTATATACGAGTCAATACGTTTTCCCAGTTTTTGTAGTAAAATTAGGTGCTTCGGCTTATATTCAGATCGGCTTATACTCGAGTATATATGGTAATTAGTCTCCAATATAGCTCTCAAGCTGTGAAGATGCCTGCCATAGATGTGGGCAAAATGGCTTATATAAGAGTCAATACATTTTCCTAGTTTTTGTAGTAAAATTAGGTGCCTCAGCTTATATTCAGGTCGGCTTATACTCGAGTACATACGGTACTTAGTTTCCAATATTCCTCTCAAGCTGTGAGGATGCCTGCCATAGATGTGGACGAAATGTCTTATATACGAGTCAATGTCAGATTATTGCATTTTGAATAGCAATTCATGAGTCAGCACAAGATATATTTTCGCAGTTTGAGATGACCTGCAGTGTGACATGTTTGACACCAGATGGCGCTGTCTCAAGACTGCTAAATGGAACCTTGAGGAATGTCAGTTACAAAGTGACAGTTGGGATTTAATATCTGTGAGGAAAGGATGTTTAGAAAGGTAGCTGTGATGGCTGTTGTTTTTCGATGTTTTGCCAGTTAATGTTAAATACAATTCAATACAAAGTTATATATTTATCTTGTGAATTGAATGAGAGTTTCATTATTCACTCGAACAGAGACTGAAGTTTTTGGGCCGATGGGGAATTAAACTTCTATATTTCTGTTGCCTATCCGCTGTGACATAAATACTCATCGCCGAAGAGTCAATACGTTTTCCCAGTTTTTGTAGTAAAATTAGGTGCCTCAGTTTATATTCAGATCGGCTTATACTCGAGTACATACAGTACTTAGTTTCCAATATAGCTCTCAAGCTGTGAGGATGCCTGCCATAGATGTGGGCGAAATGTCAGGAGATAATGCTTCTGGAACATGGCTATGCAGCCCGGAAAACTCACAGCAATTCACGAATATATTTTGCAAGGACTCTGCATCTGGTGGCATGTGCGCAGTCGGTTTTTTGTCCCTGGCCTTTTCCGAATCATAGGCCTTTTCCTGCTCTGATTTTAAAGCTGTGGCTGATCTTTCTAAGGTGGCGGCACAAGCCGGCAGATTGGCTTTTTTGGCTCCCTTGACTCCCCGGGAACAGAGAAGACTTTTTAATTAACAAATACTCCAGCCTCCCCTGCCCCTTTGGCCTTGCCTTCAAAGGCTGGCTCCCTTCACACTCGGAATGCAGATTCCACCACACGCCTGGGTGGAGAGGAGGAGGAGGAGGAAATACTCTTGACTTGCTTCTCTGGAAACGAGGAGAAGAGAAAGAAGAAGGGGGAAAAAAAGAAGGGGAGCAATTAAGAGTGTCGCGTCCCAGAGGTGGTCTCCGAAAGAAGCCTTTTACAGTGTGTGCCGTGTCAGTAATATCGAGTGATGGGGCAGCGAATGTATTAAGACAGGCTAATCCATAGGGAAGAGGCGAAGGGGGCGAAGGGGCGGGCTGGGTTAAAGAGAAAGCAGAAGTGGGAAAACAATTCTACATTTTAATAAGTAAATTATTCAGTCGGTGCAATTAGGGACAGAGGAAGGAACCGGGAACGGTCCCGCCTCTCGGAGAGAAGAAGCAGAACGCGCTGTTAATAAACTCTGATTGGAGAGGTCTGGGAGGTCAAACCAACCAGATAAAGAAAGGAAAACGTTATGTGAAAAGGAAGCAAGAGAGAGGGAGAGTGTGTGCACAAGGAGGTGTTAAAAATTGAGGGCGAACAATCGAGACCCCTCTGCATTCAAGTTGATCTGACTTGCAGCAGGGAGTTCCGCAGTTCCCAGACGTTCCAATTGAGCCAGGAATCGCTGGGAGTGCGGCTACAGCAGCAGTTCAACCAAAGGACCTTTTCCCCTTCACCTCTTTCCCCAACCCTAACATTGTAACAAACCCCCAATAAAGGAAAGCCCAGACTGCAACTTTTCCTCTCCATAGTGATACCTTGAGCCTTTACTGTCTCAAGCTCATCCTAAGCATGAACCTTTTATTTTCTGAACTGCAGAACACTATAGGCTCACCCGGGACACCCTTTTAGCGTCCCGGGGAGGCCGAAACTGTGTTCCCTTAAACCGCGGGATATGGAAACCCATCGGGCCCCTGTACCCACGATTCAATGAATCGCCTCCATTTTGGTGCCAAATTCTTCACAGGCTAATTCTAACACAAACTGCTATCTTACTTTTGCTCTTCGGGCCTCTGTGCCCCAGGAATAACCTGTTTATCTATTATATAAAGGAGGTCCCGTCATGGAACGACTGCCATAGACAGAGAAACCATCCAAGGCAGAAACACCAAATTTGGCAACAAAAATAGGCCTCAGGCAAGGTAGGTTTTAAGCAAAGAAACTCCCCCCCCCAAACCTAGAAGGCCCCCAAAACAACGATACAAAAAAAATACATTTCCCAGCGTCCTTTGAGGCCGCCAGCAAATCCATTGGCCGACATCGGCCCACACAAAATGCAGGGAGGCTGAGTTCCCAAAGTAACGGTGGGCTGAGCCAGTCAAGGCTAGGTTAGAATGCTAAGTTATTTGAATTTAGTCAGTTGGTGTTTGTGGGTTAAACATACCTCTGCTAAACAGAAACCTACACAGTACAACCAACTAACACAAGAGGACATAAAAACTCCCAGGAGGACATAACACTAACACAAATAGGGCACCAGGGACACAGGCACCACTGACAAACACATACCGCTGGAATAACACAAACTTGCAAAACCCACAAAAAAAATCCTGCAACACAAAAACCCACCCCAACCAAAATTCACAACAAACACCACTGGCAAAAGCCACACCCCCTCCACATCACCAACTATGTCACCACAACACACACAAAATAAACCCCACAAATACCTGACAACTTCCCCAACACAAAACCCAGGACTGCACTCACTACTCACCACCACACACACCTCCAAATACACACACGTCCCAGGCACAATACTCAAGCAATTCCTACCCACACAACACAACACAACTTCCTATCACAATCCATCCCCCCAACCTTACGGGACCCTGCACACACAACACCTACCACCACCACAAACAAAAACCAACTCCACCTATACTCCAACCACAACACAACACTACACTGATACTCTACAAACACACACAAACACCCAAAACACCCCACCCACACAAGCATTCCACAACATACTACCACCCACAATGCCACCACACACCCACTAACTCACCAAAAAAGTAATACCTACACACAACACAATATGCACATGACCCCACCAAGACTATAAGTAACATCAATTCCAACCCTTACATACTCAGACTTTCTCGCATCTCCTAAATAGGGCACAGCAACGCGTGCTGGGTACAGCTAGTTTATCATAAAGGAATACAGTTTGAGGGAGACCAGCTGATTGTCATCCATGGCTCCTTCTCCGCCACAACGATCCTGCCGCCATCTTGTGGAGACCCAGGAGCCTGTGACCAGGGGAACGTACTGGGGTCATCCCGTAGGACCCTGGGAAGCGAACAAGCCACCCTATATGCTTTCCTTCCCTATGTCCCTATACGAAATATAAAATATGAAATGTCACCTTTTCGTAACCCCAGCACGCCAAAACCCAGGAATTTCCTGGGCTAATCCCTAAACAAACGGACTAAACAATTAACCCTTTTGTATGGACAATAACAAAGAGCATTCCCCTCCATCCTCAGAATCAGGCTGATGTAGGAAAAATGCCCTTTGGTGCGCGCTATCAGATATCAGAGCATTGACCATCTGAGGGATGTGCCTCATGGAAAATCTGTCATTTCCTCACAAAGGTGTGAAAAATGACTCGCTTTTCGGCATATACTTTGGAAACACCGGTTTTCCCACTTGATTTCAAGAGTAATGGGCCAAAGGACTGTACTGATTTTCTCCCCATAGGAAGTCATCTTCTTTACGTGTCAGAAGCAACTTGAGAAACTGCAAGTCGCTTCTAGACCTGGGTAGGTTCGTCGGGATGCTCACAAAATCGGAATGAATTTGAGTTACATCCGCTTTTGATGCGATTTCGAGGCGATGTAAGCAACCCGGAGGTGAATTTGCCATTTTGAAGCCAGCACCGCCATTTTTTTGAAAGGAATCAGCGGATTTCCCTTCCCTGGCCTTCCCTTCCATGTGTGGCTCTCGCCCCAGTTCTATCGCGGAGGGAAGGACATCCGTGTCCAAACTGGGTGTTTTATCCAGTTTGGACGCAGATGTCTTTCCCTCCGCGTTAGGTCTCTGGTCACCTTTCAGCTTGTCAACATCTCCCTCCAATTGTGGTGCCCAGAATTGGACACGGTATTCCAGATGTGGTCTGACAAAAGAGGAATAGAGGGGTAGCATGACTTACCTGGATCTAGACACTAGACTTCTATTCATGCGGGCCAAAATCTCATTGGCTTTTTTTGCTGCTCCATGAGATTGTTGGCTCATGTTTAACATTGTCCTTCATTCTGTATCTTTGCATTTCATTCGGTTCTGTCTGTCTTTTGTCCTGTCTGTCCAAAATGGCATTGAATGTTTTCTGTGTATGTGTACTGTGATCCGCCCCGAGTTCCCTTGGGGAGATAGGGCAGAATATAAATAAAGTATTTATTATTGTTATTATTATTTGATATGCAACAAGACTAGTACACAGCAGACAAGATCACTCTGCTGGCTGTTGTATTGGATCACACGTCGAACACTTCCCAAGTGTCTAGGACTGTGTGATGTATCGGTGAATAATGTGTGCAGATCCAAGTAGGGTGGCCTTTTTGCAGCTGAAAGATGGTCATTTTGTCAGTGCTGCTTGTGTTTCGTCAGGAGTCATATACTGCATCCAGTGCGAGTGTGGTTACCAATATGTGGGTGTGACCTCCAGAATGTTGAAAACCCGGATTTTGGAGCACCAGTCTCGCGTCAGATGCGGATCTACAGACTCCGCTTTATATGCTCATTTTGCCAAAGTCAGGCATTCTCAGCAATCATTTAAAGTGATAGGCTTAGAAAAAGTCCCCCCTCCCCCACAGCAAATACCATCAGATACTCCTTAAAGCCGAAACAAAATGGATCATCCTACTCTCCAGTGAAACCCCGGGCGGGCTCAACGACACCCTGTCAGTCTCAGCCCTAATGACGTAATTATTCCCACCTTTATACTTTACTATTTAGCTTGATTGAGTTTTCATTGCCCTTGCTGATTCCAGCCCTAAAGGTTACCTTTTGTGATGTTCCTGTACTCCTGCCAATTGGTATGTATGTTGCAACTCACATGCGTTGCTGCCATTGTTTTTCGCCATGGTACTTATTGTTGGATATGTATTTGTGCAGATGGTCTTCTAGTCCCAAAAAGGAGTTTGATGTTATCCATGGCAGTATAATACCAAGGAGGAGTGTCCTGAGGAACTGGAACGCCCTGAGGAAGCGTCTATACAACGTAAAACGGCCTTTGTGTGGCGTCCTTGTACTCCGAGCTATTGGCGCTTTTCCAGGTCGACCCACGCAGTGACTGTTGCTACATTTTGCTCCTCGCCCGTTGACTATTGGATTACCGAGACTGTGAGTCGACCGGGCGCGCTCAATGAATTGTCTCACTGCCTTCAGATATTTAAGCCACTTTTTGGCTTACTCCTTTGAACTTTCCTACATGTGTTGAACTATGGAATATGTGAAATGTAATATTGTTGACTGATACTGTGCTCACTGTGTTGAACCTTGTATTGTGCTCATTGTGTAGAACTTCATATTGTGTAGAACTCTATATCCTTCCTTGGACTCTGCCGAGTTTTGAGGAAATCCCCCTTATACCGGATTATGTAATCCATTTCTGAGAGCTTGTCCCCACACTACTCTCTATTGTATCATTTGATACATTTTGGAATGAATAGAGCAATATATTTTGTTTAAGATACGACTGCATGCGATTTATTGATACAAAAAAATAGAAGCAGCTTTCCTGGGGATTCCCTCTTGAGTTAACATATCCGTGTAGCTCTGTCTTGTTTACACAATAAGCGTCCCCCTTTGTTTAGTTTTTTTGTGTTTAAGTGCTGGCCAAAGTCTTTAGGCGCTGCAACCAGCGTGCCAATCACCACTGGGACCACCTTTACAGGCTTGTGCCAGAGTCTTTGCAATTCGATCTTTAAATTCTTCTTGTTGTTGTTGTTCTTAAAGGGAACCCCTAAAACCTCGGCCCAGCAGAGCAGGCAATCAAAAGCAAAGTACAACCAGTCTCCTTTAGGTGAAGGAAAAAAAATTAATTATTGAGCGTGGCCATGCATAGACGGGTGCAGCCAAAGACAGCCAATGTCTTCAAACAAATGACTGCCCGTGCGCTACATTCTTCCTGTTATCTTTTATACATTTCTTTACTAGGCCTGGCATAACCTTTCTCCTCAGATCTCGTCATCCAATCACATTTTTTAAAACATGCTTTTCTCAGTATTTTCCCTCTTGACACTTAACCTAATAAGCCACTACATAGGCTCTCATATTGCGGCACCAGCATAGATAAACAATATATTATTTGTTCCTTGCAAGGAGAAATTGTCAGGTCACTGAAATTATAACATCCTGCGTTATCTGGAACACACAGTCTCCCCTTTGCCTTCGTTCCTCTTGTTCTCTTTTTGCAAAGAGGCACTTTCATTTCAAACTAATACTTCAGCATTTAGCACTATTTAAGCTTAGTAACCCCTTCAGTTATTGTTATTATTAACCCATTGCACCACTGGAAAAGGAAAGAGGGGATCTTTTTTCTTCCTCTTTTAAAAAATCTTGTAATTCTAGGGCAGTGTTTTTCAACCTTTTTTTTGAGCCGTGGCACATTTTTTACATTTACAAATCCTGGGGCACACCACCAACCAAAATGACACAAAATGACACTCTAACACAGTCATACATATAGTTAATATGTTTTTAAATGTATTTATACACTCAGTGTGAAACCTGGGCCTGTTTCGATGAACTCAACATAGATATCCTGGCAGGAATGGCAGAAAGACACGAACTTCCCACACAGAGCTCCCATAACCAAGAGAAAATACTATAAGAGTTTGGTGGGCATTGACCTTGAGTTTTGGAGTTCACCTATATCTAGAGCAGTGTTTCTCAACCAGTGTGCCGTGAGTGATCATCAGGTGTGCAGTGAGAAAAGCTCTCTGCCCCCCTTCCTTCCCCCCCCCCTCCTGCCGAACTCCTGTTGCTTGGGAGAGGAGGAGGAAGGGCCAAGTGGCGGCGAAGAAAAAGAAGAAGGGGCCGGGGCGCCGCCTCCTTCAGCCGTTTCCCCAGCCAGCCTCCAATCCGCCTTGACTCCCACCACGACTCTCACCACTCGCTTGCTGAAGCCGTGCGGAGGAGGAGCCCCGCCTACTGAAGCCCGTCCACCGCTCATGCTTCTCTTCTGTGGGAGAAGGGGGAGGGGGCGGGGCATGGTGCGGCCTGGCTCTGCCCCCCCCCCCAGCTTCAGCACTCCCACAGCTTCGCCAGTCCTGAGGGGGCAGTGCCAAGCCAGCATTGTGCTGGCTCTGCCACCGCTGGCTTGGCACTGCCCCCTCAAGGCTGGCAAAGCTGTGGGAGAACTGAAGCTGCGTGGAGGGGGCGGGGCATGGCGCAGCCTGGCTCCTCCCCCTCCTCCAGCTTCGGCACTCCCAGCAGCTGCTCCCAGCAGGTCACCATCCCCCAGCCGTTCTTTACTGTGTTAGAGTGTCATTTTGTGTCATTTTGGTTGGTGGTGTGCCCCCAGATTTTTTTAATGTAAAAAGTGTGCCGCGGCTCAAAAAACGTTGGGAAACACTGATCTAGAGAGCACTGTGGACTCAAACAATGTTGGATCAGGACCAAACTTGGCATGAATACTCAATATGCCCAAATGTGAACACAGATGGGGTTTGGGGAAAATAGATCTTGACATTTGGGAGTTACAGTTTCTGGGATTTATAGTTAACACACAATCAAAGAGCATCCTGAACTCTTGCAACAATGGATTGAACCAAACTTGGCATATTGAACTCTCATTACCAATAGAAAGTACTGAAAGGGTTTGCTTGGGAATTGACCTTGAGTTTGGAAGTTGTAGTTCACCTACACCCAGAGAGCACTGTGGACTCAAACAATGTTATGTTATGTTGTTTGTTTTCTATCCAGAATCACAATGTTGGAAGGAGGCTCATGCCAGCTTTCGACAGAGACCTCTTCCTCCCCCTTCACGCCTCTTCTTCCTCCTTCACGCCCTTTCTTCCCCCTCCTACTATACACTTACTTTTTCTTCTACACTGCCGCTTCTGCCGCCATTTTGATCCGAGGGGGCAGCCTGAGCGTGTTCAGGAGGGGAGGGGGGAGGGAGGAAGATGTGACCCGTGCAGGCGCTACTGCGCAAACTCGCCCCAGAGCAAAGCAAGGCAAAGCGAGCAGAGTGAGGCTGGGAAGAAGGGAGCCCGAGTGGAGAAGAAAAAGTGTTCGGCAGGAGGGGGAAGAAAGGGTATTGGAGGTTCCAATTTCCCACGGCACAGCTGATGATCGCTCATGGCACACTAGTGTGCCACGGCACATTGGTTGGGAAACACTGTTCTAGGGTGTTCCTTTTCCGGACAGGCCTCTGTGCACTAACACAATTCACAATGGCACCAGCTCTCCAAGAGCCTTGGCTTCTAGGCTCCTGATGAAAAAGTGAGAGAAGAGGAGATGTGTTGCCGCTCTGAATGTCTTCCGCCTTCCCACCTTTCTAAATACAACTCTAAAAAAATAGGCATCAAAAGCCCAAGATGGGTTGCCCCGGCCTCCCCTCCACTGTGATGATGTCCCTTCTTCCTTTTCCCAAAGCTTGTTAATTAAATCATTAAATTTTTATCTTTGCTTAGCCATGGGTAAAAATGTTTGAAACATTTCATTAGTAGGAGCTGCCGGAGATTCATGCAAATACAAGAAGAGTCTAAGGGACCAAAGGGAGAAACCGAAGGGGATTAGAAGTCAACACGCTTCTTCTCCAACTGTACTGATTGAGCAGGGACACTTGCTACATACTAACACTTTTCCAGCCACTTTTAGAACGTCCCAGTTTCTCTTCCCACTTTCCCCTTTTGTCCTCAACCTCCTTTGTTGTTGGACCATGTGTATCCCTATTTTCATCTCAAAAATGTTGTAGAATGTGCAAATATAGAATTGCAACCTCATCAGACAGGGCTGTTTTCAGCGGCATGTGGCGGCATGCCCGGATTACCCATAAGGCCAACGAGGCCATGGCCTAGGGGCGCAAGCCGAGGGGTTGGGGGGGGGGCGCAGATCACAGACCAAAAAAAACTGGTCCGCGCCCCTCTTTCCCCCTTTTTCATGCCCCTCCTCGCTCCTTCTCCCGACAAAGTCTCTGCTCCATCTCATGTGCTCTCTCTCTCTCTCATGCGCTCTCTCTCTCTCTCTCTCTTTCGCTCTATCTCTCGCGTGCACCTTTGGAGTGAATTTGCACCCGCTGCGCTCTCCCCAAGCCTCCCGACTCCCGAGGAGACCTTCAGACCACAGCGGAGCTTTCCAGCCGATGGGAATGCATGGGGACCTTGGAGGTGGCGGGATGGTGCCTACTCGCCTTTCTCTTCTGCTCCGGAGGCACCATGGCGAAAGCCAGCCAAGTGTGGGTCTGAGTGGTGTGTGTATGTGTGGGTGGGTGTAATTCCAAAGTGTGGCCTAGGGCAAAAAAAAGTGTTAATCCGGGCCTGTGTGGCGGTTCCTCTACAGTTTTGCAATGGAGCCCACTGGCTCCCATTTCGATGTAGAACTACTTTCGGTGAGGCTCCATTGCAAAACTGCAGAGGAACCAACATATGTGTTGCGAATCAGCCTGTGTTTGTGTTTCAGGATCATGATGCTTCTGATGAGGGCGTTGATATGGGAAATTATGAGGGAAATGATGGTGATGAGGCTGAGGTGCAAGATGGAGATGGTTTGGTCAATTATTTTCATGCAGACAATGATAGAGAGGCCTCAGTGCAAAGGACATTTTCTCATGAGAATATTCCTGCTAGGCAGAGAGATGATGGTTTACTCTGTGAGAGCTCAAGATTTGAGTTTGGACAACAATCTGGCACCTGGGAATTTTAATGAGCAGCCAGATAAGGAGTTGAAAAATAGGCGGCTGGAGTTTAGCCAGGATCGGCAGCAAACTCAAGGTTTACATCGCTCTGAGAGACTTCGTCAGATAAGAGCCAAGAGTGGGGGGAAACAAAACCAGTTTCTGGTTTTGGGATATGCTTCAAGGGAAAGCCTGTTAGATCAGACATCATTTGGAAATCAAGTTCATGTGCCATGGAAATCCTGTTCAAGGGGTCTTGTTCCTGTGGATATTTTTAGCCTTTTGGTATGGACTAGCATCACCTGGATTGTCTTTGTATCCTGTTGATTCCTATCTGGATTAATACTGCTATAGATTGATTTTATATATCTTGCGGACATTGCTTTTTGTTACTGCATTTTACTGACTTAATAATTTGGAACTTTCTTACAAGAATCTATTTCAACTGGCTATTTTAATGAGCTTCAATAAAGGACTGGATTTTTCACTCAACGTGTGATGTGCTTTAAGTCAGAGGGCTTTTCCTGTACTAGAGTGTAATAGTATGCTGCTGCGGCAGCAACACAGGAGGCTGATTTTGTCATTTGGGAGTAGCAGTTGCTGGGATTTATAGTTCACCTGTTGTGATTGAGCCTTCAGCTGCTACTAGTAGTAGTATTTGGGAAGATGCTGGGTCAATAGCATCAAGCAATAGTATGGAATGGGGTGAGGCTCTGGGTGATCAAGAGTCTGCAGCTGAAGCCCATCAGAGAAGATTGCTGGGATGGACAGTCTGGCCTACATATTAGTTAAAAATACAGACCAACTGAAATCACACGAGGAGTTGAAAGTAAAATTTAATAACCTAACATGGTTAAATTATCTGCAAATTAAGGATCTTTATAACCAAGATAAGGAAGTGGGATTTAACTTAATAGATAATAGTTGGGATAAGATCCTAACGACGGACAGAAAGGTAATAACAAAAATCTACAAAATACTCTTAGAAAGGGCCACAGAAATGGAAGAAGTAAAGGACTGCATGAATCAAATGGGCTGAAAATTTCAGAAGACCTGTACACCTAAGTGAGTGGGAACAGTTGTGGATCAAAAAATTAAAATATACGTATGCTTCGGACTTAAGGGAGAATTGGTTGAAAATGTTTCACAGGTGGTACATGACCCCAGTGAAACTGGCAAAAATGAATAAGGAGTTATCAAGTAAATGTTGGAAATGTAAAGATCAGGAAGGAAGTTTTTTTCATATGTGGTGGCATTGTAAAGCAGCCATATGATACCCTATTGATTCTCTATAGATTTTTATAAAATAAGTGATTTACACAATATTGCATCAATTCTTTATTAGCTCTCAAAGCGTGTTTACGGCATTGTAAAGCAGCCATGAAGTATTGGACAGAAATACACAAGGAAATACAGAAAATTCTAGAAATAAACTTTAAGAGAAAGCCGGGGTATTACATCTTGGGAATTACTGACTCAGATCTAATATTAGATGAGAATAAAGACAAACTGTTTGTATACATGACAACGGCAGCAAGAATGGTCTTTGCCAGGTGTTGGAAATTGGAAGGTACGCCGGAAATAGTAGATTGGAAAACCAAAGTAAGGGAAATTAAAGACATGGATAAATTAACCTTTTTACTGAAAAGGTACACGGGCAACCCAATCAAAGAAACACATTGGGAGCTTTTCCAAAAGTATGAAGATGAAATTTAAAAAAATAAAAAAATAAATGGGAGACAGTAATTTTTTATTTGTAAAAGAAAATACAAGTAAAGTAAGCTTGAAATGGAAGTCAGACACTTTTTTTTTTCATAAGGGGAGGAATTCTTTCTTTTTCTCTCCCCCCCCCGGGACATTGTTCTTCTTCTTTTTATTTTTCTCTTTCTCAATTAATTTTTTTTGCTGTTGTTCTTTTTGTTGTTGTTGTTTCCAACTTTCCTATCACCTTGATTGTTCCCCCTCTTTCCATGTATTAAATAAATTGTAAAACAATAAAAAAAATTATTCCCCCAAAAGAGTCTGCAGCTGGAAGGAAAAAGGGCTGCTAGTGATTCTAGTGTGGAACAGAGAAAAGGATCCGGCAGATACTTAGAGCATCTTGTGATTCAGACACTCTCCAAGATTTTTCTGGGGAAGAAGAAATGGGGTCAGAGGAAAGTGATATGAATTTAGACTCAACATTGGTTCAGGAAGTAAGGGATGTGTGTAACGAAGAGTCTAATTCTGACACCTTCTGTGGCTTTGACAGTGATTTATACTGGCTTTCTGGGGGTTCAGAAACAGATTGGGACACTTTGAGTATGCAACAGCGTTGGCAAGAGTGGAGGCAAGCACAGAACACAGCAGCTGTAGGAGATGCAGCAACTGGTGCTCATGATCAAGGAGAGTCTTCAGAAGGCAGTGATGTTTAGTGCTATATAAGAAATGGGTTTTTGGGGCTGCCTTTGCGGCGGTCAAAGAGTTGATGTCTGGTTCTTGTCTCTGACTCTCCTGTGTTCCTGATATCAAGTGCCTTGTTCCCGTTTCCTGATACTCGTGAGTTATGGGCTATTTCTCCACTTTGTTCTTGGGGTGAGCTGCTGTGGCAGCTCTAGCTGACGTTTGGGCAAAGCTGGGGGTTTTGGAATTCAATGTATGCTTTTCTGTTTAGTTACCTGCCGTGTGTCCCTGAGACGGGGCTTGGTCTCCGCTGCATTTATGTGAGTTCCTGCTTCAGAACCTGGTATTGTATGAATTGGATGGAAGGCTGGCATTGTGTTTTATGGGGGCTATGATTTGTGCTATTCGTGCATACTCAGCTCCTGATTGCCTTGGATGATCTCTTCCTTTTCGTCTGCCTTTCTCCTGCTTTGGATTTCTGGACCGGATTCATGACTACTCTTCTGGATTCTCTCTTCGGACTTCGCAGACTGACGTCTGGTGTTTGTTTTGGGCTGTTTTGTTGCTTTATTTTTTGGGACTCTTTCCTGGGATTTTTGAGGGTTTGGCTACTTTTTTGTTCGTCCTTTTCCCAGTTATTGTTCAATAAACCTTTTGTTATCCTCTTTTACTCCTGGGTCTGGCTTCCTTGGTCTCTGCATTACGATATCACCAACAATCAAAGGGCGCTTCCCCCCCACCCTCCTTGAAGAGATGCAAGCCTCCCTCCAGCCTCGCATGGTCTCCCTCACCCGCAGATGCACACCATACTGCCATGAGCCAAGCATGCCTGCTCTCCCCTTCCCGCTTGGAGTCTCAGAAACAGCCCTCCCCTTGGCTGAAATGCCAACTGAAAGGCCAACCAATCACAGCACCAAGAGTGCTTTTGGTGGAAGGATTCTTCATCTGTTTCCAAAAAGGAAGACAAGGACAGGCGAAGAGATCTTCAACCTTCTCTGCCAAGATAAAGGTAAAGGTTGTCCCTGACAATAAGTCCAGTCATGTCCGACTCTGGGGGTTGGTGCCCAGGGAAATCTGATCTGGCTACGGTCGACCACGCTCTGGTCACACCCGACTAGATTACTGCAATGCACTCTACGTGGGGCTGCCTTTGAAGACAGTTCGGAAATTGCAACTAGTCCAACGGGCGGCAGCAAGATTACTAACTGGAGCTACATACAGGGAGCATACCACCCCCTGTTGTGTCAGCTCCACTGGCTGCCGATCCACTTTCGAGCTCAATTCAAAGTGCTGGTTTTGACCTTTAAGGCTCTATACGGTTCTGGCCCAGCTTACTTGTCCGAACGCATCTGCCTCTACGTCCCACCTCGTAATTTAAGATCATCCGGGGAGGCCCTGCTCACGCTCCTGCGAACTTCTCAAATGCGGTTGGTGGGGACGAGAGAGAGGGCCTTCTCGGTGGTGGCTCCCCGTCTGTGGAACGCGCTTCCAAGTGACATACAATCGACCACATCCCTTCTGGCATTCAGAAAAACAGTAAAATCTTGGCTATGGGACCAGGCTTTTGCACATTAGTACAATGCAGCACTTTGGATTGGATTTGTAATGGCAAGTTGATGGATATGGCTCAATGCTCATGTTGTGGACGGAACACTGTTTTTTACTTAATGTGTATCACGTGTTAATGCTAACTGTATTTTAATGCTGAATGTTTATGGTTTTATATTGTATTTATATTGTGTATTGGCATCAAATTGCTGCCTTTTGTCAAGCCACTCTGAGTCCCCCCTCGGGGGGTCGAGAAGAGCGGGGTAGAAATGATGTAAATAATAAATAAAATCTCCATTTCTAAGCCGAAGATCAGGCATTGTCCATAGGCACCTCCAAGGTCATGTGGCTGGCATGACTGCATGGAGCGCCGTTACCTTCCCGCCGGAGCGGTGCTCATTGATCTACTCATATTTGCATGTTTTCAAACTGCTAGGTTGGCAGAAGCTGGGGCTGACAGCGGAAGCTCACGCTGCTCCCTGGATTCGAACCTGCAACCTTTCAGTCAACAAGCTCAGCGGTTCAACCCATTTTGCCACCGAGGGCTCCCGTTCTCTGCTAAAGGGATTCCTAAGACCATCAGAAATATATGGTTTTTGGTGACCCCTCTAAAACCCCCTCATGTTCCCCTTTCAGGGGCCGTGACCCCCAGGCTGAGAAACACTGATGTAAACTCTCCATGATCCTTTGTGGTCATGTTTTATTTCCCAAAGCAGCCCAGGCAAATTCCAAGTTTGACTGGAAGAAGATAAACATTTTGGCTCAAATTCAACCCCACGTTCCCACTCAGCTGCTTTTTGTCTAAATATTGGGAAAGCCGGGTAGGGGAAATCTCTTCTCTCTCTTTACTCCTGCATTTGAAATAATGGGAGAGGGCAAGTTTCTAAGCTTAAGGAGCAATCAGAACAGAACCCGCCTCTCTTTGTTCCTCTTAGATGTAATCTGATCAGGTTGCTTTGGGTTAAAACAATACATGGTGGAATTCAAGCCTGTTTCCTGCGGGCAGACACCCTTTTGAAAACACAACACACAGTTTGTTTCGACTACGCTGGTCTCATCTGGATCCTTCCAGGGACAGAAATGGATGGTTCTTCTCTTTTAGTAAAGAAGCTCAGAACCAGACTGGAACATCAAATATCTCTTTGCATTTTAACATTGATATGCCTTCAGTGCAAAGAGCAGCTTGGATAATTTTTGGAAATGCTGTCAATGAAGAGTGAGAATATAACCCTTTCCTTCCCTGATAAATATAGTGTTCCTTTCAGTGGAAAGTTTTCGTGGGCATGGTTTGCCTTTCAAAGCAATATATGGTTGTCAGATTTATTTATTTATTATTTGGACTTGTGCTCGGAGCGGCTTAGAAACACGTGAAAGCACAACAGAAGTAAAAACAACATATTATCTATATATAAAAAAAGAGAGTGGTCGTGCAACGGGGCAAATAGGCAGCAAAACTATAGGCCCCAGAACCACGAAAACAACAGAACACATTCCAACATAACACGAGGTACCTACAGGGCACAAATAACCCACCCTAGATACCTCGCAAGACCCCCAAAGATGACCCCCCAAAAACCGCCATTGAAACCTAGCATAGCGGCGCTTGCGGAATGCCAATGGCCTCCTTACCCCCCCAGGGGAGGGGAGGGGGAAAGGCCTGATTAACACTGGCAGCAGCACAATCTGACCACCCCACAACCCCAGCCCCTCGCCCTCACTCCTCGCTCACCGATTCCTCCCCCTTCTCCATGCCGGTGGGCATCTCCGATACAACGCGGTTGTGGAAGGGAGGGCTTCGCTACCACGACAGCGCCGCCGTGCCCACCTCTTCCGCCGACTCCTTGGCCTCCTTCGACACACACACAAAGAGAGACAGAGGGAGAGACACCGCGCGGCCCGGGTCCAGCAGCAGACGGAGAAGAAAAAAGTAACGAGTGGGTAAGGAAAGAATAGAAGGATGGAAGAGGAGAAGAAAGGAAGAAAAAAGGAAGTAAGGAGGGAAGGAGGAGAGAGAGAGAGAGAGAGAGAGAAAGGATAGATGGATGGATGGATGGAAGGAGTTGGAAGGAAAATAAACCAGAAAGGAAGGAAAAAGCCACAGCGAAGCGTGGCCGGGTCAGCTAGTACTAGAATAAAAGAAGATTTTCCAGCTTAGCAATCAAAGGCTAGCCAGAAAAGGTGGGTCTTGCAGGCCTTGCGGAAAGAGAGTAGGTCTTGCATGGCCCGCACATCACTTGGAAGGGTATTCCAGATTGACGGCGCTACTACAGAAAAGGCTCTGCGCTGGGTCGATGTGAGACGAATTGCTTTGAAGGTCGGCATTTCAAGGAGGTTCATTTGTTCGAAATGAAGTGACCTCTGGGGTTGATAGGGGAAGACGCGGTCCCTCAGATACAGCAGCCCCAGACCATGTAAGGTCTTGAAAGTTCACACCAACACCTTGAAGGTGATCCGGTGCTCGACCGGAAGCCAATGGAGCTGCTGGAGAATGGGTGTTATGTGACATCTCACTGGAGTCCCAGTGAGAAGTCGCGCAGCGGCGTTCTGGACGAGCTTAAGTTTCCGGATCACTGACAAGGGCAGGCCAATGTAAAGGGTGTTACAGTAGTCCAGTCTTGAGATGACCATGGCTTGGAGCACCATGGCCAGGTCGTCTCTGGATAGGTAGGGGGCCAGACGCCTAGCTTGCCGCAGGCGGAATAAAGCGGTTTTGCTGAAGGTGGAGACCTGAGCTTCCATCGACAGCAATGGGTCTAAGACGACCCCAAGGCTCTTTACTGAGGATGTCGGGCATAATGCCTCGCCATCCAAGCTAGGCAGTTGGACCTCCCCGCCCACTGGGCGGCCCAGCCACAGTATCTCCGTCTTTGCTGGATTCACCCTCAATCTACTGGCACGCAGCCAACCAGTAACGGCTTCAAGGCACTGTTGGAAACAAGATGGTACGGAGTCCGGCCGGCCTTCCATTTTCAGAACGAGCTGGGTGTCTTCAGCGTACTGATAACATTCCAGCCCAAAGCTTCGGACCAGACCAGCAAGTGGTCACATATAGATGTTAAATAATAAAGGGGAGAGAATGGCACCTTGAGGGACCCCACAAGTAAGTGGAGCCCTCTTGGAAACCATAACACCCCTTTCCACTCGCTGTCCTCGGTTGGGGACATTTCAAGGCTGTTCCCCTGACTCCAGCAATGCCAAGGCGGTGGGCCAAAAGGTTGTAGTCAACCGTATCAAAAGCTGCTGTGAGGTCCAATAACACAAGCAGCGCTGAACCGTCCTTGTCCAGTTGGCGACCAACACAGTCTCCGTCCAGTGCCCCAAGCGGAAGCCGGACTGGAAGGGATCTAACCCAGCTGTGTCCTCAAGGAACTGCTGCAGCTGCCTCACTACCGCCCTCTCAATCACCTTGCCCAGGAAGGGAAGGTTCGACACTGGGCAGTAATTGGAGGGAACCGATCGATCTAAATTTGGTTTCTTCAGTAGCGGGGAGACCACTGATTGAAATCTGGAGAGGGCTCCAATCACTTGAATGGATACATGGAAGAAGGAAATTCTGTGTGCCAATGGGAAAAAAGTGTGTGCCAAGAAGAGAAGACTTGGATCCCAAAAAGGGAGCAAAGTCTTACAAACTCCCCTCTCTTCTTGCTTTTCCTCCCTCAACAGCTATTTGCCTTTTAATAAAAAATATCAACAGCATATCTAAGGTTGCTACTTTTTATATAAGAAATAAGGAACATTTACCTAAAAATATAAGATATTTCACAAAAATAAGGGACAGTTCATTAAAAACCTGCCTAGTTCCCAACAGACCTCACAACCTCTGCCATAGATGTGGGCAAAACCTTAGGAGAGAATGCTTCTGGAACATGGCCATACAACCCAGAAAAGTCACAGCAACCCAGTGATTCTGGCAACGGAAACCTTGGGCAACACATACAATGGCAGTTGTCCAGGGCGTGCACTTCCTTGGCCCCGTCCCTTGATGACCCACATGGCCCCGCCCCCTTTTCATGTGTCAACAAGAGGGAATTTGGAGGGAATTTAAAGGCATACACATACATACATATATGCATACATATGCATACAAGTATGTATACAGAAACATACATATGTGTGTATATGCCTGTCCTGTCCTGTTAATACGGGACAGGAGCTGAAAATACAGGACATGAAATTCAGAGCAAAAATACGGGACATCCCATATAATATGGGACAGGTGGCAACCCTAAGCATATCTTAGCTTGGCAAAATTACTTTTCTAGAGTCCAACTTCACAGCCTCACAGCCTCACAGCCAAACATCTTGGTAACTCTGGGATTCTGGGAATTATAGTGCAAAAAAGTGTTTTTCCAAGTTGTGACTGAATAAGTACATTTATTCCAGCACACCTTTGAGAATTGACTTTTTAAGAGGAAACAAGGCTAGTATAGAGTGCTGGTTTTAATTAAATGCTACAAGAGAATTATGCACTAAATATCATTCATTCCAAGAAGAGTGTTATTGTTGTAGTAGAGCCTGAGGCTCTTGTTGCTCCTGGTAGTAGAGAGTTGGGTGGTGCTGATTCGTCAGCATCTAGCATTAGTATGGGTGGGGCTGATGATAGCTATTCTATGCCTCAGAGGGGAAGCAAAAGGCTTACTCATGAACAAAGTTCAGAGGAGATCTCTCAGTGCAAAAGAATAAGGCAAATACTTACAGAGCCTACTGATGAGGAGTCTTTTGAGGGCTTCCCTGGGGAGGATGGGAGTCAGAGTAAAGGGAGTACTTCAGATGAAGAGCCAGAGATGGACTGGGCCAGGGTGTGGAAGGTTCAGGCTGTGTGTAAGGAACACCTTTTTGGGGTTCTCTGATGACAACAAATGGCCCTCAGGCTATCCCGATGACTGCTGGGGAGACCTAAGTCTTGACTGGAGATGGAAAACTTGGAGAGGATCTGCAGCTGCTGAGACAACAGCAGCTGAGCCTGTTAATGACGAGGTGTTGGCAAGCTCGGGTGGGTCTGAGGTGGAAGACTAATAAAATGTGGGCTTTGGGACGCTTCACTTTGCAGCTGGCAAGGTGTTGTGTTTGGGACTTGTGCCTTGTATCCTGTATGGAGTAACTTTGCTGCTGCTTGTACCACGTTTGACAATGCCTGAAGCTCACCCCTTAGGACTGCTTATCCGTGACAACCCAGGACTGCATACTGATGCTGCGGTTGATCTTGTTTCTTTTGTGTTTTTCCTGTTGATTGCTGCTCACAAAGACTGTTTGTTTTATGCCGAAATAGGCTATTTTAGTTGAGCTATGTTAGTCTTAAGTGCTTTTCAAGCACGGTGATTTGTGGACAATTAACTCTTTTTCACACCTACTTGTTACTGGCTGTTTAATTGGTGTCTGGTTATGACAGTTGTACACTAAATGCACAGAATAGAGCTGATTGCTAGGTTGAAAAGCATCCATTGTTAGAAGGGTTTCACTGAAAGCATGCACTGAATGCACTGAATAGCTCTCACTGCTAGAAGACAGTAATGCACTAAATATAATTCATTCCTAAATGGATATCACATTGAATACACTCTATAGTACTACAGGCTGAATAGCATTCATGGCTAGAAGATTTTAATGCACCAAATAGCATTCCTTGCTACAAGAGTGTTTCAGGCTCAAAAGCATTCCTTGCTAGGAAAGTGTTATGCACTAAAAAGCATGCCCTGTTAGAAGAGAGTTAAATACTGACTAACATTCGTTGCTAGTAGAGAGACACTGAATAGCATTGATAATGCATTGCATTGCAATAAATACTATTCAAATCCTAGAAGACTGGTATGCGTTGAATGCAAACCCTATGTTGCACTCCAGAACAGGAAAAGTCCTCTGACTTAAAACACACCACACAATGAGTGAAAAATCCAATCCTTTTATTGAGGCTAAATAAAAACAGCCAGTAGAAATAAATGCTTATAAAAAGTAAGAAAGTTCCAAAAAGTATAAAGTCAGTAAAAATGCAGTAACATAAAGCAGTGTCCATAAAAGATATAAAAACCTTCCAAAGCAGTATTAATCCAAACAAGAATCACAGGATGCAAAGACAATTTAGGCAATGTTATTCAATATCCCCAAGGCAAGAAATCCACAGGAACAAGACCCCTTGAGCAGGCTAGAAATCCCTTAAAGTAACAGGCTTAGAGGGGGGTTTCCTTTCCTCCACACAGCAACCATCAACACATACTCCTTAAAGCAGAAACAAAATGGATCGTGCTCCTTTCCAGTAAGACCCCAGCCGGTCTCAACGACGCCCTCCCCATCTCAGCCTTAATGATGCAATGAACTCCACCTGGACTATTCACTATTTAGCTAGAGGAGATTCTCGTTGCCCTTGCTGATCCCAGCCCTAGAGGTTACCTTTTGTGATGTTCCTGCTTTCCTGCCAATTGGTATGTTTACTCATTCCTTTCCTGTATTGCTGCTTTTGTTACTGCCATGTATTTGTGAGCTTATTGTTGGGTATATATCTATACAGATGGTCCTCTAGTTCATATAAGGAGTCTTGATGTTATCTACGGCAGTACAATACACATGAGGAGCATCTAGAGGAACTGGAGCGCCCTGAGGAAACGTCTGTACGACGTGAAATGGCCCCCCATGGCGCCGTCGTATTTCGAGCCATTGGCGCCCTTCCAGCTCAACTGACACAGCGACTGCTGCTTCTATCGCTCCACACCCGCTCATGCTTGATACTCGGAGACTGTGAGTCTATCTGGGCACACTTTAAGAACTGCTTCACTGCCTTCAGCCAGTCAAGCCACAATGTGGATGACTCCTTTGTACCTTTTAAATTGTGTTGTACCATGGCATTTTGTCTCGTTGATCAAATTCATTGTGTAGAACTCTTTGTGTAGAACTCATGCTTTATGTGTTGAACTAGATACTGTGTAGAACGTTATATAGCATATTAATTGTGTTGAACTGTATACATTAACCTTTGGACCATTTCGTGCGTGACAAAAATCCCTCTTATACCGGGTTATACCGGGTTATTTGGTCCACTGCTTGCATTTGTATTCGTGTTCCATACATTTTGTATCTACGCATATAACTCTGTGATAATATAGCTTTTGGCTTTGTACAAGAATAGAGTTTATGGGCTTTATTGTTATAAGTAATCAATTATTGCCCTGGGATTTCCCATTATTGTTTAAACATACCCCTTTAGCCTATGCTTGTTAGAAATCCACAGGAACAAGACCCCTTGAGCAGGCCAGAAATCCACAGGAACAAGGCCCCTTGAACAGGTTAGAAATTCACAGGAACAAGACCCCTTGAACAAGATTACCAAGACACATGAAACTTGATTCCGAACGATGCCTGATGTGAAAGGTTTTTTTCCCCTTGAGACAAACCTTATATTCCAACCCCCAGAAACTGGTTTCGTTTCCCCCCCACTCCTGGCTCTTATCTGACGAAGTCTTTCAGAGCAACGTAAACTTTGAGTTTGCTGCCTATCCTGGCAAAATTCCAGCCTCCTATTTTGCCACTCTTTATCGGTCAGCTCATTAAATTCCCCAGGTGTCAGATTGTTTTCCAAACCCAAATCTTGAGAATTCACACACACACACACACACACACACACACACACAGAGTAACCTGTCATCTCTCTGCTCAACAGGAATATTCTCATGAGAAAATGCCTTTGCACTGAAGCCTCTCTGACATTATCTGCCTGATGAAAATAATTGACCACACTCTATCCCACTGTTTAGTGCACACAATGGGATCATCAATTAAAGGTATCACTGAGAAGAAATGTGACCATCTGGGAAATCCAGAAGGATCAGATTCAGCCCCAGGAATTGATGTTCCCAATCCTCCACTACATTGCAGTGTAAATGTGATACTCAAATCCTGCAACTATTTTTTTTCTTTGCTACCATCTGGGTTTGCTTCTTTCTTTGTCTTTTCTAAACTAACCAGAGTTCTGGAAACTGCATTTCCATCTTTCTCTGAGTCTTCAAAAGAGGTTTTTTCAACCATTTAGCTATAATATTTGGGTTAAGTCCCAGAAACGTATGTAATTGCTTCAGGAACTGCTGCTTCAGTGGCGAAGCATGCTGAAACATCACTTTGTCTAGGCCATTGGGTTTCTTCAGTTGGGAGCGATTTCTGAGCACCGGCACAGGGTAGTCAATGCATGGCAATGACACCGGCAACATGGGTAACTTAGCAAAGCAACTTGCAATGGGAATAATTATCTGATTCCTCTCCTCTTAGAACTACAATAATTTGATTAAATAGGTAACCAGCTGCAGTGGCTTGTGGATTTTGAAAAGAGGTGTAAAATCCCGTAGTTAACAGGATCAGCAACCATTCTAACTGGGAGATTCTGGGAGCTTTCCCCCCCTGCAAACCCTAGGTGCATCTATTTTCCTAAATCTCATTGCTAGAAGCAACCTACTTCTCCTTGCTCTACACTAGGATCAGTTTTGTTACTATACGCTTCGAGTAGCAAAAGCAGCACTCTGCAACGCAAGTCCAGCCAGTCCAGTTATATGTAACTAGTAGGCATGGTTAGGTTCAATCGAAATCTTCATAATTTGGAATAAATTTGGATCAAATGCCTTTTTGAAGCGATTTGGAAACTCGGATGTATCCTTGCCATTTCGAAGCATTTTCCGCCATTTCTTATGAATCAGTAAGTGAGTCGGAAATTATTCAGCTTTTCAAACCAGTGTGGATGGATTCCCTTCAGTTCCCTTTCTCTCCTGCGTCAGTCCCAGGCGAGAGGTGCTGTTTAACCCAGTTTGGATGGCTTTCCTTCAGTTTCTTTTCTCTCCCACATCAGTCCTGGGCGATAGAATATAATAATAATAATAATACTGTTTATTTATATTCCGCTCTTCTCACCCCGAAGGGGACTCAGTGCAGATTACATTACACATACGACAGACATTTCCTGTTGGAAGACATACAAATTACAATACACAGTACACAGTGCAATTTTTAGAAGGATTTCTTCTTTCTGGCTGCGTCACATGGTCTGCGTCACAGGGTGTGGTTACGCCATTACGTCATTGCATCGTTACGTCACAAGGGGGTGCTGTTGTTTCATCCTCATGACGGGGAGCTTCTGTTTCCGCATTCCACCTTCCCGGCAGCTGAACTTGTAAAGTCCTTCTGTAAAAATCCTTCCCCGCTTCACGGTTCCCAATTTTATCTATTCACAGCTGGGCTGTTTTCGAACTGCTGGGTGAGCAGTGGACAGGGCTCACAGCTGGTTGTCCAAGCCAGCTCGGGAATCGAACTTGCAACCTTCAGATTGCAAACACAGCTGTGTTACCACTGTGCTATCTCTCCGAAGGATTCAGAAGTCTCTGAAGTTTTGAAAAGTTTTGAACTTTTTTTTCCTGTAAAAATCGGAATTGACTTTAGATCCGAACCACCAGCGCCCCCTACATCCGAAATGATTTTTGAACCAATTTTTTTGGATCAAACGAGCCTAGTAACTACAACATCCATAGTCTCTGGCCACTATCTTTGACAGCTGGAGGCCAAAGCATGTAGATCAGTGGTTCCCAACCTGTGGTCCGAGGACCAGCAGTGGTCCACAAGAATTAAAATATGGTCTGCGGCCTCACCATTACTACACCATTGCAATGAGAGCAACTGGTCTTACGAAACCCTCTTATAGTACTGATGCTTATGGTTTTCAGATGGCGACTACTGGATGGCAAGTGTTCTGTATCAGAAACTAGAGCTGATGTGGTCTATCCAATGCAATTTTCTGAATCAGCACCCGAAATAACAAAACTGAATCTAAAGTTGACCAAAAACTGATTCATAATCCTTTTGGTACTAGTGTTAGAGAGTGGTCCCTGGTCAAAGTGGTCCCTGGTCAAAAAAGGTTGGAAACCATTGATCTAGAGCACCCCAGTTTGGAGCTGGGTTAAATGAAGCTGCCTGGGGGAAAAAATGGCTACCCAAAACTTGAGTACGTGTGTCAAATGTTAGCAGGCCAAATCCAGCCAGCAATGTCATTTTAGATCAGTGGTTCTCAACTATTTATTTATTTATTAAATTCGATTTGCTATACCACTCTCTCTGGCGCCCAGAGCGGTTTAGTGGGTCCCCAGGTGATTTGGCATACAACTCCCACAAACCCTAGTCAGTTTACTAGCTGTTAGGATTTCGGGGAGTTGAAGGCCAAAACATCTGGGGACCCACAGGTTGAGAACCACTGTTTTAGATGGTTCTCCAGATAATAATAATAATCTTTATTTATACCTTACCACCATCTCAGACATTTACATTATGATTCACAACACTAGCAAAATTACAGTTATAAAGTAAATAATTTTATGGTTGGGGGTCACCACAAGGAACTGTATTAACGGGTCACGACATTAGGAAGGTTGAGAAACACTGCTCTAGACCAGTGTTTTCCAACCAGTGTGCCACGGCACACTAGTGTGCCGTGAGCAATCATCAGGTGTGCCTCCAGTACCCTTTCTTCCCCCTCCTGCCAAACACTTTTTCTTCTCCACTTGGGCTCCCTTCTTCCCAGCCTCGCCCTGCTCGCTTTGCCTGGCTTTGCTCTGGGGCGAGTCTGCGCAGTAGCGCCCGCATGGGTCACGTCTTCCTCCCTCCCCCCTCCCCTCCTGAACACACTCACGCTGCCCCCTCGGATCAAAATAGCGGCAGAAGCGACAATGTAGAAGAAAAAGTAAGTGTTCGGCAGGAGGGGGAAGAAAGGGAATGAAGAGGAAGGGGGGGGGGAGAAGAGGTCTCTGTCGAAAGCTGGCATGGGCAAACTTGGACCTTCCAGGTGTTTTGGACTCCAACTCCCACCATTCCTAGTAGCCCCAGGCCCTTTTCCTCCCCCCCTCAGCCACTTAAGCAGGAAAGGGCCTCAGGCTGTTAGGAATGGTGGGAAGCCCTCTAGCATCCAGAGGGCGGAAGTTTTCCCATGCCTTTTTTAGGGACCTTAAAGTGGCGGGCCTCCTTCCAACGTTGTGATTCTGGATGGAAAACAAACAACAACATAACATAACATTGTTTGAGTCCACAGGGCTCTCTGGGTGTAGGTGAACTACAGCTTCCAAACTCAAGGTCAGTTCCCATGCGAACCCTTTCAGTACTTTCTGTTGGTCATGAGAGTTCAATATGCCAAGTTTGGTTCAATTCCATTGTTGCAAGACTTCAGGATGCTCTTTGATTGTGTGTTAACTATAAATCCCAGAAACTGTAACTCCCAAATGTCAAGGTCTATTTTCCGCAAACTCCATCTGTGTTCACATTTGGGCATATTGAGTATTCATGCCAAGTTTGGTCCTGATCCAACATTGTTTCAGTCCACAGTGCTCTCTGAATATAGGTAAACTACAACTCCAAAACTCAAGGTCAATGCCCACCAAACTCTTAAAGCATTGTCTCTTGGTTATGGGAGTTCTGTGTGGGAAGTTTGTGTCTTTCTGCCATTCCTGCCAGGATATCTATGTTGTGTTCATCGAAACAGGCCCAGGTTTCACACCGAGTGTATAAATACATTTAAAAACATATTAACTGTATGTATTACTGTGTTAGAGTGTCATTTTGTGCCATTTTGGTTGGTGGTGTGCCCCCAGATTTTTTTAATGTTAAAAGTGTGCCACGGCTCAAAAAAGGTTGGGAAACACTGCTCTAGAGCACCATTGCTAACAGTCAGATTGACTATACCGAGCCAGCTAAACAAATGGTCCGGCTTAGTCTGAGACACCTGCTTATGTTTTTGGTGTCCGTACAGCGGGCCTGGGCAAACTTGGGCCCTTCAAGTGTTTTGAACTTCAACTCCCACAATTCCTAACAGCCTCAGGCCCTTTCTTTTTTTCCCCTCAGCAGCTTAAGCTGAAGGAATTGTGGGAGTTGAAGTCCAAAACACCAGGAAGGTTTAAGTTTGCCCATGCCAGCCCTCCAACCTCTGCAACTTGCCTTTAGCCACAAATATTAGCGACACTTTTCCAATGGACTTCCCCTCCCAGCTCTTGTTTACTCATCCATGTCCCTGGCTCATATTTGCTAGGAATAGAGAGACTCATCACTGTGCATCTCGTGCTTTCCGTCTATCTTTAAAATATAGGGGTGCTCAGTGGCTGTAATGCACAGCTTTGCATTGGCATGCTCGCGGGGACTGATAAGGACATCAAATCTCTGCTTTCTGAGCGCTGCGCTATCTCCAAGCAACTCGCCAGCTTCCCTTCACCCACCTTATATGGAACCAGCCAACTCATGAATACCTAGGCTAAGCGGATTCCTTCTCTCTCCCCCCCAAATGTCATTCGCAAAGCTGACAGATATCTTAAGCTTTCCCCCCACGCCACCTCTTGTGGATGTGGATATGGCTGGTAAATTATTTATCCCATTATGGGAGTGTTTGGTGGTAGGGAAACATGTGGAGGGGAGATTTTCCATGCCTCCTTTTAATTCTGCTTTTTTTGGGGAAATATTAATATCGACGGTTCTCCCCACTCTGTCACTTTTGAATTTGAGATAATCTCCTTCCGTCCTCCAAAAGAAATCTACCTTTGATGGATTTTAATTTAAAGTATTGATATCGCACGATGCGGTTGCCGAGATAACGGATCGCCCCAACGGGGCAGCGGAGTGTGTTTGGATACAGGTTGGTGCCTGACTAAGGAGCTGGAAAGGTTATATTTGCAGACATCAAGCTGGCTCGCTCGCTGTTAATTACCAACACCTGCAGAGGAAATCATTTTTCTCAAAAATGAAACATTTCGGAACGTTCTTTCCTTTTTATCCCCAGCTTTCTTCCTTTCCACGCCGTAGTTAAGAGGAGTCATGTGCGCGCATTTCCCAACCGTAATGCAAAACATCTTTTTCCGGCGACACGCAGCAAAAGAGGAGGCAGTGGACTGCGGTGATGGGACTGGTGGTTCCTTTCCTATCTATGTATATAATAAAAGTCAGTGTTTGCGGGCAGTGAGTGGTGCAGTGGGAGGAATATGTGCCAGCGTTTTGATTGACTGCCACTGTGAGATTATTAGCATAAAGGGCTCTGATTGGCCAGCATCAGAACTCCAACATTCTACGGCCCCAGACAGAGGGATTGGTTGCCACTGAAATGGTATTTGCATAAAGGACTCCGATTGGCCAACCACATTCCAACATTCTAAAGTGACTCAGAGGGAAAAGCAAAGACCTCAAGCAGTCAGACACAGCGGCCCACAGCAATGATGGATCAGGACCAAACTTGGCAAGCACTTCACAACCTGGTGTGGTTTATGGCAGGATGGGCCATGAATGATGGGATTTGCAGTACCTTCACCTCATTCACTTCCCAAACAACACTGTAGCCCCTATAAATCACAGACCAGGCCCAAACGGCCCCAGACAGAGGGGATTGGTTGCCACTGAAATGGTATTTGCATAAAGGACTCTGATTGGCCATCCACATTCTAACATTGTAAGGTGACTCAGAGGAAAAATGAAAGGCCACAAGCAGTCAGACACTGCGGCCCACAGCAGTGACGGATCAGGACCAAACTTGCCAAACGGGCCCAATGGTCCACTTCACAACGCGACCCTCACCAAATGCCACAATTTCAAATTACAATACAGAGCCCCCTTGACCCACTCTACACCTTGGCGCTGTTTCAAGGAGGACGGACCACAGATGATGGGACTTGAAATACCTTCACTCACCTTCCGAGACCGCTGCAACCCTCATCCAAAGAATGATCAAGACCAAATGTGACACACTGAGCCCCCATGACCCACTCTACATCCTGGTGCTGTTTGGAGGGGGATGGACCACGGCCAATGGGACTTGCAGTACCTTCACTAAGTTCCTGAGACCACTGCAAGCCACATAAACATCTAATAGGAACCAACCTTGGCACATAATGCCTTCCTCAAATAACCCGGGCACCACCGGGTCCTCAGCTAGTTTATCATACAAGGGAGGTTGGAAATGACTTCTCAAGCTGTAATTATTTTGGATGTGTGTACCTGATAACAATACCAGTGCTGCCTGGGTAATAAGGCAGCAGGTAAACAGCATCAGCATATGTCACTGTAATATGCTGCCTCTTCTACCTGCCTGTGGCCAGAATATCTACTCCCTCGTTGGGGATTCGCTTGACAGTTTTATTGTTTGACTTTTATAATAATGGGCTTCACAATTGGACTGGGAGGCTGTGAAGTGCCTTTGCAACACCTGGCAGCGGGAGGGAGAGGGAGGCGGAACCTGGATGGAGACGGAGTGCCTGGCTTCACATGCCAGACCAAAATGGAAACAAATAGATGTATGCTAGGTTTACAATATCCGCCGGATAATGGAGAAAGGCAGGGAGATTCAGGGAAAAAATCTGTTCTGTTTTATTGACTATTCTAAAGCATTTGACTGTGTGGATCATAATAAATTGTGGCAAGTTCTTGGTGGTCTGGGGAGACCAAATCACCTTGTCTCTCTCCTGAGGAATCTGTATAATGACCAGGTTGCGTGTGCATGGGTGATACACCTCCCGCCTGATATCCAATAAGACACAGACACATTGTTTAATGGAATAAAAATTGGCCGCAACTCATTTATTGATAACAGGAACAAAGGTTGGCAGCCATGCATGGTCCTGGATCCGGGGACGGACAACCAGCTGTTGTCTGAAGACGCTTGCATGCCTGGGTGCTACCGGACCACACCTGTCCACGACGACTCGGCACTCCAGGGGCCAGGGCGTTATTCCCCCTTCCACCAAGGGGTGATAAGCCATCCAGATCCAGGGCCCATGCCATACGCCAAATAGGGTTGTGCACGGCCGGATTAAGCCTTTTTGGCTCAAGGGCGGGGCTTCACTCTGCGGCTCCGCCCCTTCCTCCTCGGGCCGGCTTAAGGAAAAAAGGGTGATCTTTAGCCGCTTCTGCACCTGTGCGCAGGGCGCCATAGACTCTCAGAGGCAGAGAAACTGCATCTGAGAGTCTATGGCGCCCTGCGCACAGGAGCAGAAGTGGCCAAAGATTGCCTTTTTTCCTCAGGTGTTAGCTTTAGAAAGGAGGGAGGAGCTGCGGGGAACCTCCCCACGGCTCCTCCCTCCCTACTAAAGCCACCACGCCGGCCCGCCTGAGGAAAAAAGTGCGATCTTTCTTTGGCTGCTTCTGCGCCTGTGCGCAGAGCGCCATAGACTCTCAGAGTCAGAGGTACTGCATCTGAGAGTCTATGGCGCCCTGCGCACAGGCACAGAAGTGACCAAAGATTGCCTTTTATCCTCAGGTGTGGTAGCTTTAGAAAGGAGGGAGGAGCTGCGGGGAACCTCCCCACGGCTCCTCCCTCCCTACTAAAGCCACCACGCCGGCCCGCCTGAGGAAAAAAGTGCGATCTTTCTTTGGCCGCCTCTGCGCCTGCGCGCAGGGCGCCATAGACTCTCAGAGGCAGCGGAACTGCCTCTGAGAGTCTATGGCGCCCTGCGCGCAGGCGCAAAAACAGCCAAAGATCGAACTTTTTTAAATTTATATTTTTTTAATTGGGGGGGGGGTCTGGACCTGCTGGTCCCTATGGCTGCCGCCCTAGGCCATGGCCTAGGGTGGCATTATGGATAATCCGGGCCTGGGGTTGTGACAATAAACACGCCAAACACAGAGTTGCGACAATGAACACAATTAACAGCAAGAAAAGTTAACAAGATACGAACAATGAATACACAGCGTGAAAAGTAAAAGAGATATAAACCATGAATACAAGCAGTTTGGGTGGGATGGACAAAATCAGGAGCAGGCCCTGTGCCTGTTGAGGAGCCTCGGGCAGCCTTAAATAGGCTGCCTGGGTGGAAGGGAGGGGCGGCCCGCTGGTGGGGCAAGAGAGGCAGTGCCAACCCCACCATTGGCCAGCTGGCACTGGTGGCGGGAAACTCTCCCGCCACCCAAGGGGCTTCTGGGGAGAAGAAGCCCCTGCCCTTGGGCCAAGATGGCGGTGAGGACACCCTGCACCGCAGCGAGCTCGGCCCGTTAAATCTGGCCAAGCCATTAACAACAGCAAGAACTGACCATGGAACAACAGACTGGTTCAAGTTTGGGAAAGGCGTACGGCAGTGTTGTCTACTCTCACCCAACCTATTCAACTTGTATGCAGAACACATCATGCGACGATGTGCGGGGCTTGATAAATGCAAGGCTGGGGGTTAAAATTGCTGGAAGAAACATTAACATCCTTAGATATGCAGATGAAACCACTTTGATGGCCAAAAGCGAGGAGGAGCTGAGGAGCCTTCTTACCAAGGTGAAAGAAGAAAGTGCAAAAGCTGGGTTGCAGTTAAACATTAAAAAAAACCAAGATTATGGCAATCGGACTGATTGATAACTGGCAAATAGAGGAAGAAAATGTGGAGGTTGTGACAGATTTTGTATTTCTAGGTGCAGAGATTACTGCAGACACAGAGTGCAGCCAGGAAATCAGAAGACGTTTACTTCTTGGGAGGAGAGCAATGACCACTCTCGATAAAATAGTGAAGAATAAAGACATCACACTGGCAACGAGGATCCGCATAGTAAAAGCAATAGTATTCCTCGTAGTAACCTGCGGATGTGAGAGCTGGACCTTTGGGAAGGCTGAGCGAAGGAAGATAAACACTTTCAAAATTTCATTATAAATGGCAGTTCCTAATTGGTTCTGTCTTAAAAATCGCCAATAATGAAATAATAATGAAGTTTTGAAAGTTTTGTTACAGTTCTGAAATGTTCCCCACCAGAACTTTAAAAACACTGTAGAAGCAAAGCACCAGCGCCACCTAGTGTTCACCACCAGAACTTTAGCAACACTGTAGAAACAAAGCACCAGCGCCACCTAGTGTTCACCACCAGAACTTTAGCAACACTGTAGAAGCAAAGCACCAGCACCACCTAGTGTTCACCACCAGAACTTTAGCAACACTGTAGAAGCAAAGCACCAGCACCACCTAGTGTTCACCACCAGAACTTTAGCAACACTGTAGAAGCAAAGCACCAGCGCCACCTAGTTTTCACCACCAGAACTTTAGCAACACTGTAGAAGCAAAGCACCAGCACCACCTAGTGTTCACCACCAGAACTTTAGCAACACTGTCGAAGCAAAGCACCAGCACCACCTAGTGTTCACCACCAGAACTTTAGCAACACTGTCGAAGCAAAGCACCAGCGCCACCTAGTGTTCACCACCAGAACTTTAGCAACACTGTAGAAGCAAAGCACCAGCACCACCTAGTGTTCACCACCAGAACTTTAGCAACACTGTTGAAGCAAAGCACCAGCACCACCTAGTGTTCACCACCAGAACTTTAGCAACACTGTAGAAGCAAAGCACCAGCACCACCTAGTGTTCACCACCAGAACTTGAGCAACACTGTAAAAGCAAAGCACCAGCGCCACCTAGTGTTCACCACCAGAACTTTAGCTTTGTAAGTACTTTAGAACCATGATTGCCCAGGCGTACTAGACACCTTGCATACTAACAACAGGAACTTAATGAGTTAAGGCAAGGCAACGGCTCAGGGCTAGAGTGACCCAGCAGTAAGTGCCCGGATGTGGAAGAGGAGTGTGGAAATCACAGAAGGAAGGATGGAGGACGCTTCCTCTTCCTGTCCTGTCTCTTTTCCCCCTTTCCTCCCTCCTCCTCATCGTCGTCTTGCCTTTTTAACTTATTGGGAATGGAGAGAGAGTTGGGGAGTGCTCCTTTAATTCACCACCAGAACTTTAGCAACACTGTAGAAGCAAAGCACCAGCGCCACCTAGTGTTCACCACCAGAACGTGAGTTTTGTAAGTACTTTAGAACCGTTTAGAACCATGAATGCCCAGGCCTGTTGTCCACCTGTCTTCCCAAGAGATTTGCAGGATTTTTCGGAGGCAATGCTGATGAAATTATTCCAGGAGTTGAGTGTGAGGTCTGTAGAAACCAACATTGAATCAAAGCAATGGCCCATTTCATTCAGCTTCCTGCTTCCTGGGAAGGCCAAGCTTGATACCGGCAGGAAGAACATTTCATTTCTGCAAAGTTTTAGTATCTGGTCTTGCTTGCTTTAAAAGGGGCTTTGAAGTAAGTTGGCATTACATTTTTCTTTGTTGGTGTTATTTCCCAATTTATGCACTTGCTCATTTCACATTTGTGTGTGTTTTTGATATCAAGGTGACCCCACCCTTTCCCAGGGTTTTGTGAAAGATGCTCAAAAATGCCCTCATGATCTATACATCCCAAAGTCCTGCGTCCTGGGGGGGGGGGGGGTCGCCTTGTCCTAATCCCAAGGAACCCCACAAAGGCAAGATGGCCTCGCCTGGCCCAGGACAGCTCGGGATCTGTAGTTCATTTCTACCTCCAAGGACTCCTCTGAGACAACAGAACATTGAACATTTCCCTGCAACTATATTGGACCCATATGGACTCTATTTTATGAATTTTCCCTTCCTGGACTTTATCTCAAGACTTCTGCCTACATGAATTGAATCCATTGAAGCCCCCCCCCTTTCCCCCCATCTCCTTTCAAGGGGCGTTTTCATGGATTCTAGAGCTCAGATCAATGGCACGGACATCATCCGGCAATGTATTCCATAGTGCCGGGGCAGCAACTGAGAAGGCTCGTTGCCTGGTGGTAGACAGATGGCAGGACTTGTTGGTATAGCTAATAAATTTCGCTCTTCCGAGCACAGTGATCTCGGGGGAACATATGGGGTAAGGCGGTCCCTCAGGTACACTGGCCCTAGACCATGCAAGGCCTTAAAGGTCAAAACCAACACCTTGAAAACAATTCGGTACTCGATTGGTAGCCAGTGCAGTTGCTGTAAGATGGGAGTAACATGCTCTCTTGCCGATGCTCCCACCAGCAAGCGAGCCGCAGCATTTTGCACTAGCTTGAGTTTCCGGATTGTCGACAAGGGAAGGCCTGTGTAGAGGGCTTTACAGTAGTCTAGTCTCGAGATGACCGTCGCTTGGATTACCGTGGCCAGGTCGTTCCTGGACAGGTAGAGGGCCAGTCGCCTAGCCTGTCGTAGGTGGAAAAATGACATTTTGCTGACCATGGAGACCTGGGCCTCCATGGTCAACAATGGGTCCAATTGAACCACTAGGCTTCTTACCAAGGATGCCGGGTTCACTTGCTCGCCATCCAGGTTAGGCAACCGGCACTCATCCAGCCCAGGCCGACCAGACCACAGGATCTCCGTCTTCGATGGATTCACCTTCAGCCGGCTGGAATGCAGCCATCCAGTCATGGCTTCTAGGCATTGCTGGAAACAATCGGGAACGGTGTCCGGCTTGCCGTCCATTCTCAGCGCCAAGCTGGGTGTCATCGGCGTACTGAAAACACTCCAGACCACAGTCGCGCACCAGCTGGGCCAGCGGACGCATATAGTTGTTGAACAATAAAGGGGTTTGCAGGCCAATCTGCATGACTCAAACCTGAAATTCCAAAAGACCATTTGCATGAGCAATAGGTGGTGATCAGTTCCTTTTCCTGTTCTATCTCAGGGCCACCAAGCTGATTAATCACAAAGATCCATAGACTCCGATTTCTGAGTCGCCTATCAGAGGATTATGGATCACCTGGCAGACTTTTATTATTTATCAAAAAGGGCCATCCCTGTGAGCCTCGGAAACTCAGATATGGCCACAATATCTTTTTATCACCCTCCATGACACTGAAAAGACTCACCCTACAGATCAAGATCTGTGATTACCGGCAGGAAATGACAGATCTTGAACTCTCTGTTGGCACAGCCAAAAAGAAATGTTTGTTGCAAAACTTGAGACAATAGCCAGGGAGGTTTGTAGAATGCCTGGCGTTCTCACCTCAAAACTTCATTAACACATCTAATCTTCAAAACCCTCACCTCATTATTCCATTCATTTCCCCCTCTCTCTTCCCATTGGCTCAGATCCAAAGCCAATTGAGACAGGCGGGGGAGGGGGGGAGGTTTGAATCTGACTGTTTTGGAAATGTATAAAAATGCTTGGAAAATTGCGGAAACAAAGCCAATATATACAAACCATTACAGTGTAAACAATTAGAGAAACGCTCCAACAATCTCCTAACCAACATTGGGATGACTTAGGGTTGTGAACATGTTAACTGGCACTTTGCGTGCTAGCCGGCTGAAGGTGAATCCGTCGAAGACGGAGATCTTGTGGCCCGGTCGACCTGGGCTGGATGAGTGCTGGTTGCCTACCCTGGATGGCGAGCAATTAAGCCCGTCGTCTCTTGCAAAGAGCTTGGGTGTCCAATTAGACCCCTTGCTATCCATGGAGACCCAGATCTCCATGGTTAGCAAAACGTTGTTTTTCCATCTACGACAGGCTAGACGACTGGCACCCTACCTGTCCAGGGACGACCTGGCCACGGTGATCCAAGCGACGGTCATCTCGAGGCTGGACTACTGTAACGCCCTCTACGTTGGCCTTCCCTTGTCGACAATCCGGAAACTCAAGCTAGTGCAGAATGCCGCTGCTCGCTTGCTGGTGGGAGCACCAGTGAGGGAGCATATCACTCCCATCCTATGGCAACTGCACTGGCTCCCCATTGAGTGCCGGATTGCCTTCAAGGTGTTGGTTTTGACCTTTAAGGCCTTGCATGGTCTAGGGCCAGTGTACCTGAGGGACCGCCTTACCCCATATGTTCCCCCGAGATCACTGTGCTCGGAAGAGCGAAATTTATTAGCTATACCAACAATATAGCTATTAGCTATAGTGTTGGTTTTAACCTTTAAGGCTTTGCACGGTCTAGGGCAGTGCTGTCCAACTTCTACGGGCCCAAGGGCCGGAATTCCGGTCACTGATCACCTGGGGGCCGAAGGGTCTGCCTCCGCCCCTGGCTCCGCCCTACCCCTCCCCGGCCCCGCCCGCCCCCAGCTCCACCCCCCCGGCTCCAATTTAGTTACAATTGACCTTGAGTTGTGGAGTTGTAGTTCACCTCCATCCAGAGAGCACTGTGGACTCAAATAATGATGGATCTGGACCAAACTTGGCATGAATACTCAATATACCCAAATGGGAACACTGGTGGATTTGGGGGAACGTTTCCTAATACCTTTGAGTTATTTGAGTCCACACTCAAATTGGACACACCAAAAAAAAACAAACACCTCAATGCCGTCGCCGCAGGGCTTGATGGGGCCTCCTTTCCCAGAGGCGGGTGGAGGAGGCCCAAAGAGCTCCCTCCCTCCCTGAAGGGAAAACAAGCCGCGGGGCAGGCGCAAAGGAAGCCACGTTGCGCCTGCACGCGGAAGGCAGCACAACAAGGGGGAGGGGGCGTGGAGGAGGGGAAGGAAGGAAGCGTCGCCAAGGAAACCGCTGCTGAGGGACCCCCTACCCCCCTCGCCCAATGTCCCACTGTTTTTAGATTGATTGATTCGAGCCAGGCCCTTCCTTACCCATACTGCGGGAGCCCCGCCACAGGGCCGAAGCGCCAACGAAGCCCCAAATAGCCCCGCTGGAGCCGAGGCCAAGCTCAGGCCGGGCTCGGCGGCTCTCCCCTCCGCGGGGCGGGAAGCGTGGCCCCTCCATAGGTAGAGGTCGGAGCCAGGAGGGGCTTTCCTGCCCCACTCCCCTCCTCCCTCTCTCTGAGGGAATGGGGCTGCCCTGGAAGCAGCCGCGAGGGGAGGAGGAGGCGTGCGCCCAGGCCGGCCGCAAATCCCGCGGGACCCGAGATTTCGGCAGCTATCGCCCTCGAAATCCCTCGAAATCCCGTCTGTGGCTGGCGTAGTCTCGCGATGCTTGCCTAAACCCGGAAGTAGGTATTTTTTAAAAAAATTGTATTTTATTAAAACAAGTTAGGGGGCCGGAGAGAAGAGGCTCGGGGGCCGTGTACGGACCTAGGGCCACCTGTTGGACAGCCCTGGTCTAGGGCCTGTGTACCTGAGGGACCGCCTTACCCCGTATATTCCCCTGAGATCGCTACGCTCGGAAGAGCAGAACCTGTTGGTCATCCCATCGATCCGCTCCTGCCATCTGTCTACTACGAGACAGCGAGCCTTCTCTGCCGCGGCGCCTGCGCTTTGGAACTCGCTTCCAGACCATACTCGTGCGATCTCAGAGCTCGCCCCCTTTCGAAGGGCGTGTAAGGCCGCCCTTTTTAGGCTTGCTTTTAGCTAAGTCTGAATTGTAAATGGCACGCGTATGTCCTTGAATTCAAGAACTGTAATCTCCGTTTTTATCACTGTTATGTTTTATGTTTTTATTGTATGTTTTTACTGTACGTTGTGATCCACCCCGAGCCTGCAGGGAGGAGCGGAATATAAGACCGAATAATAAATAAATAAATAAATAAATGACTTAGGGTTGTGAACATGTTAACTGGCACTTTGCATTGTTATTTGAAAACTGCAAAAGCATACTGCTCTAATCTTTCTGGAACCAGATTCCCCAAATTATGGCTTTTTTCCACCACTATCTGACTGTCCACGATCTTAACTTAGTTTGATTTGTTGCGTTCCTGAAAATAACTTCCTTTGCATGTACGAGTCCTGCTTTTGTAACTGATTACGAAGCCATCCATGATCACTAGTGTGAAACATATTGCTCAAAAATAAATGCTTATCTCTTTTTTTATACTTATTTCTTTATGGCGCTTGGGAACCCTCCATCATTTTAAAGAACCCCTTTGTTTGACAGCCAAGTGCATTAGTGCATACTTTTATGAGGACTGTGATATTTTTCCTCCTTCCTTCCTGAAGTAATTATTATTTTTTCTTATCCTTCCTAAGAATTATACCATGGTTACTAATGTTATTCCATAGCTTGAGCAGGTATATATTTTCATTATGCCTTTTAGGGCTCCAACCTATCTCGAGGCTGGAGCTGCATTGCTAAGCAGATGATATCAGCTAAATTGAGTTGCCCTATGCAAATAGCTTAATAATAAATATGAAAGAAATGATTGTGATTAAACAGAGTGGAACAGGGCACGGCGTTGCAACCCGGAGCAAGGGGGGAAACCCCACCGCATGCGAGATTGTAGCCATTTGGCAACCAAGCAGAGGCTTCAACCAAAACAGCTCCCAGTGTCAAAAGTTTGGGGCCAGCTTGTTAACATCTCTAATTATAATATAAATCTGTACAGATCTAACATTATTGCTTGCAACATGATTGTTTACGAAACACTTTAAGCAGCCACAGAGGGATTGTTTCCACCTCAGACCTTCAGCGTTGCTAATGAATTGCCAACCATTTGGTTAAATCTTCTGGAGAAATGGAAATAAGGGGCACCCCAAACACGGCAATGAGGATGCACACTTTGCCCGAACCCACCCGGACTCTTTTAGTATGGCCGATACACCGCCAAAGAGCTTTCTAAAACGAAAGGTAGACCTGCGTTTTCCCTGAATAGGAAGCGAGGCAGAGAGACTGTTAAATAAACAATGACAACAAAGATGTTGGAACATCAGCTCTGGGAATATCTGGAACTGGCAAACCAGCCAGTTCGTTTCCTAACGGTCCTTGTGGAGCCATCCACATACGTCAGTCGTAATTCTACGAGCTGGAGCATTCTTCCTTTGTACTGGACTCCTACCACAATGGTGCTCAAGAAGCTCTTCACGATTTTGTTGATGTACTGTTGAAACTATGGAAACAGTTTCCATGGGATGCTCAGGCATAAGAGTCCTGATTGCTCACTAGGTTTTTCTCCACTTGATTATTGTGTACCTATTAGGCCTGGGCAAGCCATGGTTCTAAATGGTCCTAAAGTATTTACAAAACTAAAGTTCTGGTGGTGAACACTAGGTGGCGCTGGTGCTTTTGCTTCTGGTTTGGGAACATTTCAGAACTCTAACAAAACTTTCCAAATTTCGTTAGAAATGGCAGTTCCTAATTGGTTCTGTCTTTAAAATCGCCAATAATGAAATAATAATGAAATTTTGAAAGTTAATGAAGAAGTAAGGGGACTGAAAATAGGTAAAGAAAGAGATATACAGAAATATGTGTTTTCTGATGGTCTTTGGTGACCCCTCACGATCCTCTCATGACCCCCCCCCCAGGGGTCCCACCCCCCAGGTTGAGAAACACTGTTTTAGAATAAGGTTTTAACTGTTGTAAGTCGCCCGGAGCACCGCCGGTGGAGGGCGACTCACAAATATTAAAGTATTATTATTATTATTGTGTAGTTTTACCTGTACTGGGAGGGGAGTCTCTTGGCATATCTCCTTGGTATAAGTTTGGTTGATAGAGAAACAGCCTCAAACAAATAGACTACTACAAGAACCCTGGCTATCCATTTTCATGTCTTCCCTGGAAGCAGACCCCTAGTTAAGAGCCTTGGGGTCCAGCTGGACACCCAACTGTCGATGGAAGCGCAGATTGCCTGCGCTTGCAAGACAGCGTTCTACCATCTGCGGCAGGCGAAACGGCTGGCTCCTTACCTCTCCCGTAGCGACCTGGCCTCGGTGATCCAAGCCACGGTCATCTCGAGGCTCGATTACTGTAATACGCTGTACATTGGCCTACCCTTGTCGATGATCCGGAAACTTAAGCTGGTGCAGAACGCAGCAGCACGCCTGCTGTCGGGAGCTCCAAGATCTGCGCATGTGACTCCACTCCTGCGTGCACTGCACTGGCTTCCCATTGAATTCCGGATCTCCTTCAAGGTGTTAGTTCTAACTTTCAAGGCCTTATATGGCTTGGGGCCAGTGTACCTGAGGGAGCCGTCTTACCCCATATAAACCCAGAAGTTCACTGCGTTCAGAGGGGCTCAATCTACTAGAAGTCCCTAGTATTAAGATCTGTAGGCTGTCGAGCACCCGGCAGAGAGCATTTACAGTGGCCGCTCCGATCCTCTGGAATTCTCTACCGGAGGAGATACGAGCAATACGGGGCTTGCTGGCCTTCCGCAAGTCTGTGAAGACTTGGCTATATAGGCAGGCATTTGGTTCCAACTGATGCCTCCTATAGCTCGCCAGCGGCCATCATACCGTTTTGCCATGTATTGCCTGTACATTATTGCTGCCGGGGTTGTGGGGAGTGGGGCCTTTGGGTATTCGTTTTTATCTGTACTGATGTTTTACTGATTTTACTGATTTTACTGATTATGTTGTAAACCGCTCTGGGCTCCGGAGAGAGTGGTCTACCAAATCGAATTTATAAATAAATAAAATAAATTAACACTTTTTTGCGCCCTAGGCCACACTTTAGAATTACACCCCCTTTAAGCCAACCTCCCGCCACCTCCAAGGTCCCCATTCCCACCGGTTGGAAAGCTCTGCTGTGCTCTGAAGGTCTCCTCGGAAGTCGGGAGGCTTGGGGAGAGCGCAGCGGGTGCAAACTCGCTCCAAAGGCGCGCACAAGAGAGAGAGAGAGTGCGCGAGTGAGAGAGAGAGTGCGTGCGCATGCGAGAGAGTGTGCACGTGCGAGAAAGAGAGATAGAGCGGGCGCGCGCGCGCAGAGAGATTGAGCACACGTGAGAGAGAGAGAGACGCGCGAGAGAGCGAGAGACAGAGGGGGTGGAGCAGAGACTTTGCCGGGAGAAGGAGAGAGGAGAGGCATGAGAAAGGGGGAAAGAGGGGTGCAGACCAGTTTTTCTTTTGGTCCGTGATCTGCCTCCCCCCCGGCTTGCGCCCCTAGGCCATGGCCTCGTTGGCCTTATGGGTAATCCGGGCATACCTGGAAGATGCCCCTTCTAATAAGAAAAGAGTCCAAATGGCAAGATCTGGGGTAGCTAGTGACCCTACCGTGGAGCCACATTAGTCTGATCCATCCATGACTCTTGGCTGTTTTGTGGCTCACACACATGCGCAAGGCATCCAGTGTCGAGCATGGATGCACAAATCATCTCACCAGTCACATTTGTTTCCAGACTGTGTCCTGCCACGGGCTGTTTGCTTAGCAATGCCATCTTACATTCTCATTTTCCAATTCCACCTGACCTTTGGCAGCTCCCCTATTATGTCTTGTCAACTTATAGTGGATGAAGCCACTTGCATACTGAATTAGTGAATTATGCCTGTTAGCAATCTGGCATGACTGTAATCTTTCACCAACTGCACTGGGGGGGGGGAAAGTAAACTAACATATCCAGAGTTGTAGCAAAAGCAATAGATTATGGGTGGATTCCATGGTGGGAGATTTCCACTATTGGGCGGCATGCATCTGCTGGAGGAGCCTTCAACAAAAGAGGTCTTGAGCTCTTAGAGATCTCAGAAAACAGCTCTACTCTCGCCTATTCAGGAAAAGTCAAGATCCTCAGTGCAGGCCCGGATTACCTATAAGGCCACCCTAGGCCATGGCCTAGGGGCGCAAGCCAAGGGGGGTGCAATTCACGGACCCAAAAAAATTGAAACAAAACCGCAACGCGCGGCATGATGACTCTCTCTCTCTCTCTCTCTCTCTCTCTCGGGAGGGTGGGGGAGAGCGCTGCAGGGGCGGGGAGGAGGGAATGGCACCCCTTTGCCATCTCCCCCCCCCTTGTCAAGGAAGGAGGGCGCAAGGAGGAGGAGGAAGGAAGGGGAAGCCCTGCCCCCGGGGCCGCTGCTGGGCATGCGCACGTGGCAGGAGGGCGTGAGCGCCTCTGCCTTCTTCCCCAATATTCCTGGGTGCTGGCTCCAAAAGGCCCAGGGGCTGGGAAGGGGCCTGGGAGCGGCTCCCTGGGCTCCTGCCTGGCCCAGCTGCACAAGGGTGCTGAGCCAGGCCTGGGCGAGGCCTTGCTGGCTCTCCGCGCGCAGCACATCAAGGAGGCTGGCGGCATCGCCCGCTTTCGGGAGCGCGGGGGGCTGGCGCCACTGCTGAGGGTCCTGGCCAGCGCCCCCAGGCCCCGCCGCACCCTCGTCCTCGCCCTCAGTATCCTGGGCAACTGCTTCAACGAAGGCGGGAGCCGGGCCCGCGTGCGCCAGCTGGGAGGCATCCCGCCCCTTGGTGAGAGAGGAGAGGCAGGCGGAAAAAAGGAATGTGTGTGGTGGGGTGTGCGGTAGAGGTTGGTTTGGGGGCGTAATTCCAAAGTGTGGCCTAGGGCGCCAAAAGGGGTTAATCCGGGCCTGCTTCAGTGGGATGTTGTTTCCCCTCAGAACTCAGGAGGACCAGAGCGGTCACAGAGTCCTCAAGAGGCTTTGTGACATGCTTAAAGATACAGTGTGGAATGACCTTGTCAAGAAGGAATGCTAGACTGCTTCAAACTCAAGTCCTTTGCTCTCGATCTGAAGAGAGTGAGGATCCCACCAGAAGAAATCTCTTGCTAAGGAAGTTATATTTAGACATAACAAAGTCATGGGACAAGAAGAGAACACTGGTCAGATGAAAGGGCTGCTGGTGAGAGAAAAATTTGTTGGAAACACAATCTTTTTTTTTTAGGGATGGCCAGGGCTGGTTCGTCCATTAGGCGGACTACGCAGGCGCGTAGGGGCGTCACCCGGAGGGGCATCGCCACCTGGGAGAGGCGTCACCGTGCGGTGACGCCTCCCGCCCGCACTGCCCCACCCCCCCACTGCCCCGCCCGCCGGCAGGCCTTCACAGCTGGTCCTGCGCCGCGCCGCCTGCGCGCCAGCCAGGCCTTTGTTAGCGGCCCCGCCGCCCGGGGCGCTTCTGACGCACCTCCGCATGCGCGGACATGCGGCTCTGCGGCTCCACGCATGCGTACTGGCTCCAGAGCGCACCTCCTGCTTTGGAGTCAGTGTGCGTGTGCGCAGTTTCGCACATGCACACTGGGCTCCAAAGCGGAAGGTGCGCTCTGGCGTCAGTGCGCATCCGCACAGATTGGCGCATGTGCACTGGGCTCCCCTCGGGAGCAACTGGGGGGGGCGCAATTTTTTTTCGCGTACCCCCCGGGAACAGGTAGGTCCACCCCTGGGGATGGCATTAATTTGACACGGTTGATTACAACCTTTTGACCCACCACCTTGCTGTTGTTGGAGTCAGGGGACACCCCTAAATTAAGACAACACAACAATATCTACTACACACTACTAGTACTATAGCACTAGGGCAAAGCTTAAGAAGCAGCGAATTATCTATAATTCATTTGAGTTCAACACAATTTGAGTTCAACACAATATAGTTCAATACAATTATCTCAAGAGTTCAATCCAATAATACAGGGCTGTCCAACTGGCGGCCAGGGGGGCCGTATACGGCCCCCAGCCCCTTCCCTACGGCCCCCTAAGCTTTTTAATAAAAAATAAAAATTGAAAAATAAAATAAATAATAATAATAATTTAAAAATACCTACTTCCAGGTTCGGAGCAAGTATCGCGAGAATACGCAATCCACACGGGATTTCGCTGTCAATGCGAGATCACGCCGGCGTTGACAGCGAAATCCCATGAGGATTGCGTATTCTCGCGATACTCTTCGGCTACTCTACTACTGGATCGCTGAGTCCCACAGACTCTCTTAGGACCTTCTTCAGTCGGTCGTCACCTCTCGTCGTCCGGGTACTCCTGGATCCTGCTCATTTGGAAAAAGTAGGCCGAAGCAGGGGGCTCCTCAGGGGGGGGCTCCTCATTCTCTCCCCCCATCTCCCCCTCATGTATTAAATATAAAATTAAATATATTTAAAGATGAAATAAGGGGAGATGGGATACAAATATAAAATAAAGGGAGAGGGAGGATGGAATTAAATATATTTAATATTAAATAAAAATAAGGGGAGGGGGATGGATGGAATTAAATATATTTAATATTAAATAAAAATAAGGGGGGAGGGGAGCATGGAATTAAATATATTTAATATTAAATTAAAATAAGGGGAGAGGGGAGGATGGAATTAAATATATTTAATATTAAATAAAAAAATAAGGGGAGATAAGGGGAGAGGAGGATGGAATTAAATATATTAAATATTAAATAAAAATAAGGGGAGAGGGGAGGATGGAATTAAATATATTTAATATTAAATAAAAATAAGGGGAGAGGGGGGATGGAATTAAATATATTTAATATTAAATAAAAATAAGGGGAGAGGGGAGGATGGAATTAAATATATTTAATATTAAATAAAAATAAGGGGAAGATGGGAGGATGGAATTAAATATATTTAATATTAAATAAAAATAAGGGAGATGGGAGGATGGAATTAAATATATTTAATATTAAATAAAAATAAGGGAGAGGAGGAGGATGGAATTAAATATATTTAATATTAAATAAAAATAAGGGAGAGGGCGGATGGAATTAAATATATTTAATATTAAATAAAAATAAGGGGAGAGGGTGCCGAGGGAGAGGGCGGAGCCAGGGGTGGGGAGGGGGTGGAGCTTGGGGTGGGGGCGGAGCCGGGGGCGGGGGCAGACCCTATGGCCCCCCAGGTCATCAGTGAATGGAATTCAGGCCCCTGGGCCAGTAGAAGTTGGACAGGCCTGCAATAATATATGCAAGATTACACAAGTGTGGAGGGCTATGGATATCTTGAACTAAATAGTGCAAACACGGACTCTCAAATTCGTATTACTCACTGTCCTTTTCTATACGTCAGGATGGCCAAAGAAACTTGTGTCCATGAAGAGTCAGGTAGCTCTTGTAATCCACATGGAAGGTAAACAAAGAATCTCAGTTTGTTTGGGCAGCGCGGTGATGGCATCGGCGTTTTGAAAGCAAAAAGTTGTTCCGCAGCGGCTCCTTAATATACTCCGGCTCTATGTGAGCAATGTGAGCAAGCGATGTTTTCAAAGCACAAAGCTGTTCCGCAGTGGCTCCTTGGTATAATCCGATTCAGTGTGAGCAAGCGGACCGGGTTCAGCTTCCTTCCTGTGACTCAGGGAGTGGTTGACCGAAGGTGTGATGAATCCAATGGTAAATTAAATATCCATAGAGTTCCAACACAAGCTAGAAAAGCCAAATTGATACTCCATCGAGCATGCTTTCAAAACATGGTTCAAAACCCGTTCCGGATGTAGGGGGCAATGACGCTTCAAATCTGAATGACTTCCAAAAATTTCCGGAAAAATTTCAGAATTTCCTGAATTAATTCCGAAATTTCGGAATGGCTTCGTTTAATGGCGGACACATGTTTAACCCAGTTTGAATGGGGATGTCTTCCCTCCACGTCAGAACTGGGGCAACAGCCATGTTCAACCCAGTTTGGATGCGGCTGTCACCCCAGTTCTGATGCGGAAGGAAGAACATCCCCATCCAAACTGGGTGTTTAACCCAGTTGGGAAGCGGATGTCTTCCCTCCGCATCAGAACTAAGACGACAGCCATGTTTAACCCAGTTTGGATAGGCGTCCAAACTGGGTCTTTACCCCACTTTGGATGCAGATGTGTTTCCCTCCCTCCACGTTAGGTCTAACGTGGAGGGAGAGAAACACATCTGAAACATCTGGACACTGATATCTTCCCCTCCACAACGGCGCCCAAACTGGTTCTTTAACCCAGTTTGTACGCAGATGTGTTTCCCTCCCTCTGCGTTAGACCTAATGCAGAGGGAGGGAAAGACATAGGCACCCAAACTGGGTCTTTAACCCAGTTTGGATGCAGATGTCTTTCCCTCCCTCTGTGTTGGCGTCCAAACTGGGCGTCTTTCTTACTGCGCATGCATATCTGTCCCTCCTGCTGAACACTTTTTCTTCTCCACCCGGGCTCCCTTCTTCCCAGCCTCGCTCTGCTTGCTTTGCCTCGCTTTACTCACGCTGCCGCTTCTGTGGGAGGGGGGAGGGAGAAAGACGTGACCCGTGTGGGCGCTAATGCACAGACTCGCCCCACTTCTTCCTCCCTCCCCTCCACAGTGCTCTCTGGATATAGGTGAACTACAAGTCGAAAACTCAAGGTCAATGCCCACCAAACTCTTATAGTATTTTCTCTTGGTTATGGGAGTTCTGTGTGGGAAGTTTGATTCCATTCTGTCATTGGTGGAGTTCAGAATGCTCTTTGATTGCGGGTGAACTATAACTCCCAGCTGTTGAGCAAGACCTTCGTGTGTGTCTTTCTGCTCTTCCTAAAAAAACACAAAAGTGGAACCACTATGGGATGACGCAGGTGAAAGCTCACAGATGGTCACAATGAGTCAGAATAACATTTATCAATGCAGAATATAAACAATATATCGACAGTAGTATAAATTGAGGGACGCACGCAATGATAGCCAGTATACACAATATAACAACCTGGTCACGTGAGTACACGACGATAGCAAGATAATGCAAATGCTGAAACAGGGGCAACAAGGGCAAAAGTTCAGGGTGATATGCAGTTCTGTGTTACTCATGACAGGGGAGTCCAGGGATGAAAGAAGGGGTAAGCATGGTATAATAGAGCAAAGGACGAAGCTGGGCCGGAACGCTGGAGGGCGCGACTGGAGGTGCCAGCACCGTGGCGCGCTGGCCGCGTCACTGGGAAGCGACTGGCGGCGCGGTGAGTGGCGTCATCAAGGGGCGTGAAACAGCCCAAAGTAAATGGTGGGTCATGAAGAAATCAAGCAGCGACTGGGTCCGCAGGGATAATGATGCAAGGAAGAAATTCAAAGGTAGAAGGAGAGCCAGGACCTTGTTTATCAAAACAGGCCCAGGTTTCACACTGAGTGTATAAATACATTTAAAAGCATATTAACTATATGCATTACTGTGTTAGAGTGTCATTTTGTGTCATTTTGGTTGTTGGTGTGCCCCAGGATTTTGTAAATGTAAAAAATGTGCAGCGGCTCAAAATAAGGTTGAAAATCACTGTACTAGTGAGCTATGATCGACAATGAAATAAACCAAAACCTCAAGCGCTGAAGTATGTGGATGCTACTGAAAGCCATGGTGGACCTGGAAAGTTAAGCATGAAACGACCCAAACTATGAAAGTCTCCTCCGAGCAAAATAACATAACATAACGTAAAATCTACCTCGGTGTTGTTCCACATTACTTAGAAGCCTTTATTGTCTGAAATGTGTTTTTTTCCCCTTGTGAGAATCATGTTGAGATGGACGTACTCAAATATTCCTTCTTACCTACTTGCCGAGGAAAAGGCAGAGGAACGAGAGGCCAAATTGCCAATATGCGCTGGATAATGGAGGGAGGCAGGGAGTTTCAGAAAAACACCAATTTCTGTTTTATTGACTATTCTAAAACCTTTTACTGTGTGGATCAAAATAAATTACGGCAAGTTCTTGGTGGTGTATATGGGGAGACAAAGCCACCTTGTCTGTCTCCTGATGAATCTATATAATCAGTGTTTCCCAACCGGTGTGCCGTGGCACACTAGTGTGCCGTGAGCACTCATCAGGTGTGCCGTTGGAAATTGGAGATAGAAGAGAGAGAGAGCCCTTCTGTCCTACCGGGAAGCCCTAACCGAGGCTCGATCCCTTGCCTGAGTCCTGCAAACACAGCCTCCTTTTGGGAAGCCGCCGGACTCACCACTTGCCTTCTTGGGCTTCCTCCTCCTCTCCGCTCCTTCCTTGGCCTCGGAAGGGTTTGAGCCGAAAGCCGGGGTCTGCGTCAGGTGGAAAGAGCCGCGTGGAGAGAGAGAAGATCCTGGGATGGGACCTCCCCGGGTCCCCCGGCTGCCTGGGGGCGGATCTACACCGTGGCATTCATGCAATGAGACACCCCATGGTCTTCCAGGGCTCAAGGCTGGGGAATCCCGGGATTTGTAGTTTGAAGAGGCTCAGGATGGTGTCCAACTACCACTCCCGTGATTCCCTCACACTCAGCCAAGGTGGGTCAAGGGGCGTTTGGGACACAGGGTTGAGGCACCTTTAAGCAGGGGCCGAAAACTAACAGGGTTTGCTCACTTAAGGCAGGCGTGGGCCAGCTTGGGCCCGCCCTCAAGGTGTTTTGGCCTACTACTCCCACAATTCATATATATATACAGCTAATAAATTTATATATATATATATATATATATATATATATGCTGTATAAATTTATTAGCTGTACCCTCATGCGTTGCTGTGGGCACCCTTCCCTTCCCCCTTTCTCTTCTTCCCTCCTTCCCTCTTTTTCTTTTCCTTCTTCTTTCCCTTTTTCTTTCTTCCTTCTCTACCTGTTTCTTTCCTCCCTTTCTTTGCTCTTTCTTTGCGTTGTAGTGTATTTTTGTTTTTGTTCTTTTTTTGGCTTTTTAAGTCTCTTTTGCTGTGTTTCTCAAAGTTTTTATGAGTGATGGTCACTTGTTGGCCTGACAGGTGTATTGTGTCCAGATTTGGTGTCAATTCATCAAGTGCTTTTTGAGTTATGTTAATCCCACAAACAAACAAATATGTGTGTGTGTTATACATTGTTTTACAGCAGATACATATTATTCAAAACAACCTATAAGAACACAGAGAGAGACTGACAGCTGTTGAGCAAGACCTTCGTGTGTGTCTTTCTGCCATTCCTGCCAGGATATCTATGTTGTGTTCATCGAAACAGGCCCAGGTTTCACACTGAGTGTATAAATACATTTAAAAACATATTGACTATATGTATTACTGTGTTAGAGTGTCATTTTGTGTCATTTTGGTTGGTGGTGTGCCCCAGGATTTTGTAAATGTAAAAAATGTGCCGCGGCTCAAAAAAGGTTGAAAAACACTGTATATAATGACTAAGTAGCAACAGTAAGAACAGACCGCGGAACAACAGGCTGGTCCAAGATTGGGAAAGGGGTACGGCAGGGTTGTATACCCTCACCCAACCTATTCAACTTGTATGCAGAACACATCATGCGGCATGCGGGGCTCGACGAATCCAAGGAGTTAAAATGGCTGGAAGAAACATTAACAACCTTAGATATGCAGATGATACCACTTTGATGGCCAAAAGTGAGGAAGAGCCGAGGAGCCTTCTAACCAAGGTGAAAGAAGAAAGGGCAAAAGCTGAGTTGCAGTTAAACATTTTTAAAAAACCAAGATGATGGCAACCAGATTGATTGATAACTGGCAAATAGAGGGAGAAAACGTGGAGGCCAAGACAGGCTTTGTATTTTTATTTTATTTATTTATTTATTTAAACTTGTTAGTCGCCACTCCCGTACGGCTCGGGGCGACTTACAGAGATCACTGGGAAGGACCAGTGGACATAACAATACATACCAAAAAGTACTCTAAAAACAACAGTGAAAGCATTATCTAGTTCAAAGGATCGGGTGAATGGAGGGCATTTCAAGGGAAAAATTCCAGGAATGCCGGGAGGCAATCAACTCTCTCCTAGTGAAGATGTAGATGTAGAAAAGGTTTCGCTGTTATTTTTCGAAAACCGTTTTAAACTTTTCAAGGCATTTATATAGCATTTATATAGCATAATGGCGTCCCATATTTACTGGAAATATATATAAACATACATCAAAATCTATACAAAGTCACACATAGCACAATAAAGTGAGTATATATACAGGGTATATATACTCACTTTATTGTGCTATGTGTGACTTTGTATAGATTTTGATGTATGTTTATATATATTTCCAGTAAATATGGGACGACTAGCTTCTATAAATGCCCATGGTCCTCACTGAGCGGTCGGGTTTAGGCCTACTGAAGTTTTCGATCTGAACTATCAGCCTATTTTCCCATCTATGGATTTACAATTGATGTCCACCTAGGAGCCTCGTGTGCAGCACTACAGGAACTTTATTGCCCATTATTTGAACTTTGGGACTCACATGTTGTGAAATATATTGCCTAGTTGTTGGTCCCGGGAATACCCCTGTTCCTGAGTGCTCAGGATTTGCCACTATTGGGTTCACCTCCCAGGTGCACGTATGTACTGAAATTGAATTATATATCTATATTTGTTTATTAGCCTTGTGCTGTTGTCTGTTACTCCTGCTACTGTACATAGCCTTTAGCTCGTGTTTACCTCTTCCTTCGTTGCCATTTCCACCTCCGATTGCGTCGTTTCCGCTTCTCATCCTCCACTGGAGAAGACTTCCAGCTGGGTCCTGCAACTTCAAGGCCATCTGCCATGTTGGGGGGCCTAGCAGCCATCTGCGATGCCGCCGATGGGAAGTTGCCGCAGCAATGGGGGCTCTCGGGCGCCAGTCAATACCTCCGACATCTCCGGTGCCACTGTTGGGCCGAGGCAATTGGCCACGCTCTCTACTGCAGTGCTGTCCAACTTCTGCCGACCCAAGGGCCGGACTTCTGGTGAGTGATCACCTGGGGGCCGAGTGGCCATGCCCCCTGGCCACGCCCCCGGCCACGCAGCTCCGCCCCCTCTCCCAAAGCGTCACAATAGCCTTGGAAGCGGGCGATTTCGCCCACTTCTGAGGCTGTTGTGACGCTTTGAGAGAAAGGAGGACCACGGGAGCCTTCCGCAGCTCCGCTCCCTCGCCCAAAGCATCACAACAGCTGTTGTGACACTTTGGGGGGGAGGGCGAAGCCGCGAGGAGGCTTCCGCGGCTCCGCCCCCTCGCCTGTAGGCCTGGATGGCTTGCGGGGGAAGCGAGCGCCCGGTTCTCGCTTCCCCCGCGCGCCATCCAAGCTTGCGGGAGGGTTTTTAAGCCCAGCTCTCATGTCCCTCTGGTCAGAGGGACGAGAGCTGGGCGCTCTCCCGCAGTCCTGGATGGCTCACGGGGAGTGAGAACCGGGGCTCGCTTCCCCGCGAGCCATCCAGGCTTGCAGGAGGATTTTCGCCCGGCTTTCGCGTCCCTCTGACCTGGCTCTACTGCATTGGATCTCAATCCGGTTCTGGGGATGTAGGGAATTTCTAGGTGCAAAGATGACTGCAGACGTAGATTGCAGCCAGGAAATCAGAAGATATTTCCTTCTTGGGAGGAGAGCAAGGACCCATCTCAATAAAAGAGTGAAGAGTACAGGCATCACACTGGCAACGAAGATACGCATGGTCAAAGCAGTGGTATTCCCCGTAGTAACCTACGGATGTGAGAGCTGGACCATAAGGAAGGCTGAGCGAAGGAAGATAAACACTTCTGAATTGTGGTGTTGGAGGAAAATCCTGAGAGTGCCTTGGACTACGAGAAGATCCAACCAGTACATACTTTAGGAAATAAAGCTCGACTGCTCATTGGAGGGAAGGATATTAGAGGCAAAGATGAAGTACTTTGGCCACATCATGAGAAGACAGGAAAGCTTGGAGAAGACAATGATGCTGGGGAAAATGGAAGGAAAAAGGAAGAGGGGCCGACCAAGGGCAAGGTGGATGGATGGTATCCTTGAAGTGACTAGTTTGACCTTGAAGGAGCTGCGGGTGGTGATGGCCAACAGGGAGCTCTGCGGTCGGATGGTCCGGGAGATCACAAAGAGTCAGAAGCAACTGAACGAATAAACAACAACATGGTATGTTTCCTCTTTTCAGAAAGCTGTTCCCTGGGTACCAAGCATTTTTCATTGTTTGTTTTGCAGCTGATCCTTGGCCTAGTGAGCAATGCTCGACAATGAAATAAACCAAAACCTCAAGCACTGAAGAATATGGATGCTACTGAAAGCCATGGAGGACTTGGAAAGTTAAACATGAAATGGCCCAAACTGTGAAAGCCTCCTTCAAGCAAAATAACATAACACAACGTAACATAACTGTGACCGCGCGGTGAGCGCCACCTGCATGGAAAACCTTGAGTTCCAAAGGGTTTGCATTGCTGAGTTGTGTTTTTGCAGCATGCACAGTTTTGCAAAAGATTTGGTTGCATTGATTGGCTCTTGGCAACTGCCAATCATCGTTTGCAGAGCCCAGTTGAATTTGTTCCGCCCCTTTCCCAGGGATCTGGGGAACATGCCATTTTACATTGCAGAGCTTTCCAGGACTTCTCTGGAGAGGATGTGTTTAGAACAGTGTTTTTCAACCTTTTTTGAGCACACTTTTTACATTGACAAAATCCTGGGGCACACCACCAACCAAAACTACACTCTAACACAGTAATACATATAGTTAATATGTTTTTAAATGTATTTATACACTCAGTGTGAAACCTGGGCCTGTTTCGATGAACACAGCATAGATATCCTGGCAGGAATGGCAGAAAGACACACACAAAGATCTTGCTCAACAGCTGGGAGTTATAGTTCACCCGAAATCAAAGAGCATCCTGAACTCCACCAATTATGGAATGGAATCAAACTTCCCATACAGAACTCCCATAACCAAGAGAAAATACTATAAGAGTTTGGTGGGCATTGACCTTGGGTTTTGGAGTTGCAGTTCACCTATATCCAGAGAGCACTGTGGACTCAAACAATGTTATGTTATGTTGTTGTTTGTTTTCTATCCAGAATCACAATGTTTGAAGGAGGCTCACCACTTTAAGGTCCCTAAAACAGGCATGGGAAAACTTCGTCCCTCTGGGTGCTTTGGACTTCAACTCCCACCATTCCTAACAGCCTGAGGCCCTTTCCTGCTTAAGTGGCTGAGGGGGAAAAGGAAAAGGGCCTGAGGCTGCTAGGAATGGTGGGAGTTGGAGTCCAAAATACCTGGAAGGTCCAAGTTTGCCCATGCCAGCTTTCGACAAAGACCTCTTCCTCCCCCTTCCCCTTCGCGCCCTTTCTTCTCCCTCCTGCTGAACACTTACCTTTTCTTCTCCACTTGGGCTCCTTTCTTTAGGAGGGGAGGGGGGAGGAAGACGTGACCTGTGCGGGTGCTACTGCGCAGACTCGCCCCACGTCTTCCTTCCTCCCCCCTCCCCTCCTGAACACGCACACGCTGCCCCCTCGGATCAAAATGGCGGCAGCGTGAGCAAAGCGAGTAGAGCGAGCAGAGTGAGCCTGGGAAGAAGGGAGCCCGAGTGGAGAAGAAAAAGTGTTTGGCAGGAGGGGGGGGGGGAAAGAGTATTGGAGGTTCCAATTTCCCACGGCACACCTGATGATCGCTCACGGTACACTAGTGTGCCACAGCACACTGGTTGGGAAACACTGGTTTAGAAGGTTTGCCAGACCAGGCCCTTAGTCAGGCCGTCTTTCAATACCAAAAATCTGATTTTCCTTGGAATTCAAGCAGAAGGCTCAGCATATTAGAAGCCTGATTAAATCTGGGGAGTTCCAAGTGCCTCCAAACCAGTCTTTTTGCCTCAAGAGGAAGACTTCATGACTTCAAGTTCGGCCATCTGACTGGGGCTACGAGTTTCCCGACCTCAAGGCCATTGAGAGAGAAAAGACTCCGAAAGCTTTTCAGCTACAGCTTCCTGGACCAAAACAGCAAAAGAACTCTAAAGTAAGCCAGCTATTTTTTTGGGATGGGGGCGACGACACTAAGCAGTGTGCCTGAGTGAAGTTAACTCATGTTATGGACAATAAAGTGTTTGTGTTAATTAAAGTGTCCAGTTTGGTCTTTGGAGCTCTGAGCTTTGAAAGGGAGGCAAAAAGCAATCCCCCAGGATAGAGAGACAACGTCCTTGCCCTTCCACGGGCATCCATAGCCCGGGTGCGACGGCACAATAGCATAACATACTGTAACATAACATAAAATCTTCCTCAGTGTTATTCCACATTATTTAGAAGTCTTTATTGTCTGAATAAATGTCTATTAACCTTTAAAATAAATGTCTATGTAACATTTGTCGATCTCACCAAAGCCTTTGACACTGTGAGCAGAAAAGATCTGTGGCAGATCCTGGAACGACTAGGATGTCCCCCCAAATTCCTCAAAATGATTACCCTGTTACATGAGGGCCAGCGCGGTCAAGTCAGATACGGCGATGCTCTCTCGGAGCCCTTTCTCATAACTAATGGAGTGAAACAAGGCTGTGTTCTTGCACCAACCCTATTTACAATCTTCTTCAGCATGATGCTCCAAAGGGCTACGGCAGACCTCGAAGAAGAAGACGGCATATATATAGGCTATCGTACTGATGGTAGCTTGTTCAACTTAAGCCGTCTGAGGGCTCGCACTAAGACTCTAAACTATCTAGTCCGTGAGCTGCTTTTTGCTGACAATGCTGCCCTTGTTGCCCACTCAGAAGCAGCCCTGCAGCACCTAACATCTTGCTTTGCAACAGCTGCAGAGCTGTTTGGGCTGGAAGTCAGCCTGAAGAAAACGGAAGTCCTTTACCAGCCCACACCACAGGAAGAACACCATCATCCCCACATCAGCATAGGCACATCTGTGCTTAAATCTCTTCAGCAGTTCATCTACCTGGGAAGCATCATCTCTTCAGATGCCAAGATTAACGAAGAGATAGATCACAGATTATCAAAGGCATAGAGTGCATTTGGAAGGCTTCACAAAAGAGTCTGGAGCAACAAGAACCTGAGGCAAAGTACCAAAATCAGAATGTACAGAGCTATCGTACTGTCTATCCTCCTCTATGGGTCTGAAACATGGGTCACCTATCGCCAACACCTACGACTCCTCGAACGCATTCATCAGCGCTGTCTTCGCACAATCCTAAATATACATTGGAATGACTATGTGACGAATGTCGTTGTCCTTGAGCAAGCAGGGATCACCAGCATTGAGGTCATACTATTGAGAACACAACTGCGCTGGGCAGGACACGTCTCTAGGTTGGAGGACCACCGCCTCCCAAAGATACTACTCTACGGTGAACTCGCCACCAGTCAGCGCAAGAGAGGCGCCTCCCAAAAGAGATATAAGGACTCCCTGAAACAACATCTCAGGCTCGGCCAGATTGATCACCAACAATGGTCCACCCTGGCCTCACATCGGGTGGCATGGAGACGCACTATCCACAATGCTGCGGCCTCTTTCGAGAAGACACGCCGAATGAGTCTCAAAGAGAAACAACAACGCAGAAAGAACCGCAAGTTGGAAACGACATCACCCAAGGAGGCTTTCTGCTGTGCTTTCTGCAACCGAACTTGTCTATCTCAGATTGTCCTTTTTAGTCATCAACGTGCTTGTAAAAAGTGTGGGATGAGTCCTTCCTGAATCTTCGTTCGCGAAGTAATGCCGAGAGAGAGAGATTGTCTGAAATGTGTTTTTCCCCTTGTGAAAATCATGTTGAGATGGACATGCCCAAATATTCCTTCTTACCTACTTGCACACTGATGAGGCCATCAGATACTGTGCTGGCACGGACACGGGCATATTTATGGATATTTAACGCATCCTGTTCCCTGGATGGATGTTTGTAGTGAGCTGGGGACAAAACAACCCATGCCTTGCAGGTGTATTAGAGAGAATACTTTCTCCTTATTTGAGATTCGCTCAGAGATGAGAACCACCGTCTCCAGAGACACTCTCAGCGGAGAAATGGAAATGAATTATAAACATACAAATAACTTGGTCCTGCTTCCTATTGGCAGGCACTGGCTTGTATTTATTATCTGGTTACTGCTTCTAATTCAAGGCTTTTAAAACATTTAGGAGGGACCCTCTGAAATATTAAAATGCCTTTTACAGAAATCAATTTGGGAGAGGAGAGGAGCCATTCTCCGGTGCTCGATCTGCAGCCGGTATGAAGATGGGGCCACCCCAGAGGCTGACCTTGCCCCCTTCTTCCATTCATCAGCCAATTGCATGAAGATGAAGAAAGCGCCGCCACCTCAACCGGGGCAGGTTTAAAAAAACCAGTGGGATAAATCAGCCCCTTCCCATCTCCTTCCTTCCCCATCCCACTTTATTGCTGGGAAGGCCTCTGCAGCCATAAAAGGGAATATAGTGTCACTGAAATGAAAGGCACCGAAAGACAGGATCAGAAAATTATCACAGCCATTCAAGCATGTCACAAACGTACCCCATATAAGGACTTAGACAAGCAGACGCTGATGTTTTGGATGGCAGGACCACGAGTTGAGATGTGGGGGTGCCTTCCATTTCTGATCCCGCTGCCATTTGAGTAAAGAAACAGTGCCATGTTAGTCCTTTGGGGAAACAATTTGATATATTGTTTAAAATGTGGCTGCAATAGGCTTTATGTTGGGGAAACGGGAAGGGAACTCCGGACAAGAATTTCGGAACACCGCTCACGCTTCCGCACTAAAAATGAAAATTCAATACTATACTGTCATTTTAAGGAACAACATCATTTTGAGGACTTTAAGGTAGTAGTTTTAGAAAGAATCAAGCCAACTCCCTTCATGGATATTAAGACCAAACTCTTACTACGTGAGGCTTTTTGGATCGTCAAACTGGGAACTGAAGCAACCCTGAAACCCAGCATGAGGCAATCAGGCCTTAATGATCGCTTAACAATAGGTGAAGTCTTGTTGTAAATCAACTTTGTTAAACATGCAGGATACTATAGCTTATAATGAGTGCTTTTGAGTTTCATTCCCTATCTGGCAAGATTGTTGATGGTATTAACCGAGAGAATTATTGATTATATACGTGGTATGTATGACAGCCTATTCTTCTGTTAGTTCTCCTTGAACGTTTGAGTGTATTATGTTATAAGATAGGAATACTATGTATAGCTATATGATGGTTTATGTTATTTCACTTCTTATAGACATTTTCCGGATCACTTTGGAAACTTTATTTCTTGGAGCATTGGTCTGAAGGTCAGCGAAAGCCAAGATGGCGGAAATACTAGACCGTCAACCAATCTGGGTTGACCACCTGATGAACTATATGCCATTAATATAGTATTGAAAATATTGATTATTTGGACAACCCGGAGACCTTGACTCCTTGGGAGGATTATAATTTTGAGACTTGTGAATGCAATCTTCATGATTTGGTTTCCACTGCAACCGCACTTTGTATGATGATTGAAAGAAAATATATCAAGAAATAGAATTATTTGATTTTGAAAAGCGACTGCTGTGTTGGCGTTCTTTTGCTTGTTCTTTTTGAGTCCTTTGGGGAAAACCAGCAAGAGTACGTTAGAGCAGTGTTTCCCAACCGGTGTTCCACGGCACACTAGTGTTCCATGAGAGATCAGCTGGTGTATCCGCGGAAAAACCTCTCTTCCCCCCTTTCTTCCTAGTGTTCCCTGGGTATGCCTTCCCCTCACGTGGGAGGCCCTTCCTTCCTTCCTTCTTTCCTTTTTTCCTTCTTTCCTTCTTTCCTTCTTTCCTTCTTTCCTTCTTTCATTCTTTCCTTCCTTCCTTCCTTCCTGCTGGTCTCTCCCTCCTGCCTGGTTCACTGGCGTTGTTGACCAGGAGGATCCTTTCCGGGAGTGGCGGCGCGCCGTCCCCTCCCCTCCATCTGCCAGTGGGCTTCCCGGGTGGTGCAGAGGAGGCTTTGGGCAGCATAGGGCTGGGTCAGATCTGCGGGGAGGGCGCATGGGCAGAGCAGCGCCTCCACCTCCCACAGCGAGCCCTCCACCCAGCCCGAGAGGAGCAGCCCTGAACCCAGGGAGAGGAGCGGGGCCAGGCGGAGGCATGTGGCCCGGCCCATGCCCTGTGACACCCCCGTCACCACGCACAGGATCCGGTCCAAGCCGCACGCCCCCATTGCCCCCGAGAAGCCAGGAAGCCAGGCAGGCAGGAGGGAAAGGAGGAAGAGGGAAGGGCCTGGGCCGAAAGGGGGCGGGGCCCAGGTTGAGGCCACACCCCGAGTGACCAGGGGAAGGCTCACCGCCCAGAGTGCCTTTTACTTATTGCACTCCAGGCCAGGGAAGCCCTCCTCTGAATTTAAACACAACACAGCTGGTGTTGGCACTCCATAGAAATAGGTAAACCCAATGAGGCAGGAACATAAACAGGAACAAAGAGTCCAGGAAACGAGTCCACCAGAGTGCATGAAAAACTAATACAGAAACTTCCAAGGTAAAATTCCAAAAACTTGAAACTTGTATCCAAAAAAAAGACACTTAAGACATGAATCTATCCAAGACGAAGCTTCCTAGGACTAGGAAAGATGTCTTGGCTCAATTTTCAACGATGCTTCATCTGACTACAAATTCCGTACTTGGTACTTTTATCCCTTGATGAGAGTGTCATTTTGGTTGGTGGTGTGCCCCAGAATTTTGTAAATGTAAAAAGTGTGCCGCGGCTCAAAAAAGGTTGGGAAACACTGCGTTAGAGAATCAAAACTCTGCAATGTAACAAGAGACTTAAGATAGAAATCTTGATTCATTTTGTTGCTGTAAGTTTTCTGGGCTGTCTGGCCATGTTCCAGAAGCATTCTCTCCTGACGTTTCACCCACATCTATGGCAGGCATCCTCAGAGGTTGTGAGGTCTGTTGGAAACTAGGCAAGTGGGGCTTATATATGTGTGTAGATTACTGTCCAGAGAGGGAGAAAGAACTCTTGGAGGCAAGTGTGAATGTTGCAATTAGTCACCTTGATTATTTATTTATTTATTTATTTATTTACAGTATTTATATATATTCTGCCCTTCTCACCTCGCAGAAGACTCAGAGCGGATTACAATGTACATATACATGGTAAACATTCAATGCCATAGACACACAACATATATAGACAGACACTCAGAGGCTATTTAACATTGCAGCTTCTGGCCACCAGGGGAGCCGTTGTTTCCTCATTCTTTGCATACTTTCTGGAGATTTTTATGGCCTCGTAAATCAGTTAAATTAGCCTCCCCACAAAGTGGGACCTAAATTTCCTACTTGACAGGTGCAACTGTCTTTCGGGCTGCAAAGGTCGACAACAAGCTACACAATTTTGGTCGGGAAATCACTCCGACCTGGGCTGGCTTTGAACTCATGATAATAATAATAATAATATACTTTATTTATATTCCGCTCTTCTCACCCCGAAGGGGACTCAGTGCAGATTACATTACACATACGGCAGACAGTCCCTGCCGGATTGACATACGATTACAATACAGTTGTGCAGACAAACAGACACAGGTGCAGACAATTAGAAGGATCTTTCCATCTGACTACATTCTGAAGGGTGCAGTCGCTCCATTACGTCACAAGGGGGTGCTGTTCTTTCAGTCAGTAGTGATCTTAATCTGCACTACAGTCCCGGTGCATTACAATTGAAAAGCCTTGCAGTTCCGAAAGTCTGGCTGCTTCCTGCCAGGGGGAATCCTTTGTTGGGAGGGGATTAGCTGACCCTGAATGCTTCTTGTCTGGAATTCCCATTTTTTGACTGTTGTTCTATATTTAATGCAACGATTCCGTGTCAGAACTAGGGCGACATCCGCATCCAAACTGGGTTAAGCATGGCTGTCGCCCCAGTTCTGACTCAGAGGGAAGACATCCCCATCCAAACTGGGTTAAACATGCGTGTCCGCCGTTAATGAAGCTATTCCAAAATTTCGGAATTAATTCAGGAAATTCTGAATTTTTTCCGTAAAATTTCAGAAGTCATTCAGATTCGATGTGCCAGTGCCCCCTACATCTAGAACTAGTTTTGAACATTTTTTTAAAAAAATCAAACAGGCCTAGTAGTAAGTGATCTGTAGTTTGCTTTTCTCTACAGTTGCATGTCATGGACGCCACTTTGTAGCCCCATTTCTTATGGTTAGCTTTGCATCTCGTGGTGCCAGAGCGCAGCCTGTTCAGCTCCTTCCAAGTCTTCTGTGTGCCCAGGAGGGAGTGTCTCCTCTGGTATCAGCCACTGATGGAGGTTCTGGGTTTTGGCCTGCCACTTTTGGACTCTTGCTTGCTGAGGTGTCTCTGTAGGTCTTAGGAAGCTGTTTCTTGATTTAAGGCGTTGGCTTGCTAGTTGATATCCAAACAGAGGATATCTTGATACTAGTGTTGCAAAATTGGGTATGGGTATAGAGATTCTCAAAGTTCTCTGATTTTGCAGTTTTGCGCATAAATAAGTAGGCGCGCATTCGAAGCATTTCAGTATTTTTTCTTTCTTTGTTTTGTATCGCAAATGCTGCTAGATTTAAGGAGAATAATCCACAGAATTAAGTGCATTTACACCCCCCAAAATCAATTTGCTTAAGGATGCTTAAGTGTGTGTTAATTCACTGTGGCCGGGGAATTCAGGAGGAAGAGGAGGGGTAATAAACGCAAGGACTGAATTGAGTAGATTGCTACTTACCATAATTACGTTGGCGTGGTGGTGATAGTGATAGATTATGATGATAGTCTTCATTAGCAAGACTTTAATTAAGAAATAGAATGGTTTTCTAAGTCAAAATTCAAAGGCAAAATTTGAATAGGTCAGAAATTCCAAAAGTCAAATTCGGCAATGTTTACCAAATTAATCCCTCAGACCATAAGAAGCTTCTGCCTTTCCCAATTCATCTGATATCGCTGCAATAGTGCAATAGTGATACACCAAAGTGAAAGAGCTGGAAAGATACATACTGGCAAGTTGTATTCTCCTGTTCCTAGCTCCCCTTTTCCACAGCTTCCACAGTGCAAGGAGGAAACGTTGCCTAATCTGAATATAAATACAAATTTATCTTGACTTCCATATCAGCTGTGACTTCTCATCCTCTTACACAAGAGCTCAGAGAGCCAATATTTGTCCAGAATGGAAGAGAGCGGATGCACATTACTATATCAAGCTTCTTTAATCTCTCAGCCTTCAACATGAAAGGTCTGCTTCCTGGCTGCATTGTACATTCCCAACGTAAACATCTAGCTAGTGGCTAGATTCAGGACGGACTCAATCCCATGCTTTCTATAAACGCGTTGATGACTAAAAAGGCCAATCTGAGATAGGCAAGTCCGGTTGCAGAAAGCACAGCAGAAAGTCTCCTTGGGTGATGTTGTTTCCAAGTTGCAGTTCTTTCTGCGTTGTCGTTTCTCTTCGAGACCCATTCGGCGTGTCTTCTCGAAAGAAGCCGCAGCATTGTGGATAGTGTGTCTCCATACCTCCCGATGTGGACCATTATTGGTGATCAATCTGGCCAAGCCTGAGATGTTGTTTAAGGGAGTCCTTATATATCATTTTTGGGGGTGCCTCTCTTGCGCTGACCCGTGGCGAGTTCACCATAGAGTAGTATCTTGGGGAGGCGGTGGTCCTCCATCCTAGAGATGTGCCCTGCCCAGCGCAGCTGTGTTCTCAATAGCATGGACTCAGTGCTGGTGATCCCTGCTTGCTCAAGGACAGCAACATTAGCCACATAGTTGGTCCAGTGTATATTTAGGATTGTGCGAAGACAGCACTGATGAAAGCGTTCGAGGAGTCGTAGGTGTTGGCGATAGGTGATCCATGTTTCAGATCCATAAAGGAGAATAGACAGTACGATAGCTCTGTACACAATGATTTTGGTGCTTTGCCTCAGGTGCTTGTTGCTCCAGACTCTTTTGTGAAGCCTTCTGAATGCACTCTATGCCTTTGCTAATCTGTGATCTATCTCTTTATCAATCTTGGCGTCTGAAGAGATGATGCTTCCCAGGTAGGTGAACTGCTGAACGGACTTAAGCAAAGATTTGCCTATGCTGACATGGGGGTGGTGGTGTTCTTCGTGTGCTGCGGGCTGGTAGAGAACTTCAATTTTAAATGTAAACAACTGGTACAACCATGTGCAACACTTTGATGCACATTGCTAGTATGCTGGCAAGAATGGAAAGTAAGTATATCGATCTCTGGGTCTTGAGGGATTTCATTTCCCAGAATAGGCTGAGATTGGGTATTGTCTGAATGTATGACCACGTTTACAGATTGAGTGGAATTGTTTTAATGGTGATGTGGTTTTATGCTGGGTTTTTATGTTTTTTAATATGTTGTTAATTTGTTGTTCTAGTTGTTTTAAAATTGTATAGCATTGAATCTTTGCTGTTATGCCGGTCTGAGTCCCTCGATAGAGGTGAGAAGGCCGGGGTACAAAAGTTTTAAATAATAATAATAAGCCAATGGGATTTTGCTCCGTATCAATAGGAGTATAGTGCCTAGATCCAGGGAAGTCATGCTCCCCATGCTCTGTTCTGCCTTGGTTAGACCACACCTGGAATACTGTGTCCGATTCTGGGCACCACAATTAAAGGGAGATGTTGACTCTAAGCTGGAATGTGTCCAGAGGACTGCATCTAAAATGATCAAGGGTCTGGAGAATAAGTCCTATGAGGAGCGGCTTAAAGAGCTGGGCATGTTTAGCCTGAAGAAGAGAAGGCTGAGTGGAGACATGATAAGGGCCATGTATAAAATATGTGAGAGGAAGTCATAGGGAGGAGGGAGAAAGCTTCCTTTCTGCTGCCCTGGAGACGAGGACGCAATGGGACAATGGCTTCAAACTGCAAGTAAGGAGATTCCATCTGAACATTAGGAAGAGCTTCCTGACCGTGAGAGCTGTTCAACAGTGTAACTCTCTTTGGAGGCTCCTTCTTTGGAGGCTTTTAAACAGACACTGGATGGCCATCTGCTGGGGGTGCTTTGAATGCAATTTTTCTGGTTCTTGGCAGAATGGGGTTGGACTGGATGGCCCATGAGGTCTCTTCCAACTCTATGATTCTATGATTCTAGCCAAAATTGCACAAGGCTATTATGAACAAGGACACTCAGAGAACAGATGTTCAAGTCCCTGTTCAGCCATGGAAATCATCTGAATGCCTTTAGGCAAGACACACTATGCCAGTCTTTGAGGAAGGCAAAGGCAGACTCCCTTGCCAAGAAAATCTCATGAAAAGTTTGCCTTAAGGTCATCATAATGATATCGAGCAGGAATTTAGGAGGGTTGGCTCAGAAAAGGCAGAAGCCCTGGATCTGATTGGTTGAATTGCAGATACGGGGCCTCAAAGTGGTTTCCGTATCTGCGGTTTTGGGGAACGCAGTTTCGTCCTCCCTGGAATGCTCAATGGGCATCCCGGGTGAGCCTGCAGTGCTCTGAGGCTCAGAAAATGAAAGGTTCATGCTTGGAGACAGTAAAAGACACAAAGTATCGGCGTCGGGCATGCTTATTACCGGCTCGGGGGGTGTTGGTGAGCCCGATCAAGATGGCGCCCACAACACAGGACGCCGTAATGGTGGAGCATCTTCTTCCGCCTCCTTCCCCAGCCCCTGGACAGGAGCCAGAGGGTCGGAGCAAGCGGAGGCGGGTCCGGAGGCGTGGCCAGAGGCGTGTGCGGAAGAGAGTGCCACTCCATCCATCGCCTCCCCCTCTGGCTCTCAGCAGCCCAAGCCAACAGGCCACACCGGCTCCCACGAACGTGGAGCCGGTTGTCGTAATCCCTCGATTCCAGCCGTCCTCCCCCCTGGCGCCTAGGTGTGGGGCAGGGAGTAAGAGCAAGTGGAGCAAGCGGAGATGCGGCCAGAGGCGGAGCCTGAGGCGGAGCCAGAGGCGGGCTCGACGGAAGCCTCAACATCACCCAGCTCCTCCTCCAAAGCAAGGCAAGCCGATCAGCAGTGACTCTCCTCCTGCCTGCTGCGAATCCAAAGCCTTACCCCCCTGCTGAGCACTTGAAGGGTAGGCTGGCAGAGGAGACCAGTCTGCCCCTTGTTGACCACCCCCCAGGACGTCTTGATGGGGAGGCTGGCAGAGGTGACTAATTTGCCCTTTGCTGACTGCCCCGGGACGACCAGCCTACTGATCCCCAGGGTGGTCTGTCTATTACAACCGCCCCCTAGGACCTGAACTGCTGCCACTCCCAACCCACCGGGCAGACCACCCCCCAGGACCTGGAGTCTGATGGGGCCCAAAATGCATCTAACCCCTCTCCGCCAGAGGGGATTGAAGGCAGTGGAGGGAGATCCATTCCAGCCTACCCCAACCAGAACTCACTAGGACTAAGGCCGATGTCTGATTCTCTCGCTGGATCACTCAGTCCCGGAGAGAATCTCTGATGGTGGCTTGGCAGCCCCACCATCAACCCACAACGACAAGACTAAGGAGGGCCTAAGACTTACCACAACGGACGCTAAACCGTTAAGAAAAAGAGCCAGCAAGGTCCTCACAGACTGAAACAGGGCTATAAGTCCAGGACCTTTTGGGGCGGCCTTTTGGCCAGAGGAAATGTGAAGGCTGCAAATCAACCACGTGCGCCATGTGCGCTAAGCTCTAGTGGTTTATCGCCCCCCTGATCTCCCTTTTCGGGGTGTGCATAAATTAAGCCCATAAGACCTTCTACTGACACAGTAGAAGCCCCCATTGCAGTGATCTCTGGGATGGGGAAATACAGCATTAGGCGCAGGCCAAAAGCCAGAGGTACGCTGAGTCGCTGTGAGACTCGGCGTACCTCTGACCTCGTCCTATCCCGAAGTACGCTGGTGACAGGCTTCCAATTTCCTCCCCTTCCTCCCTGGTGTTAGTTAACGCGCTCTCTGTTAGGAACAAAACTGCTCCTCTCAAGGATTTCTGTTTAGAGCAGCGAGTGGATCTCTGCTGCATAACCGAAACCTGGATCAACGATGGCGATGAAACCTGCCTGCACGAGCTAGCATACCCTGATTATGTCGTTACTCAATAGGAATGGGAGGCGGGGGGGGGGGGGGAGTGGCTATTCTCTCCCGTGACCTGTTACAGCTTAGAGCGGTCCCTGCACTGGAAACAGACGGGGGTGAAAGTGTCGGCCTGATGTGGGAGCCCGGAGAGTGTAGCCTTCTTGCTGGTGTACCGAGCACCTAGCGCACCAGCGAGAGTCTCTCCCTGCTGCTGGAGACTGTGGCTGAGTGGGCATTGAGGTTCCCCAGACTTATAGTTCTGGGGACTTCAGTGTCACGCCCACACAACCTCCCTTCCATCTGCAGCGGGGGACCTTGTGTCGACCATGGCGGCACTGGGCCTCTCCCTCTTAAACTCGGGCCCCACACATCGGGCTGGACACACTCTCGATCTGATCTTCTATGCAGGTGTCAAGTGTCCGTCACCTCTGTAACCGAGGTGCCATGGTCAGTTCACTGTGCTCTAAGTGCCCGGGTTGAGACGCCACCCCCCCCGGCAAGGGTGCCGAACCAATTTGGGTTCGCCCGAAGGGACTTATGGAACCAACCAGGTTCCTGAATGCCCTGAGGGATTTGGAGCCTGTCAGCGTCTCGCTCGAGGAGCTAGTCACCACCTGGAACTGTAAGCTATCCACGGCTCTCGCCGAGATTGCCCCTAAGCGCCCTCTCAAATCCCATAGCGATGCTCTCCATGGTTCACCAAAGATCTTAGAACCATGAGCGGGAGAAGAGACGGCTGGAGCGCATGTGGAGGAAGCTCCGTGACGGGCCTTCGCAATCAGCTTATAAGCTTTTAGTGAGGCTTATGAGCATGCAGTCAAGGAGGTGAAAAATTCTCATTATGCCTCCTTGATAGCGTCTGCAGATTCACGCCCGGCCCAATTGTTCAGGATAATTCGGCAGTTGACGATGGTCCCTACCATCCCAAAAATGATGATCGGGCCCTTTCCGCCGAGGCTTTCCAGAATCATTTCGCAGACAAGATTGCGACGCTCCGCCGGGACCTCTCCGCCACGGTTGATACAGTACAGGAGCTTGAGACTCCGTGGCCCTCCGCCCGGGTCCACCTTCGACCGGTTTCGGCCACTGGGCGCAGAGGGATGTTGACAAGATTGTCGCAGCTCTTCGACCAACCACCTGCTCCCTTGACCCGTGCCCCTCCACACTGATTCGAGCTTGCGTGGAGGGGTTCGAGGCCCCTCTGTTGAATATAGTCAACTGCTCCCTTGAGCAAGGAGCTTTTCCAGAGGAGTTAAAAGAGGCGGTGGTTAGTCCATTGCTGAAGAAGCCCGGGTTAGATCCCTTGGCTCCCTCAATTACCGCCCAGTGTCCAATTTACCGAACCTGGGCAAGGTAATTGAGAGGGTAGCAATGGACCAGCTACAGACATTCCTGGATGATGCAACCTGGCTTGACCCCTTCCAGTCCGGCTTCCGTTCAGGCCATGGGACAGAGACCGTCCTGGTCTCCATCACAGACCTACTCCGTTGCCACTTGGATCGAGGCGGATCGGCGCTGCTCGTGTTATTGGACCTCACGGCAGCGTTTGATACTGTCGATTACCAACTTTTGACACACCGCCTCGCGGTGGCGGGGTGAGGGGACAGCCCTCAACTGGCTGTCCTCCTTCCTCCAAAACCGCCTACAGCGAGTGAAGTGGGGGGGGTGGTCTCCGAGGGCTCCCCCTTACACTGTGCAGTTCCTCAGGGGGCCATTCTCTCCCCGCTGTTATTTAACATCTACATGCGACCACTCGCCCAATTGGTGCGGAGTTTTGGGCTGGCCTGTCACCAGTCGGCGGATGACACCCAGCTCATTCTGAGGATGGACCCCGGTGGAATCTGTACCCAATAATTTCCATCTCTGCCTAGAAGCCGTAACTGGATGGCTGCGAGCCAGTAAGTTGAAGGTGAACCCGACGAAGACGGAGATCTTGTGGCTGGGCCGCCGGGGGTAGAGACCCAGTTGCCGGCGTTTGATGGTGTGGCACTTCGCCCAAAGCCCCTAGTTAAGAGCCTTGGGGTCCAGCTAGACACCCAACTGTCGATGGAAGCGCAGATTGCCTGCGCTTGCAAGACAGCGTTCTACCATCTGCGGCAGGCGAAACGTCTGGCTCCTTACCTCTCCCGCTGCGACCTGGCCACGGTGATCAAGCCACGGTCATCTCGAGGCTTGATTACTGTAATGCGCTGTACATTGGCCTACCCTTGTCGGTGATCCGGAAACTTAAGTTGGTGCAGAAACGCAGCAGCGCCTGCTGTCGGGAGCCCCAAGATCTGCGCATGTGACCCCACTCCTGCGTGCACTGCACTGGCTTCCCATCAAATTCCGGGTCTCCTTCAAGGTGTTAGTTCTAACTTTCAAGGCCTTATATGGTTTGGGGCCAGTGTACTTGAGGGAGCGTCTTACCCCATACAAACCCAGAAGATCACTGCGCTCAGAGGGGCTTAATCTACTAGAGGTCCCTAGTATTAAGATCTGTAGGCTGTCGAGCACCCGGCAGAGAGCATTTACAGTGGCCGCTCCGACCCTCTGGAATTCTCTGCCGGAGGAGATACGAGCACTACGGGGTTTGTTGGCCTTCCGCAAGTCTGTGAAGACTTGGCTATATAGGCAGGCATTTGGTCCCAACTGATGCCTCCTTAGTTGCCAGCTGCCAACATACCGTCCTGCCATGTATTGCCTCTGCGTATTATTGCTTGCCGGGATCCATTGTGGGGAGGGGGGGCTTTTGGGTATACGTCTTTTATCTGTTTATTGATGTTTTATTGATTTTATGCTGTAAACCGCTCTGGGCTCCAGAGAGAGCGGTCTACCAAATCGAATTTATAAATAAATAAATAAATAAATAGAGAGGAATAGTTACAATTTAAGGATTCTTTTATTGGGGGATCGGTTACAATGTTAGGAATGGGGGAGAGAAGGCAAAGAAGATCGGAGTCTCAATTGAAGCTGCTGCTGGAACCATGTTTCCATGGACAGTGGCCCAATGGGGCACCCAGGAACTGTGGAACTCTCTACTGCAGGTCAAATCAGCTTGAACACAGGGAGTTCTGGGTTCGGTCTCAATAAGAGAAATTACTTCTTGTTATACCACCACTACAACAACAAGTGAACGCCATGTAAACATGTAATTCCAAACCCATATTTATATTCTGCCTTTCTCACCCCGCAGGGGACTCAGGGCGGATTACAATGTACATATTAGGCCTGTGCAATCATGGTTCTAAATGGTTCTAAAGTACTTACAAAGTACTTTCAAAACTTCATTATTATTTCATTATTGGCGATTTTTAAGACAGAACCAATTAGGAACTGCCATTTATAACAAAATTTTGAAAGTTTTGTTAGAGTTCTGAAATGTTTACCACCAGAACTTTAGCAACACTGTAGAAGCAAAGCACCAGCGCCACCTAGTGTTCACCACCAGAACTTTAGCAACACTGTAGAAGCAAAGCACCAGCACCACCTAGTGTTCACCACCAGAACTTTAGCAACACTGTAGAAGCAAAGCACCAGCGCCACCTAGTGTTCACCACCAGGACTTTAGCAACACTGTAGAAGCAAAGCACCAGCGCCACCTAGTGTTCACCACCAGGACTTTAGCAACACTGTAGAAGCAAAGCACCAGCACCCCCTAGTTTTCACCACCAGAACTTTAGCAACACTGTAGAAGCAAAGCACCAGCACCCCCTAGTTTTCACCACCAGAACTTTAGCAACACTGTAGAAGCAAAGCACCAGCACCCCCTAGTTTTCACCACCAGAACTTTAGCAACACTGTAGAAGCAAAGCACCAGGGCCACCTAGTGTTCACCACCAGAACTTTAGCAACACTGTAGAAGCAAAGCACCAGCACCCCCTAGTTTTCACCACCAAAACTTTAGCAACACTGTAGAAGCAAAGCACCAGCGCCACCTAGTGTTCACCACCAGAACTTTAGCAACACTGTAGAAGCAAAGCACCAGCGCCACCTAGTGTTCACCACCAGAACTTTAGCAACACTATAGAAGCAAAGCACCAGCGCCACCTAGTGTTCACCACCAGAACTTTAGCAACACTATAGAAGCAAAGCACCAGCGCCACCTAGTGTTCACCACCAGGACTTTAGCAACACTGTAGAAGCAAAGCACCAGCACCCCCTAGTTTTCACCACCAGAACTTTAGCAACACTGTAGAAGCAAAGCACCAGCGCCACCTAGTTTTCACCACCATAACTTTAGTTTTGTAAGTACTTTAGAACCATTAAGATTGCCCAGGCCTAGTACATATACATGGTAAACATTCAATGCCATAGACACACAACATAGAGTATATAGACAGACACCTGGCCACCAGGGGAGCTGTCGCTTCACCATCCATTTGTGACAATGATGGAGTACTTTCTCATTCTTTTGCTTGTTTGTTGGAGATTTTATGGTGTCGTAAGTTAATTAAGTTAGCCTCCCTGCATAAGTGGTACCTAAATTTCCTACTTGACAGATGCAACTGTCTTTCGGGCTGCAAAGGTCAACAACAAGCTACACAAATTGGTCGGAAGCTCACTCCAACCCAGGATGGTTTCAAACTCATGACCTTTTAGTCAGTAGTGATCTTAATGCAACTGACTCCTAGCCAGCTGCACCACAGTCCCGGTGCATTACACAAAATGAACACGTCAAACTACTCTGGGACTTCCCAATTGGGACTGACAGAGGGTTTTGGGGGTGGGGGCAGGACACAAGTATAGATTGTTGATGTTGCAATCCCACGCGACAGCAAGATTGAAGAGACACAACTGGAAAAGCTGGCATGATACGAGGATTTAAAGATTGAACTTCAACGACTTTGGCACAAGCCAGTAAAGGTGGTCCCAGTGGTGATCCGCACACTGGGTGCGGTGTTTAAAGACCTTGGCCTGCACTTAAAACCAATCAGCACTGACAAAATGACCACCTGGCAGCTGCAAAACGCCACCCTACTTGGATCTGCACACATTATTTACCAATACATCACATAGTCCTAGACGCTTGCAACGTGCCCAACGTGTGATCCAATACAACAGCCGGCAGAGTGATCTTGTTTGCTGTGGACTCATCTTGCTGTGTATCAAATCATAATCATAATAGGGAGGGGTATGCCACGTTAAGAATGAGGTGTAATATTAGATGTTTGAGAAGTATACATTGTCTTCAGGTCCAACATGGAAACAGAGGAGCGCTTGCATTTTAGTGGCTCTTGTCGCAGACCCCAAATCGCTGTAACAGCTAAAAGTGTACGAGGGAACGGAGAGATCAGAGCCTGGTTTCATTGTGACGCAAACGTATTCCACAGTAGGAAGAGTCAAAGGTTTCGGTGCGCTTCCCATAAGTGGCCCGAGGCACTGCAAAACAAAACAGAGCCATTTGTATCTCTGCCGTTTACTGGCACCACGTCGTAGGATTTTTGTCAACGGAGATGTTAACAATAACAGGCTATATATATATATATCTCAACCAAGGCAGACAATGCTAATAAAGTAAACACCAAAGACTCTCTTTTAAGGCTGGACTCAACCCTGCAAAAGGAATGTGACTCTTCTTAATGAAAGATGAATAGATTTCACACCGCTTTGGGGAAAAGCAGCTATGGTAAAACACAGTGCTTTCCCTATATTTGAGGATCTGGAGATGTTGGGGAGGAATGACTGGCAATCATTCCCAGAAAACATGAAAATGTCAATGTTATGAAATTCTAGGAGTTATTTAGTGAGGTATCAGCACCCTTTGAAGCCCACGAAATACAATACCAAGATCCAAAACTCCGCGTCCACAGTCAGCCCAGCAGCGACCCAGCACAGAAGGCAACGGCCTAGATAGCAAGAACAACCCCTTGCCAGCTGCACCGAATGGTTAATCGCAAGCCCCCTTTATTCAGTCCTCCTCAGGGCTTGATTGCACCAACACCCCTTCCCCATTTCCTTCAGCTGCCAGCATCTCCTCCTGTGCCGCCCTTTGTCTTTCTCTCCAGGTGATCTGTCTTCCTTTTCCGGCAAAATGTATGCCTTGGTGTGACGAAGTCTGGACACACACCGACCACTCCTTGACTTTTAAAACTGTGTGGCAGGACATCCACCAGTTATCACAGTTTTCCTCTTTTTATTATTATTCACTTGCTGCCACCATTTGTCAATGCTTGACCACTAGATGTGAGGGTCTTTGTGAACAAATGATTTCTACAGATGTAGTGTTGAAAGTGTTTAACAGTTTATTTTACACAAATGGGCTCAAAGCTTAGGTGGTTTCACAGATACTCCGAAGAGGTACAAACTTGCAATTTTAAACAATATAACACTGGGGTTTTCCCCTGATACAGTTACACACAAGTAACTACTTAATACTGGGTTACTCTCAACCCTAGGACTAACTTGTCCCACATTTGGGTTCCTTAAACCCACACACAGAACTGAACTGCGCACTGCAGTTCCTACAGACAGCTTGCAGCTTCAGCAACTATCAATTCCTAACTCTGGTCACAGCTGCTGGCCAACTGAAATTTTCCAACTGTCAAATTTAAACTGAACATTCTAAAGCCAGAGTGGCCTCTGTTGTCATGGCAACAGCCTCTGCCTAAAGCCTGCTGCTGCGAACATTCTACGGCTCACTCTCTGCAGCTTCCAAAGACTGTCCCTTCTAAACATATATACAAACATGTGATTAACATATAAATAACCACCTCATCAAACTTGGCTCCTCATGCCCTGCCTGCCAATGTTTGCCATTATTTGCCACCAATTGCCATGATTTTTCCTTTTTGCCATTTTTCCCTGGCAGGGAAGCAATCTGGAAGTTTCGGAAGTTTCAATTTTTTAAAAAATAAATAAATCGGAAGTGACTTTAGAATTGAACCACCAGCGTCCCCTACATCTGAAATGAGTTTTGAACCATTTTTTTGTATCAAGCAAGCCTAATAAATATGTGAGGGGAAGTCATAGGGAGGAGGGAGAAAGCTTGTTTTCTGCTGCCCTGGAGACTAGGATGCAATGGAACAATGGCTTCAAATGACAGGAAAGGAGATTCCGCCTGAACATGAGGAACATCGGGAAGAATTTTCTAACTGTGGGAGCTGTTAGAACTCTCTGCCCAGTGGAACTCTCTGCCCAAGAGTGTGGTGGAGGCTTCTTCATAGGAGGCTTTGAAACAGAGGCTGGATGGCCATCTGTCGGTGTGCTGTCGCACGCTGGGCCTGTAGGATGTCTATTTCTTGGACGTGACTTCTGTATGCCCAACGGGATGCCGGGGTGCCTCAGCTGGAAGGGCCCCTTAGATTTCCCCAATGATAAAGGTCCTTTGAGACTCAAAATAAGTTTAACAAAGTTCTTTATTTGGGCTTAACAAACTGGAAGGCCTGCTTCTTAACAAACTGGTGACTCTCTCAGTCTGCAGCAACAGGGCCGGCAAACTGGGCAAAGCTGGTCTTCTCTTTCCCGAAGGAAAACCTATGACCCTTCCCTTGGGCAATCTTTCTTTACCTTGCTGGCGTGAGGACCCTTCTTCCGACTTCAAGCTGCGTTATGGATAGCCAGACGTCCCGTACCATGCAAGGTTTCCTTCGATTAGCCAGGTTGTTGGGATTGCACGTGATCAGGGCCGGTTCATTCATTAGGCGGAGGAAGCAGGCGCGTAGGGCAACGTCACCGGGAGGGGCGACGTCACCCGGGAGGGCACCTCCGCCGGCTCCCCGTCACCCGCGGTGCCTGTGGTGCCCGTGCTGCGCTTCCCGGCCGCGCCGGCCAGGCCTCCGCAGCTTTGATAGGCAGTCTGGGGCGCTCCGGCCGCGCTTCTGCATGCGCGGAGCTTTCTGCGCATGCACGAAAAGGTCTGCGCATGCGTACCACCTCCCACATTGGAGCTAGTGCGCGTGCGCAGATTGGCGCATGCGCACTTGGGGGGGAATTTTGCGTACCCCTCGGGAAAAGCTTGGTCCGCCCCTGCACGTGATCCCTTCTTCACAAAGGATTGTGAAGCTGTTCCTTTACCCCAGCAAAGTGGGATCTGTTACAGCAGCAAAGCTGGATCTGTTACCCCAGCAAAGGGGTAAGATTTAAAGCCTTTTCCAAGTTGGAAAGAATAGGCAGCCTTAAATCACGTCCTATCCTGTAGACTAGCTGTTAAGACTGAGGAAAAGCATCCTTTTCCCCTCCCAAATCCTAGGAATGGGGGCGGGTCTGCTACTCTAGATTGATTGGCAGCCCTCTGGGCCTGTAAATGCAAACTAAGAAAGTCACCTACAAAATACATGCAAACTTGCAGTGCAACAAATGAAAAACAGAGCCCTGTTGGCACTGCTGTGCCAGAACAGTCGGGGGTGTTTTGAATGTGATTTTCCTGCTTCTTAACAGAATGGGGTTGGACTGGATGGCCCACCAGGTCTCTTCCAACTCTATGATTCTATGAGAGCTTGAGACATATCCAAGGTCAGTAGTAAGATTCCATAGCTGACCAGGGATTTGATCTCTGGTCTCCCAAAGTGCTGGTCAAAGTTTCAAACAACTATGCCATGATGCCTCTTGTTCGCAGTCTGCCTTGGTGTAAAGCAGCTTCATATATTTTGAGATAGCTGAAACTAAACACAAAATGTTCCTGGGAGGACTGTCAACTGTTCTTATCCAGAAGTGGTCTAATGATGGAGCAAACAAATGTAATGGAAAGCTCTGGGAAAATGCAATCAAGAGCTCTGGACTGGCATGAAAGGGACTTGGAATAAAGGTGAGCAAGATTAGAATTCTTTTAGTGGCATATCCTGATGTAACATCCTGTTATGCCAACATGCATACTTCAGTCATTTGGCTCCATGGGAAATCAGTGCCTGAGGGGCTGCTAGGGACTACCAAGATGCAGTTCTGTAGATCGAAGATAGGAAGGGTCTTCAGTAGGCCTGGGTAGGTTTGTCGAAATGCTCATAAAATTTATTTATTTATTTATTTATTTATTTCTTCGGGCTTCTATGCCGCCGACTCCCTGAGGCTCGCGGCGGCACACAAGAGCCAAAGGCACAGTAAAAACACAGCAATAAAACCAATTAAACCAATTAAAACAGTTAAAAACAACAGTAATACCATACCAAAATAACAGAGTTCAGGATAAGCAGCATATTGTTCAGAGCGGGCGGGCCAATGGCGGGGCATGGGCAGGTCCTTTATGGCCCGAGTTCCGGCCGGGAGGGCGTTCCACAGCGTAGGAGCTATGACAGAGAACGCCCTCCGGCGAGTAGATGTTAATCTCGCAGATTTCGCTGAAGGTACCTCCAGAAGGTTGGCCTCCTCGGACCGTAGTGATCTCGGGGGGCAATATGGGGTGAGACGCTCCCTCAGATACGCTGGCCCCAGACCGTACAAGGCCTTAAAGGTGAGAACCAACACTTTGAAGGCGATCCGGTGCTCAATTGGGAGCCAGTGCAGATCCTGCAAAACAGGTGTTATGTAGCAACCTGCTGGGGTTCCAGACAGGAGCCGGGCGGCAGTGTTCTGCACCAGCCTGAGCTTCCGGGTCGCCAACAGAGGGAGGCCAACGTAAGCGCGTTACAGTAATCTAGCCTTGAGATGACCGTGGCTTGGATCACCGTGGCCAGGTCGTTCCGGGAGATATAGGGGGCCAGCCTCCTTGCCTGTCGAAGATGAAAAAAGGCAATCTTGCTGACCACAGAGACCTGGGCCTCCATGGTCAGCTGGGAGTCCAAATGGACCCCAGGCTCTTAACGGAAGACGTTGGGCATAGCGCCACACCGTCCAGGGTCGGAAGCTGGACACCTACATCGCCCGGGCGGCCCGACCACAAGATCTCAGTCTTCGCCGGATTCACCCTCAACCTACTGGCACGCAGCCATCCAGTAACGGCCTCGAGGCAGCGTTGGAAATTATCGGGGATGGATCCCGGTCTGCCCTCCATCCTCAGAATGAGCTGAGTGTCATCAGCGTACTGGTGGCACACCAGCCCATAACTCCGCACCAGCTGTGCAAGTGGCTGCATGTCGATGTTAAATAACAGAGGGGAGAGAATGGCCCCTTGCGGAACTCCACAAACTAATGGGGAGCCCTCAGAGACCACCTCGCCCCTCCTCACACGCTGAGACCGCTGGTGGAGGAAGGAGGCCAGCCATTTAAGGGCTGTCCCCCTCACTCCAGCCATGGCCAGGCGGTGGATCAATAGATTGTGGTCGACCGTGTCAAACGCTGCCGTGAGGTCCAATAACACGAGCAGCGCAGACCCGCCTTGGTCGAGCTGGCAGCGGAGTTGATCTGTGATGGAGACCAGAACCGTCTCCGTCCCATGCCCCGAACAGAAGCCGGACTGGAAGGGGTCTAGCCATGTTGCATCATCTAAGAAGGACTGCAACTGCTCCATTACTGCCCTCTCAACCACCTTCCCCATTTCGGATTAAATTCACGTTTGAAGCGGTTTCGAGGCGATGTAAGCAACCCGGAAGTAAATTTGCCATTTTGAAGCCCGGCGTGCATCCCAAAAAATGGTCGCCATGACTTCATTGGCTGACAAACCACCTTGGCCTTCTTTGGCGCCGATTCACCCCAAGAAACCCACTGTTTTGACTGCTGTTTGGTCTCTGGGGTGTTGCGGTGGATCCACGTTACGTCCACGGTTACGGAACGGCGCAAAAACCCGTCCATATTGCGGTTGAACAACGCCAAAACACTCCTGCGAAATTGTCACATGATTGCGTTTGTGGTAGATTGTAAGCAAACGCGGCACCCGTCTTCTGCGATGACTCAACTCTCCCCAACAGTCCCCATGAGACCCCTTCCCAGCACTCCAACTCCCATCTCCTGTGAACCCTGCAAACGAATCACTGCTAGTGGATTCCAAGCAGAGACAGGCCCGGATTATCCATAAGGCCACCCTAGGCCATGGCCTAGGGCGGCAGCCATGGGGAGTCAGCAGGTCCGGACCCCCCCAAAAAAGTTTTTTAAAAATTCCCAAAAAATTCCCCAGAAAAATTCCAAAAAAAGTGCGCATGTCCATGGCGGCGGAAGCGCCATCCACGGCCGCCCCACAGCCCCCCCCCTTTGCTCTGCTCCTCTTGACTCCAAAGGTTCTGCCCCCTCCCTCGGCTCCTCCCCGCCCCCAGCTCTGCCCCGTCTCCTCGCCGGCGCAAGGAGGAGGAAGGAAAGCCCCACCCCCGGAGCCGATGCCACGGGGAGCCGTCATGCTGGCCTCAGAAGTGGCCGAAATTGCCCTTTTCAGGTCGGCATGGTGGCTTTAGGAGGGAGGGAGGAGCCGCGGGGAGGCTCCCCATGGCTCCTCTCTCCCTGCTAAAGCAGTCATGCTGGCCCTAAAAGGGAGATTTTGGCCGCTTCTGAGGCCGGGATGGTGGCTTTAGGAAGGAGGAAGGAGCCGTGGGGAGGCTCCGCCCTTGGGGCCACTGACACGCATGCGCGGCTTCGGCTCCGGGGGTGGGGCTTTCTTTCCTCCTCCTCCTCTCACTGGCAAGGAGGCAGGGGGCAGAGCCAGGGGTGAGCTGGGGGCGGCGGCAGAGCCTTTGGCCTAGGGCAGTGTTTCCCAACCAGTGTGCCGGGGCACACTAGTGTGCCGTGAGCGATCATCAGGTGTGCCGTGGGAAATTGGAACCTCCAGGTAGGAGGGGGGGAGTCTAGTGTGTTGAAGTATGAAATCCCTAAGAAACCTACCTCGAGAAAGGCACAAAATTACAAACTCCCCCCTCCCCACCTGTTGTCTACTTGGTCTCTCCCTCTCCATGCATTGGGAAGGCCCGCCTCCCTTTCCCCAAGTAGAGACTTCCTCTTGCCTCCTGGGGGTTCTGTGTGGGAAGTTTGGCCCAGTTCTATCATTGGTGGGGTTCAGAATGCTCTTTGATTGTAGGGGAACTATAAATCCCAGCAACTACAACTCCCAAATGTCAAGGTCTATTTTCCCCAAACTCCATCTGCTTTCATATTTGGGCATATTGAGTATTCATGCCAAGTTTTGTCCTGATCCAACATTGTTTGAGTCCACAGTGCTCTTTGGATATAGGTGAAAAGGACATCCAAGTGCCACCTCGGAGTTGGTTGAGGTAGGCAGGATTTCCCCGGGTACTGGTTGTGGGGGGTCGGGAGAAGGTCAGGGTTTTGCCCTCCTTCTGCTCGAGATCCCCGGTACAACTGCCCACTGTGTGATACAAACTGGACTTATAGGTCCGATTTTCTTCTTATGTTCTTATGTTCTTATGGGAACTCTGTGCCCACCAACCTCTTATAGTATTTTCTCTTGGTTATGGGAGTTCTGTGTGGGAAGTTTGTGTCTTTCGGCCATTCCTGCCAGGATATCTATGTTGTGTTCATTGAAACAGGCCCAGGTTTCACACTGAGTATATAAATACATTTAAAAACATAGTAATTATATGTATTACTGTGTTAGAGTGTCATTTTGTGTCGTTTTGGTTGGTGGTGTGCCCCAGGATTTTGCAAATGTAAAAAGTGTGCTCAAAAAAGCTTGGGAAACACTGGCCTAGGGAGCCAAAAGGCCATGATCCGGGCCTGAGCAGACATCCTGTATTGGTTGCACCTTAGTCCAATCCATCTCATTGGAGTCTCCTTCAGTACTCTGTGGACTGTCATCCATACCCCTCGATGGCTGCTCCTTGTCCCCATACCCATCATCCTCCGAAAAACCCAGAAATGTTTCATCCCCAGAAGAATCGCTAAGTATTTGTCTCAGTCTCTCCCTTTCTTGCTCCTCATCCGACTCTTGCTCACGAGTAGACCATTTGGCATTTCTAGCTACAGACTCCTCTCTCTCAGCCTCAGGCTCAACTACAACCACAACAATCTCATCATATTCCCACCTCCAATGCGGATATGCATATATAATTCAGATCACTATAATACGCAACTTGCCTTCCTTCATTCCTGTTCAATATCGGCATGTTCTCAAACGAAATCACCATCCCAGAAAGGAATAAGGCCCCATGGGGTTTATTTATGTGCCTGCATTCAAAACAGTTCTCGAGTTTCTGGGATGTAAGACGAGGCTGTAATTGTTGCAGTGGGGTCTCCGGATGACTCAGTCTGTTTGAAGCACTTCTCATAATCCTTTATTATGTCACCCAAGCCGTGCAACTCCTTCTTTCCCGCGCACTGGAACCGCAGGCTTATAGGTCACGCAGCTGTGTGTTATTTATTAAGTCAACACAACTCATACTTTTCTCACCCGTTTTGAATAATATACCTCACATAACTGGGGGGAAAAAGTGTGTCCTTTCTATTTTATTTTGTTTTGTTTTATTTATTTTTTGGTCCTGCTACACAGTTTTCTTTCTCAAAAGAGCGTTTCAGAAAGCACAAGCCGAAGATAATATCCTGTCATGGTTGGATTTATTCTTCAATCGGCTGTATATTGTCGCTAGCTAACAAAACATTAAAAGCTTCCCCCACTATTTTTCCCCCTTTTTTCCTCTTATTTCTTGGATTCAGTTCAACGTGCTGAGATGTGTGATTCACAAAGTTAACAAATGCTGATTCCGGGGTTGAAATGCAAACTCCCAATTTCCAAAACAAGAAAACACATAGAAAACCCCAGAGTTGCCAAGGACCCCTTCACAGGACTGTGATTCCACTCCATTCGTTTATATTCCATCTTTCTCCCAAAAAGGGACTCAAAATAGCTTGCAAAAATGGCTAAAACAATATGGAGTAAAGAAGTTTTGGAATGCTTTAAGTCAGTGTTTGCAAGGGGGTTTCAGAGGGGTTGTAAAAGACCATCAGAAAACATACAAGGGTTGAATGAAAAGTAATGCCTCCACCTTCGTTACTTGGGTTTGGATGGGAATATTTTAATGAATCAAACACAGAAATAATCCTTAGGACAGGGGTGGGCAATTATTTTTTCCCAAGGGGCCACACGAGAGCCAAAAAATATTATGGAGAGCCGCACCTAAAGGCTGAACTGCATTCTAATCTACATTATTTATTTATTTATTTATTTATTTACTATATTTACTATATATTACACATCATTAATATTAACATATTAATATATCAAGAAGTATTCATATATTAGTATTAATATCATAATTATTATATTATGATAATAATATTAATTATTATATTATGCGACCACTTGCCCAGCTGGTGCGTAGTTTTGGGCTGGTGTGCCATCAGTACGCTGATGATACCCAGCTTATCTTGAAGATGGAGGGCAGCCTCGAATCCGTACCCGATAATTTCCATCGTTGCCTTGAGGCCGTCACTGGATGGCTGCGAGCCAGTAGGTTGAAGGTGAATCCAGCAAAGATGGAGATCCTGTGGCTGGGTCCTCCGGGCTGTAGGGATGTTCAGCTTCCAACCCTGGACAGCGTGACATTATGTCCGTCGCCCTCTGTTAAGAGCTTAGGAGTAACCTTGGACCCCCTGTTGTCGATGGAGGCCCACGTCTTCAGCGTCAGCAGGGTAGCATTTTTCCATCTTCGCCAGGCGAGGAAGCTGGCCCCCTATTTGTCCCGGCGCGACTTAGCCACAGTGATCCAAGCCACAGTCATCTCGAGGCTGGACTACTGTAACGCTCTTTACATTGGCCTTCCTCTGTCGGTAATCCGGAGACTCAAGCTGGTGCAGAACGCTGCAGCGCGACTCCTGGCAGGGGTCCCGATTGGCCACCAAATCACGCCAATCCTGCGCGAACTGCACTGGCTCCCAATTGAATGCCGGATTGTCTTCAAAGTGTTAGTCCTGACTTTTAAGGCCTTACATGGTCTGGGGCCAGTGTACCTGCGGGACCGCCTTGTCCCATATCATCCCACCAGATCACTGCGCTCGAAGAGCTAAAACCTCCTGGTCATCCCAAATGTGAGGACCTACCATCTGTCCGCAACCCGCCGCCGGGCTTTCTCTGTTGCAGCCCCTACCATGTGGAACGCACTGCCCGCCGGCATCCGTGCCACCCAGGGCCTCCTCCCATTCAGGAGAGCAGTTAAGACATTGCTGTTCCAACAAGCCTTCGGAGTTAGCTAAACTAGCTTGCGCCGCCTAGCTGTCAGCCCACTGTGACTCCATTTGTTGCTTCAACTGTTCTAATTGTAATGCCATCTTAATGGTATTACTGTGAGTTATTATGAGTTATCTGACAATTGTATTTTACGAACTGTTGTAAGTCGCCCTGAGCCGTTGGGGGGGGGGGGCAACAGACAAATGTGAAATAATAAATAAATAAATAAATAAATATAGACATTATAATATATTGAAATTATAATATAATATAACATATTATATTATTAATATATTATTATTATAAAATTATTATAAAATAATAATAAAAACTACTAAAATTAAATTAAATTCAAGACGACAAGGTGCGAACCAAGAAGAAGGCTGACATCCTCAAGAGAGGAAGGATCCCAAGATGGAATAGCCCCAGCCCAGAGGATGGCAAAGCGGACCCAGCCGCCGCAACAGAGGAGAGCAGAGCAGAGCAGCAGGCGATCGGAGGCTGCAGGCATCCGCCTGCCCTTGCCCCCAGCCGTTCCCCAGCTGATCGCCCTGCGGGGCCAAGAGGAAGGGGTGCTGCTGCCACCATCCCATTGTGGGCTCTGTGGGGCCTGTGTTGGCAGGCAGGCTGGAGGAGCGGCGGCTTTGGAGTGCCTGCCACCCCTGGAGGCGATCCTGGCCTGCAGGGGGAGCACTTGGCAATCTGAGGCGGCTGATCGCTGTGGCGACCCAAAAGACGATCAAGTCTTCTGGGTCGCCATGGTGATCAGCCCTTGCAGGTCGCCGAGTGCTCCCGTTGCAAGCCCGGATCGCTTCCAGGGGTGGCAGGCACTCCAAAGCTGCCACTCCTCCGCCCTGTCTGCCAACACAGGCCCCACAGAGCCCACGACGGGATGGCGGCAGCGGCACCCCTTCCTCTTGGGCCCGCCCCTGACACCCTTCTCCCGGGCTGGACAGAATCGGCTGCTGGGCCGGATCCGGCCCGCGAGCTGTAGGTTGCCCACCCCTGCCTTAGTATGTGCTCTTTAACGACCACTATTCACTTTTCCACATAATCACCAGACAATAATGATAATGATAATGATAATGATACTTTATTTATACCCCGCCACCATCTCCCCAAGGGGACTCGGGGTGGCTTACATGAGGCCAAGCCCAATGACACATAATAACCACATAACATTAAATAATACAACACTACAATCAATTTACTTACACACAAGCCATAACAGTCAGTTTACAACCATTCTGGGCGGGCAAATGTGAAATATTAAAAATTTTAAATAAATTACACTGGATGTGAACAGAGGTAGAATGTATGTAACAGGAAGGTTTCCAAGGAGAATGTGAGGCAGATGACCCAACAGGTCATTAAAGTGCTAATGAGGACACTTTGCAAGGAATTGATCACAGCAGGGCGTTATTTGCTTTATTCAGAGAAGGCACATTGGAACAGCCACGTCTTCAGGCTCCTCCTAAAATCTGCCAATGTGGGGGCTTGTCTAATATCCTTTGGGAGCGAGTTCCAGAGTCGGGGGGCCACCACAGAGAACTATGGATTTGGATGAAACTTGGCACAAATACTCAATATGCCCAAATTTGAACACTGGTGGAGTTTTGAGAAAATAGTCCCTCTCATTTGGGATTTATGGTTTACCTACAATCAAAGAGCATTTTGAATTCCACCAACAGTGGAATTGAGGCAAACTTGGCACACAGAACCCCCATGACCAACAGAAAATACTGGAGGGGTTTGGCATGAATTGCCTCCGCCGGGGAAGGTCGCGCCTTCTTCCGCGGTGCCGGGGAGGCTCCGCTGGAGGGCGCGGAGGCCTTTGCACTGCAGCCTTCGCAGTGCACTGCGTGTGGGGGTCACAGCAAAGGGGATGGGGCCAAAGAAGAGGGCCGCGTGACCCCTCCTAAATGGCCAATCGTTCACCGCCCCCTTAAGGGGGTTCACCGCCCCCCCAAATTCCCCTGAGCCTCCCACCGCCCCCTTGGAGCGCCTCACCACCCACCAGGGGGTGGTACTGCCCACTTTGAGAATCAGTGCTCTAGAGGAAAGATGCTCAGATGCAGAGAGACACACACTTTAAGGAAGCTTCTAACCTGTTTCTACTCTAAAGGAGAGGTGTTTCGCTGCAGGCAGGCACACACACTGGGTCCACACGCCACACATGCACTTTCCAAGGCAAGTTCTGACTTTCTTACTCTAGAGCAGTGTTTCCCAACCAGTGTGCCGGGGCACACTAGTATGCCGTGAGCGATCATCAGGTGTGCCGTGGGAAATTGGAACCTCCAGGAGGGGAGGGGAGGCCCAGAGTCACCTAGTGTGTTGAAGTATAAAAACCCTAAGAAACCTACCTCAATAAAGGCACAAAATTACACCCCACCCCACCCATTGTCTACTTGGTCTCTCCTCTCCATGCATTGGGAAGCCCCGCCTCCTTTTCCCCAAGAAGAGACCTCCTCTTGCCTCCTGGGGGTTCTGTGTGGAAAGTTTGGCCCAATTCTATCATTGGTGGGGTTCAGAATGCTCTTTGATTGTAGGAGAACTATAAATCCCAGCAACGACACCTCCCAAATGTCAAGGTCTATTTCCCCTGAACTTCATCTGCGTTCATATTTGGGCATATTGAGTATTCATGCCAAGTGTGGTCCTGATCCAACATTTTTTGAGTCCACAGTGCTCTCTGAATATAGGTAAACTACAACTCCAAAACTCAGTACTTTCTGTTGGTCATGAGAGTTCAATATGCCAAGTTCAATTCCATTGTTGCAAGAGTTCAGGATGCTCTTTGATTGTGTGTTAACTATAAATCCCAGAAACTGTAACTCCCAAATGTCAAGGTCTATTTTCCCCAAACTCCATCTGTGTTCACATTTCGGCATATTGAGTATTCATGCCAAGTGTGGTCCTGATCCAACATTGTTTGAATCCACAGTGCTCTCTGAATATAGGTAAACTACAACTCCAAAACTCAAGGTCAATGCCCACCAAACTCTTATAGCATTTTCTCTTGGTTTTGGAAGTTCTGTGTGGGAAGTTTGTGTGTTTCTGCCATTCCTGCCAGGATATCTATGTTGTGTTCATCGAAACAAGCCCAGATTTCACACTGAGTGTATAAATACATTTAAAAACATATTAACTATATGTATTACTGTGTTAGAGTGTCATTTTGTGACGTTTTGATTGGTGGTGTGCCCCAGGATTTTGCCAATGTAAAAAGTGTGCCGCTGCTCAAAAAAGGTTGGGAAACACTGCTCTAGAGGAGGTGTGCTTGGTTGCTTGCAGGCGTGTGCGCTGGGTCTGCATGCCACACACACACTCTTTTTGCAAGGCAAAGAGGTAAGTTCTGACTTTCTTACCTTAGAGGAGGCTCTCAGCTGCAGGAGGCACACATGCTTTCTGGGCCTGTGCGTCACACACACACACACTTTTCAAGGCAAGGTGGCATGGAGCATCATGAAAAGAAGCAGAGGAGCTGGGATTTGCTCTTGTTTTCTTTCATGTCAAGCTGATTTTCGTACCGGGAAAAGCCTTCCCGTTATGTGCTCCCGAAGGTAATGAAAGTAACGAAATAACAGATGAAACGAAGGAAAACGGTTCTGCACACAACCTTAAGGACAGAGAATAATGTTGAATATTTCTTCCCTTTTTCAGCTGTAAAAAAATGCAATGCTAAGAAATGAAGTAATAAACAACATGTTACCTTTCTATGAGACTCCACGTCTGTTTCTTGAGACGGCCTTCTTTGGATCGCTTAATGTCAAGCTAGCCTTGATATTATCCTCACAAGGCAAACTTAGGGAAGGAAAGGAGTAGTTGTGTTACCGAACATTTTAGGACAGCCTGGCCCATAGGGGGCAGAGGCCCCAAAGTACCCCTAAAATGAGGATTTCAGCAGAACCTCAGGTGAGTTTTTTTTAAAGCAACCTAAAAATCCCTTTCCCAAATGATCTCACCAAAGACGTCTGGAAGAAGATGCTACTGAAGTTTTTATTCTTGTCAGCTGAGAAGGATGACCATTGCAGATTCCTTGTTGCAAAGCAGTCATAAAGTTACATTGAAAACATGTGCCATTTTTATACATTTTACAGAACTGTCAAATTCAAACTTTCCCGCCCCTGCATGCTGTAGGCTTCATGATGATTGGTTGGAACCTTGGAAGCCAGCTGTAGCCGGAACCAATCGTGAAACAGTGCCGCTTTTACCCTGGTGAATGGGAAGCGAGGGACAGGAATGTTTTCAAAACAAAGAGCAGCTGGAGTTTACTTGATTAGATCATGTCCATATGTTAATGAAGATCCGAGGCTTTGACCTTTCGGGTCAAAGGAATTCTTTTGTTCTTGGTAAGAAACAGGAACTTGTCCTTAACTACCCTCCTTGTTGACAAAGGGCCACATGCAGATTTTATCCATGAGAAGTTTCAGCCTTCTGGATGGTAACTAAATGAAATAACTGTATCCATGTGCTGGTTTCCGAGGCCAGTAGTGACAGCCAGTTATGAAATATGAAATATAGTTATGCCTTAGGTTCTATAAATGCGGGATGAGGCTAATCTCAGAGGGTCCAGTGTTTGTAAAACAAAAGGAGTTTTGCAAAAATGGGGAGAAGGGAGAGAACCTTCTCCAAACCAGAAAGAGTCTTCTTCTGCAAATAGTTTCAATGACTGGATTAAAGGGTGCAGTCAGGAATGTGGTCACCCTGATCTTGAAAAACAATGGCCGAGTCACATAGCCTTCCTCATATTATTTTACACATGGGGAGGGTGGAAAACATGCAGGAAAATTACATAGGAGGGTTTCAGGGGAATATCACCAATATCTCATAATTATTTCATATGCAAGGGGTGGAAAGAAAGTCCATATGATCTTGAAAAGCATCAAATCCATATGCTTTGGGGAAAGTCCAACTGTGTCCTTAGGAAAGCTATAAGAGAAAAGTCCTTTTTGCTAATAGCCAGAGGAGAGTCCAAACACATGGAAGTCCTTGGAAAACTATGTCCCCCAAACAGCTCAGGTCTTGCCCCTGTTGGTCTGTCCACATGCAACTCTGTACACAAAGAGTCCATGGCTTCAGGGCAAGTAAGGCAAGAAAACAGAGAGGTAGAAATGGCTGGATGTCTTTTGATGCCAAATCCCAGCCTTTGGTCCTAGAGATGCCAGACCACATGTGCAGGAACATTGGAACTCCCTGCTGCAGGTCAAACCAATTAGGATGCAGATGGGCTCTTTCTGGGGCTTGCCTTCAGTTGAAGGGATGTTCTCTCTTCAGAAATGCAGTTCTCCTCTTGGAAAAGTTACTTTGAGGACTCCAACTCGCAAAGCCCGTCAGCCGGAATGGCCACTGGGAGCCATAGCACAACATAGGCGTTTTTTCTCCCCAAGCTTTGGATTGAATCCTCTTTACTAACGTGTGCAAATCTTTCCCCGAATCGCAGGCAATTTAACTCCTCTGTAAATGACAAGTGGAGAGGAAACACAAGCGTCATCCGTTTAGCAAAGCATTTTATGCCTTTGTGAGGACTGGAAAATTGAGTCTTGTCATGATATCTCTTGCTGATGGCTCCCTCCGGCGAAGAAGTCCCAGGAAATAAACCGGATGACGAAAACCCCACTTTGTTAATGTTTGCTACTTTTAAAAAAAGGTGAGGTAAAGCTGTTTTATTGCTGACTTCTACAGATTCATTGGGGGGCCAAGGGGGAGACGAGAGGGCCGAGTCGCCCCCAGTTCCAATAATAAGACACACTAAAAAGGCTGCCATTATTCCCTCTGAATTTCCTGACTTCCGTCAGTTTGAGTGAGACCTTTTAATGCTCTTTAAACACAGATTTCTGAAAAGTAATAGAATCATGGCAGAGAAATGATGCCATATGTCACATAAACCTGGATGTTAAGAGGTACTATAATGTAGTAATGTGGCTCCCAGTCTGCCAGAATCCCTCTTCTAAATGAAAATTGATTCCCCCCTTCGTTCCTTCGCTTCCTCTTCTTCTTCTGAAGAGTTCTTTGCTGGGGAGATATATATATATATATATATATATATATGGGTATATTGAATGAAGTTCACATTTAGTTTTATTTGTTTTAAAGCCTCTTTCTTCCAAGCAGGACAGAAATATGAAGGCAGCTCCTAATAAATTAAAACAAGATGAATTACACCCAACAGGTTGCTCAATGCTGACAGTTAACACGGTGCTTTATATCTTCAGGAACAGAATCACTGTGGCGGTCTCATAGGAAGACTGCAGATGCCTGAGGACAATTTGATTAATTGGATATACACACACACACACACACACACACACACACACACTAGGCATGGTTTAGAACCCAAAAATAGGAAATCGAAAAATCTAATTGGGGGGTTGATTAGTAATAGAAAGATTTGGAAAAAAATTTCCAAAAATTTCTAAAATGTAACGTGAATTACTAACGAAATTCGTTAGTAGTTCGCCAGTGCATTCAAATGGTTTGGCCTACAACTCCCAGAAATCCTAACAGCTGGTAATTTGGCTGGGATTTCTGGGAGTTGTAGGCCAAAAACTTGAATAAATCACACTGAATTCTAGATGGGAATCTCCAAATAGGAAGGAGGGAGGGAAGGAGGGAGGGAGGGAGGGAGGGAGGGGTATTCGATTCTTGGAAGCAGCAAAAAAGGAGGAGTCCCCCCTCGCTCCTCGCTGCCTCTCTCTCACCCCGATCCTGAGGGAGCGAGGGCCCAAGTTTGCCCAGGCTGAGAGGAAAAGGAAGAGGCCTGAGGCTGTGAGGAATGGTGGGAGTTGAAGTCCAAAACACCTGGAGGGCTGAAGTTGGCCCGTGCGGTGGGGCAAGACAGAGCAACGGGGAAGAGAAGGGGGGGGAGAAGCCACCAGGAAAGAGGAGGGGGCAGAGAGGTATGTGAGAGAGTGCAAGGAGAGAAAGGAGGAGAAGCGTGTGTGTGTGTGTGTGTGTGAAGTTGGCCCGTGTGGTGGGGCAAGACAGAGCAACGGGGAAGAGAAGGGGGGGGGGAGAAGCCACCAGGAAAGGGGAGGAGGCAGAGAGAAGCATGTGAGAGAGAGTGCAAGGAGAGAAAGGAGGAGAAGTGTGTGTGTGTGTTGTGAGGGAGGCCCGGGAGTGGGGCAAGACAGAGCAGAAGAGAAGGGGGAAGAGGGGGGACTGAGTTGGAGAGAGTGCAAGGAAAACACCTGTGTGGCTGTGTGTGTGTGAAGTTGGCCCGTGCGATGGGGCAAGACAGAGCAACGGGGAAGAGAAGGGAGGGGGGGAGAAGCCACCAGGAAAGAGGAGGAGGCAGAGGAGAAGCATGTGAGAGAGTGCAAGGAGAGAAAGGAGGAGAAGTGCGTGTGTGTTTGAGAGGGAGGCAGGGAGAGAAAGCAGAGCGGGGGAGAGGGGGGACTGAGTTGAAGTCCAAAACACCTGGAGGGCTGAAGTTGGCCCGTGCGATGGGGCAAGACAGAGCAACGGGGAAGAGAAGGGAGGGGGGAGAAGCCACCAGGAAAGAGGAGGAGGCAGAGGAGAAGCATGTGAGAGAGTGCAGGGAGAGAAAGGAGGAGAAGCGTGTGTGTGTGTGAAGTTGGCCCAAAGCGGTGGGGCAAGACAGAGAGTCCCCTCAGAAGACAAGAGCCTGAAAGCCAAGCCCAAGCCGGCCAAGAGCACCAAGGCCAAGACGACCAAGGCGGCGCCCAGAAGGAAGTGAGTCAGCCCGCTCTTCCTCAAGACCCCAAACCACCGGCACCATGAGGAAGAGAGAGCAGGGGGGGGGGGAGAGGGAAGAGAAATGTGGAGGACTACACTTTCCAGAATGCCTAGCAGCAGCGTCACTTCCAGTTCCCCATAGAAATGCGGGAAAAAGAAGATGAATGAAGGCGGGAAGGAAATGAGGGGGAGAAGACAGGGAGAAGTGAGTAGTACAATAATTAAGAATTAATTACAATCATTACGCAAATTGTTGGCCTCAAGGACCGTAAAAGAAAGTCTACTTCCTGGTTAGCTGCCGTGATGCGTATAAACTAGAAAGTCCCATTACATATGAATCACTTACGATTTCTTTTAATTTTCATAACTTTTTTCTCATGCCTAATACACACACACACACACACACACACCTCTGATTGAAAGCCTGTTGTCTCTTCACCTGCCTTCTTCCTTTCCTGCTTCATTATTTATTCCAGAGTTGGCTCTACTGCCTCAGATGGAAGAAGAAGTGCAATGTTTTGATGCAGTTTGTTATTATGTCTTTTTCCTGGTGTTGCCGAATGATTTAGGATGGCCTGGCCCATAGGGGGCAGAGGCCCAGAAGTACCCCTAAAGTGACGATTTCAGCAAAAACCTCAGGTGAGTTTTTCTTAAAAGCAACCTAAAAATCCCTTTCCCAATTGATCTCACCAAAGAAGTCCGGAAGAAGATGCCACTGAAGTTTTTATTCTTCTCAGCTGAGAAGGATGACCACTGCAGATTCCTTGTCGCAAAGCAGTCATAAAGTTACATTGTGTTGCACCTCAGATCGTGGCCGTACCCCTCTAGATCACACACACAAGCAGTCTCTGTATAAGTACTTTTATCTCTATCTCTATCTCTATACATTTCTCTATCTCTATATCTATCTCTATACATTAATAAAGCTGAAAGTTTGTATGTGTGTTTGTTTGTGGGTTTGTGTATATGTGCCAGCGTTCTGATTGGCTGCCACTTTTACAGGCCACAGCGACCAGCCCGGGTGATGGACCTGCACCAAACTTGGCACACATAACCCCCCTTACCCCCTTTATGTCCTGGTGCGGTTTGGGGGAGATGGACCACGGATTATGGGATTTGTAGTACTTTAAATCCCTTTGGTTCCCAAGGATCACTGCGGCCCCCAACAAAGACCGATAAAGACCAAACTTGGCACACAGAGTGCCCATCACCCACTCTACATCCTGCTGCAGTTTGCAGGAGGCCTGACCATAGATGATGGGACTTGAAGTACATTGACTCATTTCCCGAGACCGCTGCAACCCTCATCCAATGACTGATCAAGACCAACTCATGGCACATAGAGCCCCATGACCCATGACCCACTACATCCTGCTGCAGTTTGCAGGAGGGTGGACCATGGATGATGGGACTTGAAGTACCTTCACTCACTTCCTCAAAACTATGCAACCCTCATCCATTCACCAATACAGACCACACTTGCCACACAGAGCCCCCATGACCCACTCTACATCCTGCTACACTTCTCAAATGACCCAGGCACTGCCGGGTCCCCAAGCTAGTTTAGAATAAAGAATAGTCCAAAGGTTAAAAGAAGTAAGGCAGATCAAAGCAAATCCAACAATAGTCCAGTAAAGACCTCAAACTGGCAAGCCCAAACTGGCTTAAATCCCATAGAAAGCAAACATCTGTAGGCAAGGCAAACCGCTCCTGCAGTCAACGTGAACTTAGAGTCTTGAGCCTGAGTCCTTCCAAGCTAAACGTAGCTTCAGGTCTGGCGAAACCTCTCCCTACCCGGTCTAATGAAGAAATCTAACTTCTATGTGTCCACCGCACCCCCCTCTTCAAATTCCAATCCTTTCGGGCGGATCTGATGCTCGCCCTTCTGTCGAAGCTCTGCTCATTAGAGCTCCCAGGTGCGGTGCTATCAATTGGCCCAGTGGCTTTTGAGTTATGTTAATCCCACAAGTGAACATTACATTTTTATTTATATAGATTACTAGCCGTACCCTGCCACCGTTGCTGTGTGCCAGTCTGGTGATCTGGAAAATAAAATAATGAGAAAGTGCTGGCTTCTAATATATGTAATTTCTTTATTCTTGTGGGTATAACCGGTATTTCTTGTAGTTTCTTTGACAGTGTTGATGTGAAGATTGTCTGGCTTGCCTACTCTGGAACATGCAACATATAATTGTCCTTCTTTGAGGCCCTTTTCAAATCAAGGATACTATATCTGTGTGTGCGTGAATCATATATATCTATATCGATGGCTGGATGGCTCTTTTTCAGGAGGGCTTTTCATTACATTTTCTTGCCCTGGTGAAGGGAATTGGACTGGATTGCCTTAAGTATTTTCTGTTGGTCATGGGGGTTCTGTGCGGGAAGTTTGCCCCAATTCTGTTGTTCGTTGGGTTCATAATGCTCTTTGATTGTAGGTGAACCGTAAATCCCAGTAACTATAACTCACAAATGTCAAGGTCGATTTCCCCCAATCTCTACCACTTGGGCATATGGATTTGATATCGAGCAGGAATTTTCAAGAGGCTTGCCTGGAAGAGGCAGGAGCCCCACAGAGCCACCAAAGAGGATCCAGTCCATCTCTCCCACCAGAGTCCAGGGAAATTCATGAATCCCAAGAAAAGTCCAAAGAAAAGTTCTCAAAAGTTTTGAAAAGTCCTTAAAAGTGGGCAAAAGTTCATAAAAGTTCATAAGCCATGAAGGGGAGGAATAGGTGAGTCCATGAGTCTTGAAGGGGGATGATTGGTTCACTTAATCCACACTGGGGCTCGTGGCAGACATTGAATGGAAGAAAACTACAGATCCTGTCTCAATGGGGGCCAGGGTGGCCTACTCGTTTCCCTGGAGTCCTATGCGATAACCACAGTATGTCCCCCAGGTCACGGACCTCCGGGTCTCCGCGAGACGGTGGCAGGATCGATGTTGTGGTGAAGGAGCCATGGTTGTCAATCAGCTGGCTTCAGTTTAAACTTCATTGCTTTATGATAAAGGACAGGTTATTCCCGGGGCGCAGGGGCCTGAAGAGAAAAAGTAAGATGGCAATTAGCCTTGGAGAAATTTGGCACCAAGATGGAGGCGATCCGTTGAATCGCGGATACGGGAGTCTGATGGGTTTCCGTATCTGTGGTTTAAAGGATCGCAGTTTTGGGCTCCCTGGGACACTAATACAGCATCCCGGGTGAAAAAAGATTCCTTAGTTGAGCTGCTGCTGTAGCCACACTCCCAGCGATGCTTGGCCCAATAGGAACATCCAGGAACTGCGTAACTCCCTGCTGTATGCCAAATCAACTTGAATGCAGGGGGCTCTTGGCCACTCATCGTCAGAATATTTGTGCCAAGTTTGGTCCAGATCCATCATTGTTTGAGTCCACAGTGTTGTCTGGATGTAGGTGAACTACAACTCCAAAACTCAAGGTCAATGCCCACCAAACCCTTCCAGTCTTTTCTGTTGGTCATGGGAGTCCTGTGTGCCAAGTTTGGTTCAATTCCATTGTTGGAGTTCAGAATGCTCTTTGATTGTAGGTGAACTATAAATCCCAGCAACTACACCTCCCTAATGACAAAATCATTTTTTTTTAGTGATGCTCACTCCTTGGGTTAGTAGCTGTCATGCGGCCAAATTTGGCGGCAATTCGTCCAATGGTTTTGAGTTATGTTAATCCCACAAACGAACATTACATTTTTATTTATATAGATACTGTATATACAGAAGCCCCCGGTGGTGCAGCGAGTTAAACAGCTGAGCTGCTGAACTTGCTGACCAAAAGGTCATTAGTTCGAATCTGGGGTGCGGAGTGAGCTCCCGCTATTAGTAGGCGAATGACTGGGCCCATGGCAGTACATTTGTTGAAATGCCAAGCAGTCCTCTAACAAAGAGGGATGTAAAGTTGGTGAAACAGTTTTACATATTTCTTCTGCATGCATGAACAAGGAAAAAGATACTCTTGGAATGCAAATGATCCCTGCGTTACAAGAATATCAGTAGGACCATTGGCTTCCTAAGACAAGACCAACAATCCAGAGAAATGGCTTGCACAACCCACTAGGTTTCATAGCCGGGTAGAACAGAAGGTTTTTGGATGGTTCCATTTTTTAAAACTTGTGGAAACAGACCAAATAATGGCTCTGAATGAGCAAGAACAAACATGAGAATCATCCAGTCGTCCCCTTCAAGAGTAGACATTTATTTATTTAACGTGTCAGAAGCAGGCCCGGATTAACACCTTTTTGCACCCTAGGCCACACTTTGGAATTACGCCCCCTTTAAGCCAACCCCCCCCCCACACACACACACCACTCAGACCCACACTTGGCTGGCTTTCGCCATGGTGCCTCCGGAGCAGAAGAGAAAGTCGAGTAGGCACCATCCTACCACCTCCAAAGTCCCCATTCCCACCGGCTGGAAAGCTCCGCTGTGTTCTGAAGGTCTCCTCAGGAGTTGGGAGGCTTGGGGAGAGCGCAGCGGGTGCAAACTCGCTTCAAAGGCACGCACACGAGAGAGGGAGAGCACACGCGTGCGAGAGAGAGATGTCCGCTTGGCGTGCGGTCCTGCAGAACGAGGGAGGATTCAAGTTGGGGTTTGTGCGGCTTTTGTTCGGCTGCTCCCGAAGGCAGGGGAGCCAGACCCTGGCCTTGATCCTTCCCTCCCTCCCTTGGCTCCCTTTGGCCAAGCAGTCCACCCCGGTTTGGTCCGAGAGCACAGGAGCGAGCCTGAATTGGTGTGGTCTCATGCTGGGGACCTGGGAGAGGTCCACCCAAGCAACGCCCTTTCTCTCCGCTCTCCCTCCCTCCCTCCCTCCCTCCCTCTCTTCCTTCTTTACTTGCTTTCCTCCTAGTTGCCTCCTTCTCCCCTTCCTCCCACCGCCCTCTCCCGGACTCTGCCACTTGGCTCTGGCTGCAGGAATTTACAGTCTGCTGCCGGGGGAGCCGGGCGAGTCGCCATGGAGTCGGCTTCTCCGAGAGCCAGGAGGTCAGGCCAGCCAGAGTGTGAAGGCGTGGCTGATGCCACTTGTGTATAACACTTTAAGTTGCAAGGTTTAAACTATTGGATTATGTTTCAGCTAGTCTGTTTAGTGTTGTTAAGTTTTGGTTGCATTGATTGGTTCTTTAGAGCTGTCAATCATCGTTAAGTTTGTTTTTCCTCCCCCTTGAGACTTTGGAAATCTAGCTTTCTCTTTAGATTTTGCCTGCATCTCTACAGAAGAGGACGTGTTAGAGGGTTTGCCAGCCAGGCCTCAGTCAGGCATTCTCTAGCACCAACTCTTCATATCTTGGATTCATTCTGCATATCCAGCACACCTGGATGGGACTGTGGAATCTCAAGCGCCTTCAACTGGTCATTTGGCACAAGAGGAAGGCTCTGTGCCTTCAATATAGGCCATTTGACTGGGGCTAAGAGAGTTCTCACCTCAAAGCCATTGAGAGGGAGAGAATTTGGAAAGCCATCGGCTGAAAGCTTCCTGGACCCAAACAACTAAAGAACTGTAATGTATATTTTATTTTACCCTGTTTGGAGAACTAAGTTTAATACCTCAACAAGATAACTCCTTTTGTGAACAATAAAGCCTGTTTGAGTTATCTAAAGTGACTGGTTTGGTCCTTGGGAGTTCCAGTTCTCTATGGGAAGGCAAGAAGAAGTCCCCTGGGAAGAGATGTCACGTCCTTGTTCCTATTCTAAGTCAAAGACCCCAGGCGCGTCTTCACACAGAGACCCGTGGGCAAATCAATGAATCAATGCGAGGGCCCCGCCGCAGCCCAGAGAGCGAGGGGGGGGGGACAGAGCAGAGACTTTGCCAGGAGAAGGAGTGAGGAGGGACATGAGAAAGGGGAAAGAGGGGCACAGACCAGTTTTTTTGGGGTCCGTGATCTGCTCCCCCCTCGGCTTGCGCGCCTAGGCCATGGCCTCGTTGGCCTTATGGGTAATCCAGGCATGATCAGAAGCAAATTGAAAGTACAGTTATAATGTATTTAAAAACACAACATTAAAGACTTGGCATGATACTAAATGTCCTTTGACCAGAAGCTGGCCACTTGGAGTGCCTCTGGTGTCGCTGTGAGGAGATCCTCCACTGTGCATGTGGCAGGGATCAGGTTGTGTTGTAGTCAGTGGTCTGCTCTTCTCCACACTCGCATGTCGTGGACTCCACTTTGTGGTCCCGTTTCTTAAGATGGGCTCTGCATTCTGTGGTGCCAGAGGGAAATCTATTCAGTGCCTTCCAAGTTGCCCAGTCTTCTATGTGCCGGGAGGGAGTTTTGCATCTGGTATCAGCCACTGGTGGAGATTTCGGGTTTTAGCCTGCCACTTTTGGACTCTCTCTTGCTGAGGTGTTCCTGCGAGTATCTCTGTAGATCTTAGAAAGACCTTAGGAAGCCCTGGCCCTTGAGCGCTGTAGCTGGAGGTCAGCTGTGACCAGCAGTGCTATAGAATTTGAAGAGGCAGGAGTGGAGAGTGAAAGAGACAAACGTGCCAAGGGGAAGGAACGTCAAGCCAACCCCGACCAGAACCACCTCCCACCTGGAAACTGATGCCCTCACTGCGGGAGAAGATGCAGATCCACAGTCACCTACAGACCCACCAGCAGTACACCGATCTTGCCTCCAGTGTCATCAGTTGGGAGCCCCCACCCCGCATCCCCAGCACCAACCGCTGCTCCGAGATCAGTGAAGAGAGGGGCCAGGAAGGCAGTTCCATCTTGCCTCCTGCACTGTGCTTATAATATAATATAATATACACATATACTATAAATATAATATAAATATAATATACATATAATATATATACACATATATAATATAATATATAGACTAGGGGTAGTTGATCCATCAAAAATTTGTTTCTAAACTCGTGTGGGGAGAATTGTCATCGGTGGTTCGATATAGAAATTGTTCCGAAAAATTTCTGTAAAATTTTGTTATGGAAATGTAATTATTAACAAAAATTCGTTATTAATTCCTGTTAGTTCTCAGCAGGGAAGGAGGTGGGGATGTCCTCCGCACCTCCTTCCCTGCTGTGCTGAGAACTAACGCACTCAGCTGGGCTGCTTCCTAAGCGCCCGCCTCAGCGCTCAGCTGGCGAGAGGGGAAAGGAGGGTGCTGCTGCCCTCCAGTCTCCTCTCGCGAGTTGAGAACTGAGGAGGGGAAAAAACGACCTAATAACGTGCCCTTTACAAAAATGGCAATCATGGGTTCGGTTTTGAAACTTCACTTCTGGGTTGGACGCCGAGGGTCGACATAGGGTCAAAATAATTTCAAATACAAAATATTAACGGGGTTTCAAAGTATTTAAATTGGAGATATCCACCCCTAATATATACATATAATATTGATAATAATGTAATACAATATACTACTAATAATAATATATTATTATTATTTTATATTTTATAGTACATGTAATATTACTAATAATATTACAATATAATGGTATAGTACAATGTAATATATAATATTAATATTGTGCTATGGCAATAATATAATATATTGTATTTTGTCATGATGCACGGACTTGACCGGCCCCTTAATCACACACACAGAGACGGACTGAAGGCTAACTACTTTATTGAATATAAAACAGTTCAAAAGGAATATTGTCCATAAAAATAGCAAAAGCAATCCAAAGGCTGTAAGCAATCAATTGTCCAAAAGCAGCTTGGTGAATAATCCAAAGGCTTGGCAAAGCTCCGCACAGAAATGCGGATTCAGGAACAAGGCAAGATGCAAGATGCAAGGCAAGACTTGGTGGCCACTAGCCAACTTAGTTCCGTGGACCAACCGCTACGTCTACCCAGAAGAGACGTGGGCAAGTACTGGGGGTTCGTTCCCACAGATCCTATACTTAATCTTTCGGCCGAGGTCCCCGATGCTCTAGGCTTCGTCGTCTCCAATCTTTACTGACCGACCTCGGCCTGTCTAGGCTATGGTACCATCCCCTTCTGCTAGACTCGATGCTTCGTCTCCTATCAAAGGTTCGGCCTTGTCTCCCAGCACCTGGGTCTCTATCTCCATGTGAGCTCTCCTCCCTAGAATCTTCCCAGCCGCTCGCTTCCATGTTTTCACTCACAAGATCCTGTGAGCCTCTCCCCCCCGGCCGTTCATAAGTTTCGCTATCACTGCTTTCCATTTGCACCTGGTTATCTATCTCTTCGTAAGGGTCAGGCCAACCTTCATCCCAAGCCAAGCTTTCAGTGGGAGAAAGAGGCCCAGTGATGGGAAACTCTCCTTCAGGTAACCCTTCCAAATCCTCTTCAGAATCTATCTCTGCTGGTGCAGGCCCTAATGCTAATGGAACCCCCGGTACTGTTCCCTGGCCCCCAGGCACAAACGAGAACTGCTGTGCTACATATTTACATTTTACTTGTAAGCTGCTCTGAGTCCCCTTCGGGATGAGAAGGGCGGCATATAAATATTGTAAATAAATAAATAAATAAATTGGAGGACAATCCTACTCGGACAACGAGGGATTGCCGAAGTAAGTAAGTAAAGTAAGTATTTGTGAGTGCAATGCACTAAATCAGTGGGACCACTAATACCAAACACACAGCCAATTGTTCCCAAGTATAAGGCCTCAGGAAGTTCGATTTAAACGAAGATTCAACTTCAGAAAGAGTAAAATGTCAGAGCAGGAATGGACAAGAAAGACTTTTGGGGACAGGACCACAAATTACACATTGGCGGAGATTAGAAAACTATGGCAATTGTATCCGTCCGATTTGCTAACATGGGTGGTGAAAGCATTAATTAGAAGAGATTAAGCAGAGAAGCATCTTAAAGGGACAGAGAAACTACCAGGCATGGGCAAACTTCGGCCCTCCAGGTGTTTTGGACTTCAACTCCCACCATTCCTAACAGCCGGTTCCTAACATGCCCCCACACACATGTAGGATTCTCATCTGTATAACTGATTAAATCTGTATAATTTTCTACTACAACAAAAACAAGGTTTTCTGGGTACAAGTGTAGATATCTGTGATTACGGATTGGAACTTTATGAGTAGATGATAAAACGCCTTCTCCCCAGAATGTTGCCAGATAATGGTCTTCAATTAATAGTCAATCAGTTATGAAACGACACAATTGTCAACACTTAAGTTGCTGGGTATGTTGTTTTGGAAAATAACATCTGAGGACACAAAAACGCTTCGATTTGCTGGATATTTTATTAAAGCCCAGAACCTTAATGGGCTTGCTGTGTTTTTAAACCACCGGGTATGTGTGTTTACAGCTGTGTTTTAGTTAAATGTTTGGCTTGCATTATTTATAGAAGCTTAAAACTCAATAAGGCAAATTTTCAAAAAAGAAAGAGAAAAAGTCGCAGTGATAAAAACCAGGGACCTATGAAATATCTGTTTCCAGGAACATAATCTAACAGCTTCACCACTCAGCTGCATACCAAATAGTCCCTGCTACTCAGCAGTTACATTCTCGTAGACTGATATTACATATATTTGGCATGTATATCTGACTAAGTCTGGATCTATACTGCCCTAAACCCAGGATCTGATCCCAGATTATTTTCTTATTCCAGATTATCTCACAGTGTAGACTCATATAATCCAGTTCAAAACAGATAATCTGGGGGCCCTTCCCACACAGTTGAATAAAATCCCACATTTTCTGCTTTGAAGTGGGATATATGGCAGTGTATATCCCACTTCAAAGCAGATACTATGGGTTATTCTGCCCGAATATTCTGGGTTACTGTTGTGATGCAGATGCCAATTAAAGCCAAGCCCAAGTGTTAAAAGGTATAACAAAGAGTTTATTGCACAATAAATGGGAATGGGACTAACAAAAAACTAGCCTAACTGGCAAAAAACCAACAAAAAACCCCAGGGAAGCCCAAAAATCACTGAAGAAGGAATCCAAAGCAAACTCAGGACATCTTCTGTGACAGCTTCAAGGCAGGATTAGACAGATTCATGGATACCAAGGGAATCAGTAGTTACTGAAATGGACATCCAAGTGCCACCTCTGTGTTGATGGAGGCAGGCAGGATTTTCCCCGGGTACTGGTTGTGGGGGGTCGGGAGCAGGTGAGGGTTTGCCCTCCTTTCTGCTAGAGATCCCCGTGTACAACTAGTGGGCCACTGTGTGACACAGAATGCTGGACTAGATGGGCTGAGGCCCGATTCAGCATGGCTCTTCTTATGTTCTTATGTTCTTATGACATCCTTCGAGGGATGAGCCAATAGCGTAGTCAGTAACCGGTCCGGAGTCGTGGGCAGGAGAATGACAGAGAAACAAGGAGACAATCCAAGGTCCACAGGAGAGAACGTCCAGCGGATTTCAAACCCTGCCACAAGGAACACACGGCTGTAGGAGTAAACTGGATCAGGAACACGATGCAAGAAAACAGGATACCAAGAACAACTCCTTGCTCGCCGCAAGGAAACTTCTCCAAAAATCCCACATTATATAGCCCTAAAGTTCAGACTCGCCCGAAGAGGACAACTCCCCCTGATTAGGCGTTGCAGCTGCTTCTCTCTCTGCAGCTGACACCCTTTGTGAGTCGCTCCAAGATCCCCAGCGTCTTTCAAAACTTAGCATATCCCAATCATTCCCTGAGGTTTCAGAGGGCCACTCATTATCACTATCAAACCCCATAAAAGTATCACTACTGGTGTCTGCATTGCACTCATGTGTGCCGGAGTCCAATCCAACTCAGTATCACTCTCTTCTGACGAGCTTCCCCCATCCCTGAGAAAACCCTCAAAGGACTCAGAGTCAGTAGGGGACCTAAGTATTTGTTGAATTCTCTTCCTTTGTTCCAAACCTTCCCTGCTGGAATCACTTGCAGTCTTCTTTCTTTTTGCTCCAGCGTTTTGGTTACTCTCAGCCCCATCCAGTTCCATACTACACTCAGACGCTGTTGACTCAGCATCCTCCTCAGCCCTACTAGCAGGCAGAGCTAAGGACTCAATTACAACATTTACAGTGTTCCCTCGCTACTTTGCGGTTCGTTTTTATCGGACTTGCATTCGAGGAGTCGTAGGTGTTGGCGATAGGTGACCCATGTTTCAGACCCATAGAGGAGAATAGACAGTACGATAGCTCTGTACACACTGATTTTGGTGCTTTGCCTCAGGTGCTTGTTGCTCCAGACTCTTTTGTGAAGCCTTCCAAATGCACTATATGCCTTTGCTAATCTGTGATCTATTTCTTTGTCAATCTTGGTGTCTGAAGAGATGAGGCTTCCCAGGTAGGTGAACTACTGAACGGACTTAAGCACAGATTCGCCTATGCTGACGTGGGGTTGATGGTGTTCTTCCTGTGGTGTGGGCTGGTAGAGGACTTCCGTTTTCTTCAGGCTGACTTCCAGCCCAAACAGCTCTGCAGCTGTTGCAAAGCAGGATGTGAGGCGCTGCAGGGCTGCTTCTGAATGGGCGACAAGGGCAGCGTCGTCAACAAAAAGCAGCTCATGGACTAGATAGTTTAGATTCTTTGTGCTAGCCCTCAGACAGCTTAAGTTGAACAAGCTACCATCAGTACGATAGCCTATATATATGCCGTCTTCTTCTTCGAGGTCTTTTTGAGGTCTGCCTCTCCCCCACTTCAAGGTGGCGCCAATGAAGAGGACATAGTTATAATACACTTTTTATCATGTGTCCTGTTTACTTCTTTACAATTTTTGAAATCTTTTCGCTTGAAAAGTATCTTTTGAGCAGCTGACATAGGATAGTAAAGCTTTTTTTGGGTATACCTCTAGTTAATCATGCCATGAGATCATGCTTTGTGATTTATTTATTTATTTTACGTTTCCATACTGCGAAGCACGACAACAAATGTACAATTCTTCTCCGACTAATGTTAAATGGCTTACAACTAACAAGCGAGCTTGGCTTTTGGGATTTTAGCAGTACGCAAGCTCATGCAAAAATAAATCTGAAGAGAAAATGTGTTTTTTTTTCTTCTTCCCTGACAACATGTTTCAATGTCTCTGGCAATGCCTGGAGAGCAATATGCATATTTATATTCTCATAGGGCTTGGCACAACTGCCTTGCACACGGTATGTGTGAAACACATGACAATCACGACCGTAAAGTGTAAACACTTGCAGATAAAGCTTGCAAAACCAAAGTTTTCAAAGAAACTGTCTAGAATATTATTCTAAAGTTCAAATGGGTCTGCAGAAATGCCTAGCATTTGGGAAGCACATATGTTGTTTTGGAAGCACTTTGCAAATTTATCACAATCGTTCTTAACAACAGGAGTGTAAGTGAGGTAGGCTGCTGTCTTTTCTTTGACACACCAGAAGGGCCAAGTTCAGCTCTGGTTTGCGTAATGCTCCGCTTTATTTCATGCAGCTAAGCTTTATCTAGTGGGGTTCAGAAAGGCAAAGACAGCAAAAGGGGGTTTTAAAGAGGGGGTGGCTATCAAAACAAAGCTATGCAACCCTTCAACATGATTTCCCTTTACAAAATCGTAGGGCAAGTAGCTTAGTTTGGCTTAAAGTATCTACACCAGGCATGGGCAAACTTGGGCTCTCCGGGTGTTTTGGACTTCAACTCCCACAATTCCTTCAGTACATGGACAACATCCTTCAGTACGTAGACAACATACTCATAGCACAGGCATGGACCAACTTGGGTCCTCCAGGTGTTTTGGAAAGGAAGGAGCCTGAGACTGTTAGAAATTGTGGGAGTTGAAGTCCAAAACACCTGGAGGACCCAAGTTTGCTCATGCCTGATCTACACAATGTGTTGAGTCTGACTTGGGCTCTCCAGGTGTTTTGGACTCAGGGGCGGTCCTACAGGTAGGCCAAGGAAGCGGCCGCATGGGGCGCCATCTGGGTAAGGGTGCATTCCCCCGCTTGCCAGAACAGCGTCTGGCCTCCCTCCCTCTCCCTTTCTCCCTCTCCTGGAGCATGCGCACAACCACCCCCCCCTCGCTGTCCCTGGGCTGCGCGCGCGGCCGGCCGTCTCCACCAGAGCAGCCCCTCAGGCGGGAAGCCACCAGCCGGGCGAAGGCGCAAAGCCACCCGCTAGGACTACGGGGCCCACGGCATGAGGGCGGCAAACGCGGCTCCTTGCTCCTAGTCATAATAATGTGAGTTGCGGACCCGAGAGGCCCTGAGTATCTGCTGCTGCCGCTGCCGCCGCCTCCATCGTGTCCCACCCGGCCTTGGCGGCCGCCCTGACCAACAGTAGCAGCGAGAGAGGCAGCAGCACCTCGCTGCCTCAGGAGGAGGAGGCGGAGGCGGCGGAGGGCGCCCGCGAGAAGGTGAGGCCAGGCGGGGCTCGCCTCCCTTCCCTTCCCTTGGCTTGCTTTCTTTCCCTTCCTTGGCTCCCTCAAGGACCCCCTTATCTCTTGGAAGAGCAGCAGCAAAGAGATGGATGGATGGGGCGGGTGGGCCTTTCTCCCCTTCTCGAGACTCAGGGGTCCCAGGGAGTTTGTTCCCCCCCAACAAAGTCCTTAGGCTATGGCAGGTGCTTCTCCAAACTACAACTCACAGGACCCCGTGGCAGTTAAGCAAGGCCAGGCTGCATTCATTCATTCAGCAGTGTAGATGTGCCGATTGCAATATTCACAATTGCCTCAAGCAGACAAGGGTTCTTTCTCTCTCCCCCCCCCCCCCATCTTGGCTACTAATCTGGTTTGTGAAGAAGCCCCCAATGAGGAGGGTCCCAAAATAATGTTGGGGGGGGGGCCAAAATAATGTTCACTTACCATTTTAAATTACCTTAGACCACCCCTGTTTGGACTTCAACTCCCACAATTCCTTCAGTCCATGGACAACATCCTTCAGTACGTGGACAACATACTCATAGTGCAGGCAGGGACCAACTTGGGTCTGAGACTTAGAAATTGTGGGAGTTGAAGTCCAAAACACCTGGAGGACACAAGTTTGCTCATGCCTGATCTACACAGTGAGTTGAGTCTGACTTGGGCTCTCCGGGTGTTTTGGACTTCAACTCTCACAATTCCTTCATTATGTGGACAACATCCTTCAGTACGTGGACAACATACTCATAGTGCAGGCAGGGACCAACTTGGGTCTGAGACTGTTAGAAATTGTGGGAATTGAAGTCCAAAACACCTGGAAGACCCAAATTTGCTCATGCCTGATCTACACAGTGTGTTGAGTCTGACATGGGCTCTCCGGGTGTTTTGGACTTCAACTCCCACATTTCCTTCAGTACGTGGACAACATCCTTCAGTACGTCGACAACATACTCAGGGTAGGCATGGACCAACTTGGTTCCTCCAGGTGTTTTGGAAACGAAGGAGCCTGGGACTGTTAGAAATCGTGGGAGTTGAAGTCCAAAACACCTGGAGGACCCAAGTTTGCTCATGACTGATCTACACAATGTTTTGAGTCTGACCCTCAATAAGTTCAGCGCCTTTGGTGGCTCTTTTAAACTTCAAACCAAAACCTATAGCCGTTGTGATATGTTCAGTTGTACAAGTTCATCACTGAGTTCCGGCACTGGACCTGGCTACCTACATAATGCCATTCACAGCAGATTGTCCTCTCAAGGATATATGGACCTCAATGTTGAAAAGGATCACCATCCCAAATACAGTCCATTGGATCCCAAATATTAGCACGCCAGAGGTATTTGACGTGTTCCCCCAAACCTTTGGATACTGACCAGCATTACCAATGGTCAGGATTCTGGGAGCTGAAGTCCCAAATATCTGGAGGGCTAACATTGAAGAACCATAGTGAATTTATTTATTTTATTTATATTCTGCTCTTCTCACCCCGAAGGGGACTCAGAGCGGATTACAGTACACATACTTGCAGACAATCCCTGCAGTTCAACATATGACATATAGACGAACATACGACATATAGACGAACAAAGGCAAACTTCTGGCCACCAGGGGGAGCTGATGCACTCCTCATCTCTCAGTGTTTTTTCAGCATCCCTTTGTTGTTCCTTCCGCATTCCTCAGAGATTCCTGGAGTTCTTTAATGGCCTCATAATTCAGTCAAAATTTGCCTCCCCACTTAATGTGGTACCTTTAAGAACATAAGAAGAGCCATGCTGAATCGGACCTCAGCCCATCTAGTCCAGCATTCTGTATCACACAGTGGCCCACCAGTTGTACACGGGGATCTCAAGCAGAAAGGAGGGCAAAACCCTGACCTGCTCCCGACCCCCCACAACCAGTACCCAGGGAAATCCTGCCTACCTCAACCAACTCCGAGGTGGCACTTGAATGTCCTTTATCGCCTACTTGACAGATGCAACTGTCTTTCGGGCTGCAAAGGTCGACAGAAGGCTACACTTAAGGTCGAGCACCCACCTCGACCCGGGCAGGCCTCAAACTCATGACCTACTGGTCAGAGAGATCTTATGCAGCTGACACTTAGCCAGCTGCACCACATTCCCAGTGTAGTAGACAATATTGACCTGTATGTAACTATTACATTTTGGTGCCTCAAATGTTAGACCTATTTCTGGGTATATTTGACTTGCGAATCCCAAAAATGGTATCGGTTTTTTCCCTATCAGCTCTAGTTTGTGAGATACAGAACATATGCTATGACACTGATCTCCTCACCCATAGAAAATCATGATAACCATATCTAAGATACTAGAGTTGAGGTGGTCTATCCATCCAATGCAGTTGTCTGAATCAGTGCCCCAAGAACAGGCCTAAAACCTGTTAGATGTGTAAATGCTAAATATGTAGAAGGGCTCAGCCATTTGACCAGAGACAAACCTGTTCAGAGAAGGTTGGTCTTTCTTTGTAGCATAAGATTAGTATACTCAGTGAGCACAGAGCTATCATACTGTCTACTCTCCTCTATGGGTCTGAAACATGGGTCACCTATCGCCAACACCTACGACTCCTCGAACGCTTTCATCAGCACTGTCTTCACACAATCCTAAATATACACTTGACTATGTGACAAATGTTGCTGTCCTTGAGCAAGCAGGGATCACCAGCATTGAGGCCATGCTATTGAGAACACAGCTGAGCTGGGCAGGGCACGTCTCTAGGATGGAGGACCACTGCCTCCCAAAGATACTACTCTATGGTGAACTTGCCACAGGTCAGCGCAAGAGAGGCGCCCCCCAAAAGAGATATAAGGACTCCCTGAAACAACATCTCAGGCTCGGACAGATTGATCACCAACAATGGTCCACCCTGGCCTCACATCGGGAGGCATGGAAACGCACTATCCACAATGCTGCGGCCTCTTTGGAGAAGACATGCCGAACGGGTCTCGAAGAGAAACGACAACGCAGAAAGAACTGCAACTTGGAAACAACATCACCCAAGGAGACCTTCTGCTGTGCTTTCTGCAACCAAACTTGCCTATCTCAGATTGGCCTTTTTAGTCATCAATGAGCTTGTAAAAAGCGTGGGATGAGTCCTTCCTAAGAATCTTCGTTCGCGAAGTAATGCCGAGAGAGAGAGAATAGAGTAAACACACAACGTATGAGCGCAGGCATACAGAGAATTGTAGGATGGCTTGCTTTGTAAATAAGATACAGGCAGAGTCAAAACTTACTTAATGATTGATCACAGCACCCTCTTAGCATGCAAAGGGATATAGATTCAGTACACCAGAAAACAAAAGACTCCACATGTAATTAAAATAGTTTACTCATGAAAACTTGGGTAAAAGGAGATTACGCAGGTGCAGGATAACTTCATTGGAGAACATCAAAAGATTTAATCCAAAGATAGATGGAAAAGGATAGATTTCTCTATGAAGAATGAAGAGAGACAGGGAACAAAGCGAGCACCTCTCTTTTATAACATCTAACTTCAAAGGCTTCGCATACGTGACTTGCAGCGCGACCACTTTCTACAACAGTTGTTCTCAACCTGTGGGTCTCCATGTGACAGCGCAGCGAGCGCCACTTGTATGGAAAACCTTAAGTTTTGCACTGTTGTATTGTGTTTTTGCAGCTTGCTCGGTTTTGCAAAGGTTGGGTTGCATTGATTGGTTCTTAGCACCTGCCAATCATTGTTTGCAGAGCCCAGTTGCGTTTGTCCCGCCCCCTTTCCTAGGGATCTGAGGATCAAGCCATTTTATATTGCCAAGCTTTCCAGGGCTACTCCTGAGAGGACGTGTTTAGAGAGTTTGCTGACCAGGCCCTTGCTCAGACTATCCTTGGAATTCATACAGAAAGCACAGCATACCAGAAGGCTGAGCAATGCTGAGGAGTTCCAAGAGCCTCCAAACCAGATTTTTGGCATCTAGAGCAGTGTTTCCCAACCAGTGTGCCGTGAGTGATCATCAGGTGTGCCTTAGGAAACTGGAACTTCCACTACCCTTTCTTCCCCCTCCTGCCAAACACTTTTTCTTCTGTACTCGGGCTCCCTTCTTCCCAGCCTCGCTCTGCTCGCTTTGCCTCGCTTTGCTCTGGGGCGAGTCTGCGCAGTAGCGCCCGCCCGGGTCACTTCTTCCCCCCTCCCCTCCTGAACACGCTCACGCTGCCCCTTCAGATCAAAATGGCGGCAGAAGCGGCAGTGTAGAAGAAAAAGTAAGTGTTCGGCAGGAGGGGGAAGAAAGGGCGTGAAGGGGAAGGGGGAGGAAGAGGTCTCTGTCGAAAGCTGGCATGGGCAAACTTGGACCTTCCAGGTGTTTTGGACTCCAACTCCCACCATTCCCAGTAGCCTCGGGCCCTTTTCCTTTCCCCCCTCAGCCACTTAAGCAGGAAAGGGCCTCAGGCTGTTAGGAATGGTGGGAATTGAAGTCCAAAGCACCCAGCGGGCCGAAGTTTTCCCATGCCTCTTTCAGGGACCTTAAAGTGGTGAGCCCCCTTCCAACATTGTGATTCTGGATAGAAAACAAACAACAACATAACATAACATTGTTTGAATCCACAGTGCTCTCTGGGTGTAGGCGAACTACAACTTCCAAACTCAAGGTCAATTCCCAAGCAAACCCTTTCAGTACTTTCTGTTGGTAATGAGAGTTCAATATGCCAGGTTTGGTTCAATTCCATTGTTGCAAGAGTTCAGGATGCTCTTTGATTGTGTGTTAACTATAAATCCCGGAAACTGTAACGGCCAAATGTCAAGGTCTATTTTCCCCAAACGCCATCTGTGTTCACATTTGGGCATATTGAGTATTCATGCCAAGTTTGGTCCTGATCCAACATTGTTTCAGTCCACAGTGCTCTCTGGATATAGGTGAACTACAACTCCAAAACCCAAGGTCAATGACCACCAAACTCTTATAGTATTTTCTCTTGGTTATGGGAGTTCTGTGTGGGAAGTTTGTGTCTTTCTGCCATTCCTGCCAGGATATCTATGTTGTGTTCATCGAAATAGGTCCAGGTTTCACACCGAGTGTATAAATACATTTAAAAACATATTAACTATATGTATTACTGTGCTAGAGTGTCATTTTGTGTCATTTTTGGTTGGTGGTGTGCCCCAGGATTTTGTAAATGTAAAAAATGTGCTGGGGCTCCAGAAAAGGTTGAAAAACACTGCCCTACAAAACCCAAGACACCAAGATTTTTTGTTGTTGCGCTGTTATCCAATGGTATAAGTTATCATTCTTTGGTTTATTTATCATCATCTATCTACCACCACATTGGCAATCCACACGGGTGACAGCTACAAATCAGGTGACAGCAAAAGAGAGGTCTCGCATCACATTTTTGCATTCAATCGGTGTTTATTTCAATTGAAAGTGTAGGATTGTGCAAAGAAGTACTGGATACCTCCTTGTGCAACATCCAAAGCAGGTACCTATGTTGATATATGTTCCTAATTGTCCACTGAATGTCCCTAAAAGAATTCAGAAAAAATTCCTAGTAGTTGGTGTGTTTATTGATAGGCTGTTCTAACATGTACTGTTATTTGCGGTGATACCCAGAGGCCCAGCAGAAGAAGAAGAAAAATAGACATATGATAAGACTTCTGGAATGATGTAAACATTGGGATAACTGTTTACCCCCAAAGCAGTGTTTGGAGCAGGGCGCTGAGCATCTCTGAGCTTTCTTTCCAGAGAGGCATTTCTTAATCCAAATTTCCCCTTGTTGGCTTTGTCGCCTCGTTTGTTCTCTTGGAGTCCATCGTGAAGATGGAAGAGCCGAGGGTGGCAGCATCTCACCCGTTCACGTTAAGTGACTCTGAGGCTGATGGAGGGTGGCCGGGTGCTGTGAATTAGCAAGTACTCTAAGTGAGCGCAATAAAAAATAAATCAAGGATGCCGCATTGCCAAAATGGGCTTTGTTCATTTGTTTCTGACAAGTTCAAGTTTGGCGTTAATTATTCATCAGGCTTCTTTGCGCGGCAGACTAGCAAAATGTGCCGCAGCCTACTTTGTAAAAGTAATGAAGTCCGTGTACCAGGAGGAGAGACCGGGTGGCAGCTCTTCTGTGTGACTTCGTTGCAGGATGAAATGTCGGAGGGAGGGGGTTCATTAAGCAGGCCCAGGAGGAGGACTTCTGTTTTTGCAATCCAGGTTTCGAAGGTTGGAAGTTCTTTATCTTTCCACGGGCCTGCTAAGATGGTTCTTGCAGCTGTCGTCATCTATATATATAAAATCCTCCATGTCATGGGTCCTGTCTTATAAACAAAGAAACCACACAAGGCAGAAACACAAAAACAGCCCACGTACCCAGAAAACCCTACGAGGTATGCTTACCAAAACACACACACACACACACACACCCAAAAAAGAGCCAACGGCCACAAATCCAAAAAAATATTATGGACTACAACTCCCATGATCCCCCACACCACCTCCCTCTGGCAGTTTACAGCGTCGGAATGTTAGTGGAGCTGACCAATTAGAGGGATTATGCAAATACTCCCTCAGTTAGAATGTAGGCTGGGAGGCCCCACCCCACCCCCCTGGCAGTTTAGAGAGTCGGAATGTTGATGGTGGTAGGGAAAGGTAGGGAAAGGAATGGAGGGACTAAGACAAGGGGAGAAAGGACGAATACAGAAAGGGGAGGAATGGCAGGAAGGAGGGAAAGGAAAGAAGGAAGGGAGGGAAGGGAGGAGGGGAGAAGAAAGTAAAGGAAGGATAGAAGGAAGAATGGATGGAAGGAAGGAGGGGAGAAGAAAGGAAGGAAAGAATGATGGAAGGAAGGAGGGGAGAAGAAAGGAAGGAAAAAGGAAGGATAGCAGGAAGGACGGGAGGGGAAAGGAAGGAAAGGATAGAAGGATGGAGTTAAGGAAGGAAGGAAAGAGGGGAGAAGAAAGGAAGGAAAAGGAAGGATAGCAGGAAGGACAGGAGGGGAAAGGAAGGAAAGGATAGAAGGATGGAGTTAAGGAAGGAAGGAAAGAGGGGAGAAGAAAGGAAGGAAAAAGGAAAGATAGCAGGAAGGAGGGGAGGGAAAAGGAAGGAAAGAAGGAAGGAGTGAAGGAAGGAAGGAAAGAGGGGAAAAGAAAGGAACACAGAAACACATGCACACACACATATATATATGCACAGAAATATACAAATATACACATACACACATACATAAACACACCTGTACTTACACACGTCAACACATATACACGCACATACATATACAAACACACATATACATAATTACACACAGATACACGCACATACATATACACATATACATAACTACACACACAGTTCTCGATTTAAAAAAATTCCACAGCAACGCGTGGCCGGGTCAGCTAGTTTAATATAATAGTTTATCGTTATTTTTCCCTAAGTCAAAATCTATTAAATTTAATAAGTAGTATTCAGGTTTTATATCAAATTTGATCTGCAATATTTTTGGTATGTGGGCATGAATGACTTTCCAAAAATCTTTACATTTTTTCACAAGTCCACCAGGAATGGTAATATGAACCTGTTTGGTTTCCACATTTTCAACAACTGTTACTTAGACCTTCATAGTATTTTGCCAGTAGTTGTGGGGTTAAGTGCCAACGAAAAAACATTTTATACAAATTCTCTGTTACATTCGTTGATCTTGAGTATTTTAGAGGTTTTTTTCCAAATCACTTTGCAATCTTTTAACAAAGTCCATTGCCCGTTTGATCGTGTTGTCTTTTATTAACACCGTCTTGGTGTCCCACTATACTAGTTTATGATACAGTGTCTTTATTTGTTTCTTTTCTTTTTTCATAATTATGACCCAGATCTGCTTATGTGTTTTTAAGGTGGTCAAGCATCTTGGAAGCTAAATATACCATTGGCACTGATTAGTACTTGGATGGGAGACCACAACTAACTTCAACCCGCAGCCGCCTGGCCCCAGCGAGACTGCTGAAACAGCTACCCTGGATCCCTCCCAGCAAGAACCACCAGTACCCTTAGAACTGGATTGGGACCAGTCATGGGACTTCCCAACAGGGGGACGTGGGGATAGAGAGGAGATTCGGAAAGGAAACCATGACACGCATGGCACTACCATGGGGCTGGCTGGGGAGACTGGTCCGAAGCAGAGATTCGGCGTGGAGGATGGCAGTGTCGACCCACTCAACTCGTCGCTGACGCTGAGGATGGCCGAGGTGCTGGCCCAGGCCCAGGAGCTTCGTCCCCATCGACGTCATCTTTCGCCGGTGGTGACTCGGGTGGCTGAGGGGCCGCCCAAGATGGCGGACGGCCTTGAAGTCGCCGGAGTTGACCGGAAGTCTCCTTCTTCACCTTGCTGCCGCAACCGGAAGCAGAAGCAACGTCGAAGGAGGAAGAGCAGACGAGACTGGATTACCGACCGCCTAGAGGAGCGCCTGGATGTTTCCCGGACCTCCCAACAGCAGCAGGACCAGGTGGTAAACTGTTGTCCTAGGCGTATGCCCAAACTCCTAGAGGCCACGGTGAAGCCACCAACGAAAGGGAAACCCAGGACTTTTTGAACAAGGACCTTCTGGGGTTTGATCCCTGGCAGCTGGTCCAGATCAAACCTTCATGAGCCTAAATCCAACCTTCCAATGGAGACCACGGTCTTAAAATCCTCTGGTCCCAGGAAGACCAGCCCTCCCCTCACTAAGGTCGTTTCCCACTAGAAACCCGCGGAAAGACTATCTGACAGAATTACCTAGGCTAGCATCTCCCTTGACCCTCTATCCTGTAGATAGGACCCCAGCTGTTGTATTGTATGCAGATTTAGTTGGTAATTGATGTTTATGTATCTTGTAATGCTTTTCATATCATTGTAAATACCCCACTGGCTTCGTCCAGTAATTTTGTAAGTCGCCCCGATTAAATTAAGTTTAAATAAATCTATATATATAAGAAAAGAGAATGTTTGCGGCAGGAGGGCGGGAGGTGCGGAGGAATATGTGGCAGCATTTCGATTGGTTGCCAGTGTGGGATTATTTGCATAACGGCTCTGAATGGCCAGCCTCTCAACATTCCAACAATCCTAGGCAGCAGAGAAAGGAAGGGAAAGGGTGTGAGGCCCACCTGGCCCATTCTACATCCTGGTGCAGTTTCAAATAGGACGCACCATGGATGATGGGACTTGAAGTACCTCCACCCACCTCCTGAGAACGCTGCCAGAGAGGGTAAAAGAAAGGGCCTGACTGAATTAACACAAGATTTTTCTGGACTAGGCCTCAGTTACTCCATAAAGGGCCTGAAAGGGCCTGACTGAATTAACAGCCAGGCTTCCTAAACTTCATTTTCTGGACTAGGCCTCAGTTACTGGGCTACTATGCAAGGACTGAGTTAACAGTAAGGCTGCCTTAACTTGATACTCCAGATTAGGCCGCCAATCATGGGATCCTGTGTATGGCCTGAATTGACAGTAACACTTCCTCAACTAGATTATCATGACTAGGCCAAAGTTACTGGGATACTGTGTAACGACTGAAATAACAGTAAGGCTTCCTAAACTTGCTTTTCCTGACTAGGCCTCAGTTACTGTGATACTGTGTCAAGACAGATCCCGCTGCGACCCTCATCCAGTGCATGATCATGACCACACTTGGCACACAAAGCCCCCATGATCCACTTTACATCCTGGTGCAGTTCAGAGGAGGGTGGACCATGGATGATGGGACTTGAAGTACCTCCACTCACTTCACAAGAGCGCTGCCAACCTCATCCAAAGACTGATCAAGACCAAACTTGGCACACAGAACCCCCATGACTCATTCTACATCCTGGTATAGTATTGAGGAGGATGGACCATGGATGATGGGACTTGAAGTACCTCCACTCACTTCCCAAGACTGCTGCAACCCTCATCCAATAACTGAGCAAGACAAAATTTGCCACACATAATCCCCATGACCCACTCTACACCCTGGTGCACTTTGGAGGAGGATGGACCATGGACGATGGGACTCCCAGCACCTTCCCTCACTTCCCGAGACCACTGCAAGCCACATAAACAACTGATAAGGACCAACCTTGGCACAAAATGCCTTTCTCAAATAACCCGGGCAGGGCCGGGTCCCCAAGCTAGTAAAGAAAGAAAGAAAGAAACTTCTATAGGCTGATTATCAGAGAAAAAGGAAAACTATATCTGAGTTTTCCACACCTAAGAAAATGCTCTGAAATGTACAGGGCAGCCATAAGTTGGCAGCAACTTTGACGGCACACACACTGACATTGACAATTCTCTTAAGTGCATTATGAAATCCAAAAGGACCAATTAGTTGGGTAATGGGGAGCTGAAGAAAACAGCATACCATGTTGGGCTGCAGTTCTACTTTTAAATGACGTTAACCAGAATTACAGTGACAACAATGACTATGACGTCGGCCACAGTCATTTAGGATGGACAACCAAGACAGCTGACTCTTAGCTTCTCATGATGTAGGTTGGGAGCCCCCTTGTGGCCCACATCGCAGCTGCAGGGGATGCTGCCATTATTTACTAGGAATCAGTACAGAATCATAACCATAGAATCATGGGCCAGCCAGTCCAACCCCCTGCCATGCAGGAAAAGCACAAAGTACCCCTGACAGATAACCATCCAGCCTCTCTGTTTAAAAGCTTCCAAAGAAGGAGCTTCCACCACACTCAGAAGCAGCGAGTTCCATCGTTGAACAGCTCTTATGGTCAATATGTTCTTCCTAATATTCAAGTGGAAAAGTATTTCTTGTAATTTGAACCCATTGCTCTGTCCTAGTCTCCAGGGCAACAGAAAACAAGCCTTCTCCCTCCTCCTTACGACATCCTTTCAAATATTTAAAAACTCGCTTGGGGAACCGGCGGTGGCCGGGTTATTGAGAAAGGCATCGTGTGTAAGGTTGGTCTTTATCAGTTATTTATGTGGCTCGCGGTGGTCTCAGGACATTAGTGAAGGTACTGTGAGTCCCATCGTCCATGGTCCATTCTCCTCCAAACAGCACCAGGATTTAAAGTGGGTCATGGGGGCTCTGTGTGCCAAGTTTGGTCTTGATCAATCATTGGAAGAGGTTCCCAGTGGTCTTGAGAAGTGAGTGAAGGTACTTCAGGTCCCATCATCCATAGTCCATCCTCCTCCAAACTGCACCAAAATGTGTTGGCCATGGGGGCTCTCTGTGCAAAGTTTGGTCTTTATTGGTAATTGGATGAGTGTTGCTGTGGTCTCAGGAAGTGAGTGAAGGTACTTCAAGTCCCATCATCCATGGCCCATCCTCCTCGAAACAGCATCAGGATGTAGAGTGGGTCATGGGGGCTCTGTGTGCCAAGTTTGGTCTTGATCATGAGGGTCACAGTGGTCTCAGGAAGTGAGTATAAGTACTGCAAGTCCCATCATCCATGGTTCACCCTCCTCCAAACTGCAGCAGGATGTAGAGTGGGTCATGGCGACTCTATGTGCCAAGTTTGGTTTTAATATGTCTTTGTTGGGGGCCACAGTGGTCTGTGGGAACCGAAGGGTTTGAAAGTACTACAAATCCCATCATCCATTGTCCATTCACTCCCAAAACTCACCAGGATGTAAAGGGGGTCATGTGCATTATGTGTGGCAAGTTTGCTCCAGGTGCGTCACCCGTGCTGGTTGCAGTGGCCTGTGAAAGTGGCAGCCAATACATACACCACCCTCCCTCCTGCCGCATACAAACATTGACTTTTACAATATAGACTAGCTGAGGACCTGGCGGTGCCCGGGTTATTTGAGGAAGGCATTGTATGCCAAGGTTGGTTCCTATTAGATGTTTATGTGGCTTGCAGTGGTCTCAAGAACTTAGTGAAGGTACTGCGAGTCCCATTGGCCAAGTGCTGAGGCCTAGTCAGGAAAATCAAGTTAAGGATGCCTTGTTGTCAATGTTGGGCCTGGTCTGTGATGTATAGCGGCTACAGTGTTGTTTTGGAAGTGAATGAGGTGAAGGTACTTAATATCCCATCATTCGTGGGCCATCCTGCCCTAAACCACACCAGGTTGTGAAGTGGGCCATTGGGCCCGTTTGCCCATTTTTGTCCTGATCCGTCACTGCTGTGGGCCGCAGTGTATGACTGACTGAGGCTTTTCCTTTTTCCTCTAAGTCACCTTAGAATGTTAGAATGTGGATGGCCATTTGGAGTCCATTATGCAAATACGATTTCAGTGGCAGCCAATCCCCTCTGTCTGGGGCCGTTTGGGCGTGGTATGTGATTTTTAGGGGCTACAGTGTTGTTTGGGAAGTGTATGAGGTGAATGTACTGCTAATCCCATCATTCGTGGCCCATCCTGCCCTAAACCACACCAGGTTGTGAAGTGGGCCATTGTTCCCCTGTTTGCCAAGTTTCGTCGTAATCTGTCATTGCTGTGAGCCGCAGTTGGCGATTGCCTGAGGCATTTCCTTTTCCCTCTGAGTCAACTTGGAATGGTAGAATGTGGTTGGCCTATCGGAGTACATTATGCTAATACCATTTCAGTGGCAACCAACCCCCTCTGTCTGGTGCCGTAGAATGTTGGAGTTCTGAGGCTGGCCAATCAGAGCCCGTTATGCAAATAATCCCACAGTGGCAGCCAATCGAAACGCTTGCACATATTCCTCCCTCAGCTCGGTTGCTTGGCCGCACTACCGCCCGCAAACACTGACTTTTATTATATGTAATAGATAGATAGATAGATAGATAGATAGATAGATAGCTATCATGTTTTATCTCAACCTTCTCTTCTGCAGGATAAACATATTGTAGAACCACAGCACCCCCCCCCCCAAAGGTTGTGAACGACAAAACTTCAATTTTTTTCCTTTTCTTTTAAAAATATTTTCCAATCTTTCAAAATTCGGCAATGTTGAAGCTGCCGGAGGCTCCAGACGGATCCAGCAGCAACTGTACCCTCGAACTATATCAATGCTAAATCCTTTAATAAATGTATACTATTGATATTCCTTCTGTAACTTGTATTGCTTGTGTACTGTATCAACTTCTAAATGTATAAACTTGTATCAACTATATCCTGAAGGCAGCTGCTTCCTCAGTACCCTCTGCTTGTAATAGCTCCCGGGAATGGAGATCGCTCTAAAATTAAGGAGAGGTCCCTTCAGCAACCTCCCAAACCAGATACGAGGGCAGGTCAATAGGTCTGTGAATTTTTGAATTTCCCGCCTCTTAAATGAAAGGGCAACACTGCTCCTGTCAACAGGCACCTGTCAGTTGACTCCTGTCAAAATTTGAACAAGCTGCGTCATTTAGTTTATGTTTGACAGCCATTGATAGCAGACTACCGCGTGATTTGAGGAGAAAATGGAAAAAAGTGAATTTCGTGTGCTCATGAAGCATTTTTTTTTGCGGAAAAAAACCATCACTCAAACCAAGGCTAAGCTTGATCAATATGATGGGGACTCTGCACCATCAATATCAATGGTTTATTGAATTTAGTTGTGACCGTACAAGCACGGAAAACTTTCTGAAACTTCTGAACCACTTCCTTGCCAGGGAAAAATGGCAAAACGGAAAAGTCATGGCAAATGGTGGCAAATAATGGCAAACATTGGCAGGCAGGGCATGAGGAGCCAAGGCATACATTTTGCCGAAAAGGAAGACGGATCGCCTGGAGAGAAAGACGAAGGGCGGCACGGGAGGAGCTGCTGGCAGCTGAAGGAAATGAGGAAGGGGCGTTGGTGCAATGATGCCCTGAGGAGGACTGAATAAAGAGGCTTTGCAATTAAACATTTCTTGCAGCTGGCAAGGTGTTGTTCTTGCCTGCTATGCTGGGTCGCTGCTGGACTGATCGCTGGACTGACTGTGGAAGTGGAGTTTTGGATGTTGGTATTGTATTTTATTTCTATGGTGAACTCGCCACGGGTCAGCGCAAGAGAGGCGTCCCCAAAGAAGAGATATAAGGACTCCCTGAAACAACATCTCAGACTCGGCCAGATTGATCACAAACAATGGTCCACCCTGGCCTCACATCGGGAGACATGGAGACGCATTATCCACAATCCTGCGGCCTTTTTCAAGAAGACACACCGAATGGGTCTCGAAGAGAAACGACAAAGCAGAAAGAACCGCAACTTGGAAACAACATCACCCAAGGAGACTTTTTGCTGTGCTTTCTGCAACCAAACTTGCCTATCTCAGATTGGTCTTTTTAGTCATCAACGCGCTTGTAAAAAGCGTGGGATGAGTCCTTCCTAAGAATATTTGTTTGTGAAGTAATGCCGAGATTGTACTTTATGGGCTTCCGCATATTTGCATCTTGCTTTTGGCTGCACCACCTTAAATCCCTTCTGTGTTAGATTTCCCTGCTTCTTTGTTTTGGACTCCAGATTGATTTGACTTCACTACTTTGTCTACATTCCTCCTGGTTTGACGTAAGGACGAACTGACGACTCTACTCATTCTGTTTTCCTCCTGGCATGACGTTTGGACTGTGTGACGATGCTACTACTCCTTGACAATGGTGTTACCATCTGTTTGTTATTCTACTTTGGAGTATCCTGTTCTTCTTGGCTGGTTGTGACCTTGGGATGCTCACACACACTCTCTCAGCCTCATTTCCTCTTGTGAAGGAGTTGGAACTTGGAGTTTTCTAACTTTTGTTTTGTCTCATCATTTTGCTGTGACTTGTATCATATTTGAGATGCTGTGAGAAGCTTTGGGGCTGTTGCTAATAAACTCTAACTGTTTACTTTATTGTGCCTGGCTTCTTGATGTGGTCTGCACCACGACATCCAAGCTCTTGGACCTTGGGCAACCTGGGTCACAAAAAAGACAACAAAGCTTGATAAAAGAAATGCTCTCTCCATCTCCTCGCCGCTGCGTTCACCAAGCAGGAAGTCACCATGGAAGGGGTGTGCATCCAAGTCAGGAGCGCACATCCTGCTGGGAGGGGCTTGAGCACGCACGCAGCAGGAAGGAATGGTGACTTCCTGCTTGGCGAACGCAGCAGTGAGGAGATGGAGAGAGCGTTCGTGTGCAGGCAAGGAAGATCTCCTTCCCATTGCCATCCCTCCCTGCTGTGTGCGCAGCAAGCCCTTCCAACGCATGCAGCAGGAGTGCCTTTCCTGCCGTGTGCATGGGAGGGGCCTGCTGCGCACAAAGGAAGCAGGAAAGGATGGGGACTTCCTGCTTCACGAAAGCACGCAGCAGGAAGGAGGAAGACGGTGAAGAGATTGAGAGAGAGGGTGCACGCAGGCAAGGAGGATCCTCTTCCCGGGTATGTGCGGCGGTGAGTGCGCGGGCGCAGGGCAGAATCGCCCCATCCGGCTGGGATTGACTTCATATGGGCTTGGGATCGACTAGTCGATCGCGACCGACTTCCTGAGCAGCCCTGGTTTAAGGTCTGAGCAGGGCAGTTGATAGGCCTTTCATTCATAAGGTCGCTACAGGTTGAATTTGGCTTGATGTCCACTAATGATTACACCTTTTGGCATGCAAAACATATGCTCTTATTACTTTAAGCCATAGACTTCCCAATAACAGGCTATTTCCTGCCTAATTAACTAATTATCCGGAGTGGTGCTTTATCTCTGTATGTTTGGCAAAGCATTTGTTTCCCTTGTCATTCTGCAAACCCAGCCAAACTGACAGGAAAGGAGCCTGAAATCCAGACATGTGGACATGATGTCCTACTAAAGGACAAATGCGGGGAAGCAGCTTTTGACTTCCTCACTTGGGCTCTCTTCGCCAGAACATCAGGAAGAGGCCACGAGAAGTTGGAAGAAAAAAGAGAGACTTCTCTAGAGTAAAAACATTGCTCATAGCTGGATGACATCCCTCGTGTACACGTTTGCAGAGTGAATTACGGCACATTTAAAATGAATGTTGCTCTGTTTCCTTCAACTGGAACGCTACGGTACAGCCTTGGCGTCTGTAATTTTTACAAGGGGCTTAAATCAGGAATTGTTTATCACTCTTTTCAAGCTAAAGGTATGATTTTTGTGCTTGTGACCAAAAAAAAATCTTTAGCATTTTCACTGGCAGGCAGTGCATTTTTCCTTCCCAGTGGGCTGCTTTGAGAGGACTTATTGGTCCTTTCCCTACCTTTTTCCATTGTAACAGGTGGAGACTGGAGCAGGTGCGTTTCTAGCATGCTTCTCTTCTAACCTGAGAAAGGTTTAGCTTGGCCATTGCCTAGGCCAGGTGTCGGGAACCTTTTTGACTCAGAGCCATGAAAGCAAAATATTTGGAAATTTATTTCAGTAAGAGCCATATCTATTATATAAATGGGTTCACGTCATGTGATGTATACCTCAAACAAAGAAACCATACAATGCAGAAACACAATACTTGCCAACAGAAATAGGCCTCAAGCAAGGTACGTTTGTAGCAAAGAAACTTCCCCCCCAAAACCTAAAAGGCCCCCAAAACAACGAGTAAAAATAAAACTACATTTACCAGCATCCTCCGGGGCAGCCAAAGACTCACCCAGCCTCTACATTCTGAACAACATGATTGGCTGCCAATAAGGGCGGATTTGCATAACTGCTGCACTGGCCAGCCAACATGAAAATTCCGATCCATAATAAACTGCCAAAACAGAATAAGGAAAAGGCCTGAGCCAATCCCCAACACAAACACCAAAATCACTTCCAACCTAAAATTTACACCCCAATAAATCACAGACCACACCCAAAATTGACAGTAAGGCTTCATTAACTAGATTTCCCTAACTAGCCCTCACTTACTGGGAAGCTGTTTACGCTCTGAATTGACAGTAAGGCTTCATTAACTTGCTGTTCCTAACTAGGCCTCAGCTCATGGGACATTGTGTATGGCCTGAATTTACAGTAACCTACCTTGGCACACAGAGCCCCAGACCATGCATGATGGGACTTGAAGTACCACCATGGAAAACGGGATTTGTAGTACTTCAAAACCCATCATTCCCCACAGACCACTGTGGCCCAGAACCAAGACCAATAAAGACCCAACTTGGCACACCATGCCCCCCATGACCCACACTCCATCCAACTGCAGTTTAGAGGAGGGCACACCATGGATGATTGAACTTTCTCGCATCTCCTAAAAAGGGCACAGCAACGCGTGCCGGGTACAGCTAGTAACATATATATGTCCAGACTTTGAACCGGTGCTTGGCTGCTGTGTCGGACTGGATGAGGGATAGCAAATTGAAACTTAATCCAGACAAGACAGAGGTCCTCCTGGTCAGTTGTAAGGCCGAACAGGGCATAGGGTTACAGCCTGTGTTGGATGGGGTCTCACTCCCCCTGAAGACGCAGGTTCGCAGCTTGGGAGTGATGCTGGACTCAGCGCTGAGCCTGGAAGCCCAGGTCTCGGCGATGGCCAGGGGAGCTTTTGCACAGTTAAGACTCGTGCGCCAGCTGCATCGTACCTGATCTGGCTATGGTCGTCCACGTTCTGGTCACATTCCGAATAGATTACTGCAATGCACTCTACGTGGGGCTGCCTTTGAAGACAGTTCGGAAATTACAATTAGTCCAACAGGCGGCAGCCAGATAACTAACTGGAGCTACATACAGGGAGCATACTACCCCCCTGCTGTGTCAGCTCCACTGGCTGCCTGTCTATTTCTGAGCTCAATTAAAAGTGCTGGTTTTGACCTTTAAAGCTGTATACGGTTCTGGTCCAACTTACTTGTCTGAACGCATCAGCCACTATGTCCCATCTCGTAATTTAAGATCATCCGAGGAGGCCCTGCTCTCGCTCCCGCCAACTTCTCAAACACGGTTGGTGGGGACGAGAGAGAGGGCCTTTTCGGTGGTGGCTCCCCGTCTGGAACGCGCTTCCAAGTGACATACGATCAACCCCATCCCTCCTGGCATTCAGGAAAAAAGTGAAATCTTGGCTGAGGGACCAGGCATTTGCACATTAGCGCAATGCAGCACTTTGGACTGGATTTGTAACGGCAAGTTGATGGATATGGCTCAATGCTCCTGTTATGGATGAAATACTGTTTTTAACTTAAGAGAATGTGTATGATGTGTTAATGTTAATTGTATTTTAATGTATTTTAATGCTATATGTTTTTGGTTTTACATTGTATTTATGCTGGCATCGAATTGTGCCTTTTGTTAGGCCGCTCTGAGTCCCCCCTCTGGGGTAGAGAAGAGCAGGGTAGAAATGTTGGAAATTAAATAAATAAATAAATAAATAAACATATATAATATATTTTAAGGCTGAATTCAACTAAATGTGAGCATATAAGTACATACTATGAGAAAAGGATTCCCCCGGCAGAATGACGGTGCACCCCCTTGGCAGGCCTTCGCTCCCTTCCGAAGCCTTGGCCATGAAGGAAGGAGGCCTGAGAGAAGCAGCAGAGCCAGAGCCATTACAAAAGGGCCCCCGCGCAGGCCTAGGAGGCGGGAGAGGAGGAGGAGACCCCGGAGCCTCCTCGGCCCCAAAGCCTGGAACCTTAAGCCAGAACTCTGAAGGAAAAGCAGGGCCCAGCGCCCGCCATTCCTTACCTCACCCTCATGCCCGGATTACCCATAAGGCCAACGAGGCCATGGCCTAGGGGCGCAAGCCGGGAGGGGGGCAGATCATGGACCAAAAGAAAAAAGAACTGGTCTGGGCCACTCTTTCCCCCTTTCTCATGCCCCTCTGTCACACCCCTGCCTGATCCTCAACCCGACTTAGGCCCTCTGCAAGGCTCATGTCATGTCAAATCCCAAGGCAGAACCAGTGTTTCCCAGAGGCCTGTGTGGCTTGACCAGCCTAGCCAGCAAAAGCAGGTTCATTCATTGTCCAAGGTCGCTGTTACCAAAGATTCACCTCGGCATCAGAATGATAAACATAAACAGTTCCTGGAAGAACCGAGAGAAGTTAACTCCCCAATACCATCTGCCCGCGGTAATTGGCAAGACATTCCAAACCGATGTAGCAAGGATAGGAGGGCAGCAGCTGGATTATATTATGGGAAGTGATGTCTGACGTACTAGACGTCAGACGATCAAAGCCTTTGAACCCTACTAAAGTCAGACCCCAGTAATGGGTCCCTATCCGTCGTCATCGTTTAGATCTACGCTACGGTTTCCACGTACTCAAGTTCCAGCCTGGGCCTTGTGCCTTCCTGCTTCCAAAGACTCTGATTGCCAAACCTTGCTTCCAGACCCTTTCCTTGGATTAGCCTGTTTTGGGCACAAAGGACTCTTTTGCTTTGCTCCTGATTGCCAGAGGATTATATCTTATTCCTGCTTCCTCAGAGACATTTTGCTGCTACCTATTGCTGTTTGAGAACATCAATAGGCTATACTCTTTAGACTCTTTCCTTTAACCATTTATTCTAAATAAAGCATTTAACCGTTGCCAAGTGTCAAGTGGTTTACTGAGGGGCCCCGAGTCTATAGTGCAACACCCTCCTTGCTCCTTCTCCCGGCAAAATCTCTGCTCCGTCCTCTCCATCTCTCTCTCTCTCTTGTGCTCTCCCCCCCTCTCTTGCGTGTGCTTTCTCTCTCACACACACTCTCTCTCTCTCGCACACACACTCTCTCTCTCTCTTGTGCATGCCTTTGGAGCGAGTTTGCACCCACTGCGCTCTCCCCAAGCCTCCCGACTCCCGAGGAGACCTTCAGAGCACAGCGGAGCTTTCCAGCCAGTGGGAATGGGGACCTTGGAGGTGGTGGGAGGTTGGCTTAAAGGGGGCGTAATTCCAAAATGTGGCCTAGGGCGCAAAAAAAAGTGTTAATCCGGGCCTGTTCACCCTCCTCTTCCTCCTTCTTCCACTTCCTCCCGTGCATGCTCTCTCTCTCTCCCCCTGAGAGGCCTCCTCTTTCCCACCTCCTCCTCCAGAAATGAGCTTGCAGGTAAAGGCGTCGCCCGGCTCCTCCCCTCCTGAGCCTCCCCACCTCTCTAGGAAATGGAGGCCTCAACAAAGATGGCGGCTGCGGGCAGAAGACCCATAGAGAGGTGGGGTTTCACTTTAGTTGACCAGCAATGGCACCCCAGAGAGAGATGATTGCGAGCCAGATGCAATCATCAAAAAAGCAACACCTGGCCCGCAAGCCATAAGTTCCTGACCCCAAGTGAAGAATTTTTGGAATGATATATTTTTCAAAATAAGCAATATTATAGGGCTAAATATTACTCCGGATGCTAGGTTAGCATTACTAATGGACACCACAATGTTGAATTTAGAAATGGAAAAGAAAGAATTGATGATTATTTTATTAATTGTGGAAAGAATTATAATAGCAAGGAACTGGAAAATAATAACTAATCTTGCACTGGAAGCTTGGTATAGGGAGGTGTGGAACGTAGCCTTGAATGATAAACTAACAATGGAAATGAAGGTAGTCAGGGGGGAAACTAATAGATCGGATTTTGAGGCATACTGGTCGGTCTTTATTAAATACACTTTAGAGAGTGAAAATGGAAAGCAATATAACCTTGTTGGCCAGGAATTTTGGATATGGCATTCGATTAACGGTTGATTTATAAATATACTAGCTTGGGGACCCGGCCCTGCCCGGGTCATTTGAGAAGTGCAGCAGGATGTAGAGTGGGTCATGGGGGCTCTGTGTGCCAAGTTTAGTCTTGATCCATCATTATTGGGAGTTGCAGTGGTATCATGAAATTACTGAAGGTAGTGCAAGTCCCATCATCTCTGTGTGTCCCGTCCCCCCCAAAGTGTAGTAGGATGTAGATTGGGTCATGGGGGCTCTGTGTGCTAAGTTTGGTCTGTATTGGTGAATGGATGAGGGATGCATTGTTTTTCGGAAGTGAGTGAAGGTACTTCAAGTCCCATCATCCATGGTCCGTCTCACAGTAAACTGCACCAGGCTGTAGAGTGGGTCATGAGGGCTCTGTGTGCCAGATTTGGTGTTGATCAGTCATTGGATTAGGTTTGTAGCAGGATTGGGAAGTGAGGGAAGGTACTGCAAGTCCCATCATCCATGTTCTGTCCCCCTCCAAACTTCAGTAGGATGTAGAGTGGGTCACTGGGGCTCTGTGTGCCAAGTGTGGACTTTCTCGGTGTTTGTTGGGGGCCACAGTGGTCTGTGGGAACAGAGGGTGTAAAAGTACTACAAATCCCATCATCCATTGTCAGTCCTCCCCCAAACCTCACCAGGACGTGAAGGCAGTCATGGGGGTTATGTATGGCAAGTTTGGTCTCGATCAGTGATTGGATGAGGGTTGCAGCGGACTTTGGAAGTGAGTAGAGGCACTTCAAGTCCCATCATCCATGGCCCACCCTCCTCCGAACTGCACCAGGACGTAGAGTGGGTCATGGGGGCTGTGTGTGCTGAGTGTGGTCTGTATTGGTCCTTTTGGTGACCTCAGTGGTCTGTGGGAACCAAAGTCTTGGAAAGTACTACAAATCCCATAATAAGTGGGTCATGTCATAGGGGGTTATGTGTACCAAGTTTGGTGCAGGTCCATCACCCGCTGGTCGCTGTGGCCTGTGAAAGTGGCTGCCACATCTCCGCCCTGGCCTGTGAAAGTGGCTGCCACATATCCGCCCTGGCCTGTGAAAGTATACCGGTGTAAAACAGAAAGGAGTAAAAAAAAAAATGGAAAAGGCCTGCATGGAATGGATTCTGGGTTGCTGGCTTTTTCCCCTCAGTGGGAAGAAATCCTGTTGTTTGAATGTAGAGGCCTGGATTCTGGGTTGCTGGCTTTTTTCCCTCAGTGGGAAGAAATCCTGTTGTTTGAATGTAGAGGCCTGGATTCTGGGTTGCTGGCTTTTTTCCCTCAGTGGGAAGAAATCCTGTTGTTTGAATGTAGAGGCCTGGATTCTGGGTTGCTGGCTTTTTCCCCTCAGTGGGAAGAAATCCTGTTGTTTGAATGTAGAGGCCTGGATTCTGGGATGCTGGCTAATCAGTGGCTATCAATGCCCTCTGTCTGGTGCCTTAGAACTTTGGAGTGGCGAGGCTGTCCAATCAAAGGACTTTATGCAAATAGCTGCCACATATCCGCCCTTCCGCCCTCCGCATACACACACACATACACACATACACACATACAAACATTCCGTTTTATAAAGGTATACAGATGGCGAAGGAAAGGATACCTGTTCAGGCCTTGGTGGTGGGCTATGTGTATGTAAAATGTTCACTGTTTTATGTTTTGTTTACATTGTAAGTTTTTATTGTATGTAAATAAAAACTTTAAAAAAAATAAAAAATAAATGATAAATATACACAAACATTTTTTAAAAACTAAGAATAAACCTTTGAGTTAATTAGAGTGTCAAGTTTGGTCCTTGGGAGCCCCAAGCTTCTAGAGGAAGGCAAGTAGCAATCCCCCGGGAAGAGAAAGACCACGTCCTTGCGCCTTTCAAGCACATTTAGCCCGGGTGTGATGGCACAGGCAGACAACCCAACAGGTAGTTAAAGTGCTTCTGAGGACATTTTGAAAAGACTTGTTCAAAGCAGGGTGTTATTTACTTTATTCAGGGAAGGCGCATTGGAACAGCCATGTTTTCAGGCTCCTCCTAAAAACTGCCAATGTGGGGGCTTGTCAGATATCCTTGGGGAGTGAGTTCCAGAGTCGGGGGCCACCACAGAGAAGGCCCTCTCCCTCATCCCCACCAATCATGCCTGCGAAGGGGCGGGAGCGAGAGTAGGGCCTCTCCAGATGATCGAAGAGATCGCCTGGGATCGTAGGCAGAAATGCGGTCACGTAGTTAGGCGGGTCCCAAACCATTCAAGGCTTTGTAGGTAAGAACCTGCACCTTGAATTGGGACCGGGAGATGAACGGCAGCCATTGGAGTTCCTTAAACAAAGGGGTTGACCGCTCCCTGTAAGACGCTCCAGTTAATAATCTGGCTGCTGCCTATTGGACAAATTGAAACTTCCGGGCCGTCTTCCAGGGCAGCCCCACATAGAGTGCATTACAGTAATCCAATCTGGAGATGACTAAGGCGTGGACGATCATGACCAGATCTGACTTCACGCAGGCCCGGATTAGCCTCTTCGGCCGCCCGAGGCCAAGACGCCCCGTGCCGCCCCCCAGGGCGTGGAAAGCCATGCCCTCGGGGCGCGGAAACCCACGCCCCCCAGGGTGCTGCTGTGCATGTGCGGCAGCAGCCCCGGCCGTGCGACTTCCGTCACCTCCTCCTCCTGCAACTGGAAGGAGGGCCCGAGGAAGTGGACGGAAGCCGCGCGGCACCGGCCCCACGGCTTCCGTCCACCACCTCCTCCACCTCCCGCGACCAAAAAGAGGGCGTGAGGAGGAGGGCGGGACTTTCCTTCCTCCTCCTCACACCCTCCTTTCGGTCACGGGAGGAGGAGGCGGACGGAAGCCCCATGAGCAGTGCCGCGCAGCTTCCGTCCACCTCCTCCTCCCACGACCGAAAGGAAGGCGCGAGGAGGAGGGCGGGAAGTCCCGCCCTCCTCCTGGCCACCTGGGTCGCCCCCTTGCAAAGGAAGGAGGCGGCCAGGAGGAGGAGGAGGAAGGGAAGCCCCCCGCCGGCGGGGCGGAGTTTCCCTTCCTCCTCCTCACCGCCTCCTTCCTTTGCAAGGGTGGCCCAGGCGAGGGAGGGTGCCATTCTCTCCTCCCCCCCCCCCTCGGAGCGCTCCCCCGCCCTCTCCCGAGGTATGATGACTCTCTCGGGAGAGGGGGGGAAAGCGCTGCGAGGGGCGTTATTTTTAATAAAAAAATGTTTTCGGGGTCGAATCCGCTGCCCCCAAAACCTGCCACCCGAAGGCCATGGCCTAGGCTGGCCTTATGGGTAATCCGGGCCTGACTTCACAGGATATGGTCGCAGCTGGTGCACGAGTTTTAATTGTGTAAAGGCCCTCCCAGCCACCACTCTTCTGCCTTCATGGCTTAAAAATGGGCTTTAAAAGGATGGACATTGCAAGCTATGGGCCCTGAAGGTAGAGAAAAGCCTTCCCACATATAGGGAGACCAGGAATATCTTTAAGAATGAGTGCTAGACTCAAAAATAGTGAACCAAACAAGATTTATTGAATAGCAACCAGTAAAAATGCTGGTGGCCCAAAATGCTTAGTTGGTTGCAAAAGAAAGTCCTTAAAAAGGAAGCAATCACTTGCCCCTTTTTTTTGCAGAGAGTTGGTTCCTCTCTTTGATCCCAGGTTCCTGTTGTTCTTTGGCTTGTAGGCCCACAAAGTCCTGTATAAGCCCCGAAATCCACAGTCTATGTTGAGGACAGGTCCTCCTTTGTACTGCAGGCTTCGGTTGAGAACGAAGGTTAGGCTTAGTACGTGAACTAAGATGCTTTTGTCGCAGCAATGGCTTAGACTCCACCTTGCTATGTCCGTGTGATCTCTGGAATGAGGCCAGAGAGGAAGTCCAGCCTCTCAGGCGACCTCTGGAAGAGGAGGAGTCAAGGGCGGTGACATCGGGTTGGGTGCCAAGACACAACTCCGCCCCTAAGTGCCCACATGGCAGAACAATGGGAAAAAGGCCTTGCAGGTAAAGGCAAATAGGTACACAGTACAAATATAAGACCAGCCCCGTGGGGGCGCCACAACCGCCGACGCCTGAGCTTCAAGCGTTAGCGACAAGTCTAGGAGGACACCCAAGCTTAGGGTTGCCACATTTTGATGGAAAAATAAGGGACATTTACAGGATTTTTTGCAAAAATAAGGGACACTTAATTAAAAACTCCAACAGGGTTTTAGGCCAAGAGCGGGTACCCTATGGCCATCACCACCAGGGCTGCAAAAAGTAGGGGCAAGTAAGCAGAGAGAGGGGGGCAAGAAAATAAAAACCTGGGGCCAAAGAAGCAAAACAAGAGGGCTCTTTCACACAGCCCCATATCCTAGAATATCAAGGCAGAAAATCCCACAACATCTGCTTTGGACTGGGTTATCTGAGTCCACACTCAGATAATGTGGGATTTCCTGCCTCAATATTCTGGGATATAGGGCTGTGTGGAAGGGCCCACAGACAAGCAAGTAAAACTGGCAAGGAAGCAGAAAACGGGCAAGGAGGCAGAAAATAGGGACAATCAAGTAAAAGAGGGGTAGGGAAGCCAAATATAGAGGGCAAGGAAGCAGAAAATTGGGCCATGTTAGCAAAACAGCCCATAGTTCGCTCACATAACGACCCCAAAGCCCTCCCCCCTCAGGTCCCCTGCAGCCTCCTGCATTGGTGAGGACCATGCAACCTTCCGATCTAGCTCACCCCTCCCCCGAAATGTTGCTCCTTCTGCCCCTCTTTTTGGGGGGCGAGGGGTTTGCTAGGAGCTTGCTGCTCTGTCTCTCGTTTGCTCCTGGCTGCAAAGAGGCCCGAGCAGAGGCAAGGAGAAGGGAAGGCGGGCGAGAGAGAGATTGAGCGAGCAAGCTCCCTTCCCGGCCTGGCTTCCTCCCCCCCTCCCCCCCCACCACACCCCATGCACAGTGGGGTGTTCATGCCCACCCTTTCCCCGGCTCACGCTGGGCATGCACACCCCACTGACATCTTCACATGCCCAGCCCGGCGCAGGGGTGGTCCGGCGTGCCCGCTTGGCGGGGCCCTGGCATCCGCCACCCTGGGAAAGACCCCTGCCCAAGCAGCAGCAGCAAGGCCGACTACACTGTTGCTGCTGTGGTGGCTGACTCCCCCGATTGCCTCCCCCGCCGGGAAAAGGAAATGCAGGAGGAGGTGCAGCAAAAGCAGGGGTGAGCGAACGGGGCCGGGAGGGAGGGAGGGAGGGAAGGAAGGGTGAGCCTGCGAGTTGAGGGTGGGCACCTTCGGGGCCCCGCTGGCTCTCTTTCTTGTCCCTGGGTGCTGTGGGCTGAAGGGTAAGAAGGGCGGGGACCCGGAGGCGGGAGACTTTGCGCTCTCCGCACACTCTGCGAGGAGGAGGAGGGGAGCGCGGCACCGCCATCACCAAGGGGAAGGAGTGGAGTGAAAGGGGAAGAGGCGAGGGAGAGGGGACGCTTTGCAGCAAGGAGCTGCCTGGAAAGGGAGGGAGGAGCTTCGGACGGGGCTGCTGCTGCTACGTACGCACTGAGAGCGAGAGTGGGAGAGCTGGGTGCGGATTCCGGAAGCCATCTCTTTGCAAAATAAGGGACAGCAGCTGTAAATATGGGACACCCCAAAAAGGGCCAAAATACGGGACGTCCTGTATAATACGGGACATATGGGAACCCTACCCAAGCTGCGGACCTGTGACTTCAGGGGGGCAGATGAGCAAGACTCTACTGTAGTTAATTGCTACCAAGTCAAGTTCGGCTGTACTGGTGTGAAGCTGGTCTCCTCTTAGACCAGTTAAAACACGAATGGGTGTTTTTGCTTCCATGACATCTGAAAAACAAACTACCTCTTTTCCATGATTTATTTGAACCAGAATGCAGACGCCGCCGCTGAGCGCAGATCCATGCACCTTCCGCTGAGCCGGCACGTTAACAGCAGGGCCTGCAGTCTTCATTTCGTTCCCAAGTGCGGAACTACGTAATGGACCGATAAAGCATCCCATTATTGCCTTTTCCGATGTCAACTACTTTCTGCAGGGCATTAGCCAGTCAGGATGGGGTGAGTGGTAACAACCTCTGGCATCTATAAAAGAAAAATGAGAAATGACACTTTTCAATTCAGCAAAATCTGCAAAGAAAGAAAAAAAACAACCCCAAAGAGATGTGTGAAGAGAGAAAGAGGGAGAGAGAAAGAGAGAGACGCAATCCTGCACTGCCATCCCTCCAAACATTTGTGCCTTTTCCTACAGGCAAAGTTGTTATTTTCAGACTGGAAACAAGGAGGAAATGTCGCCCTCCAGCTTTCTCCCATTTCTCTTTGGTTTTGCTTCTCGACACTCTTTTCTTTGCAAAAATGTCATTTCTTTTCTTTTCTCTCTCCTTTTCAAAAATGCTGTTCTTCTTTGAACTCGGCCCTTTGTAACATCTGTCAAAAGAAATCTTAAGGCACCGTGGTCACCATCAGGAACCATACAATTTAAGGAAGAAGGACAAAGTGTTGCTTTGCCCGAGCATGGAGGCTACTTAGTGGCTCAAGGCTTGCATTTCCAGCCTCTCTGTTGTCCTTCGTGTACAAAGACAGGTCGTGCGCATCTTTCTGTGTCCAGAGCTGCTGACGTTTTGATTCAGAAGAGAGGAAAACAGCAGCCACCGTGTTGTCTCTTTCTCAAAAAGCTGGCTCAGCAAGAAAAACATCTCGGCTTTCCCCCCCTTTTGTGTAGTAAACCCAGCCTTTGAACCGATTGCCTGGATAACACAATACCATTTCTGGGTCTGGTTTTGCTCAAGGTGGCTAGCTGCCTTTGTTGTTGTTGTTGCTGTTGTCTTTACTGCTACTCATAAGGCATTCATGTTGAATCTTAGCTGGGAAATGCTGTAGTCATATCGAGACTAGGAGTTATAGTCCCCAAAAAGTCACTCTATGGATTACAAATGCCATTGTGTGTGCAAGCGTGACACACCTCGCTCCAAGAGACATACAGACACAATTGGTTGGATAAAAATGGCCACAACTCATTTATTGAAAACAGGAACGAAGGGTTGGCGGCCACGCTTGGGTCCTGGATCAGGGTAGAAGAGCCCCCATGAATGTCCAAAGGTGGTAGCAAGCCTGGGGTGCAAGCAGCCCAATGCCTGTCCACGGAAACTCAGCACCCCAGGGGGCTTGGGCGTTATCCCCCTAACAACCAAGGGGCAATAAGCCAACCTGATCCAGGGGCCAAGCCACATGCCACAAAAAGGGGGAGGGGGAAGGAGGCATCCTTGCACCCCCCCCTTTTCCGCCAACCCAAATTCCTATCCCCAATAAGCAGAACCAATGACTGGCAGCTGCCAAGCCCTCATGTGGTAGCCACCACTGTGGAGCCGCTGCTCCATGACTCTGACCAGTCTCAATGCAGCCTCTGGCAGTGTGCGCTGGCCATGCCAGCTGGAGGTGAAGTCATATCCACGACTCCGATCGCAGTTGTGTGACGCCTCCTGGCCTGCAAGCAGCCAGGCCAGAGTGACAAGCAGCTACTGATCCCCGTCCACAGGGGCAATGGCAACAGCCTGAACACTCCCACAAGTAAGCCACTGTTGCACGAAGCCAGGCTGAACCGCATCCATGAGGCTCCAACCATCAGCCTCCCGGCGTCTCGGACTGCATGTCCTGCCTTCCACTCCGGTCCTGGCAGCCTGACTCCTCCCTGAAGCTGTGCCATGCCCGCTCCAAACACGTGGGTCTCGGTACCACTCTACGTCCTGCCCGTGGCCCTGCGGGAGAAAGAAAGAGAACCACCAGCAGCCTGGGCACCTGCTGGGAGGCGGCCCGGTGGGGCCAGGCAGTCCTGGGCAGCCTGGAAGAGCTGCCCAGGCAGAAGAAACAGGGAGGGGGCGGGTGGAGCTAGCCCCCTCATTGGCTGCCCAGCCTAGATGGCGGGAAACCTTCCCGCCACCCAGGGGGCTTCTGGGGAAAAGAAGCCCCCTCAGGCAATGAAGATGGCGGGAGGGCAACGCTGCCCTGCAACCAGCTTTGGCTGGTGAGTCAGCCAAGCCCATTAGTTGAATGTTAGTGTTGGAAATAGCAACCTTCTTCAAGCCTTTACTAGTTATTTATTATGTATATAATTCAGGTGGCTTACTGTATTGTATATATTGTTTACTGTATTGTATAAGAGGAGCGGCTTAAAGAACAGGGCATGTTTAGCCTGAAGAAGAGAAGTCTGAGAGGAGACGTGATTGCCATGTATAAGTATGTGAGAGGAAGTCATAGGGAGGAGGGAGCAAGCTTCGAACTCATGACCTTTCGGTCAGTAGTGATCAAAGTCATAGAATCATAGAATTCTCGAGTTGGAAGAGTCCTCGTGAGCCATCTAGTCCAACCTCATTCTGCCAAGAACCAGGACAATTGCATTCAAAGCACCCCCAACAGATGGCCATCCAGCCTCTGTTTCAAAGCCTCCAAAGAAGGAGCCTCGGCCACACTCCGGGGCAGAGAGTTCCACTGCTAAACAGCTCTCACAGTCAGGAAGTTCTTCCTAATGTTCTGATGGAATCTCCTTTCTTATCGTTTGTCACTGCCTCCACGTTTGCCACTGCCTTGTCACTGCCTTCAAGTTTTGTCCCTCTATTTGCCAGTTATCAATCTGTCTGGTTGCCATCATTTTAATAATAATAATCTTTATTTATACCAAGAGGCGGATTAACACGCTTGGCAGGGTAGGCACCCGCCAAGAGCGCCAAATCCGCAAGGGGTGCACCGCCGCCGGCTGTAAACTCCGCCTCCATGCCAGCTGATAAATCCAGGAGGTGGAGTTACCAGCCGGTACGGAGGTGGAGTTTACAGCATGTGGCACCTCCACACATGCTGTAAACTCCGCCTCCACGCCTAGGGTTGCCATATTGTGATGGAAGAAATAAGGGACATTTAAAGAATTTTTCGCAAAAATAAGGGACACTTAATAAAAACTTGAAAATCGAAATCGAACACCAGGAAGGCCCAAATCCGCCCATGCCTGATCTACACTGTAGAATTGATGCAGTTTGAACTGCCACAACCCAATGCTGTGTAAACATCGGATTTGTAGTTCTACAAGGCCTTCTCTGCCAAGTCACCAAACTACGACTCCACTGTGGGAGTTGGAGTCCAAAACATCTGGAGGGCCGAAGTTTGCCCAGGCCTGATCTAGAGTGGCTCCGACACTACATGGAAGAGGCTGGACTAGATGACCTTTGGAGTCCCCAGACTCTACATGGAAAGGGAATTTCAGCTCCCACAGTTCCTCACAGCCAAGAACAACCACCAAGCCCAGGTTCTGCCTGGCCATCTGCGGGGAGGATTCGTTCCCGGCAGAAGGCCCTTGGATACGCACCGTGAGCGGGCAGGCATGCTCGGTGGCCGGGAGGGCTGTGTGGAGGAGGTGGAGGCCGGGCTGGGCCGGGGAGGCTGGGGGAGGGGAGGCCTCCCGGCTGAGCTGCTCGAGCATGGCCACACTGCGGGCGCCGCTGATGGCCAGGCGGAGGTCCTGGGACCAGGCCAAGGGCTCTGCGCCGCCGCTCAGCGCCCCTTGCAGCCGCACCGGGGGCTCCCTCTGCCGCCACGCCACCAAGCGAGGGCGGGGACCAGGCCCAGGAGGAGCTGCAGCCGGCTCCCTCACAGCCGCCGCCATCTTGGGCCCTGGGTCCTCGCCACACACGCCCCACCCCCTTCCAACACAAAGAGGTGCCCAACGCGTTCACCTGACTGCGTGTCTCCCCACCGACTGCAACATACACTCCCAAATCTCAGGCACCTCGCTAGTCGCCCCAACGCGGGGTCCTTCCCTTCCTTCACCCTCGAGGCCTACCTCCGAGCTGGCCCCTCTTTTCCCAGCATCAGCCAGAGGACAGACCAGGTCAGAGGAGTGAAAAATAAGGGACAGCAGGTGTAAATACGGGACACCCAAAAAAGAACCAAAATACGGGACGGCCCGTATAATATGGGACATATGGGAACCCTATCCACGCCGGCTGGTAACTGCGGGAGGCAGAGTTACCAGCTGGTACAGAGGTGGAGTTTACAGCATGTGGCGCCTCCACGCATGCTGGAAACTCCGCCTCCACGCATGCGCATTTGGGTGCGTGGAGGGGGGCACCAAAATAATGCTTGCCTACCATTTGAAATTACCTAGGACCGCCTCTGTTCATACCCCACCACCATCTCCCCAAAAGGGACTCGGAGCGGCTTACTGGAGGCCAAGCCCGGTGATACATTACAGTAAAATAAAATACAGAACAACAAAAATAACAACAAAATAAAATAAGTCAAGCATACGAGTAAAATAAACTGTGCAAAATAACAAAATGGAAAATCAAATCTTGGGTTTTTTAAATGTTTAACTGCAACCCAGCTTTTGCAAGCTAATCATAGTTAAAACAGTGAGATAACATCGCAAAACCTCCTTCCAAACAGCAACTTCAATGATGTTAAAAGCTTCCAGTATATTGAATCACCTCTTAAGGAGCTTTTTAGAAGCATCTTGCTGGATAACGGAAGAGTCAGACGAAGCCACAGGCAAAAAAATATTAATCTTTCAGGAATATTGAGAGAGGACAGCTGTTAACGTCTTTGTTGGATTTGGGGGCCTGTTAGTTTTGGTTCCAAAAGCCTGGGACAAACTTGGGCCATCTGTCTCGCTAATGCATCTGGAATGAAAATGATATCAGCCTAGCAGTTCTCAATCAATAACAAAAGCAGAGCTTTCGCTTTTTCGCCTCTTTTCTTGTTGCTCTAGATCAGGGGTGCCCACACTTTTTCATCATGCGAGCTACTATATGAACAATCAAGTTGAAAAGATCACCTACTGCAGCCTTCCGTTCATGTGGGGTTTCTTTCTTGCCTGCCCACGAACTCGCCGCCGCGCGCACCCGGGAAGGGGATCCTCCTTGCCTGCGCACGCGCTCTCTCTTAATGTCTTTGTTGCCTTCCTCCTTCCTGCTGCAGGCTTTCGCGAAGCAGGAAGTCCCCATCCCGTCCTGATTCTTGCGTGCACAGCAGGCCCCTCCCACGCACGCAGCAGGAGGGTATTTATAGGCGCACCTGCCAGCGCTCCGGCCAGATATGGCAGCGGCAGCGGCTCGGAAGGCGCAGGGCTGGGAAGAGGGGCCGCCTGGCTGCTGCCTGGGCTGGGAAACTCAACCGAGAGAGGGACCCACGTGAGGCTGGAGCCTCCCCACGGCAGCCTCCCCCCCTCCTTCCTCCCTCGAGGCTTCCTTACCTGGGCAGGAGAAGGAAGAGTGGAAGAGGTGCTTCCCCAAAGTGACAGATGCAGCAGGGGGCGCCCTTCCTTCCTTCCTTTCTTTCGAGGGTGTCACTCAGAAAGGACGCCCAAGTGGACGGCTGGCCGGAAGGAGGACCCCTCCCACTGGTGGCAGTCCATGCCCACAGGTGAGAGAGAGAGAGAGAGAGAGAGAGAGAGAGAGAGAGAGAGAGAGAGAGAGAGAGAGGATGGCTCTTCCTAGCCAGCTATTCCTATCCGTGCGCGTGCCTTCGCCTAGCTCCCCCCCCCCCCCCAGCAGCAACCAATGGGCGGTCATGTCACCACACCGTGCGTGGCAAGACGAGCACCAGGGCCCGCCCACTAAAGCCTCATTTTGGCAAAAGAAGCCCCGCAAAGGCGGGGTGGGAGCGCACATGCGCGCTCATGGCAGGAGCGTGCCATCTGGCTGGTGAGGCACAAAGATCACCTGGAAGAGGGCCGAAGATCACCTAGGTGCTCCCGATCACCGTAATGAGCACCCCTGCTCTAGATGAGGGGTGGGGTGTGTGTGTGTGTGGGGGGGGTGGTGTTTCTAACAAAATCTCTTTTCATCACCTTACTTTCACAATGATTTCACTTCTACGGGAATAAGAAATGAGAAAAGTAGGTTCTGCTACTACTAAATGCCACTTTTGGAAGATTGCTGAGTACTGCTCCTAAATTATATGTGTTATAATCATTCGTGTATATCTTCCAACACAAAATATGAATGGAAAGGATATTCAAAAAATGTTTGGAAAATGTTCAGAAAATGTAGGTGTTGAGCAGGCCCGGATTACCCATAAGGCCACCCTAGGTCGCGGCCTATGGGCGCAACCAAGGGGGGGGCGCAGTTCACACGGACCAAAAAAATTGAAACAAAACCGCAACGCGTGGCACAGAGATGACTCTCTCTCTCTCTTGGGGGAGGGCGGGGGGAGAGCGCTGGGAGGGGGCGGGGAAGAGGGAATGGCGCTCGCCATCGCCCCTGCCCCCTTGTCAAGGAAGGAGGGCGCGAGGAGGAGGAGGCGGAGGGAAGCCCCCGGGGCCCCTGCCGGGCATGCACAGCAGGAGGGCGTGAGCGCCTCTGCCTCCTCCGCCATGTTCCTGAGTGCCGCGCATGCACTGTAGCGGCCGGGCCCAGGGGCTTCCCTTCCTTCCTCCTCGCGCCCTCCTTCCTTGACTCAAGAAAGGAGGGCACGCTGCGAGAAGGAGGAGGTGGAGGGAAGCCCCGCCCCGGGGCTGCTGCCAGGCATGCGCAGCACCCAGGAACATGGCAGAGGAGGCAGAGGTGCTTGCGCCCTCCTTCTGCACATGCTCGGCAGCGGCCCAGGGGGCGGGGTTTCCCTCCACCTCCTGCTCCTCGCGCCGTCCTTCCTTGACTCAAGGAAGGAGGACGCGCGGCACTGCGAGGAGGAGGAGGAGGTGGGGGTGCGGTAGAGATTGGTTTGGGGGCGTAATTCCAAAGTGTGGCCTAGGGCGTCAAAAGGGGTTAATCCAGGTCTGGTGTTGACTGCTGGGAAATCCAGATAAAAAGAATCCTGCGACGTTTCGTAGTCCCTGAATTATTTGACAGAAAATTCACATGGAGTTGATTTGAACAAGAAATTATATTTTTGGCACGGGAAGCAGTCTTTTTGGTGCAGAAAATAATATTTCTGCATGCCTAGAGCGTTCCTCCAACCCTCATTCGGCGATTGATTGCTTTGGTTCTCCGTAGCAGCCTCATGTGAACTCCGTTCCTCTCTGCCTTCCTGCAGAGCCTGGGGAGTTGTAGGGCTTTATTTACACACCACTTTCTTCCCTGTATTGTTTGGGGATTGCTCCAGCATTGGTCTGATCTGAAAAGCCGAGGTCTGCGAGCCAGATGCAATCATCAAAAGAGCCATACCTGGCTCGCGAGCCATAGGTTCCCGACCCCTGATCTAAAACAATGGATCTCAACCTTCCCAATGCCGCAACCCCTGAATACAGTTGTGGTGACCCCCAATCATAACAATATTTTTGTTGCTCCTTCTTAACTATAATTTTGCTACTGTTATAAATCACAACATAAATATCTGATATGCAGGATGTATTTTCATTCACTGGACCAAATTTGGCACAAATACACAATATGCCCAAATTTGAATACTGGTGGGGTTGGGAGGGGATTGATTTTGTTATTTGGGAGTTGTAGTTGCTGGGATTTGTAGTTCACCTACAATCAAAGAGCATTCTGATCTCCACCAATGATGGAATTGAACCAAATTTGGCACACAGAACTCCCATGACCAACAGAAAATACTGGAAGGGCTTGGTGGGCATTGACCTTGAGGTTTGGAGATGCTCACCTACCTCCATACAGTACTGTGGACTCAAACAATGATGGATCAGGACCAAATTTGCCACAAATACTCAATATGGCCAAATGTGAGCACTGGTGGAGTTTGGGGGAAATAGACCTTAATATGTGGGAGTTGTAGTTGCAGGAATTTATAGTTCACCTACAATGAAAGAGCATTATGACCCTCAACAATGAGAGAATTGGGCCAAACTTCCTACACAGATCCCCCATGACCAGGCATGTTGTGAACTCTTGAAACACTGTTTAAATAAACTTAATAGTTCTTTGTTAAAACATCTCTTCTGGTGATTCTTTCTCCCACAAACCTTGAAAACACCACTTTCTTAATGAGTAGCTAAACACAGTAAAATAATGGTGGCAGCAAATGAAAATTAGAGTGATCCTCACAAAGTGGACGCACGCTGTAAGCTGCGTCTCCACACCAGGGGACACCTGAATGTTTTACCAACCTGTGGGAGGCTTGTCACATGTCCCCGTGTGGTCAACTGGAGCTGACAGATGGGAGCTCACCCTACTCCCTGGATTCGAACCGCTGACCTTTTGGTCAGCAGTCCTGCTAGCACAAGGTCAGCAGTCCTGCCAGCACCCATTGCACCACCGGGGGCTATATTATGAAGAAGGAATCATGCAGCCTTCCATATGTTGCTTGACTTCAACATCCAGAAGTCCTAGTTAGTTTAGCCAAAGATAAGGAATGCTAGGAATTGCAGTCCAACAATTTCTGAAAGTTTGGTAAGATCCCCAGGCCTTCTCCAGATTGTGTCTTTGGAATCTTCTTTCTATTCTTTTGTTCTTGTTTTTTTTTTACTTTCACCAGAGAGTTTTCTCTGTTTGTGGCCTGTAATTTCATAAAATAGCGAAAGATTAATGGATTCCGGAGGCATGAAACACTCTTCTTATAAATTGTCATTTAATTTCATGGCACTAAACTGGTATGCATAGATTTCCCCGCCTTCTTTACTTTTGTTCTGAAAAAGACCACTTAAAAAAATACCCCAACAAGCCCACTCTGGTTTTAACATTTATGGGCATAAATGGGAGGCATATAATTTTGCGTCCAGGTTGAATCCGACATATCTATAATTATCAAAGAAATATGAGTGCTATTTATAAGCAACCTGAGGCTCTTTCCCAAAGTGTGTTTGCTTTTGTTCCCAGAAAGGAAAGCAAACGCTGGAAGGCAGGAAGAACAAATAGAGCCCATGATAGGCAAATCATTCATACCTCAGGAATCATCAAGCAATCAAATATACTAACATTCTCGCTGCGATCTGCAAACATAACTCTCCTCCTTCCTCACTTAAAATCTAGGTCTGATGTGAAGGCATTTGCAAAGTTGAAGGGGAAAGCCACGTCCTTGCATTCGAGCCGCCTTAAAATGGTCTGCCGCTTCTCCATCCCCTTTCGTTGCTCTTTAATTTATAAAAACAGTTTAATTTTTAATGTTCCGGGTTTTAAAATTGTCAAGGTTATCTTTAATTGTTCACTTAAGGCTTCTTTGGTTGGTTGCCTGGAACTCTTTGGGGAAAGTGTGAGAGACGACGAAGGTTCAGAACTTGGGGGAGTTGCTTTTTTGGGGGATGCAACTTCTGGAATTTATTTATTTATTTGAAACGTTTATATTCCGCCCTTCTCACCCTGCAGGCGGCTCAGGGCAGAACACAGCATGTTCCGTCCTCCAGATGTTTTATATGCATTGCCCCATAGCTTTGTTCAAAAAGGCAGCATTTTTCCTTTTGCATCTTTCCTGGGACTGTTCCAGGCACACTGACACCTTGCCTGTTAATTGTTAGCAAGGTTGCAGCCTGGTGCAGAATTTGCCGCCTAAAGCTCTGCAAATGTATCTTTTTAGTTGGTGTCCGCCCCTTTTTCTTCCTGGGGATTGGCCTCCATTTTAGAAAGTGTTTCAGTTCCTTTCAGAGAGGGAAGGAATTCTGATGTGTTTTTGGCCATCCAGGATTGGCTCCGAAAGGGTCACCGTAAGTACCGGGTGCTTACCTGGGTACTAACCTGCATGCTAACCTGCATGCTGACCTGCTGATTGCTATTTGCTTGACCATTAGCTGGGGGACTGCTGGAACCAGATGAGTTTGTGGTACCTTGCAGAGACTGGCTTTGCATGCTGTATAGGATAGACATCTGGTTACCAGCCCAGCTTTAGGTCACCTTTGGACTGGTCTTAGGTTTAGAGGGGGGAAGGAGTGGTTCCTTCAACCAAACACCTAGGACCAGGGTGGGAAATATTGGGTTTCCTGCCATTCAAAGGGAAGCAGTGGGAATCTTTTGAGCAACAACCCACTCTGGTCTGTTTTTTTGCAACCATTAAGCTGTGCCAAGTCCTGCAAAGACTTTGTTATTGAATAAACTGTTTGATTTTCAACTTTATTTTGGAGTGTTTTTTGGGTTGCCAGACCACCTAGCTTTTTCAGCAAGCGCTCTGCAGTCCACCAGGTAGAAAGGACAACACATCTGCCAGTTTTAATTTTAAACAGATCTGGTGTGACGGCATACAGCATATATACATTCAATGCCAGGACATTAAAACCATAAATATATTATACAAACATTAAAATCACTTATATTCACTTTAAAATCAGTTTCTTAAAAAACATATCAGGACATCATTCTATTATTGCCTCATTGCGCTGCCCCAAAGGCTTGGTCCTGTAGCCAGGTCTTCATCATCCAGTGGTGCAGTGGGTTAAACCCTTATGCCACTAGGACTGAAAACCGACAGGTCTCAGGTTGGAATCCGGGGAGAGCATGGATGAGCTCCCTCTGGCAGCACCAGCTCCCAATGTGGGGAGATGAGAGAAGCTTTCCACATGGAAGGTATCCCCTGGGCCAGGGGATTTCCAAGATTTTCCCCAGTTATTTGCAACCAGCTTTTTTGAGACGAGCCTCTTGAAAAACAGTTTCAAGCAGGCCTGGATTAACACCTCTTTGCGCCCTAGGCCACACTTTGGAATTACACCCCCTTTAAGCCAACCTCTACTGCACCCCCCCCCCCCCCAAATCACTCAGAACCAAAATAAAAATAAATCATAGCATACAACTTAGCTCAAATTCACTCAGGTAGCCCAATACATCTCAGTTGATCACTGTGTAGATACACCATAAACACCTTTTTTAAAAATTTTATGTATTGTACTTCAACTGGAAACAATACATACTTGTGTGTCCCCCCTTACAAATGATAACAGTCAATAGTTCACACTTCTGCTACTCAGTAGTTCATTCCTGAGGTTAAAAAATGGTATTGGAAGGTTAGAGCAGTGTTTCCCAACCTTTTTTGAGCCGCGGCACACTTTTTACATTTACAAAATCCTAGGACACAACACCATCCAAAATGACACAAAATGACACTCTAACACAGTAATACATAAAGTTAATATGTTTTAAAATGTATTTATACACTCAGTGTGAAACCTGGGCCTGTTTCAATGAACACAACATAGATATCCTTAATCGTCTTCCGGGTCGCCAGGGCGATCAGCCACCTCAGGTCGCCGATTGCTCCCGCTGCAGGCCCGGATCGCCTCCCGGGATGGCAGGCACTCCAAAGCCGGGATGGCAGGCACTCCATGGCAGGGCGATCAGCTGGGGAATGGCTGGGGACAACAGTGGGCAGAGGCCTGCAGCCTCCGATTGTCTGCTGCTCTGCTCTGCTCTGTTGTAACGGCTGGGTCCACTTTGTCATCCTCTGGGCTGGGGACATTGGGCCATTCCATCTTGGGATCCTTCCCCTCTTGAGGATGTCAGCCTCTATCTTGGTTCGCACCTTGTCTTCTTGAATTTCATTTCATTTTATTTTAGTGGTTTTTATTATTATTTTATAATAATTTTATTATAATAATATAATAATATAATGTTATATTATATTATAATTTCAATATAATGTCTCTCTCTCTCTATATATACTATAATATAATAATTATGATATTAATACTAATAATATATGAATATTTATTGATATATTAATATGTTAATATTAATGATGTGTAATATATAGTAAATAAATAAAAAAATTATGTAGATTAGAATGTAGTTCAGCCTTTAGGTGCAGCCTTCCGTAATATTTTTTGGCTCTCGTGTGGCCCCTTGGAAAAAATAATTGCCCACCCCTGGTCTTATCTAACCTTATACCTACCTGAGTATTAAACCATATACATTCATCTGTAATAGGCATGAGAAAAAAAGTTATGAAAATGAAATGATTCGTAAGAAATTCATAAGAAATGCTACTTTTGAGTATTTCCGCACCTGGAACGCCAACCAGGAAGTGGACTTTCTTTATAGAACTTCGGGGGCCAGGATTTTCTTAAGTGTCGTTATTAGGTCGTAAGGGGGGGGGGGGCACCCTCCTTCTCTCTCACCACCCTCCCGCCTCCCTTGCCAATAAGTATTATGGCAAGGCAAGCCCTAAACTCGCTCCTTATTTCGGCTGGAAGCCGGAAAAATGTAAACAGAAAGGATTAATCAGAAATAAATCTGCAAAGGAGGGCACTTTGGATGAAGGGCCCCTCCTTTGTGGATTTACGACTGAGTAAACCTCTCTGATTACATTTTTTCCAGGCTTCCCTGCCTCTCCTGCCTGCCAGGATCTAAAGCATCAAAGAGTATTGGGGTGAGAAACCAACCTAATGTATAATAGAATGAATGCTACTGTAAGTGCCTAATATTATAAGTAATCCAACTGGTCATACATACATTCCATGCACATGCAATAATACAGCAGTAATAACAATAACAAGAGGTAAAAATTCAAACCGAAGTATTCTGACTGGTCCCTGCCTCATGCGGTGCAAACGGGCTCTTCTCTATTAGCCCGGGAAAGCCAGCGTTTTCTGCTTGAGTGCACACACATACATATTCTTGGGGGATTTGCTGCAGAATCCGGGCTCATAGAGAAGATTCTGCAGCAAATCCCCCAAAGAATATGTATGTGTGTGCACCCAAGCAGAAAATGCTGGCTTTTCCGGCTCACAGAGAAGAGCCTGTTTGCACCGCATGAGGAGGGACCAGTCAGAATACTTCAGTTTGAATTTTACCTCTTCTTATACCCATTGTTATTACTGCTGTATTATTGCATGTGCATGGAATGTAGGTATAGGCCCAGCCTGGGCAAACTTGGGCCCTCGCTCCTCGGGATCAGGGTGAGAGAGGCAGTGAGGAGCGAGGGGGCTCCTCCTCCTTTTCTTTTGCTGCTTCCAAGAATAGAATACCCCCCTCCCTCCCTCCTTCCCTCCCTCCTTCCTATTTGGAGAGTCCCATCTAGAATTCAGTGTGATTTATTCAAGTTTTGGCCTACAACTCCCAGAAATCCCAGCCAATTTACCAGCTGTTAGGATTTCTGGGAGTTGTAGGCCAAAACCATCTGAATGCGCATGCGCTGGCATACGAACTACTAACGAATTTCGTTAGTAATTAAGTTACATTTTAGAACTTTTTGGAAATTTTTTTGGAAGTCTTTCTTTTCCTAAACAAAAAAATCCCCCCCCCCCCCCATTTGAGTTTAGAATCGCCATTTTTGGGTTCGAAACCATACCTAATCTGTAAATAAGCAGTTACAAACCAGTTCATCACAGAATATCGTTTACACAAAGATTCAACATTTACACGTTTCAAAAAGCAAAGAACACATTTCCTAAAATAAAAGTGCCATTTCTCACTTCATTACAAAATAAAAACATATTGCCATTTCTCACTTCATCACACATGCCTGTGACGGTGGTGGGACTGGACTACAAACCTGGAGATCGTTGTATGTCAGCATGTACCGCCCATGATTGTGTCTGATGTTCAAAACAATGTTCATATTGATGTGGATGAGGGGTTGTCCAGGCCAGAGTTACGTTCTGAAGAGAGGCCTGAGCAAAGCCACATTCCTGAGAATGACCTTTCAACACTTTTCCCAGAGCAGTAGCAGAGGGAGGGGATAGTGAAACCTTGAATAGAAAGCAATGTAGACAAAGGCAGGACTTTCGGAATTTCAGGCGTTCAAGTCGTTCAAAGCAAAAGAGAGAGACCAAATTGTTATCTAGTGGGAAAGTGAGAGAAAAAATGCTTTTCTCACAGTTCTGGACTTTGGAAAGAGCTTATCATGATTCACGAGAGGCCAGATCCTCAGTGGAGGCAACATTGTTTTCGTTTTCATGCGTTCCCTGTTCCATGTATCTTGTAATTGCCACGCTCAAGTTTTTGCCTGGGAGTTTTGTTGTTTTGTTTCATGGTCTTCGCTGATTTCAATGTATTACTGAACCTGGGTTTTTGCTAAATTCCTGGATTATCTTGGACTGTGGATTTTTATCGTTTTACTATTTTTGCTGCTTTGTGTATATATATTCTACAATAAACTGCTTGCAGATTATATCAAACCCAGTGTGGTGTTTCGGAGATGTTCCTGCTCTGGAGTACGACAGAGATTAAGATATGACGACCATGGAAAACTAATAGTATAATAATATACTTTATGTATATTCAACTCTAGCTCCCTCAGGAGACCCAGCATAGGTTACAGCAGGGCTGCCCAGGAAGGCGATCGCGATCGACGAGTAGATCACGAGTCGAAATCAGGGTGATCGCAGGCGGATGGGGCACTCTGTGCGCAGCGCTCCTTCTGCCCATGGGACATTGCGGGAACGAGGGAGCGTGAGGCAATGCCCCGTGGGCGGAAAAAGCGCCACGCGGGCGGAAGGCTCTTGCTGCCCGCGCACCACCTCTTTCCGCCCGCAGGGCATTGCGGGAATGAGGGAGCATGAGGCTCCCTTGTTCCTGCAATGCCCCATGGGTGGAAGAAGCACCACACGGGCGGAAGGATCCTGCCACCCGCGCAGTGCCTATTTCCGGCCACGGGGCATTGCGCACGGGCAGAAAGAGGCGCCGTGCAGGCGGCAGGAGCCTTCCACCCGTGTGGTGCTTCTTCTGCCCATGGCGCATTGCGGGAATGAGGGGGCCTCGCGCTCCCTTGTTCCCGCAATGCTGCACAGGCAGCAGGAACGCACACGCGGCGGCAGGAACGCGTGCGCGGCCAGCAGGAGCGTGCGCACAGCGGCAGGAGAAGGTAGATCTTTCTAACTTGGTCATTTAAAAATTAGCTCGCATGCTGAAAAAGTGTGTGCACCCCTGGGTTACAGAATACATTCTCTTCTCCAAGTAAACATTCAATGCTGTTATACAATTAACAACAAAGACAGACAGTACTTAGACAGAGGCAAGGCTTCCCTCTTTTTTATCTCCAGCATCTGGAGCCTGTGCTGCACTCGGCCATGGGGAGGCGCTGTTGTTCCATAAATGATAGAAAAATCCCTAAATCAATAGATATATAGATAGATAGACAAAGAGACAAATAAATAAACAGGTGTTTGGGAAAGTCTCTCTTATTTTTTCTAGCTGAGATTCCAAAGCTTTGGCAGAAAACAAAAGAGGGAAAGAGATAAATGCAGGTTAAGCATGCTTTATCAAAAATTCTGAATTCCAGAACACAAATTCAAAAATGTTCACATGAGTGGCTAAGATAATAATACCTTTGCTTTCTGCTGGTCCAAAGTATACAAGTTTGTTTCACGTAGATAAGTATTAAAAATACTCCTGCCATCTGGGACGGGAAGGGCCAAATCTTTGTCCTCTTCTCTGGTCTTTCTTTGGAGCTGGATTTAAAGAAAATATCTCTCGGCATTACTTCGCGAACGAAGATTCCTAGGAAGGACTCATCCCACGCTTTTTACAAGCACGTTGATGACTAAAAAGGCCAATCTGAGATAGGCAAGTTCGGTTGCAGAAAGCACAGCAGAAAGTCTCCTTGGGTGATGTTGTTTCCAAGTTGCAGTTCTTTCAGCGTTGTCGTTTCTCTTCGAGACCCGTTCGGCGTGTCTTCTCCAAAGAGGCCGCAGCATTGTGGATAGTGCGTTTCCATGCCTCTCGATGTGAGGCCAGGGTGGACCATTGTTGGTGTTCAATCTGGCCGAGCCTGAGATGTTGTTTCAGGGAGTCCTTGTATCTATTTTGGGGGGCGCCTCTCTTGCGCTGACCCGTGGCGAGTTCACCGTAGAGTAGTATCTTTGGGAGGCGGTGGTCCTCCATCCTAAAGACGTGCCCTTCCCAGTGCAGCTGTGTTCTCAATAGCATGGCCTCAACGCTGGTGATCCCTGCTTGCTCAAGGACAGCTACATTAGTCACATAGTCAGTCCAGTGTATATTTAGGATTGTGCAAAGACAGCGCCGATGAAAGCATTCGAGGAGTCATAGGTGTTGGCAATGGGTGACCCAAAATATACAATACTCTGAAAGCAATGGATTTTAAATGAACCACTATTCTCAGAATATATTTCTATTGGCATACCCTTGTTCTTTTGTCTTTATTGTCTTTAATTTAACTATAAATACATATGATAGTGTCTGTGATGATTACACAAGGCACTCTTTCTCGGATCTCTCCCTGTGCAGCTCTTCAGGAAAGACCCTTTCCTGCTGTCCTTTTCTCTCAATCTTTTCTGCTATTCCAACCAGAGGATGTCGGCAAAATTGTTCCAGGGCTGGCTTGGCGGTCCAGGTATAGTTTTATGCTTCCTTTTCTTCCCATCAATAATGAGGTTAATTGCTCCTAAAGAAGAAACACTGACCCAAGTGGAGAAAAGGTACCAAAATATTGTCTGAAATCTTCTCCATGACTTACACTGGGGATTAAGGGTGCGTTTACACTGTAAAACTAATGATACCGCTCTAACTGCCCTGGAAAATCCTTGCTTCCCCTTCCTTCCTTCCTTCCTTCCTTCCTTCCTTCCTTCCTTCCTTCCTTCCTTCCTTCCTTCCTTCCTTCCTCCCCTTCACGCTTTCCTTCTCTCCTTCCTTTTCCTCCCTCTCTCCCCTTTCATCTTTCCTCCATTCTCCCTCCCTCCCTCCCTCCCTCTTCCTTCCTTCCTTCCTTCCTTCCTTCCTTCCTTCCTTCCTTTCTCCCCTTCACGCTTTCCTTCTTTCCTCCATTCTCCCTCCCCTTCATCTTTCCTCCATTCTCCCTCCCTCTTCCTTCCTTCCTTCCTTCCTTCCTTCCTTCCTTCCTTCCTTCCTTCCTTCTTCTATTCTTTTTCCCCAAGTCTTCCTTTCCTTCTCCTTCCTTTCTTTTCACTTCCCTCTCTCTGCCCTTCTTTCTTCTCTTCTTTTCCCTTCATTATTTTACTTTTTCCTCTCTCCCTTTCCTTTCTTTCCCCCACCCAGGGCTGTAGCCAGGATTTTGGTGGGGGGGGGGGCTAAGTTTGGTGAGGGGGGGGGGCTGAGTCTGGGTGAAAGAGGGTCTACCCTAGCAAATCTTTTGTATTGTTATCCCAGTAACCCCATGAATGTGGGATATAATGAGCATGGTGATCAGATCATGATATGAATAAACAGAACAGTTAAAATAATGTACCAGTAAGGCCTTCTCGCGGACCACCCTGAGAATTTGGGGGGGGGGGGCTGAAGCCCCCTAAGCCCCCCCTCCTGGCTACATGCCTGCCCCCACCCTTTCCTCCCTTCCTATTTCCTTCTTTCTTTTCTCCTCTTTGTCTCTTTCCTGCTTTTCTTTTCTTCCTTTTCCATAGTTAGTTCTTCTTTCTTTCTTCCTCCCCCCTCCCTTCTTTATTTCCTCTGTCTTTGTCTCTTTCTTCCCCCTTTCTTTCCACCTTCTCTTCCTTCCCAGAGTCCTGAGCGTGCCTTTTGCAGAGCCAGGTCTGAAGTGTCCCGTCATTCTGCTGGGGGAATCCTTTTCTCATAATATGTACATATAGACTCACATTTAGTTGAATTCGGTCTTTAAAATATTATATACTAGCTTGGGGACCTGGCGGTGCCTGGGTTATTTGAGGAAGGCATTGTGTGCCATAGTTTGTTATTGGTGTGGGCCACAGTGCTCTAAGGAAGTGAATTAAAGTACTGCAAGTCCCATCATCCATGGTCCATCCTTCCTCAAACTGCACCAGGATGTAGGGTGCATCTTGGGGGGTCTGTGTGCCAAGTTTGGTCTTGTTCTGTCATTGTTGGGGGCCTAGTCAGGAAAATCAAGTTGAGGAAGCCTAACAATATCCCATGAGCTGAGGCCTAGTCAGGAAAATCAAGTTAAGGAAGCCTTGTTGTCAATTTTGGGCCTGGTTTGTGATTTATAGGGCTGCAGTGTTGTTTGGGAAGTGAATGAGGTGAAGGTACTGCACATCCCATCATTCATGGCCCATCCTGCCCTAAACCACACCAGGTTGTGAAGTGGGCCATTGGTCCCTTGTTTGCCATGTTTGGTTCTGATCCGTCATTGCTGTGGGCCGCAGTGGCTGACTGCCTGAGGCCTTTTGCTTTCCCTCTGAGTCACCTTAGAAGTGTCTTGGGTGAAGGTACTGAACATTCCATTTCCAACGGGAAAAACTGTCAACTGGCTAACTTCAACTCCAGCCATTTATGCCTGCCTCAGGCCCTTCCCTTTCCTCTCTGTGCTGTGTTGGAATGTTGGGAGGCTGGCCAGTCACAGCCATTTATGCAAATAATCCCACAGTGGCAGCCAATCGAAACGCTGCCACATACTCCTCCCACCGCTCGGCCGCAAACACTGACTTTTATTATATACATAGATAGAGAGATATATATTATATGGCTCTCTCTCTCTCACTGAAATAAATTTCCAAATATTTTGCTTTCATGGCTCTCTGAGTCAAAAAGGTTCCCGACCCCTGACTCAAAGAATCCCCCAGGTAACAGGGCCACTAGGAGTTGTAGTCCAAAATGTAAGATCCTTTCCGAACGATTTTGGCGCTGTAGACAAGCTCTCTGTTGTGGCTTCCAGCGATGCCCTGAAACTGGCAAAGCACTCCTAAATTATAGTCCAATAAATATTGATCCAGACTTGCAGTCAGATTTCCCAGTGTTTGTCTCTCTGGGCTTTCCCAAGAAACATAAGGCAAACGTTTACCAAGGAACTTGAAGGGGGTTGGCTGCTTTTTCCGTTGGACTCCTTATGCCGGTTGTTTGCTCCTGCTGGTTTCGTGTTTTTTTTTTACTTTATTACATTTGTTTTCTAATGATTACTAAGCAGCTTCAAATGCTAGAAGAGAGGGAATACACATTTGTCCGTTCCCCCATAAATCTCTTCAAACCAGCTTTTTAAAGGTTTACTGATTATTTTAATAGTTTTTTGTTGCTAAATATCATCCAGGCAGCTTTGACTTACGGCAACTGTTATGAATAAGAGACATCAATACGCCCTGTTGCTAACTGCCCTCTTCCAAACTCAGGGCATCCATGGCTTTATTTATTGATTGGATCCATCCGCCCTCTGCTAACTTTTTTTTTCTGACGATTTACTGAGCATCCACTTTTCCAATGAGTCATGTCATCTCACAATATGTCCAAAATATGATAGCCTCATTGCAAACCGGGAATGTGGCACAGCTGGCTGGGTGTCAGCTGCGTAAGATCTCTACTGACCGAAAGGTCATGAGTTCGAGGCCTTCCGCTGATTCCGTCCCCCTCAGTAAAAAGCCTTGGTGTTATCCTGGACTCCAAATTGTCGATGGAGGCCCAGGTTGCCTCCACGAGCAAAAGGGCCTTCTTCCACCTGCGCCAAGCGAGACAATTGGCGCCCTATCTTCCGACGGAAGCGCTAGCTACAGTAATCCATGCCACGGTTACATCAAGGCTGGATTACTGTAACGCTTTGTATGTAGGTCTACCCCGGTCACTAACCCGCAGGCTCCAGATGGTGTAGAACGCAGCCGCCAGGCTTCTCACAGGAACATCGATGAGATGCCACATTACACCATCTCTGCAGCGCCTGCACTGGCTGCCCGTTGAGTATAGAGCCTTACACAAGACCTTGACCTTGGCTTTCAAAGCCCTACGGGGCCGGGGCCCAACATACCTAAAAGACCGCTTGTTGATGCCTGCTTGCTCAAGGACCCCGCGGCCAGCAAACAAGAACCTTCTTCACGTACCAGGCTTGAAAGAGGCCCACCTGGAGACCACGAGACGGAGATCGTTCTCGCTGTGGCCCCGTTCTTTGGAACTCGATGCCACCGGACCAGAGAGCCTCCCTCGACCTACCCCAGTTCCTGACCGCTCTGAAGACCTGGCTATTTAGGAAAGCCCATGGTTAATGCAGAACCAGGAACTCAAATACCGAGCCTGGCCCCTGCATTTAACCACTGAATATTTTAATCTAGTTTTAAATACTCTATTTTAATTGTGGAATTTGTTGTGTGTAAGTCGCCCGGAGCACTAACGTGGAGGGCGACTCAGAAATAATAAAGTCAGTCAGTCAGTCAGTCAGTTCCCGGGTCGAGGTGGGTTCTCGACCTATTGTGTTGCTTGTTGTCGACCTTTGCAACCCAAAAGACGGTTGCATCTGTCAAGTTAGGAAATAAAGGTACCACTTAGTGGGGAGGCTTAATTTAACTGGTTTACAGGGCCATAAAAAGATCTCCAGGAAACATGCTGAGGAATGAAGGAGTGCGACAGCTCCCCTGGTGGCCAGATGTTAAATTGTCTCTGTCTGTGTTGCGCGTTTGTGAGTCTAAATGTAATGTGTACATTGCAATCCGCCCTGAGTCCCCTGCGGGGTGAGAAGAGTGGAATCTCTCGGCATTACTTCGTGAACGAAGATTCTCAGGAAGGACTCATCCCACGCTTTTTACAATCACGTTGATAACTAAAAAGGCCAATCCAAGATAGGCAAGTTCGGTTGCAGAAAGCACAGCAGAAAGCCTCCTTGGGTGATGTTGTTTCCAAGTTGCGGTTCTTTCTGCATTGTCGTTTCTCTTCGAGACCCATTCGGTGTGTCATTGTGGATAGTGCGTCTCCATGCCTCCCGATGTGAGGCCAGGGTGGACCATTGTTGGTGATCAATCTGGCCGAGTCTGAGATGTTGTTTCAGGGAGTCCTTATATCTCTTTTTGAGGGCGCCTCTCTTGCGCTGTCCCGTGGTGAGTTCACCATAGAGTAGTTTCTTTGGGAGGCGCTGGTCCTCCATCCTAGAGACGTGCCCTGCCCAGCGCAGCTGTGTTCTCAATAGCATGGCCTCAATGCTGGTGATCCCTGCTTGCTCAAGGACAACAACATTAGTCACATAGTCAGTCCAGTGTATATTTAGGATTGTGCGAAGACAGCGCTGATGAAAGGGTTCGAGGACTCATAGGTGTTGGTGATAGGTGACCCATGTTTCAGACCCATAAAGGAGAATAGACAGTACGATAGCTCTGTACACACTGATTTTGGTGCTTTGCCTCAGGTGCTTGTTGCTCCAGACTCTTTTGTGAAGCCTTCCAAATGCACTATATGCCTTTGCTAATCTGTGATCTATTTCTTTGTCAATCTTGGTATCTGAAGAGATTATGCTTCCCAGGTAGGTGAACTGCTGAACTGACTTAAACACAGATTTGCCTATGCTGATGTGGGGATGGTGGTGTTCTTCCTGTGGTGCGGGCTGGTAGAGGACTTTCGTTTTCTTCAGGCTGACTTCCAGCCCAAACAGCTCTGCAGCTGCTGCAAAGCAGGATGTTAGAAGGGTGGAATATAAATGAAGTAAATAATAAATAAATAAATAAATAAATAAATACATCATTCTGGGGATAGTGTTTAACTTTTCCATACTGATTTCACCTACTTTGGGAGTATTGTTATTATTTATTTATTTATTTTCCGCATTTCTATCCCGTCACTTCTCAACCCCTGAAGGGGGACTCAGGACGGCTTACATTGTGCCCCGTTAAGCTGCTATTACAAGCAATTACAATAATAAAATCACAAATTAATGTATATAATTAAAACAATACATAATTAAAAACCATACATAAGCCAACATTAAAACAGTGAACCAGTCTCATTAGTTGTATCGTCATTGCAATTCGTCCCTTTAAAGTGCTGCATTACATCTATTGTCCAAAAGCCTGGTTCTTTCGCAAAGCCAGGAGGGAGGTGGCCGATCTTATCTCAGTTGGGAGTGTGTTCTATAGGTGGGGAGCCACCGCTGAGAGGGCCCTGTCTCTCGTCCCCGCCAGGCGCATTTGAGCTCTTGACGGGAGCGAGAGCAGGGCCTCCCTGGATGATCTTAGATTTCGAGGTGGGACGTAGGGGTGGATGCGTTCGGACAAGTAAACAGGGCCAGAACCATTTACAGCTTTATAGGTCAACACGAGCACTTTGAATTGGGTTCAGAGATGGACTGATAGCCAATGTAGCTGGCATAGCAGAGGGGTGGTATGCTCCCTGTATGTTGCCCCAGTTAGTAATCTGGCTGCCAACCGTTGTACTAACTGAAGTCTCCGAAGTGTCTTCAAAGGCAGCCCCACATAGAGCGCATTGCAGTAATCTATACGGGATTTAACCAGAGCATGTACTACTGTGGCCAGGTCATTCCCAAGTCTTAGTTGTGCAAAAGCTCCCTTGGCCACCGCCGAGACCTGGGCTTCCAGGCTCAGCGATGAATCCAGGATCACTCCCAGGCTGCGAACCTGCGTCTTCAGGGGGAGTGTGACCCCATCCAACACAGGCTGTAACCCGCCAAAAAGGAGCCCTCTCCTCCACCTCTTCTGCCTGCTTGCCGTGACAGGGGCCACGTGCAAGGGGAGGGGCGCACACACATGTTTAGAGGAGGAAGTGGGCTGCGTGCGCATGTGTGCTGGTTGGCAGGCTTTTGTCCCTGACTGACGCGCGGGGGTGCCGTAGCCAGCACGTCTCGTTCTCATCTGGCTCCGGCGGCTTGCTCTTCTAGTTCTCCCCGAGCGCCAAAGGAGAAAGACAGTGGAATGGGCGAAGACAGCCCATGTTGGCGCCCCTGAATACGTGGCGCCTTACTCGGACGAGTAGTTCAAGTAACGGCTTGATCCGGCCCTGGTAACGGCTTGACCCGGAATTTCAACCTTCACTTACAAAAACACAACCTTTTCGATCGTAAAAAGTACGAACTTTCATTCCAAAACGGAGTTAAAGCTCAGTTCATTTGAAAACACTACAACAAGGCAGCAGAGTGCTTAGCAGCCGGGATTATATGGTGCAAGGGATTCACTGACTCAAACACAGGCGATGGCACAGGAGGCAATAAGAAAAGATGTTGTGTTGGCAGTATCCTCGAGAGAAACGTATGCAAAGCTTTCCATACCATTCTGCACTTGGGGCGATGGCCATGCTGCCTGAATCTTTCTCATAAACCCCACCGACAGGAACAACACCCCTCCTGGATTTCAAGCCATTACCCTCAAAAGATGTCACAGGAAAGCCCCGCCGTGCCTCTCCAAATGCCGGAGGAGTGCAGCTGTGCCGACAGCTCTTTATCTGCAGGTTGAACTGGGGGAAAGGGACTCAATGGCGAAATTGGCCCCCAGAAGGGGAAAATAACCGCGTGCAGGCCGCGACAATAATTAACACTAATGATCTCAGCGAAGGCACTGGATATATAAAACATGAGGGTGGCATTCGAGGCTGTCGTTCCTTTGGCTCTAAAAGATGTCAAGCGCTGGGGATGGTTTATGGCGAGGCGCACAATGGAAGTGCAACATCCAGGAGGAACATAAACAATTCATCATCGGATCAATAGTTTGTGAAATGCATTTCTGGTCCCAGAGGATTTCTGCAATGGCTACACTGATTTAAAAACCCCATATTGGTTGAACAAGCTACAATCACATAATAATAATAATAACAACAACAACAGCTTCTGCATATAGTGACCCTATGAATAAGAGCTTCCAGAAACCGTAACCAGCTTGGTCATTTGTTGGCAATACTGGGAGTTGGAGTCCAAAACATCTGGAGCAGTGTTTCCCAACCAGTGTGCCGTGGCACACTAAGCAATCATCAGGTGTGCCGTGGGAAATTGGCAGTCCCCCCCCCCTCCTAGCCGCCCCCTCACAGGTTTCCAAGAAACAAATAGAGCCTCTCCGCTTGGAAATGCTTTTTTTTTTTACTATTTTACTGGATTTTTGAGGTCCCCCCGGAACTGTTTATAACAGCTTCATGACATCCATAGTTAACTGGAAGCAAGTTTCACTCAGGGTGAAATTACACAAAGGTCTGGAGAACAAACCCTATGAGGAGTGGCTTGAAGAGCTGGGCATGTTTAGCCTAAAGAAGAGAAGGCTGAGAGAAGACATGATAGCCATGTATAAATATGTGAGAGGAAGTAATATATGTGTTGTGTTCATCGAAACAGGCCCAGGTTTCACACTGAGTGTATAAATACATTTAAAAACATATTAGCTATATGTATTACTGTGTTAGAGTGTCATTTTGTGTCATTTTGGTTGGTGGTGTGCCCCAGGATTTTGTAAATGTAAAAAGTGTGCCGCGGCTCAAAAAAGGTTGGGAAACACTGATCTGGAGGACCAAATGGGGGAAACCATTAGCCAAAATCCTTTCCAGATAGCCACTGGTTGCATTTACGTACCAGATGTTTATCTGAATGCTATGCCAGCCAACAGCCTTTTTGACTTTCGAAGTCTGGAACATCTGGTTTCCTGGGTGGTTTCTTTCTTTTTCCTTTTCCTTTTTGTGCACCCAACCCCTCCTAGTCTCGCTCTCTTTCTGAGTCTGAAGTGTCCCCTCCGCGCTCCACAGCCATCTCCTTTTTTGCTGGCTTTCCAGAGAGACCGAGAAACGCACCTCCTTGGATTACAAACTAGCCAAAACCGGTACCTTGTCAAGGTAAGTCGGATTTATGGCTCCACTTGGCTTTGTTTCTCAACCTCTCCAACCTCCCGCATCCTCTTCTCTTACAATCTTTAGTTCCTTTTGGGTCCAAAGTGAGCCAGGGATGCAAATGCTGTTGGCTGGCAGCAAAGGCTGTTAACTTGGCCCATTGGTTGTACTTGTTGCAAGTAAACATAAACCAGATCTCCTTATTTATGTATTTTATTTTGAACTTAGGTATAATCTTGAAATCTCCCCTTCTCCCTTCTCACCCAAATCTCTCTTGATTTCCAAGATTTTCCCCAGTTATTTGCAGCCAGCTTTTTTGAGACGAGTCTCTTGAAAAACAGTTTCAAGCAGGCCTGGATTAACACCTTTTTGCGCCCTAGGCCACACTTTGGAATTACGCCCTGTGACGAAGTCTCGTAAACGCCGCCGAAGGCTAGCGTCAATCTTCGTTTATTCCCACACCAAACTGAGTGAACCGTGCAGTACTGTGGCAGGGCAGGCTATCCCACCGCTGCCACCAAATGTAAAGATGTCTGGACACACACAGACCACTCCTCGACTTTTAAAACTGTACTGAAAGTACTGAAATGGTTTGCTTGGGAATTGAGTTTGGAAGTTGTAGTTCACCTACAGCCAGAGAGCACTGTGGACTCAAACAATGTTATGTTATGTTGTTGTTTGTTTTCTATCCAGAATCACAATGTTGGAAGGAGGCTCACCACTTTAAGGTCCCTAAAACAGGCATGGGAAAACTTCGGCCCTCTGGGTGCTTTGGACTACAACTCCCACCATTCCTAACAGCCTGAGGCCCTTTCCTGCTTAAGTGGCTGAGGGGGGGGGGGAGGAAAAGGGCCCGAGGCTGCTAGGAATGGTGGGAGTTGGAGTCCAAAACACCTGGAAGGTCCAAGTTTGCCCATGCCAGCTTTTGACAGAGACCTCTTCCTCCCCCTTCCCCTTCGCGCCCTTCCTTACCCCTCCTGCTGAACACTTACTTTTTCTTCTACACTGCCACTTCTGCCGCCATTTTGATTCGAGGGGGCAGCGTGTGCATGTTCAGGGGGGGGGGAGGGAGACGTGACCCATTTGGGCGCTACTGCACAGACTCGCCCCAGAGCAAAGCGAGGCAACGCGAGCAGAGCGAGGCTGGGAAGAAGGGAGCCCGAGTGGAGAAGAAAAAGTGTTCGGCAGGAGGGGGAAGAAACAAAACCTTCAAAACTTCAAAAATGAAGTTTTGAAGGTTTTGTTAGAGTTCTGAAATGTTCACCACCAGAATTTTAGCAACACTGTAGAAGCAAAGCACCAGCGCCACCTAGTGTTAACCTGCAGAGCTTTAGCAACACTCTAGAAGCAAAGCACCAGCGCCACCTAGTGTTAACCACCAGAGCTTTAGCAACACTCTAGAAGCAAAGCACCAGCGCCACCTAGTGTTCACCACCAGAGCTTTAGCAACACTCTAGAAGAAAACCAGCACCAGCCCACCTACTGTTCACCACCAGAACTTTGGCAACACTGCAGAAGCAAAGCACCAGCGCCACCTAGTGTTCACCACCAGAACTTTAGCAACACTGTAGAAGCAAAGCACCAGCGCCACCTAGTGTTCACCACCAGAGCTTTAGCAACACTCTAGAAGCAAAGCACCAGCGCCACCTATTGTTAACCTGCAGAGCTTTAGCAACACTCTAGAAGCAAAGCACCAGCGCCACCTAGTGTTAACCACCAGAGCTTTAGCAACACTCTAGAAGCAAAGCACCAGCGCCACCTAGTGTTAACCACCAGAGCTTTAGCAACACTCTAGAAGCAAAGCACCAGCGCCACCTACTGTTCACCACCAGAACTTTAGCAACACTGCAGAAGCAAAGCACCAGCGCCACCTAGTGTTCACCACCAGAACTTTAGCAACACTGTAGAAGCAAAGCACCAGCGCCACCTAGTGTTCACCACCAGAACTTTAGCAACATTGCAGAAGCAAAGCACCAGCGCCACCTAGTGTTCACCACCAGAACTTTAGCAACACTGTAGAAGCAAAGCACCAGCGCCACCTAGTGTTCACCACCAGAACTTTAGCAACACTGTAGAAGCAAAGCACCACCGCCACCTAGTGTTAACCACCAGAACTTTAGCAACACTGTAGAAGCAAAGCACCAGCGCCACCTAGTGTTCACCACCAGAACTTTAGTTTTGTAAGTCCTTTAGAACAATTTAGAACCATGATTGCCCAGGCCTAATAGAAATGGCATAGAAATGAAATGAAATAAATTAATAATAAAGATGTAAGTTGGGCCTTTTCCACACAGCTGAATAAAATCCCATATTTTCTGTTTTGAACTGGAATACATGGCAGTGTGGACTCAGATAACCCAGTTCGAAGCAGATATTGTGGGATTTTCTGCCTTGATATTCTCGGTTATATGGCTGAGTGGAAGGGCTCTTGGTTGGCTGAAGCTGCCTATGCGATCTTCACAGTCATAAACACATGCACCGCCTTTTCCCTCCCTCATGTTCCTCTTCAGGGAAGGATATGAAACACAGGTCTTGCTCTATAAATACTCTTTTTATGATGTACTAATTCACAATTATTCTTTGCTCTTTCTTTTAGACTCCCACACAGTCTTGTTTCCTTCCCGCAGTATTGTCGCCCATTTACTATGCAGCAACAATTCCGTTCTCAGTCACTGTTTCCTCCCAGTCTCCGATTGCAGCTCTGTTCTTTGTACTGCGAGAGAGGATGTGTAGTATATTTGCCTTTGAGTGTGTGCTGTTGTGAATTGGCTTTAAGTTAACGGTGATCTGTGGCTGACCCTCTCAACGAGAGACTTCCATCCCACCCTATTACCAGCATTTATTAGGCCTGGTTAGGTTCGTCAGAATGCTCGTAAAATTGGAATGAATTCAGATTAAATTAGCTTTTGGAGCGGTTTTGAAGCGATGTAAGCAACCCGGAAGTGAATTTGCCATTTCGAAGCCACCGCCGCCATTTTTGGAAAGGAATCGGCGGGTTTCCCTTCCCTGGCCTTCCCTTCCGTGTGCAGTTCTGACGCGGAGGGAAGGCATCCGCGTCCACGGCTGTCGCCCCAGTTCTGACGCGGAGGGAAGTCATCCGCGTCCAAACTGGGTTAAGCATGCGTGTCCGCCATTAATTTGGGTCCAGTGAATGAAAATACACCCTGCAGATCAGATATTTACAGTACGATTCATAACATTAGCAAAATTACAGTTATGAAGTAGCAACGAAAATAATTTTATGATTGGGGGTTGTCACCACAACATGAGGAACTGTGTTAAGGGGTCGCGGCTTTAGGAAGGTTGAGAAACATTGCCTTAGCAGCCTCTTGGGAGGTTCTTACAGCATTCAACTATGGCAATTAAACTGGCATCAAACTGAATTAATTCTTCAATGTGGCTGCAGCTTAAGAAGAATTCAGGTTAGAGAAAGCTGTTTTCAGCTGTCATGCAGGATCACCTAATTGGATACAAACCTGGGACCAGCAGGGCTCTTTCAGAGAACGACTGCAATGTTTTCCTTTTCTGTTCCATCTCCATCTTCTGCCTTCCTTCCTTCCTTCCTTCCTTCCTTGCTTGCTTCCTCGCTTCCTTCCTTCCTTCTTTCCTTGCTTGCTTGCTTCCTTCCTTGCTTCCTTCCTTCCTTCCTTCCTTGCTTGCTTGCTTCCTTCCTTGCTTGCTTGCTTCCTTGCTTCCTTCCTTCCTTCCTTCCTTCCTTGCTTGCTTGCTTCCTTCCTTGCTTGCTTCCTTCCTTGCTTCCTTCCTTCCTTGCTTCCTTCCTTGCTTCCTTCCTTGCTTCCTTGCTTCCTTCCTTTGCTTCCTTCCTTGCTTCCTTCCTTCCTTCCTTCCTTCCTTCTTGCTTCTTGCTTCCTTCCTTGCTTCCTTGCTTGCTTCCTTCCTTGCTTGCTTGCTTCCTTCCTTCCTTCCTTCCTTGCTTCCTTCTTGTTTCCTTCCTTGCTTCCTTCCTTCCTTCCTTCCTTCCTTCCTTCCTTGCTTGCTTACTTGCTTGCTTCCTTCCTTGCTTCCTTCCTTCCTTCCTTCCTTCCTTCCTTGCTTGCTTCCTTCCTTCCTTCCTTGCTTGCTTGCTTCCTTGCTTCCTTCCTTGCTTGCTTCCAGCCTTGCTTCCTTGCTTCCTTGCTTCCTTCCTTCCTTCCTTCCTTCCTTCCTTGCTTCCTTCCTTGCTTCCTTCCTTCCTTCCTTCCTTCCTTCCTTCCTTCCTTCCTTCCTTCCTTCCTTGCTTCCTTCCTTCCTTCCTTCCTTCCTTCCTTCCTTGCTTGCTTGCTTGCTTCCTTCCTTTGCTTCCTTCCTTCCTTGCTTCTTCCTTCCTTCCTTCCTTGCTTGCTTCCTTCCTTCCTTCCTTCCTTCCTTCCTTCCTTCCTTCCTTCCTTCCTTCCTTCCTTGCTTGCTTCCTTCCTTGCTTCCTTCCTTGCTTCCTTCCTTCCTTCCTTCCTTCCTTCCTTCCTTCCTTCCTTCCTTCCTTCCTTCCTTCCTTCCTTCCTTCCTTCCTTCCTTCCTTCCTTGCTTCCTTCCTTGCTTCCTTCCTTCCTTCCTTCCTTGCTTCCTTCCTTCCTTCCTTCCTTCCTTCCTTCCTTCCTTCCTTCCTTCCTTGCTTCCTTCCTTCTTTCCTTCCTTCCTTCCTTCCTTCCTTGCTTGCTTCCTTGCTTGCTTGCTTGCTTACTTGCTTGCTTGCTTGCTTCCTTCCTTCCTTTCTTCCTTCCTTCCTTTCCTTCCTTGCTTGCTTGCTTGCTTGCTTCCAGCCTTGCTTCCTTCCTTCCTCGCTTTCTTCCTTCCTTGCTTCCTTCCTTCCTTCCTTCCTTCCTTCCTTCCTTCCTTCCTTCCTTTTCCTTCTTTGCCTTGCTTCCTTGCTTCCTTCCTTGCTTGCTTCCTTCCTTCCTTCCTTGCTTGCTTCCTTGCTTGCTTCCTTTCTTCCTTCCTTCCTTCCTTGCTTGCTTGCTTCCTTCCTTCCTTGTTTCCTTCCTTCTTTCCTTGCTTGCTTGCTTCCTTCCTTGCTTGCTTCCTTCCTTCCTTCCTTCCTTGCTTGCTTGCTTGCTTCCTTCCTTCCTTCCTTCCTTCCTTCCTTGCTTGCTTCCTTCCTTCCTTCCTTCCTTCCTTCCTTGTTTCCTTGCTTGCTTGCTTTCTTGCTTGCTTGCTTCCTTTCTTCCTTCCTTCTTTCCTTCCTTGCTTCCTTCCTTCCTTCCTTCCTTCCTTGCTTCCTTCCTTCCTTCCTTCCTTCCTTGCTTCCTTCCTTCCTTCCTTCCTTCCTTCCTTGCTTGCTTGCTTCCTTCCTTCCTTCCTTCCTTCCTTCCTTCCTTCCTTCCTTGCTTGCTTACTTGCTTGCTTCCTTCCTTCTTTCCTTGCTTCCTTCCTTCCTTCCTTTCCTTCCTTGCTTCCTTGCTTGCTTCCTTCCTTGCTTGCTTCCTTGCTTCCTTCCTTGCTTCCTTCCTTCCTTCCTTACTTCCTTCCTTGCTTCCTTCCTTCCTTGCTTCCTTCCTTCCTTCCTTCCTTCCTTCCTTCCTTCCTTCCTTCCTTCCTTCCTTCCTTTCCTTCCTTTCTTTCTTTCTTTCTTTCTTTCTTTCTTGATACATGAGATCCCTCGAGGCCTCTCGTCCTACTTCCCTCCATGTCAAAGCCGTAATGAAGCCTTCCGTCACGATAACTGACGGACAAGAGAGCTCCCTATCCTCGGACCATATAAACAAGTTGTATAGCTTCCCAGCCTTGTCCTGTTCCATTACTTACGAGGCCATTACACGTTGACCTCTGTTGGGCTTGGCTAGAGTTAGCTAAAGTGTCTTTTATCCGCTGGGTTTTCCTTTTCTTTCTTTTTCCCCTTCCTTTCGAGTGTGGTAGTTTATTTCCAGGCCCGCTGATGGGATGTGTGCAGGTGTATGCCTCAAGTGAACGGCCTCTTTGAATGGCCTCTTCCCCTCAGGACCGTTGTTTCCCCCCCCTTCCTCTCTCATTTGGGTCAATAGTTTTAATGGGGTGAACATTTTTGGGAGGCTAGCCTTTCGGTTTTCAATTTGTTCCAAGGCTTTTGGAGTTATAATGGGTTGCCCTCGGGGGTGCGTAATTGGTACCTGTGGCACAAAGCCAAGGCGTTGTGAAAAAAAAGCCTTTTCTCTCAACTTCGGGCAACTTTTCCCCCTCCGTTTTGCATTGGCGTGGGAGAAAACAAGGGCAGAGTCTTCCAGTGTCCATGCCCCCAACCTGCCCCCTTACTTAAAAGGGCTTATAATAACTCTTTATCTGGCTCCACAGGGAAAACAATCACTCCACTTGGTCTAACTGATTGTTTCAAAGAGTTGCCGAGTTTCCAGACTTTGCGATAACCTTTTTTCCTCAGAGTCAAGGCAGTCGAAATAAGTCGCGGGGAAATGACTGCATTCATCCAGAGCCAAACCAGTGAAAGAGCAGAGTGCTGAACTGGTTTTGAAGCCGAGTCAATGTGGAGAGAGGGAGGCACAAAAGAACACCATGACCACATACATTCCAACTATCCGGACGTGTAGGGACGGTGCTCATTAATCCCCGATTGTTCCCCTTTTCCAGCTGACTTTAAGCATAACCCAGTTTTTATCTCCCCTCCAGTTTCCCCTTTCGTTCTCAGCTGACTTTGATTACTGGGAACTCAGTTCAGAGTGCAGAAGTAGTTTACAGTCAATTAACCCAGAGGGTAGGGAGAGAATTCAAGCAGGCCGGGATCCTGCTCCTCCGCCATGGGGACTTAGGTAAACGCAAACTACTGCAGCTTCTCCTAGATCAGTGTTTCCCAACCAGTGTGCCGTGGCACACTAGTGTGCCGTGAGCAATCATCAGGTGTGCCGTGGGAAATTGGAATCTCCAATACCCTTTCTTCCCCCCTCCTGCCAAACACTTTTTCTTCTCCACTCGGGATCCCTTCTTCCCAGCCTCACTCTGCTCGCTTTGCCTCGCCTTGCTCTGGGGCGCGTCTGCGCAGTAGCGCCCACACGGGTCACATCTTCCTCCCTCCCCCTCCCCTCCTGAACACCCCCCAGGCCCGGATTACCCATAAGGCCACTCTAGGCCATGGCCTAAGGCGGAAACTTTGGGGGGGGTAACAGGTCCGGACCCCCCAAAGTTTTTTAAAAATTCAAAAAATGTATTAAAAAATTCAAAAAAAATTCAAAAAAAGAGGGCGCATGGCGTGGCGGCATAAGTGCCAGCCAAAGCCACCCCCCTCCTTTGCTCTGCTCCCCTCAGCTCTGCCCTCACCCTCGGCGCCACTCCGCCCCCGGCTCTGCCCCCGGCTCCTCGCCGGCGTGAGGAGGAGGAAGGAAAGCCCCATCCCCGGAGCCAATGCAGGGCCTCCCCACGGCTCCTCCCTCCCTCCTAAGCTGGGGGTGGGGCGGGGCGGGGGGCTGGGCGGCGCCGGGGGCGGGGTCAGAGCCTTTGGCCTAGGGCGCCAAAAGGGCCTGATCTGGGCCTGCTACCCCCTTGGAGCAAAAGGGCGGCAGAAGGGGCAGTGTAAAAGAAAAAGTAAGGGGGGGGGGAAAGGGCGTGAAGGGGGAGGAAGAGGTCTCTGTCGAAAGCTGGCATGGGCAAACTTGGACCTTCCAGGTGTTTTGGACTCCAACTCCCACCATTCCTAGCAGCCTCAGGCCCATTTCCTCTTTCCCCCTCAGCCACTTAAGCAGGAAAGGGCCTCAGGCTGTTAGGAATGGTGGGAGTTGGAGTCCAAAGCACCCAGAGGGCTGAAGTTTTCCCTTGCCTGTTTTAGGGACCTTAAAGTGGTGAGCCTCCTTCCAACATTGTGATTCTGGATAGAAAACAAACAACAACATAACATAACATTGTTTGAGTCCACAGTGCTCTCTGGGTGTAGGTGAACTACAACTTCCAAACTCAATTCCCAAGCAAACCCTTTCAGTACTTTCTGTTGGTAATGAGAGTTCAATATGCCAAGTTTGGTTCAATTCCATTGTTGCAAGAGTTCAGGATGCTCTTTGATTGTGTGTTAACTATAAATCCCAGAAACTGTAACTCCCAAATGTCAAGGTCTATTTCCCCCAAACTCCTTCTGTGTTCACATTTGGGCATATTGAGTATTCATGCCAAGTTTGGTCCTGATCCAACATTGTTTCGGTCCACAGTGCTCTCTGGATATAGGTGAACTACAATTCCAAAACCCAAGGTCAATGCCCACCAAACTCTTATAGCATTTTCTCTTGGTTATGGGAGTTCTGTTTGGGAAGTTTGTGTCTTTCTGCCATTCCTGCCAGGATATCTATGCTGTGTTCATCGAAACAGGCCCAGGTTTCACACTGAGTGTATAAATACATTTAAAAACATATTCACTATATGTATTACTGTGTTAGAGTGACATTTTGTGTCTTTTTGGTTGGTGGTGTGCCCCAGGATTTTGTAAATGTAAAAAATGTGCCGCGGCTCAAAAAAGGTTGAAAAACACTGCGCGGGGAGGGACGCTGGACTCCATCCCCATGAAAGGCAGGACAACAAGCCTCCTGACTACTTCTCCTCCTCCTCCTCCCTCTCCTTGAGCAGAGCTGTTCCATGTGGTGCCTGGAAGCAGGAGTGCCTTGATGTCTTCGTTTGTAGACCTGGTCCTGAGGTTATTTGGGATGCTGATTCAGAAAATTGCATTGGATAGACCACATCAGCTCTAGATTATTAAATATAGTTTTCTATGGGCGAGTAGTTGGTGACTACTGAATGGCATATCTTCTGTATCAGAAACCAGAGCTTATGTGGTCGATCCAATGCAATTTTCTGAAGCAGCACCCAAATAACCAAAACGTGACTATGACAACGCTGCACATATCATTTCTCAATGCACTCATTTCAAGCACCTTGGAAGCACTCCTGTCGTGAACAGACTGTCTTAAAGAAGCCAAGCCCACTGTAGTTAAATATAAAAGTTTATTAGCAGTGTCACAAACTCAAAAAACAGCCAAACTTGGCCAAACTCACTGATACACAATTTAACTGATTTACTGATACATGATTTAACTGAGTTACAAGGCCATAAAAATATCCAGGAAATACACATAAAAGGAGTGAAGGAATGCGACAACTCCTCCTGGTGGCCAGAAAAGCTGGAATGTTAAATTTATTTATTTATTTTTATTTTTATTTATTATTCGGTTTTATATTTATTATTATACAATAAAACACACAATACAACAATAAAAACACATCAGAAGACATGATTATATTGTTGTCCTGAGCTCCTCCCAGCAGGCTCCTGAGGAGAGTGAGTAGGCCGAAGCGGATCACAAAATGTCGTCCTGAAGTATACAATAAAACAGCCAAAAGCTACAGGAGAGTGAGTAGGCCGAAGCCTGTTAAGTCATTGGGCCAAAGCTAGTGTCGTCCTGAGGAGAGTGAGAGTAGGCCGAAGCAGAGTCAGTGGGCCAAACACATCAGAAGACATGAGTCAAAGGCCAGTAAAGATAGTGTTGTCCTGAGGAGAGTGAGTAGGCCGAAGCCTCTTAAAGTCAGTGGGCCAAAGCTAGTGTCGTCCTGAGAGGAGAGTGAGTAGGCCGAAGCCTGTTAGAGTCATTGGGCCAAAGCTAGTGTCGTCCTGAGGAGAGTGAGTAGGCCGAAGCCTGTTAGAGTCAGTGGGCCAAAGCTAGTGTCGTCCTGAGGAGAGTGAGTAGGCCGAAGCCTGTTAGAGTCATTGGGCCAAAGCTAGTGTCGTCCTGAGGAGAGTGAGTAGGCCGAAGCCTGTTAGAGTCAGTGGGCCAAAGCTAGTGTCGTCTTGAGGAGAGTGAGAAGGCCGAGGCCAGTTAGAGTCAGTAGGCCAAAGATAGTGTTGTCCTGAGGAGAGTGAGTAGGCCGAAGCCTCTTAAAGTCAGTGGGCCAAAGCTAGTGTCGTCCTGAGGAGAGTGAGTAGGCCGAAGCCTGTTAGAGTCATTGGGCCAAAGCTAGTGTCGTCCTGAGGAGAGTGAGTAGGCCGAAGCCTGTTAGAGTCAGTGGGCCAAAGCTAGTGTCGTCTTGAGGAGAGCTACAATACGTAGCCATGGTGGTACAGGTCTACGCTTCCTTAATTGAGGCGAGACGGACCCAAATAAATTTAAAGTTACCCAAACGCCAGTCTGAAGAGGGCCGTTTTACATTCCCTTCGGAAAGGGAGAAGTTCAGGGACCGCTCGAATGTGGTCAGGGAGCGAATTCCACAGTACTGGAGCCGCCGCAGAGAAAGCTCTCTGTCTCGTACTGGACAAGTGACAGGAGCGGGACGATGGTATGACCAGCAAATTTTGCTCTTCTGAGCGCAGTGATCTCGGGGGAACGTACGGGGTAAGGCGGTCCCTCAGGTACACAGGCCCTAGACCGTGCAAGGCCTTAAAGGTTAAAACCAACACCTTGAAGGCAATCCGGTACTCAATAGGAAGCCAGTGCAGTTGCCGGAGGATGGGAGTAATGTGCTCCCTCACTGGTGCTCCCAAATTGCCAAATTGCCTCTGTGTCTGTCTTATATGTTGTATGTCAAATGGCATTGAATGTTTGCCGCCGCCACTGCCAGGCTCCGCGATTCCAGGCAAAGAGGGCAATGAGAGCAGCAGGGGATGAGGAAGAGGCGGCGATGGCGGTGCAGAAGCGGCCATCGCAGCGCTTTTGCGTCTCTCCTCCCCGCTGCATGCTGGGAAACTGATGCCCGGGCTGCTCTGGAGAGCCAGATGCAATCATGAAAAGAGCCACATCTGGCTCCCGAGCCATAGGTTCCCTACCCTTGGTCTATGGCATTGAATGTTTGCCATGTATATGTACATTGTGATCCGCCCCGAGTCCCCTGAGGGGTGAGAAGGCCGTAATATAAATGATGTAAATAAATAATAAATACACAGTGCCAAAATGCAGGAAACTCAAAAACTCAAGCTGCCTGGGCAAAATAAGGTCCGTTGCAAATAATGCGGATTAAATCTCCGGAAAATCCACAGCAACCGCAAACGCCACAGGAACGCAGGAACAAAGAGCTACATGTCATCAGTCAGGCCATGGTCGTCACACCGAAGGAAGCAGGCAGTAGAAGGTCGTCACACAAAGGGGCAGGCAAGAGCGAATCACGGAAGCAGTCCCAGGTCAAACCAAAAGAGCAGTCAGTGTCAAGGAGATGTCAGAAACGGTCCGGAGTCAAAACAGGAAACCCGAAGAATCAAGCAGGTTTCGGCGGTGACCAGGGGAGCATTTGCACAGTTAAAACTTGTGCGCCAGCTGCGCCTGTACCTTGGGAAGTCTGACTTGACCACGGTGGTCCACGCTCTGGTTACATCCCGTATAGATTACTGCAACACTCTCTACGTGGGGTTGCCTTTGAAGACTGCTCGGAAGCTGCAACTAGTCCAACGGACAGCAGCCAGGTTGATAACAGGAGCGCCATTCAGAGAGCGTATAACTCCCTGTTGTGCCAGATCCACTGGCTGCCAGTTTGCTACCGGGCATAATTCAAAGTGCTGGCTTTAGCCTTTAAAGCCCTAAACGGTTCGGGTCCAACTTACCTGTCCGAATGCATCTCTCCCTATGAAACATCGAGATGTTTAAGATCATCCGGAGAGGCTCTGCTCTCGGTCCGGCCTTCTTCGCAGGCGCGATTGGCAGGGACGAGAGACAGGGCCTTTTCAGTGGTCGCTCGTCGGCTTTGGAACGCCCTCCCTGGAGACATCAGATCGGCCCCCTCCCTCCTGACATTTCGCCACAAAGTCGAGACCTGGCTGTTTGAACAGGCAATTGCTGATGAAATATAACGGTTTAATTAGATATATTTTGGTTTGTTTCGCTCGTGTTTTTTTGGAGGGCAGAGACTGCCTTGTGTAAACCGCCTCGAGATCGCCTTTGGGCTGAGAGGGGCGGTATAGAAATATGACAAATAAATAAATAAGCACACAGGGATTTAAAGTCGGTGTAGCCATTGAGAGGGTACAAGATGCAGAACGCCCCAGATACAATACCAGAGTCCAGGAGATAGTCCAAGGTCCAGAGTTCCACACAGCTAAGCAGCAACACAGGGCAGAGCACGGGCAGCCGGTATGACTCCTTGCCAGCTGCAAAGAATCGTTATTCTCAACTCCCCTTTATTCAAAGTACTTCCGCAGAACTAGATTGAGGTAACGCCCGATCATCAGTTCTCTCAGCCGCTATAATTTTTCACACGCTGCCTTTTGCCTTTCACGCCAAGCCCCTCGCCTTCTGCAAACAACTTAGACCACCGCAGCACGAAGGCTGCTCCTCAGTACTCCAACTCCCATCCCCAGCAAACCCCACAAATGAATCACTGCTGGTAGGTTCTTCACACACATCTCTTATCTGCTGCACTTTGGTCCAATCCATATTGCTGGACACCTCTTCAGAATCCCCATCTCCCATAGACTGTTCCCCATCATCATACCCATCATCCCCTCTCGGCATTACTTCGCGAATGAAGATTCTTAGGAAGGACTCATCCCACACTTTTTACAAGCGCATTGATGACTAAAAAGGCCAATCTGAGATAGGCAAGTCCGGTTGCAGAAAGCACAGCAGAAAGTTTCCTTGGGTGATGTTGTTTCCAAGTTGCGATTCTTTCTGCGTTGCCGTTTCTCTTCGAGACCCGTTCGGCGTGTATTCTCGAAAGAGGCCACAGCCTTGTGGATAGTGTGTCTCCATACCTCCTGATGTGAGGCCAGGGTGGACCATTGTTGGTGATCAATCTGGCCAAGCCTGAGATGTTGTTTCAGGGAGTCCTTATATCTCTTTTTGGGGGGCACCTCTCTTGTGCTGACCCGTGGCGAGTTCACCATAGAGTAGTATCTTTGGAAGGTGGTAGTCCTTCATCCTAGAGACGTGCCCTGCCCAGCGCAGTTGTGTTTTCAATAACATGGCCTCAACGTTGGTGATCCCTGCTTGCTCAAGGACAGCAACATTAATCACATAGTCAGTCCAGTGTATATTTAGGATTGTGTGAAGGCAGTGCTGATGAAAGCGTTCGAGGAGTTGTGGGTCTTGGCGATAGGTGACCCACATTTCAGAACCATATAGGAGAATAGACAGTACAATAGCTCTGAACACACTGATTTTGGTGCTTTGTCTCAGGTGCTTGTTGCTCCAGACTCTTTTGTGAAGCCTTCCAAATGCACTCTATGCCTTTGCTAATCTGTGATCTATCTCTTTATCAATCTTGGCGTCTGAAGAGATAATGCTTCCCAGGTAGGTGAACTGCTGAACGGACTTAAGCACAGATGTGCCTATGCTGAGGTGGGGATGATGGTGTTCTTCCTGTGGTGCGGGCTGGTAGAGGTCTTCCGTTTTCTTCAGGCTGACTTCCAGCCCAAACAGCTCTGCAGCTGTTGCAAAGCAGGATGTCAGGCACTGCAGGGCTGCTTCTGAATGGGCAACAAGGGCAGCATCATCAGCAAAAAGCAGCTCACGGACTAGATAGTTTAAAAAGCCAGGAAACCTATCCACATCAGAGGACTCATTAAGTATTTGCCTTATTCTCTTCCTTTCTTGTTCCCCATCTGACTCGCAAGTAACCCATTTTGCATTCCTGGTGCCAATCTCCTCTCTGTCCGGCTCCGATTCAGGCTGAACTACAAGAACTTTGGTCAAATATAGGTTTTGGTGGGACATAATTATTGAAACTACGAAGGAGTTCCACCATTGTAGTTTCAAAGATGCTGCCATCCTCGGGACCAAAGACTGCGCTTTGCAGAAAATGAATACAGGAAAGGGTTGTTATGTTTGTTGCAAACTTTCCATTCTTCTAGGTGCCCGTTGCCATTTCTGGCACAATACATCCGCACAATAAGTCGAGAGAGAGAGGGACCTATCAACCATCAGCAGAAGGTTATCAGAAATGTCAATCCAGAGGCTCAAAGCCTCCAGACGATTGCTCTCAAAAGCAGCCACCCTGGCCCTACTCCAGTGTAAAGCATATTTGATACGCTTTTGTTGCAAAGGTTAAATATACATAGCATTGTCTGAAGATTATGAAGAAAAGGCTTTGTAAATGGGCAGAGGGAAACTGCATTGTATGACAGATGCTTTTGGGGGGGGGGGGGCTTTGTCCCCAAAGTCCCACATTCAGAACTTCTTCTCGGTTTGCACAAAGTGCTTTTTAGCCAAAGCAAAACCGGGGAGGAAAAACAACACTTCTAAGTAAATAAGATGGAGATGATTAACAGGATTAGGAGCTCAGAGATCTTTTCCCTCTTTGGGTAGCAGAAGCGTTGGATTAGGAACAGGGCAAGCCCATACACCAAAATCCAGCAGACAATCCTCACAAGGTCTGAATGGCAAAGTGAGCATCAGATTGAGTACATAACATTAGATCCCTAGTAAAAACAGTAATAACATTAAACACTTTATTAGGTATTTGCACAGGATGGAAATAGACTTGTGTTTGCATCTGGATTTTGGATTCATAAGGGTTGGGAACCAAAACTTTTGAGGTTCCTCAACAGCAGTCGAAGTTTGAGTGTAGGTCAGAGTTTTTCAACCTTTTTTGAGCCGCGGCACATTTTTTACATTTACAAAATCCCAGGGCACACCACCAACCAAAATGACACAAAATGACACTCTAACACAGTAATACATATAGTTAATATGTTTTTAAATGTATTTATACACTCGGCGTGAAACCTGGGCCTGTTTCGATGAACACAACATAGATATCCTGGCAGGAATGGCAGAAAGACACAAACTTCCCACACAGAACTCCCATAACCAAGAGAAAATACTGTAAGAGTGTGGTGGGCATTGACCTTGAGTTTTGGAGATGTAGTTCGCCTATATCCAGAGAGCACTGTGGACTCAAACAATGTTGGATCAGAACCAAACTTGGCATGAATACTCAATATGCCCAAATGTGAACACAGATGGAGTTTGGGGGAAATAGACCTTGACATTTGGGAGTTACAGTTCTGGTGGTGAGCATTAGGTGGCGCTGGTGCTTTGCTTCTACAGTGTGGCTAAAGTTCTGGTGGTGAACTAGGGTTGCCATGTGTCCCTTATTCTAAGGGACGTCCCTTATTTTGGCCCTAAAATCTGTGTCCCTTTGTTTCAGGCTCTGTCCCTTATTATTGAGTAACAGGACAGGACTGCCCAGGGATTCCAACTCGCAAGGCAGGCTGACAGATGCGCGCTTGCGAGTGTGTGTCTGCCTGCATCCTTGTTCGAAGGAAGAGGCGAGACAGGACTTTTTCAAAGTACAGTATAATCAATTAACCATTACCCAAGGGGAATGTTAGATCATGTTGGATAAAGATAGTTTCTGGTTGCTTGAGAGTTACTCTTAAAATAGGACTAGCTGTGTATCCCAATACTATACAATGCTGTGTATCCCATACTATACTATTTATTTTATTTATTTATTTATTTGTTCCGTCTTGTATTCCGCCCTTCCCTGCAGGCTCGGGGCGGATAACATCATAAAATTTATGAACATGCGGCATCCATGTCGCTGCACAATAAAACATAAACATAAAATACAACATAGGTCCCGAGAATAAAATTATGTGCATATCGAAGCATTCCCTGAGCCAGGGTGCTGATTAAAAGGAGGAATACGTTCGATTAAGTCGCCTGACCAAGGCCAGTCTGAACAGGGCGGTCTTGCAAGCCCTGCGAACGGGATAAGCTCCTGGTAGCTCGGACATCATCCGGGAGAGAGTTCCAGAGAACCGAGCCGCCACAGAAAACGCCCTTGCCTGGTGGTAGACATGTGGCAGGCGCGGACTGATGGAATCAGGAGCAAATTCAACTCCTCTGAACGTAGTGATCTCGGGGGAATGTATGGGGTAAGGCGGTCCCTCAGGTACGCAGGCCCTAGGCCGTGTAAAGCCTTAAAGGTTAACACCAACACCTTGAAAGCAATTCGTACTCAACAGGCAGCCAGTGCAGCTGCCGGAAGGATGGGCGTAATGTGCTCCCTTACCGACGCTCCGTCAGCAGGCAGCAGCGGCATTCTGCACTAGCTTGAGTTTCGAACTGTAGCCAAGGGAAGGCCAACGTGAGGGCGTTACAGTAGTCTAACCTCGAGATGACCGTCGCTGGATCACCGTGGCCAGGTCATCCCTGGAAAGGTAGGGTGCCAGTCGCCTAGCCTGACGTAGGTGATAAAATGACGCCTGCTCGCCGGAGACCTGGGTGTCCATGGTCAGCAGGGGGTCTAATTGTACACCTAGGCTCTTAACAACAGGCGACGGACTAAGCCGTTCGCCGTCTAGGGTAGGCAACCGGCACTCATCCCGTCCAGGTCGACCGGGCCACAAGATCTCCGTCTTCGACGGGTTCACCTTCAGCCGGCTAGCCCGCAGCCAACCAGTCACGGCCTCAAGGCACTGATGGAAACAATCGGGTACGGTGTCCGGCCTGCCGTCCATTCTCAGCAGCAGCTGGGTGTCATCAGCGTACTGATAACACTCCAGACCAAAATCGGGCTAGCTGGGCCAGGGGGCGCATATACACGTTAAATAATAAGGGGAGAGGATGGCCCCTGGGGACCCCACAATCAAGTGGGGATCTCCCAGAGACCTCCCCGCCCCCCTCCACACATTGTCCCCGGTCCCGGAGGAAGGAGGCCACCCAATTAAGGGCGGTCCCCCCAACCCCGGAACCGGCTAGACGGTGGGTTAGTAATGCGTGGTCTACAGTATCGAAAGCTGCCGTCAGATCTAACAAGACGAGCAGAGCCGATCCACCCTGGTCCAGCTGGCGGCGAAGTTGGTCTGTAATGGCGACAAGCACGGTCTCCGTCCCGTGCCCAATACGGAAGCCGGACTGGAAGGATCAAGTCCAGCTGTGTCTTCCAAGAACTGCTGCAACTGATCCGCTGCTGCCCTCTCAATTACCTTGCTAAAAAGGCAAGTTGGACACTGGCCGGTAATTGGAGGGAGCCAAGGATCTAAATTCGGCTTCTTCAGCAGCGGTCTCACCATTGCCTCTTTCAGTCCCCCCCGGGAAGACTCTTTGCTCAAGGGAGCTATTTATGATCGTGCCCAGGGGGCCTCGTAGCCCCTCCCGACATGCTCTAACAAGCCAGGAGGGGCACGGGTCGAGGGAGCATGTAGTTGGTCTAGCTGCAGCTAGTAACTTGTCGACAGCTGCTGCGTCTAGCAATTGGAAACGGGTGAAGGCAGGCCCGCCGAGTGGCGGCGGAGTCTCGAGTTCGCGAATTGTATCAAGGGTGGCTGGAATGTCCCGGCGGAGGGTCGAGATCTTGTCGGCAAAGTAGCTCTGAAAAGCCCCAGCTGTTGGTGCCAAACTCCTATCATTTGGGACAGTTGGGATTGCTGTCAAAGACCGGATTATCCTAAACAATTGTGCTGGGCGTGAGCTAGCCGACTCTATCAAGGAAGAATAGTAAACTTTTTGGCTTCCTTGATAGCTTGCTCATAAACCTCTTTAAACTGTTTATAAGCTGATTTTGGCGCCGTCACGGAGGCTCCGCCACACGTCCTCTAACTGTCTCTTCCTCCTTCATCGCCCACCCAACTCCTCGGTGAACCAAGGCGAGCGATTTCTGTGGGGAGGAGAGAGCGCCTGGGGCGATCTCGTCCCAGGGCCGCGGAAAGACTGGCATTCCAGTATTCCACCTGCCCATCGACAGAGTCGCTGGGAAGTTCCCACTCCTTAGAGCATTCAGGAACCTAATGGGTTCCATAAGTCTCTTCGGGCGAACCAGAATGGGTTCGGCACCCTTACCGGGAGAGGCCACCCCAGCCGGACTTCAGGACACTGTGATCCGACCATGGTACCTCCGTTATGGAGGTTAGGTCACGTTAATTCCGCGGCGAAAAATCAAATCCAGGGTGTGCCCGGCCTGATGCGTGGATCGGTCTTACAGAGTGAGAGTCCTAGTGCCTCCATGGTAGACACTAGGTCCACGGCTGCCGAGGAGGTATCGGCGTGGACATTGAAGTCCCCCAATACTATACCATTAACTATTGACAGAATAATAATGAAGATGTACTGTCTTATAAAATTTATTTTATTTTAATGTTTAGACAGTGCACTTTTAAAGTCAGCAAAGTCAAGTACTAAATACAAATGGAGAAAATAAGATAGTTCTAATAATGTTTTTTCTGCATGACAAAACATGCAGAAACATAACTAGTACTGTTAAGAGGGTGTAAGTTAGTTTCTTTTGTGAGTTTCAATCATTATCTTATTCTGTTAATAAAAACTATAACTAACGTTTGAGTTTTTAATTAAGTGTCCCTTATTTTTGTGAAAAATCCCATAAATGTCCCTTATTTCTTATATCAAAAAGTGGCAACCCTATGGTGAACACTAGGTGGCACTGGTGCTTTGCTTCTACAGTGTGGCTAACATTCTGGTGGTGAAGACTAGGTGGCGCTGGTGCTTTACTTCTACAGTGTGGCTAAAGTTCTGGTGGGGAACACTAGGTGGCGCTGGTACTTTGCTTCTACAGAGTTGCTAAAGTTCTGGTGGTGAACACTAGGTGGCACTGGTGCTTTGCTTCTACAGTGTTGCTAAAGTTCTGGTGGTGAACACTAGGTGGTGCTGGTACTTTGCTTCTACAGTGTTGCTAAAGTTCTGGTGGTGAACACTAGGTGGCACTGGTGCTTTGCTTCTACAGTGTTGCTAAAGTTCTGGTGGTGAACACTAGGTGGCGCTGGTGCTTTGCTTTTACAGTGTTGCTAAAGTTCTGATGGTGAACACTAGGTGGTGCTGGTGCTTTGCTTCTACAGTGTGGCTAAAGTTCTGGTGGTGAACACTAGGTGGCGCTGGTGCTTTGCTTCTACAGTGTTGCTAAAGTTCTGATGGTGAACACTAGGTGGCGCTGGTGCTTTGCTTCTACAGTGTTGATAAAGTTCTGGTGGTGAACACTAGGTGGCGCTGGTGCTTTGCTTCTACAGTGTTGCTAAAGTTCTGGTGGTGAACACTAGGTGGCGCTGGTGCTTTGCTTCTACAGTGTTGCTAAAGTTCTGGTGGTGTACATTAGGTGGCGCTGGTGCTTTGCTTCTACAGTGTGGCTAATGTTCTGGTGGTGAACACTAGGGGTTGCTGGTGCTTTGCTTCTACAGAGTTGCTAAAGTTCTGGTGGTGAACATTTCAGAACTCTAACAAAACTTTCAAAGCTTCATTATTATTTTATTAGTGGCGATTTTTAAGACAGAACCAATTAGGAACTGCTATTTTTAATGAAATTTTGTTAGAGTTCTGAAATGTTCACCACCAGAACTTTAGCAGCACTGTAGAAGCAAAGCACCAGCGCCACCTAGTTTTCACCACCAGAACTTTAGTTTGGAAAGTACTTTAGAACCATGATTGCCCAGGCCTAACTTATACATATTCTTTCCCAATGTTAAGATGCATAGTAGCTTGCAAGATAGTTTTAAAAATGCAATAAGACACAATTAATTCGATTTGCACTGCATTGCATTTTGACTATTCTCTTGTATTTTTTTATTATTAAAAAAGCAGTTGTATTTATATGTTCTGGTCTATGACCAAAATAAGATTTGATTGATGGGCTGACAGTAAATTGCAAATGTAAAATTATACATTAATTTAAGACAGTTGTGGAAAACACAGGCTGAATAAATTAGATTAAAGCACTGGAAGGTTTTAAACACAGTAAAGTGTGACATCTGAGCAAATATGCTCACTCCTGGATCAAAGCCAATGGCAATTATGTCTTCCGTATCTAGATTTAAAAAAAGGAATCAAGATAGTTGTGGTTAATAAAATATCAACAAATCCCTACCCACAGGTGCACCGTATCATTAAATTTACACATGAGGAAGTGAAAGCTGCAAGGAAATAAAAATAGATAGTAGGGAAGAAGAAGAAGAGAGAGAAGGGCTGGAATCCAGCAGAAAGACTTTCCTCAATTTCGTACCCTTCCTATGAATTGGGCAATAATACTTACTTATCATCCCCAGGTGTATTGATTAAGGTGGATAGAAACCAGCTATAAAGGAAGGATGAAAATCATATGATATGCCAAATGTTGTACTGCAACTCCCAGCCATACTAGCCAACACTAATAGAGCTGGATGCTAGGAGATGCAGTTCGAGTATATCTGAGGACCATATACTTTTTACCCCATTGTAATAGATTTGAAGGGAAATAAAACCCTATTGAATTCCTAGGATTTATTTCTGAGTGAATACTGTAAATAATAATAACAACAACAACAACAATCTCTTGGCTTTTCTTCACGAACGAAGACTCAGGAAGGACTCATCCCACGGTTTCTACAAGCACGTTGATGACTAAAAAGGCCAATCTGAGATGGGCAAGTCTGGCTGCAGAAAGCACAGAAGAAAGTCTCTTTGGGTGATGTGGGCGTGGCTGACTTACCAGCCACGACGGGTTGCGGAGCAGAATTGCCCTCCCGCCATCTTGTTGCCCGGGGGAGCTTCTTCCTCCCAGAAGCCCCCCGGATGGCGGGAAGGTCTCCCGCCATACAGGCCAGCCGGCCAATGAGGAGACTGGCTTCGCCCTGCCCCCTCCCTGTCCGGCTGGCTCAGATTTCCGCCCGGGCAGGTATCTTGTGCTGCCCGTGACAGCCTGGCCTCATTCGGATGCTGTTTCCAAGTTGCGGTTCTTTTTGCGTTGTCGTTTCTCTACGAAACCCGTTTGGCGTGATTGCTGAAAAGAGGCCGCAGCATTGTGGATAGTGCGTCTCCATGCCTCCCGATGTGAGGCCAGGGTGGACCATTGTTGGTGATCAATCTGGCCGAGCCTGAGATGTTGTTTCAGGGAGTCTTTATATTTCTTTTGGGGGGCGCCTCTCTTGCGCTGACCCGTGGCGAGTTCACCATAGAGTAGTATCTTTGGGAGGCGGTGGTCCTCCATCCTAGAGACGTGCCCTTCCCAGCGCAGCTGTGTTCTCAATAGCATGGCCTCAATGCTGGTGATCCCTGCTTGCTCAAGGACAACAACATTAGTCACATAGTCAGTCCAGTGTATATTTAGGATTGTGCAAAGACAGCGCTGATGAAAGTGTTCGAGGAGTCGTAGGTGTTGGCGATAGTTGACCCATATTTCAGACCCATATAGGAGAATAGATAGTATGATAGCTCTGTACACCCTGATTTTGGTGCTTTGCCTCAGGTGCTTGTTGCTCCAGACTCTTTTGTGAAGCCTTCCAAATGCACTCTACTGTATGTCTTTGCTAATCTGTGATCTATCGCTTTATCAATCTTGGCGTCTGAAGAGATTATGCTCCTTAGGTAGGTGAACTGCTGAACGGACTTAAGCACAGATGTGCCTATGCTGATGTGGAAATGATGGTGTTCTTCCTGTAGTGCGGGCTGGTAGAGGACTTCCGTTTTCTTCAGGGTGAATACCGTAAAAACGTAATGCAGAGCAAAAGAGAAAACTGGCAAAAGAAGACTCTCCATGAACAATCCCTGAGAAAAACTGAGAGCTAAATGGACAAAGAAAAACATGGATGTGGCTCAGAAATTGGGGGGTGGGATTCTTGAAGCCCAAGAACAAGCCATTAGAACCAATGCCATCAAAGCCAGAATTGAAAAGTCAACAACCGATCCCAAGTGTAGACTCTGCAAGGGAGCAGATGAAAAAATATATCATCCTCAGATGCTGCAAGAAGATCACTCAGACAGGCTACAAGCAGAGGCATAACATCATTGCTCAAATGATTCATTGGAACTTGTGCCCCAAATACCATCTGCCTGTGGCAAGGAACTGGTGGGACCACAAGCCTGAAATAGTTACAGAAAATTAACATGTCAAGCTACTCTGGGACTTCTGAATTCAGACTGACAAGAATTTTGGAGCACAAGACTCCTGACCTCACGATTGTATTAAAAACAAAGTATGGATCGTCAATGTCACAATCCCAGGTGACAGCAGGTTTGAGGAGAAACAACTGGATAAGCTGACACAATACGAGGATTTAAAGATTGAACAGCAAAGACTCTGGCACAAGCCAGTCAAGGTTGTCCCAGTGGTGATCAGCACACTGGGTGCAGTGCCTAAAGACCTTGGCCGGCACTTCAGCACAATCGGCACTGCAAAAGGCCACCCTTCTGGGATCTGCACGCATTATTCGCCGATACATCACATAGTCCTAGACACTTTGGAAGTGTCCGCCATGTGATCCAATACAACAACCAGCAGAGTGATCTTGTTTGCTGTGTACTAATCTTGTTGTGTTTCAAATAATATTAATAGACTTTATTTATATTCCGCTTTATCTCCCCGGACGGACTCAAGAGCAGATTACAGTATGCACATATAAGCAAACATTCAATGTGTTTTACACAGTGAGTAACAAACAATACACAGACAAAGATAAAGGCCTTCCCCTTTTCATCTCCAGCATCTGGAGGTGATGCTCAACTCCAACCATGAGGAGGTGCTGTTATTCAGTTTTTCCATGCTGAGTAGCCTGTTGTCTATATACATCTCCAATCGTGTTTAGCCGGCATGTCTGCATGGGGCACCCTTTTAACTTTCCGCTGAGGCAGAAAGTTATTGATCTACTCACATTGCATGCTTTGGAACTGCTAGGTTGGCAGAAGCAAGGGCTAACAGCAGGAGCTCACCCCAACTTGCGGTTTCAGCTTCAAACTGCTAACCCTCCGGTCAGCAGATTTCCTGCAGCTAGTGGTTTAATCCGCTGCACTAATGTGGCTCTGAGGACACGTCTTTTACTGACCTGATGTTGCTATTGATTCTGATCCTTTATTAATATGTTACTTTGTATTCAGAGGTAAAGAAAAAATACAACAACAAAATGAAGTAAAGAGCATTTTGTGCCAATAAGACTAAAAGTAGTACATCTTTCAAAACTATGTCTAAATCAAACTCACTATCTCAGCACATACATAGAATAATAGTAAACACACAACTATAGGAACTAGGCCTGGGCAATCCATGGTTCTAAATGGTTCTAAAGTTCTGGTGGTGAACACTAGGTGGCGCTGGTGCTTTGCTTCTACAGTGTTGCTAAAGTTCTGGTGGTGAACACTAGGTGGTGCTGGTGCTTTGCTTCTACAGTGTTGCTAAAGTTCTGGTGGTGAACACTAGGTGGTGCTGGTGCTTTGCTTCTAAAGTGTTGCTAAAGTTCTGGTGGTGAACACTAGGTGGTGCTTTGCTTCTACAGTGTTGCTGAAGTGCTGTTGGTGAACACTACAGTGTTGCTTCTACAGTGTTGCTAAAGTTCTGGTGGTGAACACTAGGTGGTGCTGGTGCTTTGCTTCTACACTAAAGTTCTGGTGGTGCTGGTGGTGCTTGCTTCTACAGTGTTGCTAAAGTTCTGGTGGTGAACACTAGGTGGTGCTGGTGCTTTGCTTCTACAGTGTTGCTAAAGTTCTGGTGGTGAACACTAGGTGGTGCTGGTGCTTTGCTTCTAAAGTGTTGCTAAAGTTCTGGTGGTGAACACTAGGTGGTGCTGGTGCTTTGCTTCTACAGTGTTGCTAAAGTTCTGGTGGTGAACACTAGGTGGCGCTAGTGCTTTGCTTCTACAGTGTTGCTAAAGTTCTGGTGGTGAACACTAGGTGGTGCTGGTGCTTTGCTTCTGCAGTGTTGCTAAAGTTCTGGTGGTGAACACTAGGTGGCGCTAGTGCTTTGCTTCTACAGTGTTGCTAAAGTTCTGGTGGTGAACACTAGGTGGTGCTGGTGCTTTGCTTCTACAGTGTTGCTAAAGTTCTGGTGGTGAACACTAGGTGGCGCTAGTGCTTTGCTTCTACAGTGTTGCTAAAGTTCTGGTGGTGAACACTAGGTGGTGCTGGTGCTTTGCTTCTACAGTGTTGCTAAAGTTTTGGTGGTGAATATTTCAGAACTCTAACAAAACTTTCAAAATTTTGTTATAAATGGCAGTTCCTTATTGGTTCTGTCTTAAAAATCACCAATAATGAAATAATAATTAAGTTTTCAAAGTTTTGTTAGAGTTCCGAAATGTTCACCACCAGAACTTTAGCAACACTAGAAGAAAAGCACCAGCACCACCTAGTGTTCACCACCAGAACTTTAGCAACACTAGAAACAAAGCACCAATGCCATCTAGTTTTCACCACCAGAACTTTAGTTTTGTAAGTACTTTAGAACCATTTAGAATAATGATTGCCCGGGCCTAATAGGAACTATTGTATGAACCACACACCCATTGCCTATTGAGTTTTACCCCCTTAGTATCCTACTCACTTTAGATAATATTATATAACTGCTATTGATTTTAAAATCTGTTTTGCACTTTTTTTTGTTGTCTTGAGGTCATTATTGCAGTGATGCTTTTGCATCTGTGTCCATCAGGAGCATGCTTATGCTGAGTAAATTGCTTAGCCACAAGCCTTCTTGTGTTCTTTGGGGGTGCCGATTCACACATGGTGGGCTGCAAAGTGTCAAAGTGTCAGTGGAAACTTTGAAGCGCTCGCTCTTAGGCAGGTTTCAGTTTGTTTCACATTTGCTCTATGACCCCTTAATACAGTTCCTCATGTTCTGGTGACCCCCCAACCATAACATTATTTTCCTTGCTACTTCATAACTGTCATTTTGCTACTGTTATGAATCGTCATGTAAATATCTGATATGCAGGATGTATTCTCATTCACTGGATCAAATTTGGCACAAATTCCCGATATGCCCAAATTTGAATACTAGTGGGAATGGGGGAGGGAGTTGATTTTGCCATTTGGGAGTTGTAGTTGCTGGGATTTATAGTTCACCTACCATCAAAGAGCATGCTGAACCTCACCAATGACAGAATTGGGCCAAACTTCCCACACAAAACTCCCATGGAAAACGTACAATCCTAGTGTTGGAAGAGAACTCATAGGCTATCCAGTCCAACCCCATTCTGCCAAGAAGCAGGAAATTTGCATTCAAAGCACTCCCAACAGATTGCCACCCAGCCTCTGTTTGAACGCCTCCAAAGAAAGAGCTTCCACCACACTCCAGGGCAGAGAGTCCCACTGCTGAATGGCTCTCACAGTCAGGAAGTTTGTCCTAATGTTCAGATGGAATCTCACTTCTTGTAGTTTGAAGCTATTGCCATTGTTTTGCGTCCTAGTTGGAAGCGACTGAACGAATAAACAACAACAAATGGAGACTGAAGAGACAGCATTGGAAACAGGTGGCTGCGCCGATTAGAATGATGATATATGAACAAATGCAATGGAGGACTCGTCCCCGACTTTCCAGACTTTCCAAGGGTCGTGTTGATAATGTGCTTGCCATTATCTTCCCCTCCCTGGCTAGCCACAATTTGTGTTGTTGTTTTCCTCTCCCTCACCTGCCTTGTTATTACCTGTAATTGGCCCTGCAAAGGGGTCTTTGAAGAGGAATTTCTCCTAGTTAGAGAAATGCCTGGCGGTGTTTGAAGAGCACTGGAGAAAGCGAAATCCAAATATCTGGAAGAATGAAAAATAACTAGGTGTTAAAGCCGATTTGTAATTTGCCGTGGGCAGAAAGCAGGGAAATCTCCCCATGTACAGAACCGCGTGCTTACAAACGCCGGTGAACAGCAGGCTGGGAAATTATCTCTTTTTGTCATTCCATATTCTCAGTAGGTAATAAGAGGTGAGGTACAACTCAATATGGGCTGCGGTACTAAGCAGGACTCTGAGATCATGCAATACATTGATTTAAAAAAAACCAAGTCACATATTATCTCAGGTTTTTTTTCCCAGCATAGACCAACGAAGGTATTTAGGCCCAGATTAAAAGCTTTCTCTGGGGCATAGAAAGGACAGCTGGGCAGTAGGCCTGGGTAGGTTTGGATGCGGCTCTCGCCCCAGGTCTGGCGCAGGACAGAAGGACGTCCGCATCCAAACTGGGTTAAACACGGCTCTCGCTCCAGGTCTGATGCGGGACACATACCTCCACCATCAGTAGAGTAGCGTTTTTTCATTTCCGCCAGGCGAGGAAGCTGCCCCCATATCTGTCCTGCCACGACCCAGCCACAGTGGTCCAAGCCACGGTCATCTCAAGGCTGGACTACTGTAACGCTCTCTACATTGGCCTTCCTTTGTCGATGATCCGGAAACTTAAGCTGGTGCAGAACGCTGCAGCTCGGCTACTGGCAGGCGTTCCAACATGCTGCCATATTACTCCCATCTTACGCAAACTGCACTGGCTCCCAGTGGAGTACTGGATTGCCTTCAAAGTGCTGGTTCTGACCTTTAAGGCGTTGAATGGTCTGGGGCCAGTGTACTTAAGGGACCGCCTCGCCCTATATTGTCCCACCAGACCACTGCGTTCAGAGTCACACAACCTTCTCGTAATCCCAAGTTGTAAAACCTATCACTTGACTTCAACGCGGAGGAGGGCTTTCCGTGTCATCGCTCCAACACTTCGTGCCCTGACTAGCTTGCTGGCTTTCCGGAAGGCCTGCAAGACCTTATTGTCAGCTCCGGCTGGTTCGTTTGTTTACCTAACGGACCAGGCCGTGCGCGCCATCAGATAAGGAGGGCCTTTTGGCGGGCTCTGGACTGGATCCTCCCTTTGATGTGCCAGATACCTTCCTGGCCTTTGATATGCGGAGAGCCGGATGGTCAAGCCGGCGGAAGGAGGGACTCAGCAGGGGGGCGGGCCAGGGAGGGCTTTTGGAAGGACTTGATGCGCGGGAAACCTTTAGTCTATCTTTGCTTAGCCTGGAGTAAGGACCCATTAAATGATCTATCTTCCAACCCAGCTTGGAGTGAGTTTGGTTTATTGGACCCCCCCTTTCTGGAGCATTACACTTATTATTTGAACAGGCGTTCGGCCCTTAAAACTGCAGGCCTTCTGCCGTTATAACTGCAGGCCTCTGATGCCTACTGCCATACGTTATCGGGTTGCTTGTACTGCTTGTATGATTTTTATGTATTTGCATGTGCTTTTAATTGTGTCTTTAACTGTGTTTTAACTGTGTTTTCTATTGTGTGGAAGTCACCCCGAGCCGGATGGGAGTGGCAACGGACAAATCCAAATAAATAAATAAACAAACAAACAAACAATCCAACATTATGATTTTTATTTAGACCTAACAATATGCACATATGAAATAAAGCAACTCAATCACGTACGCCTTGCATAAGTAAACAGTGTTTTGCATTTTCTAAAGACCCCTTTTTCTTTCACTCGCTTCCCCTTTCCTTCTGAGCTCCACCAAGAGTTAATCCAATTGCTCTCGGAGTGCGACTGGGCGGCCGGGTTTTTGCATTAGTTTTGTTTTATGCTTGAAATTTCCATGCCTCATACCAATCATGTCCTCCGCTGTGAATTCATTAGCAGCAAGCTGCTAATTAAATTCTGTATTTATGATTGGAAAATAAAATCATCGGACCCTTTTAAAATAGATTTTTACAACTCCGGGCCCAGGCAGCTGACTCAGCAATCGGGGAGGCAAAGCTTCAGACTTAAAGGCTTCCATGAAAAAGATTAGATAGAATGAGAAATGACACTTCAAAAGACTTATCGGAAATCCCCCTTCGTTTTTGGGCTGGATTGAGTTCTCAGCGCAAGGAAAACAACAACATTGTATTGTGCGTCTGTGGGTCCTGACTGCAAGTAGTGTTATTCCAAATACTTTTAATAAACCTTTTGATTACACACACACACAGGGGCGGTCTAAGGTAATTTTAAATGGTAAGCGAAAATTATTTTGGCGCCCTGCCCCAAAACATTATCCCCCCCCTATTCAGCGCATGCCCAGAAGCTCCTGTGTGCAGGTGCAGAAGCCTGTAAACACAGCACTCCTATTCAGCATCCGCCCCCGCCACGCATGCCCAGAAGCTCCTGTGCGCAGGCGCAGAAGCCTGTAAACACAGCACTCCCTATTCAGCATCCGCCCCCCTCCGCGCATGCCCAGAAGCTCCTGTGCGCAGGCACAGAAGCCTGTAAACACAGCACTCCATATTCAGCATCGCACCCCCCCCCCGCGCATGCCCAGAAGCTCCTTTGCGCAGGCGCAGAAGCCTGTAAACACAGCACTCCCTATTAAGCTCCTGTGCGCAGGCGCAGAAGCCTGTAAACACAGCACTCCCTATTCAGCATCCGCCCCCCCTCCGCGCATGCCCAGAAGCTCCTGTGCGCAGGCGCAGAAGCCTGTAAACACAACACTCCCTATTCGGCACCGTGCCGACGGCACGCAGGAAGGTTTGCTACAGCATGGCATCGGAGTGCACAAGGCCCAAAAGCGGAACATCGGCTGCATGCTGTCTGGCGGGCGGGGGAATGCGCCCTTTATCCAGATGGCGCCCCACGCAGCAGCGTCCTTTGCCTACCAGTAGGACCGCACCTGCACACACACACACACACACACACACACACAATAGCATAAAGAGGAACCAGTTTCCTAGACCAGTGTTTTTCAAAGATTTTTGAGCCGCTGCACATTTTTTACATTTGCAAAATCCTGGGGAACACCACCAACCAAAATGACACTCTAGCACAGTAATACATATAGTTAATATGTTTTTAAATGTATTTGTACACTCAGTGTGAAACCCGGGCCTGTTTCGAAGAACACAACATAGATATCCTGGCAGGAATGGCAGAAAGACACACTCGAAGATCTTGCTCAACAGCTGGGAGTTATAGTTCACCTGCAATCAAAGAGCATTCTGAACTCCACCAATGATGAAATGGAATCAAACTTCCCACACAGAACTCCCATAACCAAAGAAAATACTATAAGAGTTTGGTAGGCATTGACGTTGAGTTTTGGAGTTGTAGTTCACCTATATCCAGAGAGCACTGTGGACTGAAACAATGTTGGATCAGGACCAAACTTGGCATGAATACTCAATATGCCCAAATGTGAAGACAGGTGGAGTTTGGGGAAAATAGACCTTGACATTTGGGAGTTACAGTTTCTGGGATTTATAGTTAACACACAATCAAAGAGCATCCTGAGCTCTTGTAACAATGGAATTGAAGCAAACTTGGCATATTGAACTCTCATCACCAACAGAAAGTACTGAAAGGGTTTGCTTGGGAATTGACCTTGAGTTTGGAAGTTGTAGTTCACCTACACCCAGAGAGCACTGTGGACTCAAACAATGTTATGTTATGTTGTTTGTTTTCTACCCAGAATCACAATGTTGGAAGGAGGCTCACCACTTTAAGGTCCCTAAAACAGGCATGGGAAAACTTTGGCCCTCTGGGTGCTTTGGACTTCAACTCCCACCATTCCTAACAGCCTGAGGCCCTTTCCTGCTTAAGTGGCTGAGGGGAAAAAGGAAAAGGGCCTGAGGCTGCTAGGAATGGTGGGAGTTGGAGTCCAAAACACCTGGAAGGTCCAAGTTTGCCCATGCCAGCTTTCGACAGAGACCTCTTCCTCCCCCTCCCCCTTTGCGCCCTTTCTTCCCCCTCCTGCCGAACACTTACTTTTTCTTCTACACTGCTGCTTCTGCCGCCATTTTTGATCCGAGGGGGCAGCGTGAGCGTGTTCAGGAGGGGAGGGGGAGGGAGGAAGACGTGACCCATGCGGGCGCAACTGCGCAGACTCGCCCCAGAGCAAATTTGAAATTTATTCGGAAAAATTCTGAAATTTGGGAATGGCTTCATTAATGGCAGACACGCATGTTTAACCCAGTTTGGATGTGGATGCCTTCCCTCCTCATGAGAACTAGGGCTCCTTTAGGGACCTATCTCCACCTTCTCTCTCCTTCTTTCTTTCTCCCAAGTCAACGCGAGAGAAAGAAACTCCAGAGCTTCCCACGGCAGCCCTAACTTTTTTCCCCCAGCTCACTGCCTCTTCCCAGTTCTCACCTTGTTTTTCCTCCAGAGCAAGTGGCTGGTGAAGCCGAAGGTTTTCCCTCGTGGCATTGGCAGAAGGCTTGGGGGGACTTGGGGAAAGCCATTCTGGGTTCTGTTGGCTTCCCCCTTGACAGGACAATGTTTTGTAGAGCGTAGGGAGCGAGTATCCAAGGGAGAGAGGAAGTCTGGGTGGGTTTGCTTCTACTCCTCCATGGCGCTTTGGCCCGAGGTACCCAAGGCACTCCTCTGTGGCATCTGGGACCACGTTTTCCACATGGAGGGGTGGCAGTGCCTCCTTTCAGCACCCCCTCCTTGCAGTGCCCCCTTGGCCAACAGAGAAGGCACGCTTTGTCAAGGTCCGACTTTCCCCCTAGTTCTTATGCAGAGGGCAGAAATGTGCGTCCAAACTGGGTCTTTAACACTAACATGCCACATCACACCAGACCTCCAGCGTTTGCCCTGGCTTCCCATTGAGTACCGGATTGCCTTCAAAGTGCTGGTGTTAACCTTTAAGGCCTTGCATGGTCTGGGGCCAGTGTATCTGAAGGACCGCCTCTCCCTGCAAGTTCCCCAGAGACCACGAAGGTCCATGTACCAAAACCTATTAGAGGTTCCATCACTCAAGATTTGCTGATTGTCATTGACTCGGCAGCGCACCTTTTCTGTAGTAGCGTCTACCCTGTGGAACGCCCTCCCGGCAGAGGCACGAGCAATAACGGAGTTACAGGCCTTCAGGAGGGCCTGTAAGACCACCCTGTTCCGCCAGGCGTTTAATCTCTAAGGTTGTGCTTTCCATTCTGGTCCTAATCTGTTTTTATTCTGTTTTTAACTACGTTGTGTTGTGTATTCATTGTTGTGAACCACCCTGAGTCTTTTTGGGAAGGGTGGTATATAAATAATAATAATAAAATAATAATAATAAATATGGCTTTCCCCCAGTTCTCACGCGGACGGCAGGAATGCGCGTCCAAACTGGGTCTTTAACCCATTGCTTCAAAAACCCTTCAAAAGTAAATTAATTCTGAATTAATTCTGATTTTCATAGCATTCTGAAAAACCTAACCAGGCCTAGTGATAATGTCTCACCAAACTCCAACTCCCTGATCGAGCCATGGCCATCGAAGTGGTGTCAAACTGCATTCATTCCACAATGTCTCATTGATCAGTGACCTTCCTGCACAATCCTTGACCGTTCCTGTTATTTGCACAACTAGGAGGAATTATGCAAAGTAGTAAACATAGACAAAATAAATTATGCAAATATTTAGTAGGAAATCAGGGGGAAAATAAGCTTCCTCATTTGCCTGGTTTTGGAGCAGAGCTTTTTTTTTAGCACAGAATTTGGATTTAATTTTCTGTAACATTTGCATGAACAGAATTTTGCTGAATTCTCAGCACAAAATCTCAGCATTTGTTGGTTTTACGAGTGAATAAACACACACAACTTCTCAGTATGCGCATCTGAGCCTATTACCCTATATATACGCCCATGCCCATGAGTTGCGGTAGATAGAGCCGATAGAGTTGCGGGTGAAGCTGACGGAGGAGAGACTGACGACCCCAAGGGTCATCAATGCCTCTTCGGCAAAGACTGCCCATTCGGCCCCCCTGGCCAGAACCCAGCGAGTGGCTGCCCATGGTCTACAAAGAGAGGCTGCAGGCAGACCAGCCAACAACCGATGGTGGAGTGCCTTCGCATGGAGGAAGTTCTCCTGGATATCTCGGAGATTCTGGGCTGCCCAGGGGAATTTCGTGGCCGGCGACGCTGCCTTTTGCTGGCAGAACGTCAGGCACTGGAAAAGTCACCCAAGATGGTGGATGGCCTTGAAGATGCCTTAGGAGAGCAAGCGTCTTCGTCACCTCTACAATTGAGCCGGAAGCGACAAGCGCGCAGGCGCAGATGCCGCCAAAGCCGGAAGATGAAGAGAGCGGCTTCCTGCCCCCTCGCTGGGAACCCGGATGTTCCTCCCCTTCCAAGGGAGGGAATATAAGTGGATGTCCAGATGCCGCCGAAGCCTGGTGCTTCTGATCAAAGCAGCCTAATGCGAGAGCAGTTGCCAAAGAGACTTACAAGAACAACAAGCTGGAGAAGTGGGAAAAGCCGCTCCTTGACCCCAGGGCACCCAGGGTGGCCGAAGGAGAGAGAGAAGCAGGACTGAGTCAAGCTCGGGCTCCGGATAGCCTCAAGCCCTAGATATGGACAAAGATGCAGCGATGGGAAATGGTAGGCCCCCGAGGCGTAGGCCTCAGGCAGGGGCGCTCTAAGGTAATTTTAAATGGTAAGCGAACATTATTTTGGCGCCCCCAAAAAACATTATTTTGCCCCCCTCATGTCCAGAAGCTCCTGTGCGCAGGCGCAGAAGCCTGTAAACACAGCACTCCGTATTCGGCCCGCCGCCCACCTCCGCGCATGCCCAGAAGCTCCTGTGCGCAGGCGCAGAAGCCGGTAAACACGACACTCCCTATTCGGCATGCCGCCCCCCTTCGCGCATGTCCAGAAGCTCCTGTGCGCAGGCGCAGAAGCTTGTAAACACAGCACTCCCTATTCAGCACGCAGGGAGGTTTGCTACGGCGCAGCGTCGGAGTGCACAAGGCCCAAAAGCGGAACATCGGCCGGACGCTGTCTGGCGGGCGGGGGAATGCGCCCTTTACCCAGATGGCGCCCCACGCAGCGGCGTCCTTTGCCTACCGGTAGGACCGCCCCTGGCCTCAGAGACGTGGCCACCGCCAGAGGAAATTTAAGTCCAGAACTTTTTGGGGTGTAGGTTTCGGTAGCTGGAGAAGATCTGCAGCAGCAGCCCCCTCCCAAAAACTGGAGTATGGTCTCCCGGGTGGTCCCTCCTTTGTGAGTGGGGAGGAGAGAGGGCCCTCCCAAGCTGTCAGGGACTGGGATTCAAATGCTCGACCTAGGGTCGTAAGGGAGAGAGCGTTACCCCAGTTCACCCTTATAAGTGACTCAAACTCTGCGAAGGTGGAGAAAAGGGTGCCTTCCCAAGTTACTGGTGATAGGAACTCTCCTAAAGACTCTACTGGAGACTCTATTTTTGGGCCTGTCAGGCCGTCACTATATAAACTCGAATAATAAATAAATAAATAAATAAATAAATATGCACATTATTCAGAGGCTTGTTAGTTTTATGTGTATGAGTTTTGAAGCCATTAACACAGTTTTTATGGGCACCGATACATGCAAATAATTTCCCATTGCCCTGGATGGGCATTTTCTCCTTCCGAGAACTTCAAAATGGGGCGGCATAATGTATTTTATTTGGATACGATACATAATCTGCTAGATTGTCCGTTACATTGTCTGCAGTAAGGGAAAATACCTGAAGCAAAGCCGCTTAGAATTGGGAGTCACCCACCCAGAGCAGGAAGGATGAAGTGAGATATGCGCTGCCTGGTATGGTTACATGAGCCATGTTTAATACAGCGAGATTTGTGGTAAGAACTGCTCGACTTAGGCAGATGCTTGCGGTGCAATTGTTGACGGGAGGATTTTTCTCCGATTCCGTGGATTGAGCGTGCTTGATCTGTTTAGCTCCGACTGCTTTTCCTTTTTTGCCTTTGGGGATATAACCTGCATTTGTTTGCCAAATAAACATGATTGATTGAAACTAAAGCTCTATGTGACCACGATCGTCTAATTCTCTAGCATCTGGCATTAACGGGAATTCATGCAAAACATCTCTGCAAGGCAAAACAGAGAGAGAGATTGACTTAGGAGGAAAGACCAGGTGAACTTCCACACCTACACAATCATTGTAATTAGGGTTGTGAATTCACGGTAAATCTTGATCTGTTTTGCACCCCAGCTTTCGGTGGAGGCTCCAATCCATTTTTGGGAGCCTCAAGAAATCGGGAAGGCAAATATCTGTTTTCAGTCTGGAGTGCCAAAAGATCTGTTTTCTATCAGCCCATTATGGGGGGAAGGCTTCCCAAAATGGGGAAGGAGGCTTGAAGTAGGTGTGTGCTTTAAGGAGGCTTCTTATTGTCCATTCCGATAGATAAGCTGGGAGTGAACTGTTTATCGGTAGGTTATATAAGTGTTTTTCAACCTTTTTTTGAGCTGCGGCACATTTTTTACATTTGCAAAAATCCTGGGGCACACCACCAACCAAAATGACACAAAAGGACACTCTAACACAGTGATACATAGAGTTAATATGTTTTTAAATGTATTTATACACTCAGTGTGAAACCTGGGCCTGTTTGATGAACACTACTACTACTACTACTACTACTACTACTACTAACTTTATTATTTATGAGTCGCCCTCCACGAGTGTGCTCTGGGCGACTTACACAGCTTAGCAATAACAGTACTAAAATATTAAAAACATTAAAATATTAAAATATTAAAATGGCTAAAATATTGGAATGGGCAGATTCCGGGTCGCTGGTTGTCACATTATGCGTAAGCTTTCCTAAATAGCCATGTCTTAAGTGCCACCAAGAATTGGGGCAGGTCGAGGCTGGCTCTTTGGTCTGGCGGTAAAGAGTTCCACAGGACAGGGGCCGCAACAGAGAAAGATCTCTGTCTCATGGACTCCAGATGAGCCTCTCAGATCCGGGATACAGAGAAGGTTCTTGTTGGCTGGCCGTGGTGCTCTTGGATGGATGGGTGGGATCAGGCGGTCTTTTAGGTATGTAGGACCCTGGCCCTGCAGGGCCTTAAACGTCAGGGTCAGGATCTTATAAAGGATTCTGTGCTCGACCAGCAGCCAGTGCAAACGCTGCAAGGATGGCGTGATGTGACACCTCATTGGTGTTTTTGTGAGGAGCCTGGCGGCAGCATTTTGCACAATCTGGATCTTGCGAGTAGATGACCGAGGTAGACCCACATATAAAGCGTTGCAATAATCCAGCCTTGATGTAACCGTGGCATGGATTACTGTGGCTATCGCCTCCGTTGGTAGATAGGGCACCAGTTGCCTTGCTTGACGTAGATGGAAGAAGGCCCTTTTGCTCGTGGAGGCAATCTGGGCCTCCATCGTCATCTTAGAGTCCAGGATGACACCGAGGCTCTTCACAGTGGAGGATGGGGTCAGCGGTTTCCCTTCGAAGGGAGGCAGTGGATTGACTAGTTCTGAAGGACGGCCCGGCCATAAAATCTCAGTCTTTGCTGGGTTTACTTTCAGTTTATGGGCCCGGAGCCATAGATATCCTGGCAGGAGTGGCAGAAAGACACAATCTTCCCACACAGAACTCCCATAACCAAGAGAAAATACTATAAGAGTTTGGTGAGCATTGACCTTGAGTTTTGGAGTTGTAGTTCACCTATATCCAGAGAGCACTGTGGAGGGGAGGGAGGAAGATGTGGGGCGAGTCTGCGCAGTAGCGCCCGCACGGGTGACGTCTTCCTCCCTCCCCCTCCTGCAGAAGCGGCAGCGTGAGCAAAGCGAGGCAAAGCAAGCAGAGCGAGGCTGGGAAGAAGGGAGCCTGAGTGGAGAAGAAAAAGTGTTCGGCAGGAGGGGGAAGAAAGGGTATTGGAGGTTCCAATTTCCCACGGCACACCTGGTGATCGCTCACGGCACACTAGTGTGCCACGCCACACTGGTTGGGAAACAGTGTGTTATATGATGGTTGGTGCCAATGCATGTTACGGCTACAACTCCGAGAGCCTCAGTGGCCACTATTCTGGGTGAGAGTGCCTTTTTCCCCTCGAAGAAAGGACCTTTTCCAAGCTCTGGTTTTGGAAACTGATAGGACACCCTCTTTGTCTCTGATGGTTGTTTCCCTTTCTCTTCGTCCATTCTAGGAAGCGAGCTGACTTTCCACCTCCTGGAGAAAGCTTCTGTTTGGGTTGTCCGTCACGGTGAAGAGCCTGACAGAAAGCCACTCTCAGCCTCTGAGCCGAAAAGAGAAAGGGAAGTGAAGCCGGCCGTGGAGGCCTCTTTCCTGCTAAATATAGGCTTGAGGTTGAAAAAGGACAGCGTTGAGTGAGTGGGTGCTTCCGGACACATGTTTGCGGGAGATGTCTTTTGAAGGGGTGCAAACGAAAGCAAGAGATGGGGCAAAGGCAATGAAGAAAACTGCCACGCTGCTGGGCGAGATGGTGGCTTGAAGAGCATCGAAATCAGAGTCCTCTTCTCCTTGCATCGCCACAGACCACAGATAAGCTTCTCTGATTCTCGACAGGTTCTGAGGTAGGCCCATAAGTTCACTCTGTTATGGGTGGCTTTCACTCTATGAATGACAGGAACGTCGGAAAGAGAGTTCAGCTGTTCCAACTCCCTTCATTCACTCAAAGTGTTGTTGTTGTTGTTGTTGTTATTTCTCTTTCTTAGAATGTTCTTCTCTCTCTTGCTCCCTCTTGTTCAAATATCTTTTAGGACAGTGTTTCCCAACCAGTGTGCCGTGGCACACTAGTGTGCCGTGAGCGATCATCAGGTGTGCCGTGGGAAATTGGTGCTCTCCCCCCTCCTAGCAGCCCCTCACAGGTTTCCAAGAAACAAATTGAGCCTCTCCGCTTGGAAATGTTTTTTTTACTATTTTACTGGATTTCTTGAGAGTTGCCCCCCAAGGAACTGTTTATAACAGCTTCATGACATCCATAGTTAACTGGAAGCAAGTTTCACTCAGGGTGAAATTTCACAAAGGTCTGGAGAACAAGCTCTATGAGGAGCGGCTTGAAGAGCTGGGCATGTTTAACCTGAAGAAGAGAAGGCTGAGATAAGACATGATAGCCATGTATAAATATGTGAGAGGAAGTCATATCTATGTTGTGTTCATCGAAACCGGCCCAGGTTTCACACTGAGTGTATAAATACATTTAAAAACATATTAACTATATGTATTACTGTGTTAGAGTGTCATTTTGTGTCATTTTGGTTGGTGGTGTGCCCCAGGATTTTGTAAATGTAAAAAATGTGCCATGGCTCAAAAAAAGGTTGAAAAACACTGTTTTAGGATACCAACTGCAGTCCCAACCTCCCTCAATGCTACTCTCTGTGGAGCTAGAAACTGTGGAAAACTACAGGTTCATGGGGTGGGATGTCTACTCGGTCCAAAAAGCTGGGCCCTTCACTCATTTTTTGGGCTTCAGCTTCTAACACTCTTCCACATTGGGTTTCTTAGTTTTGGATTTTTTTTTGTCGTGTCAGGAGTGACTTGAGAAACCGCAAGTCGCTTCTGGTGTAAGAGAATTGGCCGTCTTCAAGGATGTTGCCCAGGGGCAGGCCCAGATTACCCATAGGGCCAACGAGGTCACAATCGGCTCCTGAGGCGGAGGAAGGCCCCGACTCTCTGCAGCCGCTGCCCTCCGCGTACCCAGCGTGAGGCCACAGAGCCGCCTTCGAGGCCGTGGGGGCTGCTGGGATGCGGCAGCGGCACCAGCCTCTCAGCCACAGGGCATGCTGGGACCTGTAGTTCTTTGGGATCGCTGGGCGCACGTTCCCGGCGCGGGGAGGAGCCTCAGCGCTGAGTGGATGGTTGTCAGGGAGAGGAGGAGGAAGGGCTGAGGTGGGGGAATGGGGATAGGCCTCTCTAATGCGGCGGCGGTGAGGTGGGGGCGTAATTCCAAACTGTGGCCTAGGGCGCCAAAAGGTGTTAATCCGGGTCTGCCCGAGGGAATCCCAGATGTTTTTTGATGTGTTACCATCCTTGTGGGAGGCTTCTCTCATGTCCCCACATCAGGAGCTGGAGCTGATAGAGGGAGCCCATCCGCGCTGTCCCCGGATTCGAACTTGCAACCTGTCGTTCTTCAGTCCTGCCGGCACAGGGGTTTAACCCACTGCACCCTCGGGGGCTCCACATTGGTTATGCTGCTACAGCAGATGAAAGCAAAAGTCCAACACTTTGAGGAACTGAGAGATTAAAGCAACTCAGGCTGAATCAGCAGACTATATGACCTCAAAAGTCCAGACCCTCCCATCTTTTCCTGTCTTCTGGGACTGATCCCAGATTAAAGGTCCATCTTTCCATCGCTTTCTGCTGTTTTCTCCTGTTTGGAGTAAGATAACACCTGACTCCTGAGGATGGGACCTCTGTCCCATGTGTTTTGGGAAAGCAGAAGGAACCGTCCCCATTACCCCATTCATGTGATATCCTTTGTGGGGTGTTTTCTGGGATCAAACTTATTCCAAACCATGATCCATTCCATGTAGACCAGGTGGTTCTTTCCATCTGTTTTGGACTTCAACTCCCACTGTTCCTAACAGCCTACTGGCTGCTAGGAATTGTGAGAGTTGAAGTCCAAAACACCTGGAGGGTCAAAGTTTGCCCATGCCTGATGTAGATCCATATAACCTAATTCAAACTGCAGTATATGGCAATGTAGTTCCAGCCTTTGTGAGTCCCATCAGCCATCACTGGCTTGCTGAGTGTGGAAAGCATGTGGGATGTATAGTTTAACCACATCTGTTTCCCACTCCTGCAATAGAATGAGCCACCTTTCAAAGTAACCCACCATATGGTTGTTGTACACCAGATCTGAAGGCTCGCCGTCCTGCTGGGATTCCCATGAGCAATAGGGGGTAGCTCTCAGTGCTCAGCTTAGCTTTCAGATGGTGTTTCTGTCGACCACCTCCATTCCAGATTATTCTTCTTTTACTCCCTTGATACTTGGTAAATCCCATACGACACTTACCCATGGTTCTGCTTTGTCATATGGGCCCCTGCATGCCTAGTATAGTAGAGTCCTGCTTATCTGACATAAATGGGCTGGCAGAACACTGGATAAATGAAAATGTCAGATAATATGGAGTCTCCTACTGTTACCCATCTGATGCAGGACTAGACACTAGGCCTGGGCAACCATGGCTCTAAATGGTTCTAAAGTACTTACAAAACTAAAGTTCTGGTGGTGAACACTAGGTGGCGCTGGTGCTTTCCTTCTACAGTGTTGCTAAAGTTCAGGTGGTGAACACTAGGTGGCGCTGGTGCTTTGCTTCTAGTATTACTAAAGTTCTGATGGTGAACACTTGCGCTAACAGTGTTGCTAAAGTTCTGGTGGTGAACACTAGGTGGCGCTGGTGCTTTGCTTCTACAGTATTGCTAAAGTTCTGATGGTGAACACTAGGTGGGTGCGCTGGTGCTTTGCTTCTACAGTGTTGCTATAGTTCTGGTGGTGAACACTAGGTGGCGCTGGTGCTTTGCTTCTACAGTGTTGCTAAAGTTCTGGTGGTGAACACTAGGTGGCGCTGGTGCTTTGCTTCTACAGTGTTGCTAAAGTTCTGATGGTGAACACTAGGTGGCGCTGGTGCTTTGCTTCTACAGTGTTGCTAAAGTTCTGGTGGTGAACACTAGGTGGCGCTGGTGCTTTGCTTCTACAGTGTTGCTAAAGTTCTGGTGGTGAACACTAGGTGGCGCTGGTGCTTTGCTTCTACAGTGTTGCTAAAGTTCTGGTGGTGAATATTTCAGAACTCTAACAAAACTTTCAAAATTTCGTTTTAAATGGCAGTTCCTAATTGGTTCTGCCTTTAAAATCGACAATAATGAAATAATAATGAAGTTTTGAAAGTTTGGTGGTGAAAATGTGGCGAACATTTCAGAACTCTAACAAAACTTTCAAAACTCTCAGGCTGCTGCAAGGCTGGACTTCTCCTTGAGCCAGGTGGAGGACGGCACCTTTGCTCACCTCCAGCAGCTCTTGGCCACTTTGAGCTGACAGATTCCGCCCTTCAGCCCTTAGAAGACAGTAGTTTGTAATTCAAAATCCTAATTAAAAAATTATAACCATAAAGAGGGTCAGTTTAACGTAAATGTTTTGTACCACTGTGGTAAGTTTTGTCAATAGCGGTCTAAAACTGAGGGAAAGGGAATTCTCCAAGTTTTGCCTGTCCCATTTGCAGGTTTTTGCGCATTGCACACCATTAACGAAGCCATTCCGAAAATTCAAAAAAAAAATAGGAAAATTTCAGAAGTCAATCAGATTCGAAGTGCCAGTGCCCCCTACATCTGGAACAAGTTTTGAACCATTTGGGGGGGGGGGGAATCAACCAGGCCTTGTATTTACAGTTAAAAATTGAACAATGGTACGGGGTTGCTTGAGTAAGTCAAAGCAATGAGGAGAGTAGTGGAGTAGTAATATATATGTATTTATCTTCTGTTCTCTGAATATCACAATACACTATATATACACGAAATGTGATGCTACACAACAGAGCAATAGTTTTACAAATACATAGGCAAATGCCACACATGGACTGAGAGGCGCCTTAACATCAATAGAGCATACACGATAATACTGTCTCTAAGTAGAGAGTCCCAATGCGAGCACTACTACTCTACTCCTCTACTCTCCTTGTTGCTTTGACTTGTATGTACAGTTTACAGCAGGGGTGGGCAACCTATGGCCCGCTGTCCGGATGCGGCCCGGCAGCTGATTCTTTCCGGCCCGGGGAGAAGGGTGTAGGAGGCAGGGCCGAGAGGAAGGGGTGCCGCTGCCGCCATCCCATCGCGTGTTCTGTGGGGCCTGTGTCGGCATACAGGCCGGAGGAGCTGCGGCTTTGGAGTACCTGACATCTCTGGACGCTATCCGGGCCTGCAGCGGGAGCACTCGGCGACCTGTGGGGGCTGATTGTCTTCCGGATCGCCAGGTCAAATAAGCTACCTCAGATCGCAGACTGCTCCCCCTGCAGGCCCAGATTGCCTTCAGGGATGTCAGGCACTCCAAAGCCGCCACTCCCCTGGCCTGTCTGCCGACACAGGCCCCACAGAGCCTGCGATGGGGTGGCGGCAGCGGCATCCCTTCCTCTCGGCCCCGCCCCCGATGCCCTTCTCCCCGGGCCGGACAGAATCGGCTCCAGGGATGCAGGCACTCTATAGCAGGGCGATCAGCTGGGGAACGGCTGGAGGCGAGAGCGGGCGGAGACCTGCAGCCTCCGATCGCCTGCTGCTCTGCTCTGCTGCTGCGGCTGGGTCCGCTTTGCCATCCTCTGGGCTGGGTCCATTGGGCCATTCCATCTTGGGATCCTTCCTCTCTTGAGGATGTCAGCCTTCATCTTGGTTCTTGAATTTAATTTAATTTAATTTTAGTGGTTTTTCTTATTATTTTATAATAATTTTATCATAATAATATAATAAATAATATAATATAATAATGTTATATTATATTATAATTACAATATATTATAATGTCTATATATATATATATACTATAATATAATAATTATGATATTAATACTAATAATATATGAATATTTCTTGATATGTTAATATTAATGATGTGTAATATATAGTAAATAAATAAATAAATAATGTAGATTAGAATGTAGTTCAGCCTTTAGGTGCGCCCCTCTATAATATTTTTGGCTCTCGTGTGGCCCCTTGGAAAAAATAATTGCCCACCCCTGGTTTACAGGGATGCATGGGAGTTGTGGTCCATCCAAAGTCCAATGACTAAATTTTGATTTGAGCAGAAAACAATCTATAGTGGATGGATATGTGTGTGTGTATAGCTATGTTGTTCCTACCAGATAATGCTAGCTAGAGTATTGAATCAAATCTTGAGTGGCAAGTCAACACATAGATAAATTATTCCATAGCCTTAGCAGCTTGCTTTACAAGGATGTCATATGGATTGCAATGCAGAGCGCTTTGAACACTGAAAATTCACCATGTAAATGCTAAACATTGTTCTTTGTAGCTTTATATGATCGGCCGAGGGAGTCGATTAGTTCCTGCTTTACTTGTCTTCCTCTGGCATTCGAAGAGGCTCCTTTTAGCAGCAAGCCTTTGAAATTGTTGCTGTTTCAGGTTGTTCTATATTTGCCCTGGTTCTGTTGATTCTTTTCGCTGTTTTCGGTTTTGTAATGTGCTTGCTATTATATGTTGGTGAGCATTGGGATTTTTTTAAAGAGAGAAACAAAAAAAATGTTTGGCTCTGCAAAACGGCATTTGTATGGGCTCCATTGTATTGCTTGCTGCAATGTGCTTTTTCAGCTTTTGCAGTTTCAAGGAATTTAAAGGCTTTGGGACTCATTGTTTCTACCGTCCGTCATTCACTCCGCTGGTGGCCCAGCAAGTTAAACCGCTGAGCTGCTGAGACCCATTCGGCGTGTCTTCTCGAAAGAGGCCGCAGCATTGTGGATAGTGCGTCTCCATGCCTCCTGATGTGAGGCCAGGGTGGACCATTGTTGGTGATCAATCTGGCCGAGCCCGAGTCCTTATATCTCTTTTTGGGGGTGCCTCTCTTGTGTTGACCCATGACGAGTTCACCATAGAGTAGTATCTTTGGGAGGCGGTGGTCCTCCATCCTAGAGACGTGCCCTGCCCAGCGCAGCTGTGTTCTCAATGCTGGTGATCCCTGCTTGCTCAAGGACAGCAACATTCGTCACATAGTCGGTCCAGTGTATATTTAGGATTGTGCGAAGATAGCGCTGATGAAAGCGTTCGAGGAGTCGTAGGTGTTGGCGATAGGTGACCCATGTTTCAGACCCATAGAGGAGAATAGACAGTACGATAGCTCTGTACACACTGATTTTGGTGCTTTGCCTCAGGTGCTTGTTGCTCCAGACTCTTTCCAAATGCACTCTATGCCTTTGCTAATCCGTGATCGATCTCTTTGTCAATCTTGGCGTCTGAAGAGATGATGCTTCCCAAGTTGGTGAACTGCTGAACGGACTTAAGTACAGATTTGCCTATGCTGACGTGGGGATGATGGTGTTCTTCCTGTGGTGCGGGCTGGTAGAGGACTTCCATTTTCTTCAGCCTGACTTCCAGCCCAAATAGCCCTGCAGCTGCTGCAAAGCAGGACGTGAGGTGCTGCAGGGCTGCTTCTGAATGGGCGACAAGGGCAGCATCGTCAGCAAAAAGCAGATTACAAACTAGATAGTTTAGAGTCTTAGTGCAAGCCCTCAGACGGCTTAAGTTGAACAAGCTACCATCAGTACGATAGCATATATTTATGCCGTCTTCTTCTTCAAGGTCTGCCGTAGCCCTTTGGAGCATCATGCTGAAGAAGATTGTAAATAGGGTTGGTGCAAAAACACAACCTTGTTTCACTCCATTAGTTATTAGAAAGGGCTCCGAGAGAGCATCGCCGTATCTGACAAATAAATAAATAAATAAAGGCTTGCTCCCCAGATTCCTGGGAAAGGGGCGGAACAAACTCAACCGGGCTCCGCAAACGATGATTGGCAGGTGCTAAGAACCAATCAATGCAACTAAACCTTTGCAAAACTGTGCAGGCTGCAAAAACACAATTCAACAATGCAAACCCTTCAGAACTCAAGGTTTTTCATGCAGGTGGCGCTCACTGTGCCATCACGCCACTTCTGCCATTTTCTGTGAGCAGCTTCGAAACTGTTTTTATGTCCCAAAGGACCATGTATGTAGTCTGTAAGAACTGTCAGGAAACAGCCAAGACAGTCTCAAGGCATGCACAGCATTGCACGCAGAAGCATGGTCCAAACACACCTGAGGCCCAGAGCAGGATCCAAAGCTGGGGAAGGGTTGCCAGAAAAGGTAACCCAAATCTAAAGTTCGGTCAACCAGAGATTTCAGAAAGAATTACGCAAATGTTTAGGAACCACTGCTTTGCAGTAATGGAATGGCCTAGGCTGAGCTAATTTATAACCAGCCTTTAATCAGCCCAGCTGGCCTCATTAGCCTAGAGTCCTGTATTTCAAGTGGAGAAGGGCATTGCCTGACCTTTTGCTCCTGGCACTTTAATTTACATTTCATGAGAAGGTGTAGTTACTCTGCAGCCTCCTCCTGATCTATAGTGGCTGTCCTTAAAGGACCAAACGCTGCGGCTAGCCTTTTCTGGCTTTGACGGGGTCTACCCTGATTCTCCTCTTTCTCATCTTCATCCAAGGAGACCTCCTCCAGGTAGAACATAACAAGCTGGACTCCTCCTAACATTGCTTCCCTTGAAAGCAGGCTGGGGTATCCTTCAAACAAAGGGTTCTGGATCAGGCTCTGCATCAGTCCTTTCCAGGCCCGGATTACCCATAAGGCCAACCTAGGCCATGGCTTAGGGGCGCAAGCCGAGGGGGGCGCAGATCACAAACCCAAAAAAGCTGTTGAAACAAATAAAAACACAAGTCAGGGGAAGCGTTTTTCCCACCCTCCCTCGCCCTCGCCCATAGATGTCTATGGGAGCGGGTCCTGTCCTGAAGACTACATTTCCCGTCGTGCACCTCTCTCCACTTCCGCCTCCGTCCCTGCAGGAGAAAGCCTACGCCTCCCGGCATGCCCCGCAGGGCCTGCTGTGGGGCAGGGGCAATGGGAGGCCGCAAGGGCGGAGCCAGGGGGCGTGGCCGGGTGGTGGAGAGAGAGAGAGAGAGTGGACTCACAGGGATGGTGGAGGGCGCCAAGGAGGGTCCGCCCTTCCAGCTGGGCAGGCCGTGCTTCGAGCAGGTAAGTGTTGGGGTGCTGGGGCGCCGCACGACGGGGACCGGGAAGGCCCCGCCGGAGATGGAGTCGCTCCCTCAGGGAGTCCGCGTCGCTTGCCTCAGGTGGCCCCGCCCCCTCGGCGCCATCCCGTCCCCTCATTGGCCCTGCTGGGTGTCACTCTCCCATTTGAATTCCTCCCATTTGAATTCCCGCCCTCTGGGAAAGTGGTTTACAGGTAAAAAACAGATGACCACATAAAATGCAATGATTGATTCCTGCTTCCCTTGACTCCTCTTCAGGGGTGGTGCTTCTGTCTTAGCTTCCTAAGTTCGAGTCCCGCTTTGGGCAGAAAGCGTGACTGTGGAACTCCCTGCCACTGCATTGGGATGGCATTTTAAAAAATGGGCCTGAGCATGGCACTGCTGCAGGTGGGTTCAGCCGAGGCGCCCCGCGAGCCCTGCAGATACACCTGCACTGATTGGCGCGGGTTGTTGTTGATTTATTTGGATATTACTGATCAACTGAGATGTATTGGGCCACCTGAGTGAATTTGAGGTAAGTGTTATGATATGGTTTATTTTGAGTGTGGGTCTGAGTGATGTGGGGGGGGGGGTGCGGTTGAGGTTGGCTTAAAGGGGGCGTAATTCCAAAGTGTCGCCTAGGGCGCAAAAAGGTGTTAATCCAGGCCTGGTCCTTTCTTATTCCTCCGGAACCTTTCCGCCACCCTCTTGAAACTAAGTTTTAATGTCTCGAAAAACAGGCAATTCATCACCACAGTTCTTCCTCTAAAATTGAATTGCATTGCTACAACTTTGCCATCAGGGTCTGCGGTGGCACAACAGGTTAAATAGTTGAGCTGCTGAGCTTGCTAACCTGAAGTTTGGCAGTTCGAATCCATGAGACAGGGTGAGCTCCTGCTGTCAGCCCCAACTCCTGCCAACCTAGCAGTTCGAAAAAATTCAAATGTGAGTAGATCAATATATTCAAGCTGTGGATTGTTGCTTCTGTTGATATTTATTTATCCACAGGTATATATATATATATATATATATATATATATATATATATATCCCTAAGAAACACTATTTTACGAGGGCATCTATTATATAAAGGGGTTCCCGTCATGGAACGACCGTCCCAAACAGAGAAACCTTACAACGCAGAAACATCAAACTTGCAAACAGAAATAGGCCTCAACCAAGGTAGGTTTGTAGCAAAGAAAATTCTCCCCCCAAACCCTAAAAGGCCCCAAAACAACAAGTAAAAACCTACATTTCCCAGCATCCTCCGGGCTGCCAACGACTCTCCCAGCCTCTACATTCTGACAACATGATTGGCTGCCAATAAGGGCGGATTTGCATAACTCCTGCACTGGCCAGCCAACATGAACATTCCGACCCATAATAAACTGTCAGAGGAGGATAAGGCAAAGGGCTGAGGCACAAACACCCAAATCACTTCCCACAGAAAATTTACACCCCTACAAATCACAGACCATGCCCAAAATTGACAGTAAGGCTTCATTAACTTACAAATCACTTAATGAAATGCTGTTTACGCTCTGAATTGACAGTAAGGCTTCATTAACTTGATTCTCCCTGACTAGCCCTCAGCTCATTGCACATTGCGTTTGGCCTGAATTGACAGTAAGGCTTCATTAACTTGCTGTTCCTGACTAGGCCCTCAGCTCATGGGACATTGTGTATGGCCTGAATTTACAGTAACCTACCTTGGCACACAGAGCCCCTATGACCCACGCTACATTCTACTACAGTTTGGAGGAGGGTGGACCATGGATTATGGGACTTGAAGTACCTCCATGGATAATGGGATTTATACTACTTCAAAACCCATCATTCCCCACAGACCACTGTGGCCCAGAACCAAGACCGATAAAGACCAAACTTGGCACACAATGCCCCCCATGACCCACACTCCATAGACTGCAGATTAGTAGAGGACACACCATGGGTAATGGGATTTCAAGTACCTCCACTCACTTCCAAAGTACCCCACCCACACAAGCATCAACCTCTACATCAACACAGCAGACGGAAAGACAAAAAACATTGTATATCCACAAGCTATGCAGAACGCCAGCAACACCACACACCAACAACTACCCAGGACTTCAACATCCCACCCACCAGAACAACCCACAATGACACAGCCAGGGCCCCAACAACACCATAACTAACAACAATTCCAACCCTTACATACTCAGACTTTCTCGCATCTCCTAAATAGGGCACAGCAATGCGTGCCGGGTACAGCTAGTTATATATAAAAGCTGAGGATCTATGTATGGGTCCGAAAGATATGAGAGGAAGTCTGGGAAAAATTACAAAAGACAGGAGCCAGTTCTCAAAGGAAGCTGCTCAGAACACGGCAACCGAATGTGCCAGAGGCTAATGCGGTGTTCAGGCAGCAAAACAGAGATGCGTTTATGTTCCATTGTCTCTCTAATCATTTTGCTTTTCCCCTTCATCATTATGCACGACAGCGCGGAGGGTGTGTAGATTAAACCCTTTATTAAATGCCATGCTTTCATCTCCTTGCTTTTGACTTCTTTGAGAGAGAGAAAAATCCTTTAAATAGAGGCACTAAATTCCTCTGGTAAATTATTAAAATTATTGTGCCATTAGTTTGATTTGCATGCTCCAAGCTAACACTAATCTTAAAGAGGCTGAGATGAATTGCGGGACCTCCTTCTCTTTACTTTTGCGTGTTTATGTGTCTACACGTTGGGTTATGCCCTCCGCCCCTTTCATTCCCGTTCCTAGTTCTTTCTGTGTACCATTTCATCGCACGTTGGCATGTTCAAAGTTTTTGTTTTTGGTAGATAACAAACATAATAAGTACGTATGACGAGGTGACACCCACTTGGCAGCGTCCACCTTTTAGACCATGGTTGGACAACTGTGAACCAAACGTCGATTTCCCCCAAACTTTCCAGTTTCCAACTCCATTAACATATTGTCTGAACCTCAAACTATGGTTAACTAGCTGTACCCGGCACGCGTTGCTGTGCCCTATTTTGGAGATGCGAGGAAGTCTGAGTATGTAAGGGTTGGAGTTGTTGTTAGTTATGGTGTTGTTGGGGCCATGGCTGTGTTGTTGCATAGCTTGTGGATATACAATGTTTTTTGTCTTTCCGTCTGCTGTGTTGATGTAGAGGTTGATGCGTGTGTGGGTGGGGTACTTTGGAAGTGAGTGGAGGTACTTGAAATCCCATCATCCATGGTGTGCCCTCCTCTAATCTGCAGTCGTATGGAGTGTGGGTCATGGGGGGCAGTGTTTGCCAAGTTTGGTCTTTATCAGTCTTGGTTCTGGGACACAGTGGTCTGTGGGGAATGATGGGTTTTGAAGTACTACAAATCCCATTATCCATGGAGGTACTTCAAGTCCCATAATCCATGGTCCACCCTCCTCCAAACTGTAGTAGAATGTAGCGTGGGTCATAGGGGCTCTGTGTGCCAAGGTAGGTTACTGTAAATTCAGGCCATACACAATGTCCCATGAGCTGAGGCCTAGTGAGGAATAGCAAGTTAATGAAGCCTTACTGTCAATTCAGGCCATACACAATGTCCAATGAGCTGAGGGCTAGTCGGGAGAATCAAGTTAATGAAGCCTAACTGTCAATTCAGAGTGTAAACAGCATTCCATTAAGTGAGGCCTAGTCAGGGAAATTAAGTTCATGAAGCCTTACTGCCAATTTTGGGTGTGGTCTGTGATTTGTAGGGGTGTAATTTTTCGGTGGGAAGTGAATTGGGTGTTTGTGTTTGTGCCTCAGCCCTTTGCCTTATCCTCCTCTGACAGTTTATTATGGGTCGGAATGTTCATGTTGGCTGGCCAGTACAGGAGTTATGCAAATCTGCCCTTATTGGCAGCCAATCATGTTGTCAGAATGTAGAGGCTGGGAGAGTCCTTGGCAGCCCCGGAGGATGCTGGGAAATGTAGTTGTTTTTTTACTCATTGTTTTGGGGGCCTTTTAGGTTTTGGGGGGGAAGTTTCTTCGCTACAAACCTACCTTGTCTGAGGCCTATTTCTGTTGGCAAGTTTGGTGTCTCTGCGTTGTAAGGTTTCTCTGTTTGGGACGGTCGTTCCATGACGACTCTTCCTTTATATATTGTATATAGATCGTGGTGTCGCACGCTGGGCCCATAGAATGGCTGTTTCTCCATGCCACCTCAGCTGGAAGGGCCCCTTTTCCTTATTTGTCATACTCATCTGTATATAGAATGTGTAAGCCAGGTGGGCAGTGGTGTCGTAACAAGAGTCAAAGCAATGTACGTAGTGGGGAGTCCTTTATCCAAATGGATTTGAATGGTATCTGTTTCGCCAGAATCAGGATTTTCGGATTTTGAATGTTTATCAAACTCCATTTGCCCAACGGGATGCCCCTTGACTCTTGTTATGGTGCCTCCCTAAGCCCACCTGGCTTATGCATTGACTGCTGGATAGTTACAGATGATTGCTGCTCACTGACAAACCTTGTGAATCATTGCTAATGTCTCTCTCGGCATTACTTCGCGAACAAAGATTCTTAGGAAGGACTCATCCCACGCTTTTTACAAGCGCGTTGATATCTAAAAAGGCCAATCTGAGTTAGGCAAGTTCGGTTGCAGAAAGCACAGCAGAAAGTCTTCTTGGATGATGTTGTTTCCAAGTTGCAGTTTTTTCTGCGTTGTCGTTTGTCTTCGAGACCCGTTCGGCGTGTCTTCTCAAAAGAGGCCGCATCACTGTGGATAGTGCGTCTCCGTGCCTCCCGATGTGAGGCCAGGGTGGACCATTGTTGGTGATCAATCTGGCCGAGCCTGAGATATTGTTTCAGGGAGTCCTTATATCTCTTTTTTTTGCGCCTCTCTTGTGCTGACCCGTGGCGAGTTCACCATAGAGTAGTATATTTGGGAGGCGGTGGTCCTCCATCCTAGAGATGTGACCTGCCCAGCGCAGCTGTGTTTTCAATAGCATGGCCTCAATGCTGTTGACCCCTGCTTGCTCAGGACAGCAACATTAGTCACATAGTCGGTCCAGTGTATATTTAGGATTGTGCGAAGACAGCGCAGATGAAAGCGTTCGAGGAGTCATAGGTGTTGGTGATAGCTGACCCATGTTTCAGACCCATAGAAGAGAATAGACAGTACGATAGCTCTGTACACACTGATTTTGGTGCTTTGCCTCAGGTGTTTGTTGCTCCAGACTCTTTTGTGAAGCCTTCCGAATGCACTCTATGCCTTTGCTAATCTGTGATCTATCTCTTTGTCAATCTTGGCATCTGAAGAGATGATGCTCCCCAGGTAGGTGAACTGCTGAACGGACTTAAGCACAGATGTGCCTATGCTGACGTGGGGATGATGGTGTTCTTCCTGTGGTGCGGGCTGGTAGAGGACTTCCGTTTTCTTCAGGCTGACTTCCAGCCCAAACAGCTCTGCAGCTGTTGCAAAGCAGGATGTGAGGCGCTGCAGGGCTGCTTCTGAATGGGCGACAAGGGCAGCATCGTCAGCAGAAAGTAACTCACGGACTAGATAGTTTAGAGTCTTAGTGCGAGCCCCCTATTGTATAGATGTGATATTATATATACACCTGTTGTATGAATTACATTTTGATATAGACAGTTATCTGGAACACACAGTCTCCCCTTTGCCCTCGTTCCTTCTGCTCCCTTTTTGCAAAGAGGGACTTTCATTTCAAACTAATATTTCAGCATTTAGCATTATTTAAGCTCATTAACCCCTTCAAATTCAAGAGGAGCAAAGCAACAACATGCTTTTTTGGATAGTATTTCTGTTGAATAAACCTTGGATCGTTTGCCTGCCTGTATTTGGTCTTGTTTTTGGCCTACCTCTCCGTTTTTTCTTCCTTCGTCCCAAAAATTGTTGCAGTGGAGAAACGGTGATTTGGGGGGGGGGGGGGGGACATCTGGGCAAATTCAATGTGCCATGTTAAGGCTCTGCTAATGTTACGAGCATATTCGTCTTTCTGCCATGTACAAAAGCCTGATTGCAAATGTCCGTATTTGTAAAAGGTTGTGCTTCTCCCGCCCACAGAGATTTTTGCAGATATTTATCAAGTTGTCTGCCGGGTCAAAGATGCCATTGTTCCATATGCTAGTGTTCTCTGAGTATTCTCTGGTGTTGCCTCTACATTCGATTGGATGATGCAGCTATTTATAAACTCCATTCTGTCATTGACCATTGTTCACGTTTGATTTTTGGAAGCCTACAAATTTTTTATACATTCCAAACAATTTTTATTTTCAGAAGTTGTCTGCCGGGTCAGGGTTGTCATTGTTCCATATGCTGCTGGCATTTTTTTGAGAACTGTCTGCACATTCAAATGCAAAATGTTACACCAACTAAAAGACTTGTGTGCAGATTTGTTTCCTTCCTTTTCCTTCGGTACCTTTGGTAGCCCTTAACGGTAAGGGCCCTCCCAGTACAAAAACCTGACTGCAATGAAAACAAGCGGGAGCCAATCTTTGCTCCTTCTTTGCTTTTCGGCATCACAGTTTAATCTTTCTTATTAATTCCAGGAAAACAAAAAGAAAAGACTAATTCCCTGAAAACTACTACCAGTTACTGCTCCTCTAAAGTAAAGAGTAGAAACAGCTGTAAGCCTGCAGCACCTATCCTCTAGAGTAAAAACAGGTAAGAAGCCTACTTAAAGTGTGTGTACACCTGCCTGCAGCACCTATCTTCTAGAGTAGAAACAGCTTGAAAGCCTCCTTAAAGCACGTGCACCTGCCTGCAGCACCTATCCTCTAGAGTAGAAACAGGTAAGAAGCTTCCTTAAGGTGTGTGTACACCTACCTGCAGCGCCTCTCCTCTAGAGTAGAAACAGCTTTAAAGCCTCCTTAAAGCATGTGTGCCTGCCTGCAGCACCTCTCCTTTAGAGTAGAAGCAGCTAGGAAGCCTCCATAAAACATGTACATGCCTGCCTGCAGCACCTCTCCTCTAGAGTAGAAACAGCTTGAAAAACCTCCTTAAAGCATGTACATGCCTGCATGCAGCACTTATCCTTAAAAGCCTAATTAAAGCACATGAGCCTGCCTGCAGCACCTATCCTCTAAAGTAGAAACAAGTGAGAAGCCTCCTTAAAGTGTGTGTACACCTGCCTGCAGTGCCTCTCCTCTAGAGTAGAATCAGCTAGGAAGCCTCCTTAAAGCACGTGTGCCTGCCTGTAGCACCTCTCCTCTAGAGTAGAATCAGCTAGGAAGCCTCCTTAAAGCATGTATATGCCTGCAGCACATCTCCTCTAGAGTAGAAACAGATAGGAAGCCTCCTTAAAGCACGAGTGCCTGCCTGTAGCACCTCTCCTCTAGAGTAGAAACAGGCAAGAAGCCTCCTGAAAGTGTGTACACGCCTGCCTGCAGCGCCTCTCCTCTAGAGTAGAAACAGGTAAGAAGCCTCCTTAAAGCACGTGTTCCTGCCTGCAGCGCCTCTCGTCTAGAGTAGAAACCGCTAGGAAGCCTACTTAAAGCACATGTGCCTGCTTGCAGCACCTATCCTCTAGAGTAGAAACAGGTAAGAAGCCTCCTAAAGTGTGTGTACACGCCTGCCTGCAGCGCCTCTCCTCTAGAGTAGAAACAGGTAAGCCTCCTTAAAGTGTGTGTACACCTGCCTACAGTGCCTCTCCTCTAGAGTAGAAACAGGTAAGAAGCCTCCTTAAAGTGTGTGTACACCTGCCTACAGCACCTCTCCTCTAGCGTAGAAACAGGTAAGACGCCTCCTTAAAGCACATGTGCCTGCCTGCAGCACCTATCCTCTAGAGTAGAAACAGATAAGAAGCCTCCTTAAAGTGTGTGTACACCTGCATGCAGCACCTCTCCTGTAGAGTAGAAACAGCTTTAAGATACCTCCTTTAAATGCCTCAGAAAGCGTGAGGGGCATGGTGTGGGTCTGGAAGAGAAAGTGCGCGTACCAGCCTGCAGCACCTCTCCTCTAGAGTAGAAACAGCTTTAATGCCTAAAATGATAGGAAGGGACGCGTAGGACCCCTCACCCCATAATGGGCCAGATAGAAAATGAATATTTCGGCACCCTAAAGCAAACACAGGTAAACCCCCCACCCAAAATCAAGAGGCTCCCAAAAAAAATGGATCAGGGCCCCCACCAAAATCCAGGACACTTTAAAGGATTGCGGTTTACCCAGAATGCACAAGCCTACTACCTAAACCTCTTCTGTCATTGTCCAATGTTCAAGTTTCCTTGTCTTTGGAAGCCACCATTTTTCTTGCATTCTAGGAAGCCAAAGGGATTCTGTGCTTCCGTCTTTTGCCTTTTGAATTATAATATGGCACCTGTTGCATTTGGATGGCCCAATAGCAGCAAGGGTTCCTAGCTGAAGAGCAAGCACTACTCAATAGTTGAGTGACCCTCGTCTCACATTCTGAGCACTTTCTTTTAAGATAGTTATGGATAAATTGGTGCTATGTTTTTAAAAGTTTTAAATTTTATTTATATGTTTTACTTTGATTTTAATGTTTAATTATGTTGTGTACTTGTTACTTTTATGTTTCAACATGGCATTAAATAATTGTCAAATCTGGAAGCTGCTCTGAGTTCCCTCAAGTGTGAGATAGATCAGGGTAGAAATCTCTCTCTCGGCATTACTTCGCGAACGAAGATTCAGGAAGGACTCATCCCACGCTTTCTACAAGCGTGTTGATGACTAAAAAGGCCAATCTGAGATAGGCAAGTTCGGTTGCAGAAAGCACAGCGGAAAGTCTCCTTGGGTGATGTTGTTTCCAAGTTGTGGTTCTTTCTGCGTTGTCGTTTCTCTTCAAGACCCATTCAGCGTGTCTTCTCAAAAGAGGCTGCAGCATTGTGGATAGTGCTTCTCCATGCCTCCCGAAGTGAGGCCAGGGTGGACCATTGTTGGTGATCAATCTGGCCGAGCCTGAGATGTTGTTTCAGGGTGTCCTTATATCTCTTTTTGGGGGCGCCTCTCTTGCGCTGACCCGTGGCGAGTTCACCATAGAGTAGTATCTTTGGAAGGCGGTGGTCCTCCATCCTAGAAACGTGCCCTGCCCAGCGGAACTGTGTTCTCAATAGCATGGCCTCAATGCTGGTGACCCTGCTTGCTCAAGGACAGCAACATTAGTCACATAGTCGGTCCAGTGTATATTTAGGATTGTGCGAAGACAGCGCTGATGAAAGCGTTCGAGGAGTCGTAGGTGTTGGTGATAGCTGACCCATGTTTCATACCCATAGAGGAGAATAGACAGTACAATAGCTCTGTACACACTGATTTTGGTGCTTTGCCTCAGGTGCTTGTTGCGCAGACTCTTTCGTGAAGCCTTCCAAATGCACTATATGCCTTTGCTAATCTGCGATCTATCTCTTTATCAACCTTGGTGTCTGAAGAGATGATGCTTCCCAGGTAGGTGAACTGCTGAACGGACTTAAGCACAGATTTGCCTATGCTGACGTGGGGATGATGGTGTTCTTCCTGTGGTGCGGGCTGGTAGAGGACTTAAGCACAGATTTGCCTATGCTGACAGTAACTTGAAATGTATTTTCTAATTTTTTTTAATGCCACATTCAAAACCAAGTTGAGTTAAGAAGCTTTTGCCCATAGATCTTTGTGTAAATGAATGTAAACACGTGGTATCAGTGGCTGGGCGAAGCTGATGTACAGTCGGCGTCGGCGTCTTTGCAGGTCTGCATGCCAGATGTTAAAGTAGGCAAATCAAGATTCTGGACAAGCGCCCAACCCCTTTAAAAAGCCGCTTGTGTGTGTCAAATCAGTTTGTGGCATCATTTCCTTCCATCTTTCTGCCTTTACTCTGTTTCATTTTGACGCACAGCGTGGTTTCATTGGAGCAGCATCTTCTTTGTAGAATTCAGGTGGATGGATGGGTAAATAGACAGAGGTTAAACACGCCTCTCTTATAAGAAGGCCGAGAGTGAATTCTCACCCACATCCTGGAGGAATATGTTTTCGGGCAATTCTCCCAATGAGTGTTATAAAGCAGTCATATTTATTAGGTGTGGAGTCAATAGAACTAAATGCCGTGCCAAGATCTATAGAGGAACATCTTCGACTGGGCTTCTTGTCCATTAAATCATGGCTGTGAATTGCCACATAGTACTCTGAGTGGACATATATGCTCTGTTTAATGTTGTCATTTTGGTATGGCTTGGAGTCCCTTTCATTTTAATTTTGCTGTCTGTTCTCCAGCCTGCCCGGCAAGAGAAAAACCATTGGACAATATTTATTTATTTACTTATTTACTTTATTTATATTCCGCTCTTCTCACCCCAAAGGGGACTCAGAGCGGGATTACAGTACACATACTTGCAGACAATCCCTGCAGTTCAGCATATGACATATAGACATATGACGTTTATCACAGTACAGTACATACATTTTTGACATATTACACACATATAGATGAACAGAGGCAAACTTTCTGGCCACCAGGGGGAGCTGACGCACTCCTCATCTCTCAGTGTTTTTCCAGCGTCCCTTGTTTTTCTTCCGCATTCCTCAGCGATTCCTGGGTTCTTTTTTAATGACCTCATAAATCAGTCAAAATTTGCCTCCCCACTTTAATGTGGTACCTTTATCTCCTACTTGACAAATAGGGCTGCAAAGGTCGACAGCAGGCTACACTTAAGGTCGAGAACCCACCTCGACCCGGGCAGGCCTCAAACTTATGACCTACTGGTCAGAGAGATCTTATGCAGCTAGCTGTAAAACTACACAGGCTAGGAATTTCTTACATTGAAGTATACAGCAACACAACACATATAGTTCTGGTGTTTTGTTCCTCTGAGCTTGTCCATCCAAGAAAACCTTTCCTAACTCCAAATGCTTTTCCTGACCAAACAAGAAAGTATAGGGGAGTGTGCAAAAGAAGCAATTGGGTAGACGTTGGTTGACTCAATATTATTATTATTATTTGTTGAATTTATTAGCCACCACTCCCAGCCGCCTCGGGGCGGCTTACATCAAGCATCATAATAAAACAACAAATCAACATCAGCAATAAAATCACAAGAATAAAACAATAAAATGTATTTAATTATTTATTCGGTTTTATATTCCGCTCCTCCCTGTAGGCTCAGGGCGGATCACAACATACAATAAAAACATACAATAAAAACATAGAGCATAACAGTGGTAAAATGGACAGAGATTACAATTCTTAAACTCAAAGGCATAAGCATGCCATTTACAATTCGGATTTAGCTAAAAGCAAGCCTAAAAAGGGCGGTCTTACACGCCCTCCGAAAGGGGGCGAGCTCTGAGATCGCACGAGTATGGTCTGGAAGCGAGTTCCAGAGCGCAGGAGCCACGGCAGAGAAGGCTCGCTGTCTCGTAGTGGACAAATGGCAGGAGCGGATCAATGGAATGACCAACAGGTTTGGCTCTTCCGAGCGTAGCGATCTCGGGGAAACATACGGGGTAAGGCGGTCCCTCAGGTACACAGGCCCTAGACCGTGTAAGGCCCTAAAGGTTAAAACCAGCACCTTGAAGGCAATCCGGTACTCGATAGGGAGCCAGTGCAGTTGCCGCAAGATGGGGGTGATATGCTCCCTCACTGGTGCTCCCACCAGCAAGCGAGCGGCAGCATTCTGCACTAGCTTGAGTTTCCGGATTGTCGACAGGGGAAGGCCAACGTAGAGGGTGTTATAGTAGTCCAGCCTCGAGATGACCGTCACTTGGATCACCGTGGCCAGGTCGTCCCTGGACAGGTAGGGTGCCAGTCGCCTAACCTGTCATAGATGGAAAAACGACGTTTTGATAATCATGGAGACCTGAGTCTCCATGGATAGCAAAGGGTCCAATTGGACGCCCAAGCTCTTTACAAGGGATGACGGGTTAAGTTGCTCGCCATCCAGGGTAGGCAACCGGCACCCACCCAGCCCAGGTCGACCGGGCCACAAGATCTCCGTCTTCGACGGATTCACCTTCAGCCGGCTAGCATGCAGCCATCCAGTCACGGCTTCAAGGCATTGATAGAAACAATTGGGTACGGTATCCGGCCTGCCGTCCATTCTCAGCAGAAGCTGGGTGTCATCAGCGTACTGATAACACTCCAGACCAAAGTCGCGGGCCAGCTGGGCCAAGGGGCGCATATAAATGTTGAATAATAAGGGCGAGAGGATGGCCCCCTGGGGGACCCCACAACTTAATGGGAGCCTCCCGGAGACCTCCTCTCCCCTCTCCCCGATCCAGGATGTTGTCCCTGGTTCTAGAGGAAGGAGGCCACCCATTTAAGGGCAGTCCCCCTAACCCCAGTCACGGCTAAACGGTGGGTCAACAGTGCATGGTCTACGGTGTCAAACTCTGCTGTTAGATCTAACAAAATAAGCAGAGCTGATCCAAGTATAAAACAATTTCTAAGGGAAGACACAAGTCTTAGAAAATAGCACATTACAACTCAAAGGCCTGCTGGAATAGGACCGACTTGCAGGCCTTTCGAAAAGCCAACAGATTGTGAAAGGCCCAAACCTCCGGAGGCAGTGCGTTCCAAAGAACTGGGGCGATGATGGAGAACGCCCTCCTCCATGTTGAAGTTTGATGGTATTGTTTAACATTGGGCATGGCTAGAAGGTCCCACTCTTCAGATCTAAGTGTCCTTGTGGGACAGTATGGGGTTAGGGTTAGGTACACTGGCCCCAGACCATACAAGGCCTTGAAAGTCAAAACTAACACTTTGAAGGTGATCCGGTACTCAATAGGAAGCCAGTGCAGTTCCCGCAGAATTGGTGTAATGTGGCAGCTTGCAGGAACTCCTGCGAGCAACCGAGCTGCAGCGTTCTGCACCAGCTTGAGTTTCCGGGTCACCAACAGAGGCAGGCCAATGTAGAGAGCATTACAGTAGTCTAGTCTTGAGATGACCGTAGCTTGGATCACTGTGGCCAGGTCGTGCCGAGACAAGTAAGGGGCCAGCCTCCTAACCTGACGAATATGTGGTGAACCCTTGGTTTTGAGCTAGCCAGCACTAGATTTGGTTCAAAACCATGGGTTTACCGGATCTGCTCTCGGTCCCACCACCATCACAGTCGCGGTTGGTGGGAACGAGAGACAGTGTTGGGATTTGTAAAAATCCAAGTAAAGAAAGGAGTGTTTGGTTACTTGGGTATACTTGTGAGTAAATGGGGTTTGTGTTGCTGTATACTTCAATGTAAGAAATTCCTAGCCTGTGTAGTTTTACAGCTAGGTGCATGTTCTGAGTACAGCTAATTAACATCCCTCCGCATGAGAACCCGTGTTTCCTCCAGTTCTCATGCGGAGGGAAGAAATCCCGCATCCAATCTAGGTTAAACACCTTTGTCCGCCATTAACAAAGCCATTCCGAAATTTCAGAATTTTTACAAATTAATTTTGAAATTTTCCCATACATTTTCAGAAGTCAATCATATTTGAAGCACCAGCACCACGCCCGGATTACCCATAAAGCCAACCTAGGCCATGGTGTTAGATCTTGCCTGGAGGGGTTACGTGGGCCTCTGTTGAATATCATAAACAGCTCCCTTGAGCAAGGAGTCTTTCCAGAGTGCTTGAAAGAGGCGGTGGTAGCTCCATTACTGAAGAAACCTGAAGAAACCGTCATTGGACCCTGCGGTTCCCTCCAACTACCGCCCAGTGTCGAATCTTTCGTACCTGGGCAAGGTAGTTGAGAGGGCAGTAATGGAGCAATTGCAGTCCTTCTTAGATGATGCAACGTGGCTAGACCCCTTCCAGTCCGGCTTCCGTTCGGGGCACGGGACGGAGACGGTGCTGGTCTCCATCACAGACCAACTCCGCTGCCAGCTCGACCAAGGCGGGTCTGCGCTGCTCGTGTTATTGGACCTCACGGCAGCGTTTGACACGGTCGACCACAATCTATTGATCCACCGCCTGGCCATGGCTGGAGTGAGGGGGACTGCCCTTAAATGGCTGACCTCCTTCCTCCGCCAGCGGTCTCAGCGTGTGAGGAGGGGCGAGATGGTCTCCGAGGGCTCCCCATTAGTTTGTGGAGTTCCGCAAGGGGCCATTCTCTCCCCTCTGTTATTTAACATCGACATGCAGCCACTTGCACAGCTGGTGCGGAGTTATGGGCTGGTTTGTCACCAGTACGCTGACGACACCCAGCTCATTCTGAGGATGGAGGGCAGGCCGGAGCCCGTCCCCGATAATTTCCAGCACTGCCTCGAAGGTGTTACTGGATGGCTGCGAGCCAGTCGGTTGAGGGTGAATCCGCGAAGACGGAGATCTTGTGGCTGGGTCGCCCGGGCGGGGTGGGTGCCCGCTTCCGACCCTGACGGTGCGGCGCTGTGCCCCGCGCCATCTGGGAAGAGCCTGGGGGTCCACCTGGACTCCCAGCTGACCATGGAGGCCCAGGTCTCTGCGGTCAGCAAGGCTGCTTTTTCCACCTCCGCCAGGCAAGGAGGCTGGCCCCCTACCTCTCCCGGAACGACCTGGCCACGGTGATCCAAGCCACGGTCATCTCAAGGCTAGATTACTGTAACGCGCTCACGTTGGCCTTCCTCTGTCGTCGATCCGGAAGCTCAAGCTGGTGCAGAACACTGCCGCCCGGCTCCTGTCTGGCACGCCAGCAGGTTGCCGTATAACACCCATCTTGCAGGATCTGCACTGGCTGCCTATTGAGCACCGGATCGGCTTCAAAGTGTTGGTTCTTACCTTCAAGGCTCTGTACGGCCTGGGGCCAGCGTATCTGAGGGACCGCCTCACTCCCTATTGCCCATCGAGATCACTATGGTCTGAGGATGCCAACTTCCTGGAAATACCATCAGCAAAGTCGGCACACCTGACATCTACCCGCCGGAGGGCGTTCTCCGTCATAGCCCCCACGCTGTGGAACGCCCTCCCGGCCGAAACCAGAGCCCTGAGGGATTTACTCCCATTCAGGCGGGCCTGCAAAACCCATCTGTATAGGCAGGCCTTCGGAGAGTAGGCCCTCGTGCTCTGGGTACTGTGTTGTGGCTCCTGTTGCTGCTCCATTTGTTTTATTGCCTGTTCTGCTATTGCTCTAATTGTTCAATTGTTTTATGTTTTTAATCTTTGTTTTTATGCCCCTGGCTCTGTGAGCCGCCGCGAGCCCTCGGGAGTCGGCGGCATAGAAGCCTCAATAATAAATAAATAAATAAAATAAAAGCCAAGGGGGGCGCAGTCACGGACCAAAATAATAATAATAAACTGGTCCATGCCCCTTTCCCCCCCTTTTCCATGCCCCTCCTCGCTCCTTCTCCCAGTAAAGTTTCTGCTCCGTCCCCTCCATCTCTCGCTCTCTGGGCTACAGCGGGGCCCTCACATTGATCCATTGATTTGCCTGCAGGTCTCTGGCTGGCCTGACCTCCTGGCTCCCGGGGAAGCCATCTCCATGGCGACTCGCCCGGCTCCCCCAGCGGCAGATTGTAAATTCCTGCAGCCAGAGCTGAGCGGCAGAGTCCGGGAGAGGGCGGTGGGAGGGAGGGGAGAAGGAGGCAACTAGGAGGTAAGAAAGAAAGTAAAGAAGGAAGAGAGGGAGGGAGAGGGGAGAGAAAGGGCATTGCTTGGGTGGACCTCTCCCAGGTCCCCAGCACAAGACCACACCAACCCAGCTCACTCCTGAGCTCTCGAACCAAACCGGGGGCAGGCTGCTTGGCCAAAGGGAGCTGCAGGAAGGAGGGAAGGATCAAGGCCAGGGTCTGGCTCTCCTGCCTTTGGGAGCAGCCTGCCCCTGGTCCTCAGCAAGACCAACGTCATGGTAAAATCACAGTCACAAAAAAGCCTGCACAGCCTAAAGGCCAGATGCTTCAGGAGGCCCTAGTTCATCCAACCTTCAAGGACAGAATCCAGGCTGCTTCAGAGCGGGCTGATAAGAAATGAAGGAATGGTAGAGCCGAGTTAACCCCCATTCGGCCAGGTGCTTCTGCTAATTGGGCTTACATTCCAATTCGATGCGGGAGGCTTTAGAGGGCCCAGCTGGGAGCCTGTTGTGAGAAGTCGTTTCGACGCACCTGTACGTCGTAACTTCAAAGCCTTGGAGACCTATAAGAGTTTGGGTATGAGAGATGTGTAGTATCTCTCGTCAACGTTGATTTCCTGCCTTCATGAACTTTGCCTGGGCTATTGAGCCTTCCAGCGATTGAACTCTGTTTGCCAAGCCTTGTGCAAAGCCATCCTAGTGGATTAGCCCGTTGGGGCATTGTGAAGACGCGCCTGGGAACTTTGGCTTAGAATAGGAACAAGGACGTGACATCTCTTCCCAGGGGACTTCTTCTTGCCTTCCCATAGAGAACTGGAACTCCCAAGGACCAAACCAGTCACTTTAGATAACTCAAACAGGCTTTATTGTTCACCAAAAGGAGTTATCTTATTGAGGTATTAAACTTAGTTCTCCAAACAGGGGTAAAATAAAATATACATTACAGTTCTTTAGTTGTTTGGGTCCAGGAAGCTTTCAGCCGGATGGCTTTCCAAATTCTCTCCCTCTCAATGGCTTTGAGGTGAGAACTCTCTTAGCCCCGGTCAAATGGCCTATATTGAAGGCACAGAGCCTTCCTCTGGATGCCAAAATGACTAGTTGAAGGCGCTTGGGATTCCACAGTCCCATCCAGGTGTGCTGGATATGCAGAATGAATCCAAGATATGAAGAATTGGTGCTAGAGAATGCCTGACTGAGGCCTGGCTGGCAAACCCTCTAACACGTCCCTGTAGAGATGCAGCCAAAATCTAAAGAGAAAGCTAGATTTCCAAAGTCTCAAGGGGGAGGAAAAACAAACTTAACGATGATTGACAGCTCTAAAGAACCAATCAATGCAACCAAAACTTAACAACACTAAACAGACTAGCTGAAACATAATCCAATAGTTTAAACCTTACAACTTAAAGTCTTATACACAGGTGGCATCAGCCACGCCTTCACAGGCATCAAGCCTTTACTTTGGCTCCTCTTTGCCAAAGGACTATTGCCTTGCAACCCTGCTTCTTTTGGACAATTGTGCTGCTATCTATTGATGTTTGAGAACATCTCTAGACTATAATCCTAGCCTCTTTACTTTATTCATTTATCTATATATATAAAGGAAGAGTCGTCATGGAACGACCGTCCCAAACAGAGAAACCTTATAACGCAGAGACACCAAACTTGCCAACAGAAATAGGCCTCAGACAAGGTAGGTTTGTAGCAAAGAAACTTTCCTCCCCAAAACCTTAAAGGTCCCCCCAAAAAAGAGTTTAAAAAACTACATTTCCCAGCATCCTCCGGGGCTGCCAACGACTCTCCCAGCCTCTACATTCCGACAACATGATTGGCTGCCAATAAGGGCAGATTTGCATAACTCCTGTACTGGCCAGCCAACATGAACATTCCGACCCATAATAAACTGTCAGAGGAGGATAAGGCAAAGGGCTGAGGCACAAAATTTACACCCCTACAAATCACAGACCACACCCAAAATTGACAGTAAGGCTTCATTAACTTGTTCAGTCAGTCACGTTTATTGAGTAACTGTCAGGTCATTTCAAATAAAAGCTCCAACAGCAGTAGTAGTATACAAGATAAGGATAAAATCAGTACCTAATGTACAAGGCAAACAATGTAACACATTAAAAACTAAACTTATTGCAATTGTCTTGCGTCAACACATAGGAAGGGGAACTATTAGCATAGGATACTTAGGAGGCCCGGTGATCAGTTGATGTGACCGCTTCATTAACTTAATTTCCCTGACTAGGCCTCACTTAATGGAATGCTGTTTACGCTCTGAATTGACAGTAAGGCTTCATTAACTTGATTCTCCCGAATAGCCCTCAACTCATTGGACATTGTGTATGGCCTGAATTGACAGTAAGGCTTCATTAACTTGCTGTTCTTGACTAGGCCTCAGCTCATGGGACACTGTGTATGGCCTGAATTTACAGTAACCTACCTTGGCACACAGAGCCCTATGACCCACGCTACATTATACTACAGTTTGGAGGAGGGTGGACCATGGATTATGGAACTTTAAGTACCTCCATGGATAATAGGATTTGTAGTACTTCAAAACCCATCATTCCCCACAGACCACTGTGTCCAAGAACCAAGACCGATAAAGACCAAACTTGGCAAACAATGAACCCCATGACCCACACTCCATCCGACTGCAGATTAGAGGAGGACACACCATGGATAATGGGATTTCAAGTACCTCCACTCACTTCCAAAGAACCCCACCCACACACGCATCAACCTCTACATCAACACAGCAGGCGGAAAGACAAAAAACATTGCATATCCACAAGCTATGCAGAACGCCAGCAACACCACACAACAACAACTCCACAGGACTCCAACATCCCACCCACCAAAACAACCCACAACAACACAGCCATGACCCCAACAACAACATCTTACATACTCAGACTTCCTCGCATCTCCAAAATAGGGCACAGCAACGCGTGCTGGGTACAGCTAGTTCTAAATAAAGCATTTAATCGCGGCCAGACTCAAGTGGTTTACTGGGGGGTCCTTCAGGTCTATGGTACATCTCTCTCTCTCTCTCTCTCTCTCTCTCTCTCTCTTGCTCTCACCCCAAGCCTCCCAAGGAGACCTTCAGAGCACAGCGGACCTTTCCAGCCGGTGGGAATGGGAACCTTGGAGGTGGCGGGATGGTGCCTACTCGCCTTTCTCTTCTGCTCTGGAAGCACCATGGCAAAAGCCAGCCAAGTGTGGGTCTGAGTGGTGTGTGTGGGGGGTAGAGGTTGTCTTAAAGGGGGCGTAATTCCAAAGTGTGGCCTAGGGTGCAAAAAGGTGTTAATCCGGGCCTGGCCAGCACCACCTACATCCGAAACGGGTTTTGAACCATTTTTTAAAAAATCAACCAGCCCTAGTATCTAGTGCAGAGAGAGAGCCCTACTATAAGGATAGGTAAGGCAGATTTATTTTACAGTACACATTTATATATTGCAAAAAAAAGGGGAAACCTATTAACCCACCACCCTGAAAAGGTCAAAATACAAATCTGTGTTAAAGCTGCATATGCTGAAATATGTATAGATCCACCATGATCTAGTGGCTGAAATGCTGGAGGCCAGGTTTTGCATCCTGACTCGGCTGAGACTAGCGGATATAGGTTACTCAGCACAATCGGCATTCTGGGGAAATCAAAGCCCTTTTGCAATTGCAACGATTCAGAGTCCTTATCCCAAAGCAGGGCTCATGTGCCGCTTCCCCTGCGCACGCAGGCTTCCCGTCTCCCTCATTCCCAGTCAGCCCACGTTGGTGACTTTACACCTGCCATTTGAGACCGACGCCGCGATGTTTCCATGGCACTCGAGCCATTTCTTCGCAAGGTGTCACGTTGTGCTTGAAGTGGCACTCAAATCAAAGGCTATACAATATACTGCAAGAGAGCAAATGTGATAAAAACCCGTGCATGTTTCAGCCATTCGAATTGCTGCTGGCGGCCTTGCTTTTACTGTGAAGGAAGCGCCTTTGTGAAAAGAAAGAAAGAACGAAAGAAAGGGAAAGATGACAGTCAGAGGAAGAACATGTAGCATAAAACCAGATCAGACCGGGCTATGAATAGTATTAGGAGTAATAATCTGATTATTATTTAGCATATCTGTCACACTGTCAAATATTGGATCAACAAAAGGAACCCCGTGGCAGCTTCAAGAGTCGCAATTTTGGGAAGGCCTAAGCTTTGGCTTCATGATGACATAAAAGCTTCCCAAGTGCTTTTCATGCATTGTCTGAACATTGTTTCCTAAGATAGAACCCTGTCCTTACACCGCACTCCTTGTTGCACATTTTCAATGAAGTAGACGAAGTCTGTGGCTCTGAGCTGTAGGGTTGTACTTTCGGGGTAAACCTTGACTTGTTTTGTGTCCCAGCTTTTGGGCCCTAATCCATTTTTGGGAGCCTCCTGAAATCTGGAGGGCACGTATCTGTTTTCACTCTGGGGTGCCAAAAGATCCATTTTCTATGGAGGGGGGCTTCCCAGGCTCCCCTTCCCATCATTTTAGGCATTTAAGCTGTTTTACTCTAGAGGAGAGGCGCTCAGCTGCAGACAGGTGTATGCTTTAAGGAGGCTTCTTCTTATCTGTTTCTACTCTAGAGGTGAGTCGCTCGGCTGCAGGCAGGGCCCCAGAGAGACTGCACGCCACACACGCACACACTCTCTTTCCAAGGCAAGGAGGCAACAGGCAAGTTCTCATTCTTACTCTAGAGGAGGCACTCAGCTGCAGGCAGGCACACATGCTTTCTGGGCCTGCACACTACTCTCTCTCTCTCTCTCTCTCTCTCTCTCTCTCTCTGCAAGGCAAGGAGGCAACAGATATGTTCTCATTCTTACTCTAGAGGAGGCAGCTGCAGGCACGCATGCACGCTCTCTCTCTCTCTCTGCAAGACAAGGAAACAACAGACAAGTTCTCATTCTTACTCTAGAGGAGGCAGCTGTAGGCACGCATGCATGCTTTCTGGGCATGCACGCTACACACACTATTTCCAAGGCAAGGAGGCAACAGGCAAGTTCTCATTCTTACTCTAGAGGAGGCACTGAGCGGCAGGCAGGCAGGCAGGCTTTCTGGTCCTACACACACACTCTTTTCAAGGCAAGGAAGCAACAGGCAAGTTCTCATTCTGACTCTAGAGGAGGCACTCAGCTGGAGGCAGGCAGGCACGCTTTCTGGGCCTGCACGCTACTCTCTCTCTCTTTTTAAGGCAAGAAGCAACAGGCAAGTTCTCCTTGTTACTCTAAAGGAGGCACTCAGCTGCAGGCACACACGCACAATTTATGGGCCTGCACGCTACACACACACACACTTTCCAAGGCAAGGAGGCAGCAGGCAAGTTCTCATTCTTACTCTAGAGGAGGCACTGAGCTGCAGGCAGGCATGCAGGCTTTCTGGGCCTGCACACTACACACACACACACAAACACACACTTTCCAAGGCAAGGAGGCAGCAGGCAAGTTCTCATTCTTACTCTAGAGGAGGCACTGAGCTGCAGGCAGGCATGCAGGCTTTCTGGGCCTGCACACTACACATACACACACAAACACATACTTTCCAAGGCAAGGAGGCAACAGGCAAGTTCTCATTCTGACTCTAGAGAAGGCACTCAGCTGGAGGCAGGCAGGCACGCTTTCTGGGCCTGCACGCTACTCTCTCTCTCTCTTTCTAAGGCAAGGAGGCAACAGGCAAGTTCTCCTTCTTACTCTAAAGGAGGCACTCAGCTGCAGGCACACACACACGATTTCTGGGCCTGCACGCTACACACACACACACACACACACACACTTTCCAAGGCAAGGAGGCAACAGGAAAGTTCTCATTCTTACTTTAGAGGAGGCACTGAGCTGCAGGTAGGCACGCATGCTTTCTGGGCCTGCACACTACACACACCCTCTCTTTCCAAGGCAAGGAGGCAACAGGCAAGTTCTCATTCTTACTCTAGAAGAGGCACTCAACTGCAGGCAGGCACACATGCTTTCTGGGCCTGAATGCTACACACACACTCTTTCCAAGGCAAGGAAGCAACAGGCAAGTTCTCATTCTTACTCTAGAGGAGGCACTCAGCTGCAGGCAGGTGTGCTTTCTGGGCCTGCACACCACACACCTGCAATCTCTTTCCGAGGCCTGGTAGAAAAAGTTTTGAAATGGCAAGGATACTTTCGGGTTCCCAAATTGCTTCGAAATCGCTTCAAAAGGGAATTTGATCTGAATTTATTCCGAATTAAGAAGATTCCGAACGAAGCTAACCATGCCTAATATTAAAAAGTCCAGTCATCATGAGACTATTTTGCTATTGAGATTTGATCATATCCACATTGTTACTGGAGTGAAACAAGGTTGTGTTCTTGCACCAACCCTATTTACAATCTTCTTCAGCATGATGCTCCAAAGGGCTATGACAGACCTCAAAGAAGAAGATGGCATATATATACGTTATCGTACTGATGGTAGCTTGTTCAACTTAAGCCGTCTGAAAGCTCGCACTAAGACTCAAAACTATCTAGTCCGTGAGCTGCTTTTTGCTGACAATACTGCCTTGTCACCCATTCAGAAGCAGCCCTGCAGCGCCTCACATCCTGCTTTGCAGCAGCTGCAGAACTGTTTGGGCTGGAAGTCAGCCTGAAGAAAACGGAAGTCCTCTACCAGCCCACACCACAGAAAGAACACCATCACCCCCACGTCAGCAAAGGCAAATCGGTGCTTAAGTCCGTTCAGCAGTTCACCTACCTGGGATGCATCATCTCTTCAGACGCCAAGATTGAGAAAGAGATAGATCACAGATTAGCAAAGGCATTTGGAAGGCTTCACAAAAGAGTCTGGAGCAACAAGCACCGGAGGCAAAGCACCAAAATCAGTGTGTACAGACCTATCGTACTTTCTATTCTCCTATATAGGTCTGAAACATGGGTCACCTATCGCCAACACCTACGACTCCTCGAACACTTTCATCAGCGCTGTCTTCGCACAATCCTAAATATACACTGGACCGACTATGTGACGAATGTTGCTGTCCTTGAGCAAGCAGGGATCACCATCATTGAGAACACAGCTGCGCCAGGCAGGGCACATCTCTAGGATGGAGGACCACCGCCTCCCAAAGATACTACTCTATGGTGAACTCGCCATGGGTCAGCGCAAGAGAGGCGCCCCCAAAAAGAGATATAAGGACTCCCTGACACAACATCTCAGGCTTGGCCAGATTGATCACCAACAATGGTCCACCCTGGCCTCACATCGGGAGGCATGGAGGCGCACTATCCACAATGCTGCGGCCTCTTTTGAGAAGACACGCTGAACGGGTCTCGAACAGAAACGACAACGCAGAAAGAACCGCAACTTGGAAACAACATCACCCACGGAGACTTTCCGCTGTGCTTTTTGCAACCGAACTTGCCTATCTCAGATTGGCCTTTTTATTTATTTATTTATTTATTATTCAATCTTATATTCCGCTCCTCCCTGCAGGCTCGGGGCGGATCACAACAAGAATAAAATGCACAGTAAAAACATACCACAAAATTCCATAAAAACAGCAATACATAGCCAGTAGTCAACTGATCAACAGATCTTAGGTCTTAGTTCAGACACTAATAAGCCTCTTCATTCAGGTCAGCCAAACGCTGTTCTGAAGAGGGCAGTCTTACAGGCTCTTCAAAAAGGGCCGAGTTCGTGAATTGCCCGGGCATGGCTAGGCAACGAATTCCAGGTCATGGGAGCCACAAATGAGAAGGCCCGTTGTCTTGTACTGGACAGGTGGCAGGAGCGGGGTGATGGAACAACCAACAGGTTCTGCTCTTCCGAGCGCAGTGATCTCGGGGGAACGTACGGGGTAAGGCGGTCCCTTAGGTACTCAGGCCCTAGACCGTGCAGGGCCTTAAACGTTAACACCAACACCTTGAAGGCGATCCGGTACTCAATGGGCAGCCAGTGCAGTTGCCGCAGGATGGGCGTAATATGCTCTCTCACTGGTGCTCCCACCAGCAAGCGGGCAGCAGCATTCTGCACCAGCTTGAGTTTCCGGACTGTCGACAAGGGAAGGCCCACGTAGAGGGCGTTACAGTAGTCCAGCCTCGAGATGACCGTCGCCTGGATCACCGTAGCCAGATCGTCCCTGGACAGGTAGGGTGCCAGTCGCCTAGCCTGGCGAAGATGGTAAAACGCCATTTTGCTGACCATGGAGACCTGAGTCTCCATGGTCAGCAAAGGGTCCAATTGGACCCCTAAGCTCTTTACGAGGGATGACGGGCTAAGCTGCTCACCATCCAGGGTAGGCAACCGGCACTCATCCAGCCCAGGGCGACCAGGCCACAAGATCTCCGTCTTCGACGGATTCACCTTCAGCCGGCTGGCACGCAGCCAACCAGTCACGGCTTCTAGGCATAGATGGAAACAATCGGGTACGGTATCCTGCCTGCCGTCCATTCTCAGCAGAAGCTGGGTGTCATCCGCATACTGATAACACTCCAGACCAAAGTCGCGAACCAGCTGTACCAGGGGGCGCATGTAAATGTTAAATAATAAGGGCGAGAGGATAGCCCCCTGGGGGACCCCACAACTTAGTGGGAGTCTCCCGGAGACCTCCTCTCCCCTCTCCACACGTTGTCCCCGGTCCCGGAGGAAGGAGGCTACCCACTTAAGGGCAGTCCCCCTCACCCCGGTCACGGCTAAACGGTGGGCCAACAATGCATGGTCTACGGTATCAAACGCTGCTGTTAGGTCTAACAAAACAAGCAGGGCTGACCCACCCTGGTCCAGCTGGCGGCGAAGTTGGTCTGTAATGGCGTCATCAACGCGCTTGTAAAAAGCGTGGGATGAGTTCTTCCTAAGAATCTTCATTCGCGAAGTAATGCCAGAGAGAAAGAGAGACCTCCAGAAACATCAGCCCTAGAAACTTGAAAAACTAGATTTTGCTATTGAGATTTGATCATATCCACATTGTTCCTGCACTTGGAAAAGCCAGCAAGTTCAGACAGTAGAACAAGGAACCTGGAAAGTCCCATACATGGCGGTTTATCACTTGGGTTGGATGGTATGGATTCTGTAATGATTCCTCTGGTTGATATATGGCTTGATGTAATGATCACAAGAAAAGAATGTCACAAGAAAGACCGTATATCAACCAGAGGAATCATTACGGAGTCTATACCATCCAACGCAAGTGATGAATGGCCACGTAATGGACTTTCCAGGTTCCTTGTTCTCCTTGCTGGCTTTTCTTGACCAGTCATGATGGGGAAATGATGGAATATTCACTGATCTTGTGATGGTTCCTTGCTCAGTAAACACCGCAGGGCTGTGGTTGGCAAGAGGAAGAGACTGTTCCAAGTATTTGCAAAAGTGGCTGCCTGAGCAATGATTGATAGTTGCTGGGGTGGGGGTGGGGTCATAACATGCTGCAATCACTTCCTCAATATGACCCCTTTCTCTGATACAGCCCCCAGGCTTCCATGTTAAGAGCTGTGTTATCTTCAGGCAGAACCTTCCCCAAAAACCGTGCTATTTGATTCCTTGACCGATTAGTGTGAGTGCCACAGCAATGCATGCGAGAGCTGAGCATGAGATGGGAAGAGTGAGGAAGTGAGACTTCCGATAAAACCTCCCTGCTGCTGAGCTTTGCAAAAATGTTCCCCCTTTGTTTTCCCATCCCTTCTTTCAGAGCAAGCAAAACCCCATAGTTTCCACCCCATGTGCAAAGAAAAATGTGCAGACTTGTGGCAAGGAGGCTGCAGCAGTTAAGAGGCTGAGAGGGAACCACACTTCGCTAGCAACTGCACTGTAGGAAGTAAACCCTGGAAAGTACCTTTCTGAGATGCCACATCCCCTCTGACTTGACACCCTGTGCAGATGGGCTTGGTCACAAGGCAGACTTGGCATGTGACCCCAGTTTTCTCCCAAATACCAAGTTTTGCATGTACCCCAAAGCTTGGGAAAGTAATGTGTTCCTATTGCTCATTATAGCATTTGAAGAGTTACCCACTGCCATGCCCGGATTAACCATAAGGCCAACAAGGCCATGGCCTAGGGGCGCAAGCTGAGGGGGGGGGGGCGCAGATCATGGACCAAAAAAAACCTGGTCCGCGCACCTTCCCCCCCCCCTTTTCATGCCCCTCCTCACTCCTTCTCCTGGCAAAGTCTCTGCTCCGTCCCCTCCGGGAGCGCACACCAAGCGGACATCTCTCTCTCGCACATGCACTCTCTCTCTCTTGCACTCTCTCGCTCTCTCGCACGCATTCTCTCTCACTCTCTCGCTCTCACTCTCGCATGCACTCTCTTTCTCTCACGCTCTCTCTCTCTCTCTCTCTCTCGTGTGCATGCGCTCTCTCTTGTTCTTTCTCTCCCTCTCTCATGCTCTCTCTCTCATGCGCTCTCTCTCGCTTGATCTCTCTTGCGCGCGCGCCCTCTCTCTCGTGAGTGCACATGTTCCCTCTCTTGCACTTGCTCTCTCTCGCACGCTCTCTCTCTCTCTCTCTCTCTCTCTCTCTCTCTCTCGTGCATGACTTTGGAATGAGTTTGCACCCGCTGCGCTCTCCCCATGCCTCCCGACTCCCAAGGAGACCTTCAGAGCACAGCAGAGCTTTCCAGATGGTGGGAATGGGGACCTTGGAGGTGGTGGGATGGTGCCTACTCGCCTTTCTCTTCTGCTCCGGAGGCACCATGGCGAAAGCCAGCCAAGTGTGGTTCTGAGTGGTGTGTGGGGAGGGAGGGGGGGATTAGAGGTTGGCTGGGGGCGTAATTCCAAAGTGTGGCCTAGGGTGCAAAAATGGGTTAATCCGGGCCTGCCCACTGCCCTTGATGACTGTATTGTTTAGAATAGGGGTTCTCAACCTGTGGTCCGTGGGCCACCAGTGGTCCTCAAGAATGAAAATATGGTCCGCAGCCTCACCATTACTACACCGTTGCCTCAAAACCACGCGGCAACGAGAGTGAAGAGTCTCGCGAAACCCTCTTATAGTGCTGAGGCAACGAGGATGTCGGGAGGGGAGAGGATGACTACCCATAAAACATTACTACAGCATCAGATCTAGATTATTAAATATGGGTTTCTGTCAAGTAGTCCCTGTTCAAAGTGGTCCCCAGTCAAGTGTTCCCTGGTCAAGTAGTCCCTGGTCAAAGTGTTCCCTGGTCAAGTAGTCCCTGGTCAAAGGGGTCCCTGGTCAAAGTGGTCTCTGGTCAAAGTGGTCCCTGGTCAAAGGGGTCCCTGGTCAAAGTGGTCTCTGGTCAAAGTGGTCCCTGGTCAAGTAGTCCCTGGTCAAAGGGGTCCCTGGTCAAAGTGGTCTCTGGTCAAAGTGGTCCCTGGTCAAAGGGGTCCCTGGTCAAAGTGGTTCCTGGTCAAAGTGGTCCCTGGTCAAAGTGGTCCCTGGTCAAGTAGTCCCTGGCCAAAAAAAGGTTGGGAACCACTGCTTTAGAACATATCTCCTTATATTACTTTATGCATTTGTTGTTGCCTTTGTTGTGTGCCTTCAAGTCATTTCTCATGGATGGTGATCCTCAGTCAGAGACCACTATTAGTTATGGTGGCGGCGGGGGGGGGGGGGGGGGTTGGCAAGTTTTCTTGCCATTGTCTTTCTCTTGGTCTGAGAGAGTATGACTCTGCAAATGGGTTCTTGTGTGTTTTCCAGGCAACTCTGCAATTCCATAATTTGTAGCAAATGTGATGCATTTACTGGGAAAGCTAGTAGATGGGTTTTGCTCCTGTTTCTTTCATTGTGGATAGAAGCCTCCTGGCCATATGCTGCAGTGTGCAAAGTCTGATTGTTGTTTGTGCAGAGAATGATACGGAGAGGAGCTATCTGTAATGTGAGTGAGCATTCTGGCCAAATCAGATTTGGTATATTGTATATATTATAAAGGCAAAGGAAACAAGTTCTTCTCTAAATATTGTGATTGAAAACATCCTCCTTCATTAACAACGGAAATCAATGGCTCACCATGTCCAGTCCAAAGAACAAAATACAGTATGACACTCCCACCCCCCACCCCAACTCATATTCATACGTTATGTTCCTAAACTTGCCATGGAAATTAGGACATATGGATAATAGTGGACTTTATTGAAATGAGTGACTTCCACAAGAAGTTACTAGTAGTAGTAATAATAATAATAATAATAATCTTTATTTATAACCCACCACCATCTCCCCAATGGGGACTCAAGGCGGTTCACATGGGGCCAAGGCCAAACAACAAATTACAATAAAAACAAAATCAATACATCAACAATTAACACAGTAAACTACATATATCTAAGTAAAAGAACAATATACAAACAATTTCTAAAATCGCGCATGACAGGGCGGGCCGCATATACAAATATGAAAAGTTAAAAACTCGGGTGAGATAAACGGGGTAGCATTCTTTGTAAAGGAGAACACATGTAAACATGAGGGGGATTAATGGACTCCGAAACAGAGCATTGAGGAGAGTGAGGATATCAAACTAAATGCCTACTCTCCGAAGGCACAGTGGAAAAGCCAAGTTTTAAGGTGCCTTTTAAAGGTTTCCAGAGTGGGGGCTTTCCTAGTCTCTCCAGGCAGGGAGTTCCAGAGTCGGGGGGCCACAGAGGAGAAGGCTCTCTCCCTTGTGCCCACCAGATGAGTCTGTGAGACTGGCAAGGGCGAGAGGAGGGCCTCCCTGGAAGAGCGGAGGGTTCGAGTTGGTTCATGGAGGGAGATTTGGTCACGAAGGTAGGCTTTATAGGATTTTATAGGTGATCACTTGTACCTTGAATTGGGACTGGAAAATAAACAGCAGCCAGCAAAGCTCTTTGAACAGGGGGGTTGACCACTCCCTGTAACTTGTCCCAGTTATTAATCTGGCTGCTGATCATTGGACAAGTTGAAGTTTCCGGGCCGTATTCAAGGGTAGCCCCATGTAGAGTGCATTGCAGTAATCCAATCTAGAGGTAACTAAGGCCGGAGAGATAGCACAGCGGTAACAACAGCTGTGCTTGCAATCATAAGGTTGCATGTTCGATTCCGGGGCTGGTCTGGACACCCAGCTGTGAGCCCTGTCCACTGTTCACCTAACAGATCGAAAACAGCCCAGCTGTGAATAGATGAACTAGGGACCGCTAAGCAGGGAAGGATTTTTACAAAAAGGACTTTACAACGCTTGAATAAAAGGAAAGATTGGCTATCGGAAGGTGGAATGCGGAAACAGAGGCTCTCCGTCATGAGGATGAAGCAACAGCTCCCCCTTATGACGTAATGACGTGATGGAGCAACCGCACCCTGTGATGCAGCCAGAAGAAGAAGAAATCCTTCTAAATTGTACTTGTTGTAATGTAATTGTATGTCAACTGGCAGGGATTGTCTGCCGTATGTGTAAGGTAATCCGCTCTGAGTCCCCTTTGGGGTGAGAAGAGCAGAATATAAATAAAGTGTATTATTATTTATTACTAGCTGTACCTGGCACGCGTTGCTATGCCCTATTTAGGAGATGCGAGAAAGTCTGAGTATGTAAGGGTTGGAATTGATGTTACTTATGGTCTTGGTGGGGTCATGGCTGTGTCGTTGTGGGTTGTTCTGGTGGGTGGGATGTTGAAGTCCTGTGGAGTTGTTGGTGTGTGGTGTTGCTGGCGTTCTGCAGAGCTTGTGGATATACAATGTTTTGTGTCTTTCCGTCTGCTGTGTTGATGTAGAGGTTCTGTGGTTTCCCAACTCTGGAGCACGCTACGTAGAGTTGTCCGTGGGAGAAGCATTCTGTGTCAAGGTCTATGCCACAGATTTGTAGTGTTTGTCCTTGAGCCTTGTTTATGGTGATGGCAAAAGCTAGTGTAGTGCAGTGTCTTTCTGTTCTGGCGTTTGTTCTGCCCTTTTTTGTGTGATGTATGTAGCGTTGCGAGTGTGTCATCCGATGCTGTTCTTTTTAGGAGGCATGGCTTGTCTTTTGGGTCAGCTTATGCCTGTGTGGAAGGAAGGTATGGCATACAAATGGGTTGAGCAGTAGACGCAAGGTTGTGTTATGTGCGTATTGTGTTGTGTGTAGGTATTACTTTTGTGTTATTCTGGGGGTATGTGTTTGTCAGTGGTGCCTGTTTCCTGGTGCCCTATTTGCCTCCCTCCTAGATCTTGACCGTAGCAGTTTAACCCTCAACTGAAATCACTCAGCATTCTAAGTGGCTTTGCCCACCGTTACTATGGTAACTGATGTTGGCCAATGGGTTTCGCTGGCGGCCGCAGAGGATGCTGGGAAATGTAGGTGTTTTTATTGTTGTTTTGGGGGCCTTCTAGGTTTTTGGGGGTTCTTTGCTAAAAACCTTCTTTGCCTGAGGCCTTTTTTGTTGCCAAATTTGGTGTCTCTGCTTTGTAAGGTTTCTCTGCCTAGGACGGTCGTTCGATGACGACTCTTCCTTTATACATATATAGATTATTTCTCTTTCTTTTAAAAACCCTTTTCACTCTTTCAAATTTCCACCGTTCCAAAGCCACTAGAAACTCTGGGAGGACCTAGCAGCAACTGCACCCCGAACTGTATCATAACTAAACCCTTTAATAAATGTATCAGATGATATTCTTTGTGTAACTTATATTGATTGTAAATTGTGTCAATTCTTAAATGTACAAAACTGTATCAAATGTACTGTAAAGGCATCCATTCTCCCAACGCCCCCTATTTGCATAAGATTCTGGGAACAGCGATTGCTCAGCCATCAAAAAGTCCCTCTAGCCATTTCCATAGCGAGATAATATCAGTTCCTTTGTATGTATATATATGTGTGTGTGTGTGTGTGTGTGTATGAAAGAGAGACAGATAATCCCTTTATCACCAGGATTTTGTTTATGCTGCCTACCTGTTTAAATGTGACTGGAGGCTTATAGTTCTAAAACAAGATGAATACATTAGCCTCCTGAAAGGGCAGCCAAGCCTTTGGTTACCCAAGATTGCCACCTTTTATTTTCCGGGTCTTGCACCTTGCCTTCTTGGAACTGGACATTTAAATCCATCGAGGACTCATCTGCATACCCACGTCATCCTCCCCAGGGGCATCTTCGCAACGGACAGGACCTTTAAACCTGCCAGTAATCAGCTGTTCTCGCCATGGGGATCCCCTCCTCCTCTCTGTGATGTCAGTGAACCCCCTGGCCAATCCCTGTGTGGATCCCAGCTGGCTCATTTCTCAGCCAATCAGGAGAAGGCACGGGACGTCTAACTAGCTGTCAAAAGTGTATAAAATGTCTTGTATTTTCCTATGAAAAATATGCTTGTACATTTTAAGCGATGACTCGGTACTTCCATCCCTGTGGGCCAAATTTTAATAAACCTCTGTAGTTTGCCTTCAAACCTGGAGTGCTTTGTTCTCTGTCGTGGCTGATCTGGTTTAGCAGACACTCACCAGGCATTCTACAGTGTTGCTAAAGTTCTGGTGGTGAACACTAGGTGGCGCTGGTGCTTTGCTTCTACAGTGTTGCTAAAGTTCTGGTGGTGAACACTAGGTGGTGGTGGTGCTTTGCTTCTACAGTGCTGCTAAAGTTCTGGTGGTGAACACTAGGTGGTGCTGGTGCTTTGCTTCTACAGTGTTGCTAAAGTTCTGGTGGTGAACACTAGGTGGCGCTGGTGCTTTGCTTCTACAGTGTTGCTAAAGTTCTGGTGGTGAACACTTGGTGACGCTGGTGCTTTGCTTCTACAGTGTTGCTAAAGTTCTGGTGGTGAACATTTCAGAATTCTAACAAAACTTTCAAAATTTCGTTATAATTGGCAGTTCCTAATTGGTTCTGTCTTAAAAACCGCCGATAATGTAATAATAATGAAATTTTGAAAGTTTTGTTAGAGTTCTGAAATGTTCACCACCGGAACTTTAGCAACGCTGTAGAAGCAAAGCACCAGCGCCACCTAGTGTTCACCACCATAACTTTAGTTTTGTAAGTACGTTATATACCCGAGTATAAGCCGACTCAAATATAAGCTGAGGCACCTAATTTTACTACAAAAAAACCTGAGAAAATTGATTGACTCGAGTATAAGCTGAGGGTGGGAAATGCAGAAGCTATGGGTCAATTTCAAAGTAAAAATAGATACCAATAAAATAAAATTGAGGCATCAGTAGGTTAAATATTTTTTTAATATTTACATAAAACTGTAATTTATGATAAGACTGCCCAACTCTGATTGAACCATTCTGACCTTCTTCAATGTAAATGTGCTTCCAATAAAAATGGAGCGAAATAAAAGTAATAATAGTAATAGTAATAATAATAGAATAAAATAATGGAAATGTAATAATGACAGTAACAATAGAGTAAAATAATGGAAATGTAATAATAACAGTAACAATAGAGTAAAATAATGGAAATGTAATAAAAACAGTAATAATAGAGTAAAATAAAGGAAATAATTATAATAAATAGAGTAAAATGATAAATGTAATAATAATAATACATTTATTATGTATTTATAACAGAGTAAAATAATAAATAACCTTGACTCGAGTATAAGCCAAGGGGGGCTTTTTCAGCCTAAAAAAGGTCTGAAAAACTAGGCTTATACTCGGGTATATACAGTACTTTAGAACCATTTAGATCCATGGATTGCCCAGGCCTAGTCATTACCATTTTCTTGGAGGACGTAGAAAACTCAATATTTTGTTGGATGTAGACAGGTGAAATCATGGTCCCATGAATATGGGGGGTGACCTATATGTGCAATTATGAGCAGGGCAAGTATTATTTCCAAATGGGTAACATTCACACATAAGCAGACTAACTCCTCCTGGTAAACAAGAATATGCTCATTTATACTGTGGTTCCCAAAGTGGGCGATACCACCCCCTTGTGGGCGGTGGGACGATCCAAGGGGGTGCTGGGAGGCTCAGGAGAATTTGGTGGGCGGTGAGCCCCTTTAAGGGGGGTAGTGGCATGAGCCAGGCGACAGGTTCCGCACAGGGCTCACCCCCTGCCTCTGAGGGAAGCACAAGCGGCTCCGCCCCTCCTTGCTTCTCTGGCGAACTTGGCCCTTCCAGGAGGTTTGGACTTCAACTCCCACCATTCCTAACCGCTTCAGGCAAAAAGCTATCCAGTATTTTCTGTTGGTCATGGGAGTTTGTGTGCCAAGTTTGGCTCAATTTCATGGTTGGTGGAGTTCAAAATGCTCTTGAATGAATAAAATTTATTGCTTTTGACCAAAGGCCGTTGCAAGTCCAAAATAAAAAAGAGCGCACACACAAAACAATACATATGGAATTTGCATAGTAGGCAATAAAAGGTTACCAGTTACTTATACACCATGAGTCACATTTAAATTTTTGTGATTGTAATTGAACTATAAATCCCAGCAGCTACAACTCCAAAATCAATCAATCCCCCTCCCCCAACCCCACCAGTGTTCAACTTTGGGTACATTGAGTATTTGTGCTAAATTTGGTCTAGATCCAGGGTTGTTTGGGTCCAGAGTGCTCTCCACATGTAGGTGAACTACATCTCCCCTTAGTCACTGTGAATTCCTTCCAAAGCCCTCCAGTATTTTCTGTTGGTTATGGGAGTTTGTGTGCCAAGTTTGGCTCAATTCCATTGTTGGTGGAGTTCAGAATGCTCTTTGATTGTAGGTGAACTATAAATCCCAGCAGCCACAACTCCCAAATGACTAAATCAATCCCCCTAACCCCACCAGTATTCAAATTTGGGTATATTGAGTATGTGTGCCAAGTTTGGTCCAGATCCATGGTTGTTTGGGTTCAGAGTGCTCTCCAAATGTAGGTGAACTACATCTCCCTTAAATCACTGTCAATTCTCTCTCCATTGTTGAAGAAGCCGGGATTAGATCCAACGGTCCCCTCCAACTACCGCCCGGTTTCGAATTTATCGTTCCTGGGCAAGGTAATTGAGAAGGCGGCAATGGAGCAGTTGCAGTCCTTCCTAGATGACGCAGCTTGGCTAGACCCCTTCCAGTCCGGCTTCCGTCCGGGCATGGGACGGAGATGGTCCTGGTCTCCATCTCGGATGAGTTGCGCTGCCAGCTGGATCAGGGCGGATCGGCGCTGCTCGTGTTATTGGACCTCACAGCGGCGTTTGATACAGTCAATTATGATCTATTGACTCACCGCCTTGCCAGGGCCGGAGTTAGGGGGACAGCCCTTAATTGGGTGACCTCCTTCCTCCGGAACCGGCTACAACGAGTGAGGAGGGGCAAGGATGTCTCCGGGGGTTCCCCGCTTCTTTGCGGGGTTCCTCAGGGGGCTATTCTCTCCCCCCTCTTATTTAACATCTATATGCGACCACTTGCCCAGCTGGTGCGTAGTTTTGGGCTGGTGTGCCATCAGTACGCTGATGACACCCAGCTTATCTTGAAGATGGAGGGCAGCCTCGAATCCGTACCCGATAATTTCCATCGTTGCCTTGAGGCCGTCACTGGATGGCTGCGAGCCAGTAGGTTGAAGGTGAATCCGGCAAAGACGGAGATCCTGTGGCTGGGTCCTCCGGGCTGTAGGGATGTTCAGCTTCCAACCCTGGACGGCATGACATTATGTCCGTCGCCCTCTGTTAAGAGCTTAGAGTAACCTTGGACCCCTGTTGTCGATGGAGGCCCACGTCTCCAGCGTCAGCAGGGTAGCATTTTTCCATCTTCGCCAGGCGAGGAAGCTGGCCCCCTATTTGTCCCGGCGCGACTTAGCCACAGTGATCCAAGCCACGGTCATCTCGAGGCTGGACTACTGTAATGCTCTTTACATTGGCCTTCCTCTGTCGGTAATCCGGAGACTCAAGCTGGTGCAGAACGCTGCAGCGCGACTCCTGGCAGGGGTCCCGATTGGCCACCACATCACGCCAATCCTGCGCGAACTGCACTGGCTCCCAATTGAATGCCGGATTGCCTTCAAAGTGTTAGTCCTGACTTTTAAGGCCTTACATGGTCTGGGGCCAGTGTACCTGCGGGACCGCCTTGTCCCATACCATCCCACCAGATCACTGCGCTCCAAAGAGCTAAACCTCCTGGTCATCCCAAATGTGAGGACCTACCATCTGTCCGCAACCCGCCGCCGGGCTTTCTCTGTTGCAGCCCCTACCATGTGGAACGCACTGCCCGCTGGCATCCGTGCCACCCAGGGCCTCCTCCCGTTCAGGAGAGCAGTTAAGACATTGCTGTTCCAACAAGCCTCCGAAACTTTAGCTCGCACCGCCTAGCTGTCAGCCCACTGCGACCCCATTTGTTGCTTCAACTGTTCTAATTGTAATTCCATCTTAATGGTATTACTGTGAGTTATTATGAGTTATCTGACAATTGTATTTTATGAACTGTTGTAAGTTGCCCCGAGCCGTTTGGGGGGGGGGGGGGGGACAGACAAATGCGAAATAATAAATAAATAAATAATAAATAAATAATTCCTCCCAACCTTCTCCCATATTTTCTGTTGGTCATGGGGGTTCTGTGTGCCAAGTTTGGTCCAGGTCTGTCATTCATGGGGTGTTGACTGTGGAAGTCAGAGCTGAATTGGTCGAAGGTAGGGTTGCCATATGTCCCTTATTCTAAGGGACGTCCCTTATTTTGGCCCTAAAATTTGTGTCCCTTTTTTTCAGGCCCTGTCCCTTATTTTTGACTAGCAGGACAGGACTGGGCGGGGTTGACCAGAGGAAGGTGCACGCTGTGGTTTCCACGGCAACGCCTGCCCGGGGATTCCAACTCGCAGGGCAGCCTGCCTCCCCGTTGGAAGGAAGAGGCGATACAGGACTTTTTCAATGTACAGTAGAATAGTTAACCGTTACCCAAGGGGAATGTTGGATCATGTTGGATAAAGATAGTTTCTGGTCGCTTGAGAGTTACTCTTAAATAGGCCTAGCTGTGCATCCCAATACTATATAGAATGCTGTGTATCCCATACTATACTATACCATTAACTATTGACATAATAATCATGAAGATATACTGTCTTATAAATTTTATTTTATTTTAATTCTTAGACAGTGCACTTTTAAAGTCAGCAAAGTCAAGTACTAAATGCAAATGGAGAAAATTAGGTAGTTCTAATCATGTTTTTTTCTGCATGACAAAGCATGCAGAAACATACCACAATACTGTTAAGAGGGTATAAGTCAGTTTCTTTTGTGAGTTTCAATCATTATCTTATTATGTCAATGAAACTATTTCTACCTAACACTTGAGTTTCAAGTTTTTAATGAAGTGTCCCTTATTTTTGTGAAAAATCCTGTAAATGTCCCTTATTTCTTATATCAAAAAGTGGCAACCCTAGTCGAAGGTACTGCAAATCCCATCATCCGTTGTCCATACTCCCCCAAACATATTGTTTTTGTAACAATGAAAATACATCCTGCATATTAGATATTTGCATTAGAATTCATACGAGTAGCAAAATTATTTATAAAGTAGCGAAAATGTGGTTGGGGGTCACCACAACATGAGGAACCTTATTTAGGGGTCACAACATTAGAAAGGTTGAGAACCACTGCATTAATACATATATCTTTTTGTTTAATTGCTATTAAAAAAATTTTAAAAAATTTCTAGGGGGGCAGTGAGTAAAAAAAATTCTGGAAAGGGGGCGGTAGGCCAAAAAAGTTTGGGAACCACTGATTTATACCATCTATTAATCAATTTTAGCGGTGGCCGGAGAACGTTTCTGAACCATTTATCTTTCTCTTCCCAAGCAAATTGGAAATGGAGGACTATATGGAGACCTTGAAGGATGAGGAAGATGCATTGTGGGAGAACGTGGAGTGCAACCGTCATATGTTGACCCGCTACATCAACCCGGCCAAACTGACGCCTTACCTTCGCCAGTGTAAAGTTGTCGATGAACAGGATGAGGACGAGGTGCTCAATTCCCCCATGCTGCTCTCCAAAATCAACCGAGCAGGTAAGAACAAGTTGGTTGAATTCAAAGAGCTATAAAAAGGATTTTGTTGTAACTCAGACGCCGATTAGAGCCAAGCCCAGATGTAAAAGGGGGTAACACAAGGTTTATTTTACAAGGAATGGGACTAACAAAAATCTAGCCAAATTGGCAAAAACCCACAAAAACCCGGGAGAAGCCCAAAAAAACCACTACGGGAGAAGCCAAAACAAACTCAGGGACGTCCTCCTTTGTGGGATGATCCAAAAAGCGAAGTCTGTAACCAGTCCAAAGTCAAGGGCAGGAGAATGATGGAGGAAAATGAGGAGACAGTCCAAGGTCCAACAGGAGAGACGATCCAGCGGAGTCAAACTTTGCCACTAGGAACACACGGCTGTAGGAGTAGTCAGGAACATGATACCAGATAACAGAATGCCAAGGTAACAGGAAGCCAAGATAAACAGGATGTCAAGGTAACAGGACACCAGACACAACTCCTTGCCTGCCGCAAGGAGTCATTTCCCAAACCCACAATTTATAACACTAAAGATCAGGCTCGTCTGAGTCACACCCTTCCAGATCAGGCAAAGCAGCTGCATTCCTCTCAGCAGCTGACACCCTTTCAACGTCCCTCCAGGTCTCCCAGCGTTTCTCAAAACTTAGTGTTTCCCAGTCATTCCCAGAAGTTTCCGAGGGCCAATCTTTGTCACTGTCAAACTCCATAAACGTGTCACTACTGGAGTCAGCATTACATACATCCTGGACTTCTTTTACCAAAGTCCAATCTAGCTCAGTATCACTCTCCTCTGACTCCAGTTCCACATCTCCAGGAAAATCCTCAAATGACTCTGAATCTGTAGAAGCAGTAAGTACCTGCCAAATTTTTTCCTCTGTGCTCTAACTCATCAGTGCTGGAATTGCTTGCAGTTCTCTTTCTGCTTACTCCAGCGTCTGAAGTCTCAACAGCCCCTCCCAAATGCATATTGCTCCCAGCTGGCGATAACTCAGCTTCTACTACAGCTCTGCTATCAGGCGACGCCGAGGGCTGACTTACAACAAATTTAGCTATATTTTAACTTTTGTAGATTTTAATTATCTGAGTTCTGCTCGGTTATCTTGTCAGTGTGTGTTATATCCTTTTAATCCGTCTCTTAGGTCGACTACTAGACATTCTTCACACCAAAGGAGAGAGAGGCTATGTGGTCTTCTTGGAAAGTCTTGAATTTTACTACCCAGAGCTCTATAAATTAGTGACTGGAAAGGAACCGACACGACGGTTCTCCACTATTGTTGGTAAGTGTCTTACCCTCCAAATATTTCGCAGATGTAAACGTGACTCTGTTCAACTCAACGTTGACTACTTCTCACAGGTGTTATTGTGCTGAAGTTGGATACGTTGGTTGCCACTACCTTGTTGTCATTGTCTGTCTCTTTCAGTAGAAGAGGGTCATGAAGGCCTCACCCATTTCCTAATGAATGAGATCATCAAGCTCCAGCAGCAGCTCAAGACCAAGGATGCGCAACGCTGTGAGCTCCTGGCCAAGTCCCGCCAGTTGGAGGATGAGAGGAAGCGGATAAAGCTCAACAAGATAGAGCTGCTGACCTTCCAGGAGAGGTACAACAAAATGAAGGAGGAGCGGAACAACTACAATGACGAACTGGTCAAGGTTAAAGATGAGAACTACAACTTGGCAATGAGGTATGCCCAACTGAGCGAAGAAAAAAACATGGCAGTGATGAGAAGCCGAGACCTCCAGCTAGAGGTTAGTGGTGGGGAATGTGGGGCGTGGGACTCTTTGGCTGCTTTGTGTGCAATTGTGATGAAAAGAACATTAGTTTAAAAATGTTCTGAGGCAGGATGGAGGAACTTGTGGCCCTTCAGATATGGGACTACAATACTCATTAATCCTATCAAACCTGACCAGTGGTGAGGCATGATGGGACTATCAGCTCATAAATATCTATCTATTTATTTACTTTATTTATATTCCGTTCTTCTCACCCTGAAGGGGACACAGAGCGGATTACAGGTACACATACTAGCAGACAATTCCTGCTGTTTTTCACATGCACAACACACACAAACAGAGGCAAACTCTGGCCACCAGGGGGAGCTGACGCACTCCTCATCTCTCAGCGTCCCTTGTTGTTCCTTCTGCATGACTTAGCGTTTCCTGGAGTTCTTTTATGGCCTCATAATTCAGTCAAAATTTGCCTCCCCACTTAATGTGGTACCTTTATCTCCTACTTGACAGATGCAACTGTCTTTCGGGCTGCAAAGGTCGACAGCAGGCTACACTTAAAGGTCGAGCACCCACCTCGACCCGGGCAGGCCTCGAACTCGTCACCTACTGGTCAGAGAGATCTTCTGCAGCTGATACTTAGCCAGCTGCGCCAAATTCCTGGTATTTAGTATATAAATGTACTAAATACATACATACATACTGTACATACAAATGTAAAAAATTTGCAAAAACGATTGCAGATAATCCAACCGTTAGAAAAGTTTGAAAAGTATTTATTTTTGCATGCAATTATGATGAAAGAGAAGTTTTACAACTCTAGATTCCTTTGTTTTTATTTGATAATTCACAGTGCCATTTGCGATATGTGAGCTGGAGGCACTGTGCATGAAATGCAAGCTATTTATTTACTCACTGAGTGGCATCTCCATTACTCCTGGAAGCACAGCTACTAGAGGCATAGCCTGCTTTTTTATATTAAAAAAACAAGACTTATTTTGTCTTTTTTCCCCCCTCTCTCCATTTATGGGACTTTGCTAGATTGACCAGCTGAAACACTGGTTGAATAAAGTGGAAGAGGAATGCAAGCTGGAGAGAAACCAGTCCTTGAAGCTCAAGAATGACATTGAGAAACGACCAAAGAAAGAACAGGTTCTGGAGTTGGAACGGGAAAACGAGATGCTCAAAACCAAAATCCAGGATCTCCAGTCCATCATACAGGTGAATAAGGGAAATTCAGAAGAGCAGAAAATAGCATTTGGTGAGGATTTCAAAGTCCAAATCAGTTTCACTGCTTGTTTTTCAAGTTTCTAGGGCTGATGTTTCTACAGGTCTCTCTCTCTCTCTCGGCATTATTTCGCGAACAAAGATTCCTAGGAAGGACTCATCCCACGCTTTTTACATGTGTTGATGACTAAAAAGGCCAATCTGAGATAGGCAAGTTCGGTTGCAGAAAGGACAGCAGAAAGTCTCCTTGGGTGATGTCGTTTCCAAGCTGTGGTTCTTTCTGCGTTGTCATTTCTCTTCGAGACCCATTCGGCATGTCTTCTCAAAAGAGGCCGCAGCATTGTGGATAGTGCATCTCCATGCCTTCCGATGTGAGGCCAGGGTGGACCATTGTTGGTGATCAATCTGGCCGAAACTGAGATGTTGTTTCAGGGAGTCCTTATATCTCTTTTTGGGGCACCTCTCTTGCGCTGACCTGTGGCGAGTTCACTATAGAGTAGTATTTTTGGGAGGCGGTGGTCCTCCATCCTAGAGATGTGCCCTGCCCAGCACAGCTGTGTTCTCAATAGCATGGCCTCAACGCTGGTGATCCCTGCTTGCTCAAGGACAGCAACATTAGTCACATAGTCGGTCCCGTGTATATTTAGGATTGTGCGAAGACAGCGCTGATGAAAGCGTTCGAGGAGTCATAGGTGTTGTCGATAGGTGAGCCACGTTTCAGACCCATAGAGGAGAATAGACAGTACGATAGCTCTGTACACACTGATTTTGGTGCTTTGCCTCAGGTGCTTGTTGCTCCTGACTCTTTTGTGAAGCCTTCCAAATGCCTTTGCTAATCTGTGGTCTATCTCTTTGTCAATCTTGGCATCTGAAGAGATGATGCTTCCCAGGTAGGTGAACTGCTGAGTGGACTTAAGCACAGATTTGCCTATGCTGACGTGGGGATGATGGTGTTCTTCCTGTGGTGCGTGCTGGTACAGGACTTCTGTTTTCTTCAGGCTGACTTCCAGCCCAAACAGCTCTGCAGCTGCTGCAAAGCAGGATGTTAGGCGCTGCAGGGCTGCTTCTTAATGGGCGACAAGGGCAGCATCGTCAGCAAAAAGCAGCTCATGGTCTAGATAGTTTAGAGCAGGGGTGCTCATTATGGTGATCGGGAGCACCTAGGTGATCTTCGGCCCTTTTCCAGGTGATCTTTGAGCCTCACCAGCCAAATGGCGCGCTCCTGCCATGTCTGCAAGACGTGCGCTCCTGCCGCCGCCTTCGCAGGGCTTTTTTTTTGCCAAAATGAGGTTTTAGTGGGCGGGCCCTGGTGCTCGTCTTGCCACGCACGGTGTGGTGACATGACCACCCATTGGTTGCTGCTGGGGGGGGGGGGGAGCAAGGCGAAAGCACACGCATGGATAGGATGCGAGGCTGTGGGAGGGATGGAGGCAATGTGTGTGTGTGTGTGTGTGTGAGAGAGAGAGAGAGAGAGGAGAGAAGAAAGAAATCCGGAGAACTTTTTCGGATCCTTTTTGCAGGCAGGCAGGTGGGCACTGGAAGGAGAGAGGGAGAGAGAGAGAGAAAGAGGCGAAGGAGGCCGGGCAAAGTGGGGCAAAGCCAAGCAAGCCCCGCCGCAAGCCCTGCTGCTGCCTTCGGGACTCCCATTCCAAGCTGAGACCTGGGCGAGCGAGCTGTGTGGGGCTGCTTTCTTTCCTTGGTTGGGGGCGAGGAGGGAGGGCTCCGCCGTGTTCCTGGGGCTGAACCCGAGGAGGAGGGGGCTGCAGGGATGGAGACTCCACTTGCTGCTGCTGCTTGTGCCCTCGCCGCCTTTCTCTGCCTCGCCCTCCCTCGCCCTCGAAGGAGAAAGGCGGCAAGGGCCCACAGGAGGGAGGGAGAGAGAGAGGGGGTGGCCCCTCTTCCCAGCCCTGCACCTTCCGAGTTGCCACCGAAGCCATATCTGGCCGGAGCGCTGGCGGGTGTGCCTATAAATAAGATCTAAGACTTTGGATGGAACTTTGTTTTAATGGTGATGAATGTACATGATGTTTTTAATATTAACTGTATTTTAATGTATTTAATTCTAGGTGTATTCTAATGTATTTTAATTTTAACTGTTGTTTACTATGTATTGTGTGGCATCGAATTGTTGCCGTCTGTTAGGCTGCACTGAGTCCCCCCTTGGGGGTTGAGAAGTAGCAGGGTATAAACACTGGAAATAAATAAATAAATATAAATACCCTCCTGCTGCGTGCGTGGGAGGGGCCTGCTGTGCATACAAGAAGCAGGATGGGATGGGGACTTCCTGCTTCGCAAAAGCACGCAGCAGGAAGGAGGAAGGCAATGAAGACATTAAGAGAGAGCGCACGCGCAGGCAAGGAGGATCCCCTTCCCGGGTGCGCGTGGTGGCGAGTTCGTGGGCAGGCAAGAAAGAAGCCCCGCGCGGATGGAAGGCTGCAGTAGGAGCATGCGCGTGCACATGCGCACACACGCTCACATGCACAACAGGTGATCTTTTCATCTTGATTGTTCATATAGTAGCTCGCATGATGAAAAAGTGTGGGCACCCCTGGTTTAGAGTCTTAGTGCGAGCCCTCAGACGGCTCAAGTTGAACAAGCTACCATCAGTACAATAGTGTATATATATGCCGTCTTCTTCTTCGAGGTCTGCCATAGCCCTTTGGAGCATCATGCTGTAGAATATTGTAAATAGGGTTGGTGAAAGAACACAACCTTGTTTCACTCCATTAGTTATTAGAAAGGGCTCCGAGAGAGCATCACTGTATCTGACTTCTGGAGGTAGCCGTGACAGAAATGTGGAAAGCCCTGCTGAAGATGATTTGTCAGGTCAGGTCAAGTTTCAGAGCTGTAGTGAGCTGGAAATCTATAACCAGGCAGATGGACTTCGTTATAGATGATCAGAAACCAACAGCTGCCCAGTGGCATGAAAAGGGCTCTTTGCTACAGATGACTTGTTGACTATTTTCTTCATTCCCTTCACAGCCTGAGGCTGGGAAAAAATATGAGAACACACCAGGGGAATTAACTTTGTCACTAACCTGCTTGTACAATTCTCGTTGCCGTTTAGGGGGAGATGAGTTACACTTGTACATTTTGATTTTCTTTATTTACTTCCGCCACCTTGGGAATCCATATTCTATTGGTCTCAGACTGGGAGGGGTGCACACTGATCCAGATGCTCTATATGGGCATCCATAAGGATTTGGTTTGATTGCTGGCCAAAGGGATAAGGCTTCGGGTACAACCTATCCTCAAGACCAGTGTTTCCCAGCCTGTGTCCCGCGGCACACTAATGTGCCGTGAGCGATCACCAGGTGTGCCCTGGGAAATTGGAACCTCCTGCCGCCGCACGAAAGTAGTACAGTCCAAGTAGAAAGGAAGCGGGGAGGGGTTCTTTCCCTCTCCAAAGCAGAGCATGGCTCCACACGCCTGTCTCTGAGCCTTCCCAGAACGCACTGTGGCAAGAAGAGGCGGAAGGGAAGTAGGGGAGCGGAAAGGAAGTAGGGGAGCGAAAGGAGGGGGGAAGGAGCGAGTGCCAACTACACTTCCCAGAAGGCTGAGCCCCTCCCTTTCTCCCCCTCCGGGACTCAATTTCCTGTTGTGCCTCACAAAGGGGACCCTTCATCTCCCAAGGAGTGCGCCGCCGCTTGGCTTGCCAAGAGCGGTAGCGTTCCTGCCTGCTTTGCTGAGCATGGGCGGCGCCACGGTGAGGATGTGGCGGCCGTGACGCGATTTGGTCCGTGTTGGAGCCAGGGCACTGTGGCAGAGCGAGCGAGCGAGCGGAGAGGCGTGAGAAGAGTGAGGGGATGATGAGGCCCATGGCGGTGCAGCCTTCTTTCCTTCCTTCCTTCCTTCCTTCCTTCCTTCCTTCCTTCCTTCCTTCCTTCCTTCCTTCAGCGAAAGGCAGAGAGGAGGAAGAGGGCGACGACGACAACAGGAAGAAACAGCAGCACAGCATGGAGGAATTGAGGTCCAAGTCCGCCGCCTTCACCTTCCCCCTCCTTCTAAGAACATAAGAACATAAGAAGAGCCATGCTGAATCGGACCTCAGCCCATCTAGTCCAGCATTCTGTATCACACAGTGGCCCACCACTTGTACACGGGGATCTCGAGCAGAAGGGAGGGCAAAACCCTGACCTGCTCCCGACCCCCCACAACCAGTACCCAGGGAAATCCTGCCTACCTCAACCAACTCCGAGGTGGCACTTGAATGTCCTTTTCAGTAACTACCGGTGCACTTGGTATCCATGAATCTGTCTAATCCTGCCTTGAAGTTGTTCAGGCTGACAGCTGTCTGACCTCTTCTGGAAGTGAGTTCCATAACCCAATGACCCTCTGGGTGAAGAAATATTTCCCTTTATTAGTCCTAATTTTCCTACCTTGGAGCTTCAGGGAGTGCCCTCTAGTCCTAGTGTTTTGTGACAAAGAAAATAGTTTTCTCTATTCACCTTTTCTATCCCATGCATGATTTTGCACACTTCGATCAAGTCACCTCTTAAACGCCGTCTTTCAAGGCTGAAAAGACCAAGGCGTTCCAACCTGGTTTTAAATAAGGGAGCCGCTCCATCCCTTGGATCATTCTTGTTGCCCTTTTCTGTACCTTTTCCAGTTCCGTTATATCCTTCTTAAGGTGCGGAGACCAGAATTGTACACAGTACTCCAAATGTGGCCTTACCATCGATTTGTAGAGAGGTAATACAACATTTGCTGACCTATTTTCGATTCTGCGCCGCCATGGGCCTCACCATCTCCTCACTCTTCTCGCGCCTCTTCGGCAAGAAGCAGATGCGCATCCTCATGGTTGAGGGCCTCACGCAAGTATAGCTATAGACAGGCAAACATAGACGCGAGGAAGGGAGAGAAGGGAGGGCTTCTTTCTTCGCCCTCCCGCTTCCTCGCCTTTAAAAACATATTAACTATATGTATTACTGTGTTAGAGTGTCATTTTGGTTGGTGGTGTGCACCAGGATTTTTAAACGTAAAAAATGTGCCGTGGCTCAAAAAAGGTTGGGAAACACTGCTCAAGACCACATCTCAAGGATTTGGCCACGGTGGTCCACACCTTAGTTACCTCTAGATTGGACTATTGCAATGCGCCGTTCGTGGGGCTGCCCTTGGAGACGGCCCGGAAATTCCAACTGGTCCAACGGGCGGCAGCCAGATTACTAACTGGAGCGACTTACAGGGAGTGGTCAACCCCCTGTTTAAGGAGCTCCCCTGGCTGCCATTTATTTTCCAGTCCCAATTCAAAGTGCAGGTTTTGACCTAAAATGCCCTGAATGGTTGGGATCCGCCTACCTGCACGACCGCATTTCCATCTACGAACCCCTGCGACCTCTCCGATCTTCCAGAGCGGCCCTTCTCTCGCTCCCGCCCTTATTGCAAGCATGACTTGTGGGGACGAGAGAGAGGGCCTTCTCTGTGGTGGCCCCTCGACTCTGGAATTCGCTCCCCAGAGATATTAGGCAAGCCCCCACCCTGGCAATCTTTACAAGGAGCCTGAAAACTTGGCTGTTCCAGCCAGCCTCAGTAGAATAATAAAAATAGCAATAATAATAGTAATAATAATTAATTGGGTAGGAAGAACTGTGGCCTATAGTTGCTGTGGCCTACAGTTAGAATTGTCAAAGTAGATGTAGATATCTGGAGAGGTACCTACCTATTTCTTCCCCCTTTTTCTTCCCCTTCCCCTTTCCCTCCTTTCTTCCTTCTGTAAATCTTTATTTCATTCCTTCCTTTGCTCTTTGGTTCCATCCTTCCTCCTCTTTTTTCCTTCCTTCCCTCCCCCTTTCTCTACTTCTTCCTTTGTCTGCTTCTTTCCTTCCCTGTTTCCTTCCTGCATTCACTTTTTATTTCCTTTTCTCCTGTTTTCCTTCTTTACCTCTGGCCTGCCTTTCCTTCCCTCTTTCTTTCCTTCCCTCCTTCTCTCTTTCCTTCCTTGCCCTCCCTCATTCCTTCACCACAGCAACAATGGAGGACCTTCCCACAGCCACCCCCCCCCCCCCAGCAGGCCTGGTTTTGAGGCCGGCGGAGGCGAGAGGGAGCCCGGGCCGCCCCACTAACCGAGGCCCCAGCTTTGTCGAAGATGGCGGACCTCCCTCCTCCTTTTGTGTCTTTCCCAGCCAGCAGCGGCGCCACCCCACAGAGAGACGCATTCCCCCCCCGCTGCCCTGCTTTTTGGTCCGGCGCACGAAAGAGAGAGCCCGGCCTGAGGCAGCAATTAAGCTCCGGCCTCGGGGAAGATGGCAGACTTTCTTCCTCCTTTTGTTCTTCTTCCCCTCCGTGGGTCCCTGCCCCTTCCATTCCTTTCCCGGTGTCCTCCGGTGTTTTCACCCGGGTCGTCTTCATCCTCCTTCACTCCCAAGCCCCCTTTTCCTCCATTTTTTCCTGTCTCTCCTTTTCTTTGTGCCGGTGGGGGTGGAGGGGGAGAAGGGGTTTGCACACATGCGCAGTATTTTGTCGCATGTGCAGTTCAGCTCTGGTGCGGGCAGGGCCGGCCTTTCCCATTAAGCCACCTACGCGGCCGCGTAGGGCGATGTCCCCGGAGAGGGGCGTCGCTACCTGAGAGGGACGGCGCCGTGCCCTGCCGCCGCAGCCAGCCGGCGGCGCGGAGGACGGGGGGGGCGGGGGGACTCATGGGGCGGGCGCCCAGACCCTGTACTGGGGTTTGCACATGTGCTGTAGCCGGCAGTTGCGCTTCTCTCTCCAGTAAGGAGGAGCAGGAGGAGGGGGGAGGCCACGAGGGCGGCCCCCATGGAGATTCCCCGGCAGCGGCAGCAGCAGCGCCCCCGGGAGGGCCCGGAGCCAGAGGCGCATCTTCCTCTTCCCCGCTGAATGAATGTAGGTGGGAAAACAGGAGGGGGAGGGGCCACAGGGACGCCAAGGCCGGCCACCTCACCCCCTCCGCATGGCGTCACCGTCGCCGGCTCTGCCGAGGAGGAAGGGAGGAAGGCCTCACCGGCCGCGCGCTGCAAAGACGCCCGGAAGGAGACGCCGGAGGGAGGAGCCCTGCGGAGGGCGCGGCGGCCTCTTCCTCCTTCCCTTCCTCCCTCCGCGTCTCTCCTTCCGGGCGTTCTTGCAGCACGCGGCCGGCGAGGCCTTCCTCCCCTTCCTCCTCGGCAGAAAAGCGGCGATGAAGTGACGTCAGGAAGATGCGCCTCTGGCTCCGGGCCCTTCCGGGGGCGCTGCTGCTGCCGCTGCCGGGGAGTCTCCGTGGGGGCTGCCCTCGTGGCCTCCCCCCTCCTGCTCCTCCTCGGGTCCGGGCGCCCACCCTGTGAGTCCCCTCTCCCCCCCCCAATTCCTCTGCGCCGGCGCGCTCAGGAGCCAGTGCTCATGTGCAAATTTCCGCGCATGCTTGGGCGCAGCCGGGAGCCGTCGGGGCGCGCCAAAATGTTCGCTTACCCCCCCGGGAGAGCTCGGACCGCCCCTGGGTGCGGGGGATGCTGGGAAATTTAGTCTGCTGGGGTTTTTGCATTTCTAAGTGTTTGTTTGTGTTTTTAATGTAATTTTCCGAGTGTTGGTCACACCTTGTACCGTTTGGGGTGTTGTGGCCAAATTTGGTGTTTCTGCATTCAGCCGTTTCAGCCTATCACCACGACATGAACAGATTTATATATATAGATATTTTTTATAATTTGTAGCTGTACCGATGCCGCGCTTCTCCCCGATATCGGGGCTTGTCGCGTTGGGCTTCTCTCCTGTACTGGGGTTTGCACATGTGCTGTAGCCGGCAGTTGCGCTTCTCTCTCCAGTAAGGAGGAGTCTCCTCCTTGTGTTGGAGGAGGAATACCAGCTTTCATGGTGTTAGGGCATGCGCAGACTGCGCAATGGAGTTTCCTGTGCTTGCACTGAAGGAGCCAGCAAGTGGATGCTGTCGGCATCGAGGGAGTTAATTGTTCCTCCTGTCGACGTTGACTCCAGTGTCGAGAGCCCCTGCGCATACGCCGTTTACACAACAATAGCAGAGGCAGGAGCTGGTATTTAGGAAGGGGTAGGGGCGCTGCCGAAAAGGAGGACCTTCGGTCTCCTTCCTTCCTTCCTCATCTCCATGCGCGTTGCATTTTTATTTTTTTCAACATTTCTTTTTGGTCCGTGACCTACGCCCCCCCCCCCCCAGCTTGCACCCCTAGGCCATGGCCTAGGTTGGCCTTATGGGTAATTCTGGCCTGCTTTAAGGATGAGCACTGGGCTCAGGATGGTAAAATTAAACAAGACTTATTGATTTTCAACCAGTAAAACTGGTGGTTCAGATGCTTAGTTGGTTGCTAGGGGTTACAGTCTTTTGGGGAAAGGGGTGCAATCACTTGCCTTTGGTTGCAGAGTCCAGAGCGCTGTGCTTTGATTCCAGGGTCATCCGTTGCTCTCAATGGCTTTTAGGCTCACTAAGTCCTTAGGCCCCAAAATCTACAGTCTCTATATTGAAGACAGGTCTTCCTTTGTAACTGCAGGCTTTGGTTCAGAGCGTTAGGTTGGCTTATGGTGAACGAAGATGCTTTGTCCAAGCATAGGTTCAGATTTCCACCTAATGTCCATGTGCTCTTTGCTGGAATGGCCAGAGAAAGGAAGTCCAGCCCTTGGGTGACCTCAGAAAGGGGAGGGGTTAAGGTGATGTCATCTTTGGCACCAAAACACGGCCCCTTCCACCAATGTCCACAAATAATTTGAAATAGAACAAAAGCATTGCAGGTAGGGACGAACCAGGTACATCAGGTAATGCAAAACAAGCCCAGTAGGGGGCGCAACAACTGGTCTCTCAGTGTCCTAGCCAAAAGCTCAACTCACTACACTAACATTGGCTTTCCATTATTTATCTTCAGTAAAGCATATGCTAAAGCAGTAAAACCTTGTCAGTGTCCAACACCAAAAGGACTCTTGGGGAGGCCCAGGTGTACACCCCATCCCAGATTTCGGCAAGCTTTCTGTGAAATCCCATGAAGAGAAGAAGCTCAACCAGTTGTAGAAAAACAGTGGAATTAATCATGCAACAAGGGGAAATATAAATTATGCATGTTTTGTATAATTTATACAGATTGCAGCTTTTTCCAGTAAGAGAACATTGAGTTCGGAGTACACAGCAGCTGGTTTAGATAATGCTTTTCCTGTGTGTCCAACCCGGTGCAATTCCTCTCATAAATTTTCCTTCTAATGGCCCTGTAAGGAAGGCTAAAAAGCTAGTGTTCACATGCCGTGTGAAAGATGGCTGAGGCTATGAGAAGAGTGGTTGGTTTGATGGCAGCCAACTAAAATTGTGACGGCGCAGCGAGTGCCACTTGCATGGAAAACATTACGTTCCTAAAGTTTTGCACTGTTCAGATATGTTTTTGCAGCCTGCTCAGTTTGTTAAAGGTGAGGTTGCATTGATTGGTTCCTAGTACCTGTCAATCGTTGTTTGCAGAGCCCAGTTAAGTTTGTTCTGCCCCTTTTCCCTGGGATTTTGGGAATCAAGGCATTTTGTTTATGAGAGCCTTTCCAGGATTTCTCCAGAGAGGACGTGATTGAAGGTTTGCCAGGCCAGGCCTTGGTCAGGCTATCTTCCAACGCCAGACAGACTGACTTTCCTTGGGACTCATACATAAATCCCAGCATACTAGAAGGTTGGGTAGCTCTGAGGAGTCTCAAGTGCCTTCAACCAGTCAATTGGCATCCAGAGGAAGGTTTCATGCCTTGAACATAGGCCATCTGGCTGGGGCTTCGGGTGTCCTTACCTCGAAGCCATAGAGAAAGAGAGGACTTGGGGAACCCTAACCCTAACCCTGGACTAAGCTACAGAGAGACTGTAATGTAAGATCTTTTCTTTATCTTTTGGGGAACTAAGCAAAATGCCTGAGTGAAGTTAACTCACGTTAAGAACAATAAAGCTTGTTTGAGTTAACTAGAGCAGTGTTTCCCAACCGATGTGCACAGCACACTAGTGTGCCGTGAGTGATCATCAGGTGTGCCGTGGGAAATAGCCACTCTTCCCCCTCCTAGCAGCTTCTTCTCCCCCTTTCCCTGCCCAAAGATCCTCCCCGAGGCAAATGAAGGGCTCTGCCGAATGCCAGGGCCAGGCCCGCCTTGAGGAAGCCTTCAGGAGCTTCGACTCAGCATGGCTCCAGCTCCCACTCAGGGCTGCTTCAGCCTTCCGATGCTCCCAGGTTCGCTCACTGCCCAATTCACTGAGTCTATATGTTTCATAGATCTGTGTGGCCTCTTTCGCTGCCTCCCTCCGCAAAAGCAGAGCACTGGGCAGAAGTGATTGAGTCGACGTTTTCGCATTGGCTTGGATTTCTCACGAGAACAGCTAAAGCTGGAAGCTCCACGTCAGTGAATTGGGCAGTGAGGCTGAAGCATTCACAGGTTTCCAAGAAACAAATTGAGCCTCTCCGCTTGGAAATGTTTCGGGTTTTTTTTACTGTTTTACTGAATTTTTTGAGAGTTGCCTCCCCCCTCCCCCAAGGAACTGTTTACAACAGCTTCATGACATCCATAGTTAACTGGAAGCAAGTTTCACTCAGGGTGAAATTTCACAAGGGTCTGGAGAACAAGCCCTATGAGGAGCGGCTTGAAGAGCTGGGCATGTTTAGCCTGAAGAAGAGAAGGCTGAGAGAAGACATCATAGCCATGTATAAGTATGTGAGAGGAAGTCATATATATGTTGTGTTTCACACTGAGTGTATAAATACATTTTAAAAACATATTAACTATATGTATTACTGTGTTAGAGTGTCATTTTGTGTCATTTTGGTTGGTGGTGTGCCCCAGGATTTTGTAAATGTAAAAAATGAGCCATGGCTCAAAAAAGGTTGAAAAACACTGAACTAGAGTGTCCAGCTTGGTCCTTGGGAGCCTCAAGCCTTTAAAAGATGGCAAGAAGCAATCCCCCGGTATAAAGAGACCACGTCCTTGCTCTTACTGAGTATTTACAGCCCAGGTGTGACGGCTTGAAGAATTGGATTGGAGAATTCATCTGTTACTTGAATCTAGTATGTGTTCAGTGAGCCACAGCTTGTATTAATCATGGTTTGTTGCTTAAGACTGCTATTGCATGGGAGATAACCAAGTTGTGGCTTCTCCTCCTACTCCTGGTTTGCTTTGTCCTCCCATCTCTTTTGCCAGCCTTCTGGATGAGCGGTTTGGTGAACTATCCATGAACAATTTGTAGGCTCACATTTGAGAACAAGTCATGGTTTAACATAGCAGAGGCTTGCAATCCAGCAGCAAAGCATGGGTTCAAATCATGGTGTGTGGCTGAATAATAAATACCAAGATCAGTAGGGAGATTTGTGCAAATCGGTTTTCAACAAAGCACATTATGATGGCACGCCCGAGCCCTTTGGGAAAACTATATTGTCTGGCTTTACTTTGGGGGGGGGGGGGCTTTCTGATACCTTCTGTTAAGATTAAGATCCTTAGCAGACAGAAGCACTTTAGGCAAGGTGAAAAGATAACCAAAACGAGTTTACGGAAACACGATGACTAAAGGGTTAACTCCACCCGGGACTATCATAAGGTAACTTAAAACATTACAAAAGGAGAATTTGCTGGTTGCAGGCATCTTTCTGGAGTCTTTCCTGCCTCTGGAACAAAGTGATGGTTATAAACTGTATTAATCTTCTTTCCTGTGAAGCTTAGGCTGGTTATAAACTTCTGTTGTTCTATGGACTTGTGGTATAAGAATACTGCTAAATGCAGCAGGTGCTAGGAATGCCTGTTTGGACTGGCATCTAGGGGGACTGAAGTATTCTGACTGGTCCATCCTCAAGCGGTGCAAACGGGCTCTTCTCTATGAGCCCGGGATTCTGCAGCAAATCCCCCCCCCCAAGAATATGTATGTGCACCCAGGCAGCAAACGCTGTGCCCGGGCTTTTGGCTTTACCCGGAAGAGGCTGCCTCCCGGGCTCATAGAGAAGAGCCGTTTGCAGTTTGCACCGCTTGAGGAGGGACCACAGTCAGAATACTTCGGTTTGAATTTTACCTCTTCTTATACCCATTGTTATTACTGCTGTATTATTGCATGTGCATGGAATTTAGGTATATGACCAGTTGGATTACTTATATTAGGCACTTACTCTATAAGTTAGCATTCATTCTATTATATATTAGGTTGGTTTCTCACGTGTTGTGTGCAACTACCCCAATACTCTTTGATGCTTTAGATCCTGGCAGGCAGGAGGGGCAGGGAAGCCTGGAAAAATGTAAACAAAGAGGTTTACTCAGAAGTAAATCCACAAAGGAGGGCACTTCATCCAAAGTGCCCTCCTTTGCGGATTTACTCATGAGTAAACCTCTCTGTTTACTTCCTTTGCAGATTTACTTCTGAGTAAACCTCTCTGTTTACATTTTTCCAGGTTTCCAGCCGAAAGAAGGGGCGAGTTTAGGGCTTGCCTTGCCATAATACTTATTGGCAAGGGAGGCGGGAGGGTGGTGAGAGAGAAGGAGGGTGCCCCCTTACGACCTAATAACGATACTTAAGAAAATCCTGGCCCCAGTTCTATAAAGAAAGTCCACTTCCTGGTTGGCGTTCCAGATGCGGAAATACTCAAAAGTAGCATTTCTTACGAATTTCTTCCGAATCATTTAATTTTCATAACTTTTTTCTCATGCCTACTGTCTATATATGTTATGTGTCTATGGCATTTGCCATGTATATGTACATTGTAATCCGCCCTGAGTTCCCTGCAGTTTGAGAAGGGCGGAATATAAATACTGTAAATAAATAAATGAAAATAAAATTTAAGCTCCACCCAAAACCTAATAAGCTCCACCCAAAAAGCCTATAAACAGGAGGAACTGGAGTAAGGCAGAGCCAAGGCTTCACACACATGTGTAGATGCAATCATAATTTTTCAGCCACTCTTAATTTGTCTCACCCCTCCACAATTTGGGCACAGGAAGATTAAGAAAATCATAGCCAAATTAGTGTTCCTGTTGCTTCACAGCAGCCTCGTCCCTCCTGAAGCAGAAAGTAAGTGATGTGTTGATTTTCATAACCTCATTAAGATCCACGCAACCCTTCAGCTGATCCGAGGACCGAGCTCTGTTTTAGGTGTGCTCTGCCACAGAGTCTAGAGTTACGCTCTCCTATTCCCTTCAGCTTGGTTGTAGTCTTCCCAGGAGAGGCATTGTAAATAGTAATTTGGAAGGTTGAGAGCGTTAATCAGCATGACTTACTTGAGCTTAATCACTGGTTGGAAATGAGGCGGCTGAGAAATAGAGCTGTAATTAATTGGCGCTACACCTGACTGTGGGTGCAGGAGAGACATGACTGCACAATTACTCACACTCCCTTAAGAGTACATCCAAATTCGATGTAAGCCTGGTTGCCATAGATTTGCAAAAAATCCCATACAGATTTCTCATGAAAGCCAAGTTGGCTTCTTTCCTGATGAAAGCCAGGTTGGCTGCTAGAAGAGCAAAGCGATTTGATGTCTTCTTGGCAAAAACACAGTCGTAGAACTATAGAATCATAAAATCATAGACTTGGAAGAGACCTCATGGGAATCCAGTCCAATCCCCTTCCAAGAAACAGAAAAATTGCATTTAGAGCACCCCCGACAGATGGCTGTCCAGTAGGCCTGTTCAATCCATGGTTCTAAATGGTTCTAAAGTACTTACGAAACTAAAGTTCTGCTGGTGAACACTAGGTGGCGCTGGTGCTTTGCTTCTACAGTGTTGCTAAAGTTCTGGTGGTGAACATTTCAGAACTCTAACAAAACTTTCAAAATTTTGTTATAAATGGCAGTTCCTAATTGGTTCTGTCTTAAAAATCACGAATAACGAAATAATAATGAAGTTTTGAAAGTTTTGTTAGCATTCTGAAATGTTCACCACCAGAACTTTAGCAACACTATAGAAGCAAAGCACCAGCGCCACCTAGTTTTCACCACCAGAACTTTAGTTTTGTAAATACTTTAGAACCATGATTGCCCAGGCCTAATTTCTATGTCTCCTGGAGGCAGACCCAAAAGGAGGGAAATAGCAATCCCCCTCTGAACAAATTGTTGGACTGATCACTGGACTGACTGTAGATGTGGAATTCTGGATCTTGGTATTGTATTATGTGGGCTTCCGCATTTTTGTATTCTGCTTTTGGCTGCTCCACCTTAAATCCCTTCTGTGCTAGATTTCCCTGCTTCTTCGTTTTGGATTCCGGATTGACCTGACTTCGCTGCTTCGTTTACATCCCTCCTGGCTTGACATAAGGACAAGACTCTACTCATCCTGTTTTCCTCCTGGCATAATCACAGATGTGCCTATGCTGACGTAAGGATGATGGTGTTCTTCCTGTGGTGCGGGCTGGTAGAGGACTTCCGTTTTCTTCAGGCTGACTTCCAGGCCAAACAGCTCTGCAACTGTTGCAAACCAGGATGTGAGGCGCTGCAGGGCTGCTTCTGAATGGGCGACAAGGGCAGCATCGTCAGCAAAAAGCAGCTCACGGACTAGATAATTTACATTCTTAGTGCGAGCCCTCAGGCGGCTTAAGTTGAACAAGCTCTCTCTCTCTCTCTCTCTCTCTCTCTCTCTCTCTATATATATATATATATATATATATATATATATATATATATAGCACAGAAGGGATTTAAGGTGGAGCAGCCAAAAGCAGAATGCAAAGATGCGGACGCCCACATAATACAATACCAAGATCCAGAATTCCACGTCCACAGTCAGTCCAGTGATCAGTCCAGCAGTGATCCAGCACAGAAGGCAACGGCCTGGATAGCAAGAACAACACCTTGCCAGCTGCACCAAATGGTTAATCGCAAGCCCACTTTATTCAGTTCTCCTCAGAGCTGGATTGCACCAACGCCCCTTCCCCATTTCCTTCAGCTGCCAGCATCTCTTCCCGTGCCACCGTTTGTCTTTCTCTCCAGGTGATCCGTCTCTTGCGACAACTCAACTCTCCCCAACAATCCCCATGAGACCCATTCCCAGCACTCCAACTCCCATCTCCCATGAACCCTGCAAACGAATCACTGCTAGTGGGTCCCAAACAGACATCCTGTATTTGTTGCACCTTGGTCCAATCCATCTCATTAAAGTCTCCTTCAGTACTCTGTGGACCCTCATCCATACCTCCCGATGGCTTCTCGCCCCCACTCCCATCGTCCTCCGAAAAACCCAGAAATGTTTCATCCCCAGAAGAATCACTAAGTATTTGCCTCAGTCTCTTCCTTTCTTGCTCCTCATCCGACTCTTGCTCACGAGTAGACCGTTTGGCATTCCTAGCTACAGACTCCTCTCTCTCAGCCTCAGGCTCAACTACAACAATACATATACAAAAACATTAAAATCACTTATCTTGACATTAAAATCCTCTGTTTAAAACTATCTCAAACATCCATTTGCCCTATTCTGGCCGAGAAGAGGGACTGGGTTGTGTGAAGAATTGTAGGTCTTTACTCTTTGCTCCTCCCATAGCAAATCTAATAAAATATTTCCTGGGTAAGTAACATTTGGGGCTGAATAAATCCCACCAAACCCAGGGGGTCATGCCTTTGTGTAAACAGAGAAGCATGGTATTTGTAGGGCTCATATCTGAGATTTCACAGAGAACGGCGGTACATGTGAGAGAACTTTCTTCAGTTTCTTTTTCTCTCCTTTTCCTTTTGCATGTCAAGTATCTGTACCTTTTGACTCCCAGTTTATGAAAATTATTTTTGGGCAGCAAATTACTTAAAGGCAGAATGGGGAAAGCTGGCTGCAGCGGAGAAGAAAGCATTTGTTCTAGTCATCAATGATGATGACTCCAGGCGAGGATTTTTCGATTATTCAGAGCATGTTGCCCTGAAATGGCTCCACGTGTCATAAAAACATCTCTTGTCAAGGAGCAGAGCCTAGGAGGAGATGCAAAAAACAAAAACCCACAAATGCAATTCTGTGGAAACATGCCAGGGCACAGAAGTTGTTTGCACATAGAGTTTGGAAAGAAGTGAACAAACACCATAAGAATGTGATACTGAGGATGTGAGGTCCAGGGCCGGCTCTTTCGCTAGACAGGAGTTGCAACTTCCTCCACATTCATTCCTAATGGTTTCTCTTGCTGGCCAGTAGGCCTGGGCAATCATGGTTCTAAATGGTTCTAAAGTACTTGCAAAACTAAAGTTCTGGTGGTGAACACTAGGTGGCGCTGGTGCTTTGCTTCTACAGTGTTGCTAAAGTTCTGGTGGTGAACACTAGGTGGCGCTGTTGCTTTGCTTCTACAGTGTTGCTAAAGTTCTGGTGGTGAACACTAGGTGGCCCTGGTGCTTTGCTTCTACAGTGTTGCTAAAGTTCTGGTGGTGAACACTAGGTGGCGCTGGTGCTTTGCTTCTAGTGTTGCTAAAGTTCTGGTGGTGAACATTTCAGAACTCTAACTAAACTTTCAAAATTTCGTTATTATTTCATTATTGGCGATTTTTAAGACAGTACCACTTAGGAACTGCCATTTATAACGAAAGGCTTGACCCCAAGAGCCAAGTTTTCACTTTCCAAAAGGGAGGGAGCTGCTTTAATATCACTGGGGAAGTAGTTCCGCAGCTGAGGAGCCACCACTGAGAAGCCCTGTCTCTCATTCCCACCAGACGTGCCTGCGAAGGTAGCGGGACTGAGAGCAGGGCCTCCCCAGATGATCTTAATCTCCTAGGTGGTTCATTTGTTTAGGGCTCTATAGGCTAAAGCCAGCCCTTTGGTAGCAAACTGGCAGCCAGTGTAGCTGGCACAAAAGGGGGGTTGTATGCTCTCCGTACACTGCTCCAGCTGCTGTCGGTTGGACTATTTGAAGCTTCCAAACAGTCTTCAACGGCAACCCCATGTAGAGCGCCTTGAAGTAGTCAATTCGGTTATTCTGGGGATTCCAATATAGATAAAGGTAAAAATTTTCCCCTGACATTAAGTCCAGTCGTGTCCGACTCTGGGGGTTGGTGCTCATCTCCATTTCTAGGCTGAAAAGCCAGCGTTGTTCATAGACACCTCCAAGGTCATGCGGTCAGCATGACTGCATGGAGTGCCATTACCTTCCCGCCGAAGCAGTGCCTATTGATCTACTCACGTGTTCTGGGCCAAGTGTCGTAGGATGCTCGCACCACGCTTGATTGATGGAGCCCCACCAGAAGTTAGTATGCATCGTGTGATTGGCAGCGTGGGGCTCCATGAATAAATTGTGCTGCAAGCATCCTGGCACACTTGCGAAGACCTCACAGCCTCTGAGGATGCCTGCCAGAGATGCAGGCAAAACATCAGGAGATAATGCTCCTAGAACATAGCCATATAGCCCAAAAAACCTACAACAGCCCAGTACTCTTCTTTGTCCACTGCCACCTTTTCCTGAGATGTTAGGTTCTTCTATATCCTCTGACTATATAATTGCTATGTGTTACAGGCTGGAGAACCCAGCTTGCCAGATTCAGACAAGGCCATTTTGGACATCCTAGAGCATGACCGCAAAGAGGCACTAGAAGATCGTCAAGAGTTGGTCAACAAGATCTTTAATCTCCAGGAAGAGATCCGACACGCAGAGGACCTGCGAGATAAGGTAAGATGGAGATGGTAAACACAGGGAGACACAAAGCACCTTGGAGAACAAATACTATGAGCCGATGTAATGCCCCTGCATGCATTCATATGCTATCTCCAGCCACTTTATGTTTTGGAGGGAAAGCATTTCTGACATTGTGTATAGTGATAAGTTGCCTCCTTTCCTTACTGACTTTTCCTTCCATTTGGCATGATGAAACCCAATGGGGACAATCTTCATTCTGCCCAGATAATGTGATGTTGTGGCAAAACATGACCCCTGGTAAGCAGGCCCGGATTAAAACCTTTTTGCACCCTAGGCCACACTTTGGAATTACGCCCCCAGCCAACCTCTACCCCCCCCTCACACACACACACCACACTTGGCTGGCTTTCACCATGGTGCCTCAGGAGCTGAAGAGAAAGGCGAGTAGGCACCATCCCGCCACCTCCAAGGTTCCCATTCCCACCGGCTGGAAAGCTCCGCTGTGCTCTGAAGGTCTCCTCAGGAGTCGGGAGGCTTGGGGAGAGCGCAGCAGGTGCAAACTCACTCCAAAGGCATGCACGAGAGAGAGAGGGAGAGGGAGAGAGAGAGCGCACGTAAAAGAGAGAGAGCAAGAGAGAGCACGCGAGAGAGAGAGTGCGAGAGAGAGACAGAGTGAGAGAGAGAGCGCGTGCGAGAGAGAGCGTACACGAGAGAGAGGAAGCAAGAGAGAGCGCACACGAGGGGGAGAGAGAGCAAGCGAGAGAGTGCGCGTGAGAGAGAGAGCGTGCGCGAGAGAGACAGAGAGTGAGAGAGAGTGCGTGAGAGAGAGAGAAAGAGTGAGAGACAGAGGGTGAGAGAGAGAGTGCGAGAGAGAGAGTGCGCGAGAGAGTGCGCGAGAAATAGAGCGCGCGCGAGAGAGAAAAAGAGCGAGAGAGAGAGCACGAGAGAGAGACAGAGTGAGAGAGAGTGTGCGCGAGAGAGTGTGTGCGCGCGAGAGAGTGTGCGAGAGAGAGAGAGTGAGAGAGAGCGCACAAGAGAGAGAGAGAGAGAGAGAGAGAGAGAGAGAGAGAGAGAGAGAGAGAGAGATATGTCCGCTTGGCGTGCGCTCCCGGAGGGGACGGAGCAGAGACTTTGCCGGGAGAAGGAGTGAGGAGGGGCATGAAAAAGGGGGAAAGAGGTCCGTGATCTGCGCCCCCCCCCCGGCTTGCGCCCCTAGGCCATGGCCTTGTTGGCCTTATGGGTAATTCGGGCATGCTGGTAAGCCATAAAGTAATTCACAACTCTCTACAGTTGTAAGTCAGTGCAGTGAAAGCATAAAATAATGAAGAGAAGATTTAGAAAAATGGATTTATGTATTCCGCTCATAACGCTTAATGTTTCTTTGAACAACGTACTGGACGTTGGCTCGGTTCCCACATACTCCCTCACTTGCATTGAGGTATGTGCAATCGCGCACTGCTACTGTTCACATGATGCCACTGAATTGCCGCTCCAAAACACGTGAGCACTATAAGCATTGCTGCGGGCAACTACCACTTGTGCGATTGGTCGATCACAAGGCCTAAGCCTGGAACGACAGCGGCAGTACTGGCAGTACTACCAGTAGATTTTGGAGCACGCTGTGAATCAGGAGATTTTCAGTAATTATTACGGGAAAATTATGACATAATATAACTCTGAGTTAGATTGTTGTGATTGTGACAAGTTAAAGTTGAGAAACTGGTTAGATTGCTTAATTGTTTAGATGTTTTAGGTATTTAATTGTGTGTTTTATTGCAAATTGCCCAGAGCCATCTGGGATGGGCGATTAATAAATCTCAAAATTAATAAAATAAATAAATAAATAAAAGTTAACTAACTTATAGTGCGACTATAATTGGTGAGTATTATTTATGTATTTTGTAATAATTATATACGCTTTACAAATAATAAGAATAAGAATAATAATAATAATGGCTCAACCAAAGAAAAAATGTCTTTACAATTAATAATATCATGTTTATTTATTACATTAGTATTTATCTCAGTTTATTTCTTACAAAAAGATTTCAAAAAAATACAAAAAAAATAAAAATAATTCCATAAAAAAATTATTTTTTCTACAGATAATAATGGCTCAACCAAAGAAAAAATGTAGACAATATAATATTGAATATTTGAAATATGGCTTTATTGAGTCACCTGTAAACAATACCTTACCAATGTGCCTGATTTGCCAGAAAGTTTTAATAATAGACACAATAAACCTAAAGCAAGGATGGAGCAGAATCTATGCAAGATATCCCTTGAGCCTCTCCTATTGTGATACAACCCATCTCCGGTTAAGTTGACCTCATACCCAAATGCAGAATCAAGGGGTTCTTTCCCACAAGTCCCTATGAATGGATTCATTTGATGACTCATCGTGCCATGCATCTCCCTCTTGGCAACTAAGGCCAAACTCTGAGATAGTGATAGTGATAGATCGGCAAGGTTCTCTTCGTTGGCGTGGGCCAGGTCTTTATTGATTGCCCTTGATGCACTGTGTTTATTGATTGATTCATTTGTAGTACCTCGAGGAGAAACAGGAGCTGGAGCTGAAATGCTCAACTCTGGGGAAAGACTGTGAAATGTACAAACATCGCATGAATACGGTGATGATACAGCTGGAAGAAGTGGAGAAGGAGAGAGACCAGGTATCCGGGAAATCACAAAGCGTGCTTGGGCAGGGTGGACAGTAGGCTTGGGCAATCATGGTTCTAAATTTATTTATTTACTAGCTTGGGGACCCGGCGCTGCGCGGCTAATTTGAGAAAGGCATTTTGTGCCAAGGTTGGTCTTTATCTGTTGTTTATGTGGCTTGCAGTGGTCTCGGAAAGTGAGGGAAGGTGTTGGGAGTCCCATCGTCCATGGTCCATCCTCCTCCAAACTGCAACAGGATGTAGAGTGGGTCATGGGGGTTCTGTATGCCAAATTTGGTCTTGCTCAGTTATTGGATGAGGGTCGCAGCAGTCTTGAGACATGAGTGGAGGTGAGTGAAGTTTTGTTAGAGTTCTGAAATGTTCACCACCAGAACTTTAGCAACACTGTAGAAGCAAAGCACCAGCGCCACCTAGTGTTCCCCACCAGAACTTTAGCAACACTGTAGAAGCAAAGCACCAGCACCACCTAGTGTTCACCACCAGAACTTTAGCAACACTGTAGAAGCAAAGCACCAGCACCACCTAGTGTTCACCACCAGAACTTTAGCAACGCTGTAGAAGCAAAGCACCAGCGCCACCTAGTATTCACCACCAGAACTTTAGCAACACTGTAGAAGCAAAGCACCAGCGCCACCTAGTGTTCACCACCTCAACTTTAGCAACACTGTAGAAGCAAAAGCACCAGCCCCACCTAGTGTTCACCACCAGAACTTTAGCAACACTGTAGAAGCAAAGCAACAGCGCCACCTAGTGTTTACCACCAGAACTTTAGCAACGCTGTAGAAGCAAAGCACCAGCGCCACCTAGTGTTCACCACCAGAACTTTAGCAACACTGTAGAAGCAACCACCAGCGCCACCGAGTGGTCACCACCAGAACTTTAGTTTTGTAAGTACTTGAGAACCCTGATTGCCCAGGCCTAGTGGACAGGAAGGACATGGACAGGAAAGGCCTTCTGCTACTTCAGAGTTTCTTCTGCTGCAAACCAGAGGTGATGGCTTCATTCTTCTGCCTCTGCTCTGACAGCATCGTCCCAAATCCAAATTGGAACAGGACTGAATGGAAACTCGGAACTATCAGAATGTATCTGGGACGTACTGCTTTGCATAAGCTTTATGTAAAATATTTCTATATTGAGCCTTTTGAGGCAAAGTTGTGGGCAGAGAGAGGAAGTGATGTTTCCTCTTTGGAGAGGAAGGCATAGGGGGAACTTGACATCCGTGAGTAGAAGCCAATCCATCATTAATAATATTTAACAGGCCTGGGTAGGTTCATCGGAACGCTTCTAAAATCGGAATGAATTTGGATTAAATTCACTTTTGAAGCGATGTAAGCAACCCGGAAGTGAATTTGCCATTTCGAGGCGCTCCTCCGTGGCATCTGGAGCCACGTTTTCCACAGGGAGGGGTGGTAGTGCCTCCTTGCAGCGACCACTCCTTGCAGCACCCCCTTGGCCATCAGAGAAGGCGTGCTTTGCCAAGGTCTGGCTTTCGCCCCAGTTCTCACGCGGAGTGAAGAAATCCACGTCCAAACTGGGTTAAATACGTGCGTCCACCATTAATGAAGCCATTCCAAAATTTCAGAATTTTTTCCGAATAAATTTTGAAATTATTCTGGAAAATTTTAGAAGTCAATCAGATTCGAAGCGTCAGCACTCACTACATCTGGAACGAGTTTTGAACCATTTTCTTTTTTGGATCACCCAGGCCTAATATTTAATATGTAACATTCCCATAGCACTTTGGAGGATTCAAAGTATTCAGATGGCATGTAAAGCAGGCGCCCAAAGGCTTAATAATCTTTGAGTTGCTGCCTACCTGGGGCAGATCACAATGCACATATACATGGCAAACATTCAATGCCATAGACACACAACATATATAGACAAACAGAGGCTATTTAACTTTCCAGGTTCATGAGGGTATGCTTTCTGAATTCTGGCCACCGGGGGAGCTGTCGCTTCACTATCCACTTGTGACACCAATGGAGTACTTTCTCATTCTTTTGCACGCTGCTGAAGAATTGTACGGCATCGTAAATTAGTTAAATTAACCTCTTTGCCTAAGCAATACCTACATTTCCTACTTGACAGATGCAACTGTCTTTCAGGCTGCAAAGCTAGACAAATTGTCAGGAGCTTACTCCGACCTGGGCTGGCTTCAAACTCATGACCTTTTGGTCAGTAGTGATTTTAATGCAGCTGACTCCCAACCAGCTGCACCACAACCTGGTCCTGGACTTGATGTCAGGGGAAAACCTTTACCTTTACTTTTTATCGATACAGATATACAGGTACACAGAAATCTCTAGATAGCTAGTATTTGCAAAGAGCAGCAAACATGAGGGGGGAAATTCCAGGGGAACAAAAATGCACATATAATGCTAATACATTTAGATACATACATACACACACAAAACCAGGAAATTGGGTGGGTTTGAAAGAGAGAGAGAGAGAGAGAGAGAGAGAGAGAGAGAAACAAGGAGTACATGAAATATATCTCCTTCCCTCCCTTTTGATTGGAAAAGAAAACACACTGTCAAGGGAGGGGAAGAGGAGAAATATATTATATATACAGTATATTGCAAGTAGGCCTGGGCAATCATGGTTCTAAATGGTTCTAAAGTACTTACAAAACTAAAGTTCTGGTGGTGAACACTAGGTGGCGCTGGTGCTTTGCTTCTACAGTGTTGCTACACAAGTTCTGGTGGTGAACATTTCAGAACTCTAACAAAACTTTCAAAACTTCATTATTATTTCATTATTGGCAATTTCTAAGACAGAACCAATTAGGAACTGCCATTTATAACAAAATTTTGAAAGTTTTGTTAGAGTTTTGAAATGTTCACCACCAGAACTTTAGCAACACTGTAGAAGCAAAGCACAAGCGCCACCTAGTGTTCACCACCAGAACTTTAGTATTGTTAGTACTTTAGAACCATTTATAACAGTTGTGGGCAACCTACGGCCCATGGGCCGGATTTGGCCCAGCAGGGAGAAGGGCATCAAGGGCGGGGCCAAGAGGAAGGGCTGCTGCTGCCGCCATTCCATCGCGGGCTCTGTGGGGCCTGTGTCGGCAGACAGGCCGGAGGAGCAGCGGCTTTGGAGTGCCTGCCATCCCTGGAGGCGATCCAGGCCTGCACTTGAGAGTCTTCTGGGTCGCCAGGGCAAACGGCCGCCTCAGATGGCCGACTGCTCCCCCTGCAGGCCCGGATTGCCTCCAGGGATGGCAGGCACTCCATAGCAAGGTGATCAGCTGGGGAACGGCTGGGGGCGAGAGCAGGTGGAGGCCTGCAGCCTCCGATGGCCTGCTGCTCTGCTCTACTCTGCTGCGGCGGCGGCTGGGTCCGCTTTGCCATCCTCTGGGCTGGGTCCATTGGGCCATTCCATCTTGGGATCCTTCCTCGCTTCGGGATGTCAGCCTTCATCTTGGTTCGCACCTTGTCTTCTTGGATTTATTTTTATTTTATTTTAGTGGTTTTCATTATTATTTTATAATAGTTTTATAATAATAATATAATAATATAATAATGTTATATTATATGGTATTATAATTTCAATATATTATAATGTCTACATATATATATACTATAATATAATAATTATGATATTAATACTAATAATATATGAATATTTCTTGATATATTAATATGTTAATATTAATGATGTATAATATATAGTAAATATAGTAAATATAGTAAATAAATAAATAAATAAATAAATAATGTAGATTAGAATGTAGTTCAGCCTTTAGGTGCGGCCCTCCATAATATTTTTTGTCTCTCGTGTGGCCCCTTGGAAAAAATAATTGCCCACCCCTGATTTAGAACCATGATTGCCCAGGCCTAATTGCAAGCAATGGCTTCCAGGCTCTGCTGCCTGCTTTGAGGCTTTTTCAGCTCAAAAAAGAGCTGAAAACCCCGGCTTATCTTTGAGTATATACGGTATATGAAGCATCCCAGGTTCCCTATCCCTGCTGCAGGTAGTTATGAGTTCAGTTCAGTTGGGATTCCCAAATGTTCAGCCACGTTAGTACCTGGAACATAATATTTTGTTTGGAGAGGAAGGTTTTAACCTTGCATTTGGAACGAACGGACATCCAGGCAGCACCTGCGCCTTGCAAGGAATTTATCTGTCTTTCTTCGCTTCCGAAGGCATTCCATTCCCGCGACGAGGCCCAAACTCAGTATTCTCAGTGCCTGGTCGAAAAAGACAAATATCGGAAGCAGATCCGGGAGCTGGAGGAAAGGAATGACGAACTCCGGATCGAAGTGGTCCGAAAGGAAGCCTGCATCATTAATTTGGAGTGCAAGCTGAGGCGCCTCTCCAAGGACAATGGCTATGACCAGGTAGAGTTCGAGAAAATTATCACATTGTCTCTCTCTCTCTCTCTTGCTGGGCAAGCTCATTTATACCTGGCATAGGGGGGCAATTCCTGGGATTCGTGCACCTGGCAGAGCTCGTCAAAGCTTGACACCTTTCCTTCTGGACTGCCTCGTGACAGTGCCAGCAGCCTCTGCCAGCCTTCTCCTCTGGAATTGGCTGGCTTGTCTAGAGGTGACCCTGTAAACATCTGACTGGTATCCAGATGGCTGGCCATCATGCAATGTTCCTCGAGTTGAACTGTCATGTCACAGCATTGCTTCCATTCTGGAGGCTGTTGCTACCCCGTGGATAGAGCAATGGGTTCTCGTGACATGGAGGATGGCACCGTTCTGGTGGTGAACACTAGGTGGCGCTGGTGCTTTGCTTCTACAGTGTTGCTAAAGTTCTGGTGGTGAACATTTCAGAACTCTAACAAAACTTTCAAAATTTCGTTATAAATGCCATTTCCTAATTGGTTCTGTCTTAAATATTGCCAATAATGAAATAATAATGGAATTTTGAAAGTTTTGTTAGAGTTCTGAAATGTTCACCACCAGAACTTTAGCAACACTGTAGAAGCAAAGCACCAGCGCCACCTAGTTTCACCACCAGAACTTTAGTTTTGTAAATACTTTAGAACAATTTGGAACCATTTTGAATGTATTATATTTTTATATTACATGTAATATTACTAATAATATTACAGTATAGTGGTATAGTACAATATAGTAATACACAGTTCTAATATTGTGCTGTGGTAATAATATAATATATTGTATACACATATAATATTGATAATAATATTATAATGTAATATAATATAATACTAATAATAATACAATATAATAATTATATATTTCATATTACATATAATATTACTAATAATATTACAGTATACTGGTATAGTACAATATGGGAATGTATGTGTACCTGCGGGACCGCCTTGTCCCATATCATCCCACCAGATCACTGCGCTCCGAAGAGCTAAACCTCCTGGTCATCCCAAATGTGAGGACCTACCATCTGTCCGCAACCCGCCGCCGGGCTTTCTCTGTTGCAGCCCCTACCATGTGAACGCACTGTCCGCCCGGCATCCATGCCACCCAGGGCCTCCTCCCGTTCAGGAGAGCAGTTAAGACATTGCTGTTCCAACAAGCCTTCGGAGTTAGCTAAACTGTAGCTCGCACCGCCTAGCTGTCAGCCCACTGCGACTCCATTTGTTGCTTCAACTGTTCTAATTGTAATTCCATCTTAATGGTATTACTGTGGTTTTATGAGTTATCTGACAATTGTATTTTACGAACTGTTGTAAGTCGCCCGAGCCGTTGGGGGACAGACAAATGCGAAATAATAAATAAATAAATGTTACTAATATTGTGCTATGCTAATAATATAATATATTTTATACACATATAATATTGATAATAATATTATTATGTAATACAATATACTAATAATACAATATAAGAATCATATTTTTATATTACATGTAATATTATTAATAATATTTCAGTATAATGGTATAGTACAATATAGTAATACATAATAGTATTATTGTGCTGTGGTAATATAATATATTGTATACACATATAATATTGATAATAATATTATAATGTAATACAATATAATACTAATAATAATACAATATGATAATTATTTTTTTAATATTACATGTAATATTACTAATAATTTTACAGCATAATGGTCTAGTACAATATAGCAATACATAATACTAATATTGTGCTGTGGTAATTATATAATATATTGTATACACATAATATTGATAATAATATTATAATGACATACAATATAATAATGCAATATAATAATGATATATTTCATATTACATATAATATTACTAATAATATTGCAGTATATTGGTATAGTACAATATGGGAATGTATGTTACTAATATTGTGCTATGCTAATAATATAATGTATTGTATTTACATATAACTTGTAAGCTGCTCTGAGTCCCCTTTGGGGTGAGAAGGGCAGTATATAAATGTCGTACTTAAATAAATAAATAATATATATAATATATAATAACTACAATACAATACAATTACTATTATTTATAAATATTATTTATAAATAATATTTATTTATAAATAAATAATATATAATAACTTTAAATAGTATTTATAAATAATATTTATTTATGAATACATAATATATAACTACTGCTGCTGCTGCTATTATTAGAACTGAGCTTCCAGTGAGCTAATCCTAGCAAAGATCTGCTTGAAGCAAACCCAAGATGACAATTCTGGAACTGTGCATTGTACATATTGACCATGTCGAGAGAGAAATGAAGTCTTTCCTCCATTTCTGTGCTAAATGAACTTTTGGAAAGTATTGCATTGGGAGGTAAACTTCATTGGATCTCTTCTTGCCCTTCCTTCCAGAGCTTACCCAGAAACCTGCCCCTCACGGGGATGTCTCAGACTTTGGAGTCCCAAGGCCCCAAAACCAACGGCCAGGAGGCAGACGATTCCTCTACCTCGGAGGATTCTCCTGAAGACAGCAAGTTCTTCTGCTCCGAGCAGCCCCGATTCAGGAGGATGAACTTGAAAGGCATCCAGGTAGTGTCCAATCTGAGATGGGATTGCTGGAGTCAGGATGCATGTCAGGAGCGACTTGAGAAACTGCAAGTTGCTTCTGGTGTGAGAGAACTGGCCGTCCGTACACATTCCAACGTAGAGTCAACACCTCCCTTCAATTGCGGTGCCCAGTTGCAGCTCCCTTCCAAGGAAAGATGGTGGTCTAGAAAATAATAATGATCAATGATCAATGATCAATGATCAATGATCAATTATTAATTATAATTATTAATTATAATTATTAATTATTGATCAATAACTATTAATCAATAACTATTGATCATTAATCAATAACTATTGATCATTAATCAATAATTATTGATCAATAACCAATAATTATTAATCAATAATTATTAATCAGTTATTAATCAATTATTAATCAATAATCAATTATTATTATTATTATTTGAAACACAGCAAGATTAGTACACAACAAACAAGGTCACTATGCTGGCTGTTGTATTGGATCACACATCAGATCCTTCCCAAGTGTCTAGGACTGTGATGTATCAGTCAATAATGCGTGCAGATGCAAGTAGGGTAGCTTTTGCAGCTAACAGATGGTAATTTTCTCAATGCCGATTGTGCCAGAGAGAGCCTTTGCATATTATTATTATTATTATTTTCCTCTCAAAGTGCTTCCTTGTGCTCTAATCCAGTGTTTCCCAACCGCTGTTCCGTGGCACACTAGTGTTCCGTGACGGATCAGCTGCTGTGCCACGAAAAAACCTCTCTTCCCCCCCTTCTTTCCCCTTCCTGCCTTACTCCTATTGCTGCTGCTTGGAGGAGGAGGAGGAGGAAGGGCCGGGTGGCGGCGACGGCGAAGAAGAAGGGGCCAGGACACCGCCTCCTTTGGCCGTTTCCCCAGCCAGCCAGCCTCCAATCGAGGGAGGGCGGGGAACGGAAGCGGAAGTGAGGAGTGTAGTCTGAGCGCAGATGCAGGAGCACCGGGCTGGAGCTGCTGCACTCCTCCCTCCCCTCTTTGTGTCTGATGGGCGTGTGTATGTGTGTGTGGACATATATATAGATATATAGGTTTTTCTGGGATATAGGGCTGTGTGGAAGAGCCCCCAGATAACCCAGTTCAAAGCAAGTCCCTTCCACATATAGTCATAAAACCCACCTGGGCTTGCAAAGCGCGTGCCAGGGAAGGGAAAGCCCTTTACGGAGATGACATTTCTTTACGAAAAAATGGCGACGGTGGGGTCAAATTAGGTAATTTACTTCCGGGTTGCTTACAGTGGGTCGATAATGGGTCAATATTAATTTTAATAATAACGGTTTTCAAAGGATAACGTCCAGAGATAACCAGGCCTAATATCTATGTCGTGTTCATCGCTACAGGCCCAGGTTTCACACTGAGTGTATAAATACATTTAAATACATATTAACTATATGTATTACTGAGTTAGAGTGTCATTTTGTTTGGTGGTGTGCCCCAGGGTTTTGTAAATGTAAAAAGTGTGCTGCGGCTCAAAAAAAGGTTGGGAAACACTGGTCTAATTCCATGGCCAATTGGCCATAAACTGGGCAGCTCTAAATTCCTGCATTACAAACAGGGGCGGTCCTACAGGTAGGCCAAGGAAGCGGCCACATGGGACGCCATCTGGGAAGGGGCGAATTTCCCCGCCCACTGGGCACCCGCGCCAGACAGCATCCTGGCCCTGCCGATGTTCCTCAGGCAGCGCCGCGGCTGCCTGCTTTTGGGCCCCGGCCTTGTGCGCTCCGACGCCGCTTCTAGGCATGCGCGGAGGTTTTCGCGCAGGCGCAGTTGCTCCAGAGCTGAAGTTGAGCGCAGGAGCAACTGCGCATGTGCGAAAACCTCCGTGCATGCCCAGTAGCTCCTGTGCGCAGAAGCCTGTAAGCAAAGCATTCCCTATCGGGCAGGCATGGAGTGCTTCCCCTCTCCCCTTGTCTCTGCCCTGCCGCCGAATACGGTGACACAATTGGGCAGGCAGGGGACGGAGACAAAGGGAGAGGGGAGGGGAGCCAATGGGGTATTGGTGACATATTGCCTCCTGACAGCCGCCACCAGAAGTAGCCACCGCGCGCTGACGCGAACTCCCTCGCCAGGCCCAATCATGTGTGAACCCTACCCCATCCGCCCACCTCCCCCCGCCCGCGCGCCGGCCAGGAGCATCAAGGAGAGACAGGCGCAACTGCGCAGGCAAATAGTAATATATAATAATTTATTTTACTTTATTTTGGATTATTTGAGTTTTATAGGAGTAATGAAAATATTTAGTAGAGGATAATTTTATTTAAATAAATAATTTTATTTATTATTTTATAATAATAATAGAATAGAATGTTATATTATATTATAATGTCAATATATTATAATGTAATTATATTGTAATGTAGTATGATATAATTATGATATAATATAGTATGAGTATGTACTATAATATATTGTATATACATTGATATAATATAATACTACTAATGGTATTGTGATATTATAATTGTATATTTGTTTTACATGGGGGGAAATAATGTTGGGGGGGGTTGCCAAAATAATGTTTGCTTACCATATAAAATTGCCTTAGACCGCCCCTGATTACAAAGAAAGTATTCTCTCTCTCTCTCTCTCTCTCTCTCTCTCTCTCTCTCTCTCTCTCGTGTGTTTAAGCAATCTTAGTAATTCTGTCACATTGGCTCCCCCCCCCCCCCCGCTTCCTGAAGTTGTTCCATCCCCTTCTGTTTGTGTAAATACAACTCCTGTTATTATTTCAAAATACGGGGATTTCGGCGTATACGACGACTGTCATCCCGTGCCACCTTCTTCATTTCCTCCAAGGGAGGCACATGGAGCCCCTGCTTGGTGTTGGGAACGTGTGGGCGGTGTTTCTTCTGGGGGAACGCTAGCACATCTAACACATGTCCCGAGTTCATTTTGATTTCTCTCCTCTTTCAGCTGCCAAGAATAAGATCCCCCGTCAGTGTGAGCAAGGCATCGGATTTTCAAGGTCAGCGAAAAAAGCCCACGTCCCTGTCGCCCTCATCTTCCTCTTAATGCTCAAGCTGTTTGGCTTGTTTCTCGTCAACGTTACCAGGCGGGGAAGCACAAAAATAGTTCCCCAAACGACGCTTGCAAATATAGTTATGTTTCCGTTGAAATCAGAGCTTGAGGAAATGGGTTTCTGGTAGGCTTGTTTGATCCACACACAGATGTAGGGGACGCTGGTGTTTTGAATCTGATTGACTTCTGAAATTTTCCGGAAAAATTCTGAAATTTGTTTGGAAAAACTCTGAAATTTGTTCGGAAAAAATCTGAAATTTGTTCGGAAAAAATTCTGAAATTTGTTCGGAAAAATTCTGAAATTTGCAATACTAGATTTGTAGGTTCACCAAGCCCAAAACGATTTGGAGTGTTTGCTCAAGGGAAAGTTTGGGTTGCAATATTAGATTTGTAGTTTTACCAAGCAAAAACTGATTTGGAGTGTTTACCCAAGAGAAAAATTGGGTTGCCTTACTAGATTTGTAGTTTCACCAAGCACAAACTGATTTGGAGTGTTTCTCCGAGGGAAAGATTGGGTTGCAAAACTAGATTTGTAGTTTCACCAAGTCCAAACTGCTTTGGAGTGTTCGCCTAAGTGAAAGATTGGGTTGCAAAACTAGATTTGTAGTTTCACCAAGCCCAAACTGCTTTGGAGCGTTTGCCCAAGGGAAAGATTGGGTTGCAAAACTAGATTTGTAGTTTCACTAAGCCCAAACTGATTTGGAGTGTTTACCCAAGGGAAAGATTGGGTTGCGATACTAGATATGTAGTTTCACCAAGCCCAAACTGCTTTGGAGCGTTTGCCCAAAGGAAAGATTGAAGCCACGAGGCATGTGCTGCTGTTTATAAAGCCCAATGATGGCCGTGCCGAAACCTATCCACGCCACTCCCAAGGTGTGTTTTCCTCTCATTGGTTGGAGGTGAGCAGCCAATGAGGGAAAAGCACCGCGAGGAGTGGAAATGTGATGCCGAACCCTTTCCGAAAATGGCGGTGCCTGCTTCAAAATGGCAAATTGACTTCCGGGTTCCTTACATTGCCTCAAAATTGCTTCAGAAGCTGATTAAACCCGAATTTATTCCAATTTAAGACGATTCCAACCAAACCTAACAAGGCCTAATTTCTGGACTAGGATACTCAGAATCCCCCTTCCAGCATGGTCAGCTGGTGCGCTTTAGTCCCCAAAAAGGAACTTTCCCACAGTCAGCTTGATGCTGTCGATGAAGGCCCAGGCCTCCAGCGTCAGCAAAACCGCCTTTATCCATCTGCAGCAAGCTAGGCTTCTGGCCCCCTACCTATCCAGAGACGACCTGGCCACGGTGCTCCAAGCCACGTTCATCTCAAGACTGGACTACTGTAACGCCCTTTACATTGGCCTGCCCTTGTCAGTGATCCGGAAACTTAAGCTCGCCCAGAATGCCGCTGCACGACTTCTCACTGGGACTCCAGTGAGATGTCACATAACACCCATCCTCCAGCAGCTCCATTGGCTTCCGGTCGAGCACCGGATCACCTTCAAGGTGATGGTGTTAACTTCCAAGGCCTTGGATGGTCTGGGGCCGTTGTATCTGAGGAACCGTCTCTTCCCCTACCAACCCCAGAGGTCACTTCCTTCCGAACAAATGAACCTCCTTGAAGTACCGACCTTCAAAGCCATCCGTCTCACATTGACGCGGCGCAGAGCCTTTTCTGTAGTGGCGCCGTCAATATGGAACACTCTTCCTAGCGATGTACGGGCCACGCAGGACCTTCTCTCCTTCCGCAAGGCCTGCAAGACTCACCTTTTCCGGCTAGCCTTTGATTGCTAGGCCAGAAGTCTATTTTAAGCTAGTTTAGTATGTATGCTTTTACCTCTGTGTGTTTTACCTGATTGTAAACCGCTTCGAGCCCTCGGGGAGTGGCGGCGTACAAGCCCAAATAATAAATAAATAAATAATAAAATAAATAGGGAAGCATTTGATCCAAAACTTCCCATCTCTCCAGATTAGGACTCTTTTCATATCAGATTGCTAAGGTCCTGAGTCGTAGTCGGTCCAAGAACCAAAGCCTTTGAGGCTTCTGTGTAAAGAGACTCTTACCACCAGTCCCAGCAGAGAGAGGGGTAAACAGAAGCTGAGAGAGCCTTTTAAGCCAATTAATTACCATCTGTCTCCTGGCGCTCAGGTGGCAGATGTGACTGAGCAAATAATTCTTTATCTCATCTTCAAAATGACCCGTTGGATTTGTGTTGATTGTTGGGTTTGGGGAAATGTTCACTCAAGAGAAGGATTTGAAATAATAATAATAATTGGGTAGGCTTTCAAAGTATTGTCGAAGGCTTTCGTGGCCAGATTCACTGGGTTGCTGTGAGTTTTAAGGGCTGCATAGCCCATGTTCCAGAAGCATTCTCTCCTGACGTTTCACCCACATCTATGGCAGGCATCCTCAGAGGTTGTGAGGTCTGTTGGAAACTAGGCAAGTGGGGTTTCTGTATCTGTTGAATAATGTCCAGGGTGGGAGGAAGTATCGTTTGGCGAGAGGTGCTAACTATTGTATTTATTTATTTATATATAGTATTTATATTCCGCCCTTCTCTTAATTCCGCGGATTACAATGTACACATACATGGCAAACATTCAATGCCATAGACACACAACACATATAGACAGACAGTCAGAGGCTATTTAACATTCCACCTTCTGACCACCAGGGGAGCTGTTGCTTCACCGTCCAGCTGCGACACTGATGAAGTACTTTCCGCATTCCCCACATGCTTTTGCTGGAGACTTTTTATGGCCTCGTAAATTAGTTAAATTAGCCTCCCCACAAAGTGGTATCTAAATTTCCTACTTCACAGATACAACTGTCTTTCGGGTTGCAAAAGTCGACAACAAGCTACACAATGGGCCGTAAACTCACTCCGACCCAGGCTGGCTTCGAACCCATGACCTTTCGGTCAGTAGTGATCTTTAATGCAGCTGACACCCAGCCAGCTGTGCCACAGTCCCGGTGCTAGGTTTGTTTGATCCAAACAAATTGGTTCGAAACTCATTTTGTTTGTAGGGGGCGCTGGTGGTTCAATTCAAAATTGAATTCCAAATTTTGAGGAGGGAAAATTGGAACTTTTAGAACTTTCCGAAATTTCAGATTCGCTTCGTTCATGGCGCACGCAATTGCGCAATATACAAGACTTTAAAGTATGGAAAGTTGATTTCACCCCTTTTGGAAGGATAATATTTTGACTCCAAATTGGCCTTGCTCATGCGTAGTCAATGGCTACAGCCAGTGGGAGTTGTAGTCCTAAAGGAAGTGATTTGGTTCCATTTCTCAAAGGGTGTTGTTGTTGTGACCTGGTTTTGATTTGCTTTTGGAACGAAGAGAAAAGAGGCAGGCAGGACCTGAAAGCAAAAAAAAAGTACGCTTTGGCTCAGGGAAGAATATAAATACTGTAAATGAAATAAAATAAAATAAGAGATAGAAGTAGACGGCATCATGGGAGGTGGGGGTGGAAGCGCACACCAAACCAAAGCAATAATCGCATGTGTTAGGAATCTTGTTTGCACGCCATTATTTCCATCGAAGCAGACCGTAATGCCAATATCTCAGGTACCTTTCATCCATCCTGACTCCATCCTTTTCTGTCATTTGTGAGCTCAGTGATCCGAGGACACGACGAAGACCGATGTGACACCAGCAGCAGCCACGCCGACACCAATTCCTCTAATCCTGTTTCCATCAGCAACTCCGTGGGCAGCTGCAAAGTTGGCAAAATTGTAAGGAACTGGTGGGGCATCCCGTGCATGACCTTCCCTGTGAGATAAGGCTACAGGACCAGAGAGGACATTCGAGTCCATTGTGATTTCCATATTGGCAATTCCTCCTGCTGCAAACTGCAAGGTTTTGTCAATCTGTAACCTCAAGCCTTAAATGCCTTCCTTGATTCAAGTTATGGACCTTATCATGTGCCGTTGCACCCGGTCTAAATACTTGGTGAAGAGCGAGGATGTGCTCTCTCTATACCGGGGGATTGCTTCTTGCCTTCCTTTAGAGCAGGGGTGCTCATTAGGTCAGGGGCGGTCTAAATGGTAAGCAAACATTATTTTGGCGCCCCCCCCAAAAAACATTATTTTGCCCCCCCCCCCCCTCCGCGCATGCCCAGAAGCTCCTGTGTAGGGTCCCAGCTGCCTTACTTTTACCAGTAATCTTGATAATGATGCCATAGGAGTAAGCCCCCAGCGCCACCGCAAAGGCATTGTTAACACAGGCACGGGCAAACTGGGGCCCTCCCTGCAGGCAGGTGCTTCGGACTTCAACTCCCACCATTCCTAGTAAAAGGTAAATACAATCTATTATACAAAGGAGGTCCCGTCGTCGAACGACTGACTGAGACAGAGAAACCTTCCAAGGCAGCGACACCAAACTTGCCAACACAAATAGGCCTCAGGCAAGGAAGGTTTATAGCAAAGAAACCTTCCCCTCCCAAAACCTAGAAGGCCCCCAAAACAACGATACAAAAAAACCTACATTTCCCAGCATCCTCTGCGGCAGCCAGCGAAACCCATTGGCCAACATCGGCCCACACAAAATGCAGGGAGGCTGAGTAACCATAGTAACGCTGGGCACAGCCAGCCAAGGCTAGGATAGAATGCTGAGTGATTTGAGTTCAGTCAGTTGGTGTTTGAGGGTCAAACTGACAAAACCAAACTCTATGAGGGAGGGCTGACTCGGCTTCCAGCAATTCCTACCCACACAACACAACACAACTTCCTATCACAACCCATCCCCCCAACCTTACGGGAACCTGCACACACAACACCTACCACCACCACAAACAAAAACCAACTCCACCTATATTCCAACCACAACACAACACAACACTGCACTGATACTCTACAAACACACACAAACACCCAAAACACCCCACCCACACAAGCATTCCACAACATACTACCACCCACAATGCCATCCACACACCCACTACTAACTCACCAAAAAAGTAATACCTACACACAACACAATACGCACATAACACAACCCTGTGTCTACTGCTCAACCCATTTGTATGCCATTCCTTCCTTCCACACAGGCATATGCTGACCCAAAAGACAAGCCATGCCTCCTAAAAAGAACAGCATCGGACGACACACTCGCAACACTACATACATCAAACAAAAAAGGGCAGAACAAACGCCAGAACAGAAAGACAATGCACTACACTAGCTTTTGCCATCACCATAAACAAGGCTCAAGGACAAACACTACAAATCTGTGGCATAGACCTTGACACAGAATGCTTCTCCCACGGACAACTCTACGTAGCATGCTCCAGAGTTGGGAAACCACAGAACAACCCACAACGACACAGCCATGACCCCACCAAGACCATAACTAACATCAATTCCAACCCTTACATACTCAGACTTTCTCGCATCTCCTAAATAGGGCACAGCAACGCGTGCCGGGTACAGCTAGTACATTATATTATTGCCAGAGCATGGTATTACTATTATATAATAACATTGTATTATAACATTATACTGTAATATTATTAGTAATATGATATGTAATATAAAATATATCCTTATAATATCTTAGTAGTAGTAGTAGTAGTAGTGTTATATTGCATTCCATGACACAGGCCCCTTCCCTTTCCTGCTGAATCGGCTGAGGGGGGAAAGGGAGGGCCCTGAAGCCCTGAGGGATGGCGGGGATCGCAGTCAGGGAGGGAAGGGGGCCCAAGCCGGCCCGTGCCTGCCCAAGGAGAGCCTAGTCCCGGGGGGAGAGGGTTGGGAGAAGGCCGGCCGGGGCCCGAGGAGCCCCCCCCCCGAGGCCGGAAACGCGGGCTGACTCGGCTTCCCACCGAGCAGTGCTCTTTCCTGCCCCCCCTCCCCCAGCCACCATGTTTCCCGTCTCGCGAGACTGGCCAGGAAGTGGGCGGTGGAGGAGGTGAAGGCACCGAGGGAGGCGGGCGGGTGGGCCCAAAAGCGGAACATCAGCCGGACGCTGTCTGGCGGGTGGGGGAATACGCCCTTTACCCAGATGGCGCCCCACGCAGCGGCATCCTTTGCCTACCGGTATGACCGCCCCTGCATTAGATAGGTCATTAGGTAGAAGTAGCAACGAAAATAATGTTATGGTTGGGGGTCACCATGACATGAGGAACTGTATTAAGGGGTCGCGGCATTAGGAAGGTTGGGAAACACTGACTTAGAAAGATGGCGTGGTTGCTGGCTTGCCATGATGTTTGTTTATTGGCAGGAAAGAGGGAGGAGGGACCTTCTTTTGCTTGTTGCCATGCAATCAGATATCATTCCTTTTCGCATTCTTTTCTTTATGGTTCCTTCTTGTGTTCTTGCAACCCGTAAGCCAAAGCAGGGGGGAAAAAACAAGGTTTCGGCAGTTGCCAGTCGATCCATTTTCTCCCCTGGCTGGATGTATTCCCATAATCTCACAAGGCAGACATCCTATTACCCAGCAATGTGATGGCGAGCACAGCAGGCGGCGTGAGTTACGGAGGGAATGATCTTGCTGAGTGCGAGCGAAAGGCCCTCGGAAGGAAGGACACAGGAACGCCTTGCTGGGAGATTGCAAGAGGTGCTGGCCCCTGGAAATGGGAAACATTGTCTGGTGGGAGAATACATTATTCTTCATGGGATTGTCATTGCAACGTGGGACTTGCTCCCAATGGAAACAGAGAACAATAGTCATTGAGAAGCTAGTATAAAAATAGAGCAGATAGTGCCGAAGCAAGGGCCGGCTCTATTGTTGGGCGGAAAGAAGCAAGTGCTTCTGGGAGCAGATGCTGGAAGTCGGGAAACCCTTATTCCAGTGTTTCTCAACCTTCCTAATGCCGCGACCCCTTAATACGGTTCCTCGTGTGGTGGTGACCCCCAACCATAACATTATTTCCGTTCTTAACTTCATAACTTTGCTACTGTTATGAATTGTAATGTAAATATCTGATACGCAGGATGTATTTTCATTCACTGGACCAAATTTGGCACAAATACCCGATACCTGCACATATGAATATTGGGGGGATTGATTTTGTCATCATTTGGGAGTTGTAGTTGCTGGGAATGATAGTTCACCTACTATCAAAGAGCATTCTGAACTTCACTGACAATGTGATTGAACCAAACTTGGCACGCAGAACTCCCCTGACCAACAGAAAATACTGGAAGGTTTGGTGGGCATTGACCTTGAGTTTGGGAGTTGTAGTTGCTGGGATTTATAGTTCACCTACTATCAAAGAGCATTCTGAACTTCACTGACAATGTGATTGAGCCAAACTTGGCACGCAGAACTCCCCTGACCAACAGAAAATACTGGAAGGGTTGGTGGGCATTGACCTTAAGTTTGGGAGTTGTTGTTCACCTCCATCCAGAGAGCACTGTGGACTCAAACAAGGATTGATCTGGACCAAACTTGTCACAGATACTCAATAACCGCAAGTGTCAACACTGGTGGAGTTTGGGAAAGTAGACTGTGACATTTGGGAGTTGTAGTTGTTGGGGTTTATAGTTCACCTTCAATCAAAGAGCCTTCTGAACCCCACCAATGATAGAACTGGGCCAAACTTCCCACGCAGAACTCCTATGCCTTGAAGGGACTCACTGGCACGAGTCTCTCTCCAGCTTCGCATGCTCTCCCTCACCCACACAGGCATACCCTGCTGCCATGCATTGAGCACGCCTGCTCTCCCCTCCCCACTTGGAGTCTCAGAAACAGCCCTCCCCTTGGCTGAGCCGCCCCTCTTGCCTTGATATCTTTGTCCTCTCTCTTTCTTTTATAATACTGCTGTACTTTGCTGTTTTATTTTACAGTATGTTTTGCTGTACGGTGTTTTGCAGAAGGTGGAAAGGTCTGGCATTGGTATACCAGATAAATCAATATAAATAGAATAACCGTCTTTGTGTTCTGGGCAGAAAAATAAAATAAAATTGACTCCAGGGGGTTGAACATCAGGGTGGAGGCGCAACTCATTAGCCATTATGTAAATCCTAGCTTTGGGTTGAATAAGCTGTCAAAAACTTTGGAAAGAGATGTCCAGCCAGATGCATACTGATATTATTGGCAAGGCATCAAGGCAAGTAGATATCGGTCTGTGGATTATAAACACTCCTTGGGCTTGGATTCTTTAGGAAGCTGCCTTCCCATATGCTTTGCACGGCTGTCTCTACCCAGGCCCGGATTAACACCTTTTTGCGCCCTAGGCCACACTTTGGAATTACGCCCCCTTTAAGCCAACCTCCCACCACCTCCAAGGCCCACATGTATTCCCACCGGCTGGAAAGCTCCGCTGTGCTCTGAAGGTCTCCTCGGGAGTCGGGAGGCTTGGGTAGAGCGCAGCGGGTGCAAACCCACTCCAAAGGCGTGCACAAGAGAGAGTGTGTGTGTGTGCGAGAGATAGCGCACAAAAATTCCAGGTTATAAACTGTATAGGAAAGACAGGAGAGGGAAAACGGCGGCGGTGTGGCCCTGTACATAAATGAAGAGCTAGAATCTCATGAATTAGAATTTCAAGAAAATTCAAACTCACCTACAGAAACATTGTGGGTAAAAATCCCAGGACAAAAAACTAACCTAGCATTAGGGATCTGCTATCGCCCTCCCAACCAAACTCCAGAGGCAGACTGCTATCTGGAAAATGAAATTTAAACAGGCCTCAAAAGCAATAAATTAGTCATAATGGGGGACTTCAACTATCCCCGAATAGATTGGCCAAATTCTTGTTCTACGCATGAAAGAGAGACAAGGTTCCTCGACATGCTAGCTGATTATTCCCTTGAGCAGATGGTCATGGAACCAACCAGGGGAAAGGGGATCCTGGACTTGGTGCTAACTAATGAACAAGATCTTGTTCAAGATGTCCTTGTAACTGAGCCCATAGGTACCAGTGACCACAACACAATAACCTTCAACTTAAGTTTGATAGCAAACTGTCAGTGAAAACTAACACAGAGACCTTAAATTTTCACAAAGGAATTTCACCAAAATGAGAAAATAGTAAAGAACAAACTAAAAACAAATGCTTGGAAACTGTTTAAAAATACTTTAAAACAAGCCGAACTAAAATGCATTCCTAAAATAAGAAAGAGGCCGGGAAAGTCCAAGAGGACATCAGTATGGCTTACAAATGAAGTAAAAGATGTGATTGGAAAGAAGAAAAACTCATTTAAGAAATGGAAGGCTCTTCCTACTGAGGAGAACAGAAAGGAACACAAGCTCTGGCAAACTAAATGCAAAGCAACCGTCAGGAAAGCCAAGAGAGATTTTGAGGCACATATAGCTAAGAATATTTAAAAAAAGCAAAAACTTCTTTAAGTACATCAGAAGTAGAAACCCAACTAGAAAAGCAGTTGGACCACTTGACGAAAATGGTAAGAAAGGGACAATAAGTGAAGACAAGGAGATTGCTGAGCGGCTAAACGACTTCTTTGCCTCCGTTTTCACACAGGAGGACAGACAACATATGCCTGTAGCTGAGTCAGTTTTTTCAGGGAGGGAATTAAATGAATTAAACCAGATAGAGATAAACAAGGAAGATGTTCTCACATGCCTTACTAAACTAAATGTCAACAAATCACCAGGGCCAGATGGCATCCACCCCAGAGTTCTTAAGGAACTCAAGTGTGAAATTGCTGAAATTCTGGCCAAAATATATAACCTTTCTCTAAGATCAGGCACTGTACCCGAGGACTGGAGGGAGGCAAATGTAACTCCGATCTTCAAGAAAGGATCCAGGGGTGATCCAGGAAATTATAGGCCAGTTAGTCTAACCTCAGTTCCAGGCAAAGTGATGGAAACCATTATTAAAGAAAAAATTACGAGCACATAGAAGAACAGGCATTGCTGAAGGAAAATCAACATGGTTTCTGCAAAGGCAAATCATGTCTTACTAACTTGATAGAATTCTTTGAGGGTGTAAATAAACACATAGATAAAGGGGACCCAGTCGATATTGTTTACCTTGACTTTCAAAAGGCTTTTGACAAAGTCCCTCACCAAAGGCTCCTAAATAAGCTCTTCAGCCATGGAATCAGAGGACAGGTCTTGTCCTGGATTGGAACCTGGCTAAACTGTAGGAAACAAAGGGTGGTAATAAACGGACATTTCTCTGGGTGGAAAGAGGTGAGAAGTGGCGTACCCCAAGGTTCAGTTTTGGGTCCATTACTTTTAATTTATTCATTAATGACCTGGATGTAGGAGTGAATTCTGAGGTAGCAAAGTTTGCAGACGACACTAAATTGTTCAGGGTAGTTAAAAATGAATCTGATTGTAAAGAGCTCCAGAAAGATCTCTCGAAATTGAGTGAATGGGCAACAAAGTGGCAAATGCATTTTAACCTAAACAAGTGTAAAGTCATGCACATTGGGGGCAAAGAACCCCAACTACACCTACAAATTGATGGGGTCAAAGCTTTCCGAGACAAACCAGGAAAGGGATCTTGGGGTCTTGGTGGACAGCTCAATGAAGATGTCAACCCAGTGCGCAGCAGCAGCGAAAAAAGCAAATTCTATGCTTGGCATGATCAGGAAGGGAATCGAAAATAGGTCGGCAAATGTTGTATTGCCTCTCTACAAATCTATGGTAAGGCCACATTTGGAGTACTGTGTAAAATTCTGGTCTCCGCACCTTAAGAAGGATATAACGGAACTGGAAAAGGTACAGAAAAGGGCAACAAGAATGATCCAAGGGATGGAGCAGCTCCCTTACGAAATCAGGTTGCAACGCCTTAGTCTTTTCAGCCTTGAAAGATGGCGTTTAAGAGGTGACTTGATCGAAGTGTATAAAATCATGCATGGGATAGAAAAGGTGAATAAAGAAAAAATATTTTCTCTGTCACCCAACACTAGGACTAGGGGCACTCCCTGAAGCTCCAAGGTAGGAAAGTTAGGACTAATAAAGGAAATATTTCTTCACCCAGAGGGTCATTGGGTTATGGAACTCACTTCCAGAGGAGGTTGTGACAGCTGTCAGCCTGGACAGCTTCAAGGCAGGATTAGACAGATTCATGGATACCAAGGGAATCAGTAGTTACTGAAATGGACATCCAAGTGCCACCTCTGTGTTGATGGAGGCAGGCAGGATTTTCCCGGGTACTGGTTGTGGGGGTCAGGAGCAGGTGAGGGTTTTGCCCTCCTTTCTGCTAGAGATCCCTGTGTACAACTAGTGGGCCACTGTGTGACACAGAATGCTGGACTAGATGGGCTGAGGCCCGATTCAGCATGGCTCTTCTTATGTTCTTATGTTCTTAAGAGAGAGAGTGTGTGCGAGAAAGAGAGAGAGAGAGAGCAAGAGGGAGAGTGCAAGAGAGAGAGCGCAAGAGAGAGCGCAAGAGAGAGAGAGTGCACATGAGAGAGAGCTCATGACAGAGAGAGAGATAACGTGCATGAGAGAGAGAGTGCGCGGGAGGGAGGGAGCGCAAGAGAGAGAGAGCGCACACAAGAGAGAGAGCTCATGACAGAGAGAGATAACTTGCATGAGAGAGAGAGCACGTGCGAGAGAGAGAGAGCGCAAGAGAGAGCGCGCAAGAGAGAGAGACCGCTCCCCCCCCCTCGGCTTGTGCCCCTAGGCCATGACCTCGTTGGCCTTATGGGTAATCCAGGCATGTCTCTCCCATTGGCAGATTGAGATGTCTACCTCAGGTCTGAGAAAGGTTGCATATTGACAGTCATACATTCATAATTGGATCTGAATATTAAGGAGAGATGCTTGACACGTTTAACATGTCTGGGTTTGGTCTGAGGCACCTTGACTTGTGGATTTAGGCAGCACATTTGCTGGTGAGCACTATTTGCATCTCATGCAGCAAAATGTCTTGGAATAGCTCTGGCATTTTGACATTTTACCCCAGTTTCCATTTAAATAATTTCCATTCTGGTGACCAAGCTTATAGATCAGGGTGGAGGGATGGGTAACATATGAGAGCAAGGTTGCAGGTAAGGCTTACCTGATTTTTTCCCCTGTTACCTTGCTTGTTGTTTACAGATACATGTGGCTAGAGTTGGTTGGGCTAGAATTGAACCTCCCCCGGTATTGTGTTGTTGTTTACTATAGATATTCTGATGTAATGCCACACCGAAAGGTTGTGCTTCTCTTGTCCTCCTTTGCCAGGTGGTGCTGAGGACAAAAAGGGAGACTGGGCAGACCTAATTTATTAGGTTTGGGTAATCATGGTTCTAAAGTTCTGGTGGTGAACATTTCAGAACTCTAACAAAACTTCATTATCGGCGATTTTTAAGACAGAACCAATTAGGAACTGCCATTTATAACTAAATTTTGAAAGTTTTGTTAGAGTTCTGAAATTTTCACCACCAGAATGTTAGCAACACTGTAGAAGCAAAGCACCAGCGCCACCTAGTGTTCACCACCAGAACTTTAGCAACACTGTAGAAGCAAAGCACCAGCGCCACCTAGTGTTCACCACCAGGACTTTAGCAACACTGTAGAAGCAAAGCAAACCTAGTGTTCACCACCAGAACTTTAGCAACACTGTAGAAGCAAAGTAACAGCACCACCTAGTGTTCACCACCAGAACTTTAGCAACTGGACTTTTCACCACCAGAACAAACACTGTAGAAGCAAAGCACCAGCGCCACCAGTGTTCACTACCAGGACTTTAGTGTCAAAGCACCAGCGCCACCTAGTGTTCAACAGAACTTTAGTGTTTGTTCACCACCAGAACTTTGGTTTTGTAAGTACTTTAGAACCATGATTGCCCAGGTCTATTATTTATTTATCGTGTCAGAAACAAATTGAGAATACAGTTATAATGTATACAGAAACCACAAACAAGGTTAAACACGATGCTAAATGTCCTTTGATCAGAAGCTGGCCACTTGGAGTGCCTCTGGTGTGGCTGTAAGAATATCCTCCATTGTTCATGTGGTAGGGCTCAGACTCCCTTGTAGTAAGTGGTCTGTGCTTTGCTCTTCTCCACACTCTCATGTCATGGACTCCACTTTGTAACCCCATTTCTTAAGGTTATTCCTGCATCTCTTAGTGCCAGAGCGCAGTCTTCCAAGTCACCCAGTCTTCTCTGTGTCCAGGAGGGGGTTTCTCATCCTGTCTCAGCCACTGATTCAGGTTCTGGGTTTTTGCCTGCCACTTTTGGACTCTTGCTTGCTGAGGTGTTCCTGTGAATATCTCTGCTGATCTTAGAAAGCCATTTATTGATTCAAGATGTTGGCATCCTGGCTGATATCTGAACAGAGCATAGGCCGGAGATGTCACTGCCTTGGTCCTTTCATTACTGGCTGCTACTTCTCAACGGATGTCAGGTGGTGCAATACTGGCTAAACAGTATAATTTCTCCAGTGGTGTTGGGTGTAGGCATCCTGTGATAATGCACATGTCACATTAAGAGCCACATCTAATCTATTAACGTGGTGAGATGAGTGCATATTCAGCAGCAAAGTAGCCAGGCGCAAGGGCAGATGTCTTCACTATGTCCAGTTGTGATCCCCAGGTTGTGCCAGTCAGATTTCATACGATATTATTTATAGCATCTACTTTTTGCTTGATAGTGAAGCAGTGCTTCTTATAAGTCAGAGCATGGTCCAGGGCGATTCCCAGGTATCTGAGTGTGCTGCAATGCTCCAGTGGAATTCCTTCCCAGGTCATCCTCAGAGTTCGAGATACTTGTCTGTCCGTAAGGTAAAAAGCACACGTCCGCATTTTTGGGTAAACCTAAGAAGGTGCTTCTTTCTCAGAGTCTTTGTTAACTGAGGTCAGAACTGAATTGAACATTGCTGTTTTAGGCTAAAGTCAGGAGCAAATTGTCATTGCGCAAACACACAGGGGATTGCACGGAGGGGTCCTTTTACATGTACAGTGTTATGTGTTTGACATCTTCTTCCTTCTCAAAATACAGCAAACGCTGCGGAATCGCAACCCCAGCATCATGTCCACAACCCCCGAGCCACCAGGGAATGACTCCATACTCCGACGTTCCAAAGAAGATGCTCCCCATAGCAGGTGAGTGCTCCCAGATGTAACATATGGAGAAATTGCAGATTGTGGGCTTCATGCAACTCCTGTGATTAGAAGAGGTGCGTGATGAAACCCATTGCCACGGACACTAAAGATTAGGCCTGGGCAGTCATGGCTCTAAATGGTTCTAAAGTACTTACAAAACTAAAATTCTGGTGGTGAACACTAGGTGGTGCTGTTACTTTGCTTCTACAGTGTTGCTAAAGTTCTGGTAGTGAACACTAGGTGGCACTGGTGCTTTGCTTCTACAGTGTTGCTAAAGTTCTGGTGGTGAACAATTCAGAATTCTAAGAAAACTTTCAAAATTTCGGTATAAATGGCAGTTCCTAATTGGTTCTGTCTTAAAAATCTCCAATAATGAAATAATAATGAAGTTTTGAAAATTTTGTTAGAGTTCTGAAATGTTCACCACCAGAACTTTAGCAACACTGTAGAAGCAAAGCAGCAGCGCCATCTAGTGTTCACCACCAAAACTTTAGCAACACTGTAGAAGCAAAGCAGCAGCGCCACCTAGTTTTCACCACCAGAACTATAGCAACACTGTAGAAGCAAAGCACCAGCACCATCTAGTGTTCACCACCTGAACTTTAGCAACACTGTAGAAGCAAAGCAGCAGCGCCACCTAGTGTTCACCACCAGAACTTTAGCAGCACTGTAGAAGCAAAGCACCAGCACCATCTAGTGTTCACCACCAGAACTTTAGCAGCACTGTAGAAGCAAAGCACCAGCACCATCTAGTGTTCACCACCTGAACTTTAGCAACACTGTAGAAGCAAAGCAGCACCACCAGAACTTTAGCAGCACTGTACCCAGCACCAGTGTTCACCACCAGAACACTTAGCAACACTGCAGAAGCAAAGCAGCAGCGCCACCTAGTGTTCACCAGCAGAACTTTAGCAACACTGTAGAAGCAAAGCAGCAGTGCCACCTAATGTTCACCACCAGAACTATAGCAACATTGTAGAAGCAAAGCAGCAGCGCCATCTAGCTTTCACCACCATAACTTTTGCAACACTGTAGAAGCAAAGCACCAGCGCCACCTAGTGTTCACCACCAGAACTTTAGTTTTGTAAATACTTTAGAACCATTCAGAACCATGATTGCCCAGGCCTACTAAGGATGTTGAGAGACGGCTGAGTTAGCCATGGATGCTGTACTACTTTGAGATGGTGGCTGTCATTATCTATATTTTCCCTAGCTGCTGCATAGGGCTGGGGGAGAAATCTATGGAATTGTCAGAATGCTTCTGATCGTGTTTGACAAGGTGACGAGGGCAACTCCAATTTTTCCTGGGCTTGTACTGTACCTGAAAATACTTCCCTTAGATGGAAGTATTGCCACTGGTGAACTGGTGACATTTTGCATGCTTTGTGGATTTTCTTTTTGAGAGAAGAAGAGAAAGGAAAGGAAAAGAACAGGTGCTGGATCAAATAGAGCCTTAAGCATGTGCAGTTATTTTTGAATAGATATATTGAATTTTTTTGTGGGTATTATTACAAAGAGAAGAAAAGGAGGGTAAGAGGAGAGGAAGAATATAGGGTGGGAAAATAGGCATATACATTATGATGATTATTATTATTTGATATACAACAAGAATAGTACACAGCAAACAAGATCACTATGCTAGCTGTTGTATTGGATCACACGTCAGACACTTTCCAAGTGTCTAGGGCTGTGTGATGTATTGGTGAATAATGTGTGTAGATAATAATAATGTGTGTAGATCCAAGTAAGGGGGCCTTTTGCAGCTGACAGGTGGTAATTTTGTCAGAGCTTATTGTTTTTAAGTGCAGGCCAAGGTCTTGAGGCACTGCACCCAGTGTGCCGATCATCACTGGGACCACCTTTACTGGCTTGTGCCAGAGTCTTTACAGTTGTATCATTATTCTACTGACACAAAAACACAGTATGTCACAGCAAACGAGTGTATATGCTGGATTTTGTATCAAAAAAATCACAAGTCGAACACTTCCCAAGCGTCTAGGACTATTGTTATTATTATTAAATAATATATTGAGCATCCCTTGTTTGGAATTCCATAATAATTTGTGTCTCTCTCGGCATTATTTCACAAACGAAGATTCTTAGGAAGGACTCATCCCATGCTTTTTACAAGCACGTTGATGACTAAAAAGGCCAATCTGAGATAGGCAAGTTTGGTTGCAGAAAGCACAGCAGAAAGTCTACTTGGGTGATGTTGTTTCCAAGTTGTGGTTCTGTCTGCGTTGTTGTTTCTCTTTGAGACCCATTCAGCGTATCTTCTCGAAAGAGGCCGCAGCATTGTGGTTAGTGCGTCTCCATGCCTCTCAATGTGCGGCCAGGGTGGGCCATTGTTGGTGATCAATCTGGCCGAGCCTGAGATGTTGTTTCAGGGAGTCCTTATATCTCTTTTTGGGGGCGCCTCTCTTGCGCTGACCTGCTTGCTCAAGGACAGCAACATTAGTCACATAGTCAGTCCAGTGTATATTTAGGACTGTGCGAAGACAGCGCTGATGAAAGCGTTCGAGGAGTCGTAGATGTTGGCGATAGGTGACCCATGTTTCAGACCCATAGAGGAGAATAGACAGTACGATAGCTCTGTACACACTGATTTTGGTGCTTTGCCTCAGTTGCTTGTTGCTCCAGACTCTTTTGTGAAGCCTTCCAAATGCACTCTATGCCTTTTCTAATCTGTGATCTATCTCTTTGTCAATCTTGGCGTCTGAAGAGATGATGCTTCCCAGGTAGGTGAACTGCTGAAACGGACTTAAGCACAGATGTGCCTATGCTGACGTGGGGATGATGGTGTGCTTCCTGTGGTGCGGGCTGGTAGCGAACTTCCATTTTTTCAGGCTGACTTCCAGCCCAAACAGCCCTGCAGCTGCTGCAAAGCAGGATGTTAGGTGCTGCAGGGCTGCTTCTGTGTTGGCGACAAGGGCAGCATTGTCAGCAAAAAGCAGCTCACAGACTAGATAATTTAGACTTAGTGCGAGCCCTCAGGTGGCTTAAGTTGAACAAGCTACCATCAGTATGGTAGCGTATATATATATATATATATGCTGTCTTCTTCTTCGAGGTCTGCCGTAGCCCTTTGGAGCATCATGCTGAAGAAGATTGTAAATAGGGTTGGTGCAAGAACACAACCTTGTTTCACTCCATTAGTTATTAGAAAGGGCTCCGAGAGAGCATCGCCGTATCTGACTTGACCGCACTGGCCCTCATGTAACAGGATAATCATTTTGAGTTGTTTGGGGAGTATTACTATATTGTACTATACCATTATATTTTAGTAATATTATTAGTAATATTACATGTAATATAAAATATATAATTATAATATCATATTAGTAGTAGTAGTATATTGTATTACATTATAATATTGTCAATATTATATGTACCGTATTTTTCGCACCATAAGACGCAGTTTATTTCCTCCCACAGTAGGAGGAAAAATCAGCCGCGTCTTATGGAGCGAAGGGGGAGGCGATAGTAAGCCTTTCCCTGGCCGCCTCCTCCTCGGTCCCGCCTCCTCCTCCTCCTCCTCCTCTGCCTCCATCGCCGCCGCCCGCTCCGCCGCCCGGCTCCGCCGCCCCATGCCTCCGCCGCCCGCCGCTCCGCCGCCGCCCGCCGCCTCCGCCGCCCGCCGCCTACCTCTGCCTCCCTCCCTCGCCGCGCCGTCGCGCGCTGCCTGACGCGCCTGAGCCAGAAGCGCGCCTGGCGCCGCTGACGTAGGCGCGCCTGGCGCGCTCGGGACCTACTGCCCATGCGCGCACAGGCCCGAGCGCGCCAGGCGTGCCTGCGTCAGCGCGCCAGGCGCGCGCCTCGTCCAGACGCTTGCGCGGGCGGCGAGGGAGGCAGAGGTAGGCGCGGGCAGCGGAGGCGGCGGGCGGCGGAGCCGGGCGGCGGTGACGGAGCTGGGCGGGGATGGAGCCGGGCGGGGATGAAGCCGGGTGGGGACGGAGCCGGGCAGCGACGGAGGCAGAGGAGGCGGAGGAGGAGGCAGAACCGAGGAGGAGGCGGCCAAGGGAAAGGCTTAGGGGCGGAGGCGCCGAGGAGGGTCCACCCTTCCAGGTGGGCAGGCCGCGCTTCAAGCAGGCAAGCGCCGGGGCCCACTTTTTGGCCCAAAATATTTTTTCCAATTTTCCTCTTCTGAAATCTAGGTGCGTCTTATCGGCAGGTGCGCCTTATGGTGCGAAAAATACGGTATATCCAATATATTATACTAGCTGTACCCGGCACGCGCTGCTGTGCCCTATTTAGGAGATTCGAGAAAGTCTGAGTATGTAAGGGTTGGAATTGATGTTACTTATGGTCTTGGTGGGGTCATGGCTGTGTCGTTGTGGGTTGTTCTGGAGGGTGGGATGTTGAAGTCCTGTGGAGTTGTTGGTGTGTGGTGTTGCTGGCGTTCTGCATAGCTTGTGGATATACAATGTTTTTTGTCTTTCCGTCTGCTGTGTTGATGTAGAGGTTGATGCTTGTGTGGGTGGGGTACTTTGGAAGTGAGTGGAGGTACTTGAAATCCCATCATCCATGGTGTGCCCTCCTCTAAACTGCAGTTGGATGGAGTGTGGGTCATGGGGGCACTGTGTGCCAAGTTGGATCTTTATCGGTCTTGGTTCTGGGCCACAGTGGTCTGTGGGGAATGAAGGGTTTGAAAGTACTACAAATCCCATAATCCATGGAGGTACATCAAATCCCATCATCCATGGTCCACCCTCCTCAAAATTGCAGTAGAATGTAGCCTGGGTCATAGGGGCTCTGTGTGCAAAGGTAGGTTACTGTAAATTCAGGCCATACACAATGTCCCATGAGCTGAGGCCTAGTCAGGAACAGCAAGTTAATGAAGCCTTACTGTCAATTCAGGCCATACACAATGTCCCATGAGCTGAGGCCTAGTTGGGAAAATCAAGTTTTGGGCGTGGGCTGTGATTTGTAGGGGTTTAAATTTTCTGTGGGAAGTGAATTGGGTGTTTGTGTTGGCGACTGCCTCAGGCCTTTGCCTTATCCTCCTCTGCCAGTTTACTATGGGTTCGGAATGTTCATGTTGGCTGGCCAATAGAGGCATTATGCAAATACTCCCTCATTGGCAGCCAATCATGTTGTCAGAATGTAGAGGCCGGGAGATTCGTTGGCAGCCGCGGAGGACGCTGGGAAATGTAGGGTTTTTTGTATCGTTGTTTTGGGGGCCTTGTAGGTTTTGGGGGGGAAAGTTTCTTTGCTAAAAACCTACCTTGCATGAGGCCTATTTTTGTTGCCAAGTTTGGTGTCTCTGCCTTGCAAGGTTTCTCTGCCTAGGACGGTCGTTCTATGACGGGACCTCCTTTATATAATAGATCAGTGCTGTCCAACTTCTACGGGGTCCAGGGCCGGATAAAAGGTCACTGATGACCTAGGGAGCCGCTCGGCCCCGCCCCCAGGCCCCGCCCCAGGCCCCGCCCCAGGCCCCACCCCCAACCCCAGGCCCCACCCCCTCCTAAAACGGCCGAAAAAAGGCAGAAGGCGGTGCCAAGAGCAGCGCGTCACAGGCCTGGCGTGACGCGCCGCCCCTTGGCACCGCCTCCTCCTCCTTTTCGGTGCCCCTCTCCCTTCCTAGGGCGGAGGGGGGGCGCCGGAGGGAGTAGGCAGCGCCAAGAGCAGCGCGTCACGCCAGGCCTGTGACGCTCTGCTCTTGGTGCCGCCTAATCCTCCTTTCGGCGGCCCCCTCCGCCCTAGGAAGGGAGCGCGCCGGGCAGAAGGCGCCAGGGGCAGCGCGTCACGCCAGGCCTGTGACGCGCTGCTGTTGGCGCCGCCTTCTGCCCTTTTCGGCGCTCCTCGCCCTAGGTAGGGAGGCGCCGCGAAAGGAGGAGGAGCTAGCTCTCTTCCTCCTCCCTGCCCCCTCCCCCCTCCCCCGGCCCCCGCCGCCATTTTAAAAAATCGATTTTTTTTCAAATTTAAAAATGGCGGCTGAGGGCATAGGTGAACCGTGTCCAACAGGCTACGGGGCCGGATCCGGCCCCGGGGCCACCAGTTGGACAGCCTTGTAATAGATTATAGTATTAGCATAGCACAGGGGTCAAGGATGTTGGTTCCCACTTCCAAGATACCATTCCAAAATCCAAAATTATTCTCTTCCTAAGCGCTTCAGGTTGGGGATACTCCTCCTGGAAGTCCAGAAATACATTCCCTTGAAGCTCACATCTATGAAACATCCCACTGTGGGTAGCTAAAGGCAATGGAGCTTCTAAGCCTGTGCGTACCTTTCTGAAATAGTTCTGACTCAAGAGATGCCAGGCACGAAGAAGGCACCTGAAGTAGTTGAGACCTGAAATGCTTCTGCTCTGCCTGCTTCCCGTCATGCAGGGCGAGCGGAGACGTCTCCTTCCTTAGAAGCTTTTGGGTTGATCTGCTGCCCTCTTCCCAGCATCCCTCCTTTCTGAATGGTACCTTCTCCAACCTTAATACTTCTCTGTTGGCACCATCGATCCCCATGCGCCTGTTAACCTCTAGCCAGCTTCCTGCATTGGAGAGGTCTCTCTACTCTAAGCCTTCTTCTCCTTGTTGCTGAATGCTGGGATGTGTTTTGAAAAGGAAAGAGAAAGAGAAAAACGACTGCCTTGTGTCTTCTGTAATTCCAGCCTGACCGAAGAAGACAACGACAGCATTGGCTACGACGCTTTGGAGTTAGACGGTAAGGAGGAGGCTGGAGGGTTTGGTTGCTTTCAGAAACAAGTTTGCTGAGATGAGTGCCCGAAAGGTCCGTCAGGTGCCTATGAAGAAGTGGATCGATACCTATAAAAGCCTGTGCCGAAATAAACCACTCGTCTCAACGGTACCGCTGAATTCCTTCGTTCCGCCGCCCTTTTTCTGTGTCACGCTGAAATAGACTAACATGCCTATCTCTTTGAAAAGTACAGAATGTACCTCTTAATTGGCATCTCAGGGGTCATACAGAAATGGAAAAGGTCTCTGGAAGTATCGAGCATTTACAGCTCTTTAAGGAACAACAACCGCATTTCACTTCCGTATTCCCGAATCTGCATCCAAACTCTTTTGCGAAATGTCCCAGTTTCCTTCACTCCATTCTCCTTCATACTCTTTCTCCTCTCATTCTCGTTTGCCTGCCAACCCCCCGAAATAACGAGACCACACACCAGTATTTGGGTTTAAATGTGGGCAACTTTTATTAATTGTTACCTATTAAATTTTGACTGGATTTAAACCCAAACTTTCCAGAAAAAAATTTACTCAGCGCCCCCCTAGAAATTAATTTTTTAGTTTTTTAATAGCAATTAAACGGAAATATATGTGTATTAATGCTTCTACTTTTTTTTTGGTAAAATATAGTAAAGAAAAGTGTAAATTAGAAACATTCAAGTTTGAAATTATGAAACTATTTATTGAACTTAGAATAGAAAGGTAATACCGATGTTGCATACTTCTGGAAAATGGGAAGGGGGAGATGATGTGCCCGTTGGGTTCTCCATTATTGCTCCTGGCGCAGAAGAAGCGGGAGGGGGGACCCTTCACCCCAACTCAGCCACTGTCATTCACCAAAAAAGTTAAAAACATTCAACATCATCTTACATTCCCCTTGGGTAACGGGGCAAACACTCGCAAGCACACTCCGGACGTAGGCACACACTCGCAAGCGCAAGACTGTCTCAGCCTGCGAATTGGAATCTCCGAGTAGGCATTGCCGTGGAAACCACCGCACACACCTCCTTCCTCTCATCCAGTATTGCCTCTTCCTTCCAATGGGGACGTCCCCATTGGAAGGAAGAGGCGATACAGGACTGGGCGCCGTGGGCGGGGTTGACGAGAGGAGGGGGGGCGCTGTGGTTTCCACGGCAACACCTGCCCGGGGATTCTGGATGCAAGCACACAATCGCAAGCACACAACCCTGCACAGTCAGGACAAGTGGCAGCCCTACACCTGGCTCACGCCACCGCCCCCTTACAGGGAGTCATTGCCCCCCAAATTCACCTGAGGCTGCCAGCAACCCCCTGGATCGCACTACTGCCCACTTTGAGAATGACAGATCTAAACCTATGGATCCTGAACCTGGTGGCAAAACCGAGGTTGCATCCCCGCCCAGCCTACCCTCGGCTAGTTAGGGCGAAATACCCGGGTCCCCAGGGAACCTAATCCGGGCAACCTCTAAGGGAAATATGTCGGGGTATCTGAGACCTGACTCTCCCCATTCCTAGGCCATTAGAATTCCCCTCACCCCATCAAATTGAATCTTGGGTGAGTGTTTTAGTCAATGGCCACCCCTGAAGGGGGTGCCTTGGGCATATACCAAATTTTAGCTTTTCCTAACTGTTTACTGTGATCACCTATTTAATGACACACTGTCCCAATTTGCCATGTAACAGTATATGGTAAGTGAAAAATCCCTCCTAAAGCGTAAGAGGGGGGGGGGATTCTACCCAGCCCCTTAATGGCAACCCTAATATACTGTTTAATGAGCGGGAGTGGTGGGTTGATGCGTGGCTTCAGAATGGAGAAAGGGGGCAGGCCCCCTTGAAAATAGTTCCAACCAGAACTCAATTTGTTCTCTCTTTGGGTGAGGAGGCAAACGTCTCTCCTACCCCCGCTGCGCCAGGGAGGGAAAGGTCCCTTCTGCAGCATAGAGTTAAGGAAAACTGCATACCAATGCAGTTTTGCATAAACAATACAGTAAGCAATCTGAATTATATACATAACAAATAACTGGCATAGGAGGCTTGAAGTCCTGGAAACAATAGCTGTGTTTACTGGTGATGGTCGTGTTAGCTTGTTCCAGGATACTACAAACAGCCAAGTGGAGACACATTCAATTGAGGAGAAAACTGCCCTAATTTCAATGGGCCTGGGAAGTAGGAATGAAAAGTTTTCTGTCATGCCAGGAGTTTCCAGGAAATACTCTAGGATCAAGAAAATCTCGTGCTGATCTCCCAAATAAAATTGATGTGTACAGGACAGGGGTCGGGAACCTATGGCTCGCGAGCCAGGTGTGCCTCTTTTGTTGATTGCATCTGGCTTGCAGGCATGGCAGGCCCCAACAGGAGCAAAAACACCCAAACAAAAAGGTCGGATGCCGGGCCGCAAGCCCTGCCCCGCACAAGGAGTTACTGGAAAGCAGCTCTGGTTTGCGGAAAACACCGCGTGGCGGGCCCCACCAGGCCCGAAGCCCACAGCTTGGGAGGCGGGGAGGGCCAGGGCAGGCCGGGCCCATATGGACGGTGAGCGGAGACCCTCCCATGCCCGACCAGAAGCTGCAGGCCCCTCCCTGCCCAAGGAGCTGCCGGAAAGTAGCCATGGGCCGCAGAAAACGCTGTGTGGCGGGCCCCGCCAGGCCTGAAACCTGCAGTGAGGGGGGCAGGGAGGACCGAGGCAGGCTGGGCCCATGTAGACGGTGAGCTGACACCCTCCCCCACCTGACCGGAAGCCACAGGCCCCTCCTTGCCCAAGGAGTTGCCGGAAAGTGGCCATGGGCCGCAGAAAACGCCGCGTGGTGGGCCCCGCCAGACCCGAAACCTGCAGCGAGGGAAGGTGGGGAGGACTGAGGCAGGCCGGGCCTATGTGGACAGTGGGCTGCGACCTTCCCCTGCCCGACCAGAAGCTCCGGAAAGGGGACCCGGAGCGGGCTGAGAGAACGCCGCATGGCGAGGCAAGCCAGGGCCAGCGGCGAGAAAGGGGGGAGGGGGCTCCCGTGAGCCCTCCCCCCTAACAGAGAGAAAAGACGGCCAAAAGCCAGGAGCCCCAAGCACCAAGGCGACGGCCTAAAACAGAGAGGCAGGGCGGGCCCCCGCCAAATCCGACGCAACGGCGGGGGAGGAGGGAAGAGTACAGGAGGAGAAATAAATCTCACTGAAATAAATTTCCAAATATTTTGCTTCCAAAAAAGGAAGTCAAAAAGGTTCCCGACCCCTGGTACAGGAACACAACCTGGGCCTTTCAGAGACGTTTTATCTTCTCTGGAGAGGATCTATGTTTCCTTGCTCTAAGTAACTTTCACATTTAGATATATCCAAATTCGAGGTCTGTTTCTCACCCACCCTTACTTTTGCTGTTTGTGTTGTATCCAACCAACATTTTTCTCCACCTCTTTCTCCAGATGAGTTTCATGACAGGTATTCCTCGTTGCCTTCTTCATCCTCTTCACATCAGTCTGAAGTGCTGGACTTTGAGCAAGTCAACTCCATTTTTCGGAAGTTCTCTCTGGAAAGGTATTTTGAAGGCTTGGTTGGTTTCAGAAGTGTTTTTTCTGGTCAGTGTCAACTACTAAAATCACTATACTAGGAAGCACAATAAAAACCCATTGGCATGGAGAACGTTAGTTTGCAGACAGAAAACGAATATTCAAATGAATATTGAAACTAGTCATTTCTCTCTTGTGAGTTTTCTATAATGTAGGAAGGCTGCATTTATTTTGTAAAGGACCCTTAGTGGTACAATCCAGATGAGCCTTTTCTATTTGGTTCCACCAATTGCACAAGCTGGTTAGTAGACCTGGGCAATCATGGTTCTGAATGGTTCTAAAGTACTTACAAAACTAAAGTCCTGGTGGTGAACACTAGGTGGCACTGGTGCTTTGCTTCTACAGTGTTGCTAAAGTTCTGGTGGTGAACACTAGGTGGCACTGGTGCTTTGCTTCTACAGTGTTGCTAAAGTTCTGGTGGTGAACACTAGGTGGCGCTGGTGCTTTGCTTCTACAGTGTTGCTAAAGTTCTGGTGGTGAACACTAGGTGGCGCTGGTGCTTTGCTTCTACAGTGTTGCTAAAGTTCTGGTGGTGAACACTAGGTGGCACTGGTGCTTTGCCTCTACAGTGTTGCTAAAGTTCTGGTGGTGAAAACTAGGTGGCCCTGGTGCTTTGCCTCTACAGTGTTGCTAAAGTTCTGGTGGTGAAAACTAGGTGGCCCTGGTGCTTTGCTTCTACAGTGTTGCTAAAGTCCTGGTGGTGAACACTAGGTGGCGCTGGTGCTTTGCTTCTACAGTGTTGCTAAAGTTCTGGTGGTGAACACTAGGTGGCACTGGTGCTTTGCTTCTACAGTGTTGCTAAAGTTCTGGTGGTGAAAACTAGGTGGCGCTGGTGCTTTGCTACAGTGTTGCTAAAGTTCTGGTGGTGAACACTAGGTGGCGCTGGTGCTTTGCTTCTACAGTGTTGCTAAAGTTCTGGTGGTGAACACTAGGTGGCACTGGTGCTTTGCTACTACAGTGTTGCTAAAGTTCTGGTGGTGAACACTAGGTTGTGCTGCTGCTTTGCTTCTATAGTGTTGCTAAAGTTCTGGTGGTGAACACTAGGTGGCGCTGGTGCTTTGCTTCTACAGTGTGGCTAAAGTTCTGGTGGTGAACACTAGGTGCTGCTTTGCTTCTACAGTTTTGCTAAAATTCTGGTGGTGAAACTAGGTGGCGCTGGTGCTTTGCTTCTACAGTGTTGCTAAAGTTCTGGTGGTGTTCACTAGGTGGCGCTGGTGCTTTGCTTCTACAGTGTTGCTAAAGTTCTGGTGGTGAACACTAGGTGGCACTGGTGCTTTGCTTCTACAGTGTTGCTAAAGTTCTGGTGGTGAACACTAGGTGCCGCTTTGCTTCTACAGTGTTGCTAAAGTTCTGGTGGTGAACACTAGGTGGCCTGGTGCTTTGCTTCTACAGTGTTGCTAAAGTTCTGGTGGTGAACACTAGGTGCCGCTTTGCTTCTACAGTGTTGCTAAAGTTCTGGTGGTGAACACTAGGTGGCGCTGGTGCTTTGCTTCTACAGTGTTGCTAAAGTTCTGGTGGTGAACATTTCAGAACTTTAACAAAACTTTCAAAACTTCATCATTATTTCATTATTGGAGATTTTTAAGACAGAACCAATTAGGACCTGCCATTTATAACGAAATTTTGACAGTTTTGTTAGAGTTCTGAAATGTTCACCACCAGAACTTTAGCAACACTGTAGAAGCAAAGGACCAGTGCCACCTAGTTTTCACCAACAGAACTTTAGTACCATGATTACCCAGGCCTAATGGTTAGCTTTGAAGCTCAAGAGGAACTGAAAATGTCCCTGTGGGCTCCAGTTTTTTGTAACCTTCATGAAGCTGTCCATATACACAGAGCACCAGGGCAATCTGTTAGGATGGACCTAATCCATTGGGAAATTCTCCAGCACTACTCTCACTCAACAGGACTCACTCCACTTGCTCAAGGTGTTCTTGCTCAGTATTTACAAAATGATAAGCAGACTTTTATTAGAAGGATGGACCTGTCCATCCTTCTAATAAAATATGCATGTATGTTTCATAATGCAGCCTCAGAATAGTCTGACCAAAAAAAAAGAACCCAAATCATGAGTTTCCTCAAAAATTGAGTTCTCTCTCAGATCTAATATGACTAATAATTCCAGGTCCTTACCATCTATGAACAAAGCCAGCTGGCTGTGGCTGAGTTGTGTTTTCCATTTTCACCTGGCTTCTGGGCCTTGGCTTCCACTATTCCGATCCCAAATAGAGAAAAGCCCATGTCCTCTCTTCTTCCCATTGACCCAGGCCCTTCCGTCCTTCGGTGACGTCTGTTGGCCGCCTTCACAACACGTTCCATGCTGTCCAGCAAATCATTGTGAATGGAGACACGCTGAGTTCAGAGATCACTCTGTTGGGAGGGAACATCAAAGGGAACTTTGTCAAGTCGGTCAAGATGTATTCCCTGGCAGAGAAAGCTGGCCTCAGAGAGGGACACCAGCTGCTTTTGGTAAGGTTTACACAATGAAATCATGTTGGTTATTATTATTATTATTCCCCTTTTAACTCTGTAGGTCAACAACAGCACTTTGAATTGTGCTCGGTGTTGTGCACTCCCTGTACCCCGCTCCCGTTAGTAGTCTGGCTGCTGCGCGCTGGACTAATTGCAGCTTCCGGGCAGTCTTCATAGGCAACCCCACATCTAGAGCATTGCAGTAGTCTATACGGGATGTAACCAGAGTGTGGACCACCATGGCCAAGTCTGACTTCCCAAGATATGGGTGCAGCTGGCGCACAAGCCTGAGCTGTGCAAAAGCTCCCCTGGTCACCACCAAAACTTGGGGTTCCAGGCTCAGCGATGAGTCCAGGATCACTCCCAGGCTGCGAACCTGCACCTTCAGGAGGAGTGTAACCCCATAATGCGATACCTTGATGGCAAGATTCCAAGTCTAAACATGAAAGTTGTTTATGTTTCACATACACATGATCACAGTGCTATCTATTATATAAAGGAGGTCCCGTCGTCGAACGACTGACAGAGACAGAGAAACCTTCCAAGGCAGAGACACCAAACTTGCCAACACAAATAGGCCTCAGGCAAGGAAGGTTTTTAGCAAAGAAGCTCCCCCCCCCAAAAACCTAGAAGGCCCCCAAAACAACGATACAAACACATACATTTCTCAGCATCCTCTGCGGCAGCCAGCGAAACCCATTGGCCAACATCAGTTACCATAGTAACGGTGGGCAAAGCCACTTAGAATGCTGAGTGATTTCAGTTGAGGGTTAAACTGCCATGGTCAAGATCTAGGAGGGAGGCAAATAGGGCACCAGGGACACAGGCACCACTGACAAACACATACCCCCAGAATAACACAAAAGTAATACTTACACACAACACAATACGCACATAACACAACCTTGCGTCTACTGCTCATCCCATTTGTATGCCATTCCTTCCTTCTACACAGGCATAAGCTGACCCAAAAGACAAGCCATGCCTCCTAAAAAGAACAGCATCGGACGACACACTCGCAACGCTACATACATCACACAAAAAAGGGCACTGCACTACACAAGGACAAACACTACAAATCTGTGGCATAGACCTTGACACAGAATGCTTCTCCCACGGACAACTCTACGTAGCGTGCTCCAGAGTTGGGAAACCACAGAACCTCTACATCAACACAGCAGAAGGAAAGACAAAAAACATTGTATATCCACAAACTCTGCAGAACGCCAGCAACACCACACACCAACAACTCCACAGGACTTCAACATCCCACCCACCAGAACAACCCACAACGACACAGCCATGACCCCACCAAGACCATAAGTAACATCAATTCCAACCCTTACATACTCAGACTTTCTCGCATCTCCTAAATAGGGCACAGCAACGCGTGCCGGGTACAGCTAGTTCTATATGTATCTATTCAAAAGTCAGGACTTGCAGGTGATTTTGTTGCCTTTCATCAAGTCCTCGATTGTGAAAAGCCTGCAGACCAAGCCTCATTTCCCTCCAGCTACACAAATCCCCATCACTGCCTTCATAGGGCAGACCTGAATTTCACAACAGAGTTATCAATCTGTTGCTGTTATTTTACAGCCAGGAGACTTTGGGCAGCCCAGAGAGACATGGAGGGAGAGGTTGGGAAGGAAGGGCTTATCAATTTAACTGTTATATCCACGGTGCTGCGAAAGAATAAGACAGGTTGATTCTCGCAGATGGATGCTAACTACACTTCGTAATCTCTATCTCTAAACATTAATAAAGCTGAAAGTTTGCATGTGGGTTTGTTTGGAGCACCTTCACTAATTCCATGATACCCCTGCAACTCTTTCTCATGATGGGTCAAGACCTAACTTGGCACACAGGGCCCCCGTGACCCACTCTACATCCTGCTGCACTTTGGCGCACGGATGATGATGGGACTTGCAATACCTTCATTAATTTCATGATACCACTCCAACTCCCAATATTAATGGATCAAGGCCAAACTTGCCAGACAGCGCCTCCATGACCCACTAAACATCCTGCTGCTGTTTGGAAGAGGGTGGGCCACAGATGATGGGACTTAGAGTACCTTCACTAATTCCATGATACCCCTGCAACTCTTTCTCGTGATGGATCAAGACCTAACTTGGCACACAGGGCCCCCATGACCCACTCTACATCCTGCTGCACTTTGGCGCACGGTACACCACAGATGATGGGACTTGCAGTACCTTCATTAATTTCATGATACCCCTAAAACTCCTCCTCATGATAGATCGAGACCTAACTTGGCACACAGGACCCCCTGACCCACTCTACACCCTCCTGCAGCTTGGGGGAGGGCAGACCATGGATGATGGGACTTGCAGTGCCTTCACTACTTACATGATATCACTCCAACGCCTTCTAATGAAGGAACAAGACCACACTTGGCACACAGAGCCCCATGACCCACTCTACATCCTCCTACTGTTTGGAAGAGGGTGAGCTACAGATGATGGGACTTGCAGTACCTTCATTAATTTCATGATACCACTGCAACTCCTGCTCATGATGGATGAAGACCTAACTTGGCACACGGGGGCCCCGTGACCCACTCTACACCCCTACTGGAGCTTGGGGAGGGTACACCACAGATGATGGGACTTGCAATACCTTCACTAACTTCTGGAAACCACTGCACGCCACACAAACATCTGATAAGGACTCACCTTGACACACAATGCCTTTCTCAAATGACCCGGGCACCGCCGGGTCCCCAAGCTAGTAGGTGGAATAAATGCCACACAGGCAAGAGTAACGCTGCTTTTGTATCTCCAGGTGGAGGGATGCATCAGAGGGGAAAATACAACTCTCCCCTTGGATGCCTGCACAAAGGAAGACATCCACTGGATCATTCAGAAGTGTAGTGGGCAGCTGATACTCCACTGTAAATCAAATCATGAAGGTAAGGCGTATGTCCAACTTTGAGACACGCATGTAGACACGCACCGGGACTGTGGCGCAGATGGCTGGGTGTCAGCTGCATTAAGATCACTACTGACCGAAAGGTCATGAGTTCGAAGCCAACCCAGGTCGGAGTGAGCTTCTAGCCAATTTTGTGTAGCTTGTTGTCGACCTTTGCAACCCGAAAGACAGTTGCATCTGTCAAGTAGGAAATGTAGGTACCACCTATGTGTGAGGAGGCTAACTTAACAAATTTACGAGGCCATAAAAATCTCCAGCAAAAAGCATGCGGGGAATGCGGAAAGTACTTCATCAGTGTCGCAGGTGGACGGTGAAGCGACAGCTCCCCTTGTGGCCAGAAAAAAGTTAAATAGCCTCTGTGGTGTGAGTCTATATGGCATTGAATGTTTGCCATGTATGTGTACATTGTAATTCGCGGGGTGAGAAGGGCGGAATATAAATACTGTAAATAAATAATAATAATTTTGTTGGACCACTTTTTGCATGGCTTTTGCTGGATATTTTTATGACCTCGTAAATTTTGTTAAATTAACTTCCCCACACATAGGTGGTACCTAAATGTCCTACTTGACAGATGCAACTGTTTTTCAGGTTGCAAAGGTTGACTCACTCTGACCCAGGCTGGCCCAGTTTTTTGAACTCATGACCTTTCGGTCAGTAGTGATCATAATGCAGCTGACACCCAGCCAGCTGCGCCACAGTCCCGGTGCCAGTAAAATCAATCTAATCTGTAAACGCTTGTTGCCACAACCAAGTTTCTTCCTGGAGGTCAACTCTTGATCCGCATGTTCTTCCACAATGAGGTTTCCAGGTGGAAGGTGGTCCCGCTCAAGGTTGGCTTGATGCGCCTTCCTCTTGGCACTTTCTCCCTTTCACCCTCCATTTGTGCCACTTCAAATTCCACAGCATTGCTGGCCACAGTTGACCTCCACTTAGAGTGCTCAAGGTCCAGACATGCCCGGATTGCCCATAAGGCCAACGAGGCCATGGCCTAGGGGTGAAAGCGGGGGCGCGGATCAAAAAAACCTGGTCTGCACCCCTCTTTCTCATGCCCCTCCTTGCTCCTTCTCCCGGCAAAGTCTCTGCTCTGTCTCGCGTGCACTCTCTCACATTCGCTGTCTCTCTCTCGCGCGCGCTCTCTCTCGCATGTGCGCTTTCTCTCACACACACACACACGCTCTCTCTCTCGCACTGGCTCTCTCACACGCTCTCTCTCTCACTGTCTCTCTCGTGCGCTCTCTCTCTCTCTTTCTCTCTCATGCACACGTGCGCTCTTTCTCTCTTGCTCTCTCTCACACACGCGCTCTCTCTCTCGCACTCGCTCTCTCTTGCACGCATTCTCTCTCTCTTGCTCTCTCTCTCTCACGTGCACTCTCTCTCTTGTGCACGCGCACGCTCTCTCTCTTGCTCTCTCTCTCCCACACACACGCTCTCTCTCGCACTCGCTCTCTCTCGCGCACGCACGTTCTCTCTCTTGCTCTCTCTTGCTCTTTCACATGCACTCTCTCTCTTGTGCACGCACGCTCTCTCTCTCTCTCTTGCTCTCTCTCTCTCTCTCACGCGCACTCTCTCTCTTACTTTCTCTCTCTTTTTCTCTTGCTCTCTCTCTCTCTCTCTCTCTCTCTCTCTCTCTCTCTCGTGCATGCCTTTGGAGTGAGTTTGCACCCGCTGCGCTCTCCCCAAGCCTCCCGACTCCTGAGGAGACCTTCAGAGCACAGCAGAGCTTTCCTGCCGGGGGGAATGCATGGGGACCTTGGAGGTGACAGGATGGTGCCTACTCGCCTTTCTCTTCTGCTCCAGAGGCACTGTGGCGAAAGCCAGCCAAGTGTGGGTCTGAGTGGTGTGTGTGTGTGTGGGGGGGGGGGGGGGGTAATTCCAAAGTGTGGCCTAGGGTGCAAAAAAAATGTTAATCCGGGCCTGGGCCCAGAGCTTCTCAGTGTCTATGCCAGTGTTTCTCAACCAGTGTGCTTTGGCACACTAGTGTGCCATGAGCGATCATCAGGTGTGCCGCGAGAAAAGCTCTCTGCCCCCCCTTCTTTCCCCCCTCCTCCTGCCGAACTCCTGCTGCTTGGGCGAGGAGGAGGAAGGGCCGAGCGGCGACGAAGAAAAAGAAGATGGGGCCGGGGCACCGCCTCCTTCGGCCGTTTCCCCAGCCAGCCTCCAATCCGCCATGACTCCCACCACAACTCTCACCCCTCACTCGCTGAAGCCGCGCGGAGGAGGAGCCCCACCTACTGAAGTCCATCCACCGCTCATGCTTCTCCTCTGTGGGAGAACTGAAGCCGGGGGGAGGGGGCGGGGCATGGTGCGGCCTGGCTCCGCCCCCTCCCCCTGGATTCAGCACTCCCACAGCTTCGCCAGTCTTGAGGGGACGGTGACAAGCCAGCATTGTGCTGGGTCTGCCACCGCTGGCTTGGCACTGCCCCCTCAAGGCTGGCAAAGCTGTGGGAGAACTGAAGCCGCATGGAGGGGGCGGGGCATGGCACGGCATGGCTCCTCCCCCGGCTTCAGCACTCCCAGCAGCTGCTCCCAGCAGGTCACCATCCCCCAGCCGTTCTTTACTGTGTTAGAGTGTCACTTTGGTTGGTGGTGTGCCCCCGGATTTTTTAAATGTTAAAAGTGTGCCGCGGCTCAAAAAAGGTTGGGAAACACTGGTCTATGCCACAGTTTTTAAGGTTGGCTCTAAGCCCATCTTTCAATCTCTTTTCCTGCCCACCAACATTACGTTTCCCATTCTTGAGTTTGGAGTATAGTAACTGCCTTGGGAGATGGTGATCAAAGTGGTCCCTGGTCCAAAAAAAATAAGATGGGAACCGCTGTTTTAGCCTCTGCGTCTTAAAGAAATTGCTTCCAAGAGTCACAGAAATGCCACGCACACCCCTACCACCTCCAGAATTGGAATAGTTGCCGTATTAGATGGAACGCTTTACACAATATTGTATAAAGCCTTCTTCACTGTGAGCAGAAAAGGTCTGTTGCAGATCCTGGAACGTCTAGGATGCCCCCCCAAATTCCTCAAAATGATTATCCTGTTACATGAGGGCCAGCGCGGTCAAGTCAGATACGGTGATGCTCTCTCAGAGCCCTTTCTCATAACTAATGGAGTGAAACAAGGTTGTGTTCTTGCACCAACCCTATTTACAATCTTCTTCAGCATGATGCTCCAAAGGGCTACGGCAGACCTCGAAGAAGAAGACGGCATATACAGTATATACGCTATCGTACTGATGGCAGCTTGTTCAACTTAAGCCGTCTGAGGGCTCACACTAAGACTCAAAACCAGGGGTGCTCACACTTTTTCAGCATGCGAGCTACTCTTAAAGCAACCAAGTCCAAAAGATCTACCTGCCCCTGCCGCCACGCGCTTTTGCCACCGCGCGTGCTCCTGCTACTGTTTTCCGCCCGCACAGCGCTTCTTCCGCCTGCGTGGCATTGCAGGAAGGAGAAAGCACGAGGCGGGGCATCCAGAGGGAGCACTCTGCCCTGCCTGTCTCACCGGCAACGAAGGATGCACAGCTCCTTCTGGACGAGAGAGGAGCAGGGCGCTCCCTCCAGAGGCCCCGCCTCATGCTTCCTTCTTCCTGCAATGTCCCGCAGGCGAAAGAAGCACCACGAGAGCAGAAGCCAGCAGCAGGAGCGTGCATGCACATAGAGTGTGCGCGCGCATGACAGGAGTGCCCCATCCGGCTGGTGAGGCCCGAAGATCACCTGGAAGATCTACTAGTAGCTCCCGAGCTACTGTACCTAATGAGCACCCCTGCTCTAAACTATCTAGTCCGTGAGCTGCTTTTTGCTGACGATGCTGCCCTTGTCGCCCATTCAGAAGCAGCCCTGCAGCGTCTCATATCCTGCTTTGCAGCACCTGCAGAACTGTTTGGGCTGGAAGTCAGTCTGAAGAAAACAGAAGTTCTCTACCAGCCCGCACCACAGGAAGAACACCATCATCCCCACACCAGCATAGGCAAATCTGTGCTTAAGTCCGTTCAACAGTTTACCTACCTGGGAAGCATCATCTCTTCAGACGCCAAGATTGATAAATAGATCACAGATTAGCAAAGGCATATAGTGCATTTGGAAGGCTCGGCCAGATTGATCACCAACAATGGTCCATCCTGGCCTCACATCGGGAGGCATGGAGACGCACTATCCACAATGCTGCGGCCTCTTTCGAGAAGACACGCCCGAACGGTTCTCAAAGAGAAACGACAACGCAGAAAGAACCGCAACTTGGAAACAACATCACCCAAGGAGACTTTCTGCTGTGCTTTCTGCAACCGAACTTGCCTATCTCAGATTGGCCTCTTTAGTCATCAACGCACTTGTACAAAGCGTGGGATGAGTCCTTCCTAAGAATCTTCATTCACGAAGTAATGCCGAGGGAGGGATGGAACGCTTTACACAATATTTGCCAAACTGCGAGGCCTAATCCCCTCCACTGCTACAATTCCCTTTTCCTTGTGTATTATGTCTTATTTAGATTGTAAGCCTGAGGGCAGGGAACTGTCAAATTAACAATTTGTAAACTGCTCTGAGAGCCTTTGTGGCTAGAGAACGGGCTATAAATACTCTAAATTAATAAATACGACCGCATTTATATATAAGCTCCCGATCGAAGGCGCATGTACGTGCTCTTCTCCCCAAGTCAAGCGGTCAAGGAGATTTGGAGAAGTTGGACGCCTCGCCGAGGAGGAGCGCTCCCCTGCCTCTCCCCCTCGCAGCTTCCCTCCTTGGCTCCTTTCATGTTTCCAAACACAAAAAACCGAATGCTGCACTTGGCAGGAGCAAAAAAAGTGAGATACAGATTGCATGAGGTGCCAATTAGAGTTAATTATGAAATGATTGAGCTGTACTTTATATAAAGCCAAAAGGAGAAGAAAAAAAACCATAGGGGGAAAAAAAGGGGATGATGTAAGGCTTGGGGTATAATTTGATCATTACCGGTGTCCTTTTGCAAGAGTGCATTCTTGTGAAGAGATATTTGAAAGCGGGGGTCATTCTGCTTCGCTTTCCGAGGGTGATTTCTCTCAGCAAATGCTTAACATCTGATAGATGGGTTTATCGGTGTCTTCTTGCAGCTCCATTCGAAGAAGGCCGTTCGGAGAGAGTGCCCATACCTTCAGGGTAGAGTGCCTTGTCTAAGATTTTAAAGAAATGCATCAAATAGATGGTGACTGGAAGGGAAAAAACTTTCTTCCATTCTGCCAATAAGCAGGAAAATCACATTCAAAGCACCCCCGACAGATGGCCATCCAGCCTCTGTTTAAAAGCCTCCGAAGAAGGAGTCTCACTGTCCCACTATCGTCAGACACATTTGGAGACATTTGAGATTTTGGCCTGCATCAATCGGAGTCTAGTGTCTAGATCAGACCTGGGCATCTTACGGCCCGCGGGCTGGATGCGGCCCCTCGGCCAATTCTGGCCAGCCTGGGGAGAAGGGAGTCAGGGGCGGAGCCATTTCTGCAAGAGGAAGGGCTGCCGCTGCCGCCATCCCTGTGGGGCCTATGTCAACAGACAGCCCACCGCTCCGGAGAACGATTGGAGGAGCAGCGGCTATGGAGGTTCTGCCATCTCGGGAGGCGATCCGGGCCTGCAGCGGGAGCAGTCGGCAACCTGCGGCGGCTGATCGCCCTGGCAACCCGGAAGAGCTTTGGGTCACCCCACTCAACACAGAGCGGGGTTATGTGTATCCGTACACCTGATATGTGACTACTGCTTTGCCTAGCCATAGAGCCTTGAGAAAGGAGCCTACACATGTTGCCCGAAACGGTCTGAATGTGGCCGCGCTGGAATTAGCATTAAGCTGGCCGTCGGCTCTGCTATACACCAAGCCTATGTGTTGAGAGGAAGCCACACCGCCTCCTCCCACACACGAGTCTTGGGGGAATTTTCCCTCAATAGGCATTGATGCCGATCATTAGACTGCTACCTGTATGTTTGTGAATCCAACCCACCCGATTTGATATCCCACCATCCCCTTCCGTGTCTTGGTTCCCGGGATTCCCACCTGAGGGCTGCCTTGGACACGCCTGGTTTACTTTGCCAGAGGGGAAGAGAGTGTTGTGTTTTCTCGTAAGAAGACGCCACGGAGCGCCTGGGATTTCCCATTGGGGATTTCCCCCTTGACGTCACCGCGCCTGTCCAGGCCTCCCCACGCCCCCTACGTGTGGACCTCCACACATCATCCACTACGTCGACGACGCCCAGTGCGGGCGACCACACACGTCATCAGGAAGCGCCGCCCGCCTTGCCGGACCGGCCTACGCCGAACCCGAGCAGCTCACGCCTTTCCACCACACTGGGAACGGAGCTCAGCACTACTAATATCTACTTGCAAGTACATTGGGGGGCGGATTGGATGCGTCTTGCTTTCCTGTATTGTATCTGTACTATCCATGTTATTTTGTGACTAGAACGTATTGATGCACTAATAGATATATTATTTTCTTACCTGTGGGGGTTGTGTTATTCCTTACATGCAATAGCATATACAGTCTAATACCATCTGGTATATACACACTGTTGTTTTGTGCCTACTGTGACCAGCCTGCTCGTTTACTTTGTAACCCGGAGGACTTGACCATCTTCCGGGTCACCAGGGTGATAAGCCACCGCAAGTCGCCGACTGCTCCCGTTGCAGGCCCAGATCACCTCCCGGGATGGCAGAACCTCCAAAGCCAGGATGGCAGGCACTCCATGGCAGGGCGATCAGCCGATCGGGAATGCCTCTGACGGAAGGGCTGGAGGCGAGAGCGGGTGGAGGCCTGCAACCTCCAATCACCTGCTGTTCTGCTCTCCTCTGGTGCGGCAGCGGCTGGGTCCGCTTTGCCATTCTCTGGGCTGGGGTCATTGGGCCATTCCATCTTGGGATCCTTCCTCTCTTCAGGATGTGGGCCTTCATGTTGGTTCGCACCTTGTCTTCTTGAATTTCATTTTATTGGTTTTTATTATTATTTTATAATAATTTTATTATAATAAAAATATAATAATATAATAAATAATAAAATATAATAATGTTATATTATATTATAATTTCAATATATTATAATGTCTATATATACTACAATATAATAATTATGATATTAATACTAATAATATATGAATATTTATTGATATATTAATATGTTAATATTCATGATGTGTAATATATATATAGTAAATAAATAAATAAATAATGTAGATTAGAATGTAGTTCAGCCTTTAGGTGCGGCCCTCCATAATATTTTTTTGCTCTCGTGTGGCCCCTAGGAAAAAATAATTGCCCACCCCTGGTCTAGATCCTGGGAAGGGATGCTGCCCCTCTCTTCTGCCTTGGTCAGACCACACCTGGAATCACGCTATTTCCAATTGTGGACACCACGATTGAAGGGAGACATTGATTCTAAGCTGGAATGTGTCCAGAGGAGGGTGATTCAAAGGATCATGGATCTAGAAAACAACCCCCATGAGGAGCGGCTGAAAGAACTGAGCATGCTTAGCCTACGGGAAAAAAAGGCTGAGAGGAGACATTAGGGGCCACATATAAATAGGTGAGAGGAAGTCATAGAGGAAGCAGGCTTGTTTTCTGCTGCCCTGGAGACTAGGACACAATGGAACAATGGCTTTCAAACAACAGGAAAGGAGATTCCACCTGAACATGAGGAAGAACCTAACTGCGAGAGGTGTTCAGCAGTGGAACTCTCTGCCCCAGAATGTGGTGGAGGCTCTTTCTTTGGAGGCTTTGAACCAGAGGCTGGATGGCCATCTGTTGGAGGTGGTTTGAATGCAATTTTCTTGTATCATAGCAGAATGGGGTTGGACTGCATGGCCCAAGAGGTCTCTTCCAATTCTAGGATTTTATGACACAGGACAGTGTTTCCCAAATGGTGTGCCGCGGCACGCTAGTGTGCCGTGAGCGATCATCAGGTGTGCCGTGGGAAAATATTTTCTAACTTTATTCAAGAAAAGTTACTGAAAGATGGAAAGCGAAGGCATCAAGGAAGCAGGGAGGCGTCCTCTCTCTTGGTCTCTTTCTCTATCCGGGATTAGCTTGACGGCCTCCGAGGGCCGATTTCCAAAGGCCGAGGCAAAGGGGGAAAGCGGTGCGGCGCCTTTAAAGGCCTCTGCGCAGAGCTCATGGCAGGAGGCGTGTCCGTGTCTCTCTCGCCCATGTGCACTCTCTCTCGCTTTCCAGAGCGCCTTCGCCACTGAGCTCCACGCGCCTTACCTCCTTTGCTTCCTCCTCCACTTCCTCCCTCGACGGAGCTCCATCCATCGGGGAAACACAGGGATAGCGGAGCAGAGAGGAGACAGAGCTGCCGGAGGGGAGGGAAGGGAGCCCCTCCAGCATCCAAGGGCAGGGACCCACAACTGGCTGGGTACCTTGGCTGGAAAGTGGGAGAAGGAAAGAGGGAGGGCAGGCCCGGATTACCCATTAGGCCACCCTAGGCCATGGCCTAGGGCGGTACCTTGGGGGGGGGGCAGCAGATCCGGACCCCCCCCCCAAAGCTTTTAAAAATTCGAAAAAATTCGGGGGGAAAAATCGGAAAAAATTCAAAAAAAATCGGGGGGAAAAGTGTGCATGCGCGCGGCGGCGGAACTGCCCCCTTTCTGCTGCTCGCGCTGGCCCCGCCCCTCTTCCTTCAGTCAGTGAAGGAAGAGGGGCAGGGCCGGCGCTGCAGTGGGGAGGGGCGGAGGGAAGTCCTAGGCCCCTCCCCACTGCTCGCGCTGGCCCCGCCCCTCTTCCTTCACTGACATGAGAGAGAGGCACTCCACCCCTCCCTCCCTTCCTCCCTCCCTCAAGCCCAGATTATGCGATTGTGGCGCCCTAGGCCACACTCTTGAAGCGCTGCCCCCGCTCCAGGGGGCGGGGCCGCTTGTGGGGGGCGGGGCCGCTTGTGGGGGCGCCTCCGCTGCTCACGCCGGCCACGCCCCTCTTCCTTCACTGACTGAAGGAAGAGGGGCGGGGCCGGCATGAGCAGCATGGAGGGGGCCTAGGACTTCCCTCTGCCCCCTCCTGACATGAGAGAGAGGGGCACTCCACCCCTCCCTCCCTTCCTCCCTCCCTCAGGCCCGGATTATGCGATTGTGGCGCCCTAGGCCACACTCTTGAAGCGCTGCCCCTGCTCCGGGGGGCGGGGCCGCTTGTGGGGGGCGGGGCCGCTTGTGGGGGCGCCTCCGCTGCTCACGCCGGCCATGCCCCTCTTCCTTCACTGACTGAAGGAAGAGGGGCGGGGCCGGCATGAGCAGCATGGAGGGGGCCTAGGACTTCCTCTGCCCCCTCCTGACATGAGAGAGGGGGCACTCCACCCCTCCCTTCCTCCCTCCCTCAGGCCCGGATTATGCGATTGTGGCGCCCTAGGCCACACTCTTGAAGCGCTGCCCCTGCTCCGGGGGGGTGGGGCCACTTGCGGGGGGGCGGGGCCGCTTGCGGGCGCCCCCGCTGCTTGCACCGGCCACGCCCCTCTTCCTTCACTGACTGAAGGAAGAGGGGCGGGGCTGGCGTGAGCAGCGGGGAGGGGGCCTAGGACGTCCCTCTGCCCCTCCTGACGCGCGAGAGAAGAGGGGCAGAGGGAAGTCCTGGCGCCGCCCCCTCCTCGCTGCTCGTGCTGGCCCCGCCCCTCATCCTTCAGTCAGTGAAGGAAGAGGGGCGTGGCCTGCGCGAGCAGCAGCGGCGCCCCCGCAAGCGGCCCTGACCCCAGTAAGCGGCCCCGCCCCCCGCAAGCAGCCCCGCCCCCCAGAGTGTGGGTTAGGGCACCACAATTGCGTAATCTGGGCCGAAGGGAGGGAGGGAGGGGTAGAGTGCCCCACATACATCGGGCTGGATGGGTGCTGCACACATTTTGCAGGGAGGGGAAAAGGTGCTGCCCAGGTGCCTTCAAGAAAGGGGGCAGCCTGGAAGAAAGGGCAACCCTACCTCCTCCAGAGGCAGCCCCCATGTCCCTTCCTCTGTCCTTCTCCCTTCCGGTTGCAGCGCTCTCCCTTTCTCTCCCTCCCTGTCTCAAATGCCAGGGCTCACTTACTTGGGAGTTGAAAACACCTCACAACCAATCAATGTCTTCACTCACAACCTCTGGGAATGCTTGCCATAGATGTAGGCGAAACGTCAAAAGAGAATGCTTCCGGAACATGGCCATAGAGCCCGAAAAACTGACAAGCATATCAATTAAAGTTCCTCCTCAAAAAAAATGCTCATAACTTAACTCACAAGTTAGTTGCATTAAAACAATGCACCTAAGAAAATGTTATTCAGGAACAGGGTAACTTTACTGATGGAAATTTTACAGCTGAACTAAAAATCAGTAGAAAAACATAATATTACACTGACTCATTAGAGAGGAATGCCCTTCTCAGAAAGGTTTTATAAACATACAAGTTCTGCAAGAGAAAATGTGTATTTGTTAAAATTATACAGACATAACTACTGTGTTTTTGGCCAGTGTTTCTCTTGCAATCCAGTCTTACAGCAAATACATTTTATCTGAGTGTATAAATACATTTAAAAACATATTGACTATATGTATTACTGTGTTAGAGTGTCATTTTGTGTCATTTTGGTTGGTGGTGTGCCCCAGGATTTTGTAAATGTAAAAAGTGTGCCGCGGCTCAAGAAAGGTTGAAAAACACTGACATAGGAGACAACTTTTTCAATGGCTCCTCCCAAGCAGTTCATCCTTTGGGGTCAGTCAGATAATACTGGACTATATTGAATTGATGGCCTTGAGTAGTAGGAAATGGTAGGTTATGTCAAACTCAAAAGTGACAGGTGGCCACGCCCACTGTAGGCGGGGCTAAGGCGGGGCTTCCGGCCAGAGGCGGGACATCCGGTATAAGCTCCTCCCACCAGATGGGGCTAAACCACACCCACAATATTACATCACATCCGGTCTAAGCCCCACCCACAAGATGGCGACGATTCCGGCCCCCTAGAGGACGACCGCGGAACATGTCTGGACATGTTTTATGCTATAGTGGGCAATGGCACAGGCGGCTGTGTTGTACCAATAGGGACGGCTGCATGGAACAAAAAGGGGTCTAGCAGACACGGACAGCGCTGCAGGAACATGGCTACTCCTCAAAGACGTGTGGTTTTTGAGAAAGAAATTGGAGCGCCGTGAGTTTTACTTCACATTGCTTAGCTATGCATGTGCCTGTACGTTTCCTCAAAACAGTATGTCAAACTATACTCTCTCTTTAGCAAAACCTCTGGAGCTGCAGGGGTCATGGGAAGTCGGACTCGCCGAAATAGATTATCCACATATCTGGTACACGCTCAAGAAACCTGCACATTTCAAGTTTTGGAACACTTCTAAGTCATGGTTGTTTAAGACGAATAGTGGCTTTTACAAAGATATCCATGATATTCTAATGGCTACACATCAACAAAGCATAGAATGTAATGCCACAATTTTTCTCATGTGAAGAAAAGGAACTACTCTGACAAATAGTGCCTCTTTAAATCGTGATGAGTGATTATATTAATATAATAATATAAATTCTGCTCTGGTCAATGTATATAAAGTCCCTATTACTTACATTATAAATAAAAACAAAATAATGCTGTATCCC